>JAULSV010000007.1:1375221-2750443 GCA_030512285.1 Cercophora newfieldiana | reverse complement strand
CCTCGAATACCAAGACTCAGACGCCCAGACGGAGGGATTCAACGAGAAGGACGTGGCCGAGGTGGCTCTTATCCCCGGTATCAGCCACGGCTTTTTGCAGTTTCCCGCCATCTACCCCCCAGCATGGAGTTTGTTCGATAGGATCGGGCACTGGTTCGAGGATGTGTTCAATGACGCGGCTGAGAAGCGAAGACAGGCGGAGAGGAAGAAGTCGCTGGTCGTCAATGGCACGGAGAGGGAAGTAGCCCGTCACCACGCAAGACAAGAGTCCAGCGGTGATGAGGACCGTCCGTTGGAGATGAGCATGACGCGTGTTAGGGGTCGTTCGATGAAAGAGGAGGGACCCAAGGCCTCTCAGACAGATGCCGTCAATGGCGATGGCGCGAGCGAAGCAGAGGCGGAGGAGAGCTCGAATGTGCCGAGGAGGAATAAAAAGAAGGGGAGGAGGGTCAGAACGAAGGACGACAAGAGTCTAGTAAAGCTTGCAAGCTCGGACGATTTGCTGGGGAGGAGGATGCACGGGCTTGCTGGTGGGCTTACGGGTTTGCCAGCGGATGCTGACTGAGGTGAATAGATGGTTACACGTAATGAGATGAGTGCTGGCTGCTGCAGAGATGGGTGCATATACATTTTACTTGTTCGAGTTGTGGGGGATTGGTAGCATATTTGGTTGCATATAGCGCGATGAACGTTGTTATGACAATATTATGATATTTAGAGGTTGATGGGCATCTCGAATGGATGTGAACATTGCCAGATTCCTCAACCAGTTTGTGTGTCTAGTTGAAGCAGGTTGGTTTTGAATCATGAGGGTTTGTCGGTGTTGGTGTGTCGGGGGTGGAACATAGATATGAATTGTCACAGATGGCATTCACGGTGCTGGAGATTGTTTCTTCTCGTTCGGAAGATAGATAGTTTATGGTATACCGGCCGTTTCTGAAAGATTTGAAATCCAAATGTTGGATTAATGGTGTTGCCATCTGAAGTTAGGTGTTGAGCATGTTACCTGCTTCTTCCTGGGTGGAAAAGGGGGAAGCTGCCTTTGGACACACAACAGGGCACAGCTCACGCTTTGAGGAGCAGACTGTGATGATTTGAGCAACCCGAGAGAGTGTTATTGGGGTTTCTCAGCATGCAAACATATCGATTCTCCGGGTCACATCTCCAAGCATCAGAGAGGACTCTAGGCCCCAGATGCCATCACCAGCGACACCCTCCCCCTTCATCCTCCCCTCCTCTCCTGGACCCCTATCCCCTCCACCCCCCCAACACCGCCTCGACCTCCCCAAGCAACACCCCCTTCCTCTCCTCCGAGCACCAACTCCCCTCCACCGCGTTCCTCGCAATGCCCCCCCACTCCTCCACACTTAGTCCAAACGCTTCCTCCACCGCACAGTAGTTCTCCTGGATATACCCCCCGAAATACGCCGGATCATCACTATTCAAGCTAAACCTCACCCCGGCATCCAAAAACCGGCGCACAGGAACCTCCCCGATGCTCCGCGCCCCCTTCAGCGCGACGTTCGACATCGGACACACCGTCAGCATGACCCCCTTGTCTGCTAGCATCTGCATCACCGCGTTGTCCTCAGCGGCGCGCACCCCGTGATCGACCCGCATCACATCCAGCATCTCGACTGCCGCCCGGACATACCCCGCCGGCCCCTCCTCGCCCGCGTGCGCCGTCCGGCGAATCCCGCGGCCCTTGGCCCGCGCAAAAATCCCCTTCCACGCCTCCGGCGGCTTGTCCAGCTCCGTGCTGCACAGCCCCACGCCCTTCAGCCGCCCGTCAGCGAACCCCCCCGTCGAGATCAAGCTGTCAAAGCATTCCGTGCCGGCCTCGACGCTGAAGTGTCGGAGGAGACAGGGTATCAGCTCGGCCGTGATGCCGAACTCGGACTGGGCCCGCGCGGCAGCGGCGTGGAAGCCGGTGATGACGTGCTCGAGGGGGACGCCGCGGGCGGTGTGGCCCTGGGGGTCGAAGAAGACCTCGGCGTGCCGGAGGTTGGCGGAGCGGGCGGCGTGGGAGAGGTACGCGTAGGTGAGGGCTTCGAAGTCGGAGGGGGAGAGGAGGACGCGGAAGCCGATGTAGTAGTAGTGCAGGAAGTCATCGAGGGAGGAGAAGGTTGTGTAGCGGGCGGAGAGGGCGGAGGGGGAGGTGAAGGCGGGATCAAAGGATTCGGATTCAGGGGTTGGTGCGGATGGGGGGAGAGGGATGTTGTTCTTTGCGGCGAGGGCGAAGAGGAGGGAGGGGCTGAGGGTGCCTTCGAGGTGGACGTGGTGTTCGCATTTGGGGAGGGCGGTGAGGAGGTTGTGGAGGGGGGAGTTGCACATGGTGGTTGCTGTGGTGCTTCAGGATGGTGGTGGTGGTGTAGGTGTACGGTGGTGGAAACCTAGGAACGGTGAGGCTCTGGTATATATCTCGCGCCTCTTCTGACAGGCAAGACTTGTTGATATTTGGTTGTGATATCTCAAACGCCTAGCTGGGGCGGACGAATGGGACTGACTGGCTGGTTACCAGGAAATACCGTGCCCCGTGACTGGCCCAAACCGGGCTATCCTCACCATCTCCATGCTGCCGGTACCTGTCTTCAAAAGCGGCAGATTCTGATCACATCTCGTAGCCAGGCACCAATCGACTTGGGCATGCAGGGAGGGCGCGAAGCGTGACTATTTCCGAGGCGCCGTTCGGCGGCAACCGCCGCTCGCCGAAAACCGTCCAGTCAGCTTTGGCGCTTCCAGTTGCCTTTGTTTGTCTTTGCAGCAGCCATAGTCTAGAACATGTCAGGCAGCACAACATGATGACCCCTTTCCGCGAGGTTCAACAAAGTGACGCAGCGTCTCCTAGAATTCCCCCACCGGCAGAGTTGCACAGAGACAATCCGTTGCTCGCCCGCGTCCCTGAGTAACCGCGAAATCGGCGGGAAGCTCGGTGCAACAGGGCGCGAGGGCCTGCCCGCCCGAGAACGCAATTGACCGGCCAGAGCTGAGTTGCTGGTACCACTCACTCCCCAACTCATGATGCGTCTCGAGTCATCAACTGCGCAGGATTTGTGTGTGTATGTAATGTATGTATGTTTGCCGCGATGCTGGGCGACGGCTCGGCCCGATGGCTCCTTTGCGTCGTTCGGCGCTCTCGACGGAGTTTGGCCGAGACATGTCCGCCGGGCTTACAAGCAGAGACGGCTGATGATGAGCGATAACATCAGCCCCTATTTCCAAACGTCCAGGGACCGGGGAAATTCCTCCTGAACAAACACACGTGTGCGATGCTCAAGCGCCTCTCGGAACCAGCTGAGCAACACAGGAGGGAGGGAGGTGATGCATTGTTTTCTCGGCGAACTCGCCCCACGAAGCCATGGTACACACGCTCCACAGCGTAGCATTCGGGGACTCCAGGTTGCCAGCTGCGACGCCGGCAGCCTGCCGCGCAGCGCTGAAGGGCTTCGGCACCAAAAACACTTGGGCAGCGTGGATGACGTTTTTGCGAAAGACGAAATTGCAGGAGCATCGCTATCTTCCGTCCCCCGTGGCTTCGCGTGCATGTCTGTCTCTCTTTGCTTTTTTCTTCTGCCATGCACCCTTCTTCCCCGTGGCAAGCCATCCGGCGGCAGTTGCCGGCCCGAAGGCTGTGTGGAGCAGCGAGAGGGGCAACACAGGGGGGGAGGCCACCCTGTCGAACCGGCAAGCCTCCATCGGAATCACGGCGAAGAGGTTCCCAAACGGAGCTTAGCGTCCAGCGTGCTAAGCATGGGGAGCCTGGACTGTGGTTGGTAGGCCCCTCTGGATCGTCCATGGAATCTCGGATGCGCCCTCTCGCGATCATTGGCCAGTCAGCATTCCAGCGATCTCGTCCTTGGAACCTTCAACTCTCAAAGCGATCAGAGCGTCATCAAGGTCTGTGACATGAAGCGTCTCGGGCGAGGACCCGGTGGCTAGAATTTCCTGTGGGGTGGTGGTGTGCTGCAAGGTTGAACACAAGAATAGCAGCACCTCGCACGTCGAGGGATGGATGACCGTGGGATCATTTCTTTTCTTCTCTCCTTCCGCCGGAGGAATCGTTGGGCGGGAACAAAAGAGATCAGCAGCGGAGCTCGGCATATCGTCGTGGCAGGGCTGTCGTGGCATCGGCCTTCCGAAAAAGACGTTCGGTAGGACTTCCAGAGCTTCACTCATTGACGTTAGCGTTCGTTGGGCGAAACCACTAGTCGCTGCAAGCCATCAGCAGCCGTTAGTGGCGTCCCTACTCTTTTGGGCGTTGACCGCGCAAAAAATGAGGACCCAAGCAATCGCATCTCTCTTGGGAGCCGAATACGCCAGATGCGGGCTCCTCGGCATGCTTTTCATGCATCTGTCAGATGGAGGTACCAGACATGGAGGTACATGTGATGACTGATGACAGCGGCGCCTCTTTTCTGCTGATGTACTGTGTATTGTTTTTGGAAGGTGTGTGTGTGTGTGTGCCCGAGATGGTGTAGGCAGCGGCCTTGTTATGAAGAGCGGTTGTACCGTCGCGCCCAAAGACGGTGGCCACCTTCCCCTCCCGGGAAGGAGAGATTGGTGTTTCGTCGGCTGGCTCGCCGCGCTCGGCGGGAATCGAGAGCCGCCCGTGCCAACACCGTTCGGCTTAGACCGTGCTGGAGGATACGATGGTGGTGCAGCCGGGCTCCGAGGGTTACAGCACATGCGCATGTATGTACGGAGTATCGACACTCGCACTATGGACAGCGAGCATATGATGAGATGCAGAGCGCGGCTGATGATTGTCCTGGCTGCCGAAACCCGTGGGCGGGCGGGCTCCATTATCTGGCTCCGAGATCTCGCTCAGCGGGGTGTTGCGAATCGGAAGGGCTGCCACCGTCGATACCACACCTCCACTGGCCGGTCGTCGGCCGGTTACACAGCAGCATCGTCCTTGCCGTGGATATGGATGTACTCGCAGCGACTCGCAGCATGCATACAACAGCGTCTTCCTTCCTGCAGCTGCACGGCCATCCGGACTGGATGGCACGGCCGCTATATGCGTGTGGATTTTTGCGACTGTCGTCTTGCGACTAGCCATGCTGCCGTCCTTGTTCTCGCCAACAACAACTGTCGTAGCAGCACCAACCCGCTGCAACCATGCAAGGCGCCCTTTTCGTTACGTTTCCCGTCGTGCGAGTGTGAGGCAATTGATGCCGTCGCACCATGTCGTCGCGTGCTGACGCCGTTTGCGCGACGTCCCAGACGCAGGTCGCGAGGACGACAATTCACTCTCGGGCTAGCGAAGCACCGAGTGTTGGGCCTCGTCGGGATCATCCATTCTTCGTCGGTCTGGTCAAGCCCCGCGCCACTGCTGCCCGCCCGCCTGGTGAATCCATATTCCGTGTTGAGGAAACACGCCCCGGTTTCAAACGTCCCGTTCCCGTTCCCCGTCCCCCTTGACTCGTTACGCCACAGAGTCAGTCAGGGCGGGTGTTATCTGTGTGTGTGGGTGTGTGTGGGTGTGTGTGTGTGTGATAGCGACGCTTCCAGGCCTGTCTCCCTGTTCCAGCCCCGCGATCCAGGTGCTGACGACGAGGAGTGTCTTGCGAGATGGAAATGGAGCTATTTTGAGCCAACCGTGCGTGCGGAACCGCCATCTCGTCCGGCTTTCGGCAATCGGGTGAGCCCAATCTCATTTGGGGCATTATTGTGGGTTCCGTGGTGTGTTGCGTGACTGGTCCCCACCAGCCCCGAGAAACGGGACGGGGCTTTGGGCCGCCCAATATCGGGCGCTATTATCGCCGCAGACTCTGGGGGCGGGTTGGCGCGCCTCACGTCACGGCGAGAGCCTGCCTGCAATGGGGTCCTATTTTGGGGGGCTGCTTCTTCCGTTCTGTTGGTTGTGCGCAGTCACCGCCGAACACAGCTGTTCGCTGATCTTTTGGCCTTCAGCCCGTTTCGAAATGGGTGACATCCGCTTGTTGTCAGGTTCGCTCGGTTGGCACCGACGGGTCCCCGGAAGATGAGAGAACCATCCTGGCGTCCAACTTCGACCGCTTTGGGCTTGCCCTGCAGTCGGCGCGTGTACTCTGGACCGTAGCTGTTGTCTGCCACCCCCGCGTCACCACCGATGAGTGCGAGCCAGCCTAACGCGCTGGGCCGATGCAGGTTCGGCACAGACGCCGCCGGAGTCCTCCAGTCTGTGCCTTGCCCGTTTGACCACCGTGCCCAGAAGTCAGGAGAAGAGACTTGTCTCCACATGTAGTCTTCGGTTCCGAATTCTCGGCCTCCTTCGCGAGCGCAGTTGAGCAGACTTTCTTTCGAGCGGGAGAGGAGAGCGGAGCAAGCGAACACAAGGGTGACCCTACGATGTTCTATTTTCAAGGACCCACTTCAAGAGCCATGTGAAACATGAAAGGGGTTCGGTGGAGGGCTTCAGGTGACATTGAGCCGCCATAGATTTGCTGCCCTGGTCTGCTCCTCAGGCCTGGCGTTGGATAAGAGCAGAGGGGACGCACAGAGCACCGAGTGCCCACGGCAGTGAAAGTGTGCTGCTGTGTCGTGTGACGAGAGCCGCATAAAATACCCGCGACGTCCATCATCGTTGCCTCTGTTTTGCATTTGACGTTGAACAGGCTGTCGGGGGCTGCGAGACTGGCGATAACGTTGGATGCCCCGCAAATGCCCAACGCTTCCGCTGGTGGCCGATCTGAGCTCGAGCCGTCTCGCTCTGGGCGCGAGGCCGCCGCCGCTGAGCTCTTGAAACTTCAACAAGGGAGGCATTGGCAGCCAGAAACTGGAGACAAACGTTGGAGACACGTCGACTGGTGGAAAATCTCCGGATCACAATTGGATCGCCCAGCCTGTACCACCTGATTAGAGTAAATTGGGGACACCTCACGCTTGCCAGCCGCGGCAGGGTACCCTCAAATCTCCTCAGGTCGGGGCCTACCAGAGACATGGCTTGGTTGAGCCAGGAAGCCGGAACAACAGGATATTTCCAACTCGTTTCGTTGTCGTGTGGTTGGTCGGCACAAGGAAGCATGTGTAAAAAGTAACGAGCACCGCAACGGCATAACGGTGCGATACGGTGCGTGAAGCCAGCGATCAGATAAAATGCCACCATGCGCGATCTTGAAACGGTTGAGGCGGGGGGCCAATCAGCGAGACCAACAAGAGCTGGTTCTTCCACTTCGGAAAGCGCGTTTTGCTCCCCCGCTGGTCCGTGCAAGGTGCCTTCAATAAGCCCCTCGCGCCTGCCCTGGATGCGACAGGGATCTGGGGTTGAGCGCAGTTCTAATTTTTGCCAAGGCCCTGCCCATGCCCTCACCACAAAAATCTCCAATCGAAAATCTGTGATCCGCAACGGAGATCTCGAAAGTTCTGAGCATCAATTCTGAGGATCAAATTATGCGACGCCTTCGGGAGTGCCGTGTGTTTGCGTAAACCCCTTGTTTCCGCTTCAAAATTCCCTCAGCAGCAGAGCAACTTGACGAGAGCGTATCGGCTACCCGCCCTCTGCGGTTGGAGTGAGAGCTCCAGCACCAGACAATCACACAGGCACAAACAAGGACCCGCCGGGTCGGCAGCTTTCCGAAGGGACATTCCGGAACTCAAGACTCTGATAGGAAGCGCTCCAGGCACCCACTTCTCGTAACTCTGCACGCTGCCATGCAGGCTCTCCACCGTCTCGGCTGCGCGCCGTCACTCCGGCCCGGTAGCGCCCAGATCGACTCCACCTGCTTCCACCTGCTGATGAAAGGCCTCTGCTTGTTGGTGGTGGGCGGAACGATGGCGCCGGGGTTTCCTCGCTCGGGCACTTGAGCGGCGGACGGACGGACTGCAGCTGCCCAGAGATCTGGTAGCAACCAAAGAACAGTGAGCATTCTCCGTTCTCTGCACCTTGGGTCCAGGCGGGTCCTGAGTGCGTAGCTTATTGTTTCCCGCAGGCAGGACACCCAAAACTTCTGGGCAGCGACCACCTTGACCTGAATGGTGCGGTTGGGCTCGGCCACCGATGTCGATGGAAACGAAGTCGTCGTCCGGAATTGACCCCACATCCCTTGTTCTCCCCTCGATTCCCTTCGCGCCGGTCTAACCGGGTCTGGATAGAACGAGACGACCCTCCATCTGTGCACAGCAGCAGGAGAGTTGAAGCCGTACCGCTGGGGCGGGAGGGGATGGGGGCCCATCATCCAAGCGTCACCCTCCACCCGAGATCCTTCGCAGGCCGTGGCGCTAGCACTGTTGTGCACGGGCAACAGAGAGCGAGAGCAAGGAGGCATCCTCGTGCAGGAGAGGCGGCCTCGAAATCGCGCACCAAGAACAGGGCAGGTTGCCGCGACACCTCGTACGGATGCTGTACGACTGAATGGTAGGCAGCCTATCGGGAATTTCGTCACTGGAGCTCTTGCTGGAGTCCTGCTCCGCAGTGAGATGCTAGTTCTCACGGTAGCATTGTGGTGAGCCACTTGCGGTCAGGGCTCACAGTACGCAGTATCGGTGTCATGCGTCAGAGAGCAAGTAACAGATCATCCTAGGCCGACTGCATGGAGTATCCGATCTCTCGACTCAGCAGAAGCTCAAGTGCTGGTGGCCGCCATAGCAGGACCCGAATTCGGTTTGGCTGGGCGCACAGCGTCTTTTTGGGAGCACAGCAGAGCCGTTGACGAGGAGTTGGGACAACGACGGTGTGTCGGTGACAGGCATTCTGCGCTGATGATCCCAATACTATCCCAACACTACGTAACCCGCGGATATGATAGTCTTCTCCTTGAGTGAGACACGGCTTGCGAAGGACAGCGAGCTGCCTCAGGGTCCAAATTGTCTTGAGTGTTCAACGCGAAGCGGTCAACTTTTGTTGTTCGTCATCACCCTCGAGGGGATGTGTTTCCCACTGATGATCGGCGGTTCAAAGCACTTCAACCACAAGGAATAACAAGTCAACAAGGGGCGGCATCTTTGACGGAGGCTCTGGTCCCTGCAATCACGCAGAACTGGGCGCCGAAAAGGGGGTCTGTCATCATCACCCCGGTCGTAGGAACGAGTCGAGTGGGCGGCAGCTCGGCTTGCAGCCGGGGAGAGAGCGCGCAAAAATGTGCTGCACATCATGGCCCACAACTGGCCTGGCACCCATGCCGAGTGGACGGGAGAAAGGTGGAGGGTGCTACCAATCCAGCGGCCGAAGCCCTCGCTAACCAACTTCCTTGCCTAGCCATTCCCAGCCCCGGCTCCTTCAGCCACCGCATGCGCTTCCGCTGCACCGACCTGCGCGGCGCGCAACAATTGCAGAAAGGCATGTGCGGCGCAACGGCGAGAACGGCTCTAGAACACCTTCAGAGCACAACATGAGAGCAGCCGTATTGTCCCGCAGTTCGAAGAGAGCGAGTCAGTCCCGCTGCGGCGCGCCACACATTCAAGCTACAAATGTTGTCGGCAAGCTTTCAGTATGGACCAGTGTCTGCAGGCAGGGTTTGGTTTGCGGTGCACGCACTTGGGCCATCAGCTCGTCAACGGCAGCTGAGCCGGATTGCGCCTGCATGACTGGCGATAGTGCCATGGCTCGGTTGATCTTGACGCGAGCCTAATCCTCCAGCCAGTGTCAGATGGAAAAACTGACCGCCGTGGTCGACAAGCGTGGGTCAACACGAGAATTACGTCCAATGGGGGCGTCCAGAGATCGCAGCGTGCCGAGCTGATGTTTGACGAGCAACAGAACCACAGACGCCAGTGGACGTTTGAGCCGAGATCAGGAGCCGGGAGACACCGCGTCTCGGGCATCGACTGGAGAGCCAGACACGGTCCGTCTTACGTGCCGCATACAATGCCACCGTAACGATAGCTGCTGCAACAGTACTTTGGTTCGGCAGCAGTTCCATTGCTCGATGAAGCCTCCATCCTTCGAGCCCCAGAACGGATGCGATGGGCCGACACCACTGCGGTTCCAAAGGAGAAAACGGGTAGATCATTGGAGTGCGGCACAGCACCTTACATAAGGTATCCTCTCGCATGCTTGCCGATTCGCTCTGGGCTGGACTGGGGTGTGCTGGGGGATTGCTGGCAGGGTCCGGGGTCCCAGGGCGGCCAACGCCAGCGCCCCCCTCCGAGGCTTGCTCGCCCGCAGGGTCGATGAGGAACCTTGTGAGGAAGCACTCAGCGCTGCAGAGCCGGCACAAAACGCGCTCGCAAGATCTGGGCACAACCCGATTCACCGGGGCTCTGGCTGCTCGGTCATGGTCTGTCATTTTACAGATACAGGGGATGACTTGCGAGACAAGCAGGAAGAAGCGATGCGCCCCCCCCGCGCGCCGTCCCTGGTCTGGCCTGGCCAAGCAGCAGCGAGAGGCCCCATCCAAGAAGCATCCTGGACGCCATGGAGGAGGGTCCAGTCCCGGGAGACAGATTGACAAAACGGCTCCGCACGCCGAACCCATGCGGCGGCGATGGGGAACTGCTGGCTGGCATGGATGGCACGACCAAAGAGGAGCGCCTCCACCAGCGCAAAGTACTTGGTATACCCATCCCAACCCGTCGTCACTTCGCCTGACGGTTGCCCGTTCCTGTCCCCTCACATCGCACACTCGGCGGCCCATCCATTCATTGCCAGGCGCGCGTGCCTGTTCACTCGCTCGATCGCTCGCTCGCTTGCCTGCTTCCTCCTCCTGCCTGACGCAGCCGGCTCCCGCGCTGCGCTGTGCCGGCCCTGCTCGACTCCTGAGCGATCCCTCGCTGGTGCTCTGCTCTGTTCTGCTCCGCTGCGCCCTGCCTGTGGCCCGCGGTTGCCTCAACTGCCTCCACACACACCCCTCCTCCCCCCTCCTCCCCTCTCTGCCCCCCCCGCCCCGCCTCCCTCATCGTCGTTGACGAGAACGGGCACCGACGAACGTGGTGCTTGGCTTGTCTGCTGGCTACTGGTGGCTCGTGGCTGCTGCTGCTGCTGCGGCGCGCATTTACACCTAGCTGCCGGATTGCTTTTGCCGAGCGCCGACCTTTTCATCCATCACCCACATCGCATTCAGTCTGGGATCATAGCATGCTTGATATCCACGGGCGCTACTAAAACGCCCGTCGAAATAACACAGGTTGTATTGGTCTTGTCCCGGGACCCCTTACCGTGCGGCACTGCTCCCGAGACCTCGAGGTCTGGTTCTGGACCGACAGGCTGTGCTGGAGTAACTCGAGAAGAAACGGACGAGGACGAAGAACAGGTGTGCAACCAACCCACAGCAAGGAAACCAGCCGACCATAGCAGCGTTGAGGTCGCACGGCACTGCAGCACGGCGCACCTCCCTTGTCCGCCTGCTCCTCCTCCTTCCTCCTTCCAGCCGGGCTCTGCTTTTTGCCCACAGGAAACGCAGCGAAGAGGTCCCCCCCTGACTGAAGCCCGCCTTTCTCACCACGGCGCGCTGACGACGCTTTTCCCTGCAGTCCCTCGGTTCTCGTGGGCCTGATCGACAGAGGCGACGGCAGCAGTGCCCCCACCCGAGGAGACCTAAGGCTTGGTATCGTCCCTTGAAGAAGCGAGAGCCAGCGTGCATGTGCGCGGCGTGTAGCAGCACCAGCACCAGCACCAACAGAAGTGGCTAGAGGTGGGTGTGCCGAGCCAAGTGTGTAGCAAGTGGCTGCTGGGGCGGAACGGAGCACGCACAACCGGGGGGCGGCTGCGCTTGGTTTTCCGTTTACCACCTCCCCTTTCCCAAAAACACGCCCACAGCCCGCCCGTCCGCTGCTTGCTCCTGGGTCGGCAACTTCCCAGAGGCGGTCCTATCGGGGATCCTGTGGAGACACTTCCGAATCAGCCTGCCGGAAGCAGAAACGGAAACTTATTATTTACCAACACCACCATGGCCACCGCGTCGCACGCTCGCTACTCCCGATCACCTAACCCCTCGACAAGGCCCTACGAGTCCCCGTCCGTCAAGTCCGCACCCTCGCCCAAGCCGCCAGCCCAGTATCTCGGCGGCCTGATGAGCGCGAGCGTGACCACGAGTTCGAGCGGGAGTGCGCGGGCAAACCCAGCGCCCATCCCGCACCCCATCGGCATCCCTCCGCTGCCCCCGATGCAGCAGCAGCCGCAGCAACAGCAACAGCAACAACAACAGCCACAGCAACAGTATCATCAACAACAACAGCAACAGCAGCCGCTTCCCAGTGCCTTCCAGCCCTACACCCCAGTCACGGCGACGTCCACCATGGGCCGTGAGTCGATCCCGTCCAGCGAGTCAGCCGCGGGCACGCCCGGTCCATCGCACGCCGCGCTGCCGTCGTCCAGCTCGTCCCAGGCCCAGAAGAGAGCGTACCGGCAGCGGAGGAAGGACCCCAGCTGCGACGCCTGTCGAGAGCGCAAGGTCAAGTGCGATGCTACCGAGACGACCAGCTGCTCCGAGTGCTCCAGTCGGAATGTCAAGTGCCAGTTTACCAAGGAAACTAACCGGCGCATGTCGTCCATCAAGCAGGTCCAGGACCTGGAAAAGCAGATGGAGCGCGTCCGCCGCGAGAACGCCAGCCTTCGCCGCATACTTCAGGAGCGAGACGGCCAGCTGGACATGGATATCGACGGTGTCGAGCAGCTCCCGCTGCAACTCCCGGAAATCGGCGCCGAGCCGAGGCGAAAGAAGCGGCCAACGCCAATCCACGACCTGGCACGCGCGAGAGCCAACCTGCGGAATTTCTCACGAGGTGTTTGGAAGCCACCCGCACAGTATCGTCAGCCCCTGTCCCCAGAGACTCGAGACTTTCAGCACATATTGCCGCCACGGCAGACGACCGAGTTGCTCATACGCTCCTACTACTCCTCGGCACACACCATGACGCCCACTATCCACTGGCCGACCTTCCAGCAGACGGTCGACGGCCTGTACAAGCAGGGTGCTCCGCTGCGTGTTTCTTCGGCCTTCATGTCCCTGTTCTTCGCCGCGCTGGCAATTGGGAGGCTCTTCATCGCCGAGGAGGAACAGCTGCGCGGGTTTTCGGCCGCCAGCCTGCTCGAGCAAGCGAGAACGCTCATCGACCCCTGGAACAACGACTACGTGCTCGACAATGCCCGGGCTCTCGTGCTGATCACCATGGCGCTGAACGAAATGAATCTCAAATCAGCGGCATGGAGCTGGCTTGGTACCGCAGTGAGGGTGGCGCAGGACCTTGGGTTGCAATCGGAATCGGGGGCGTGGCCATTCATTGAGGGCGAGATGCGTAGGAGGACCTGGTGGACGATTTACATCCTCGACCGCAACCTGGCGCTCGAGCTGGGGAGGCCGAGCCTCATCGACGACTCGGATTGCGACGTGTCCCTCCCAGCTGGTGTTGACGACCACTACATCCACGACGGTGGAATGCTGGTACCAAACGGCGCAGAGCCTCTGACACACTCGCTGCTTGCTATCATTAACGTTGTACGATCGTACACGGCCCTGAGAAGGGCGTTGTCGAGCCCTGTCATTGCGGCAACCCGCCTCGCAACCTTTGACCAGCACTTTGCATCCTGCTTCCGCACTTTCCCCCAAGCGTGCGACCCTTCGAGCAACGCAACGCTCTCCCCAGTCCTGCTGAACCCCCTGGTGTACCTTTTGCACGCCCGCATGCTCCTTCACCGACATAACTTGACACCATCGTGCCCTCCGGATGTGCGGCTCAGCGCGGTTGAGCAATGCACAATCACTGCCCATGAGACGGCCCAGCTCCTCTCCAGAACCTCCTCGTCACTCCCTGAGGGGGCCACGGCTCTCCTGGCGACACACATCTTCCGCAGCACCCTGTTCCTCTTGCTCACAGGCTGTCTAGACCAAGCGTCCACTTGCATCCGCACACTAACCGCGATAAGCGCCTATCGCGAGGTCGCCGTGCCCGCCCTCCGCTTCATCGCCTTCTTCATCTCGACCCTCTCCTCGAAACGCGCTGAGTACGCAAACTTTCTGGCGCAGGCAGCGCCGCCGGGCCACCCCCCACAACCGTTTGTTCCACCACCCCGACCGACCCCCGGGGCCCTACAAGAAGCTCTCCTGCGTGATGAGGAGCTGCTCGCATACGTGAGTGCCGACCTGCAAGCCGGACCAGAAGCTTCGTGGGTGTGGGTTGGCGGAGAGCGGGAGCCCCATAACCCATCACTACAACAACCACCCCCCTCGACGCCCAAAGAGAGTCTCTTCAGCCTGGACGCAAGAACAAGCCTTTCGCACGAAGAGCGATGGGAGTGGATTTCCCCTAGGGCGTGGGAGAGGATGGAGGACATGCTGAGGGGGCTAGCGTCCGGCCAGACTACACCCACAGCACCAAATGCCCCTGTATCCGGACCTCCTCCGGCTAGGCAACACCTCCCGCCATCACTCCCGCCTCCGCCTCCGCCGCAGCAACAGAGTTGGGGACCTAATTCGTCACTACCACCACTCTTACAGCAGCCGCTTCCACTACCAAAAATAGAGCCTGGGACGGGCGTGCCGCCTAGCGGGATGTTGGCAAGGGGAGGGGAGGCGAGCCCGTTGAACCATAGCCCGACGGTGGGCACGCCAACGGCGAACTCGGCTGTGACGAAGAGCAGGAGTCAGGAGAGGATAAGCATTGCGAATATCATTTGAGAAGAGAAGAGAAGAGGATGGTGATCCTTGACAAACACTTGACGGTTTCGAAGAATTTGGTTACTCTTCCAGAAGATCTAAACGTGCAACGAAGCATCTCGGAGTTGAAGAACGCCCTCGATGTTCCAACTTGCTATTACGACCGAGCCACGAGAGGGAAATGCCAATGGGAGTCATCGGATATCTAAAACACTTATGAACTTTGTGGGGGACGGAGACCACGACGACCAACGACTATCGACACGCCGACTGCTTACAACATAATGCGCATAGCAAAAAGGGAAGCCAGCGCGCTGGGGTGTCTACGCGTGCCCGCGAACCAAAACATCGGCCTATTCGACGTGTCAGAGATGAAGCATGGAAGTGGCGGCAATTGATTTTTTTGGGGTAATAAAATCGTTTAGTGATACCACGGTGGATATTCTTTTCTGTTCAAACAATGGAGATGAGGGCCAACACGTTGGCACATGCACACGGGGGGAGCACATTTACGCATGGAACATGATGGATGGTAATATCTATTGGGAAGTTTCTCGGTCTCAACTTCTTGATCGGAATCATGGGGCAAGGCCAGGTTGGGGAAAAATATAGGCGTCAAGGCCATGTTGATTCGTGGCTGTCAGTGGACATATTTGTCGTTATTTAGCTGGGCTTGGGACTTGACTGGGTTGGGTGTTGTAGGATGTACACATATTTATCTACATGTTGTAGAAGATTATGATATTCAGATGGGGTCATGCCTTATTAGTGTGGTGGTGTTGTCAATCATTCTTTTCCCCCAGGTGTCAATGTGATAATGTCTCCGACAAGGGGTGGTGTTGGCTTCGATGGGTTCATTGAAAATACAGACCTTGATGTCATCATATTGAAGTTGAAACAAACGCATGCACGGAGGCTGCACTCCCGCCACGACTTTCAAGTAATGTGTACGTCTCAGTTATCATGTTTTTTATCTAATTTACTTGCCATTGCTGTTAAAAGTCCAGTCTGGTGATCGTCCTTGGTGCTTTACATCTTTCAACCTTTTGTCCGTGTTTCTCATTTACGGTGCCCAGATCTGGCCCTTTGTTTGGTGCGGTAGAGTTATATATATTATTCCAGCCCCTGACGGCGCTTTATTGTTTGGTTCGGGCGTTTTGTCTAACCCAGCCTCGGGAGCAGTTTTGGACCCGAAGCAAGCCCGAGGTCGTTGAAGTTCCATCAATGCGCACCAATCGTTTCGCTTGCCGCGGCCGGCCGAGGGCCCCGATCGCGGGGTAATCTTATTGGCAGGCACATCATGTGCGTGTAGATTGGGGAGCAGCCGGGAGGAGCGTCTGCAATTTAGTGCTCGGAGGCGTAGACATATAGATGGGATGCATGGGCGGGATATGAAATTGAAATTCGGATCACTCCGGGGCTATGCCATTGCGGTTTCCGAAGCGGGTTGAGCTACCCCGCCAGTTCGTGAGGTTGTCGGATCCATCCGAGAGTTTCTTTGTTTGTTCATTTCGGTTTGGTATCCACATGCATGCTGTATGTAATGGGAATGCCCCCGCATTCAACCTCAACGTCAACGTCATCAACGTTCATCTTAACATCTCACCACCACCAACAACTCACTAAAATGGCATCCTCCTCCGACGAATCCCTCTGGGCCTCTGCCTCTTGGACCGCTACCCCAACAAACGATGACCAATCCCTCACCATCGGCTGGCAAAAACACATCCCCTTCCTCCCCGGCAGCAACGCCCTCCAAACACTCACCATCTGGACCCCCGGATCTTCATCTCCCACCATCGCGACCCCCCCTCCCCTCCCGGGCCACTGGCTCATCTTCATCCACGGCGGCGCCTGGCGCGACCCTGCCATAACCGCCTCCTCCTTCCAGCCCGCGGCCGCGGCCCTCCTCCTCAAACACCACAACCAAATCGGCAGTACCAAACTCGCCGGCCTAGCCTCCCTCAACTACCGCCTCTCCCCCTACCCCGGCCGCCCATCCTCGGACCCGGCGTACGCCGCGCGCCACCCCGATCACATCAGCGATGTACTGCACGGAATTGCCTTCCTTCAGCGCGCGGGCGTTGCAACGGGGGGTTACGTCCTTGCGGGCCACAGCTGCGGCGCGACGCTGGCGTTCCAGGCGGTGATGAGCCCGTCGCGCTGGGGGCTGGGGAGGCTCGAGGGGATGATAACCCACCCGGACGTGGTGGTTGGCCTAAACGGCTTGTACGACCTCGCGGGCTTTGTGAGGAGTCCCCCCGCGGGATACGAGGGGTTGCGCGAGGCATATGAGGAGTTCACGAGGGGGGCGTTCGGGGCGGATGAGGAGGTGTGGAGGGCCGTTTGTCCTGCGACGGCGGAGGAGTGGGTTGGGGAGTGGAAGGGGGAGGGGGAGGGAGGGAGGCGGGTGGTGTTGGTGCAGAGTAGAGGGGATACGTTGGTGCCGAGGGGGCAGCTGGAGGGGATGAGGGGGGTGCTGGAGGGAGAGGGGGTGCGGGTGGGAGACATGGAGGCGGAGGGTGGGCATGATGAGATTTGGGAGAGGGGGGAGGGGAGGATGGCGGATATTTTGTGGGAGGTTTTGGGGGGGGGGGGCTGGTGTGAGGGTTGAGGAGAGACGATGTGAGAGTCGAGAGATCTCACCTTACGGGGCGGGTTGGGAGTGCACGGCATAGACGATGATGTCACAACACGATACCCAACGTCGCGGTTGTGTTGCCGAAGGAGGTTTTCCCGAGCTGCAAGTGCACCTTTCAGTCGGGATCCGAGTCCAATCGGAATGATCCAGGTACAGAATCAGGGGTATTGGCCGGGTTGGGGGCGGGCTTCATCCCGCATTTACCAGCTCTTAGCTCGAGCAACTGAGGGGCTTGTATTACGCCGAGGCGGGCCTTCCGGGCAGTGGCAGTTGCAGTGGAAATGGCTCTGAGTTGATTCTGGTCGGCTTATGCTGCTGAGCAACGTTGCTGCTGAGTGAGCTGCGGGAAAAGAGACATGGTGAGCCATTTGCAAGCCATTTGCAGGACTTCGTTCCAGGTTGGGCGGTGATCATGATCCGGATCCTGTGTCGAACCATTGAAGCAGACACAGCCACAGGGGGCGAGTGAGCGATTTGCAGCGCGCAAGTTCTAGAAATTGGATGCTCGGGAGCAAACGGAAATAACAGCCCATTCCAGCAGCCCAGCGGCGCGGCCAAAACCTGACCGCCCACGCAAGGTGCGGGGGATGGGGAACGGGATGAGGGAAGGAGCACAGAACGGTTTGAGTGAGGGGTCGGCGGGGTTCCACCACCTACCTCACTCTGCAGTGGCTGCAGCAAGCCGACCGCTAACGTTAACATTTTGTTGGCGTTTTGTCACGGTCGCTGATTCGCAGAGCGGGCCCTCGACGGCTTCGCATCACCACTCATCGTCCCAAGTGCAAGACAAGCTTTTTGCGGGCATGCGTGTAAGCTGCGTCACTAGCGAGCCGTCCGTCGACCACTGCAGCCCAAGTTTGTCTGCCCAACATGCGACGATGCGAGCGACCTCGAGCCAGTGAGGGGGCCGGCCCAATCCCCATTCCCATTATCCCTCTCCTCATCAGCGGCCTCCCTTCAAAGAAAGGAGCGCGTCCTTTGCCCCCCTCTTTCCCTGCCCGCCCTGTCCGGCCTCGTTTGCGTTCCCTTTCACGATCATTGTGTTTCCAGGTACAGCCAGTCCTGTTTCTCCTCTCATCGCACCCGCCAATTTGCATCGCCTCTGCTCTGTGCAATCCCACCCCACTCTCTCGTCAGGAGACAGTGTTGAGCAAACAGGAACACTGCTTGCTGCTGACGCAGTCCTGGAGGCAAACTTGCTTATTGCTGCACATAAAAAGGGAGTCCTCGACCCAACAGGCCGAAACTCATTGCCCATCACTTTCTAGCATCTAAGTCTCATTTTCCCACCACATCCCTAGGCATTTCAGGTTGGCAATCCACAATGGTGCATCTCTCAGCCATACCACAGGACGACAGCGTGGACGACCAGCTCGTCAAGGCGGTCAAGAAGGTCCACCTACAGCTGTCCAACGATGAAGACAACTTCACCACCAGCGTCTACGGCTCCAGGTTTGCCGCTGCCGATCTCCCTCGCCATGAGATGCCCGAGTGCGAGATGCCAAAGGAGGTCGCCTACCGCATGATCAAGGATGAGCTGAGCATGGACAATAACCCAATGCTGAAGTGAGCTCATGCAAATTTCCCAACATGCGGTCCCGGGCGTCAGCGCTGACCAGACCACGCATAGCTTGGCTTCCTTCGTCACCACTTACATGGAGGAAGAGGCTGAGAAACTCATGGCCGAGTCGTTCTCAAAGAACTTCATCGACTACGAGGAGTACCCGCAGTCAGCCGACATCCAGAACAGATGTGTCTCTATGATCGCTCGTCTCTTCCACGCCCCAATTCCAGAAAACGGCGAGTCAGCTGGTGCCATCGGCACCTCCTGCGTGGGCAGCTCTGAGGCTATCATGCTTGCCGTGCTAGCCATGAAGAAACGGTGGAAGAACCAGCGCATCGCAGCCGGAAAGTCAACCGATCGCCCTAATATCGTCATGTCAGCCGCTGTTCAGGTATGCTGGGAAAAAGCCGCCCGTTATTTCGAGATTGAGGAGAAGCTTGTGTACTGTACCGAAGAGCGTTACGTCATCGACCCCGAAGAGACTGTGAATCTTGTGGACGAAAACACCATCGGAATCTGCACGATCCTGGGTACCACATATACCGGTGAGTACGAAGATATCAAGGCTGTCAACGATCTGCTTGTCAAAAAGGGCCTTGACACCCCGATCCACGTCGACGCTGCAAGCGGAGGCTTCGTCGCACCGTTTGTCGTTCCGAGCCTGGAGTGGGATTTCCGCCTGGAGCGTGTCATCTCCATCAACGTCTCGGGCCATAAATACGGCCTCGTGTACCCCGGTGTCGGCTGGGTCGTGTGGCGCGGTGCAGAGTATCTGCCCAAGGAGCTGGTATTCAACATCAACTACCTCGGTGCCGACCAAGCCTCCTTCACTCTCAACTTCAGCAAAGGCGCCAGCCAGGTCATCGGCCAATACTACCAGCTCATCCGCCTCGGCAAGCACGGCTACCGCGCGATCATGTCCAACCTGACCCGCACCGCCGACTACCTCTCCGACTCCCTCGAAGCTCTCGGCTTCGTCATCATGTCCAAAAAGTCCGGCGAGGGTCTCCCGCTCGTCGCCTTCCGCCTCGCCCCCACCGAGTCCGGAGAAGAGCGCAACTATGACGAGTTCGCCCTTGCGCACCAGCTGCGCGTCCGCGGCTGGGTCGTCCCGGCCTACACCATGGCGCCCAACACCAAGAACCTCAAGATGTTGCGCGTCGTCGTGCGCGAGGATTTCACGCGTAACCGGTGCGACGGGCTCATCACGGATATCAAGTCGTGCCAGGCACTGCTCAACGATATGGACAGGGAGAGCATCAAGAAGCAGCAGGAGTTCATCCACAAGTATCACACCGCGAGCGGGAAGGCGTCGCATAACCATCCCAAGTATCGGGTAAGCTTTCGTTTTGAGTCCACCCGTTGAGGATGCACAAATGACTGACTGTAAAACAGAAGGAGAAACATTCCTTGCAGGGCAAGACGGGGAAGACTCACGCTGCTTGCTGAGCATGGACGACCCGGTTCGGGTTTGCGCCTTACCCCCTGGGCCTGGGCGCCACCCCCTGAACCAGACAGGGGGGATACAAACAATGGCGCTCGCGCTGTCGCCTAGGAAACGATGATTTTGTGTTGTGACACGCATGGCCTGCCCGTTGAAGTTTTTCTTGAGCCTCGCACCGATAAGCAGATTTACGACTAGCATATCCTGTTGCAGTTTGAGATTTGAGATTTCGAAGAGCTAGACAAAAAGCCAAGAGTTGTGATGTGGACTGGGTCCGTCTGTAGTCTTCATTCAGATTTTTCCTGAAGAACATCTGCGAACGTTCCACAATGAGATTCATGCGAGCAATTTGCCACCTGCTTCCCCTCCGTTGCGTAGAGTCTCAGCCTTGTCTCACCGAGTCATTCATCATCACCTCTCACAATCTTGACAAGCCCAGTGCATCAAACGAAGCGTGTAGAAGGTAACATGATCAAGGTAAAAAAAAAGTTCAGATTTGGGTATGCATCGCATCGCATCATCGTGAGTAAGTACAAGTACAAGGATAAAGAAAAAGTTTGTGCAATGTCCCCCTCCCAGCTCCCAGCTCCCGAGCCATAACCCAACAAAGGCAAGACAAATACTACGTGACGTGTGACCCTCCACGCAGTTACAACCAACCAACCCAAGCCCCCATTCGCTGCGTATGTGCGCGTGTGTGTATCCTTACGTATACCTCCCATCAAGGGAGCCCGATACACGGTAATTACTTTCCCTTTTCCTGCAGTAGTAGACCAAGGAAAACATGGTGCGTGGACATCTCAAAGCTGCGCCTGCGTCTCGCCGAGCTTCTTGGTCGTGAAGGAGCCGAAGTAAGCGTTGAGCGCGTCCACAGTGGCGCTGCCCTCCTCGAGCTTGACAACGACACCGACGTATCCATCGGGGCGGACAACGACGACGCCACCGCGCTCTTCGTCGAGACCCATCTTGGCGTGCGCAGCCGCCTTGGCATCGGGCACGTGGCGGTCCCAGCGGTCGTCGGCGTAGATGTGGTCGACGTAGCGCGCAAGGAGGGCGGGGACGTCGCGGGAGATCTCGATCTGGGCGCGGGGGGCGGAGAAGACGGTGCACACAGTGTAGAACATGCTGTGGGGGTTGTGCTTCTCGTGGTGGCTGACGGTCTCGGCATCCGGGCGAGTGTACGCCGAGTAGAAAGAGCCCTTGCGGGACATGTTTGCCGCGAGATCCTTGAGGGCGCGGGCGGTGACGGAGGGCTTGCCGGCGAAGACAAAAATGCGGAAGGAGCCGTTCAGGGGGACCTCCTGCTCAAGGTGGACGACATTGGCGTCGGTAACGCGGGTGACGTCCGAATTGATGTAGAGCCTTCCGGGCTGGAGCCTGGTGCCAGCGGTCGCGGGATCGAGGATGACGTGCGACTGGGCGGGGTGGGACGCAGACCAGTTGAGGGCGTTGGCCTTGTAGAACACGCCATAGCCGCTGGTGAAGGCGCAAGACTCCTTGAAGGTCTTGATGAACTCATTCTCGGCCTCCTCGGTCTTGCCGGTGCTGGTCGCGGCGGCGATATCGCTCGCGGCAGGCGGGCGCTGGGAGAAAAGCTTGGCGTACTTGTTGTCGAAGGACAAAAGGGTCTCGGCGACCTCCTTGCGCTCAGGCTCGTACGTTTCGAGAATACTGCGGTCGGCAAATCCGGCCTCGACGGCGTGGATCTTCCATGCGAGGTTCAGGGCGTCGAGGAACGCTGTGTTCATGCCCTGGCCGGCTTTGGGCTGCATATGCTGTCAGTCGTGTGACCTGCAAGGGGGGCGTGCGGCTGCACGTCATCGTCACTCACACTGTGGGTGTGGCAGGCGTCACCGCCGAGGAATACCCGGTGGTCCAACGTGTACTTGTCCGAGATACCTTGGCCAATTGGGTACACAGAGTACCACTCGACCCTCTCCCACTCGATCGAGTAGGGCTGCAGGATGCGCTTGGCCGAGGCCTGCACCTCCTCAACCGTGGCCGTCTTGCGGGGGTTGAAGTCGGGGTCCGTGGAGGAGGCGATCTGGATGTAGAGACGGACCATGTTGTCCTCGCGGGGGATGACCATGATGGATCCATGCTCGGAGTGGATGGTGCATTTCATCTGGGAACGATCAGCATCCTGTCTCAGCCACGTACAACAATCACACGACGCACCTTGATGTCGGGGAAGTCAGTCTTGACCACGCCGTCCATGACACCCCACACGTAGGCAATCGGGTCCTTGTGAGTGATGCCGATCTTCAGCTGGTCGCGGATGAACGACCTTGCGCCCTCGCCGCCGAAGAGGTACTTGGCCCGGACAGTCTCGCGGGCCTCTCCGTCCACGTGCTCCAGCTGGACCTCAACCGGATACTCCGGGTTCGCCTTCTCGTCAGAGGTGAACCCCTTGATGGTCCACGGCCGCTGGACCTGGACGCCGTTCTTCTGGAGATCGCCAATGAACACGCGCTCGATCATGCCCTGGTGGAGGAGGGTCGTAAAGGGGTATCTGGCGTCGATGAAGTTGGGGCAGCTGGCCCAGGTTCCGGTCCGGACGATGCCGCCCTGCCCGCCGGTCTTGGGCGGGTCCCAGAAAGCCACCTCGTAGACACGGGCGGGCTTGTGGGCCATGATGGCGGACTTGAGCCCCATGTTCCGGAGCAGGTCCAGAGATCGGGGCTGGATGCCATCGGCGCGGCCTGTTGGCGTGGGCTCGGCCCTGTTGTCGATATGCTTGATCTTATATCCCCATCTTGCCAGGCAGGTCGACAGCATCAAACCAACTGGTCCCGCACCGACGATGACTGTCGATGTTCGGTTAGCCTCGGGGCCGGAGACGGGAGCCCGCCATGCCTACCGGCGGCAGCGGCAGCGGCAGCGGTGGCGTGCGGCAGGCTGGGCGTGCGTCACTCACCAATGTCATAGTAGTTGGATGGTCTCTCTGCTTGGGACGCCATTGTGTGAGGTTGTGGGGGATACTGGGGGAAAGTGGTGGGAGAGAGGGGGCCGAACCATGGGTGGTGGAAAACGGCCGGCGGAGGATATAAGTATGTACGGGGCGGATGGGTATCTCACGAGGAACAAAAGTGACGCAGGCGAAGAAAGCGATGAAATGATTGGATTGACGGGACAGCAGGTTACAGCGCGGGTGACGGGAAGGGTATTTGAACCGTGGGCTTCCTAGGTACCGTGTAGTAATAGTAGGGAACCACGATCCGGGCTGGGTCCCGAGCGATGGGGTCGCCTTGGGGTGTTGCAATGCTGTTGCCGCAAAGGGTGTCAATCCGCGCGCCCTCAGCGACGCGCTTGCGCGGGAGGGCCCAGAAGCCCCAGAAGTCCCAGAGGGGCGGCAACGAGTTCGGGAGAGCCAGCACCGACCCGCCGTGGGCAAAGTGGGCGAGGGCAAACATCAAGAGCCGCGCCCGCACTGGTGGCCAGCTGATGGAGAACCTGCTGCGCAACGCCCGCTAACCCAACGCCCGCCATTGGCCCAGACCGCACAAAAGGGCCCTCGCTGCTGCCAGGGACCATGTGGGGTGCGCGGAGAGAGATGCCGGCTGAGAGCGATGGGCGCGATGGCAGCGATGTGTGCACTGTGCGCCAGCTTCTGGAAGCTATCGCGCGCCTGCGGTGCCTGCTTGTGCCTGCTTGGGTATGGCTGGCAGAAAGCGTGAGGGGGAGACCGGGACTTAAACTCGGGAGTCGCTTTGTGGGGCCGCTGGTGGGGGAGACGGTGGGGAGCACGGCTGAATTTGTCGGGAGTCGCTGGGCGATGGCGAAGTAATCCGTTCCGCCATTATCCCGGCCTATCCACTCGCCGCCAGTCGTGCGCCTGCGTTATCGCCCGCGAGTTAGGAATAAAAATTTTTTGTGTGACACCACGCGGAGGGGACAAACGGGCCTGCAGCCACATGATGTTCGATGGCCAAGACCAAGATCTTCGCTGTGCCGAACTCGAAGCCAAGGTGCGTCGCTGAATGGCTTCCATTGTTTGAGTGGGCGCGGATCGCTTATTCCCGCTCGGGCTTTCGGTGTTCGCGCACCCAGCAGAGGGCACAGCGCAAAGAAGCCGGGTCGCTGAGCCGATGCTGCAGATACAGACGGGATCGCATCTGAAGGTGCAAAAGCGATATGCGTTCAATCCACTTTCCGGTCGTGTTTTCCGGGTTTGGGAGAGGCCGCTAGCGCAGACCCAGTCCGAACGATGTGGCCCTACCGCTGCCGCGTGATGCACCGTCCCGCCACCAGTGCCACCTTTCAAAATAGCTCCGAACGCCGCTACGCCAGCCGAAAAACTAGCCGGCGGATCGTTCGGTCGGGTCCTCATCGCGGCCTCAAGGGCTGGCCCCGAGGGCGGTCTGGGGGGTCTGGGGGGCTCCTGGGGAAGTGGGCTCTTCTGGCCTTTCCCCATGGCCCAACGTCATCCTGATTGGCTAGTACCGAGCCTGTCTTGACGGTGTCTTTCTAGTCAGGTACCCCATTCCAGTTCCACAAGCTTGTTCACAAGCCAGCCCACAAGACTGTCGGGCCAAACACTGTTGCGTTTGACGCTGGAACCTGTGGCTTCCGCCATAAAGGTTGTCATGCCACGCTGGGGCTGCTCGCTTGTGGACAAAACACCTCCTGATTCCTTTGTTTGCTTCGTCGGGATGCCTCAAGTGAGACCCCACGGTGATGCGATGCGGATGGGGATGCGCTTTGAGCCCAAGCGAGCTTCGTTCTGGCGTTTGATCTTGTCTTGGATCAAGTCTTAGTGTGTTTGGACTTCGAGTGGTTGGTATTGCGTTGTACGGGCCATCAATGGCACGATTTTTGGCGCTGCAATGATGGGTGCAAGAAGATGATGAGGATGAACGCGCCTCAAAAACACTCCAACATCAACCCGTTTTCGGCGATATCAGTGCCTCAGGCATCTGAAAGGAGATTTAACTCAGCAGTTCCATCTTTCGGGCGTGGCTTCCTAATTGCGAAAGACAGGCCAAGCGACCTGCCTAACATACCTTCCTCGCATCGACGAGCAGGCTCTGCCACCAAGCAACGGTGAGCACAAAATCATCTCGGAGAAAATGATCGGTCCCGAGAAACATGTGATGCGTCATGGATCCAGGATGGTGTTTTCGCTTTATTTCTGGCTTTCCCACGCCTTTTCTTCCCGCAGTTAGAGAGTGGTGTGTTGCCAGGTGTGAGGCCAAGCTGGCTTCGCAGAGCCCCTATCCCTACCACACAAATCATCAGCCAGATCTATGGCGAAATCATTGAGACGACGGCAACGTCAGCTGTTCCGAGTTCCCAGCGGCGACGTCTATGTTTTCTTTGATGGCGACACAAAGCCCCCACAATTGGCAGCCAAACAAAGACCAATTGTTCTCAGCGCACGCATCCTCCCTGTGGCGTTTGCAGCCCCCAGGCTCCGAAGGGTGAGTCGGTATAAGAACTTGATGTTTTGTGGGACTCGCTGCTCTCATAACATCAGAATCTCGACCTGTTCGGCCGGGAACGGGGTGCCAGTCGCGAGGCCTGCGGAAATGGAGTCCTCTGTCAGCACCGAGATAGAGATAGGCACCGCCAGAGAGATGCAAATCTCGCAAGTAAAGTCGAGGCTGGTTATTCTCAAGGAACAGTGCCAAAGATCACTCACCTCTCTCTCAAGACCCCGTAACCAAAGCTGGAGTGGCGCCGAGGTACCGGTTCTGGCTGTGGACACGTTCTGTTGTGCTGACGGCCAGGCAAGAGGTGTCTCACTGGTGGGCTTGGAAAACATTCGGATGAAAAACTTGGTGAATGGTCAGTGTTCCACTACGAGTGTCCTGACGGTATTGCTGGTTGGATCTGAATAACAATAGCTAGTAGCAATAGCTGAGAAAGCAGTGGGTACCTCGAAATCCATGAATATAGGAGTCTCCGAGGCGCGCGGGTCTGGGAATTCTCTGCACGGCCATCCTGCGCTGCGTCCCCTCCACCCCCTCGCGCTCAACTTCCCCTGCCACCACGAGAGGAAAGCCTCTGTTGCGGCCGCAACCAGTATCAACACCAACCACGCGGCTTTAGACGTGGATTGCGGCTCCGCGAAGGACCTTGGAACGCCCTCTCCTGGCCGGCGCACCAGTTCAAAATACTCTTTTGCCTTGGGGCGCGGCCAGGGCTCTCCCCTCGCCATGGAAACCTGGGGACTCGATCCCGAGGAGGCAAGACTACTTGACGAAAGGGAAGCCCAGCGGTACATCAACGAGTACGCCATCAGGCGCCACTTTGCGGAGGGACTATTGACCCTAGGTGAGTAATATGGGCATGATGCAGCTGGCTCCAAACCGCATTGCATGCATCTCCCATCCCACGTCGCTGACCATCAATTTTGCGGACAGAACGGGAAGCGCCACCGCAGAGATCTGAAGAAACTTTCGATTGGATTCAGACCTTTGAACCGACCATCTGTCTGGATCCGGAATCCGCGTTGCCATTCCCCGTAAGTTCCTTTGCTTCTGGCTCTTCGCGGCGAAAAAAATCTTGCCCCTCCATTTCCATCCCATCCCATTCTCACACGCGCAATTCTAGGATTCGCCCCAGAGGAGCACTACACAGCCTTTGTTACCTGTCACCGACCGAGGTAGCAGTAGTCTTCATTCTACCCAAAGTTACCCGATTGCCAATTTGGAAAACGCGCCTCTGGCTGTCATCTCCGGCAGCCGCGGCCACGATCCTGGCTTTGCACTGGCAGAGGACGTCTCCACGATGCGCCTCTCAATGGACTGCGCCTCTCCCTCCGAAGATGATGGACCCCTCCGCGGCAACTTTATCGATGTCTCGAGATCTCTCAGAGCCCGTTCGCCTTCCAGAGCTCGCTCACCTGCCAGAGCGCTGTCGCCTTCGAGGGCTCGGTCGCCTTCCAGGCCTAGCCGTCCGTCGCAGGATGCCCGTTTTGATCTCGACTTTAACCAATCTCCGATGGACAAGATTACTGTTGGGCAAGTAATATCGTCGAAACCCCAGTATTGCACACATCTAACCGACTTCAGTCTTTCGCAAGACGCCGTCACCCAGGCTCACCAAGAGGAGATGCGCGGTCGCAGAATGGTTGCCGAAGACGCGGACACCGCGAAGAGAACCCCGCAAAGGCCCAGCCTGAGATCTCGTTCACCCCTCAAGGTAGACGATGCCTACGTTACTCCTCGCGAGCGTGCCCGTTCTCCCGCAAAGTTTGCCACTTATGGCAGCGGCCCGGAGTCTCGTCACGCCCGGTTCGAGTTTCGCGACTCTACCTTTGTCGATTCCCCCTCCGACAAGCGAGAACTCCGCTCGGCAATGAAGCAGTCTACCACTCCGGTATATCATACCATGACGGCTACTCAACCCTATCAGTCGTCTACACCCCGGAGTGGCGCCAAGGCACGCCCCCCTCCTATTGACGTTGAGGCTGCTCGTCTGGGAACTAAGAAGTCTGTGTCTCGGAAGCAGAACCGCCACAGCTGGGTCATGCACCAACAGGCCGAGCTTTCGCCTAATGTTCGCTTTGCCGAAGATGAGGAAAAGCGTCAGAGCTCCCACTATTCTCAGGACTACAAGGACGGCCGCTACCCGAGCCACGTCAGTCCCCTCCGTGTCACCAAAGAAATCGCAGAGGCAAAGCCTGCTGCTACTGTCTTCCAGACTTTTGGCGCTTGGAACAGGACCCCCGGTATCCCGCGCTCTGAATCTGAGAGAATCCTCACGGCGCCCTCTCGCGATGATACAGCTGGTCAGGGCTCGTACGGGGCGACTTCGTATTCGATTTCACCTCTACCGTCACTCCTCAGTAATGATAAGCCTTCCCTAAGAAAGACCTCCAAGACTATGATTGGACACAACGGATGGCTTGAGAGCACCTCTGCACCGGCGCCTGCCAAGCAGATCACTTCTCCAGTTCGCAAAGCTGGTTTCTTTGACAACATCATGAAGAAGGCCAAGGGAATGATGGTAAGAGAGCCAAACAGTAATGTCTATGCAAGTGCTAACAGGTATCTCAGGGAAACGAGAATGCCGATGCCAAGACGCAGCGCAAATCTCACAACTCCGATAAGAGTCAGGTCAGCATTCGTTCTCTCGCCATCTCTCTCAACCCGCGCGAGCAGAGTCTTCTGTACTGCGAGCTCGAGTTTGCTCTCACCTCAGCCTTGAACGACTACCTCGTCTCCCAATTCAACGCCGGCCGCCTCGACGCCGACAAGTTGAAGAAGATCGCCGAGGCGTGGCAGCAAAAGGGCCGCCCAAAGGTCGTCAGCTTCCGCTACGACCTCGAGACCCAGCTCGACCTCGTCCGCCTTCACGTCAACGACTTCAAGTTCTACGGCCGCGCCGCCACCAGCACGGCCATCCTGGGCATCATCGACATGATGAAAGTCGACGCTCGCTCGCTACGCATCCGCACCTTTTGCCAACCGGACACCGTCGTCGCGAAGCAACTTTTGGACTCGCAGAATCTGTTCAACTGCATTGGATGCCCAGAGCCGCAGCAGCTCCAGCTTGCCGAGATTACTGGCTTCTTCAAGGCCGCCATGGAGCGCGAGCGCGTGCTGGCGAAGCGGGACTCGCAGCGCGTATCGGAGCACGAAGCTGCCAACAATCTCTCGCTGCGCCATGCGAAGAGCCACTCGGGACAGAGCTGGAACAAGGGAACCGGCACCGGACCCGTCAAGCGCCGATCTTCCATTGGCGCCATGAAGATGGATCCATCCAACTACGATGATTCGATCTTCTAGGTTTCCCATGAGACATGACCATGGAGTTTCATTTGGTATTTTGTCCTCGGTTGAGGATATGATGTTATGCCGGAATATGCCGATACAAACGGAACGAATATATTGCGCTTTGGGCTTTTGGCAGCGAAGATCTTCAAGTGTTGTATCTTGCTGCAAGCTGTCGCCACGAGGCATGAACGGACATTGCAAGGGCGTTCTGGTTTCTATCTGAGGCGCTAAGGAAATATGAAGGCGTTATGATACCTGTATGGCGCGTGGATGAGGAATATGAAGGCGTTCGGTTTCTTATGAGGCATTCGGGGGTTGTACGGAGGTCTTCTGGTTGTTGTCTGAGACATGGATGGGCAGTGAGCTGGGATCAACCCTTGTCGCTCAGGAATGGAAATATGGACCTGTACATGATCATGTAAATACTGTACGCGTAGACACGGTGCGTCGGAGGCATCACTGCCGCATAAATCTGGCCCCGAAATAATGTAGTTAATGTCGTAATCTAAAAAGGACCTCCTCCCTACAACAAGCCAGGTATCGTGTTTTCATCTTGCCTATCCTGAATCATACAAACAAATCATCATCATAATCATCATTACCATCACCGTCGCCATCTCCGAGCGGCCCAAGCCCTTATCCCCATAAGGTATCCAAACCCAAACTCCAAGCCGAAAACGAGAACGCTTCACCACAGCCAAAGAAATCACCTTTCAAAAAAAAAAAAACACCAAAAAACCCCCACATTAATACCTCCTCTCATAGCTCTTCGTCCTCACCACCGGCCTCCTCCTCTCCCCCTCCCACTCACTATCCTCCCCACTTGTATACTCCCTCGAGCCCCTCCGCCCACTCCTTCCCCTCCCCTCCTCCACATCTCTCAACTCCCTCTCCCTATCTCTGTCTCCATCCCTTTTCCTGCCCGCCTGCGGTCCCTCCCCCCACTTCCTCTCCCACGCCTCCTGCTCCCCCTTCGTCTTCTGCCGGCTCATCTCCAACCTCTTCTCAATCGCATTCGCGCCCAACCCACCCACCGCCGCCCCGACGATGGTAGAGATCAACGCCCCCTTGTTGTTTTTATCGTGGTGGTGCCCTCCCTTCTTGCCAGCGGCCTCGCTGGCTTCGCGCGCAGCAAGTCCGCCAACGATAGCGCCGAGGACGCCGACGCCAAGACCGGAGGTGGAGGAGCTGAAGGAGTGTTCTAGGACGTGCTTGGCTTTGGAGAGCGGGCTGTTGGGGCGGTGGCGGTGGGAGTCGGAGTCGGATTCGCCTTCGGAGGGGTAGCTGTCGCGGCGGCTGCTGCGGGGACGAGAGCCGGGAGGGGGGACGGAGCGCGGGCGGTGGTAGCCCGGGGGTACTTGCAGGGTTCCGCGGGGGCCGGGGCCGGGCATGGGAGGAGCGTAGAAGGGGGTGTGGGGTTCGAATTGGGAGGGAGGTGGGATGCGAGGGCCAGAGTTTCCCGAGTAGCGGTCTGGGGACCAGGAGCGGGCATGGGAGTCGTGATGGCCGTAATAGCCGTGGTCATCGTTGTTGTCGCCGTAGTGAGACATTGTGGGTTTGGGTATCTTCGGATGGATGGGTGTTGTATTGAAGGATGAGATGGTGTGGTGGGCGGGTCAATCACTTGGAACGGGAAACAGGCCCTTGATATCGGGCGTGGGTAGAGCCGGTGGAAGGCGAACAGTGAGGCTGAGAGCCGGAACCGTCGGGGTGGATCTGTGTTCCGGTTCCCCGGATGCCGTGTCAGGTGGACTTTTCGACTTTCGGTGACCCGACAATAACCTTAATCGATGGCGGGTAATATAGCGGCGGGCGACTGCGTAAAGCTCCGAGCAAACGTTGCAAGAGCACAAGAGTGGTGCTCCGGGTGGGGATGAGCCGTGGTAATAAGTGCGCGGCCCAGCACTGCAAGGCTGTACTGTATGTAGTATAGAGGTAAACGGAGTTGTGGTGGTTTGAAACCCGATCAACTCGAGATGAGCTAAGCCACCATGTCGGTGGTGTGTCGCATCAAATTCGGAGATGGAGATGGAATAACGTGAATGTGTTAAGACAGTCAAGAAGAGCGAGAGAAGGAGAAAAATGCTTCTTTTCGGCTGCTAGAGTGCGCCGCAAACCTGCCGGGCGCACATTCATCCATGATGACTTCTGATCTTCACCGCGTCTGGCTGAGAGGTGATTGGTGATAGGTCTGGGCGTGATGGTGGCGATGATGTCACTGGCCAAGCAGATTGCTCCGTCATCCCATGCCGTGCAGTGCAGATTGGGTTAGGGGCACCACTCACCTCTCTGCATGGCTCGCATGGGACATGAGACCTGCAGACAGACTGCAGCCAAGACTGTGTGCCGTGCGCACCTCCACACAGCCCAGCCCCAGAGTCCAGACACAGCGGCAGAAGAACCGCAAACCGTGGAGAGGCGAACCCCAGCCTCCACAGGGAGGCCTCGGATCAGAGCATCGTACAAAAGGCACCATTGGCCCAACATTCCCTGATGGTTGGATTCCCCAGACTTTGTCAGTGGCTGTGCTTGGGTGGCCACAGTTTGGGCAATTGCTGCGAACTGCTGTCGGGCACAGGGTGCCTAGCGGGGTGCCTCGGCCACGCTGCTTCTCTTCAGACGATCCACGAAAACGACGGCAACCTTGTAAGGTATCGGCATGCTGCTCTGGTCGCGATCGCCTACGGGGGTTTGTGAAACCGGGGGATGGAGTTATCGGCCAGCAACTGCCGGTTCAGCCGCACACCAAAGTCCGACGCATGCGTTTGCACAGTGTCGTCCCAAACACCACCGCCTCTCACCGTGACCCCTCTTTGCTCACCGCAAGCGATGGCCACTGGCCACCCACCATCAATCTTGCCGCAGAACACAAGAGCTGCAGAGCCTCATGGGAAAGTGATAACTGGAGAGGCTGTGACGCTCAAACATACCACCATCTCCCCATATCCCAAGACCAAAAATGTGGATCAAAAACATTAGCATTAGACAATAAGGATATATCTGACTCATAGACGTCGTAACCTTCGTCGCCTCCATCAGAGGCTTGCTGGGTGTCTCAACACGTAGGGCAGGTCCGTGGCATCCTCGCTCGTAGCAAGCCGAATGACGGACCCGCCTGCATTCGATCCCGACCGCAAACTCGCACTGGAGGCCTGGCTGATGGGGTACGGATGCCTCGTCTGGGCAAACGTATCTGTGCTCGATGCCCGCGATAGCCCCGTGTGACGACTCTTTGGTGTCGTTGGCGCTGTGCGGAACTGCTGCCACGTGTTGGCGGAGGACGTGCGCACCGTGATACCGCGCCTGGGTGGTGCGCGCCCCGAACTGGCCGTGCTCGACGTAGTCGGCCTCGCGGGACCCCCCTCTACGGGCGTCCTCTGACCCCGAGTGCTTCTTCGTACACTGTGCGCCGCCGTACTGGAGCTCGACGACGGGCTCGAGCCCTCTGGTGCGTCGTTGTCAATGTCGCTTTCCGTGGGCGCGTGCCCAGACGAGCCATCGTCCCCGTCTCCGTATCTCGCCAGCGCCGCCGCACTCAGCGGGAACATGTTGCGCAAAATCTCCGCAAACAAGTGCATGAGACTCCTGAACTGCTCGGTCGACACCGGCCTCGTCGAAAACCGCGCAGCCTCGTACTTGGCCAAGAACTGCCCCGTCGTCGGCAGCGGCGCAAGCACCGCCAGCTCGGTAAGATGCCCCAGATACTCCCGTAGCCCCATGCTCTCCGGCCTCTGCAACAGCCCCACCGCCTCCGCATCTAACACCGGCGGCTCCGCGCTCAGCGACACATCCGGCGGCGCCAACGTCAACGCCTTGGCCTCGATCAAATTCGGCAGCTCCCCAATCACCGTCTCATACTGCAAGTTCGGCAAATCCGGCGACGTCGGCGACGACCACCCCGGATGCTCAATGTCCCCCCATACCGCCCTCTGCTTCAGCGGAATCTCAACCCCCACACCCTCCCCCTCCTCCTCCACACTCTTCTCGCTCCTCCTCAACTTCGCCATCCACACCAACCTCCTCCCCACCTTGACCCCTCCACTTTCCCCTTCCCCCTCTTCCGGTATATCCTCCTTCGCCGGCGGCAACGGCAGCCTCGGCCGCGCCTCATACGCCAACGCCGCACTCCTGCTCAAACTCTCCACAATCATCCGCCTCACATCCCTCGGGACATCATCCTTCTCGACCGGAATCCACGACTTGGGAATCGACGCGATCGCCGAGCGATTCATCCACAGCCTCGTAGCGTAGATGAACGCCACAATGAGAATCGTAACCAGGTAGCACAGCGCGATGATCAGGATGTTGAGCTTCTGGTTGCCGCTGACGGCCTGCTGGATGAGATCGGCGGGGGTGACGACGAGGAAGCCGAGGAGGATGAGGTAGAGGAAGTAGTAGAAAAAGTTGTAGACGATGCGGAAGGCGAGGGATGCGGCGGTGGACATGGTGGGCTGGTGCGTCGGGTGTTTTAGGTATTGGTTGCCTGTCTATCGGCGGTGGGGCCGCGCTTCTTCGGATTGGGGACACGCGACGACAGCGACGACGATGGAGGGGTTCATGGCGGCGCGAGACGGTCGGGTTGAGTGTGGGCGGGTGTTGATTATGATGGGCCTACGTGAGGTGGGTGAGCTGGGTCGACATGAGGTTGGCTTGGCTGGGAAACGGGTGGATTGTACTACGAAATGCAGGTTAATGATGCAGGTTCCTCCGTTGGCGAGCTGCTGGCCAACGAATGTCGAGCACTGCAATTTTAGCGCAAAGGGAAGGGGGCGCGAGGGTTAGGGTCAAACGCTCGGCGAAGAACGAGGAAACAACCTCAACTTTACCACCAGCGAGTAATCGAGAACACCTCTCCAGCTTGTTTCCCCAAACTAAAGGCTTCCCCCGACTAAACACTGCAGGCAGTAGGATGCAAAGCTCTGGAAATCAGAGCCCAATGGGCCCCACTTCGAATTACACGGTTGTGCACTGTGCTCTAGCATCAGCAGAAAGGAAAGTCAAGGGTTAGGGTTAAGTCCCATCATCGATAGGGAAGCGAGCACTGCGATTTTAGCGTCAGCAAAAGGGATAATCACCAGGGGACATCACCACATCACAACAATAGATCCAACCCAACAACATGAAGTATATCTTCTCATATTACTATAACTAAACTATCTGGATATCATCGCTACGCTGAAGCCACACCAATGCACCCATTACCCCCTTCTACCCTTCTCCCTTCCACCACTCCTCCAATATCACCTCTTCCCCTCCGTCGGACTCTTCTTCAACGTCGCAAACGGACTAACCGTCCCCGCCCTAATCCACGCATCCAAACTCGTCACAAACCCCTTCGACGTCCTCTGCAACGTCGCCTGCGGCGTCCCCCTCCCATCACCGTCGCCCGACATCCCCGTCAACGGCGTGGTCAAATCATCCTTCACAGTGCTCTTTGGAAACAGCGTAAACTGCTTCTTCGGCGGATCCGCCAACTGGAATCCACCCGCCGTAGTGCCTGACATGTTTGCATTACTATTATTGCTGCTGTTGGGGTTGATGGGATTGGCGGTGGTGCCCTTGGGCGTATAGTAGCTCACGGCGTAGCCAATACCCGGTGTACCGCGGCCGTTAATGGGGGCATCGTTGATGCTGCTTCGCACAGCGACGGGCAGGGGCGTCTTGATGTCTGGGCGGAAGCCGTTGGCGTCGGTGGAGTAGACGCTCTCGGCGTCGTCGGAGATGTAGTTGCCGATGCGGCCGCCTCCGGTGGCGTTGGAGGAGGAGCCCTTGAGATCGGGGTAGCCGATGTTGGCGCCACGGGAGGTTGCGCCGGCGCGCTTCTTGCGGCGGTAGCGGAGGATGAGGAAGAAGGCTGCGACGGTAAGGAGGGCAGAGCCGATGATGCCACCGACGACCGCGAGGGCAGTTTGGGTGACGGAGAGGGCGGCGCCTTGGGCTTGTTGTACTTGACCGCTTGCTTCGCTCTATGTGTCTGAATTAGTGACTGATCATCGACTCGTGAGAGGGGGGCATGCTTACCCGTACAGCCGTGGCTTCGGCCTGAGCCTTCTGCACCAAGCTAGCCGCGGAGCCGGCAACGCTCGCTGCGCTTCGGCTAGCCTGTGCTAGCACGCTTCCGAGAGACTGGGTGACTTGCGCCATGTTCTGCATCATGGCGTTGCTGACGCTCCGCGAGGCCTCAGAAATGGCCCTGTCGGCGCTCCGGCGCAACTCGTCCATCTGCCTCGACGCCTCCTGGACCTGCTGGGATAGCGATCGCGAGGCTTGAGTTGCTTGCTCCGACCCGATGCGGATACTCTCGAACTGGCGCTGCGTCTCGCTCAGGCGCTGGTTGGCCTGCTGGAGAGACTGGCTGAGTTGTTGGCTAGACTGGCTAACCTGCTGACTTGCTCTGCTGATAGCCCGCGACTGCTCGCTCACTTGGAAAAGCTGGTTGCTGAGGGCTTGGATCTGGCCGTTGTCCTGGCGCCGAAGGACCGATGGTGGCGGCGTGATCATGGCCTGGCAGTCCCGCACCACATGGGCCGGCTCCGGCGCGGCCACGGGAGACCGCGGAAGGGGCCGCAACCCCTCGACATATGCGCCATCCGGTCTCCTCCTGTCGAGTATCCTCCAGCCCGCTGCCCTCCCATTGCCGTTGCTGTTGCTGCTGGCAAAAGCGCAGCTTGCCGACGAACATAATAATAAAAAGAGAAGCGAAAGTCGGATTAATGGCCTTGCATGGTTGTTTCCCGCCATCCTGGGCTGATAAAAAGAAGCGAACCCGAACACCGGGTTCTGGATAAATAGAAAGAGTAAACAACAAACACCGAGTCAACGGTGGACGAACCGCACGGCGGGTGAATTGTTAAGAGAAGTAAACAGCAGCGGCGATGGCACCGGGCCTGGCGATCATCACGTCCTCTTGTCTGGTCGACGAGGAATTAGGCAGAATGGGAAAACAGGAAGAAAAGGAAGAAAGACAGAGGGAAACAAACAGACGGGCCACTGGGTCCCTAAAAGAGAGACGGGCATGCCGAGCACCGGGCTTCAGGAGGGGACGGCGCGGGAGAACGCCAGCGTATTTTTGGGTAGCGCTGCGTCGGAGATCGCGAGCATCAGCGATCGAAACAGCTGAGGGCATTGCTGTCTGGCCCCCCTTAGGCCCGCACGGAAAATGCGCGACGTTGCAGCCGGGCGTGGGCAGAGAGGGCAGGAGCGACCAGCACACTGCACACCCACCGCAGCGCTGCATGGCGGCGCCCAACAAACGAAACACGGTCGGCAGTTGCTTCTTTCCACAGCAAAGGCAGTGTGTGATGCGATGATGCGAAGCTCTGGTGGTGTGATGCTGTCAGCCCTGCATTGGAGGTCTGCCGTCGAAAAAGCAGGGGTTGTTGACCCAGAGAAGCCATCCGTCAGGGCGATGCAGGTGCTTGCAGGTTGCAGGTTGAGGGTCCGTGTGACGGAGCCTCGAAGACCGGGGTGCACGGATCTTTTTGCCTGGCTCCGCATCGGGCCCTGGCTCGCTTAGCCTTCCGTCCGATCTCTTGATTCGGCCCTGGCCGGGGTTGCGGGGCCTGGTGGTAGGGTCGCCAAACCAACTGGAAACCGCCCGCTTCATGCTTGCCGACCCCGTCCGATAGACTCGTCCATTCAAAAAAGGCTTCTCCCCGAGCCATTCCCATTCTGTCCAGCCGAGCTGTCAAGTTGTCTCAGACGATGCTACCGACCGTGGTTCGACGACGACAGTCTGCAATACCCTTCGTCGGCTTCTGGCCAGCCCTGAGAAAACAGCGCGGGGGTCACTTGATAGCCCGGTATGCTTTACGGATCGCTTCATCTCTACGCAACTCACAACTCAGAAAACTCTGCATAGATTCTATGTATGCTTGCGACGCCATCGTCGGAGAATCATCTGAACTCATCAAAAAATGTCCTCGTGATCGTGGAAAATGCTGGATGCAACCCAGAGGAAGATGCGCAAATTAAGATGTCGAATGTCGTAGAAGTGGTACTGGCGTCACATCTCGAGCTTCGACCAGGTGCGTCGTCTGAAGCTCTTACTAGCGCGCCTGTTGCAAACCCCAGCAACGTCTCGACACACAGCTCTGGGATCAAGTCTTGACCTCAGCTTCCCCGGGTTTCCATCACCTCATATCCATGTTACTAGGGTCACACAGCCATCCAAGCCGGCAACCAGCAACCCGGGACAGCACCTGACAGACTCCTGCGCAACCGGGGTTCACCTCAGTCGGAAAGTAAACCTGTTGTCAACCGCTTCGCAAATTCCGAGGTTCCTTAACGATATGTACACCCAAGAAATCTCTCGACCAAATCCCGGCTCGCAACAAAATAACAGGCCAACCTTGCACCAGGGAATATCTCAAACCAACATTCCCAGGTCCAGCTCAGTCATCCTGCCATCCCTCCCTCTCCCCCGGCCGCTGGAAGAACGTTGCTTGCCGGGAAGCGTCGCAAAGTAAAGAAAAACCTAACGCCACCAGTCATGCATTAATCTTTGGCGCGCACAACTCCGAGGCAGAACCTGCCTGTCTTTTCACTGTTCCCGTCCTCCCATTTAACATATCCCAGCCCCCCTGATTTCCATTGCCCTTTGTCTGGGCCTTCTCCTCTTCTGGACACAGTATCCTTCGGCAGCCAAATCTCACAGCGCGGAATAGGTTGCAGCCGAGCTTCCGCGAGGCATTTCTTTCTTTGCCCGGCTCTCGTTCAAGCCCCCGTTTAAACTGGAAGCTTGAACTTCTTGCCCTCCTTCAGCACCATCTTGTAGTAGATCCAGAAGAAGTCGCTGTACAGGACGGTCTGGATGAGGCCCGCAATTCCAGCAATCCAGTCCACCTTATGGTTAGATTCGGTGAGGTAGCGGTAGACCCAGTTGGGGATGTAGAGCGCGCGGTACAAGCCGAGCGCAAAGAGGTAGTGGGTGGTGATGGTCTCAGCCTCACCGGTGCGCTGCAGCATGAAGAGCTGCGGGAGGATGGCAACGGCCTCGAGCCAAATTGAGAAGGCCCAGAGGATCTCCCACACCGTGTACTCGTAGGGGAGGAGGATAGCCAGGACGCCGGCTGCGCCGAGGAGGTATTGCACGCGGAAGGTGTCGAGGTTTGGGTCGTTGGTCGGCTTGTATGACGTCGTCATCAGGTAGATGATGTACCCCTGCGACCCGAGGAAGAGAATCTTGAACACTAGATTGTAGTAACTTGATGTTGTAAAGAGATCTGTCGAGACAGGCCAGTTAGTAAGTTCCTTTTCGAGGCCTGTGCCACCACCATTGCCCAGCGCTGTGCGATCGGGGTTTCGTACCAAGGTATCGTGTGACGTATACTAGGAAATAAAGCGCTTGCGACTTGAACGAGATGCCTGAACAGCTCTGCAAGGAAGAAGATCGTCAGCATCCAGTCTGCGCCCTATCGCGACCCCTGCTGTCGTCGCCCTGTGATGTTTCGTACCTTGAGCTGAACCATCTTATGAAGCAAGATCAAAATTGATGCCAGATGGGAAAAGTCCCCTAAGCGCAACCCAAGTCAGCACTCCATCACCACCCCAAATTCCTCCCCAACAAAGGAGATGCCATCGCCGTACCGAGGACGCGAAAGATAGTGAGCGCCATGATGAAAAATCGCCGGCCCTCTCGGCCAAGCCCGTCGTCAACTCAGCAATCCGAATGCAATTGAAACGCGCCCGCAGCGACCAGCAATCCGTCACAGCAATCGGAAAAACTCCCGTATCGGTCTAATCGGCGTCGTCGAGGTGCGTACGTGTCGGCTTCTGGAGGAGCAGGAAGGGTGTCGATTGTAAAGAGCTTCTGTTAATTTTCTCGAAAGGACACGAACGCGGTTTGGGACACACTCAGCGGAAAAGGGCCACGCCTCATCCCTGTTCGCCGCGGGAAGACGGTTGGGCTGCGCTAGCTCTAATGATGCACGTCTAGAGTGGATCCATATGTCACCAGGTGGGCCAATGGCAGGCCAGGGAACTGCCGGAGTGTTTCCTCTCCACTGCCATCCAGCCTGAAACCACTGCACTCTGTGATTGGAGATTCCAAGCTCAATTCCAACAAAAGACTCGGGATTCGAGGTGACTTGGTTGTGGATTGCGTGGAGGAGGGCCGCAGGTCCAACTTTTAGAAGCCAAAGAGTGTATTGCCCTCGTTCTGGGGACCTTTTCAGTGGTGTTGGACAGAGACGAAGCTGCGAAAAACATCTTGACACCTATCGGTGACGTTTCAATAGCTCTGGGCTAGACGTAATAATCAGTAGATGCAGCAATTAGCCTGAGCCAAAAGCCCGCAACCCGATGCTACCACGTGTTGACTTCAGCATCGGTTGTCAGTGCCGAGAAACTGAAGTGTGATGCCTTTCACTGCGAGTGCCAAATTGCAGATGCAAAGTCGTTTTAAGTTCATGTAGCTATGCCACCCAGATGCAATTTTCGAAATCATAACCTCCCAGACCAACGCCGGTGCCAACGCTGCTTTAAGCCCACAACGCCGATATGGTATCCCAAATTCCATGCCAAAAGCCGAACATCGCTCCATTTACATGTCCATAGCCATGAGATATTCTTCCAGTATCTTCATGAACTTCACTACGAAGGCCTCAAGGTGGAAGATGACTTTGGTGCCCTCCTTGATGCGGCTCTCATATGTCGCCGCGTGCAGAATGACGTCGCCCTTGAGGTCGTCGTCGACGAGCTCGACGAGCTTGAACGCCAACGTCTTGATGATGGTGGTCGCCGGGATGCAGTGAGTAAGCAGGTCATAGAACTGAGCCCGCACTGCCAGGATGCGCGCTGGGGTGCGGTCGTTGACGACCTCGTTGGCGATTTGGCCGATGAGCACTTCCCAATCCGGCGGTGGGATTGGAGTTGTGTCGGTAACCTTCTCACTGAAAGACAGTTAGCGGCTGGCTTGGTCACCCAAGAGTTTGGACGCTTACTTCTGCGAATGGACCGCCTCGTACATCAGCAAGGCACGGCGCAAGTTCCGTTTGCTCTCCTCAGCGATTCGTTTGTGTAGACCCGGAACGACCGGCCAGCCCTCTTTCTTCGCAGACGCAGCAAGGACCTTGCAGATATTATCGTGGGTGGGCGCGGCGACTCGGATAAGCAGGGTACGAGATCGGATAGGGGCGATGATGTTCGAGATCGAATTGGCCAAGAGGATCAAGCGCAGGTTGGGCGAGTACTTCTCCATGGTACGACGCAGGGCAGCCTGGGCATCGCGAGTGAGATTTTCGGCCTCGTTGATGACCACAACCTTAAACTTCTGCTTCGCCGCCTGGTCGACCTGCTGGGTCTGCGCGACTTCCTTGAGGAGGTCCTGTACAACCACGCGATCGTAATTGCCAACATCGGATGGAGTGATTTCGAGATGGTAGACCGAAGCGACGATGTTGAACTCCAGCTTGCGGTTGCTGGACGTCTGGAAAACACGAGCATCGATCTTGATCTTGTCTACACCAGGACCGAACAGTTCCTTCAAAGTGGCGACAACGCGGGTCTTCTTGCCGGCACCAGAAGGACCATAAACTAGGATGTGGGGGAAATCACCACATTGGGCCTGTGAAGGGGTCAGAATGTCCGCGGTTTGAGGGGCTGCGAGGATTCAAGTTTGCAGCGTACCAGAGAGTGCAGACGGCTGGAAAGTTCGTCATGGTAAGTGAGGTCGTCAAGCGACTTGGGGCGATGTTTGTCCACGATGAGCGCCATTTTTCTGACGTTCTGGTCTCCGGCTATGTTGAGGGGTGTTGGAGAGCGGAGCTAAGAAATTGATGGGCTGCTCAGCAAGACGCGTCGGGAAAGCAGTTGACGCGCCCTCGCCAAGATCAATTAAGCGTTGGCGTCGGCAGGCTCCAAATCGTGCACGGGCCTCATATTCTTATCGACCGATAACGCGAGGTCGGACAGTGCACGCAGTGTCTAAGCTTGGCGCAACCTGAAGAAGCTGTGGTTGTGGTCGAAGTGACTTGAGGAACAACAACTTCCGGGGGTTCCGTTGATGCGTGGGGAAGCTCCAATTCTTGTCTCTATGAAGAAATAGAGGTAAATATCTACACGCCCACAATAATTCGTACAGCAACCGCGATCCCAGGGCCTCCAAATGGCATGCTTCTCTGTCACAGGTAGAGTGCGAGGTCTTGGCTTGGCGGGAGCATTCATGGCTGAGGGGAAATGCGACTTGATACCGACAGATAGTCTGCTGGCTCAAAGCCTAGGATGCGGTCCTATATGCAAGTCACTCTTGATTGTACCACTGGCCGGGGACCGACTTCTGAAAGTGCTATTCAGTGAATTTATCCAGGACAGCCAAACAGAATGGAACAATTGAAGCATTGGTCGCCGGAGTAACGGCGCCTTTCGTTAGTCTACACTACATTACTCTTACAACCACAGGACCTCCGCCCAGTGTTCTATGAAGGCGGTGGTACAGAGCTGGAGGCTGATGTTGTAGGTGGGGAGACTGGGAGCTTCTTCCTTGGCCTCTTCAGGTCCTCAAGAGTGATGCCACCAGTCAGCTTGGTAATGCCAACAACGGGGGCATCGGCCTTTGTAACAAACTCCCATTGGCCTGCACACGGATTAGCATCTCCCAGAGAGCTCAACGGGGTGAAGGAGGACTTACCTGGCAGCTTGTTCCCCGCAAGACGGAAGGCATCGCGGATGACCTGCTCGTGCACGTTGCCCCTGATCTCGAAGACAACCTGGTTGACAGCCACTCTGGTTGCCCAATGATCGAACGAACCCTTTCCTTTACCCATTCTCATCTATCATCCGCTGTCAGTAGCTGCTTCCCTAGTCTAAAAGGTGTCGTCTCACCTCGTTTCCGCTGACGTATACACCGACGTTACAAGCTACCCTCTTGTACAAGCGGTATTTCTCTCCACGCAATCGCCTCTTGATCGTGTCCTCGGCCACCTTCAGCTGCGCAGCGCTGATTCTGCGGTGGTGGTCCCACATGCGCAGACCGTAGTCGCCCCAGATGACCGTTGTGCCCTTCGTCGACCCGCCCGTGGGAACCCTGGGGCGTCCCTTCGCCATTTTCCTCGTTCTATCGATCATCGGTTCCAGCCAGGTGCCGGGCCTGGCGGCCGTCGCGGAGAATAGCCTGACATGAGGGATGGTCGCGGATGCGCTTGGGGAGAAAGCGACTGTTCGGGGCGCAACCGAGGCGAGCGAGGGTCGTAATGCCGTCGCGGGCGATATCCTAAGCCCCTGGAAGGCACTGAGCAGCGCCGACGAAGCGTTGGGCTTCATCGCGGCGAACTGGGGCGGATTGGCTGGTGGTCGTCGTGGTCCAACAGTTAATTGGAGATGCTTCGAAAATCCACATCGCGACGGAAAACAGCGGAGCAGAGCACGGGCCCATCTATTCTGACCGCATCAACCCTAACCCTTTAGAAATTGCTCTTCTCATCTCATCTCAGGTTGAAGATTCAACATCCACGTCCAGCACTCACTGATCCCACTTTTGAGTGTCGTTGGCCCAAACTGGGTCTCTGTCGCCATGATCACATCCGGGGGCGCCATGTCGGCCAGCAGGATAAATTTCATCAGATGTGCCCCCGTCCGCGCCCCGGCAGCGACACGCAATTATCATGCACCGCGAAGCCCTTTAGTTCTGCTCGCCGCGGCATCCACTCGTTCAACATGGCCGACCACCAAGTCCTTCCAGAGACAGCCCCAACTCCAACCACGACGACCCTTTTCAGCCGTATCTGCTTTAGAAACAACCCTCACCACCACCCAGCACCTCTTCACTGAGCTACACCACATCACAGGCACGCCATGGTTTCTCACCATCCCACTCATAGCGCTTTCCATCAACCTCATCGCCCGTCTCCCGGTCAGCATCTACACACGACGCATCCTAATTCGCCGCGCAAAACTCGCCCCCCTATTCCAGGCATGGAACACTCGGCACGGAAAGGAAATCACTCTCAACCCCCAAACCGGAGCATTACCCATTGAGGGTCGACGAGCCGAGCTTAAGTCCCGCATGAAGGCTACCGCCAAGAGGATATACAAGGACTTCGGCGTGCAGGAGTTCAAGACCTATACTCCTCTTGCTATCTTCCCGGTCTGGCTAATCGGCATCGAGTCGTTGCGGAGACTATGTGGCGGGCCCCGTGGTCTCATAGGGACACTCGTCTTTGGCCCTGACGACAAGACGACATCTGCCACTGGCGAGGCGGCGGCTGCATCTTCGAACCCGGCTGATGCGGTGTCAGTGACAGATATTGCTCAGGATATTGTCCCACCCGGTGCAGACCCATCTCTCGCCACGGGCGGCTGCCTATGGTTCCCAGATCTAATGGCGGCTGACCCGCTGCACATACTACCGTTCGCTATATCTGCCGTCCTTATGTTGAACATATTGCCGGCATCGCAGAGATCGTTGGCTGGGATGCGGCGACTGTTTGTCTCGGACACGAATCAGTCCGGTGTGGTCGAAACCCAGACCTCTACGCGGCTCACGAGGGCCTTCCTTATCATGGCTCTAGCCATTGGGCCAGTGACCATGGATCTCCCAGCAGCGCTCCATCTCTACTGGCTTTCCTCTTCAACAATCACGTTCATCCAAAGTGAGATTCTGGAGAAACGGATGCCTCTGCCGAAGTTTGAGATGAAGCCCTGCTCAAGACAAGACTCGGTTTATCTACGACCATACCGTCCCGAGACAAAGCGGCCGTGATCACGGCCTTCGAGCGAAGAGGAAACACCGGCTCTTCAAAGTGTATATATATCGAAACTATGTAACCATAACAGGCCTGGTCTGGCTGTGCTCAGCAAGGCTCCCGACGCCGTAAACGCCCTCCATGAATTAATCGCTACACCACCTATTGTCGACACAACATCGCTTCTCCCATTCAGACCTCAAGTGAGAACAGCAAGCAGCACAATAGTGAAGATGATCGCCAGAATCAACAACAGCATGCACATTTTGCTCCGCGCATTCTTCTGGTACCGCGCGGCCGCGCGCAACTCCCGGTCCCCTCCCCTCGTGTCATCCCGCACATTGTAGACGTTATCGGCAATCGTGTCAAGCTGCTCGCCTTGCTCCGTCACGATCTGCGCCACCTGCTGGAATAGCACGTTGAGATCGCCCACGCCCTGCTCGATGTTGCGGATCTCCTCCTCTCGTTCGATGATGAGCGCATCCTGGAAGTCGACGTCGTCTTGCGCTGCCAGCCTGGTGAACTCCTGCTCTTGGAGCTGGAGCGGTTGTGGGCTCGTTGCGCTGCCCCCTGTCTCGGTCTCGATGGCGGCGCGGGCAGCTGTGACCGAGGCCTTTTGCTTCTCGAGGGCCTGCCTCTGGAGGTTCTGGAACTCGGAAAGGGATGTCTGGAATTCGCGGGAGAGCTTTTGTTGCATGTATTTTTGGGTGGGCTGGCAGATGTACGTTAGACCAGTGTTCTGTAACAAAATATAGAGCGGAGGTACGCACCGTAACGTCCTCCCATGTCTGGATCTTCTTCACGCCCTCGCCCACATCCTTGAAGGTATCCCGCGACTCCTCAATCAGCTCGTGCACCCTCTCCCGCGCCCGCGGCGTATCTCGCTTCGTCCCCAGATGACCGATCTCGGAGCTGAGGCGCTGGTTGTTCCCGTTCAATCGAAACAGCTTGTTCATCAAGTCCTGCGACAGGCGCGAGAACTCGGGGTCGTCGGTAAACCCGGGGCTGTCGCGGCGGCGCCCCGCCTCGAGCGACGAGAGCTGATCGAACGACATCGCGTGCGTTCGGCTGTGTCGGGTTCTCTATCAATCCAACCGCCGATCCTCAAAGGCAAGCGCAGCAGCGAGCGGTAAATGAGCGACAGCGTGTTTGCCGATGGGCGGATCGATGCGTCGAGGACGGAGGGTGCTTATCAGTGGCAGGCGATGCAGGGCAGGTGATGGAATGAGGTTGCCTGTGACATGCGACCGAGACCCCCAGTCGGGGGACGACGTAATGGGGGAGGCGCGGCCAATCAGGCACCACGTGCGTGTGTGGAGTGGGGCGCCAGGTACCACGCAGCGCGTTTTCACTCCAAGCTGTTTTTGTCGCCCGTTGCGACCAGGCAGTCGGGCTTTTTTTTATTTACAATCCGTCTGAGTCCGCGACCCACCGCACAACCAAACGAAAATCCGACCCGCGCTCGACGACGATGCTCTGCGAAGATGGCGGGGGCAACAGTCAGAAGGCCCTCGTATAAGGATGTTTTGCAGCCTGCGCTGCATCGGCGGTTTACGACGACGGCATTGATTTTGACGGGCATCGCATACGGCTATGGGATCCTCCTGGGGAGGTGGAATTCCTGTGGGTAGCCTCGCTTTTCTGCCTGTTCTGGAGGCAATGCTGACGGTCTGTCCAAGTCCTATGGTCTTGGTTCCCAATAGGGCCTGTTGGTCTGCGCATGGCCTTCCTTTTGCCGACCTGCTTTTCGCTCCTTATTCTGCGGATCGCGCAGTACCATGTTGGCCGGCGCACCTCTGACTCGGGCATCGAAACCTTCTTGCAACATGCGGTGAGGATCCAGACCGCCGAGGCGCTCTTCACCTACACGTTCGCGTCGTATTCCTTCAGCCAGGTCTATCTTTGGTCGCTCCCGGAGGATGCAGGGCTGGGATGGATCACCTATTTCGCACCCGACAGGGCACGCCTGAACGAGAAGACCATCTTCTTCGCGACACACTTCGTCATTCTCGGGCTTTATCAGGGCGTTGTTCACCTGTTCAGGGACGAGGACAGGATCATTCTCGGCACTGCTAGGCCAGGAAAGGGGACGGTCGAAAAACAGCCAGCGGAGAGCCCGATTTGGCGAGTCGTTGCGGAACTGCCACGCGTTGCGGCAGTGTCGCTCAACCAGTCGTTCTTCGGAGTTCTGCTGAGCATGTTCGTCTACACTGTGTTTCTGCGGTCGAACATCTGGCGGATGATGCTCTTTTTCTTCAGGCCGATTTACAACCTCCCACGGACAAACCTGCTTCCGTCATCGCTACCTTTCACACTGAGCGCCCTTGGTCGCAGTTTCTTCGCGAGCTTCATGCTGTTGGTTCTTCTTAACACGGGGAACACCGCGTTTTCGATCTTCTTGGCCAAGGAACCCTTGAAGAACGGGAAGCCGTTGAGTTCCGACTCCAAGGACCCCAACGGCAGCTTGCTGAATGGGCTGAAGAGCAAGAAAGATCCCATCAAGGTATGTCCGATCTTGAGATCTGTAAGCTCGCTTTTCTAACGAAATCAGTGCTTTGCCATGTGGGAGTTGGCCTTCATTGCCAGGGACTATGAGGATCGACGCAAGGCTATCTACGAGGATATCGACCGCAAGGGCGGGCCAATGTGGACGCAGATCTATGGGATCTGCTTGGAGGTTTTGAAGGGCATCGAATCGCGCATCGACAGCTACGGCAAGCCGTCCGCCCCGTCTCCCACCGAGACGGAGAAGGTAGAACCAAAGAAGAGGACAACGGCGCCCCCGAAAGAAGACGCCATCTTCCAGTCGACGCCCCAAAAACCGAAGTTCCTCGAAGAGGTCGAGAAGGTCGTCAACCAAGCTACCGTGGCGCCCGGCCAGGGGTCACAGCTCAGCCCACTGGCCAAGAAGGCCTTGGAGTCAGGGAAGACCCAACTCCTCAAGGTCCAGAAGGAAGTCACCGGCTCGGACGACCCGCAGGGCCTGTTTAAGGAGTTGGCCCTCAAGGTGTTGAACTCGGCCGCCGGCTGGCCCTTCCGACGGGAATATGGCCGCCGCCTCGCGCACGCAGTCCTCGGCGCGCCCTACGGCGAGCCAAGCATTTACATCAACGCCGTGACCGCGCTGAGCCTACTAGCCGCGCAGAGTCTGACGGAGGACAAGTACGGAAACGTCCAGAGGGACGTCGCTACAATCATCCGCACATTGACAACCATCACGAAGAAGCTAGAGACCTTCTCCGCGAACCTCACGCCGCACTGGACCGATATCAGCGGCAGCAAGAGCTGCCCCGAGGTGGAGGGCGTGCTGGCGGCCTTCAAGGAGGCCCTTGGCCAGCTCATCAAGGAGTTTGCGCCGTATCAAAGAGACTTGAGGTTGAGTCTTACGGATATGAGGCTCGCGAAGGAGGCGGCCTGTACGGAGCGAAAGGAGGATGACGCTGTCGAGATGAAGCAGGTGAGATGAGGATAAAGAAAATAGGCTAGACTTTGGGAATGGCAGTCTTGCTGGTGTTGGGCGATAGGAAAAATAAATGTTAAATTACCCGTACCATACCTTGATGAGGTTGCAATGTTGAAATGTTACATGACGGCTTCTTGGGCTTCCCGATATGACGCGGCTTTGTCTGCTGGTTCAAGACGGATGCTTCGGTTTGAGCATGACGTGTCGGAGCGCATAGGTGTTGATGTGAGACATTGTTACACCCGTCCGCCGCATGAGTTGTTTTCCGCCCAAGCCAGTCTGAGGCTCAAAACACTTGGTCCCTGACGACGTGTGTTCCGTCAAAATCAGCGAACTGACAAACAGTATGGATGCCTAACAATAGGCTCGCTACCAGGTCGTTGTTGACACTCTGCACCACCGCAATCCCCCCGTAGGAACCGAAAATACACAAATGGCGTGAATTCAATTGCTACATCTCTTCGTAACTCTGTATTATCATGACGCATATGGCCGTGGCAGACCATCAATTTTCATTTTACGACTTCCTCCCATCAAGCAATCTAAAGCTTGGAGGTGGCAGACCCGCTAGCACCCTTGCCCACATCGAAGCGGTCAAGGTTCGCAACCTTGTCCCAAACCTTGATAAAGTCCTTGATCAGCTTCTCCTGCCCACCAGCGCTGGCGTACACCTCTGCGAGAGCGCGGAGCTCAGCGTGCGAGCCGAAGATGAGATCGGCACGGGTGGCAGTCCACTTCTTCTCGCCAGTCTTGCGGTCCACACCCTCGAAGACCTCCTCGCCATCGACAGCCTTCCATGTCGTGTTCTGATCCAGAAGGTTGACGAAGAAGTCGTTGGTGAGCTTGCCAGGGGTCTTCGTGAGAACACCATGGGCAGAGTTGTCGTAGTTGGTGTTCAGGACGCGCAGACCACCGAGGAGAACAGTCATCTCAGGGGCAGTAAGGGTGAGCAAGTGGGCCTTGTCAACAAGGTACTGCTCAGTCCTGACACGGCCAGTACCCTTGCCGTAGCTGCGGAAACCGTCAGCGTAGGGCTCGAGGTGGGAGAAGGACTCGATATCGGTGTCCTCTTGGGTGGCGTCGGTGCGGCCAGGGGTGAAGGGAACCGGGACACCGGCAGCCTGCTCGAGGGCAGCGACACCAGCGAGGACAATGGTATCGGCAAGAGAGATCTTCTTTCCGCCAGACGCCGAGGCGTTGAACCTGCTCTGGACATCCTCGAGGGCCTTGAGGACCTCGGCGAGCTGTGCGGGGTTGTTGACCTTCCAGTCCTTCTGGGGGGCGAGACGGATGCGAGCGCCGTTGGCACCACCACGCTTGTCGCTTCCACGGAAGCTGGATGCAGAAGCGTAGGCAGTGGAGATCAGCTTGGATGGCTCAACTCCAGTCGCAAGGATCTCCCTCTTGATAGCGGCGATATCGTTCTCATCGACCAAGGGGTGGTCAACCGGAGGGACGGCATCCTCCCAGTTGAGAACCTCCTTGGGGATCTCAGGGCCGAGCCAGCGAGATCGGGGGCCGAGATCACGGTGCAACAGCTTGAACCATGCCTTGGCGAAGGCAGTCTTGAACTCCTCCTCGTTCTCAAGGAAGCGGCGGGCGATCTTCTCGTACTCGGGGTCGAAGCGGAGGGCAAGATCGGAGGTAAGCATGGTAGGGAGGTGCTTCTTGTTGGGGTCGTAGGCATCGGGAATAATGGGCTCGGCGTTCTTGGCAACCCACTGGTTGGCACCAGCAGGGCTCTTGGTGAGCTCCCACTCGTACTTGAAGAGGTAGTTCAGGTAGCCGTGGCTCCACTTCGCGGGAGTCGAGGTCCAGGTGACCTCGAGACCGCTGGTGATGGTGTCGGGACCCTTGCCAGTGCCGTACTTGTTCTCCCACCCGAAGCCCTGGGCCTCAATGGGGGCGGCCTCAGGCTCCTTGCCAACGTTGTCAGCCGAGGCCGCACCGTGTGTCTTTCCGAAGGTGTGGCCACCAGCGATCAAGGCAACGGTCTCCTCGTCGGTCATGGCCATGCGGCCGAAGGTGACGCGAATGTCCCTGGCGGAAGCGACAGGGTCGGGGATGCCATCGGGGCCCTCGGGGTTGACGTAGATGAGACCCATATGGACGGCGGCGAGCGGATCCTCCAGCTTGCGGTTGTGGATATCTGTGTGAGCCTTCTTGTGCTCGTCGCCGCTAACGACGCCCTCGCCAGCGAGGCCGGGGTTGCCGCTCGCATAGCGGACTTCGTTGCCGAGCCATGTCTGCTCGCCGCCCCAGTAGGCAGCCTCATCGGCCTCCCAGGTGTCGGGACGTCCGCCGGCGAAACCGAAGGGCTGGAAGCCCATGCTCTCGAGAGCAACGTTGCCGGTTAGAAGCAACAGATCAGCCCAAGAGATCTTGTCGCCGTACTTCTGCTTGACGGGCCACAGGAGGCGGCGGGCCTTGTCGAGACTGACGTTGTCGGGCCAGCTGTTGAGGGGGGCGAATCGCTGCTGTCCCTGGCCACCACCACCACGACCGTCGAAGACACGGTAAGTACCGGCGCTGTGCCAGGCCATGCGGATGAAGAAACCGCCGTAGTGGCCAAAGTCGGCAGGCCACCAGTCCTGCGAGTCGGTCATGACAGCGGCGATGTCCTTCTTGAGGGCGTCATAGTCGAGGCTCTTGAAGGCTTCGGCGTAGTCGAAGCCCTTATCGTAGGGGTTGGTAACATCGGTGTGCTGACGGAGGATGTTGAGACGGAGCTGGGCAGGCCACCAGTCGCGGTTCTTGGTGCCGCCGCCGCCCACGTTGGAGTGCTGCACGGGACATTCACCCATGATGCCGGCTTCAAGATGTAGAGTCTCCGAGCTTCAAAACGTGCGTTGTGATGTAAGAAGAATGATACTGGCAGAGGGCACAAACTCGCAATCGCTCAGCGGGAAAGTTTGTTGCAGGAAGGGAGAAAGAGAGGGAAGGTGCCACGGAAAAGAGAGCTCGAGAAGATTACCCCACAGCGCCTTCTTATCCGACTGCCCGAGGAAGCAGGACTAATCACTGCGGGGTTGTATGGCGCGATGCCTCCTAACACCGAGTACGAGTGGGCGCGTGCAACCCCTCCAGCATCCCCGGGTACCAGAGATGGTCCAGTAACGCAATATCCAAGGTACCTCTCGCCACGCTCACCCAGCGCGGGGGATCAAGTACCCGCGATACACCACGCCACCTGTTTGCCATGAGAGCTCGGCGATTCGGGCGGACGCGGGTGGGGTGGCCAATCCAATGGGCGGGCTGCCGATTCCAATCCGCCCATCTTTGGAACCGTTTGGAAGCGTGAGCGTGCTTCACCGGAGCTTGGCGACATCCGTTTGAACTACCGGCCATCCCCAGCAATATCAGCCACGCGGCATGCCGATAGTTGGTCTCGTTTGTCTCCTTACTTTATTCCTCATTCTTTGTATGCTATATGGGAATCTCCAGCGCCCAAAATCAATAATTGACGCCAGAATGGGCAATCGCAACCAACACGTCCTCTCTTCATGACGCCGCGAAGTGGAAAGAGGGGCAAGATGACGGTGGGCCCAGTTCGCAGCAGTGGACCCCCTTACCCCGCCTCCCCCCAAACACCCTGATGATCCGCCAGGGGTACGATCGGAGCACAGACCGTTTGAGGTGAGGTTCGGATACAACCCTAACCCGGTGACCTCCTGCAAACGAATGAACAATGAAAAAGAAGGAAAGGCAAATCGACCTGGACAAACCCCGAGGCGAACCGGTATTGTTGAGCTTGAGTCCGGAGAATTCTCTTCGAATTTCAAATCGCGCGGGGAGACGGGCGCACTACCTGGAGATTCCGAGAGCTCGGAGATATCCCGCTGTTACGACATATCCCAGGGGAGCCAGGGATCTCGCCTCTTGGGTTCCGAATGACTCAAACGAACGGTGTTGGCCAATGAGGTGGCTCGTTTTTATGGTATGGGAAAAGCTTCACCGTCGTCCCACTGTTGCAACCCGCGATTGTCAGTATCTCGCCTCTTTCCCAGAACAACTCCACTCCACGCCCAGGGAGTCGGCGACAACGTTCCGGTAGGGTCTGTGCGCTCCGACTCACATGCTCCGTGATGCAGCCGGCTTCAAATTTGTATTTGTCCACAATCTCGCCGAAAGCGCTGGTTTTATAGTTCAACCAGCCGTAGTCGCCTTTCGACGTCCATCTTTGATTCGTGATGTTAATTGTTGGCCAAATGGGGCCCAAGACATCGAGAACGAAGTTCGGGCCATCCTGGACGCCAGGCCTGTGTTGCTGTTGAGAGTCAGAGCTCCTAGGACTTGACACGAAAAAGTTCGTTCAGGGCGAGAACTACCTTGTACGACGCCGAGATGTACGAAAAAGCTTCGGTAAGGTTCTTGGTGACCAGGAAGGCATTCGCAAACTTGTCGAAACGCTCCTTCATCTCCTCTTCGGTGGGCGGCGGGTTCAGAGGTGCGCAGGGCGCCGGTGTCACCACTTGGCGGGTGTTGATGGACCGGGTCGGTGGGGTTCGCAAAGTACCGCTAGCGGCTTGGGTAGGGGCGGCGAGCGCCGCCAGGGGCACCAGCAAGACGGACGTAAATATCGCAATGCGCATCTTTTAGATGGTCCCAGCTCTTGCAAGTTGCACTCGAAAGCTCAGGGACCCGGATTCGAGCGAAGGGGAATGCATCGTCATTTGTACTTGACGCGTGGGCTGGATTGTTCGGTGCCACGGTCTGGCAAATATTGACTAATATCGACGTGCCTCGAGAAACTCTGGGCAGCTTGGCTTTTGCTTTCCGGGGGTTAAACAACATTAGCCTGTGTGCTTCTTGATTTGGGTTATCGGTATCAGAGCGGGATATGCTTGTTCTAACCTCGAAGTAAGTATGCTGAAGATGGGGCAGTTCCATCCAGCTCTAGGGAAGCTCGCAATTGCTTGAAGACCCGCCCACCGAGAGGTTCCTTTAAGCGTAATAAAACAAATGCTATTTAGGGGTTGCTCCCGAAGTCAACACCCCAGCGGTTCGAAGCGCTCCTTCCCGGCTCGAGCCGCTGCAAGCCATTTTAGGGTCCCACAACTTGCCGAACCCACTCCGCAGTGCCACACCCACTTGCCGCCTTTCCCGCATTCACTCTTTTTCAACTTCAAACCCATTCTTTTATTTCGACATGGCCTCCACCTCCGACTTTGAAACGACCCTCCGGAGTCCTGTCGATGATGATGTCCTCCAGGGTGTTTATGCCTCGGATCAGGAAATGTACCCGGCCCCACTGACGTTTACGCGCTTGAAAAGCTGGGTCGATGCGTGTCCCGATCTGTCAATCTGCTTCCGAAGGAGTGGCGCAACGCCACCGGTCGGGGTCGTGATCGCTTTGCCGATTCGACAGCCCTATTGGGATGACCTCCTGCATGGAACCCTCAAGGAGACGGACATCGATCCAGATGTTGCCTTTCCAAATCGAGAGCTTTTGAGTCAGGAAGAAGTCGAGGACGTTGGACTGCATGTCTTTCACATTGAACGATTTGCCGAAAGTGCAAAGCCAGTGTCGGGTACGAAGAGGAAAGGGTTTGCGGAGTTCTCAGTAGAGGAGATCATTCATCGCGCATCGCTGAGAAAAAAGTGGAAGGTTGTTGGTCTGTCAGGTGCGTAACCCCTGAACCCCTGAACCAGTGACCTCACAACCGCATATTTGAGAATACCTGGGAGGCGAATTCTGACCATCATGTCTAGCCCTCACTGCCACTCCCGCAGGGAAAAAGACATTTCAACGTCTTGGTTTTGCTCCAACGGGATACTCCGAGACATTCCTCGCAGAAGAAACAAACGGAGTGAGCGCAAAGGACAAAGTACGAATGGTTTGCACGTTTCCAGGAGACAATCCATCAGACCTCTCTGACACAAGTGCGCAGTCAGAGATGTTAGTCAAGTATTTGTGATTGCACTGGTAATACAAGAGATGCTTCTTTCTGGCAAGCTGAGTGCCTAGTCCAAGTTAGATCTCACAAAGGGGTGACTGAGGTGTGTTATGAGTCGTTTGTCTTCATTCGGTTTGGGTTGACGTTTGATCAGTGATCCATGCCACCGTGTCAGCGCCGGGTTTAATGTCCTTATAAACTGCCTCAGCTCTGCCTACCTTATCATGGCTCGGATGCCTCCCCCTTTTCTACCTAACCTTACCTTATCACCCACGGAAGGCATGACGAAGAAGCAGCGATCTCAACCCAATTTGATCGTGAATCCTTTAATATATTCATATATAGAATCTAAATGTTTTTAGCAAGTTCTTAAATACCATGTCAGTTTATGCCCGCTCCTCGACAGCCTGCCAGCTCTGCTCCATACCACTGCAACACGGCATGGAGTTACTGGATCTTCACCATTCCACTTCACGCTGTTAGTCAGAACCGGCGATAACACCTAAAAACTTACCTCGGTCAAATGCCAGACAGACAACTTCGATCGTTTCATCAACCACAATGGCTATTTTCGATTAAGGAAATCTTTTCAGCAGCTACCACCACAGCTCGAAGTTAGATTCGCGGAAAATCTGCCACGGAATGGCGAAATCCGGAAGGTCATGGCTGGCAAGTCCCCGGCCGGTAAAGTTAACTTCGTGCCGTACTGGGGAAATTCGAAAAACACCCCTCACATTGAGGGCACTAACGTTACCATCATGTAGGCCAGGCCTCTCCGCCCTCGCCATGATCAGTGAGAAGCCTCATACCACCAAGAGGCTCAAAACTCTGGTGTCGGAAAGAGCGCCTTTTTCAAGTGAGACTCTCTTCCTCCGCAGCAGAGACCATAAGGCTAACGAATTTCCTCACAGTGTGCTCAGAAAGTCTTCTCAGAGATCGAAGAGGTAAGTCCACCAGTCACCCAAGTAAGGTAAGCAACAAATTACCTCTATTAACATGATTGACCAGCTCGCCCTGTCCATTGCCGCAGACTGCATGACCTTCCTTGGTCCAGCCGGTCCCGCGGACCAAGCGGGTCAGGAAATCTCGGGCCCTGCAATGAGAGTCTTGCATTGTGTGACACGTAGTGGAATCGAAGGCTCAATCATGGAAAAACGAGTGTGTTGATTGCTGCTTCGATTGTTGGAAGCCGAAGGCTTCCAACTGCTCTAAATACTGCGTACAATGGGGTCCGTTGTTGTGGCCATTCCAGGCCTGGAATTGATCCACGCAGTAGTTTCAATAGAATACCAGCGATCGGACCGATCGCTGGTATGGAGGCTATTCAGGAATGGGATTCGTGTGACACATTGCGGTCCGAGTCTGCGATGTATCCGGAAGCATGGGAGGCCCGGTTTTCTCGGATGGAACATTGTCATTGAACTCCGCTACCGGGCTGCGAAGAGTTGAAATAATGAAACTTTATTGGGTAGTATTTTCTACAGCGAGGACATAAACGGAGTTTGGAATGGATACCTACCGATAGAATTGGCGTGGATTCCCATCATGATTGGGAAAGAGCACAGGGGTCCTGTGTGTATCAATGAATCAGCCGTGCAGTTTATCCCAACTCTGCTCCATGCCCAGGTGAATTGACATGAGTTGCTTCTGTTGAGACTGTGAATTCGGGGAAGGCTCCAGGGGAACCTGCATGTCATTGAAAGGTCTTTGGCAATCGTGAACGCTCCAGTTGTATCGACCAGGCCACAACAACGCAAATCCACACAAAAGACACCGAAAAAAGGAAGAAAAATGGAAGGATTTGGATGGCATTGTTGTATCAAATAAGTAGGAGGGAACCCAGACCTCACACGAAGCGTGGCTCCCTGAGCCGCCCAATCCATTGCAATGCCCCATGCTGAGCCTGTGTTTTGACAGAGACAGAGACCAGATAAAACCCCACTTGAATATGGCCTCTCCCCAGAGGGCCCGGCTATTAGTAGTTGCATTTTTTTGCTTTTTCTTATACAATCCGCCGTGGCGCCCACAGGCGGTGCGCCTCGCATTTTGACCTCTGGAAACTCCAGCCAAAACTCCATTTTCCTATATATCCGTCATCCCCACCGTCTAGCCTACACCCCTTTATCTAAGCTCTCAGCCACCGCTCTAGCCAATGAAGACTTCGCGATGTGGAGACTCTGGTGTTTTACAGCCTGTTACGCAAATGGAGAAGTAGTGGTTAGTGCCAGCGATTGCATTTCTGAATTATCCAATCTACTCAGTCTGTGTGCATGCATTGGATTGAGCCCCCTTCCCCCTTCCCCCCTATCCATTCCACACCCATATCTAGACTAATCACAACGAACGCGTGGAAAAACGCCTTGATTGCGCGGTCGCGATACCCTCAATCGTCAGAGGCGTTGCGAGGCGTTGATAAAGGGGGGGCTGGTGGAGCGTGGCTGCATTGGAAAGTGTATATTTGGCTGGTGGTTTGGATGATGTGGATGTGGGCGTGCTGGCGCGAACTCTCTGAAATCGTATAAGAAATAGCAAAAAAATGCAACTACTAATAGCCGGGCCCCTCCCCAGATCTTCCTCGCTGCTTCCGTCCTCCTTCATCCAAACCCTATCCTCTTCCCTTTCTCGCACAATCGCAGGCCGCAACTCTTGGGTCTTGGTTCCGGCATCACCGCGGGTACCCTAACTTTTGCCCGCCCACAAGCAACCTCTCAATTGCCTGAGGCACCTTCTAGACGACAACGCGGCTTCGCGGCGCGCTTTAGTGGTGAGTTCCCGTGTTCCGTTCCGCCTCAAGTGCATTATCTCCTCCACCTACCAAGCACATGCGAAGAAGTTGCTGATTGTAATGGCAGCATCAGGTCAGCCTAGCAATACCAACCATGAAGCACTCGAACCACGACATCGGTGACAAAAGCCGTACACCTAAAGCCCTCGAGGGCGAGTTGCCCGATCCGCCCATGGGAAACAAACCGGTCAATCAGAACATTTGGCTAGAGATGCGCGAAGAGTTCTCACCCTTCGTACGCCAGATGGTCAAAGAATCTAGAGCTTCCAAGGCCCAGGCTGTCCGTGAGCTCGAAGCTTCCCGTGCCGTGCGCGCGCACATACGCAGGACTCTCGAAGAGAAGCAAGCCCAGAGTCTCAGAACCCTTCACGAGGCCCAAATTCGTCAAATCAGAGCGGTCATGGAAGCGAACGATCAGGAGTTTGAGAACCTGGACTTTGGCACCAACTTCTCCTGCGAGGCCCACCGCAAGAAGCTGGAGTGGCTCGTGACGACCGCTCATCTCTTCGGACGGCAAATCCCCGCGTTGGGGGCTCGCTTCAAAGCGGCGCGTGAGGCGTTGAAGGCTGACCACGAAAAGGAGCTCCGGGCGTTCGAGCGCCAGAGTGACATGGGAATGGAGGCAGTGGTGGCCCGCCATAGGAGCCAAGCCCAGGCGTTGTCGGCCCGCTGGACAGAGGAGTTTCGATCGGTTGAGGCTCTCGTTCGGGGGATGAGGAAGATACGGGCTGGTGAAGCTCGCTATAAGGATGAACTCCCGGTGGAGAATGGCAAACCAAGTCACTTCGATCACCACAAATGCAACCGCTACCTACTCGCCTCCAAGTATTTCGGCCGGCAACATAAGAAAAAGGTCAACAATATCAAGAGATAGGTGCTGGAGGCCGACGTTGGCTTCATGGGTGGTTAAACCACCAGCAATTCTGACTTTGGCAAGTTGACGGGGGTTGCACACATGTACAGAGTGTGGTCGAGATCAGAGCACTGCTCGAGGCTAGGAGGAAATAGGAAAGTGGTGCGGCACAAAGGCGTTGGGCCAAGGGATACTGCAAGCAACTGTAGTCATTCTCTTGATATGGGCAGATAGAGAAGACGGGTGGGAATGAGCCTGGGAACACCGAGCAAGCCACTGCCGATCCCGCTACCATAGTTAATTTGGCCGAATGGACTTCCACTGGAGCTGCGCAATGCTGCTGATACCGTTCAAGCTGATGTGCATTTGAAAATGTTGATGTGTCCTTGTCAGTTATCGTGCAGTAGCCCTGTTTCTGTATGGCCGACCCTGCCTTGAACCCAGCGAACACTCTGAATATGAGAGCTGATTTGCGCTTCCGTCGAACTGACTAGCCGGTCCTGTCCTGCCAGACACGATCCAGGACATGCGGATATCGACCAGTGCAGGCAGTTCGTACCAGAAGTTGATAGTGTAGGTCCGCACCATCGAGTCCCGGTTCTGTAAGTGGCAGCCACAGCAGCCATATCCCAGGCCACGCTCCACCCAGCGTCGCTCCTGGCTCGGCTTCCAACTTGGCGATGACTTGGTCGGTTGCATCGAGCCTTGTTATCACCCCAGTGTCCGCCCTGAAATCCTCTTGGGCTCGACACGCTGTAACACGGGTCTGAAGACAACCCAGCCGAGTCCTTGTTGTCGTGGGTGGACGCGCTCCCTTTCGGCGATGCTTCCCTCTCGAGACCCCAAGCCATCCAAGGGCTGCTTGTCCATGTAGATTTTGCTTGATGTTGCCCTTCAGCTTCACGGTGAAATTGTAGAGACCTGGTCGCCGGAGCCTGCCTACTAGGTAGAGTGCATGTTAGCAGGCTGAATCGTACGGGGATCACCATTGTTTTGCGGGAGTCCGGCTGTTGACGTACCTTGACCGCTTCGCTTTCTTAGCTAGGCATCCCTCTCAAAGTCCTCTTGGCCCGTTGCTGTCTTGACGATCCACCTGCGTTCGACGGAATTCTCGTCGTTGATGCGTTGCCTGTTGACGTCTCTGCAGTGATCCTCAGCTTCGGGCAGTTGGCTTGGTGGGGTGTTGGAGTTTTGGGGCTCGGGACGAACCCCTCGACATTCTTTCGCATTCGCTCCATCAGGGTTCCAGGGTGGGAGATGTTCGTTCTGGTCGAGTCCGTTATTACCGCGGCGGAATTTGCTGCGGCGGCTCTGCTTGGTGAGTTTGGGAAGATGGATTGGAAAAACCGGGCCGTGGCTGCCAGATCGCTCTTTCCAGGTATTCTTGCTGGCCTTCGCGCCGCGAACTGGACACGGTCCCTCCCATCACGTATGGTTAATGCAACTGGGGTCAATAACCAGTGGGAAATCTGCTCACAGAGACACACAATCTGCGAAGGTATTGTTTGTAGACAGTGCATCGATGTCTCGTTGTGTTGGTTTGGCTTGGCTAGGTACCTATCGGCTCACACTCGTGCTCGCTCCGTGTTCCTCGCCCGCTCCAATCCCCATGCAGCACGACCAATAACCCTGGCAGCTATCTTGAGAGCATTTCTGCTGCTGGGATCAAACGGCTATCAGGCCTCCTCTCCCTTCTTCGTGGCAGCCATGAAGGCATCGACCTCCTCCTTCTGCCGAGCTACCAGCGCAGCTTGCTTTTCATTGCAGCTAGCCAAGAGTTCTTGACGCAGTAAATCCATCCTCCTGTCGGTCTCCGTTTTGATACGGGTGATGAGCAAGTCCAATTCCCGCTCCTCCTCGTCCTCCTCGCTGTACCTGCTAGACGCGGCCTCTCTTTTCGGGCGGGCGACCGTCTCCTCTGTAGCCTTTCCGCAATCCTTTTCCTCAATAGCATCAATCTCGTGATTGGGCTTTCTCACGATCTCGGCATGCCTTTTCTTCAAAGCATCAAGTGGAGCTGCAACCTCTTCGACAGTTTCCTTCATGAAAGCTTCCATCTCCATCTTCAGATGTTGTTCGAGAGAGCGGAGCTCTCGGTGATGTTTCTCCGTGAGAGCCTCCATGGCATCCATCGTGTGATCTAAGCCCAGCATCTGAGTTAGCAACAGCAACTTCTTCAAATACGACTACAAGCATGAACCGCTGACGCGAGGAGCGAGTGACATGGGAAGAGTGGTATCTGGGGACCGGAGACACATACCGGTGCTGCGGAAGGGTGTTGTAGGGCCCGTGATCAGAAATTTGAGAGCTGGTGATGGTGCTGTCAAGCAATGCTGCGCGCAAGATCGGGCAAGTTCAAGACCCTGTGTGTTGTCAGGGTTCTGCAAGGCGGGGTCAGAAAAGATTGGAAACAGATGCAGCGCAGCGCGGAAGACGACTGAGCAAAAGGAAGGTGCTTGGGAGCAGCGGACTCAGGCACTCACCACCAGTTGGCGCCACCTCACAAAAAAAATGCCTCGCAGTAAATTGGAAGGCCTTGGGCTGCGGAAAAGAGTTGCTTGCGAGCCTGAGCGAACGCGGCTTTGTACTCTGCGGTGATGTTTCGCGCCTTAGGTTTTGCAGAGGTTGGTGGGTGAAGGAGGGAAGAGGGTAGGTGCGCTGTTTCGCTAGGAAGAGGGCCCTAGGCTGCCAGCAGAAGACTGCACTCGCTCAAAAAGTACCTGAAGTTGGGTGCTGGGTTTATTTCGTGCCCTGGTGCTCGGAAAAAGCACAGCCGGGGCACTATGGGTTTGCATTGCGGAATCTTACTTTTCACTGGAAGTCACAGGCGCTGCCGACGGCAAGTTCCCGGGTTTGTGGGGTCCCCATCGTGGCATCTCACGGCCAAAAGCTGCATGTCTCGAGATAATGTTCTATTCTGCATGCTGCTATCATACCATTTCGCTACGTGCTCGGGTGAGCTCAAAGTGCCAAAGCTAGCGCTTATTCTCCATGCGAAGGTCTAGTCTGCCTTCGATAATCCTAACCTTGTCGACGTTATGCTTCCCATCCGTGAGCCCGGATCTTAGGGTCCAAATAACGCTTCTGAGCCCGGCCTCAAGATCCTCCACTCTCTCCTTGGGCTGTCGGTCCAGATTCTTCCATCCCTTGCTAGCTGAATCCTTCTGTCAACAACATGATCTGTGTCTCGTAGTGTCTGACTAGTTTCTCGTAATCTCTGACTTGCTTCTCGACTCTTTTGTTTTCTACCTTCAGGGCTTTGACCTTCTTATTTCCAACTTTGAGGCCTGCGCCGAAGTGGTAAGCCCTATCTGCCAGGATCTCACACTTTTGGAGGCCGCAGTCAATGGCGAATCGGAGATCGTTGAGGGTTTTGTCTTCGGCATCCATCTCGTCGCGCGCGTCTTGGGCAGCCTTGGAAGACTCGTTTCCGCTATAGTCGTCGTCGCTGTACTCGTCGCTGAGCTCAGAGTTCTCGGCACCCGAGTCGTCCACATCGTCCACATCGTCCGCATCGTCCATCTCATCGTCCGCATCATCGTCCGCATCGTCCAATCATCGTCCATATCATCGTTCACATTATCGCCCGAATCATCAGCCTCTACCTCTTCTGTATTCTCCGGGATGGCGTCCTCGTCCCAGGAAGCCCGCTTGAGGTGACCCTGTCTGAAAAACTTGTCGGGGTTCAGCAGCAGGTCACAACGCAGCGGCTCTTTGTGACTGGGGCCCTGTGGTCTCCCCATGTCCTCAGCCCATGTGTACTTCGCCCGGAAGCTCAGACGGTTCCACTGGAACCCCTGCCAGAAGCCGTCACGCGTGTCCCCATCAAATACACAATCCCAGTATCCAATCTCACGGTACCAGGACAGGTACTTTCTGGTCTGTGAGTCGCACTACTTCCCCAAACGCTCGGCCTGGACGTCAATGGCAATCAGCCCCGCCATACCTGGGAGAGGTGGGAGGCAGGCCAAAGGGGGACACTTGTTGAGCAAAGCGGGACGCTTGCTGGTTTTAGATTTATTCGGAGGCCGAGGTTTGCGCTCGACGGTTGCCTCGGCCCAGAGCGTCTGGCGAATGAGCGGAAGGTCCTTCCACGTCGACTTCTCGCCTTCTGCGGCTGTCTCGTTCTCCTTTTGAAGAAAGGCGATATACCCGGCGTGTCGCTTATAATGGTTTTTGGCGGAAATGGCGAGCTGGTGATCAACCGGTTCAGCAACTGCGATGGATTTCATGAGCGCCCGCCACGTGTAGCGAGACTCCACGCGATGATCCAACCCTTGACTGTGGTGTTTTTGAACGAATGATCGAAGGTCTCGCCAAAGGTCTCTCGCCATTTTGCCTTTGCAAGGGTTGATGCTGTACAGCCGCTCCCAGTCTGACTCGCACAGGCGGGACTTGTCGTTTCTCTGACGCTTTTCCTCCTCTCTGATCATGAGCATGTCGTCGCCATCGGATAGGAGAACCGCTGAGTCCTTTCTCTCGTCCATTGTGTATCTGAAGTGCTGCTTTCAGTGTCAGCGTGTTCCATGAAAGTTGTTTGGAAAAAAAAAAGGAATCTTACCGTTGGCTGGGGCCAGTACGAATAATAACAGGTGTTATGCTGAAAAGCGAGTGTTTGGCAGCTGGGGACACGCTCAAGAGGGAGGTGTAGCTTGATGTTTGTGGTCGTTCTGCCCAGTTAGGCACGAAACGAGCGAATGGATGGGCGCAGCGCGAAATATGAGGGGAAACACACCGCGACACACAGTGCGGTTGGAAGAGATCCTGAGGCTGCCAAGAAGAAGGGCTAAGTGGGAAAGTGTCGGGAATTCATGTGCTGTGAATATCTGATGTCCTGCTTTCGTGCTTGGGATGTTGCTTGTGGGATGAAATGGCTCGGCGTTGACGCGACGGTGCTTCTGTTGGGAAAAAGCGCACTTGCGATCATGTTGATAGAGTATGGAAGCCGCCTTGCCGTGTCGTTCAGGAAACTCTGGCAGGTGCTTGGTAATGAAGGAAGGCGGCAGGCGAAAACGAAGACTAGGAGGAGGCAAGAACCCCTTCCAAGGCGCGATGTCCCACGCGACCCGTCTTGGACGTCCAACTTCAGGGATCAAACTTCCCCGGGCACAAAGTCAACCAATTTAATTGCCTGAGGAAGATGGAACCACAAGGTGCCGACTTCGGGGTAATCCGTGGTTACATGCGGTTGTCGAAAATGAATGACCGGGTGTTTTTTCTGTCCCAATCATCGTCTCTGACCTTAGAAACGCGCGAACGCGTGCGCCCTAGGTCGTCAAGAGTCCAGCGCGTCGAATCGACCGGTCAAGACCACCCCAAAAATAACCTCAGCATCCGGACAACGGCCTCGACCCAGGGGCTGCGAGTTCCATCCCTGAACTGGAGATTATGCCGATCCCATCCGGGCCGACAGCCGCCCAAGCGCGCAACAACGGTTGCTCGTACGGCCGACACTACTTCAGGGCCTTCGCAGCAGGCCTTGTTCTCGAGTGAGAGTGCGAAGTTCATCACTGTGGCAAGGATGCCGAGGCAGAGGAGCTGCGCCCCCGTATAGCCGACCGCATAGCTGTTTTAGAATTGACCAAGTTAGCGAGGGTTGCTGCGGTGTGTTAGTCTTGCTTTTCTGTTGAGTATCAGATCGGCGGCTAGTACCATGCAATCCAAACTGTCGGGTCGGGTCAACCAATTGGAAGCCACGGGGCCGCCGCGCGCGCTCGGGAGGCCGCGATATACGCCGTTTTCTTTGGGTCAGTGTGTATCGGGGCACGATGAGAAGTCATATCATTCTTTTCAGCTTAAAACCTCGCCGCTCGCCTGCATTGTGTTGAAGCATCTCCTGTCTCATCCATTCATCCATCTTCTGTCAACTCACGGCACGCTTTCCCACATACCTGAAACACGCCAGTTATTACCATACCAATTCTTTTTTTGTTCCAATTTCTTCTCTCCTCTTTCTTCCATCATGCTGAACAAGATGCACGACGTCGAACTGGACGCAACGGTGGCAGCGCTGGGCTCACTGCACCTCGCCCAGAAGGAGCTGTTTGATACAGTCGACGAGCTTCAGTCCCTCGGCGTCGGCAAGATTGTCGATCTCCCGCAAATCGTCGTGTGTGGCGATCAATCCTCCGGAAAATCCTCTGTGCTGGAGGCCATCAGTCGCGTCCGCTTCCCGGTGAAGACGGATATCTGCACCCGTTTCGCCACCGAGCTGATCCTTCGCACCGATCCCACAACCGTCGTCGATGTCAGTATCGAACGGCAAGATGCCGATAAGCCGGGAGGCAAGCCCCACGAAGAGAAGCTTCCAGGCCCCGACGGCGGCAAGCGAGACATTCCGGAAATCATCGAAGAGGCCCGAAGGCTCATGGGCGTCGATGGCGCCATGAAGACCGTGTCAACGGATGTTCTGCGAATCCGAATCTCTGCCCCTGATGTGCCCAATCTCACGCTCGTCGACCTCCCCGGATTCTACTACGGCTCAGGGGGTGGTCAGAACTACGACGACAGGCTCGTCGTTGACGAGCTCGCGCGCCGCTACCTCAGCCGGAGCAACACCATCATCCTCGCCGTTGTCGGTGCCCGTTCCAGCATCAACCAGCAAAAGGTGCTCGATGAAGCCAAGGTTGCGGATCCCAAACGCGAACGAACCATAGGCGTCATCACCCAGCTCGACAAGCTCGAAGACGGAACTGAGACGGAGCGATACTTGGACTTAGCAACTGGGAGCAACGAGAAAGCCCGTTTGAAGTACGCGTGGCACCTCGTCCGAAACCGTTCCGAGAAGGAAGCTTCGACATCCAACGACGAGCGAGACGCCACTGAAGCCGCATTTCTCTCTTCCGGCGCCTGGTCAGCAATACCGGAGGAAGATAAGGGGATCAAGGCGCTGCGTCTCAAGCTGAGCAGTATTCTCTCAGCTCATATCGCCAAAAGCCTGCCTGGTGTTGTCGAAAATATGAAACGCTCTGTTGCCGAGCGAGCCGCCAAGCTCTCGCGACTGGGGAAGCCTCGCTCTGACCCGTGCCAGCTCAAGGAGTACCTCGTCAATATTGCCGATGAGTTCGGGCGGCTCGCTCGTGAGGCCGTTCAAGGAAGCTACATGGACAGCTTCTTCTTTGAGAACCCGAGCGGATCTTCTTCCTCGGGGAGCGACAATGACTTCTCTGTGGACCATCGCGTGCGCAAACTCCGTGCCCTTGTCCGCGACCTTAACCGTGTCTTCATCGCCGTGATGTGCACTAAGGGGCAAGGTCGGTTGATCGAGTGGGAAGATGGGCAGCCCATGAATGTTGGCCACGTTCCACAAATCCCGGCATACTTGACTGCAATCGAACAGGGCTATCAGATTGAGAAGCCCAGCGCAGTGAAGGAGAGCGATCTAAAACTGGAGATGGATCGATTCGCCGCGCAAAATCAAGGGTGCGAGTTTCCGGGAGAGCCAAACTACCGCGCGACGCTGCAGTTCTTCCAGGGGCTGTCCGCGCCCTGGCGAAAGATCGCGGAGACTCATATTGAGGCAGCCACTGATGTGGCCCACAGCTTTGCCAAGGAGCTTCTGGAGTATGTGTTTGGCGCTGATGAGGAAACGCGGGAGCATATTCTGGCAGGATATGTTGATCCGTACTTTGAGAAAAAGCGGAAGGCCATGGACCGGAAGCTGGAGGAGCTGTTGCCGCGTCAGTCTGGCTTTGCAATCGCACACGAGCACGAATTCGAGCTTCGCAGTCGGGATAGGCACGGAAGTCGCGTCTGTCAGCAAATAGCGGCCCTTGAAGCGAAGGAAGCCGAACAAGGGTTGGGTCCGTCTGCGTCGCCTCAGCAGAAGAAACTCGTGAAGAATGGCGGGAATCCTGCACTTACACAAGCTTACACTGATCATCTTCGCGAACGACAAGGTGAAAAGAGCATGGCCGCAGCAGAGAGAATGATTGACAACCTGGCGGTATACTACGAGGTCTCGTGGCGAAACTTCACACAGAACATCGTCGTTCTAGCCATCGAAAACGAGCTCGTCAGCGAGCTGCCTAAGATTCTCAACGCTGGAAAGTTTGCGGGCATGAGCGACGACGCCATTCTGGATATCGCTGCTGAATCCAAGCAAGTCCGGCAGATTCGAGCTAAGCTAATGAACGACCTCGAGAAACTGAGGGAGGGGATTGCTCTGTGTGAGGCTCACTCGCGACGAAAGAGGGCTCCGAGTCGTAAGTACCGAATTCCGCTGTCTTGCAAACTGCTTTCTGACAAAGACTCGTCGTCCCAGCTACTGCCCCTGAAACGAAGCCCGTGCTGGAGAAGCCGATGGCGTTCAAGAGAAGCATGGGAGCAACCGTCGAGGAAGTGGACTGAGGCGAATTTGGGTTGGCAGGACGTACATATTTTTATTTGTATCGTTAAGTTTGAGTTACTGGAAACAATTCACGTGCAGATGCCTCCACTGTGTGCGTCGGTCGCGCCGTGCCCGTCGCTCTTTCCTTAGCCGCATGCTCCGATATCCTGGAAAAGCTAGGAGCGCTAGATGCTGAAGACCATTGTTCAGCATCAACCTCGAATTCTCGGAGGCGGTGTGATACAGCGGTGACAACCCGGCATTCGATAGTTCGGCAACCGCTTCGAGAAGTGTAGTTAGTGGCGTTGTTGCTGCATCGAGACCTGCGCTGAGACACGGCATGCATGCGCATTCAGGGTCCGTTGTGGGGCTCCGCCTGCGAGACCGAAGACGGCAGTCTAGACTCTTGCCGAAGCAGGAGCTGAATATGCAGGGACTGCATTTCACCAACATCGATGGCTTCGCGGGGCTGGCTGAGCATGCGCTTCTGCAGAATTGCAAGCGGTGAGTGTCAGCTTCACCAAAGCCCCCAAAATCTACTGTCGTTGGAACTAGAGGCATTTCCCATAAGAAGCTCGCAATCCCGCCGCTTTGCAATCACCGGTATTTCTCTCACAATCCAGAAACCCTCCTGTGTTCTTTTCCCTCGGATTCCAAAGCTGACTCAAAATGACAAACAAGTACACCATCACAATCACAAACGGCTCCGGCGCCAAGGAAACTTACGCCCTCTTCAACCAAGTGCCCCAGGTGACAGGTCTTGACCAGGGGATGATCTGGTCCAATGTCGTCGTCACCCAAAACGCCGCCCCCGGTCAGCAAGTCACCTTCGAGATCGTCAACGACTACCACGCCATCGTTGGCCAGCAACGACAGAGCGATGATGGGACCTTCTCCGTAGGCTCTCAGGGCAGCGTCCCTGTCTCACTGGGCCAGGTGCAGGCCGATGGCACCGTCGTCCCCGGCACCACCCTGTCGATGGTCGTTGAAGATGACACGCCCCAATTCGCTGCGACACCGCTTCCCAACTCGAGCGCCCCGAATTCGTTCGAGATCCAAACCGGAGACTTTGATGCCGCCACAGCGAAGCACGGTATGTTGCAGTCTTTTGTATGTCGTTTTACCCCTCGCAGAATACGACCTGACATCTCCTTCAGAGGGCTACATCATCGGTCTCGGTCCCGCGAAGGTGGGCGGCCACATCCACGGTCCGTCAGCGACCTTCACGCCGGAACCCAGGACTACATACCAGATCCATCCCACCAACACATACTACGTTGCTGCGGGGAGCTATGTCCAGGGTGCGCTCATCGACGTTACCCACTTGAGCAGCCAGACTGCCGTGGTGGATTTCACGAAGCAGACTGATTATGAGATCTTTCACAGTGACCATGGCGTGCTTGCCATCCAGGTCGATTCGGACTGAGTTCCCCGCGACGGGAGACGGGATGGTGTTAGGGATGGAGGGCATGGATTGGACAACTTGTTCGGGAGAGTGTAATGTGGCGAACTTGCCGTTTCGACCACTCCAGCTGGTTGGATATACTGCGCAACCAAGAGTCTAGCCAGTTGCAACACTCGAAGCGGAATGATGCACCCCCAACCGCTCGCACTCCCTGGTACCATGCCTGATGAGATGAGATTATCGGCAACATTGATCAGGTTGCGTCATATCCAACTCCTGAAAACCCCGGTGCCGCTTCATCACCCCGATTGAGCCACCAAAGAACAAAATCCCATACCCACCCAAGTGACATACACATATCCACGCTCAGATCCTCCCCTCATCCCGGTTCGCGCAGCGAAGAAAGAAAACCTCCAACTAATACCCTCGCCACACTCCCACCCAGTCAAAGCTTCCTGGGGCTCCTTCCTGAGCACTACCGGTGACGTATCGCCATCTTGTACCTCCGCACTATCCATATTCCATGGCAGCACCTAAAAGCAAACCCAAGCTCGGGCTTGGTCGTAGTGTGTTGGTTCAGGAGAAGACGAGGAAGCGGTAGTCAAACAGGGGGTTCACTTTAGGGGTTTCTTGTGGGTAGGGTTGGGCTGGGAGAGGTCTATTGGGTGGAATAGGGGTTTCGTTGAGCTCGATTAGTCAGCACGAATTCAGGGGGTGTCGGTGTTTATCGCTGGGGGTGGTGTTGACAATCGATGCTGGTTTACATGAAGATTGCGTTTGAGGATATGACCCTCGGGAAGACGTGGCGAAATTTTCGTAAAGCACATCGTCATATGGCTTAACATTGGTTGTTGATGGGGTAGCTGAAGTCGGATCCTGCAGACTGCCCCCCCCTGTTACACCCTCCTGTATTGATATCCCTGACAGAGCACCGCCCTGGTAAAGATTCGATATTCCGGCCTTCGTCTTCCCGTCCCCGAACGAGAATGCTTGACGTGTCATAACCATAACATAAATGCAACAAAGGGAGCCCAAGATTACCACGGAATCCGCTGCCCATCTCGGTTATAGAACCCCCCCATATCCTGCGGCTTCAGCCTGTCAATAATACTGATCATAAAAGCCACCGCCTCCGGCGCCTCCACCGTCCCCGTGAACCCCGTCATCCTAGTCTTGACAAATCCAGGACCAGGACTCAAGGCCACACACGAAATATTGTCCACCGCGAGCTCCCGGGCAAGATCGACAGTGATCATGTGTAGCGCCGCCTTGGAAGTTCGGTAGCTGAGGTTTCCGCCCGTGTTGTTTCCTTGTCACGACCAGTCAGCGAGACGCCTTGAACCTAGACACCGGATCGTGACAGCGTACCCTGCATGGAGCCCAGGGCGGACGATATGTTGACGACGAGTGGAGATTTGCTCATCTTCAGTTGGTGATGGAAGGCTTTGATCGTCAGGAACGGGCCAACGGCGCTGACGCGGAACTTGCGCATGAGCTCTTCGGGTGGAATATCGAGCCAGTTGTAATTTCCGTTGCCCTCGGCTGTAGAGCTGGGGAGTCAGCTAATCAGGATTTAAATTCATCGTGCACAAAAGTCTAGCTCACACGCGCAATTGATCAGGATATCGAGCGGTTGGTCGCCGAACATCTCGGAAGCTCCCTGGATGGAGACCCCGACGTCGAGGTCGAGATTGAGGGCCGTGGCACCCGATCCGAGCAGCTGTCACGCTGCGCTCAACAGATGGACTCGTAGGAAAGGAAGTAATGGGGAGAAATTACCTCGTGCGCCTCGCTGAATGACTGCATGCGGTATGTGCCGTAGACCTTGAAGCCCTTGTTAAGGTATTGGAGCGCGAACTGCAGACCGAGGCCACGGTTGGCACCGACAATGAGGACTGTGGGCGACATTTCTTCGTTGGGTATGCATCCGAATTGTACGAAGGTGGGTTGAGCCAGGCCCGGGGAATTTGGTGATTGTCAGAATGCAGGAAAGAAAGTGGGAAGGAGCTGAGAGAGGCGGCGGGGGAATTGGCATGCCCAGACACCACAACCACAGCTTCCAATCTGGTGCAAAACCCCCAGGATAATAGCGGCGGCATCGGAATCTGCACGCCCTGCAAACACGAGGATGACCCGGAGAGAGAAGCATGGACTGGCTGAAGAAGGATAAGTCCAAGTCCATATATTGCTCATCACTATCTTGCCTCTGTGAATCTGACGTCTGCGCTCTCACTGACTATCCAAGACGCCAACGCCCCCCAGCCCAGCTTGCCACCCATGATACATCCATGCAGCCAGCGCCTCAAGAAGATGCCACCTCATTTATCATTCCCGCTCATTCAACTGCACCCATAGCTTCGGTTTGTCCCACAGCAACCTGAACCGGGTCTTTCCAACCCAATCCAGGTTCTTGTCCACTGCCTCCATGTCAAACTTGAAGAACACCTTAGCCAGAATTAAGCGCGCAATCGTCAATCCAACTCTGCTTCATCGTCAGCCAAAACACCAATACCGCTCAAAACAAGTGACACTCACGATTTCCCAATGCAAGCCCTCGGACCCAGCCCAAACGGCTGACTGGCATCAAGCTGATCGACACCATCCTTCTCGATCCATCTCTCCGGGCGGAACACCTTCGGATCCTTGAAATTCCTCTCTGATCTCGGAGCCGCGAACGAGCTCGTAGACACGCAAGTCTGCACAGGTTAGCCACCATCACCATTCTCATCCCGTAAGCACCCAGACCGACAACTTACCCCCTCAGGTAAATGATAGCCCTCTACATTATCACCTCCCATCGGTACAACCCTGCTCGGAGGCCAAGGCACCGGCGACATGAGCCGCATAGCCTCGCTAAAAACCGCATTGACATACGGCAGATCCGCCACCGTACCCGGCGAGATGTCCTCATAGGAACTGAATCTCCCCCGGATCTCCTCCTTCAGCTTGCGGTGGACCTCTGCGTCACGCGTGACGTAGTAAGCCGCAGTGGAGAGAGCTAGGGCGGTAGTTTCCGTGCCGGCGATGATGACATCGGAGAGCTGGGCGGCCATGAACGGGGTGGTGAAGGTGTTGCCTTCCTTTTCGTGGGCGGAGAGGATAAGGCCGAGGATGTCGGGGCGGTCGGAGGGGTGGGTTTGGCGCCTGGAGGATGGGGGTTAGCTGGGTGGGAAGGGGTTCGGGAGAGGGAAAGGGGGAGAATACTTCTTGACCATTTCGATGCATAAGGCTTCGTGTTTGTGGAGCTGCTTGATCAGACCGCCCATTGGGGGTGGTTTGACGGCGACGAGGATCTTCTTCAGCCAGGGGAAGCGTCCGGCAGCGACGCCTTGACCCATGGCCTCGGCGCCGTGCTTGAAGAAGACGGCCCAGGGGTGGAGCTTGCCGGCTTCGATGGAGTGGAACTCTTCGCCGAGGGCGAGGCTAGCGGAGACATCGAAAGTGGCGAGGCTGAAATAGAGACTGAGATCAGCGGGTTTCTTGGCGGTGGCCAGCTTGGAGAGCTCGGCGATGAGAGTGTTGACTGTTTCGTCGATGAGTGGCCACTGGAGGCGAAGGTTGCGGTCGGAGAAGGCGGGAGCGAGCATCTTGCGCATCTTGGAGTGCTCAGCGGGATCCTGCTCGTTGACGATGGAGCGTGTCTGGTCGGTGAAGGCGGCGGCATCGTAGGCGAGGCTCTTGCGGAAGACGAGGTGGTCCTTGCGATAGGCGTAGATGTCGCGCCAAGACCGGGGCGAGATGAAGGAGAGCTCGTTGGGCGCGGTGCGCACTACCGGGCCGTACTTCTCGTGCAGCGACTCAATCCATCTGGGGTGGTCGCCGGCGAAGAAATGGAAAGCGTAGGGTATCTGCGGGAGTGAGATGCGTCCCGATTTCCTTCAGTCTGGGGGAGCGACTCACGTGGGAGATAGCGCAGAGCAGCGGACCTGGGAAATGCTCCAGCCCGTGTTTTTTGCGTTCAGTGGTGACATATTTGTTGATCAGGTATCCAAGACCCGCCTGTCGACAACGGCGTCAGCATCAGTTCCGGTGCAACGGTGAGGAGACAGCGCGACCCACCAGCACGGCGAATGCCACGTAAAACGACATCACGCCCTCCTCTAGTGGAAAGACTGCCCAACAATAGGTAGCTACTCCAAGAAAAATGAGTGCGCGATGGCGAAGGAATTCCTTGGCTCGCGATGAAGAGGTGAGATCGAAGAGGGGAGATCGAAGATGACGCGACGTTGAAATTCACTTCACCGACCCGAGTCGGGTCCGATGTCCGAACGTGGCAAGATCTAGTGGTGCTCCCGGCAGCGGCTGAGGACTAGCCACAGCGGATGTCCGCCGCGTTGCTTGGCATGGTGAGCGGGATGGGAGCGAATCAAATCTCTCCCAATGTCACCCCTGCAATCTTTGTGTAACCCGGGCCGTGGCGTTCTGGTTCAGGGAAAAATGCCAATTCGGGAGGGGAGCCAGCGCTGTCGATGCGATGGGTCGTTCTGAACTGATGGTTTTCATTTAGTTTGCGCTCGTTGTCCATGAACAAAGCCCGAGCCGGCAGAAAGGGTGTTATGTCCCTTCTCATTCGTTGGTCTCCAAATTGAACTGCTCTCCATTGGGTTGCATAATTAATTGTTAGTGAGAATTCGATTGCCAGGACAAGCTCTCTAATGGCGGTTAAATGCCCCCTTCGAGTTGTTGGTTGCGGAGAATATTAAGACCTAGTCCTCTCCCCGGTCCAGGCAACTCCCCATTGCCGCATACTCCATACCTGTCGTCAGAAAGCCCCCATCTCCATCGTCATGAGACGTCCAAGTCGCGCTGCCTCACTGCTCGCCCTTCTCATTCCAGCAGCCTTTGCAGAGGTCATCATCGTCAGCTGTATTGGTGATGCCGCTACAAGAAAAGCCAAAGATCTCATCACGAACACAGGGGGAGAGATAATTTACGAGTATCGCTTGGTCGGGTAAGTGCAGCCCTGACAGGAGCTCCGAATGCTCCGAATATCATCTGAGTCTGAAACTGAACGATGGATGGTACTAGGCCCCAGCTGGCGGCGGCAGTTAGCTCTTTAGCCCTGGCGGAGATCGAAAGCCATCCGTTGTTCAATACGGAATGTAGCTTTTTTCTCGACAAAATGATTCCGCCTCCTAAGCCGGTCCAAACTTGACAAATTTCAAGGGGGAGGAAAAGAGGGAGGAGATCGTTTGAACCGCTACTTGAAGTTGATTTTTATCTGTTTCATGCCTTAATGGGGACTTCGCATCTTGTAATGAAACAAGTTTTTTCCAAGTTTCACTCTATCCAGTTGCTGTGGAACCAGACTGGAATCGGCGGCCGGGAATTCGATGGGTTGGGCTTTCCCGTAAGGTGGGGCGTGGAAACAGAAATTAGAAAAGAGCAAACCGGCATTTAACTAAGAATGTGCTCACATGCATGGAGATGTCAAGGCGGGCTGCAGGTGTTCATCTTCATCATCCAAGTTGTCTTCACTGAGTGAGGGCGTTCTTCTCACCGCAGCCCCCTTTCATGGGTTGACAAACAGTGTAGCGGAACAACTTCTTGGTGTAAGATTTGAGGTCGCCAAAGCCCAAATCTCCAGCGTGGGTTGATTGTTGGACCTTGCCTAATTATCTAGCAACTGACTTGTACTTCAGCCGCTCGCGCAGTCCGTGCTACACGTCCCATCTGGGTCGGCGCAGTCATAGTTCTCATCAAGAATGCGGCGACCTTGCATTGGGCAGTCCCAAGTGTCACAATCTTCACTCGAGCCACCGCACACATCACACGTCCCATCGGGGTTGGCGCGATCAGCGCAATCAGCATTCTCCAGCGAGAGATGGGCGTGTAACAGCCGCTCATAGTCGCAACCTCTTTCACAACCGGTATCACACTGGTCACGGCAAGTCCCGGCCGGGCTGCAGGCCATCTTCCGCTGTAAGCCCCGACTCTCCGTTACTCGACTCTTGGGATCGGAGGGGGGAGGACTGTTCCGGTGGCATCGGCAAGCGGCGAAGTCAAGGCTCCTCTTTACTTGACTGCCACAGCTTGATATAGCTTCTCGCAGAGCCTGGATCTCCCTCGGCGACACGCATTGGGTTGGGGAAGCCCTTGCAAGAGAAGTCGGTGGCGCACATGTCGTGATACCCGCGGAGGAGGACCTGAACTTTGGGGCTGTATGCACCTGCATCATGGTGTTCCTCCAGGCATTTGATGATGTTGTGCTGGTCAGCAGGCGTTGCACTGCGTAGAAACTGAAGCATATCCGAGTGAAGGGTCAGTGACTCTGCCGCCTTCACATCGCTTTGTCGAGTTTTGCAGGTGCTCGAGTCCAGGTCGGTCAAATCGTGCTTCGCAACATCAGCGTTGTATTCTTCAAGCACCAGAAGATAATAGCATGACCGCCTTACAACTTGTTCCCACGAGATGCCGTGGAGGCCTGCTCGGTCACCCCGTGCAGCCTTGCAAAACTCTGAGTAATCTCGGGGGTTGAGCATGAAGGAGTGCCATGCCATCAGCACATCAAGAGGCGGCGCGCATGATTCCATGTCGATGGCTGACCGCAGGGCGGTTCGAAACCAGTGAATGAAACGAACCACGGCGAGCTGCACAAACACTCGCCAAGTGGCGTCAGGTTCCATGCTGTTATTCCTAGCCCATTGTTCTACACCCTCCCTCAATTCGACAAAGAGCTCGAGCAGTTTGAGGTGGCCGGCGCATTCTTGCAGAGATGGCACTTCAGCACACTCAAGGGTTGCAGTTCGGGCAAGGAGGTTGTGTTCTCCTGGGGAGAGGGCATCCTTCTGCGAAAGTGCCAAGTCCGATCTTCACGAGTCTAGGTATCAGCACCATTCTGTGCGGACAATTCTCGCCAAAACGCCGAACGATGCGGGAGGACGCACTGGTTCAGTTTCAATCCTTTCATCTTTGCCTCCGGATTTGGGTAATCGGTCTTACGAACAGAGGAAAAAGACGGAGCCGAACGTGGGTTTGGGGATTTGCAGGCAGCGCAGAGGTCAAACCAGGAGAGCTACAACTTGGAAGTGCGAAATTGAGCGAGGGGGAATTGACAGCAGGCTCTGTGATATAAGCAACTCGGAGGCGCGATGGGCTCGGTCGGTCGATCCGCTCCTTCCTGCCGACACCGTAGACAAACTCACACCCACACACACCCCCCACTCCGGCTCTGGAATTCTTCCTACCTTGAGCCAGTGGGAGATTGGCGCAACTCACGATTGTAACCACACGCGGATTACTAGCCAATGACCGATAGCTCGAACGCGGTTCCAGGCAGCCACACGCGACCCCTCCTATTCCCCCTTAAGGACCGGGCAAAATGAGGCAGACACGAGTGGGTGAGTGCCGCCAAGAGGCGCGCCTGCGCGTTCCATGAACCCCGCTCCTCCAACCCTCTTTGGCATTCGCCTTTGATTGCATCTTGGGATATCTCCCACCCAAGTACCTGCATTACGGACCTGACTTACCGAGTCGCCGCGCTGGGTGAACACCCAAAGAACCAACATGGCTGAGATCTTGGGCATCATAGCTGGAGTCGTGGGTGTCACCGATGTTGGAATACGGGTCTCTTCGCGGCTTCGGACCGTGATAGACACATGGAAAAACGCACCAGATGATATCCTCGCTCTCTCTAGAGAAATTTCGGATGCGACTGTTGTCATGTTCAGCACCCGGGACGCCTGCGAGCTCCTCAAGACCGCCCCATCGATCAACCCGCAGCTTCTCGTCGCTCGAAGGGTAGCGTCGATAGAGCCAGCACTTTACTGAATGAAATCGACGACTCGGTCCAAGAACTTGCGTCGACTTCAAACCTAAAGCAAAGGGCCAAATGGGTGCGGGTTCGGTCCTCTCTTTGCCAGAAAAGGGAGACGCTGCAAGCCACACGGATTCAGATCAGGGATCTCCTTCAGTCCCACGATATGTGAGCTATCTTTTTCATATGAGTTCCCTCTGCTGGTATCGTTGAAGTATTGATCATAGACTGAACGACATCGCTCGCAGTGTTTCCGGGACAAGACTCGAGTTAGGGCTTGAGTCACTGAAGGCCGACGCATACCTTGGCCATCACACAGTCATTGCCAGGACTGACCGCATCGACCAGAGCCTTCTGGGTCTTGCCATCCAGCTCGCGGATCTGGAGCGGCGGATCGGCAATAAGGCGCCAGCATCCATTTCTGGAACTCCCCGTTCCATGTCACGCCAGCGCTGTCTACTTACCGGCTTGGATAGTCCCGAGCCCACGAGAGTGGGAACGGTCTCTCCTGGAGCGACAGAGAAAAGCACCGACGAACCAAACGCTCCTGCTTGCCGAAACCTCTTGCGAAGCCACAGTCCCACGACTGGTACTTTCAGCATCTGGGCATCTTACCGAACCCATGTCTGCGCTGCAGCTTGCATCTGTTCCTGCCATTCCCGTGGTACGCGCCGAGATATGACGTGGAGGACGCCAGTTCTATTTCGGAAGCTTACCGGCATCCTCTTTGCTCAGTACACTGGTTACCCTCAGCAGACAGGAGCCTGCAACACCGCATCCTGTCGACGCTATACATCGAAGGTATTCCAAGTCGTCTACGATTTCCCGCTCTGGTGTCTCAACTGGGGTGTGCATGTTCTTCTGCAATGGAGCGAAACAGGAAACCCGACTATGAGTCTTACATTTCGGCAGAGGGTTCGGTTCACAATCACCGGGCTCTTGCATGCGGTGCGTTCCAACAACCTAGACATCGTACGCGCAAGTCTCGAGACGACACCGTACAGCATTCATCAACAACTCTACCGCACGGGCCAAACAGCACTGCATCTGGTTTGCGCAAATCCTAGGAGCGTTTCTGTTGATGTTTTGCAGCTGCTGCTTCGCGCTGGGGCCAACTTCAGCACAGAAACTGATGACGGCCTGTCCGCTGGCAGTTTCCTGGCTATGTCTATTTTACTGGGGCTCGTGCCAGATACCCACGTTGAGGAGATCTCAAAATGGATCTCGGTGTGTCAGCTTATCGACGAGCTCGATCTATCTGCGATCAGTGAAGTCGTTTTGGGGCTCCGCATGGGGAACTTCGAATCGATGCTTACAAGCATCCCAAAACACCGGCTCAAACTGACCGAGCTTGACACCACGGGCTCTACGCCGCTCTTCTGGGCAGCGAGGCTAGGAAACCTGAGTGCTATAAAAGCTCTTGTGGGAGCTGGAGTCGATATCAACTTGGGGAGCGCATCAGGAAAAACGCCCCTGATCGGCGCATGCATCGAGACGTCGAATGCAGAGTGCTTCGACTGGCTTCTTCAGAACGGCGCCGACCCGTACCGCGCCGATAGCAAAGGGTCTCATTGTCTTACGGCGGCGTGCTGTCTAGGGTCCCTACACGCCGTCAAAGCGCTTGTCGAATCTGGATTTGACGTCGAGACTCGCGATCACGCGGGAATGACGGGGCTCGGCTGGGCGGTGAACTACGACCATGAGAGCATCGCGGCCTATCTGCTTCAACACGGCGCCAGCTTTGGTCTGGAAAACAAGGCCGGATGGACTCCCGTGCTTGACGCAGTTCTCCGGAACTCTCACCGGTGTCTGAAACTCTTGTTAAAGAAAGGTGCCAACTACCGGTTTGTGAGCCGTCATGGGTGGTCTATTCTTCACTGCGCCGCGTCGACAGGTGACTTGAAGACAATGGAGATCCTGACTGAACACGGGCTGAAGGGTGTCGATGTGGGCATGAAATCAAGCAAAGGCTTCGGCACCCGCACGGCCGAGGAGGTTTTCCTGGCCCAACGACTGAAGCATCCCGGGGCTGAGACTTTGCTTCTCGCTTTTAGGAGACTACTTGCGGCAGTGGAGAAGGCGAACTTGGGAGGCGAAGAGATGGTATCACAAGACGAGAAGCTCGACGAGACGGATGATGTGTTCCATGAGGCTGTAGAATACCAACAGTGACGAGCCGGCAGCACATATGCACGACTACGACGGCTGAGAACCAATTGGCAAGAGTCTGGGGGCCGCAGGAGGAACCACACTCCCACCTTCCCCGAACCCCTCTATATTCGAGCCCACCTACGTCCTCGGCGGCACCGACACTGGCACAGGCACAACCTCATTCGCCGTATACATCATCCCCCCACCAATCCTCGTCCCATCCGCCCGCTCGCCCAACAGCTCAATCCGCCTTCCCCAGAGCAGCGTCACCGAATACGGCGGAATGTCAATCGGCTCTTCAATCGTCTTCTCCCTCGTCTCCTCCTGAATCTTGGTCTCCGAGTACGAGAACTGGTAATTCATCGTCACGCTGAACTTGGCCAGCAATCCCACCTCGGTCGAAATGCTCACGCCGACGGAGTGCTCCATCGTCTTGGCCACCGAGTCCTTCACGCCGACGTGGACTATCTGCTTCTTGGTCACGGCCTTGTCGGTGGGGTTGGTCTCGCGCTTGAGCACGATCCAGGAGACTTTCTTGTGGATGGTGCAAAAGGGGTTCGCGATGTTGTCGAGACAGGCGCGGTCGTTGGGGTCGAAGAAGGCGGTGAAGGGCAGGGTCACGGTGCCGGTGATGGTCTCGCTGAAGGAGTCGTTTTGCTCGGGGAGGTTCGCGGCGGTGACGGGGGGTGGGTAGACGGGGAAGGGCTTGTCGCGCTTGGGGACGAAGAGGCAGGGAACTTTGGCGAGGGAGGTTTGGGGAGGGGAGTAGTTGGTGCTGAAGCGGAAGGTGCCGGCGAAGGTGGGGATGAGCTCGCTGGAGCTGCTTTGGGTGGTGGGGATGACGTCCCAGAAGGAGGCATCGTTGGAGGCGCCGGAGTCGGTCTGGGGGTGGTGTCAGCGAAGTGGACAGAAACGGGGGTAGTCTTGGGGGTACTTACGTCATCCCAGGTTTGGGCGCTCTTGTAGCCGCCGTCGTTGGTGAGATCGTTGCGGAGACACCAGATGATGTCGAGAGGGGGCTTGCCACGGCCAGGCCAGCAGACGTCGCCACAGGCGGTGAAGCCAGGGGGGGCAACGGGGCGCCAGAAGGAACCGTCGTGCTTGGATCCGGTGCCGGCGTCGTTCCACAGGGGCTTGTAGTCAATGGGGTTGGCAACGGGGGGCTTGGCTCTGTTGGCGAAGGAGTCGCCGAGGAGCAGCATGGCCATCTCGTTGTTGATGCCGTTGTGGTGGTTTACGGCGAGACTCCCGAGGGGTCGAAGGGATTTGTTGCCTTGGGACTTGGCGAGCCAGAAGGTGCCGTCGCTGCTGGCTCCGCTGCCTTCGTCGTTCCAGCTCCAGTCGAACTCGGAGGTGAGGGTTGCGACGAGGTCGCCGTAGGTTTGGGTTTGGTTGGACATTGTGGGGGGTTTCGGGAGCGGAGGCTCTGTGAGCTGCGGGGTGTGATCTAGAGGGGGTTGACTTGAGGATGATGATGAATGTTGCAATGATCAGAAGGGCGTTGGTGTCAGCGCAGACGGTCAGCTTTATACCCGTTGTCACTCATGGCCGTCGTCGTCGACCCCCTCGCAGGGCCATGGTGTTTCCGATGCCAGAATTTATGGGGCTTTGGCTGAAAGCAAGTATTCGGGGATCGTCTATCAGTGTTTCCCATTCAGACGCCTCTGCCGCGACTCGGCGGCACCGATTCGCTTTGATGCAGCGCACGAGGCTACTCAGCTCGCCTTGAGTCTGTCAAGGCTGCCGATCATTTCCGTTTTCGGACTCTCGCTGCGCTTAGTGCTAGAAGAAGCGCTTGCCCCACAACGCATGTCTCAGAACGGCATCAAAGCTTGGCAGCCCGTGAGGTTTCGGGGAGGGAGCCAGAGAGTTAATGGTTAATGTGAGATGGAGACGCTTCAAATGCGACCAAGGCGCCTGAGAGAGAGCAAGCAGAGATGGGTTGAAAGCTTAGATACACACAACTTGATTATGAACAAAAATACCATGTCCATCGAAACAGTTCTCCACCGCGAGCATGGCCGCACAATCCCCGTGCGACTTTTGTTCCACTGTGACTCGACGTCAACGATACAACGAAACTTGCCTTGAAAACTTTATACGGGTTCTATGTCGAGAAACTCGACCGCTTCTTCGACATTGTGGGAAGACGGGAAAACGAGAGGTTTGGGCAACCAGTGCTTGGCGATGAATGGACCGTGGCCAAGCACGACAGCGGCTTCATTGTCGCCAACGCACTTGAAATCTTGACCGACATTGAATAGTTCTCCTATCGGTTCGTCGTCCGGAAGTGGTTCCCCGGCTCGGACAAGGAGGGGTTGGCTGCTCGGGTCGAGGCGTTCATGGCAGACCCGTCCAACCAGGCTTTGATGAAGGCCAGCTTAGCTGAGCAGACACCCCATGGCCTCTTTGGGAACCCAGAGGCCCTGAAAAGACATTGGACGAGGGCTCGTCCTCCAATGCCTGTTTCTAATACTTTGCACTCGGTTGAGGATTCTTTGTTTATCATGAAATAAACGACCGAGTTGGGAGAAAATATGACCAATGTGCTGCCCGTTTGTGGCAAAGAATTTACCTGATCTTCCAGTTGGAGGTACGTGGGTGGTCTGCAAGAAAAATGCTTGTGTGCCTGCCTCGTGCCTCGTGCCTGCTGCCCGGCGTTCTTTCCATTGTCACATAGCAAGATGGCAGGCATGTGAGTGACTCACAAGGGTTATCAGTTTGATGCCGTAATGCATCTGATTGGCAGCTCAATTGTGCACCAGAAATAAATTTAGTCCCCCTTCATCCTGACTTTCAAGGCCGCAGCTTTCCTTCGGAACTTACACCAAGCTGGAGAAAACTCAGCAACGATTACCTCAAACCTTGGGGCCTCAAATGTCGGACAAATTGTCCTTTTCGGCGCTGTGACAGTTCTCACCTTCCCTTCCATCAAGTCTCTAGCTGCCAAACAAGCGACATCCAAACCCAGCAAACTCTACAGAGATGAGGACGGCATATCATCCTAGAAGCAGAAGCGTGCTTTTCCAACAGCGCCTCTAGGGTTTTATTTTCCCTTAATTTTGCAGCTGCTGTTAACCTCTTGACAGCTATGTTCGGACTTGGTCCTTCGAGAAAACCGGGGGGATGGCGGCGTGGCTCCTTCGGCAAACTGACCCGACAAGGGAGAAGTCTAAGTTGGCGACATCACAGTGGGCTACGACCCTCGATTGCCACCGACCCTGAAAGAGATCAGCTTCTACGTCCCGCCACGAGGTCGCCTCGGCATCGTCGGACGCACGGGGGCTGGAAAGACGACCTTGGTGCAGTCGCTTCCTCGTTTCGTGCAAGTCACAGCCGGCAAGATTTGCATCGATGGCCTCGACATCGCGAATTTCAAGCTGGACGGGTTGCGCGCGCGATCCTGTCCCGCAGGCGATGAGCTCTCCTGGTCCTCGATGAAGCCACCAGTGCACCGGCACCGACAGGGCCGTGCAAAAAGTGATGAGGACCGAATTTGCCCACTCGACTCTGATCGTCATTGCCCACAAGCTGTCAACCGTGGCGGACTTTGATCGCCTACTTGTCCTGAGCCACGGCGCAGTGGCCGAGTCCGGCGCGCCAAGGCAGCTGCTGAGAGAAAGGGGCGAGTTTTGGGATATGGTGTGCCAAAGCCCTGACCGTGCAGAGACCGAGGGGGCTGTGGATTTGTGACTGGTTCATGCTTGATTGGTAGGAATTGGCGATTCGACGTCGAGGCGATTTTTGCCACGCCGTGAGAGGTTCGAAGGATTCGCACTGCATTTGATCTGCATGTCTCTCTGCACTGCAGCCCGAAAGCCCTGGCAGAGCACCAGCTGGACGACCCTCTCGATTTTGGGGTCCATACAAGCCTGCAAGGCTTTCGAATGGGAAGGGTGCTGCTGTCTTTGCGCCAATGGATAGCAGTCTGCTGCCTGGTGCTCCTAAGGCATATTTCGGTAGGAACCTCAAGTCTACGGACCCCACGATGGAAGTGCAGAACGCATGCTGCATGCTGCCAATGGGGAAGATTGGGGTTTCTGCGGGTAGTTGGGTTAACATGCAACGACTCGAGAGGGATACTTGGTGGCTGGATTGGAGGCCTAGGTGAGGCATATCGCGACTTGATGAGTTCTGTTTGGCTCTTCTTAGAGCCTTGCGAAGTGTTTTTAGAAGGGTTATAAAGGGCCACATCTCCGTGGGTACTAAAGGAGAAAGCATTTGACTCAACGACAGCATCCTCGGCAAACCACCACCCTGACAACACTCCACAGAATTTGAGCTTTCTCCATTGCGAAGATGCACGCCTTCAGAGCGCTTCTGACCCTCCTGCTCCTCCCACTAACCTCTCTCGGAGCACCCACCGAAACCCCCAGTGCCATCGAGTCAGAGGTTGACTCCGAGTGGGCAGTCGCCACCGTCGAAGTCGGTCCAAACGCAGTCGAAGCCCGCGCGGCTCCCATTATCGTCATTGCAAGCGAGTCCCACATCTCAACCACCCCTCCCACTACCAAACAACCTACTAACTTTCTTCGCTGCAGGACTCATCAGCCTAATCGACATGGTCTTCGACCTCGTCGGATCCCTCGAGGACGACGAGGAACGTGAGGTCGCCTTCATCCGCGACACCATCAACGCCCTGCGAGCCGAATACCCCGCGTACAACGTCCTGGTCTACCATGATGAGCCCGGGCGGGAGAAGTCGACCCGGCTGTACCCCGTCTCGGTCGGCAACACGTGGGTGTGCCAGCATGCGGAGCGCGATAGGACGTTTGGGACGAAGGGGTATGAGGTTTGCTTGGTGATTGCCGGGCGGTTTGTACAAGGGAAGAACCAGGATGGGGGGTTCAGGAATTGGGGGTGGCGGTCGAGGGCTCAGGGGGGTTGTGTGGATCGGCCTGGGGGTGGGAAGCAGTTGGACTTTTGTGAGATTTAGGTCATGGAGGGGTGGTGGGCTGTGGGATGGCAAATGATGGTGACGATGAGTTGTTTAGTTGAAGATTTTGCTCTTGAGATATTTCGTTCAATTGCCTTGTTCCCCTATTTCTCACCATGACACTAGATCATCTAGAATCGTTAAATTCCTTCTATACCGTCACACCTGGAGCTTTTGGGTAATTTCACCTGATCAATGACTATCTCCCTTCATTCATCTTCAGCTATTTTTAGACATCCATCAGCCAACTTTTGTCACACGTTGGAATCGCAAAAGGGCATGGGGCCGCATCCGGAGGTGCTGTCAAGCTACGTAAAAGCCCCCGCGCGGGCTTTTGATGCATCAAGGCATGTTTGGGGGTCAATCCAAAAGGCAAGGCTTCGAATAAGAAGATCGCCTGAATCTCCCCAGGCAGATTTTCGTCAGGAGATCCCACCCCCCGTTCGGAAGTGCGGTGCAGTGAAAGTGCAGAACACCGCCAATGGGAAGAGAGTTCCTGCAAGCCGGTGCCCGGGCTTAGTAGGGACGCCACAATCCAATGCAGCGAGCCTCGGAAATTTGTTTGAATAGTGAGGCGGTCGTGGTGATCTTTTTTCCGAGGCGTTCACGTCGTCGGTGATTGTGAGGTATAAGTGCCGGCCAGGGCGCGGAGTTGGCAGAATTTCGCGGGAATTATTCCAAGTTTGACCTGCACTCTCTGGAAGAAACAGCAGTTTGTTTTTGCCATTCCTGTTGACTTTCTATCACAATACTTTGTATCGAAATTGTACATACTGGCAGTCGTTCAAGATGGTGCGTCCCCTTCAATCACACTGCAGAGGTAATAGCTGAGCGACGAGAGGCAAAGCTGCGAACTGAACCCGTAACAAACGATTTCATTTTACAATTTACTGACACCAATCCTTTTTGCTCTAGCTACAATCTGCCTCCAAAACCAAAAACACCACCAAAAAGAAGAAATGCTCCCGCACCACCTGGGTTTGGGCATGTGTAAGTTCCTCTTTGCTCTGGCGTTTCATGAACCATGTCCCCATGGCGAGCTTCATTGAAGCTTGGCCGTTATCTTTGAAGGTGTGCTGACCACCTGAAACGCAGTGCATTTGTGGTCACCAAAGCCGCGACATGACCATGTTGACTGAATACTGTCTTGGCAAGGGGTGTTACCATCCAAGATGCCCAAGCTGCGATGTCTATCAGAGGAAAATCTCGAGATGAGAACATGAAGCCAAAAGGGAGCTTCAGTGCTGCGGGCAGTAGACAGCGAGCAAATGACAAACAGATTCCGATCTCCTATCTACCCAGCGCATATGTGTCCAGTCCCAACACCAACGTCCCATCACCCCATGACAACCTCCCCCTTCTCACCCCCACGCACCTCAAACACCCACCCGCCCATATCCTCCCTCCCCGTCGACAACACCCTCTTCCTCTTCTTCCCATCCTGATCCAACCCCTCATCCCCAAACCTAACCCTCCCCTTATCCCTCCCCATCTCCCTCCCCAGCACCACCACCAACAACGTAATCATCCGATTCCCGAATCCTCCATAAGCAGGACACCGATGCCTCCCCAGCGAGTACGGGAAATACGCCCGCCTCTGCCACTCCGTCAACCACTCAAACCTCTCTGGTTTGAACTCCAACGCGTTGCTCCCCCAGATCCTCTCGTCGCGGTGACACCTCTGGATATCTGCCGACATGACCCCTGAGAAGTCGGCTGTAGCGCGGTAGATGCTCTTGTTGGACGGGTAGAGCCTCAGTGCTTCGTCTGCTATGTGCAGAGCGAGGGTTTCGTCGGGGGATTTCGTTCCCAGGCATGACGGGACGGAGGCGGTTCGGGAGGCCATAGAGGGCGAGTGTTGGAGGTGGTATGCCGTGAGGAAGGTGAGGAGGACCACGCGCCAGAGGGTTTCGTATTGGGGCATGATCAGGGAGAGGGTGTCGGCGGGGGACAAGGGGAGGGAGAGGGATACCAAGGCAGCGTGGAGGACGGAGGAAGGGGGTGTTGAGGGGGAGCACTTGGAGAGGAGCCATTGGGTGTTGATCTCGGAGGCGATGAGGAGGATGGTGGATCGGGGGAGTGAGGAAAGGGGGGTGTGGAAGTTGTCGTGGAGGACGAGGGTGAGGCAGAGGCGCTGGATGAGGGAGGCGAGGGGGATGGTGGCGGTGGCGGTGTTGAGCTCGTCTTGGAGAAGGTTCGAGGCCGCAGTGTAGAGGTTCAGCCAGCGGGTGTCGGAACCGTCGTGGTTGGGGACCCGGGCCGTGATGATGGTGGAGGCGAGCTTGAGGAACTTGCGGTGGACTTCGGGGGAGTTGGTGGTTAGGGAGTTGGTGACTCCGAAGGCCGAGACGAGGCGTTGGTTGGGCTGGGCGCGGAGGGCGAGTCTCTCTTCAAGGGAGGGGGAGTTGGCATAGCTGAAGTCTATCGTGTTCCGTGCCTCATCGATCTCTTTTCCGATGTTCGATTCTTCTTTCTCGCTGGTTTCTCGATTGTCGGGGTTCTTCCATGCTTGAACGAGATAGACGAGCAGGATGGCTAGAGAGCTCACGATGGCGGTTGAAGTCAGCATCGTGGTCGGAGACAAAGTTCAAGAAGAGAAAGACAAAGGGGTTCAAGCAGAAGCAGCTCCCCAGGAAGGGAGACGGTGGAAAACTGACCTGATGGAGCTTGGATCTTATGTATCTCCCCGATTCCATTCAGGATAGACAGATAGGTACGTCTTGAGTCAACACCCAAGGGGTTGTCGATGACAGACTCGGGCGTGCCTGCATATCCGTGCATTTTCACCGAAAACCTCCCAATCAGGAAAGGCAAGACAATGTGTCATCCAATACTCGTGTCTGATTGGACCATCGAAGCCAATGAGGCAAGTTTCGTTTGCGAGTCGAGGTTCAGCTGTCAGTATGCCTCAAAGGCAGATGCGTCCACCCGCACAAACATCCCCTATCATCCGTTGCTTTCCTCAAAAGAATATTCGACTGCCTTCGAAGCAAGCCCGATATGGGTTTGGTCCAATGGCTTCACCACACGAAGCTAGGGCTCCCGTCAATCAATATCAGGCTCACGGGAGAGGCCTACCGCCAAGCCAAGCTCTCTCCTATCAATGAGGGTAACCCCAGCCATCGCAAGGAGGCCGAGTGCCATCAAGACCAGTTGCAAACGGGGAAATGTGATGTATCGACGCACTTGCGACCTTGCGGCGCTGGCAGCGGCTCCAGCTTCCCGCAAGAACCGCACAGGAGCCGCGAAGCACGAATGAAGCCTGAAGGTGTATCTCTGCGTTTGCTCACTTGGGCGGAGCCAGCGCGAGTACCCAATGCTGTGCTACCTACCCAAGATCGACTCTGAGCGAAAGAGGGCGAGGAGTGCCCGACTTGCCCAGGGAAGCCCCGAGCCTCCGTCTCACCCGGCCCACGCTTCCGGAGGCCGTAAGCAAACCCGCGTTACACAACCTTCTGGGTGGTGCGGTGGGGGCACCGCCACAAAGAGGAAGCGACGGGACAGTGTCGCCAAATCGTTGGTAGGAGCTTGGAAAGAGGATCGCCAACCCCAGTGAACGGGATAGCCAATAGGGATGGGATTCTTGGCTCCGACTGTCGGGTCTCCGTCATGATCAAAGTCATCCCCATTGCTGAAAATAACAAAGGTACAGCAAAACATGGTCGAGATATCTCGGTGGTCCTCAACCTGAAACTTGTCGCTGACAGGAAGTGTGTTCTCGACAGCAGGAACCCGGCGCCTAGATTGCCTTCTTAATTGACTTCTGACGTCAACATGTGGCTCTGCGTCCCCGCACGAATCCTTCCGAATGCTTGGGTGCGAGATCGAAACTGCGACCCAGTCCGAGATCCGAGAGAGGCAGCGGCTAAGCCCCTGGAGAAATGACACCTAAACACGCCATATGTCAGCCCGAATCTGCAGCCTGGAACTGGGAAATGAATCCTTTGTTGCCTGCGATGGATGCCGATCGCCAACAGTCTGCCGGGTACAAGAAGACTCAACTCCCCATCAGCTGACGAGACAGACGCCGATGTCACCTTAACATCAATACCCCGACCGAACCTCCACTTCTGCCATCATGTCAGCAACGGCCCTCACCCTTCTCGCCGCCATGGCCAGCGTCGTGCAGGGGCACACCGTCATCACATACCCCGGCTGGCGCGGCAACAATCTGATCACTAATGAAACCTTCCCCTTCGGCATGGGATGGTCCTACCCATGCGGCGGTATCCCCCCTACCAGCAACCGCACCGCTTGGCCGCTCGATGGTACCGGTGCATTGGCGTTCCAGCCAGGCTGGTTCGCGGGCCACCTCCAGAACCTGATGTACGTGAACCTGTGCCTTGGCGCGGAGCCGACCAACTGCTCGCTTCCCATGGTGCCCGTCTTCGAGCTGCGCGGCCCGTCCAACAACCCCTATCCCGGCACTGTGTGCCTCCCGAGCGTGCCTTTGCCAGAGGGGATCAAGCCGAAGAAGGGCGACTTGGCATCCATCCAGCTCGTGCAGGCACTGAAGCACGGCGGGACGACGTACAGCGTGAGCGTTTGGCCCTCTTCCAGAAAGGAAACGAAACGCAGAGATTGACGATATGATCCCATCAGTGCGCCGATATCATCTTCACCGACGACAAGGAAGAAGTGCCGCCCGTGACGTCGAGCAATTGCTTCAATTCGACGGATATTCGCGTCAGCGGTATCAAGATCATTCCCGACGAGGGTGCGCCGGGTGGCCCGTCATCGACGTTCACGATCGCACCGACTCCGCCGACTGCGACTGGGGGGACGCCGCCTGCGACGTCGACGCCAGCTGGAAGCGGTGCTGCCTCTGCGGATGCGTCGGTGGTGGGGCAACTTTCAGCATTCTTGATGTTTTTGCATCTGATGTAGAATCCGGGCAACAAAAAGGTGGATGCGATGATCGATACACGTGGGTGTTGAAGCTCATAATGAAAATTGATGCAACTAGAGTCAGATCTGTGCAATTGAGTGCGTTTTCTGCAAGGGGTTGCGTGTCGTTTGCGCACCATGAGGCATGTTTGTGTGGAGAGCCCGTTTTTTTGGATTTCTTGGGAAACTTCAATCTTGGGATCCACGCTTGCAGACATACGCGCTTTCCCAATCCGATCTAACCACTGACGGCTCCTATTCGCTAAAATGCGGGGGACCGCACGAGATTGGTCGAAGGAGGAGAGCCCTTTTCTGTAGCTCGAGGGGGAATAGATCCACTTGTCAGTTTTCCACTCCCACTTCACTTCTCGGCCTGGATACTCTTGTGCCAAACATCCGACGCTGGAAGGCCCGAAGACGTGATGTTTCGCAGCCTGCAAGATAAAGTCACCAACAAGGTGAGCGCAGGAATCAAGAAGACGGTTGAACACCTGGAAATCAGCGACGATCTCGATGGCGCCAGGTTCTTTTTCAGGGAGGCAGGGGAAGAGATGCGGTCAATTGGGGGTGTCTGGAAGGATGGCTTGAGCCGGAACAACTTCAAGGTTGTGGAGGAGCATCAGCGCGACGAGAAGCGCCGGGTTGAACTGCAGCATTTCCTCGACCCCGATGAAGGTGAGCCGCTCGCAGCCCAGGAGAGCAATTCACGAACCCCGTACGATGCGCTCCCCGACGGACACCTGCGGACCCAGGTCTTGTGCCTCCAAGGAGGCGAGGATTTGAAGTCGATCGACTGCCGGCTGGAAACTGTATCTTCGCTACAAGGCCCTCTCTTACTGCTGGGGAGACCCAGATGCTGGCACGTCGCCCATTTACTGCAACGGAAGACGGCTCGACGTCACAAGGAACCTAAAAATGGCTTTAACAACCTTCGGCCAGCGCAGGGAGAGCGAGTGCTCTGGGTTGACGCTGTGTGCATCAACCAAGAAGACGAGGAGTGTGCACGCCAGATCCTTAAATGGGCGACGTCCACGGACGCGCAGCCGATGTCATCGTGTGGCTTGGTGAAGCTTCTGCGGCATGCAGGGTATCTTTCGGTGTCCTCAAATACTTCTCCAAGCTTTACGAGAACGCGCAGGGCGGGTCGGTGCAATACGAGGAGTTGAAGAACAACGCAGCAAGCATACCAGTCGAGGGTTATCCCAGCCACTTCTCGTTCAAGAGTGCATTGCACATGGTGCAAGAGATGGCCGAGATAGACTGGTTCACTAGGATGTGGGTTTTGCAGGTCAGAGCGCTCGTTGCCACAGGCGATCGCCGGTCTTGGACAATACTGTCCCGCCAACTGGATCTTGGGATACTCAAGATTACCGAACTACGCATGGCCTTTATCACCTCTAAACAAGACCGCAGCATCTTGACTTTGCTGAATCAGTTCCGAGGCCACCACGCGAGATTCGCTGCTGACAAGGTCTATGCCATTGCGAGTTTGACTGATACAGACCTCAAGGATATTGGCCTCCACGTCAATTACGATATCCCGACGGCCAAATTCTACACCGATCTCGCAAGAGGTATTCCCTGTTGAGTTTTCCCTTTCGGCGCCTCGATTCGTTGACATTTTGGGGGCATGATGGACATGATGATTGGGCGGAGGCTGATGTGGAGCCAGGATGGGTATTTCGGGGCGGTGCCAGCAGAGGCAAAAGCGGGAGATGCGATTGTGTTGGTGGAGGGATGCCGAGTGCCGTTGGTGATGAGGCCGAATTTCGGAGGAGGGAGAGAGAGTGAGAAGATAGAATGGCAGTTGGTGGGAGACTGCTTTATGCATGGTGCTATGTATGGGGAGAGGTGAAAGGAGGAGCTGTGTGGGGATATTGTTTTGGTCTGAGTTGGATGACAACTTTTGATGGATACAACGAGCTGCTAGGATACTAGTGGAAGACGCGGTTGGATTTACATGTACATCTCAGAGTGAATAGATACTCCTCTTCTTTGCCTTCGTTGTCTTGTCACCCCCGTCCCGGCCGATACCATTTGCGGTTTTGGTCGATTTCCTACTTGAAGTGTCGAAACCGGGTTTGAACATCCCATGTGCCGAATGGTGTTGCGAGTTGCGAGCCTGGGCGATACCGCTCTGAATTTGGACCAGTCTGTCCGAGAAACTCGAGGTGTCATAGATGAAGGTTGAGAGCATTGGGAAATCCAAGCTTGAGGGAATGCTGTGTCTTTTCCTGGTCAGACGTCGGAGCACAGGTACCCGCCCCATGGACTGGGCTGCTTACACCGAATCGTGCCCCGAGGCTTTGTCATTGGATAGGGTGGAGTTTGGCATTTTCGGGGCGGCAAGGAAATTCTGAAGATATGTTCCAGTAGCGGGTAGCGACTGCCGAGAAAACTCGTTCGGAGAGTTGGTTTCTGTGTCCATTCTGCCTCCCGTCTTCGAGGGAGCGTCCGAAATTTATGCTCATCTTCTATGATGGTGAATTCACAACGAAATTCTCAGATTCTGAACGACATCAAGAGGAGCTTGCCTGAGAAGCATCGTCCATCTCCCCATTTCGATCGTGTTGACGACGGACCAATGATAGGTCAGCCGGAAAGTTCGATCCGTGCGCAAGGAGACGACGTCTCCCGGCGCTCACCGATACGGAAAGTGGGGACAGAGGTTGCCTTCAGCTTCATGGCGATGAACCAATAAGGTGACTCCGATCTTTGGCCAGCAGCCAATTGGGAAAATGGAAGGATGAAGACATGCGCAGCTTCCTTCTCCGACTTCGCGGCGTCGGCAAGAGGGCAGGAGGCAGCCATCTCTTTTTTTTCTCTTTCTCGCAACGAAGCTGCAGGCCCACACGACGCGTCAAACACATTGACTTACGACCATGTCATCAACTGCGCGGCATTGTCCCCCGCGGTCTTCGCAGAGTTTCCCGCACAAGACATCAGGCGGAGACAATCGGAAGCCAAGACCACCCCAGTCCAGCGTCCCACGGCTGGAACGCTTGCACTCCCTCCCATCTCGCCTGCTGGGCTGTCCCTTTCGGAAAAGTGACCCACTTGGATTCAACATCCGGGATGCGTATCAATGTTGCCAGGGGTTCGCGACCGTTCCTGATGTTGTGTATGTGCTTCGCACCCCCCATTCAATTGACCTGTTCTCACGCCCGCGCTGCAGGGACCATGTTTGCTCGTTCCACGATGGCCGCAAGGACGAGGTTCTTCGCTGCTTCAGCAACTTGAAGCCGGGTTACCATCGCGACGCCGAAGCTTGGTCAATGCTGTACATGGCCATCTTCCCCGGCAGCCATAGCCCGCCATCACCCTGTATGATCCCACATTGGGCCTGCCAATGAAATCTCAGAGTTCCTAACACGAGCAAAGATCATTGCAAGGTGGTGGAGCACCTCGACTACTATCGAATTCAAAGCAGTTGCCTCGTCAACTTCGCCAACCACCTTGAAGAAACTGTGGACACACAGCAGTTGAAACTGGACCCCGTAGATTACATCATGGACATCATTTCGAAGTTTGTCGACGTCACCTTCCACTTCGCCACCCAGTACGGATTGAATCTCATTGAAGTCCCCAGCATTGACAAGCAGGACGCCACCTGCAATTTGGGGAACTTCGTCAAGACTGAAGCAAAGTGGAAGGGGACACCCACTGGCACCGTGGAGGCACATCTTATGGACACCGCGAAGGGAACTGACAAGCAGCTAAAGACCGAGGAAGTGGCAGTGAAGAAAGATCCTGCAGACACTCCGGTGAACACTTGGAAGAATGTTGTAGGATTGGCCGAAACCAACGACGCATTCGAGTCCAAACCTGATGGCCCCATACCAGAGATTGTCGATTTGACTGGCACTGAATCTGTGTCCTCGGAGGACTCGGACATGGAATCCAACGGAGAAGACGACCCCACGAAACCTCCGGCACAGGGTCTTGGAAATTCGTCAGTCAACTCACCCGGCGATCATTTCCAGAGTCCGGAGGACGGCGTTCCGGACTGGCAGCTTCGGGAAATCCTGAACTACACATGTCACAACGTCCTTGGCGCAACATTTGACTCTATTGCCAACTCGCGACTGCTCTACGATACACTAATCGACCTTGCCGAGGACTTTGTTGTCGACCTGACCGAAACAGCAGCGTCTTGTAATCAGGCAGCAGGAACAGGTGGGACCAATGGTGGCTTGCCATCTCAGACCAATCTTAACAACGCCCCCTCCAACTCAAGTGCTCGGACATTTTCGTCGTTTCGCGGACGTTCAGGAGGTGAGAATGGCCAAGGTGGCGATGGTGGAGCCGGCAACAACAGACAAAACTCTTCAGCCAAGCAGTCAGCACTCTCAAGGGGAAGAGGAAGAGATATTCGCTTGCCATGCCCATTCCGGATGATGTACCCGCGGACATTCAACGTTCGATCACATTACAGCTGCTCCATGACTTACTTCCCCACCATTGGTCGCCTCAAAGATCATCTCCGCGAGTATCACAAACGCCAGGATGGGGCCGAGGTGTTGTGCACCCGATGTTTCGCCGGGTTCAAGTCAAGGGACGACCTCAATCGGCATACAAGAGCAGTTCCCGGCTGCGACCCTGCAGAGTACGACCCCATTCCTGGTCTGCATGGTGAAGCTGTCAATCTCCTGCGAGGAAGAGACAGAGCAGGTCAGGATTACCAAGAGCAATGGAAAGAGATTTGCAAGATTGTCTTCCAGAACGATCAAACGATCCCAAAGGCTGGTATGTTCCCTGCCGCTGTTCTGTCGTTGCTTAACAAGACTAACAACGGTCTAGAGTACCACGCCGTGATGGAACACTTTGAGTTTGCAGAAGTTTTCCTCCGCTTCTTCGGTGAACTTTCACGGCATCTCAACCCATGGGTCTCTCCCGAAGAAGAAGGGGCGGTTGATCAGTTTGGTCAACAAGCCGCTGAGTCCTTGTTCGATTGGTACAACTTGGGGCTCGACAACTCCCAGTCATGGTCCCAGATCGCAGACACGATAGGTTCGGACGATGTCAGATGCAAAGACTTTGAGGTCCTGACGGTATACTGCATCAAGACCCTGCAGCGACTTGCCGAGAACAGTTTGAACACCCTACACGAAAACGACGGCAGCCGCGGGAACGGCGGCAGGAGGCAACGTAGGAGGGAGGTGCCACCAGACAGGTTGCCAACGCCTGCGCCTTCACAGGGACCGTCGTCGATGCCCAACAACTCTCCACTTGTGTTCCCCCACAATGATGGTGGCCGCCCACAAAAGCGCCGACGACTGGCACCAGTGCCTACCCCCACAACATCAATGCAAGTACTCAGCCCGGGAGATGAGCGTCTGCCTCCATTGCATCAATTGGGGACTCCGCCGGGTCCAGGAATTGGTTCTGGGTATCTCCGTCCCCAGGGCCTCCACATGGCTGCAAGCGCATTCCCAGGGTCGGTTCAGATCGCCCCGAATGCTCAGATACGTACTCCGAACAGCTTGGTCCAATACCCCTACCCCGTTCACCAAGCGAGAGGCCCTAATACGGAGCTGCTCTCGCCAAACGTAGGTCAGGGCGAAGCGGGCGACGAAGGTATCGAGCACTGGGATGTTACGTACTGGATCCAAGATCCTCCGGATTTTTTGACAAAACTAGATCGACAACATACACCAGGGGAGTAGGGAGCCTGCCTTTTCAGCTTACGTCATTACCACACTCACCGGCGTTCACTTGACACGTTCCCGGGGCGACAACAACGAGTGGAACCGCTTCCCTTGGTAACTAACAGCCTAGAGCTGCGACCTCGTTGTAACGCTTTTTGCAACGGCAAGGCTCTTCGCGACCGCAACCGCCTTCGCCACAGCCACGCCTTTCGCAACATCCTCTTCCGTCTCACACTCAGCGTTCAACCGCTGCCACAACTCCTTCCGAAGGCCATGTCCCTCCATGAAAGCTCTCACCCACTCCCTCCGAAACTTGGGCAGCTTCCTCCCGACTCCCTTGTTGCCCTCGCCGGCCAGAAGTCTCACGGTCTCGAAGTACTCCTCGAAGTCAGGGTATACCATTGTGAACTTGGCACCGTCGCCGCAAAGCTCGACTCGCTCTTCTTCCCATCGCTTCGTTTCTTCGGTGGGGGGTAAGGTTGCGCGCCCGGCGAGGATCCTAGCTGCCAGGACGGCTTGCCACTCGAAGATTCTGAAGGTCAGCCCTGCGCCTGCGGCTCCGACGAAAAGGAGGGTCCAGATTACCAGATACCTTAACTAGGATAACGACCTTTTCCGTAATCTCAGATCAGCCCTCGCAAAGGTTTCAACCAACACTATTATATTAATTAGTTTTATATCATTTCCGCCTTTAAATACACCTTCTTTTAAGAAATTTTATAAACATATTAGGTTTATTATAGCCGCCAGTGACCGGATTCACGTCTTTCTTACATTAGAAAAATCGGAATAAGAAGTTTAAAAGATAAGGGATATACACCTGCTCGATAAGATCGCTGAAGAAGCCAGGGCGAACGAAAAAGAGAGGTTCTTCTTTTAACCTCGAACGTGTTTTAAAGTTCTACCAGGAACGTATCAGCTTCTATAATGGTAGTTAAACGAATTTACAATAGTAACGAAAGTAATGTACGTATTACTTATAGCCCCTAATGTCGTAGACAGCGGAGTCACAGGACCGTAGTTATGTGACTCCAGAGCTCCGAGCCCTCCCTAAGAGGGCTGCAGGAGTCTGGCCATCGCCTGCCAAGTCCTCCCTTTGCATCTGCTTAGAAGTTCGACCTTCTCGACACTTTGATAATGTAACAGAGGAAGAATAACGGGCGGGTAAAGGCGGGCAGGTGGACAGGCGGGCAGGCGGGTGGGATTTGCGGAGGCTTAATAAGAGGCGGAAGGAAAACCCCAACTGGTGTATGTGCTGTGGGTGGGTGTGCCTGAGGAGCCGACAGGACGTCTGGATCGGACAGTCGGACGGTAATGATGTCCACCCTGGGTAGACGTAACCCAGCGTACTGAGGTCCCGCGGCCTCGGCTCTTAAGGACCAGAAACTTGGCACAAGGGACGAGAACCGGGCCTCAATTCTGCGGTCTCGTCGTAAGGGTGTAGAACGGCAGCGGCAGCCGCCTTCAAGGATGATCTCCTTCCCACAGATGTTCATCCGTGACGTTTGTCCGATAAGGACACCGACCATGCCGCCTTGTAGACCGACATGCCCCCGGTCCGTTTGTTCGCGCGCCAGAGTGATGAGAACCGAGCACACGCATATCGTCGAGTTGGTCAGAGTCGTTGTTCGTCAAACGATGGCCTGCTGTTCTCACGCCCGTCGAGGAGGATGGGGTCTCAGTGGGGACGGTCGCGATGAGTATGCACCGCGATGGTGAGTTATGACGAGCGGGGTATGAGCTCTTTAGTGCTCGTCAAATGATGCCTTGTCAGACAAGTTTGGAGGAATTCTACTCAATAATCAGGGGCCAGTCATCAACCACAAAATATGTTGACCTCTTGAATTGTTTTGACGATGAAGATGGCAAAAGAACCAAGGGGCGAACTCTTAGAATTACAGACTATCAAAAAAATCCAGTCTCTTCCCCAAAAGTCGCAGCTGTTTCTCGTTTCTCGTGCTGTGTGTTCGACGCGAGGTCTGAAATCTAAACTCATACGGCCACGAATTCGCAACAACGTAAACTCTGGAGAACTGGCCTAGAAGACGTGATTAATAAGATCTTTCTAAGTTCTTGTCTTGACAAGCGTATTGTAGGCACCTCGTATCTCTGCTGCGATGTGATAACTAATCAATTTGAGCCCTCCTTCGGGGCTAAAATTGCAGTGAATTCATGACTTACAATTATCATTCGTTCACCACCTGCAGTTTAACCAATGGTGAGACCCAGGAGAAACAGTTGGGAATCCACACACACGCACACACGGTGAGAGGGTCTCAAACTAGCAAGACAGCTACTGATATGGGTATCTTAAAGATGTTCTGGGCTATATTTTCCCCTACGCCCAACTTGAGTTGAGTTGATTCGAGGGCACCAGAGGTGAGAAAGGTGAGAATGCCTAATCCAGCTGAGGCCTCCTTGCATGCTAAAATTCATTGCAATGGTATCAAAAACCCCTATGCTAACCGCCCAGCCTTTGCTCTGCTAACTCCAAGGTCGATTGCAATTGGTCACGACTCCACCCAAGTAAGCATTTTGTCGATTCACTGCGTCGTCGAAACACGTGTTAGAGCTACCTCTTTGCGACTTGAGTCAGTGCAAACAGTCCCTATTCCAAATAAAAAAAAAAAGGACCTCAAAAACAACCGTCCTTGTCACTGGTATTATCTCCGAAATAGAGCCGCTGTGTCTCCTCCCCTTTTTCGGCAAAGGGAAACCTTTGGCATCGCGCTCTTATTCTCGGGCGGCAGGCTTCGGATTTTGCTGTGTCGGCGACGCCTCTCGCAGGCTATACTCGACGCAAAACTTGTCAAGTTCCAATGTCTTGTGTGTGTATTTTTCCATTTCCCATTCCCACCGAACTAATGCAACGTCTTGTATCAGCCAATACCGATGCCCCGCAGATGCCTGCTTGAATGTCGTCATGCCCCCATCTCGCACTCCGCATGTCTCAGCCAGCCACCATGCAAGAAATCCCGACTCTCCGCACACTCAACGCTCGATCACGATCCTAGCATCTAGAGTAGATCAGCCTCTGCATCTCCGCCCTCCCTCTTGCGTACTTACATCTTATCCATAACTGCAAGTGCAACCCTTCCGATCCGCGGGGTTGAAGCTCGGATAGGGGACGCAGAGATAGCCCCTCGGACACGGCAACCCCTGAGTGCCGCACGCGTTGTTCGAGCAGGGACCGGTGTATTGAGCCGACGAGACAGCCGCAAGGGCCGCCAGACAAAAGGCCAGCAAACCGCGGGGGATCATGATGATGGCGCGTCGTAGCGTTGATGTTGACGTCGTAGTGCGAAAGAGGGGAAGAACAGGGAGACGGGCACCTATTTATGCCTAGTCGCCCTTTGCCCCTCGGCGAATTGAAGATGCTACCGGCCGTGTTTGCCCCTCGGCCAAGAAACGCAGTGGTTGAGACACGGGCGGGCTTTGGGCGGCCAAGAGAGGCTGCAGGCCAGTCGTTTGTTATTGACGTCGCACCCAGCTGTTGCCAAGGGGAGGGCCAAGGGGAGGGATCTCCGTACGTACCGCGTAGAGTAAACTCTTGTTTCTCCCTGCAGGCGCGGCACTTGGGGGGAGCCGTGATCCGCCCGCCTTGGCCCGCCTTGGCTGTGCGCCTATGACCGCGTGGCTGCGAGAATGAGGGATAATGCGAGGTTTATTGAGTTACTCGGGGGCGGTCAATGCGGTTGCTTGGAGGGGGACAAGGCGAGGCTAAGCCTCAGTGATCGGAAATAGATGGAGACCAAGAGAGCAGTCACTTGACAACTTCCTGTCCTTCATCCCAACCTCGGAACCAACCTGCCGAAAACGCCCAACTTCAGACAACGGATCCACTCTTACATTCATTTCATACAAAGGAGCCAGTTTTATTCCCCAGACATTATCACTCCCTCAAGAACCCCCTTCCAACCCCCGCTACTTCCTCTTATTCAACGCCGTCACCTTCTTAGCATGCTCATACACCAACGTCTTCGCCTCCTCATCCTCCAAGAAAATCGTAAACCCATCATCATGGTTCCGCCCGTACGAATACCCCCCGTAGCCATACTGCCAATACATATCGCCCGCCAGCTTCTCCTCCAGCCCAATCTCCTGCCACTTCCCCAGCACCTCGACCCTGGTCTCGGGCGCCGTCTTGCCGAGGTACTCCATCCGCTTCTCCGCCGTCATCCACCCGTACTCCTCGTGCACGACGGGCTTCTTCGCCTTGCGGCCCGACGCCGCGTGGTCGCGGATCCACTTGCCCGTCCACTCAATGGGCGACTTGCTCCACCAATCCGGGTACGAATGGAAGGTACCGAAATCGATGTTCGGCAGGGACAACTCCTCGTCGAAGTCGCCGCCGTCGTCGCCGCGGTAGAAGGAGTCGGTCGCGCCGGGGAGGTTGAAGCCGCCCTCGCCGCCCCAGGTCACGAGGTGGTGCGGGTCCAGGCTCTTGACGTAGGCGCTCATCTCCTCGATCCAGGCCGTGATGACGGCCGGGTTGCAGGTCGTGCCGGGGGAGCGCGGGAGGTTGCGGGTGCCGTCAGCGCCGCAGCGGGGTTCGTTGGCGAGCTCCCAGCCGAAGATGGCGGAGGAGTTGGCGTACCGCGTTACCATGGCGCGGACGTAGCGCTTGAAGGCGGTTTTGACGGCGGGGAGGGTGTAGAACTGGAGGGGGTTAGTATCCAAGGGGGTGATGGTAATTAAGGGGAAAGGGGACTTACGTCGTCGTGGTATCTACCCCCGAGGTTGACGGTGTAGGCGTCCATGCCGCCGTAGTCCGCCCAGTTGTTGGTCAGGGCGACGAGAAGCTTGGTGCCGACCTTGGTAGCGGCGTTGACGACCTTGTCAAAGGGCTCGATATTGATGTCGGAGGTGCCGTTGGCGTTCCACCACTGGAACACGACGTCGGACGGTCCGGCACCCTCATCGCCGTAGTTGGGCAGGCCGTTAGGCACCCGCGTGCGGTTCTTGTCGTTGAAGCCCCAGGTCCGGAAGACGGTCAGGCCGGCCTGCTTAGCGGCTGTGAGACCCTTTTCGACGTTGTCTTGGTTCTAGCGGGTGTGTCAGACTGGTGGCTCTTATCAGGGGTCAGGGGTCAGGATGCACTCACGTTGTTGAAGGGGAAGTAGTACGCATTGCTGCCGGCGAAGTAGAAATCCTTGCCGTCGAGCTTGAACTTCTCGCCCTCAACAGTCACAAACCCGGCCGGGACCTTGACATGCGGCTTGGGTGGTCGGGACGAGCCATGAGGGGGGGCTGCCGAGGCCCCTGCGGCCAGGAGACCCAACGCGACCAACTTGGACGTGAGGTGCATCTTGAGGGGCAAACGTAAACGAGCGAACGCCTGTCGAGAAAAACCAGAAACATCTTTGTGGCATCGCCGTCGATGATATTTAAGCACCACAACCACCCCGCTGCCCGCTGTTCAACTGTCGACCGGAGCGCGTTGAGCCGCGGTTCAGGGGTCGCTCTGCTTAGCCCCGTCTCGGCGGGCCCGTTTAGTCTCCATTTTCCCCAGTGATCTCCAGTAATCCCCAGATCTTATTTCGGCTCCGCGCTGGTAGACCCGGCGCCGCGGCTAGGGAGAGGAATTCTCCCGCTCGTGGCTCTCGCTAAACGGGGATTGGGACTTGGGGGGCGGAAGGGACGGCGCCGTGCTTCCGCATCGGGCAATCGAGTAAACGTCGGTCAGGAAACGGCTTTAGTAGTTCCTGCCAGATGATGGCTACCCTTGTTATTAGCCTTCCCAGGTACTGTTGCGGTGCTCGGGGATTGACATCCCACCGCACCCCTAGGGTGACTGACAATTCAGGGTACGAATGCCCTCATCGACATGCCGGCAAATTCCGGCCGACCAAACCATCGGTCAACGTCCTCGACCGACGCAACGCGATATCTCCAGGAAACCGTTCGCGACGTGAAAAATCGCGGTCGCATGTTGGGATGCTTAAATCGCAGTTCGAAGTAGAGGGTTTCTGGGCGGCTCGCGGTTCCACGACAGATCGTATTCACCCCGCACGCCGTCTTTCGTTCTCCAACGCAAACACGCAGTTGACCGACGCCCGACGGCTGAGAATGCTGCAGCCTCTCTGACACAAAACCGCGATATTCGGCACTCAGCCAGCCACAAACACATTCCAAGCTGCAGCCAACAGAGGGGTCAACTGTAGGCGTCCAACCATTCCGAGACTCCGAGCGCCGAGCATGCGAGAATGACCAACCACCTCAGCGCTTCGCATTGGCGGTTTGCGGGGAGGACAAGAAGTGCTCAAGCCCTGAGAGCTTCGTTCGGGATACAAAAGCTCAGGAGATCCCAGGTCTAACCTGTCCGAGCTCGTGCAATCCCAACCGCGTCGCTGAACTTGAACCTGCGATACCGTCAGCATGCGCTTCTCCGTCACCGCCGCCCTGGCCTGTGCCTTCACCAGGCAGGTCCTCGGTGATCCAGGCATCTCACCGGCTTCTGTGGAGCAAAAGGCCGACCCGGAGTCGAGCTTCCAGATCACCAAGACCGTCATCACCCCTGAAATCCCACCCAAGCCTGATGTCGTCCTTCTCGTGGATGTCACCAGCAGCATGGGCGGAGCTATCAACAACATCAAATCCAAACTCAACACCATCATTGACTCCGTCAAGGCCACGCAGCCCAACGCCCAATTCGCCGTTGCCAGCTTCGGTGACCTGCGCGACCGCAACGGCTTCCAAGTCAACCAAGACCTCACCGATCGCCGATCAGCCCTGCAAACCGCCGTCAACGGCCTCCGCGCCGAGTTCGGCCTCGACCGAGACGAAGACTGGATCTACGCCCTGCACAAGCTCTCCACCGGCTCCATCACCTTCCGCGACGGCAGCTCGCGCATCATCGTCCTCGTCGGTGACGCCCCCAGCCACGACCCCTCCGGCCCGCCTACCGGTGAAAAGTTCACCCTCGCCGCCGCTATCTCCGCCCTCTTCGCCAAGAACATCCGCGTCATCGGCGTCAACGTCAGCGGTCTCGATCTTCTCCGCCAAGCCATCGCCGTGACCTCCGCCACCGGCGGCACCCTCCTCCCCTCCACCTCCAACGAAGTCGCCGCCGCTATCGTCAGCGGCCTCTCTAACTTGCGCGTGACCGTCACGCCCTCCCCTCCCGACTGCTCGCACCCCGGCATCTCCATCTCCTTCAACCCCCCCGCCGTCATCGTCCTCTCTGGCTCCACCGTCTCCTTCACCGAGACCGTCTCCCTGGCCAAGGACGTCCCCCAGGGCACCACCCTCTCCTGCACAACGCAGTTCCGCCTCAACGGCCAAGACCCCGGCGTATCGTTCCAACAGACCGTTTCCACCCCCGTCAACATCCTGGGCTGCGACCTGTGCGATCCGAGGCCGGGGAAGAATCTATGCCATGGGACCACGTCGTGCGCGCCCACGCCGTACGGGACGATGTGTCTGACGAGACCGGGGTTCAAGGCGGATGGGGTTAAGGACGATGAGAATCGGAAGCAGTGGCGGTTGAAGTGGAAGGAGGGCGGGCATGAACATCGGGTGGCGGTGAAGCCGGGGTTGTCGGCGGATACGTTTTGTGATAGGGCAAACGTGGGGAAGGATGTGTGTAAGGAGGTGGTGGTGGGGAGTTGTGTTGCGCTGAAGAGGGAAGGGTGGGCTGGGGGAGAAGGGCAGACGGTTTTGAGGGGTGGGGTTGGGGATTTGTAGATTTGGTGGGAGGTATGGAAAAGATTGGCTGAGAGGGAGGAGGAAAAAGGAAGGAAAGGGAAAAATGTAGGTGCCGGGGGAAGAATATCGGTGATGGTTGATCAAATTTGAGCCCTGATGATGCAAAGGTTAACCTATTCCTGCACGATGAATACGATGAATAATGAATTGGAATCGACGTCTCATGCCAATCTTTCAGCTCTTGCCTTCTTCTTCAAGGTCAGCTCCAGCCGAAGAATTGGGTAGCGGTCATCGTCTGCTTACATGGGGCTCAGGAAACGTGTCAGACGCCCTACGCGCCTCGGTCTGGAACAAGCGTGGTTGGACATATCAAGAAGCCATCCTTTCCCGGCACCGACTCACGTTTACCAGGGGATTTGCTGTGTACGAAGGTCCACAGGGCCATGAAAGTTTCATCTTGCAGCGTGGATTTGTCCGTCCTCGGTACGACAGCAATTCGGGAGGGTTGTGGAAGCTCATGGAGCATGCCAACGCATATGTACGAAGGGAGCTCAGCTTCGAATCCGACATCTACAATGCCTTTCTCGGTATTGAGCGCATGCTTTCGATGAATATAAGGAGATTCAACTTTTACTATGGCCTGCCAACGCGTATCGGGTTCTTCGAAGGTGATGGTCTCCTTTGGTCGATCGAAGACGAGTTCCGCAACAACGATCGGATGCGAAACTCCTACGTGAAAAGAAGGCACGCCGCACTAAGCTAGACGTGGCTTGGATGGAAGATCGACCCCTTATTCCGCGCTGTTCGAGGCTGACCTATAACCTCTCATTAAAGACTGGCTGCGGGCACTAGGAGCAGGAGATCTTAAGAGCGCGAGAGATGATAGTAGTCTCGTCGGTCTGGTGCTTGGGCGCACCGAGGATGAATGTTGGGACCCCCTTGGAAAGTACACATCTCTTGCGACTGTCGAGCCTGATCGCACCTCCTCTTCTCCCTCATTTCCTACTGTCTGGATCATGTTTCTGTATCGAGCGAGCTCAGAGGATGTTTATCAGCGGGTCACGGTTCTTGAGGCGAAGTTGAGGCGGCCGTGGGAGGCATACGACATGGAGAAAGACCTCGGGTGCACGTTTCAGGAAGTGAAGATCGTGTAGGCCAGGGAAAGTGGTGTCATCTGGTCGTCAGACAACGTTACAGACTTCGATCCCACTCTCTATTCCTCGTGCCCACGAACCGGACCTTTTCGTTGAGGCTGGTGGCTGTGTCGGGGTTAACGGGGGTCTTTCAGCTCCGGAAAGCAGAATCCCATGTCAGCGTCGTCCACACAAGGCCTTTGCAAGGCTCAATCGGCAATCGGCATTAGCTTGACTACCGTGCTCGACTTGTTGGGCTGGCTTTACGGCCGGCTTGAGCTGCCGAGGGCCGTTGCCGTCTTGCTTAAGAAGGCCTCGATGCCGTGCGAGCCAAAGGACTCACAGGCCATTACCGCCATAAACAGAGTCAAAATGCCTGACATCAGCGGGAAACAGGTTGGAGCAATCGGGTTCGGCATGCTCGGCCTCACCAAGCCATGGGATCCTGTTGAGTACCTTGTTGCCACGAAGGTCATGAAAACAGCGCTGGAGCAAGGAGCCAACTTCTGGAACGGCGTGAGTCTCCCACAAGCCAAATCTCCTCGCCAAAGGCAATTTATGCCCTCAAACACTGCTGATATACGCCCCAGGGCACCCACTACGGCACACTAGACGTGATCAAGTACTACTTTGAGCAATACCCCGACGACGCGGGTAAAGTCTGCCTCAGCATCAAGGGTGCCTTCGACCGTGAAAAAGGTCCCGATGGAAGCCCCGAGGGCATCCGCGCATCCGTCGACTACGCACTCGGGGTCCTTGACGGCGTCAAGACCATCGACGTCTTCGAGCTAGCCCGGGTAGATCCCAGCGTGCCCATCGAGACATCCGTCAAAGCTTTGGGCGAGCTTGTCCAGCAGGAAAAGGTTGGCGTTATTGGACTGAGCGAAGTCAGCGCGGTTACGATCCGCAAGGCGCACGCCATGCATCGCAGAATGTTGCCTCGCTTCCAACCTGATGTCTTTGAACAGAACTTCAAGCTTGTTGAAGCAGTGGAGGCGATTGCCAAGCGCAAGGGGGTGACAACAGCTCAGATTGCCATCGGTTGGGTTTGTCGACAGGGAGCCATGCCCATTCCCGGGTCGATCAAAGTTGGCCGTATCGTGGAGAACTCCCATCCAGCAGGTTGACTGATGAGGAAGCGGAGGAGATACAGAAGATTCTGGACAAGTTTCCTATTTCTGGGCTGCGGTATGGGGGTGCTCAGGAGAAGTTCCTCAACGCTTGAGTTAGGAATCATGGGCCCAACGAACCAGATTGTTGATTTGCCCTGTTAATAGACTTCTGTTCAAACGGCACTAACCCCATCACTCTCTCTCTTCCACCGGCAACCCCAACCCCCGTCTCCTCTCCTGCACCTCTCTCATCCACGGTACAACCTCTCTGTGCCATCTCGACTCAAGCCAACTCCGTTGACCCCTTTCCCACACGGGCGCATTCCCCAGACACGTCCCCAAATCCAATACCTTATGCAGCTCCCCACCCACCCGCATTTCAACAACCCCAACATTCTCATACAGCGCCTTGGCATACTCAAACACATAAGAGTCCAGTCTCCCAAGCCACTCCAGCATCCGCAAAACATAGCACATGAACCCCGCCGCCGCCGCCAGACCAACATCACGCCCGTACACCGCCTTCAACTCCTCCGGCAGCGCAAAAAGGTCCGAGACATTCTTGCGGATATCCTTCGCGGTAATTCGATCCCCAAGGTCCTTCGGGTCGGTAAGCCATTCCCAGCTGATCACCTCAGCCAGCGGGAAGATCTTCTCCGCGGGCTCGGTAGCGGGTAGGAAGTCGAGCACCAGTCGGTTGACGGTCAGGGGCTTGCCGCAGGGCCCGTGCCTTCCCGAAACTAGACAGCTGAGCAGGAGGTGGTGCAGTGAATACATGAAGGACTGGCCGTTGAAGGATTGATTGGAGAGTAACGGGTCGGCGTGTAGCCCGGGGGGACACCGGAAGATGCGGAAGTGGGCGTGGACGGTCTCGGCATGCGAGGCGCGGACGGGGGTCGACAGCCAGGTTGGCCAGAGGGTGCCGTTGGTGAGGTAGATGATGTCGGCTGTATAACAGGGAGTGGTATTCTGGAAACTGCGTTGGAGGGTGTCGAGGGTTTCGGTGTGTAGTTGGTGGTTGGTGAGGAGGAGGGGAAGGGCGGGATTTGCGGCGCGCTCTCGGGGGATGAGGATGCGTCGGGATTCGGTGCTGTCAGTGAGTGGTTGGCGTTGTTGCTTGTGGAGGTCGTCGGGGTGAGGTGGATCACGTTGGGGGGAGAGAAGGGCGAGGTGGATGATTGTGGTTCGGACTTCGAAGGGGATGCTCAAGAGGGAGGGTGAGGGGGGCATGGTGGAGATTTGCGTTTTGTGGTTTGCGTTGTGATTCTCCGTTGGGATATGACGAGATATGGGAGGGCGGTTGTTGAAATATAGGTAACTTGGTTTTTTCAGGCCCATGCAATGGAGATGTGCACTTGCGGAATCCTTGATGCGGAGGGAAACCCCTGGCTTGGCATCTGCAGGGCGTATGCCCCAACTCACCCGTAAGTGCGCTAGAGGCTCCCGGCATTGCGGTTGATCGCTGTGCCGCCCCCCTCCCCCTTCCCCAAAAGCCCCTGAGGGGTAAGCTTGGCCGATTTTTGGGGCCTAACCACCCCCTTGAACGCCCCTGATTGCCCTTCAGGCGTGATGTGGCCAGGGGTCATTGAAGTCGTGTAGGTAGATCACAAAATGAGCCACGCTTGCCACGCTACCGAGTGAAGACAACAACAACCTATTCAGTTCAACCTGCTGAGAGAGTGCATACTAGTACCAAGATAACTTGAACCTGAAAAGAAGCCAACCAGGCTCACCACTAGGCCACCCATTCCGAGAAATCCAGCGTCCATGGTTCCAACCTTCGGGAATTCAACATGCGGATAGCCGAGCCCTTTCGGAACCATTCTTCCCTCTCAACATTCAGCTCCCGCGCATGTCTTCTATTTACCCTTCGTAGTACGGCAGACCAACACCATGACCTCGGGTTGAGACTCAAACGCTCCCATGCCAGTGAAGCTGCCATCTCCCTCTGGCCGTTCTTTTCATAAAAGTCAACGCAGTACTTGCCATAGAGTAACCCGGCCATAGCTTCGTTACCAATCTCGGTAGCCAGGTCCAGTGGTGTCCTCCCAGCTGCATCTACCGCTGTAGCATCGGCACCCTCCGCGAGAAGTAGGTCTGCAAGTTGTTCAAAGTTCCCCGCCACAGCCAGGGATAGCAACGGGTTTCCGTAGTCGTCCCTCGAATTGACGTGATGGTCGTACTTGTTGAGGGCGAGCTGCACCAACCGGACACTGCCACTCATTGTGGCTTCGATAAGAGCCTTCAACCCGAATACGATCCTTTTCATATCCTTGTCAAAAGCTAGACCGATAGGGTGCCTGAAGACTGCACCCCTATCAACGAGGAGCTTGATTATTGGTTGAAGGCAAAACTTCTCTGCCCAATTCAGAGCTGTGAACCTATCAATTCCCGTGCCATGGGGTTCCGCGTGGTTGTCCAGCAGGAGGCTGAGGATGTCGACATTTCCTCTGGAGGCTGCGAGGTGGATGGGCCGTGGTCCCACCAGCACCGCGACACGCCTCACATCATCGGAAGTGTATGGAACCTCGCAGACTCCGTGAACCAGGGCTTCAACATCAGCTCCTCTCTGAATCAACAGCGCTGATGCAGCGAAATGCCCGTAGAACACGGCAGCGTGCAATGCGTTCATTCCCGACTCCGATCGACTTTCAATGTCAGCCCCTGACTCGAGGTGGTGCTGCATAAGATCCACATCGCCGATTCGCGCAGCAGCTCGAAGGCCTTGGTTCCAGTCAGCCTTGGTTGCAGGTCTCTGAAAAGCAGTGGTGCGGTGATGCTGCAGCGCGACGTCGTAATCATGTGCTCTGATTGTTGCCACTGATGAATCGGTCGAATCCGAGTCGTACATTTCATCGCGCGAAATCTCAACGACATCATCATCTTCATCATCATCTTCATCATCATCAGGTCGTGAGCTGAAGTTGGACATGCTGTCTTGCGTGAACTCTATGGTTCGATCTTTGGAGTGTATGTTCAGCTCTCTCTCATCGAGCTCTGAAAGTCGGGATTGCGAAATTTCAGGAGAAAAGTTCAGGTATTGCGAGTAGTCAGGCGATGACAGAATGATGTCTTCATCGGCGTTGGGCTCTGGCTTGCGCTCATTGACTCCTCCTTTGAAGTCTTGAGCGCCAAACAGTTCGTCCGACGGCCAGGGTTGATCGGCGTCGCATTCCCCTAACGCCGATACGAAGGGCACGTTTTCACCACTTGGCTGACTACGGCCTGAGGTTGGGAGCTTGCTTGGGAGATGAAACTGGGGGGAATTCCAGGCGTTCGACATCAAGAATAGGTCGCCGTCTGGGTTCTTGATAGCTCCCATCGCGTTGTCGAGTGAGAAAAATGGCGCTGGAGTGTTCGATGGACTGGTGGACCAATTATGCTGAGGCGAAGACTGAGGAATTGAGCCGTCATGGCGAGAATCTAATGGTGCTTCTGAAGGGGGCCGGCTTGACGTTCGTTCAGATGCGGTGTCATAAGCAATGTCGGAGGGTGTTGAAACTTGAGAAAACTAAAGTCAGCCTCCGCGCCACTTGTGCCGGTATCGCCGACCTACCGGCTTGAGGTAAAGGCGAGACCGTGCGTTGATCTGCAACCTTCTTCCGGCGCTTCTGCCAGCGAGCGATATTGTTCTCCGTGATGGGACGACCACGAAAGAGGAATCGAGTTTCTTTGCGGTTCTCATCCCTGCGCTTCCGCTGTATTTGAACAATTCTCTCCATCTTTTTGGAACTGATGTTTTTCTTCAGCTTCCATTGCTGGAGTTTGGAAACCCATTGCTTTTTGCCAGCTCGGATGGTCAGCAGGGCAGGATTTCCGCACGCGGGATGGAAAGAAGCTGACGTTGCGTAAAAATTATGTCTGTCCTGTACAATACTCATTGTATCCTCAAGGGTTCGATCTTCAATCCAGTAGAGCTGGTGGATCGAATCATACAAGACCATCCAGTCGGCTGGCTTGGATGGCCTGATCGGCTTTGGAAAGACTTGGTTCGCCATGTTTGTGGATGAGTGTGGGCAGACAAAATGTACAAAATGTAATGCCTGGTGAGGCACGTAGCGAGCATGCACTATGCGAGTTGAAGCCGCAGTTGTCGCGTTCGAGTCGTCGCCGCTAGACGATGGCAGCGTTGTGATGCGAAGCTGTCTCGGGGCCACACAAGAATCTGTGGCCAACGTTCAAGGCCAGAGCTCGGTGAGCTGGCGACAAAATTCCCACGCAGGAAAGAACGGTCAGGCAGGCGGCACCCAAGACCCCCCCCCCCCCCTGCCCCGAACGGGACCGGCGCCCAACCGAATGGGGCTCTTTCGGGCAGCCAGTTGCAGGGCAATTCCCATCAAAGTTCCCATGCATTGAGCCGACAGTACCTAAGTACCTCCCTGGTACCTCGCTCGTCGATGCACAATCGCATCCCGGAGTACCTCCGAATCCATTCGAACCTGCAGCCCTAATTGGCTGTCGTATCCCCGAAAACCAACACACCAACATGCAAAAGAAACTTTGCTTCCAGTCATTGAACCTGATCATGTTGAGAGATCCATGTGAGCCGCAGCCATGTGCATCGGAAAAGTTTTGTTAGACCGAGACCTGCAATGGCTTCCAATCTCGACGATCAGCGAGGTAGCAGCTATCTTGAATGACACGCACGGATGGTCCACAAGTGCATTTTTAAATCGAGACCAGTACCCCTGGTCTGCAGGAAATCAGCTGCGAATGGGCCTTCAATGTCCACACCCACACGGCGCACACATTTGACCAGACGCTCGCACCTGGCTTCCGCCTTCAGCCATGTCTCCCCCCTTGGGACAATCCATTTCTCTGCTCTCTGTACCGCCGCCTCGAAACCCTCTATAAATCTCGGCCATCTGCCGCCGAGCTTAAAGCGGGGGCTTTCTTCGTCTCTGGTTTTCTCATGCTTCTGTCCTTGCATCTTCTTCTCAAACATCCCCAAGCAACTCAATACAACAGCTACGACAACTCACACACCACTGCACACCACCTAGCCAAGCCATCCTACCTTCAACCTGAGAACCCCTTTTCAAGTTTCCATCCTCATCATGGCAGACTCCAACTCACCCAAGCGTCCCACCACCGTGGGAAACCCCAAGCCGTGCGTCTGATTTGACAGCCCAACCTCATATCACATCTCCCATACTAACTCTACTCCTCCCCTAGCTGCACTAACCAACTGTCCTTCGGCATGAACCTCTACCTCTCGACTCCCCTCGAAGCATACGAGACTCTCCCTCTGAGACAATCTTCGGCCGCCAAAGAGGCAGTCAAGCAGGCCAAGGTCAACGGGGCCAAGGAGTATATCAAGCACTGGGAGGACGAGTGGAAGCATGCGAGTTCCCAAACAAAAAGAGAGTAGAGGGATACTTACTATTTTCAGGAGCATCCTGAATCTGGGGTTTTGGACAGACACGGTATCCTTTCGTCCAGGCTGGGGAGTTTCGTTTTTCTATTATATTTTACTCCATCCTTCATACTAGGTATCGGCCCAGCCGCGTTACCTGTAGGGGCCGAATTTAAATGAGCTTCTTCTTCTACTTTTATCTCTCATCTTTGCATCCTAGGCACACTCTTGTTCCTGCCTACTTGTGCGGTCGGGTATCCTAATCTGAAGTTGAGCCGCATCTCAATGCATTCCAGAGACTTCAACACCAACCCTCTAGTCTTCAACTCGGGTGAATAAGATGCATCTGACAGTGATAAGCTTCCTTAGAAACAATTCACCTGATGGGCCAAGCAGATAACGGCTGATGCCAACCCGCGATACCAGCCGATAGAGATATCCTAGCGCCTCCACAATAGGATGGTGTCATCGCACACAACATGCGCTAACCGTGTCTTGGCTCCGGGTGTCGTATCCGAATGTGGCATCTTTACGGCCCAGGGGGCTTGTCTCCATAGAGCAGGGCCCATTTCCCGGATGCCGTGATAACGTCGTGGGTATAAGTAGCACAAAGGACCTCGCAACACTCCCGGGACACTGCTTTCCTGTTGTTGGTAGTATTCTCTTTGACTCCAAATGTCTGTACCAATACCAATAAAGAGAGTGGCCGTCATTGGCGCCGGCCTGGCCGGTGCTATCGCTGTTGACGCTCTGGCTCAAGAAAACACATTCGACCTTATCCGTGTGTTCGAGAGACGAGAAGGCCTAGGAGGGTGTCGGTAGGCCGCCACATACCAAAACAAACACTTCATGTCGTCAACGAATCCACCATCCTAACACGGCATTCCAGGATTGGAGACACATCCCGACCACCCACCATCTCGGACCTGTCTATTCTGGCAAACCGCACAGCCGACCCGCCAATCCCCATTCCAGAAAACCTTCCAGCCCAGACACCGAAATTAGACCAGCCACGTTTCGCCGAGTCCTCGGTGTACCCCTATCTCGAAACCAATGTCGACAACACGGCCATGGAGTTCACCCAGGAGTCCATCCCCGAGGAGCGCAGTGAGTGGTCCATCGCCACCCATGGTCCCAACACCCCATTCCGTCACTGGAAAGTCATGAGACAATACGTCTCCAGCCTCCTCGAGCGGAATGGGTACCAGGACTTCGTTTCATACAACACCATCGTCGAGCGCGTGGAAAAAGTGGGCGCCGAGTGGAAGGTGACGTTGCGGAAAGACGGCTGAGATAGCGATTACTGGTGGGTTGAGTGGTTCGACGCCGTGGTCGTGGTAAGCGGCTATTATTGGGTTCCGTATATCCCTGCGATCGAAGGGTTGGAGCAATTCGAGAAGTCGAGACCGGGCAGTGTGCTGCACAGCAAGCACTTTCGGGGTAGGGATCTGTTTCGGGGAAAGGTAAGCATACCCCTTGCCAAGACCACCATAGATTGACTTACACACGCCAACAGCGTGTCGTGATAGTAGGAGCCTCCGTCTCGGCCGCCGACATCGCCGTAGACCTCGCTTCCACCAAAACGGCCGACCTCCCCGTGCACGCCATCGTCAAGGGGCACAACACCAACGTGTACTTTGGCGATATTGCCTTCCAACAGACCCAGATCAAAACCCATCCATCCAACAGCCACATCGCCGGTCGAACCGTTCACCTCATCGACGGGAACTCCATCCCCGAGGTCGATCACATCATCTTCGGAACCGGCTACAGCTGGACCCTCCCCCTTCCTCCCCCAGGTTCCCGTACGGAACAACCGCGTTCCCGATCTGTACCAGCACGTTGTCTGGAACAAGGACCCCACCATTAGATTCGCAACCTCCATCCAGAGAGCCATTAACAGTAGCTCAAACACGTCTGTGGTCTCTCCATTCAGTTAGATAAATTCACTAAGATCTGGTTAAGCGCTCAGTTTCTCGACTAGCTCTACCAGCTTCTGTTCCTTCTCGGTCTTGATTTAGAGATCAGGTCCTTTAGTGGTTAATAGAACAAGGTTATCAATCCCGCGGACTCCAATCTAGATGATTTGGACATGCTCGGGCTCCAGATGTGTCAGATTCGGCATTCCAGGGAGAGCAGAATCGTCCGGTTAGGGGTCTTGTGGAAGATGGTTGTGGCGAGGGTAATTGATGCTCCAAGCACCATCAACATAGTCCCCACGAACTGAAAAGGGCCATTTTGGGTTTCCTTTGAATGTCAGTGGGCTATTTGGTGGGGTTCTGGGTTCAAATACCGTTCATCAGTCGTTTATTACATGCACAATGTAAGTAAACTTTGGTCTCGCATTTCTGCTTGACTACTACTCGATACCCGTCTTTCTCTGCGCATTGTTGTACCGCTTTTATCAGACCTTCGCATGTGTCATATGCTGCCTCTGGGAGGTGGGCTCTGTGATGGGCGCTGTCAGGCATGTTACGCGTTGGGAAAATGGACAGCCTTTTGCATGGCAAACCATTGACATCCTTTTGCATGGGAAACCATGAACTTTATAGGCCATGTCCACCTCGCACGGTCCACATTCTGGGCCACGGTCCACACTCTGGGCCACGGTCCACACTCTGGGCCACGGTCCACACTCTGGGCCACGGTCCACACTCTGGGCCGCTCTAGGCCCCTCTCTCGGCTTCACGGCTCTGGGCGCGTTACGCACGTTCTAAGTAGCCCAGATGCTGCATAAAAGTGTCTGACTTCAAATATCTCCATTGATTGTTCACTTTGCCCATCTTCACCTTTCAATTCCATAGCTCCACGCACGCGCTCGTGGTGCGGCTTTCTTCGCTTACCCCGATACCTTATTTACGAGGAGTGGTCGTGGCGAAACGGTGCGCAATGCGGCCCCAATCCTGATCGTAGGGCACTCGAGAATATAGGGGTAGTGCATGCTGAACTGCGTTTCGCAAACCGTCAGCCCCCATGTCTTGAGCTTGAGCTCGCCGCGACCGCAGACGTGCTCACCATGTGTCGCATTTCCCACAACATTAAGGCGTGTGGCTCACCGGGGGCAAACGCGCCATGTCAGCCTTAGGAAATTCCCACTGGAATCCAGGAAGCAAGAATCGGTGAACCAGACGAGAATACAATCAATTTAAGCTAATCTACCGTAAACGTGCTACAATCCAACACCTTATGTCCTTGGGCGTTAGCAACAGCAACGGAGATACCCATAGGGTAGCTGGAACCACCAAATGCCTCGACGCTTCTTGTGTAACCCACGACAGAAGACTCCATCGCTTCGGTGTCCGTAGGATGAGGCGCAGCGCCAAAGCATGATCAACCTAGCCACGACGAGGTTGAAGTAAACGGGAAAGACTACACAGCCCAGGGACATTATCCTGAGCTTCAGCGAGAAATATAAGGAGTCCAAGTTTCTCGTCTTTAGCGTCATGCCCTGAGTTCCAAGCCCAGAAACACAATCACACAAGAATGCCCGTCATTCTCGAGCCGTCAATCACCGGTATGTATTTCCCTTCAAGATTCCGAAGATGATATAAAGTCCGTCGCAAGACTGAAACAAACCAGAGAGGGCAATCCTGGCCGCAGGACTCATCGCCCGTCAAAGTCAACCCTCAAGCAGCCTTTCCAAAGGCGCAACGATAGGCCTCGGCGTGGGCCTCACCGTCGGAGCGCTCCTCCTCATCTTCGGCGGTTGCTTCATCACAGAGTGCCTGAGGAGGAAAGGGAAGATGAAGGGCGAGCCGCAGCCGTACCTAAGTGTGGGCGATGCTTACCCAGGGGCGAGCTGAGATGGAACACGGGTAGCACATATCAATGAGGGAAATGGGTAGCGTTTCCATTGACGTTGTTATGATTTCAACATGTCAGGATATACCTTAGAAATTTTCGTGGAACCGAAAGATACCTAATTGAAGAATTGCGAGCCTTTTGCTTCTCTTTCAAACTCATCTTTGCTCATTGCACACAAGCCATGACATTAAGGAACCAAACAAGGGACACCGCAACATAACTCACCAGACATCACCCAACATCCCCCCTTAAAACCTCCCCTTTCCCAACCCCCTCCTCACGCCTCCGCCCGAACTAGGATAAACAAACGGATCCGGACACAACAGCTCAACCGCCGCCTGCGCAGCCTCCTTCTCCTCATCTGTCGGCTTCTCCCCCGCCTTTTGCGGCGACAACTTATCCAATTCCGCCTTCACCTGCGGTGGCAAGTCTTTATGCCCCTCGTGATTCTTCAAATACGTCGCCGCATCCTTGATCGCCCCCCTCAGCTTCTTGATCCCATCCGCGTACATACCCGTGAACCACTCCTTGTGTGCCGCCTGGAAACTCTTGAGATCCCCGGGGTAGTCTCCCGCGCTAGAACGGGCGTCAAGTGCGGTGAGGGCTTGATCCATGCCGGTGATGGATTCACGGAGGCGGGTTTGGGTTTCGGGTTTGGACATGTATTTGCAGACGGCGACGAGGCGGCCGAGGGCGCAGGTGCCGGTTTGGGCGGTGTAGACTTTGTCGGTGAATTTGGCGTCTATATTTTCGATGCTGGGGCGAAAGACCTTTGATTATTGTTAGCTTGATCCATTTGAGTGAGTTGAGCTGGGGTCACAGGGGCTGGGACTTACCCTCGCTTTGATGCCGTTTTCGAGGACGGGGAAAATCGTCATAGTCTTGTCAGCGTTGTCGTTGGTGCCCACCTTGCTGAGAAGATCTGCCGAAGGGCCGCTGCTTTCTTTGATCTTGAAGAAGTCGCCAAGGGCTTTGCACTCGTCATCAGGCTCCCCAACAACTGGTTCGGGGGCGTTGGGCTTTTTGTAGTGGTTCTTGTAGAGATAGTCATAGTACTGGCGGATCCATTGGACCTCGTAAACGTGTTCACCTGTTCAAACTCAAGTCAGCACCGCCCCAGAAGATTTAGTATCCATCATTTGACCCTGAGGCAACTCACTATTTGGTTGGGAAACCTCATTGTACTCTTCCTCCCCATACGCTACTTCCACATCCCACGTGTCTGGCAAGCACTTTGTCGCATCATCGCAAACTGTAAGCTTCGGAATCATGATAGGAACCCCAGCCACATCTTTCAGCTTTCCTGGTCCCGGATAGTCCTTCTTCCGAATCGGATACGTTGAATGTACCGGCTTCTTGTCTATATTCTCAGGCTTGCAGTCGGGGATGTATCGGGGATCGCAGTACATGGCGTAATAATCGCCCAACTTTGCATGCTTGCACCTCTTCTTCCTCTTGCGAGCCTTGACGTGGACCGGAATGCCATCGCTGTCGTCATCGATGTCGTCGTCGTCTTCAAATGAGGGCTCCACCTCATTCACGTACCAATCTTCCATCTCGGGATGAATCTCAACTGGGCAAGTACCGGTGAGAGCGTCAAAGCTGAAGCACAGTTCGGGAAGGGGGATGATGTCCAGGTCTTGGAAGATAATGACGTCGAAGAGGATGTCCTTGTCGCCTTTGAGCTCTTTCCAGGCCTCGAGGCCGACAACGGCACCAACAGACGACTCAACTGATATGCCCCAAGGGCTCGGGCTGTCGTCGCAGAAACCTTCTTCATCGTACCCAGCCTCGGCTTCGATCTTGAGAGGGAGCTTGAGATAGACGTCCGTGTTGACACCCGTTTCGTCCATGATCTCCAAGCTGACTGCGACGGCAAGCTTGCCGTAGATGCTACCCTTGGCTGTGATACCGGCGCTCTCAAACTTAGGCGGTTGCACCTCGAACTGGGGCGTCCACCCACGGATGTCGACCTTGTCTTTGGCGAAGACGTCAACTTTAGCGATGGAGTCGTCAGGAATCGACGCTGACATTCCCGCTGTAACAGTGGCATGCCCCTCGATGGAGTCAAGGGAGTACCCGGCAAAGAGCTTCGCGGTCGGCCCAAAGGTCAGAACCTCAGGGATACGGAAGCTATACGGCAGGTTGATGGTGAACAGATCGATCTCGCCGTTGGCCCATTCAGTGTCCTTGAAGTTGAACTTGCCCTTGAGCGTAGCTTCAAGAACCAATGAGGCCTGTAGGTTGCGCGGTGTGGCCGAGAGGATGAGGTGGTCGATGCCCCCATTGATGCTCCCCTCAATATGCCCAGCAAACTCCAGGCCTCCACTGACTCCGCAGTCGGGACAGGTCACGCTCAGGGTGGTATGTCCTCCGAACGTCTTGTTGAGAAACGTCCGCGGCCAGCTCGCAGCGAGATTGAGGTTGAAGGTCCTGTCGAAGCTGACGTCCCAGTCGAACCAGTCCCGCCGACGCACGCTCGTGGGCATTCGATCTGACCTTGTTTCGCCAAAGTCGAGGACGTACATGTGTGACACCTTCCGCCACGAAGACTTCTCGGCGTGCAGCCGAATGGTGAGGTTCTTGGCGTGGTACGAAGCGCGGCTGACGATCCAGGGCTGCGGTGACCAGTCCCGACCGCACTTGTGCTGGTCGCCCACCATGATAAAGGAGTTCATGGTGTTGAAGTTGACCCATTCCCACTCCTTTTGTGCCGTGTAGAAGTTCTTGGCGTGTTGGAACTGCAGCCACATCTCTGAAGTGCAGTTCACGGCCTTTAGCTCCCATGCAAACTTGGCCATGTCGATGATGCGTTTGTCCTGGGAGGCCCAGGTGACCATGGAGACGACAGTTGTGTGGTTTTTGCCACCTCCATTGCTCCACCATAGTAGTTGCTCATAGTCGCTGAGCGTAACGTTGGCTTCCAGTGCGTCGATGTCGCCGTCGAACCCCTCGGAGGTGTCGGGAACCCGAGGATCCCAGAGGTATCGGGGGACCGGCTCCAGGACCTCAATGCCATCTGCGTCCGCTGCAGCATGCACACGGGTACGAAGCAGCCAGATGGTCGCGAGAGAGAAGAGAAAGAACCTCATGTTGCCGCGGCTCGATGTTGGAACCGATGGGCAACTTAGGGGCTGTGAGCCGAGACCCTGCTTTTAACTAGTCAGGGTCAGCCTTGATATAGTTGTCAAGGCTTTCTCACCCCTCAGCCGAGCCTCGACGTTGATAGTGAGATCCCTCCATGCTGTTCCGTGGAGGACCCCCTCACCGAGAACGGCCTGAAATTCCTACATGTTGTTAGATTGTGCTGTGTTTGTCGCCATGTAATGCCAAGATGAGCTCCAGATGGACGTCGGCGGGTATTTCGTCCGAGTCGATATCAAGTTGCTGACTCTGTTGGGCGACAGCTCAAAGCTGAAGGACGAGGTCCCTGTCAAATGCAACCCCATCCTTTTTTCCTCTTATTGGCCGTGATTTCTCTGCGTCGCACAGTCAATGTATTTTGGCGGCCTGGTTCACCCACTGTCCAATAGCTCTGCTCAACTCCTCGCAGGGACCTCGGCGGTGCTGCGGGAACTTATTGCGGGGCTGTAAGTCGTTCCCGAGGCCGATTTCCCCGAATCCTTGAATATGACTGCACCCTCAGCGTAAGATATTTTGTCGAAGTGCTCTGTGAGCCAGACAAATCTCTGGCTTCCGCGCGAATCGAGGAAGGAGCTTCGATGTTGGGAACTTCCACTCGTGGGGGACTGCTCTCATTGGTGCGATCGCGCCTTCCTCCTCAGCAAAAGATGTGCCTGATGTTCCAGGCATCACCGCAGAGCTTCCCCGCTCGAATGTTGCCTTGGCTTCCGAGTCCTATCAGTCGGGCAGCGGGATCAAAGCGTCACTGCCTCATCAACCATGCATCAATCTTATCGATCTTATGGCGCATGGTCCCTGATCAGTTTCACGGGGCAGGTTCTGGCTGATGGCTGCAGAAAGCGCACCAAGTGCCAAAGTATTTCGCCTACGGGGAATACCGACCCACCTCGATCGGCTTGACGTAGCGGGGTTGCTCAGCAATTTCCTGCCTGACGGCAGTCCCCAAGACATCAAGATCGCGTCGCTAGCGCCGAGTTGCGACATCTGGTCTCTGGCGGAGAGCAAGACCGCCACCCTCACGTTCTCCAAGCTCCCAAGTATCGTCTCCTCGTCGCCGCACGCGAAGAAATGGGTCCTCCCTCTCCTTGGATCTGACCGACCGATGGTTTTGGACGACACCTTTTATGGCCTCACACCCCTTAACACCCCCTTAGGAGAACACAGCTATGAGTATGTTTCCCTCCACTCTCGAGCTTTTGTGAAACTCGTCTCACAGCCGTGCGATTAGTTGCGTTGTTATCTCTGGCTTGCGAGCCATCCAATGGGCTCGTGGCAACCCCGGGGACCTGACAAATCCTTCATGTGGATTCGAGACGCTTTATCCAAAATGAGCACCGGTGTCAGGTTCCTTCTTTATGGTTATGACACATCCCTTGTCGGAAGCAGATCTTGTCAGACTATTGCCGATCTCGCTCTTACTCTCATCAACACCCTGAAAGCCGGAGACTGGACTTTACCCACGGGCAAGCCGCTGATATTCCTCGCCCACAGCCTTGGCGGTGTTGTTCTCAAACAAATGTTCGTTATGCTCGCTGGTAGTGGAGCAAGGGAGACCGAGGTCTTGGTCAAGACAAAGGGCGTCATGTTCTTCGGCGTCCCCAGCCAGGGCATGCCGATCCCTGACCTCCTCGCGATTCTTGATACTCAGCCCAACAAGGAGGCTCTCGTTGCCAGCATCTCGGATCACTCGGAATTTTTACCGCAACTTGAGCGTCAGGTCGCCGGTCTGTCTTATGTTAGACACATGAAACTCTTCTGGGCATACGAAACACAGACAACGCCAACGGTCAGGGTGAGTTGCCAACCGTTTGGTGCGGGTTACTCCCTGAAGACTCAACTTTTCTGACCACGCGTGTCGCAGGTGGTTAGCGGACAGTACGAAAGATCCGGTCCCGAGTCCCTATTGGTATCAAAAGAGTCAGCCACAGGTGGTCGACACGAATCCGATCCAACATCTACCATTCAAATTGACGCCAACCACTCGGATATCGCGAAACTCACACCCGGTCATCACATGCTACCTCTCATTGCCAGCAAGTTGAACGATATCGTTCACCACAAACAGCCTGATGGTAGCAGTACACCTGACATTGCAACAACGGACGACAATCCCAATCTTTTGAGTATGGAGGACGCCGCACACCAACTCGAGCGGTTGACAATGTCTTCCGTCGGTGCATTGATGAAGCAAGCGCCCGACCCTGTGCTCAGCCCTGACTTCTGGGATCGCCAATGTATGTTAGCTCATGATTCTTCTCGTTCTGGATGGAAATTAACACAGTAGGTACTAGCAATCATCCGTTCATTACGTCCGCCTGACCGAGAAAGCCGGCTGAACCAAATCGACGAGAGAGCTGGCCACTCATTCGAGTGGGTCTTTGACAGACCTTCGATTGGTCTGACTTCGTGGCTCAACAGCGGGAGTGGAGTGTTTTGGATACGCGGCCGCCCAGGGTCCGGGAAGTCTACCATGATGAAGTTTCTCCACAACGACCCGCGCACGCATGAGGCAATGGAGAAGTGGTCGGACCTAGGCAGTCCCATTCACGCCAGCTTCTTCTTCCACCACCGAGGTACCGCTACTCAGAAGTCATTTCAGGGACTCATTCGGAGTGTTTTGAGTCAGGTCATGGAGAGGGAGCGCAAGGCCGTCGAGATGATCCTCCCCATATTCCAGGATCGCTACCGCTCTCTGCTCAAAGATAGGAAGCTCGGAACTTTCCAAGACGACTTGTCCTGGCTCATCAGAACCAGCGATCTGACCATCGGCCCCTCCTTCCAACAGGACTTGGAAGAGATCTTGGGCTGCGAGCTTCCAAGAACGAGGTTTCGAGAAATCGTGAAGAAATCGAGCCTTTCGGCGGGCAGAGATGGCTCATACTGGCTTCAGGCAGAGTCTAGAGCCTGGATGTGCAAGGCAGATCTACTCAACGCAACAAAGGAGGAGGCATGGGCTATCAGTCTTGATATAAGCAACAAGGAATGGGACGAGGAATCAAAGTTTCGATTCTGTGCGTCGATATTGGGGTGGCGCGATGCTGTCAACCTCCCCCAAAAACTGCAGAACTTCATCACCCGAAACCCACCCAGGGTCGCAGCCCACCATTTCGATGAAAATTTCGGCGCGGATCCCGTGGGACCAGAAGAGAAGGTGGCAAATCTGGCCTCGAAGGTTGCTATGCTGTCAAGGCGGCAACTTGAACGCGATTTCCTCCGGGAATTCGTTGAATCAGATCAATGGACGATGCCTAGGCTCTCCTCAGCGTTCACATCCATTGTCAAGCAACAGCAGGTTGACCTCGATCTCTGCCTTTTTCTTGACGCGCTTGATGAGTACGACGGCCGGCTGGAGTCGGTTGTCGAGTTCTTGAAAGACATCGTCAAAGAGCAAAGAAATTCACGCACTCGGATCCGTGTCTTATTCTCAAGTCGACCATGGAACATCTTCATTCAAGAGTTCAACAAGTGCCCAGGATTTCACATTCACAACCATACGGAGGACGACATGCGGGAATTATGTGCCCAAAATATTGTGCCAAACACGCCTGGCTGGAAGGAAATGGTCTAGGTTGTCGAAGACATTATCCAACGTGCCCGTGGCGTCTTCCTTTAGGTAAAACTTGTCCTGGCCGACCTGTCAGCGCTCGCCGCCAGGTACGCAAATACTGGCGAGCGCGGAAACTCATTGCGCTCTAGACTCTTGGATGCCCTTGAGGAACTCCCAGACGACCTAGTCGACTATTACAACTCAATCATTGAGCGAATCCCAAAGTCTCTTCGATGGCAAACCTACTGCCTCCTGGAGGGAGTTTGTCGATCCTCACAAAGAATCAACATTGACGAAGTGCCCTTTTTCTTGGCCTGTTCAACCGCCAACAGATACTGCCAGCTATCAGAAATGGCACATCGAGTCCCAGAACACTCGAGGGGAGACATAAGACATAGCCTCCGAGCTATATCGGGAGGTATGATCGAAGTCATATATGGCCACGATGAGTCGTCGGATCGCTTCAACGGATATTCAGCTGGTTTGAATGGTGTCGTCGACGGTGCTGGAATTTATTGAGCAACCTCAGTTCAAACACATCGTCCTGGGCTCCCGCTCTCAGATCACGGACGAAAATGGGCATTCATTCCTTACAAAGCATTTCCTCCGCTGCAACGGGGGAGAGATAACAACTCAAATTCTACACCACGCTCTGGAGTCGGAGAGAAGTACCGGTATCAGCCTCTACTTTCCTGAACGACGACACTTTCAGCCTGGAAGGATTTTCCCTGGAAGGATTTTCCTACCAGAACTCGGTCACGGCACTGGGAGTGGCGGTCGCTGGTCGGCTCTACTTGTTTCTCAGAGATGCATTAGAGAACGACAACAACGCTATATCAGCGTCCAATGACCCACTGCTGTCCATCGTCTTCTGGTCTTGGGATAAAGGGGCGAGCAGCACTGACGAAGCCACCACCATGATTCACTTTTTGCAGGCAAATGGACTTGCAACAGGGAACGACCTTCGCTTGCTCAGCCAAATTCTCATATTACGCCAGCCACCCGAGTCACTCAGAAGCCCATACGCAAGTCTGGTGAAAGCGGTATTGGATGGAGTCGAAAATGTCGATCTAAATCTGAGGGTTCACGAATTGGATTGGTACTCTTCATTTCAGTTCTCCCGAAGTAGCAGAGTATCTCCTCGATCGCGGAGCCGATCCTAACGGCTTGGACTCCTTTGGACAGACACCTCTCGAGTTTGTGACCACTAGGGGAAGGATACTTTCAGAGTTACAGCCCTCGCCAGTCGAGATGCAACGGCTCTGCAGCCTACTAGCCAGCCGAGGGGGGGTCTTCCGCAAATTCAGCCATCGTGATTTGCATCATGTTGGTATGGAAGTGGATGAAGGTACATTTCCGACGGCATCAGGGATGGACGAGTCATCGATGTCGAATGTGAGCACAGGAGCAAAGGAACCCGTGTCAAATCAGACTCATTCCGGACTTCGCCTAAATAGAGGTCTGGAGGAAGTGCAACGAGATGACGATGGAGACGAAGACTCGGATGACTCAGATGAGTCCGCTGGCGCACAGCTGTTTTTGGACGCTGAGTTAGGGAGTCGCTATCCAGCTTGTTGATTCTCAATATTACGTCGTCTTCAAGCACCAACACCAACGCCCCCTGAATCCATGCTTACTAGAAGGCGTGACCCCCAAACCGATCGACCCCCAAACCGATCGACCCCCAAACCGATCATGATCCCTGCGGGCACCCCCTCCTACTACCAATGCTCAAAACATCCATTTCCTATTCAATTTGTACCGTTCAAAATGTATTCTACATCTCCTCCGCCTCGCGCATCCTATCCAGGCCATGGATTATCATATCCTGCGCCTGTTCAACGGCCGGAGCCGGGTCTTCCGCCGCCGCGCCCCTCCTCTTCTTAGAGGGTTTCTCCGAGGCCTTCTACGCCGCCATAATATCCTCTATCCGAGCAAATCTATCGTTGCGATCCTCACGAACCCTCTTCTTAGAGTAGGGCTTCACTGCGCGGAAAGACTCCTGCAAACGCTCGTTTTCGGCCTGTAGAAACGCCCTCTTGGTGTTGCCTTGATCCAGTGCCTTCCCTACCTTGCGAAGGAGGCCTCTGACGGTACGATTTAAAGGACTAGCACTACCCCCGAGGTTCTCCAGACTCCTGAGTATATCCACACTCTTTCTTGGAGTCTTAAAAGCCGGACTTAACCCTATCCCTGGAAGGTCAGGGGTAGGGGTCCGCTGTGGTAGAGGGGGGGAGTCTCCTATTAACACTTCTAGGTCATCCAACACTGCTGATAGATTAAAGGGCCATATTCCGACCTTTCTAAAACCGCTCCTTATATTACACGTAAAGCAGCCCTCACAGGAGGCGTTCCTATACACTAATAAGAACCTCTATTTGTTAGCTAGGGCAGATACTTGGCATCCGGTAAGGGCCTTGGTTACCTGACGATAATAGGTCTTAAGGGGCCCGAAAACGCTCTGGTCTAGCGGCTGAGTCTTATAGGAGGTGTAGGCAAGCAGGTAAAGTACGTGGACTTTGTTCAGGAAGGCCAGCCACATGAAATCGTCGTTATCGTAGCTGGAGTGCTCGTCCACTATTAACAGGCGCCATTACAAAGGGTGTAATGGCTTCGTCTCAGGCAAATAGACCTCCCTAAGCCATTTTAAAGCGATTATAGTGTTGGAGAAGCCTGTAAGAGAGTGCTCGAACCTCCACTTTTATAGGTCTTTCCGATTACTCATCTCAAGGGGGATGGACTGGCCCTAGAGAGTCACACCCGTGAACACCACCACAGGGGTAAGTCTTACACCCTTTACTGTCACTGCTTTGATAATAAAGACCCAGGTAATGCCCTTAAAAAACTGAATAAGGGCTCTAGGCGTAAGAGAGTCCCCTATAACGGTCCCGGCGGCTGTCTCACCCTCCTGTATGCCGTGTTCGTCCATATTGGTGATGCGGGAGGGGGGGATGTCTTTAGACTCGATCTGATGCCGTAGGAGGGCGTAGAACTTGTCGTATGCGGCCTTGGTGGAACCCCTCTTTCTCTCTGCTTCCAGGAGGACCCCCTTTTTGGCCTTTACGCGTTTGTGGCGTTGGAGAAAGCGGTCGACCCAGCGTTGACCAAGTGGCTAGAAATCTCCAGCATTTTTCAGTATCACCTGCGCGATTCTGGTGATTTGTGCTTTACTTAGAGCCCTCCCAGAACCTTCCTCATTAAGGCACCAGTCCACCAGAAGGCTCTCCTGGCGTGGAGAGAGTCGCCTGGTAGTAAGTCTGGCCGCATTCCTGCTGACTGCTCCGTTGAGCCGGCCACTGATAGTTGACTGCGCGACCGACCAGTTCTTCGCGGCTGCGCGTTGTGATGCACCGCCGAGTACTTCATCGACTGCCGACTGGATTCTATCCTCAAGAGCTTGCGCCATTGGAAATTTGGTGTGGATTGCTGCAAAATTGAAGGAGTTGTGGTGGTTGGAAATGGGGAGGTTGTCGATGTGGGATGTGGGGAAATTGTGATCGGCAGGGGGTCGATCGGTTTGGGGGTCACGCCTTCTAAGCAACACAAACAACACCCCTATTCCACCAGGTGGGTCACCTTCAGCCCATCCCCATCCACAAACCAAACCCCGAGTGGATTCCCACCAAAATTCCCGCCCAACCCAGCCCAAAACCCACAAATCCGCCACCTTCTTCCATCAAATCCGGGATAATAGTATAGTGGTCAGTACTTCTCGTTGTGGACTTGCGCCAACAGCGACCGAGAGGACCCAGGTTCGATTCCTGGTTATCCCATCCCCTTGTTAGCGTCAGTGGTTTAGTGGTAAAATCCATCGTTGCCATCGATGGGCCCCGCGTTCGATTCGCGGCTGACGCAAAGCATCTTCCCCCACGGGAGTGTCCTTCCTTTTTGACCTCGCCCGCATCTCACCCCTCCAACAAATGCCTCCGAAAGAAATCCGCCTGCCTCCGCCTCCCATACGCCGACCCCCCCGCCCCGTGTCTCCCCCCAGGCACAAACAACAACTCATAATCCTTCCCCGCGACATTCAGCGCGTTCACCACCTGCAGCGTCGACGACGGATCAACGTTATCATCCAGATCCCCCACAATCAGCATCAACGCCCCCTTCAGTCTCCCCGCGTGCACCACGTTGCTCGAGTCCGCGTACGACCCGTCTACCGGCCATCCCATCCACTGCTCGTTCCACCAGATCTTATCCATGCGGTTGTCATGGCACCCCGAGTCCGCCGCCGCGGCTTTGTAAAAATCCCCGTGGAAAAGCAACGCCCCCACTGCGTTCTGGCCCCCGGCTGAACCACCTTTCACCCCGACGCGCGAGAGGTCCATCCACGGGCGCGTCTGCGCCGCGGCGTGCATCCACGCGATGCGGTCGGCGAAGCCTGCGTCGCGCAGGTTCTTGTAGGCCGTATCGTGGAAGGGCTTGGAGCGCCAGTTAGTCCCCATGCCGTCGAGCTTGACGACGATGTACCCGCGGTCAGCCCATTCGCGGTAGCTGGTCAGCGGGGAGTAGGCCTTTGGCGTGAAGAAGTCCTGCGGGCCGGCGTAGATGTCTTCGAGGATGGGGTATTTTTGGGAAGGGGAGAAGTTCGCGGGGCGGATGATGATGCCGTGGATGAGGGTTTGGTTATCGCGGCCGGGGGCGGAGAAGATTTCGACGCCAGGGGTGGGGCCGGTGGTGGTGTTGGGTTCTTGGAGGGTCATGATGCGGGCGCCGGTGGTGGCGTTGCGGAGGAGGGTGGTAGGCGGGGAATCCACGCGGGAGAAGGTGTCGGTTAGGGTGGTGAAGTCGGGTGACCAGGTCCAGGTGTGGGTGCCGTTGCCGTCGGCGGTGAGGATGCGCAGGTCGGTGCCGTTGAAGTTGATGGAGGCGAGGTGCGCGTAGTACGGGTCTTGGGAGGGGATCATGCCGAAGCCGCGGAACCAGATGCGCCGGGAGAGGGTGTCGATGCGGTCAATGGAGCGGACGACGAAATCACCGGTGGTGATGGGGTTGGAGAGGGTGCCAGTGTCGAGGGAGTAGAGGTAGAGGTGGTTGTAGCCGGAGCGCTCGCTGGCCCAGATGAGCTCGTCGGTTTCGTTGAGGATGCGGCGGTACATTTTGGAGGAGTAGTCGATGAAGGTTTTGCTTTTTTCTTCGACGAGGGTGCGGACTTTCCCGTCGGTGGGATTCATGCCTAGGATCCGAAGGGTCTGGTGGCCTCGCTCGTTGAACAGGAAGCGGTACTCTTCGTTGCTTCCGAGGGACCATCCGACATTTTCGAGGTGGTATGGGTTCTTGAACAGGAAGTCATCGGTGGGGATCTCGGTCTTGGTTGCGAGGGAGAACAACCGTGGTCGGTCGATGCGCACACGGTCGCCGGGTTTGAGGTACTGCAGCTCGCGGACCTTGGGTTGGATCTGGTCTGAAGGGGAGGACTCGACAAGGGTTACGATGTGTTGTTGCTCGGGGGTGTACTGCCAAGCGGCCACCGAGGACTTGGACGGGGAGAGGTAGATGCGGTTTCGGTCGAAGGGGTTGGAGGCCGTGCCGGTTTTGGTCAGCTGGTAGGGCGAGGCCGAGGGGCTGGTAGTCACCCAGATGTTGTGGTCGCGGATGGAAAATTGGGGGTAGGTTGTGTTGTTTGGAGCAGGGAAGGGGACTTGTCGGCGGTGGTTGAGGCTGTCGTTGTGGGGGTGAGGCGGATGATATTCCTCCAGCTTCTCTTTTGTGGAGGAATAAACCCACGACCTTCCCAAAGCCTGGAACCGAACGAATGTATCGTTGATCTCATCGATCTCATCGACCGGAAGTCCCCCGGCCTGTTTGTTCTCACCAGTGAGCCGATGCAACTCCCTTGCCACGACCTCATGATCGAATACCGGTTGTCGAGTTCTGGTCAGGGTGTCGACAAGTAGAAACTCAACATCAATGCCGCCATCTTGATGCCCTGTCGATTTCTCGTAGCGGTACCAAAACTTGCTCCCTCCCGGAAGCCAATGCGGCCGAGCCATGGCATGGGAGTCCTCTTCCTCCATTTTCCCAGCCTCTTCTCCGGTGAAGGTGTCGTCTTCCCACATCCCAGTTGTCGCCCTCAGGGCTGAGTCGCCTTGGAGCCATCTTCGCGAAAGGGCATCATCGGGCACTGGCTTTGCAAATGATGATAAAGGTCGGAAAAAAATCAAAGTGATAATGCAAAAGACTGCGGTGGCAAGACGTGTCATCTTGAACACCTGGTGTGAGAATGGGTCACACACAAACCTTCATTGTTGACGTCTGGATTCTTGGAGGTGAAGCCACGCAGAGGATGGTTTTTAAATTCGCATCTGCCAACTGGGCTTGATAAAGGTTTAGGCCTGCTCATACCCGCGAGTTTTACCCGCGTAACTACAAGGCTAAAATGCACAGTAGATACGGATGACAGGGAGTGCTTTGTTTGATGGAATAACTTCACCATAAACCGGCCGGGTAATTTGGGCACCAGGGACCACTGCTTAAAACTGCCGAGTTATTACTCTACCTTGCCATGGAATCAATGATGTCTCAATACCAACGACAGACGATGTGGAGTCTCTTGGCATCAAAACCATGCAACGATCAAAGTACCTCGTTGTTCCACGCCTTCCGTCTCTCTGCTTGAACTCGACGATGATACACTTTCGCCGACACATAAAAGTACAATGCAAGAATGAACCACGTCAATATCATGGCGACAATCGATGCCGTGACGGCAACAAGGGAAAAGACAGCGAATCCATAAGAGGCTCGATGGAAATCTGCGTTGCTCCCGAGTTGCTCGGTTGCCAAAGCGACCTGCAGTCCAGACAATGACACTGAGAAGAAAGCAAAGGCCCCAAGAAGCCAGCCAAAGTTCTGACGAAACAGTTCCGCATACCAAATGGATGGAGATAGGAAACCACGAAACAAATTCCGCCCTGAGAAGACAAGAGGACTATACCGGTATATCCGATTCAGACGTGATAGCCGCAGCTCGCCGTATTGATACCTCCTGGCCACTTGCCCCAGGTGCTTTGTATCAACCTTCCTGGTAAAGTCTTCGGCAAAAGCTACCCAATATTCCCATTCCAAATCCTTGGGTAACAAGCACATTTCGTCGCGGGCGAGCTGGAAGTCGGACTCCCTGCTTACCAGCCAAATGTATGACAAAAGAAAACCGCATGCGGATTTGTGCAATGCTTCGCTGCCACAGCAGAGGTGATCGACCCAGAACTTGTAGTCGAGGAGGTAGGAACTGAGCGGCTTGATAAAGATCTTGGCACGATGCCAAATCAAATGCTCGCTCACGTTCTCGGTGATAACAACATCGCGGCCCATGAGCTTTTGACGATGAAGTGGGCGTGCAAACCGAGGAGCGCCGGCATAGTGCAAGTGGCGATACACTCTGTCAAGTTTGGTTGGAATCAGCTCCCCCTCCAGGTACGCATTCATGTCGTCGATTGGTCGAACGAGCTCATCGCCCACGGCAACGGTTGCAGGGTGGATGACGCGAAGAGGTTTGAGCTCTGGGCCTGAGGAGAGATGCTGCGAGAACGGGGGCGATGGCATTGCCGTGGCTTCTTCGAGTCCCCCCATGGCGCTGTGTGTCGTGCCAGTTCGTTTCGTTGAAGGCGAAAGCGTAAGTTTTGTTTGGGAAATTGGAAAGAGACAGCAAAAACATGCATGGTTGCCGACATCTGTCTGGTCTTGGCCGAGACACGCAGCGTGGCCCAACGCGGTCCAATGTGCTTCGTTCATGCTGCAAGCCTCACTGACAGGCCATTGGACCACACGTCGGCACGGACCCCGCAGAGTCCGGCGACGGACACCCAGCTCCTTCCCAGGCCGCAATCATCCGCTTGACGTGAAGGAAGGAGCAGAACGACAGAGGCGAGACAGGATTGTGTGTGGTCGAACCATGCCGGGTGCAGTTCGAGCTTTTCAGCTCATCCACCGTTTCAAGGCCCCGTCGATTTCTTTTGCCTCACCTAGCGCCGTTCTTCGCAGGCAATTTCACAGCGAGGTGGGATCGATCCCAACTGCCAAGAATGTCTTCTATCGGGTATCGGGCCTGCCGCGGGGCGCAAAGAGCGACGACGTCTGTCAGTTCATCAAAAGTATCAAGACAGCCGGACTCCCAGAGCCGGATCCTTCCCCCACTGTGGAGATCTTACCGGCCTGCGTGCAAGGATTCAGAGAGACGACGTCAATCGCCATCGTGAAGTTTCGCAGAGACCAAGAGCCACAGTTCTTGAAGGCGCTGGCACGCAACCGTCTTGGCGAGATTACGCTGCCCTACAAGGTCAACGGTGTCCCAGGGTCTGTCAACATCACCTTCGATCGTCACTTTCATGGCTTCACTCAGTTGTACCCAACACGCCCAGACAGGCCTGTTCTGGCAGAGCAAGTCCCTCCCCCTTCAACGCTTTTTGCCGCCCGCTGACACTTGACAGCATAATCGCCATAACGGGAATGGACGGGCACGCGTACGGCTCTTGGATGAGCCGCGATGCTGAAGGCGACATGTGGCTTCGCAATTTCCTCTCCGATGATCTCCCCTCCTGCCGGACCATGATATATGGCTACGAGTCAAAGCTCCTCGCGCCAAACATCAACCAGCTTCAGGAATATGGTCGGCTTTTTCTCGCTGAAATTGAGAAGGTGCGCGACACTGTGGATCTTCAACAGCGACCGTTGATCTTCATCTGTCACAGCTACGGCGGCATCATTCTTTCTTACTCGCTCGTTCGGTCATCCAACGCCCATACGATGGAGAACGAGAACCAAGCGAGTAGGCATTCTGTATACAAGTCGACATACGGCATGTTGTTTTTCGGAACACCGCATAGGGGGTCACGAAAGGAAGACCTCTTGAAGATGGTGCAGGACGAGCATCCAAACAGAATCCCAGCCCTGCTCCAGTCAAAGCCCGACTCCGGCAGACTTCTGGACCAGCTCGGTCATCTCAAGGACATCATTGGAGACAGGAGGGTTGGAAGCTTCTACGAACTGAAACCAACCCCATCACTCGAAAAGGTAAGTCTGCCTGCGCAGTAGGAAGCCGCTTAGGTCCGCTGACACGCTCTGTACAGGATGCACAGGGAAATTGGAAACGAAGTGGAACTCCTCATCTTCAAGTCAATGAAGACTCGGCCACACTTCAGTTACCAGCACAGGAGAGGAAGATCCCAGTGGACGCCAACCACAGAGACATGGTCAAGTTCGCCTCAAAGAACAATCAGACATATACTACGGTGAGGAAGATGCTCCAAGAGTTTGTGTTGGATGCCCCGCCTGTCGTGCAGCGCCGATACAGTAAGAACCATCCGTCTCTTTTCAGCATTGGGCATCTGTTCTAACGCCAGTCAGATCAACGTGCTTTGTCAGCTGTCGAGTGTCGCTCAAATGTCCCTTTTGCCCGGTCAGCTAGCTTCGTTGGCCGCGAAGGTGTTCTCAACAGGCTGGAGCAGATTTTCGGCTCTCCTGATTACCACAACAGCGCTGCACTCACGGGTCTTGGAGGTATTGGGTACGTTCCGTTTAACCACATTATTTTCTTCCGCTCAACGACAAGAATTCTGACAGCAAGACAGAAAGTCTGCTATTGCTATCAACTACGCCCGAAGGCACCAGCAACGACACCGCGAAGCCTCTCTCTGGTGGGTTCAGGCCGCAACTGTGGCCACATTTACTCAAAGCTATCGAGAGATTGCCGACATACTCGAACTCGATGGAAGAAACGAGCCCAAGGCGGATATCTTAAGCCTGGTGCACAGTCATCTATCAGATGAGAAGAACGGGCCATGGCTTCTCATCCTCGACAACGCGGACGACCGGTCGCTCTTCGAGCCTGCAACATACCCCAATGGAGAGGGAGACGCGGAAGCGGGGAAGTCAACACAATCACCCTTGAGCTATCTCCCGCAATGCCGCCACGGCTCAATCCTGATCACTTCTCGGGATCGCAGCATTGCTGAAGACTTTGCCGGTAGCACATCCTCCATCATTACCGTGGGTGCGCTGGACGACATTGACGCAGTCGACCTCCTTCGTAAACGTTCAAGAGACTGGAAATCATCTGATCAGTACGCCGAACGCTTGGTCAAATCTCTGGACAACATACCTTTGGCGATCACACAGGCGGCTGGTTTTGTATCCGGCAGTGGAACAAGCATTGAGTGGTTCAATAATACCTTGAACGAGAAGGGCCGCCATCGAAGCCAAGACAGCGCCATGGACATCAATGTCCCGCCAGCCATGCTGCTGACATGGCAACTGTCGTTCGACGTGATCCGCAGGAAATACAGGGACTCTGTCAAACTACTTGGCTTAATGAGCGTCTTCCACAACGACGACGTGCCGAGGTTTCTCTTCGTGGAAAACATGCCAGAGTACAGCAACGACCCACGCCGATTCCTCGCCGATATGACGCCCCTTCTCCGCTTCAACCTTGTCATCATTGACGGTAAGAATTTCGACATGCACCGCCTTGTCCAAGTTGCCGCCCGCTCTTGGCTCGCGAACCATCATGAGCTGCATCAAAGCGTCCGTGAAGGGCGCGCGCTCATGGCCGACGCATTTCCTGACATATCTATCTCGTCCGGCCTCGAAAGCATCAAGAAATGCCTTGCACTCCTCCCGCACGCATCGGCCGCCCTCACCCTTAACGCCGGTCCCGAAAATCTTCATCAATTGAAGCAAACCTCCAAGCTTCTCCACAACATGGCAAACTGCGAATACTTCACAGGAGACTACCGCTCGGCCCTCCGCCATTCCATCACCGCTAAGGAGATCCAATCTAGCTCCTTCCCCGCCGACGACCAGGACGCCCTAAAAACGACGGACCTCATCTCGCGACTCCGCATCGCCCTCGGTGAAGGCGAAAAAGCCATTCGCGAAGTCGACCTCGGACTCCTCCTGCACCATGGAAACCCCGGCGCACGCCTTGCCCTCCTGGAAGAGCGTGCCCGTCTCACGCTAGACATGGCCCTCAGTTCCGGTCCCGGTCCTGGTCGTCCCGATAAGACCGAACTGGCCAAGGCGGAGACCCAGGCCCGACACGTCCTGCGCTTGATGAGCGCCGATGACGTTCACGTGGCGGAGAGCCATCGACTGGACGCCAGACGGACACTGGCTCGGGCCGTCAGCTTCCAAGGGGAGCCGGAGCAAGCGGAGGCACTTTTCAGGCAGGTTCTGGCGAGAAGGAAGCAGCTGTGGGGACTCGGGCATATCGATACGCTCAAGAGCCTTTTTGATCTAGGGGAGTGTCTGGCGCGACAGGGGCGGTTCGAAGAGGCGATTGGGTATTTCGAGACGACAGCGGATGGACTGAGGAAGTTTGCACCGGCCAAGAACGCCCTTGCGTCGCAGGTTGAGAGCGCATTGCAACGGGCGAAGGAGGAAAGACAGAGGGGGGGTGGAGGGTAGGGAAAGGGGTGCGGGCGTGGGGGAGGAGGATGAAGATAAAGGTGTTTGGGGCGAGAAGGGTCAGAGTTGGGGTGGAGGAAAGGGAGAGAGTATGGATTGTCAGAGGAGTGGCGGTTGTTGCGGCGCTGGTGGTTATTATGCTGGGCGGGCTGACTGGGTTAGCCTGGTGGTATCGAGAGGAGGTCATGGGTTCTGGGCAGAGGCTGAGGGAGGAACTAATGAAGGGGGATAAGCATCTTCTTGGGAAGATTGAGCATAACCAGGCGTTGGATAAGGAGCAAGATGAGGAGATTCAGAGACTGGAGAGGGTAATGCAGGAACAAGTTAGGGAGTTAAAGGCGGAGATTCAGAGGCTCAAGGCGAAGAGGTAGTTGCTCCTTCGGGAGCCTTGTAAGTTTTCTTACCCCAATTATATCTCGGCATTAATTTATCCCGTACATTACCAACCAATCCTCAGATTTCTAAGTGCTTTCAGAGCGAGCAGTTATTCACAACCAACATACCTCCCTGTCTCAGGACAGGTAAGCCAACGCTGCCAAAAGGAGTATCCCGCTGCACGTCGACGACGATTCTTCCCGAAAGCAAAGCCTGCCGGAAATGTAAGAGGGCATGGAACACTTCCAAACGAGAGGATATGAAGAATGTCAAGCTCGTTTCTCCCACCACGCACAAGCACTTGCAAAACTTCAAATGTTCTGAACTGATGCAGAATGGGTTAGATGTCAAGTAACCATATATCGCAATCTTACTCAATCCGTGCTCTTTCCATGTCCTTCAGGCTACATCAAGCAGACTGCTCAGTAAGCCAATGGCACCACTTGACATTGACAGTGGAGCTCACTACCGGCGCTGAAGAAACAGCCCACCCGGGCCAGACCACAACTGACCAGAGGCAATGTCGTACAATCCCCGGCCCGAATTTTCCCTTACCGTGGTTATCTCCTGGGCGGGCTGTCCGTTGCATGGAGCGCGGTCGGCTCTTTGTTGGCGAATGCCTGATGTCGTTTCGTAAAGATTTTGTCTACCTACATATACGCGGGCAGTTGTCGAGCGGGAAAAGGCAATGGCAAAGTAGTCGCTTGACCTTGACTCCCGTAGAATGAAAGAGTTTTGCTGGGAAAATTCCATGACATTTTTGAACTCGAGTACTGAGCAGTAAGGACTGTGTCAAAGATTCTTCGCCTGCGTCTTCAGGTTCGCCGTGTATCGAAATCCGAGGAAATCCTCCATCGAGAGTTGTGCCACATGAGCCTCCCCTAGTTGCCTACACGACATCCAAACACAAGACTTGACTGTGTCCATCCTTGGCCTTCCATCATCCATACATCTATTCGTCTCAAGAGCTTTCCGGCTTCTTCCGGGCCTGCTGGCCAGCAACCGAATGCCTCGCCATATCAGTCGGCCCCTTGTACGCAGACTTCCACTTCTCCGCGAAGTCAAACTTCAAATTGGCCTGGTTCAAGAAATCCGCCTCGATTTCCTCCCGATTCTCATCCGTGATAGCATAGTCCCGCCCGTTGATGCTGAGTCGATTCGGCAGGACCGTGCGGGTACAAGGCGGTGCCGGCTCGACGCCAAAGGGGATACCAGTCGCATTCTCCGAGGAAGCCATGTTGTTGGCGCAGACGACTGGGAGTCCGACGGGGAATGCGGTTTGGAAAGGATCAAAATTCTCCCAGCAGCCGAAAGCGCTGGTAACCTCACAGAGCCCGCACGTGCTCCCGGAGTTGTCGGTTGCCGTCCACACGGTGAAGCCAGCCGGGCCGTAACTGCCGCTTCTGGCGTATGGGAAGAAGTTTTTGTCAGAGTTCAGCGCGCAACAAGTTCCGGCCGGAATCCTATCGCACCCCTGGTGGGCTCCGCTGCACAAGTTGCCGAAGATGAAGTAATAATCGATGAAGAAATCAGCTCTAGCAGCAGTGATGAGCAAGCTAATGGCGAGTGTCAGTTTCATTTTGCTGGAGATGCGCTGTGTAGAAGGTGATAGAAGGGGTCTGGTGTTCTGAATGCGTGATACGAAAGGGGCTGCAGATGATTCCATGTGGTGCTGAGAGGTCATTCTTACCCCTTTTATGTCTTTTTCTCTTGTACTAGGTTCTTGAGTCCTGGATCCCGCTTGGAACCTCCCGCTGAAGACCTGGTATGACGACCGAAGCAGCGCCTTGCCTTTTGGAATCAGATTTGTCGCAACCCTTCTGAGTTGTGCCTTGCCGTTCAGTTGGTTGCAATGAACATGTGTAACCCTGTGGGCCACGCCTGGCTAACTTCTGGGTGATGTTATTTGGCTCATCAATAGTCGAAGGCTGATCGGCTTGCTACCGTGGAACTGACACCCTGTTTTTGGTCCCACAAAGGGGGCAAAGCAAAGTCGGTAAGGGAGGAATACCACGCCGAAAAACGGAAGGCGATGTTGGATTTTGAATGATGTCCCTTCAAAAGATTTTGTGGTCTCACTGTCAGGCACAGGTGGCGTAGAGGAGGTGAGCGGCCAGGACGGATGCTGAAGCCAACACCGGTCAACGGGGTTCCTACGACGCAAAACAGCGGCGTGGGTGACGGGGAAAACGCTGGTTGATGGGCCTTTTAATATTCCCTGCCACCACCACACCCCTGAAGTCCTTCTGGAACGTTGCCAACGCCTTTTATTTGATTGGGCCGCTTGAATTGCCGAGAACCAGTCCGGCAGGAAAAACCACTCTCCTCAACCAACCATTCCTCGCCTTCCCGTATTGACGCGGCGGCGAGAAGTGTGCATGACAAATCCAGCTTGTGTGAGTCGTTGCGTCATAGGACAAAAAGGAGCATGGTGGTGTGATGACGACGGCGAACAATCTCTCTAGCCTGCGAATACCAGGGAGGGAAATTGCGATTCGAAATTCTTCCCAGCTACCGACCAGGGCCTATGGAGAAAGACTGCCATCAAGAACAGAGCAGTCGGTAGGCTTGTCGAACGTGTCGCAGGACCGAGAGCGGCGCGGGCGTGCAGCAGGGCAAAGCGAACAGGATCCCACCTTCCCTCAGCTCTCACCGAGGCAGAATTCTCGGCGTCCGTCCGGGCTCAGTCCGCCTGTCTTTGATCAGGAGAGGAATCAGCAAGGCGTTTGTGTCGAGCAGCAGCGAATCAAAGTGACAGCCCATGTCGCCAGGGCTTCCTTGTCTTCGTCCATTACACCACGGGGGAAGCCTTGGAGATGCTATAGCCAGTAATTCCATTAGCCAATCTTCAACAGATGTTGGGGATCGTCAACGTACCCTTGGTCCAGCCACAATAGGCCCGTGGCCACTGATCAGGAGGTACCCCTTTTCCATATTTAGAAAGAAGTAACCAAGGTTCTGTTCTTCTCCTTCTGTTCTGGCGTCTTACAGGATACGACGATGATCTCGCACAACCAACTGCCGCCGCCTCTGATTCCGTGATCTCGCATACCAGGAACCGCGCGTTCCCCCCTTGTAGTTCAGAGGCAGAACCCTCCATCCATCCTCGCCATCATTCTCAACCGTCTCTCTATTTCCTCCGACAACAGCAGGCCAAGAGGCATTAGATGATTGTCGTTTGGAGGCTGAAAGAGGGGAGGGGTATTTGGCGTCTGTGGCGTGAATGGCATCACCTAGAAGCGTATCCATATACCAACGGTATAACGCCCATCCATTACTCAAAAGTCCCGCTTAGCGAATCTTCGAACCCTCCGGATGTAGCATTCTGTTCCAAGCTAAGACACCACAGCTTCAAGTGGCCGACGTCGGCAAGACAGACGGATACACGCAGCTCGGCTGATGACATAGCCACATGGTGCTCCAAGTGACCTCCCTGATCGTCTTCAAACTCTCCGAGGGTCATAGTCGATGCCGCTTGTCGACCCCCGATGGGACTGCCTCGATTTCTCTTGGGGTTGCCTGACAGTTCCCGAATATTGATAGAAGAATCTGGCGACCATCCCCCTCCTTGGACAAACGAGTTTCGACCCGCACCCGCAGTTTCAAAGTATCCCCGGCCTTAGCCGAACTGAAAGTGAGGTCCAAGATTGTGGTTGATGGGGTGTGTAACCGTGGTCCGGTGACAATGATTCCATTTTGGTCTTCTCCCACGCTGTGAGAGACAGTGTTGCCAATTAGTTGACGAGGAAGCTCACTCCGGCTGATGTGGCTCAGTCGAAAAGGCCCCATGCTTTTCATGACGGTGCTTGGAAGATAGAAGCCATACTGGAGTGGCGACGTGTCTCCGTTCCAGATCAGTTGTCTCAACTCCAAATCAGAGATTATCTGGGGTCTGTGCAAACGGGAGAGTGCCCTTTTAGCATCGTCAGAACTCTTCGACATCCGTATTGTCTTCGAAACGGAAGACGCTTCGAGGATGACCAGATCCGAAGGCCGTGCTCGAACATAGCGGCCATCGGGCAATTTCTCGATATATATGCCGACAGGGTTCCAGTCTCTTGCCTCCATCAAAGAGTACTCCTCTCCCATCAGGCAGTTCAGCGCCAGGACACCGGACTCCCCGAACTGAGATTGGGCTACTTTTTCGATTGGGGCGGTTATCTCAAGCCCGCTGCCAGCAACACGGATCGACGCAGTCTCGGAGCCAGACGCTAGGCCTCGAGAGATGCGAGCTCTTGGAACGACTCTTGTGCCAGTTGTTTCCGAGTGCCAGCTGGATCGAAAGTGCCTGAACTCCGCTGGGCACGATGCGAATAGTCCCCGTAACTCAGGCGGTTGCGTGCTTGAGACAGACCGTGAGCGCCAAGCAAACAGTGTGTCGTCATCTCCATCCTGCTCCAGGATATGGTGTTGGAGGCGGAGAAACGATTTTTCAGCCCCTTCGCCATAGATCAGCGGCATCTGCACATCAAAGATTCCGAGAAGACTGTAGGCCAGGTCTTCAGGTCTTGTCGTCTCCCTGTCCGTTGCCCAACTCATGCGTCTGCCAAGAGAAATGAGATGCATCGAAGTCTTGTCTCGCAGCGTATCACTGCCAATGCCAGTGATAGCCTCAAGCTCATCGGCCAGGTCGTGCTTCTCGCCAATCATGCGCCATCGTGCGTCGTAAAATTCAACACGGCGGGGCGCGATCAGCTCCTGGAGAGTCCATCCGCGACGAAACCATCGACTCCGACCAAACGGCGAGAACGGACGACTGAAGTCGCCAGGAAGAACGGTGGGAACGTCTTCCAGCTGAGCGTAGCAGACTTCGGCCTGACGGTACCACGCAAACATGGAATTGATAGCCTCGCTCAATTCGCTGTTGTTCGACTTGTCGATGCAGCAAGTGTCAATCCAGGCGTAGTCGAGGCCATCTTTCCTTGCTTGCTGGCAGGTTGCTCGTATCTTCCGAAATCGTGACCAGAATTGAATGTGGCGCGCTCTGCGGAACTCATCAAAGCCAACCTCCTCTTTTCCCCAGGTGTGGGACAAGGCGGCGTACGGCGGTGGACGACGAACAAATTCGACAAGCTTGAGTGTCTTGACGTCGATCAGCCACATTGTGCACTGAGGTGCGGGCTTGAAGAGTGTTCGCGAGTGTGCATTTCATTGCGACGGAGCTGAAAGGGGAGGAGGTTGGCCGCCCCTGGAGTTCATGCAATGCTGCATTGGTGGCGTTCTAGTAGTCATGCGTGACCGACCAGCGCCTCGGTGGGGTTCCTCAATGCCCGAGACAGGGCGGCCTCGGGTCGGGCCGTTTGGGGGCCAACGGTGATTCTGCTGACCACCACGAAAGATTTGAACGCGGGATGAAAAGAGTCTGCTAACGATAAGAGCTCGCTAGGCCAGGGTTGGACGGCCGAAGTGATGGATATTGATTGCCCTACATCAAGTTTGCCACCCTTCCAGCGGAGTCGCTCAACTTGGGAAGGAACGAAGCGAACGACACTCTCAATCCAATACAAACCGAGACATCCATGGATTGCTGGCCACCCCTTCACAAAGAGCCATTATACAAGCGAGACCGTCGTCTCGACTGCGTCGCCCAGCACAGACTCTTGCAACCACCTCACAAGCCCAACTCTCTTGAACACCGCGTCCTCACCCTCCACTTTCACAACTGCAAGACCCATGATCCTAGGGCCCGTGTACCTTTCGGGCAGTGCCCTCTTCCTAGAGCCCCCTCGATGGAGCATATAAGTCGCGCCGTCGTCCTCGTCATCCGAAGGCTCAATATCAGTTGCATACTGTACCTCGGAACGAACCACTAAACAACAAACACTGCACCCCACATACACCTCGCTATGAACATCAAAGAAAACAAAGCCCACGGTGTTAGTATCCCCATCCAACAGAAGAGTACTGCAGATGTCACCTCTCCGCCAACGTCTAACTTCCTCTAACTGTCCAACTCTCAGGTTCGGCATGAGCAGTCCCTGCAAGACTAGCGTTCCTGATTTCCCTTCCACGAATGTTCCAACAGAGCTGACGCCAAGTCTCCAAGACAGAACTTGTGAATACCACTTGTGAACATCGGCTGCATCATCGCTCCCCGATTTTCTGCCAAGGCCGCTTCCAGGGGCAAAGATGCGCTGGCTGCTGTAGCTGATGCGGCCTTCAACAGAGGCCCAGGACCAAGTTGGCGCTCTGATGCTTCCGGGCGACGCAACGGCTGCAAGCCCTTCCAGAGTACGCTGCTGGCAAGTGGTTCGACCAGAGGCCACAAAGGTATTCAGTTTCTGGTGCGCCTTGTTGAAATCTCGACGCCAGGCCGGCAAGGGCGGGAAGTCTGTCTTCCTCTTGGGTCAGAGCCCTTGCAGAGTAGTCCTCAATTGCTCCGAACCACGAATCCCTGAGTTTCGCAGTAGAAAGGTCCACAACCTCGGCCGGAGAGTTCGGGATTGGGATGCGTGGATACTGAGCAGCCCTGTAAGACGGGCATTCTTCCCAGGGGAGCTCGCTGCTAGCTCTCAAAGTCCGACATTCCCACAGCAGCATGTTCTCGGAAAAGTGTATGACTCTCGGGGAAAGTTCACGTTCTTGGAACGCCCAAGCCCTCCAACGAAGTGGATTCCAGTCCGTCAATGGCTCGTTCTCGTTACCGGGAGTGTCGCCGAGCTCCTTAATCCACGACTTGGGCTTGTATGCTAAGATTCGTAGACGCTGACCGTCAACATCAAGATCGAAGTACCACCGCTGATCCCGAAGAGGTTGCAAGCCCTGGGCGGTCTGGTTGGCACTCACGCGGCATCCTTGTGTGCTATCACGAGCACTGTCCGCAGCCAGCGTGTATCTTGCATTTCCATAAATATCAGCCATCCTGGATGCCTCGCGAAGCTAATCGTTATGGTTGTCTTGGATGATGTAAAGCGAGTTAATCCACAGATACCGAAATCCCAGCTTCCTGCAGAACTTAATGGCGTCTTTGAACGACAGAGGAAGCGATTCGAAGGGAATTCCCTTTAAGAATTCAGGTAGGAGTGCCTTGGTCGTTCTCGTGGGCCGAAGGTGCGGCGGGCCCCAGCAATGGCTGAGTGCAACATATCCACCACCTTTGATGGGCGTGCGCTGTGTCTCGACGAGCCGAACGGTCAAGTCATCTGACGGCTCTCCCAGATCTAACAACCTAGTTGGAGTGTAAGACAATTCCCACGTCCCCTTGCAGCCCTCGTGCTCTTGGCACTGCGCCAGCCAGGTCCTCGCCATGTCAGAATTCGCTACCGGCTGCCCCACCTGCGCCCGAGGCATGTTGCACCACTGCGGAGGTGTCACGATGAACACGATGGAAACGACCAAGCCACCGAGGCCGCCAACGTTCCGGAACCTCAGGTCAAGCTCGCCCATCCCTGACTGGGCAGTCCACATCCTCGAATCCGGATGATACGGCTCTCGCCTCTTTAGCTGCGTGTTCCTCCCAAGATCGACATCAGAGAAATTTCGCTGTCTACTATTAATCAGAAGGTGACAGAGCTGGTATGCCTGGGCAGCGCACCGAACGAGTGTCTTCAGGTTCGGGAGGTCCACGGGCTTGGAAAACGGGTCGATTCCTCCAGGCTGGGTTCCGAAGATAAAAGGGTTCGCCGTTAAACGCGCTGTTACCATGCACCCAGAAAATGCCTTTTTGCGCCCCATGGCGTTCTTCGCAATAGTTGATGTCGCGATACCCTGGGCTCCGGACCGCCGCGAATCTTGGACGGGGAAGGAGTGGACGTCAAAGTCCCGAGGGAGGGGCAAGCAGGTCGTTGCCTGCTCCTCACTAGGCCAAGCAAGGAAAGCGCCGAGACGGCCAGTACCTGCATGCCGATGTGGGTCTGCGTTGCAGATGCCAAGCCTCTGAGTCTTGCTTGTGAGGCTATTCCTAGGGTTGAGCCACACCTGTATCGCTTCAGATTTCGCGGGGCACTGCAGGCAAGGGCAAAGCTTATGAGTGACAGTGCGTGAATTCCTGTTAGACTTTTCAATGTAAGAGAAGTAAGGCTTCTTCTGCCTGCTGAGATCTCTCGTGTCGACTCCGAAGAGGTTAACAAATCTGGCGGAGAGATTTTTGCGACACAGCACGCCAGACCATCATGCTCGCGGCCCTTCAAGGGCTAACTCTCGCGTGGGAAGGTGCCCCCTTCGTCAAAGCGGTGCCCCTTCCACCGAGCAGAACTTCTGCCGCCCTTCTCGAGCCCCCGCCAAACCAACCCCGGTCCTTTGTACTTGCATTTGGAACCGCTTGAAATCGCAAGGAAATTTGGCTCTAAAAAGCATTCAACCTCCCGGCTTCTCGTTCGTCTTAACTTACACTCCAAACATCATTTTTCCACCTCCCACTTTTTAGTTCCGCCTCTGCTCCTCGTCCAGTACCGCAAGCAACACTCTCAGGCATCGCCACGCATTGTCATTCCTTGGTGCTCCACGCCTTTCTCCTCGTTGCATCACCAACATGGTCTCCACGGTCATTCTCGCCGGCCTCGTTGCCTTTGCAACAGGAGTTGTCTCGGTGAGTGAATCCAGCTTCCCCGGCAGACACTCTCCCACTGACCAGGTTCCCTCTCCAGGTCCCCATCAGCAATGCCGAAGACACATCGCAGTTCCTCATTCCCACACTCATCCCCGGCTACCGAATTGAAGATCTCGAGTGGATAGCCCAAGCGGCCCCCTCCGGCCCCTTTCTCACCGTCAACGGCACGGTTCAAGACGTTGTCGCTGCTCTCACAAAGTCCTATCCGCCGTACGAGTCCGAGCTCCGTCATGACATGGTTCATCACATGTCCCAAAATATAGTTCTTCAATCACGCTGGCGGAAAGACTACAATATCAAAAACTACAAGTGCGGCAACGATTCTGGCGAAGCAGAGACAGACCTCATCAGGGCTGGAATACGGTATTTACGGCATGTGAATGGGGTCCCCCAAAACGGGCCTGGTCCTGGGGCGTGCGGCAGAGTGTCTTGCTCATGGAAATCTGCAATCTACTGGTGTAACGACGTAAGTGACGTGTCTCAACTACACCCAATAGGTTACTGACTACCTATGTCACCAGTCCGAAACGGAGAAAACGCTCGAATCATTCGATCAGATTGCGGATAGTGCCCGTTTCCTGATTGAAATGTGTAGAAGACAGTACGATTCGTGGAGGACCGTGGCGAAGTTCGGCGGGGAGGTACACTATGATAACGGTTGGAGCGTTATTGTGAGGCGTGACGAGACTTGTTGAGCGGGTTGGCGACATTGGATGTTATGAGCTGCGTCTCCCCCTAATCGCAACCGCAGTGCAGTACATGGTCAAGAACAGGCGTTTCAGTATTTGAGATAGGAATCAGTAATTACTCACATCCCCTTCCGCTCTTCAGATGCCGCTTCATTTATCTCTTGCCATCCAAGCATCTCGCCGACCCTCACGGTTCAAGAGCAGGACGTTCGCAACTGTCAGGGACGCCCCAGGGTTAGGGTTTATAGTGGCCCAGGGGCCTATAAATGGAGGCCTTCGGCCTCCATTATTAGATTTCTGGGCTAAGCGTCAACTTTCGTCTTTCACCACCACCTACTTTGATCACGAGTCCCTTTTGCAACGCTGTTGGCCACCGCCCTTCACACTGGAGAAACCCCCTTGACAGCAACCCACTGACACATACGACCATACCCACTGGAGAACTCGGGATCCCGTCCGTTCTCCCATAGATAAGCCAGTGAGGGCCAGACTAGTAGTTGGGTCGGTGACGACTAGCGAATTCCTGGTGTTGTATGTTTTGTTTTTGCCCGTCTCCTCTTTTTGGCGGCGATCGTCAGTGGGGACGGCTCCAGACTGGCAACGGCGGGAGTTACACGTGGGCAAGACAACACTTTGTTGGAGCTTTAGCCCCAGAGAAGCTAATTGTTCCTAGTGCCGAGTGCTCTTGAGTTCGGGTCGTGAGATGCGCTGGGGTGCAGACCCGGGGCGTTGGTTCCCCGGCCAGACTCAACATTAGCCCCTGACTAACAGATCTAGCTCGGCCGTTGCGCAGCTCCCTCTTTTTTTCGACGGCGCTTACGTCTCCATGTGGCGATCTATTATGTTTTTTTCTGGTTCTCCAAATCCTCATGGCGAGGTCTATTGGAAGGTTCGAGGTGGAGGAACTTGGTCGGGGAATTCAGGGGTTCGAGGTGAAAGTCAACAATGACAACGCGCCGCAAGATCTCCGCAAAATGACTACCTATCTCTTCAGGGGACAAGACCACTTATTTCGAGCTCCTCAAAATCGACCAGCAAAGATGCGCCCGAGCACAACATGCGTTCCGGCCATATGCAGCCGCATCGGTGGACCGCCCGCGCGTCTGCCCGCTGGGCCACGCCATATCGCCCGTTAGTCGTGCATTACCGATCGATATGCCTTGCTTTACCGCAGACACCTACATACCGAGCTACCGACGGGAACTTTATTATTATTTTTTTTGTCGCCCGCTGCGCCTTTCGTTTCCTTGCGGGGAGCTTCTGTGCTTGCCTGTGCCGCGCGCCACTCGCCAAGCTGGGGATTCTGTTTATCAACAGGGGCGGAAGATATATGGCTAAAGTACAATACCTTACTGGCGATCGCCTCGTTGCGATCCTCCGCTGCGCCATTTTGTTGAGGTAAAGCGACTTGGCGGGCAGTGCGTGTCTATTTGTTCACTGGGAGGAGAGGTGAAACGAACTTCCATAAGCTTAAGGGGACTGGACTGGACTGGCTGGGCTAGAACTGCTCTCGAACCACCTCTCTTAGTGCTGGATGGGAAGCTCTCGAAAGCGCTGTGACAAAGTCCGAGAGCATCTGGAGGCTTTCCCTTTCCCCTGAACAAAACACCATCATCACCTCCCTCGTGGTCCTTCCCCCCTTTCCCTCCTCCTCCACCACAGCCTACCATGAGACCCCTTCCATCCTTGCTTTCCATCGCCCTCCTCCCCCTCACCGCAACCGCCATCATCATCTCCTCCACCGGCGGCCGACCCTCCCTTGCGCCCCCCGACGACGCCAACGACACGCACATCCACGAGTACAAGTACTTCCACGAGCCGGGCATCACCGAGATCTACGGGCACTACGACTCGCGCTTCTTCCACGCGCTCATCCCGTACGACGAGCACCTCCTCACGCTGCGGCATCTTATTCAGTCATACCTGACCACCCTGCGCTCGCTCGGCGTCGACACCTGGCTCGCGCACGGCACGCTGCTGGGATGGTGGTGGAACGGGCGCATCATGCCGTGGGACTACGACCTGGACGTTCAGGTGTCGAGCCACAGCCTGGCGTACCTGGGGAACCGGTATAACCGGACGGAGCACGCGTGGCGGTACGTCGACGCACAGACGGGGATGGAGCTGAACAAGACGTACTTGCTGGATGTAAATCCGTTTCACGGGATGCGCGGGCGGGGCATGGGGTTGAATGTGATTGATGCGCGGTGGATCGATATGGAGAATGGCATGTTTATTGACATTACGGGGTTGATGGAGAGGGACCAAAGGGGGAGGCCGGGGGTGTGGAGTTGTAAGAACTTTCATCGGTATCGGACGAGGGAGGTGTGGCCGTTGAGGGAGACGGAGTTTGAGGGGGTGAGGGCGAAGGTGCCGTATTCGTTTGATGCGGTGTTAAGGGATGAGTATGGGATGCGGGCGATGACGGTTACGCAATGGGAGGGGTGAGTTCCAGTTTTCTCTTTTGATCTTGTTTGGCGCTCCTGTTGGAAAAGGGGGTTGTTGCTGACTTGGATGTAGGCATCGATGGGACGAAGGGTTGAAAAAGTGGGTCAAGATCGAGCTGGGATCGCAGCAGTCGTAGTGGTTGCTGCTGGAGATGTGACGACATGAGAGTTGGCTGTCATTGGGCGTGTCTGCTTGGAGTTCGTGGATCTTGGGAATCCAACTGGGAGGCCTTGTGGGCGTTGCAGCGCAACTGGGATCTCCGGTCAGCAATTGGTCATGAAGATTAGGGCATTGGAACGGGATATACCATTGAAAGGGAAGACTGAGAGGAGAGCAGCGGCTGAAGTGCTGCGAACAAATGCAGCGAAATTGGGTATTGTCTGCAAACGAACACCGAATGGAATAGAACCTCAACGTGACAATCTCTGTCCTCAAGTCCGACCAGGAGCAACATGCTGATTCTGGGAGCTGAAATGCGTACACTGTGGGCAGCAAGAAGTGGATCCCCGGGTCATCATCATATCGTAAATGATACCCCTGACAGGGACCGTCGTTATGCCGAACTGCCTCCCCCTGAGCCTTGCCCTCGGCCTTGATCCCCACCATCCTTATTGGCGTCGTTCATATTCCTCCACCTCGACTCTGCCGCGCGCGCCAGAATCTCTCTTCTGCTCAACCCTGCCGTGCTTTGGCTTGAGCCTCCCAGTGTGTAAGATCCACCGACCCAACCACCGGCGTCCTCGTGTGTGTCGTCGATGACGGGCCGATACTCTTCGTCCCCCACGCTCCTCCCTCCGCTCTTCCAGTCCGCCTCGTGAACCTCACGCTCGATCTGATGACATAAATCCCAGAAATTCCTATCATGGGGGCCATGGACGTTATGCGCAAGCTCATGACACAATGTCTTCCGGATCGTCTTGTAGTCTCGGTAGCCGTCGTACGCATCTGTCCGCAGGCGAAGCTCGATGACCTCTCCTTGGTTGCGATTTAATCCCAAAATCCGCGTCGTGCCCTCGTGGTTCGACTCGGTGTATTGCGATGGGTCCATCTCTGTCAGGAGTCCAACGCTAAACTTGTGCTTGCGCATGGATGCCTTGATGCCAGGATCGGCCTTGAGTTTCTCCAGAAACTGCCTGCTGCGCTCTGGATTTGGCAGGTACGAGAGAGGTCGGATTGTGTGGAAGGTGTATGCATTGTCCTCTTGTGTTCTCCCGCGGCTCTGGCGGATGCGGGGGACTGCGCCCATCGCTGCTCTGCGTGCGGCGTCGATGGACAGTGCCGCCGTCCTCGCCTCCTGGAGTCGTTTTTGTGTGTCGCTTTTTGGCGCCATCAGCCTGATGGAGTTGCCGTCGAGCGGGGATATGTCCACTTTGTCATCGTCGGGGCTCTTCAAGAGCGATTTGAACCCCGGAACGCGCTTTTCGATCATGATCTTGCTCATTTTCCAGTCGTACTCGGGCCAGCTCATCTGTGCCTGGAGTAATATATCCTCGAGCGCTGCGCCGCTGTGGAAAGCCCATTTATCCGAGTATTTTTCAGGGCCGAATTTGACGCTGATGACAAACTCGGGGCCGTCAGAAGGCGTCGTTGAAGGTCCCTCGCCCAGATTTTCTGAGGGCAGGCCTTCATCCGCTGGCTTCTGCACTGCGTCCATAGCTTCGCGAGTCAAATACCAAGAAAGCGCGTTCCTATCTCGCTTGAGATATATTTTTCGATATCCTGCAGTTCTGATCTTCCGAATCGAAGCCCGGCGATCTGATGTTGATGCGCCAAATGAGGGGTCGTGGGTGTTACGATAAGGAATCAGTGGCTCAGAATCGCAATGCCTGAAACAAACCAGAAAATCAGCAGAAATTTTATGCGATACGCAGAGATTTGATGAAGAGATGTCGATTCGATTGAAGGGGTCGTCCACTTATAGAGGATCATTTGCCGACCATTCTAGAAACGCGGAAGTGGCTTCGGTTTGTCATCACGCCCCAATCCCGCACCTCAACGGTTTCCAGCCACCGATCGGGGAGACACAGAAAACAATCAAGATAGGACCACGCGCATGCTGGCAGGGTGTTTGTGTCGCGACAAGTCTCACAAGTCGCCCGAAAAGGACATACAGAAGTCGCACTGGCACGAGGCCATTAGCAAACTTCCAGGTTGGTTAGTGATCCTGTGGAGTACGCGCCTCATTCCAACCTGCCAGCCCTACCGTGTGCTTTTTGATCGCGTTACAGCCCAGGTCTTGACGATAGACGTCATGTATCACATCCCCCAATTGTTCCGTTGGAACCACAGCATCGAACCACGGCATCGTCCCACCAGATTGTTTGGAGAACAAACAAATTAATTGAGCCGCCAAACCTGGAGACGGCAGGAGGACCCAATGTGGGGAACTGTTGTGCCGGGTAGTAACCTGGAAATTTGGAGACCACTGCGGCTCCCCGTCATCTGCCAAGTCTGACAGGAATCATGCCAGCTCAGCGTCTGCAGCAGCTGCACGCGTTGTAGGAACAATAAATAAATACTGCTGCAGAGGACAGAACAGAGGCGATTGTTGTTGGCAACTTGTGAAAGTCTCGCCCGTAAATCCGTCATCATCCCCGTCAAAGGCGGCCGCGCACGACATCTGTCTCTCGTTAGAAACGCACTAGCGCCACAGAATGGCGGGGTCGTTCTTGAAAAGGAAACGGCTGCCGTTGTCAAATCTCAGGTCTCGCAGCGCCCACAGCGCCTGCGACAGGGGTGGTCTTGGGGACCGAATCAGCGAAACATCGGCCCAAGATTCGTGATTGTGCGTACCCGCTACCGAGATTCTGCCTTCCGTTTTGAGTGCAGCCAAGTACGTGATACCTTGGCCTAGTCTGGGCTCGTCTGGGCCTCGTATCCCGAATCCTCCTTTTCATCGGCTCGCTCTCCACCCATCCTTCGTGTTGTCTCCCTCTTCCTCCTTTGCCCCCCCGAGCGAGTGAATTGAGGAAGGCGGCTGCGTGCGTGATCCTCATCGTGTTTTTCCCATTCTCGTCACTCTTTTGACATAGTTGCCCGGTTTTGACGTTTTTTGCCGTCTAACCACCACGCTCTCTTGGCCGAGAGAAACCGACGAGAGCGAGCGTTTCATTCCGATATCTTGCAATCTATTCCGCCTTCTCTGTCACCACTGAAACAATGCTTGTACGCAGCTCCTCCCCGCGCCCTACCGCCCACCAGCGGACCAGGGCTCCCCAGCTGAGCATCGCAGAGCTGACGCGTTTTCTTGCGCAATCTAGGTCCAGTCTGCGCTCGTCGCCCTCGGCGCGACACTTGCTGCCGCCGTCCCGACTCTCGTCGCGAAGGACAACTACTTCGTCAACCCCAAGACCGGCAATCGTTTCCAGATTGTCGGTGTTGCCTACCAACCCGGCGGGTCCGCTGGATACAACCCCGAGCTCAAGGTCGACCCCCTCAGCGACAAGGACATCTGCCTTCGTGATGCCGCGCTCCTCCAGGTTCTCGGCGTGAACGCCATCCGCGTCTACAACTTGAACCCGGACCTCAACCACGATGAGTGCGCCAGCATCTTCAATGCCGCCGGCATGTATATGCTTCTCGACGTGAATTCGCCTCTGGTCGGTGAGAGTCTGACCAGTTGGAATCCATGGGAGTCGTACTATGCCTCGTACTTGAACCGCACCTTCGCCGTCGTGGAGGCCTTCAAGGACTACCCCAACACCCTGGCCTTCTTCTCTGGAAACGAGGTCATGAACAACGAAGAGACCGCCGCCACCGTCCCCCCGTACTCGCGCGCCGTGACCCGCGACATCAAGAACTACATCAAGAAGCGCGGCGGCCGTGCCATCCCCGTTGGCTACTCTGCCGCCGACGTCCGTGAGATCTTGTTCGACAGCTTCAACTACTTCCAGTGCGCCGAGGATGGCAAGGCTGACGACCTCAGCCACGCCGACCTCTTCGCCTTGAACAGCTACAGCTGGTGCGGCGCTGCGAGCTTTAAGACAGCGGGCTACGACGTGCTTGTGTCTGGATTCAAGGATAGCTCTGTCCCCATTTTCTACTCCGAGTATGGCTGCAACACCCCGTCGCCGCGTATCTTCACCGAGGTGGGTGCTATTTACGGCCCCGAGATGACGGATGTGTTCTCGGGTGGCGTTATGTACGAGTACACCCAAGAAGCCAACAACTACGGCCTCGTTGATATCCACGACGATGGTTCCATCACCCTCCGCCCCGACTACTACGCGCTGAAGGGCCAGTTCGCCAAGCTCGACTTTAAGACGATCCAGGGCGTAAAGCCTCCCACCGGCGCTGCCCCCAAGCCCCCTATTTGCGAGCCCAAGCTCATCACCACCAAGGGCTTCAACAACAACTTCACCCTTCCCGTCCTGCCTCCTGGAGCCGAGGAGATCATCGACGGTGGCGTCAAGCCGGCTCCCAAGGGCAAGCTTGTCACTCCTAGCACCCTCACTGTCAAGTACAAGGTGAAGAATACCGATGGTTCGGAGCTCAAGAACCTTCAGGTCAAGCAGCTGGCGGATGATCAGATCAACGGTATGCTATTACTGCCTTTCTTCCTCTGCAGCATATGCTAACAACCTTTTACAGAGCCCGGACTTAACAGCGCCGAGGTTGTTGCTCCCACTGGCACTACTACCACCACTGGACCTGGCTCGTCCACGAGCTCATCCTCCCAGTCCAGCTCGAGCAACGCCGCCATTAAGACTGGCGTCGTTGGCCTGCCTGCGTTCGCCATGGGAGCTCTCGCACTTGCGGCCGTCGCTCTCTAAGCCCAGCGCCGGCGCACAAGGGTGTTGGACCCCCAACACCAACCCTCGCAAGTGGCGAGTCCTGCCTGTCCCAACAAGACCCCCACCATGTCTGTACAGGGCAGCAATGCATCTCTACACTGCTGAGCGGGAGCGAGCATAGATGGTTTGATGATTTGGAAGGCATGACGGAGGAGGGAGATGCCGTAATGTAATATGGCTTTCTGTTGCTTACATATGGCGGTGTTACATGGCATGGCGAGTCTGTTTTTTTCTTGCTCTTTATAACTCGCCCCTGTTGTAGCCAGACGCGGTTGAGGTGGAAAGACAAAAACCACGATACAAAGCAAGGCACCTCGGACAAATTTCCCTGACGCGATTTTCTATGTATGATACCACTTCCTTTCGCGTTTATATTGCTTGTTCTGTGTTCAATGTTCGATGTACCTACCTATGCGAGGCTCTCGAAACATGGGTGAGAGGGTGTGAGCAGACGGTGTTAGACTTGGCTGTGTGTGCTTGTGTGCAATATGGTTGTGACCAGTCCTGAAGTTCATGACAATGCGCACACCCCGTCAGCGTCTCATCGCTATCACTAGAGTCTCCGTCAGGTTCACTGGTTGGTTGCTGGTTGGCGTTCATTGGGTTCGAATGCAAGATTAGACGCATTGGGAGGATGAGGGTCTCAGTACCTACTGCGGTTGTCGGGCTTTGCAGCACATATCCGAGTCTGACGCTGAGAAGCCTGAAAGGATGCGGCCCCCATTTGAGATGTAACATTTCGTTGCCCAACATGCGACTTCAGGATCTCCTCGACCCGAGAGATGCCACAGTGAAGCCAGTCGGGGCCAGCACAGAGTCAAAGTAACAATACTTTTATTTGATGAACGGTAGACAGATGGGCAGCGTACAACCGACGATCCGATTAAACTACAATAGCGACCGCATAACCATGTCGTCCATGAACTCATGTATCTGCTGTAGGGCTTTCTCTATCTGACCCAACCCTGGCATCATTCCTCTTTCCGAGCCCATGCGCCCGACCTGTATATTACTGAAACCCATCCCATGAGAACAAATCACCGCGTGCCATCCAACCGTCATTGGTTCATTTAACCCTTGAACTCCTCAGCCTTGCTCTCTTCCCACTTGCCGGGAATGAGCGCCAGAGGCACGATACCGCTGACGTGCATTTCAGGGCCGAAGATCTTGGCATTGAGACCAAGCTCTTGTGTTGCGGCCTTCATGTTCTTGAGACCTTCCTGGTAGTTGGGGCCGGCACGCCGGACCCAGATCTGCACGTTGTGCTCGTTGAGAGCCTTGGCGTACTCCCGGAGAGCCTTGATGACACCCTTGAAGGTGCTGGCAACGTTTGTGAAGTTGGCAATACCACCACCGATGAAGAGGACCTTGCCCTTTTCGCTGACAGGAGCGCGGAGCATCAGGTCGAGGACAGTGCGGGCATAGTGGTAGGTTTGGGACTCGGTCGGCGCGCCAGAGTACTCTCCGTAGTTAGCGAGCTCATCGGCAAAGCCAGCCGAGGCAATAGCGTCAGCGTAGACGACGGAGGCACCACCACCGGCAACGAGGGTCCAGATTCTGCCGTTGGGGTTGAGGACGGTGAGCTTCAGCGAAGCACCGGTCTTGGCGTCGAGCTCGGCAATGTAGGCTTCCTCCTTAGTGAGCTCACGGCCGAAGGGGGCGGGGAACTCAATTGGCGGGCCGGCATCGATGTTGATGGTGCCGTTGGCCGTGGTAGGGGCGACAATGCCGAGGGCGGCAGGGGATCTTGCGATAGCCCACTTCACACCGCACTCGAAGTCGGCAGTCTGATCAAGCTTGGCAGCGAGATCCAGGAAGTGCACAGACGCAGAGGTGGCATCCTCGTTGGGGATGACAACGAGGGGGTTGATTTCCAGGTAGGTGAATTGGCAGTCGACATAGACGGCATAGAGACGGGTGACTGCGACATGGTCAGACTGGCCGCTCGGAAGCACTTGGCTACACCAAACTTACTGAAGTCAACCAGCACCTTGTGGACACCCTTAGGAACCTTCGAGAGGAGGGCCTTTGCGATCTCCTCGTTTGAAGGATACTGCGAGAGGTCGACGGGAATGAGAAGCTTCTCAGCCTTCTCGTCGACATCACCGACGTCAACACCGCCCTCATGGGTGAAGAGGATCCAGTCGCCCTGTTGATAACATAACGTTAGTCTCGATAAGGTGCGGGCCGCAAAACATTAAAGCGAATGCTTTTTTGGGTTGCATGTGGTTGCGGGTGGCTGGCTGATGGGCGATCCAACCTCACCGCAGCGGTCTGGCCGCGGGATAATGCGGTTTAGCCTCCGCTCGTCCGTCGGCTCGGGGCTTTGGCATCGGCACCCACACAAAATGCCGCCCTGATCGCCAATGCTGCATGGCGGATATTGTCCTCTCCTCGCTATAAAGCAGAGGGAATGCCCGCAACGCAGAACGGATCGGTTTTCTCTTCATCACGAGTGACATTCACCACATTGCGCCAAAGCCCCACAGGGCATCCGACCCCTGATGCGCTTGCATGTGGGGCCTCGGCCCCGGACCTTCACCTCTCCCACCATGAATCAAGGGAACGCCAGCACTTACGTCGCGCACGGAGTTGATCTACAAGAGCGTTAGAATCTTCATTCTCAAAGAATCGGCATTTCTCTCCTCCGGTACTTACGTTGATATAATATTCAGTATTTTGGGGGTGCGGCACGAACGGCTCAACAAGGAACGATCGGAGAACACCCTCGACGTGCTCAACCTTCTGGGGCTTGCCAGCGCGTGCGGCAACCCAAGCCTTGGCCTCGGGCCAGGTCTTGTTCAGGGCGAGGAGGCCGCTCTTGCCTCTGCGCTTGATGAGCTGGTCGGGCTTTGCGACGAACTTGGCGCCAGCGTGGAGAAGCCATGGGTATGTGACCTCGGCCTGGTCGAGAATGGCGTTCACATCGGCATCCTCAGGGAAGTAAAGCGAGGCAAGTCTGGGAGGAGGGTTGTGCTTCGGGGTCGGCAGCGGGCTCGGCTTGATGACCGGGGCGCGCGTGAGGTGGTAGTTGAGGATGGCCTTGCCGTCGGCCTCGAGAATGCTCTTCGCAGACATGTTGGCGGTTCTGAGGAGAAAGAGGTAAGTGGGATTGTCTCCTTGTGTTGAACAGCTTTATTCTTGCTCTGCTCTCCCACTGTCAGACTCGCTCAGGGAGTGGGTGGTGGGGGAGGCTCGTGCAATCGCCGGCGACAGTTCGCGGGCAGCAACAGGCAAAACTTGGAGCGGGACTCGACGTACGTACCTTGAAAGCTCAAGTGAGGGGCAATTGAGAACGCAGCAATTCGAAAGATCTCGAGGCAGGAATGCAGCAGTCAGGAATGCGAAAACACACCGAATTCAAGGAAGGAGGGAGAAAGTGGCGGGTGCGTGATGGATGTCGGATTCCGGGAGGGCCCCTTTCGAAAAAGTCAAGGAGATCGGCTACACAGCAACAAAAAGTTCAGCCTCTGGCGTCTGCTCCGAGCGGCAAGGGACCGTAGCTTGCTTTGGGTGTTGGGAAGAACCCAGAAAAAGGCACGCGGAGTGTCCGCCCGCCAAAACCTTTGGGGTTGATCCAAGCGGGGCAGCGACTGTGGGACGAGGGGGGCGGTCTGGGGCGGAAAAGTATCGGTACATCGGGCCCCTGGAATGGGGGGTGTGCTGCAGGGTACGAGGGGAAGTCTCCGCTCCGCCAACCTAACTTTCGCACGCACGCAGGCCCGGACGGGTGTTGCCAGGCAGACCGACATCTCCAGCATGCAGACCGCATCCAGTCCGCTGCCCGACAGCGTGGATGCGGTGTGCATCGCATCTCTTGCTATCCTTTCTTTGGTTACCCTTCAGGCACTCCAACCTCTCAATCTTTATCTTTTCCTTTCGTTCTCCCTCGAGCTTCATGCCTCGATGCCCGATTGCCGCTGGTTACGACCGTCTGGCGCTGCAGTGGTGTGTTTGCGGTTCATCCCATCCATCCATCCTCCACAAAGGTCAGACGGAAGTGGATTGGGGATGATCCGCCCGCAACTCCAGCAATGGGCGGCGGCAGTGCGACGGGCTGATGAAATGAGCCCGAGCCAGGTTGTGCAGCAACTGTCGCTATCGATCTTGCGTTGCAACACTGCCTTCTAATTCCCGCCATCTTTTCTCCTTTTTCTTTCTCTCGGCTTCCACGCTCATTTCACGCACCGGCGACTAGTGCAGAGTGACCCGTTTGGGCTTTTGGGTCCTGGTGTGACTGATGCGAGTCTATGACCCCTCAAGAACTCCAAGTGCGGTAGCTCCTGCAAGGGAGTGGAAACCACCGCAGTGCGGATCCGCGCCGGGCCTGAAGCATGATGAAGACACCCTCTGATGCCCGCTGATGCTGGTGATGTGTCTCCAGCAGGTTGGGCTGGAACTCCGACCAAGTGGGCTTTGAACTCTGTCTTCAGTGGCTGCGCCGGGAACCGACCGGCTCGGCGCCGGATCCCGAGATAGCAGTCTTATGTCATTCCAGTGCCCTCCATGAGGTGTTGCACGGCAGGGCAGCCGCCGGCATGCTTTGCGATGGGATCAGCACGGCAGGGCTGTGTTGCCGCCCCCCAATGCCGATATTCTGGCATCCTATTGCTGATGGAGTGCGATTTTTGCGAGAGGTTCATTTTTGGCACAATTGCCCAGGGACTGGCGGCGGCGGATCGAACGAAAAAAGATTGAGTGGGTGAGGTGCCCACGCAGCGTGGCCCGCAAGGTACTGGTACCTGGGCTGCCAAGGAGGTGGGGTGGGCCCGGTGCTGTCAGCTCGCGAATTGGTGAAAGTCCGCTAGGCGATCGGACCAGGGTCGAAAAAAGAGTTGGGGAACAAATTCGTTTCTTGTTGGATGTTGACTGCCCCTCCGCCCAATGAGAGCCCGCAACAATTCTTGGGGATTTCAGCAAAGTTCAGGTCTTGCGTTGTCGACTCCCACTTGGACCCCCCGCCAAACCAGCACGGCATCCACTGGAAGGTTTCCCCTGCGGAGCTCTTGCCGAACAGCGCCCTCGCATTCCCGCAACTCACCACAACCACGCCCACCCACCCCCGACCTAGAACTCCCCGACCGAAATAGAAGGGACCCTGCTGAACAAAAAACCTCCCCCCCGAATTCCCCCCCGACCTCACTCCCCATTGTCATTTCCAAAGCGTCCGTTCTGCTCTCCAAACACCCGATTGCGATATCTCGCCTGTCCCTCCTTGAATTGACAAAGAACGTTTCGCTGCACGCGCCGAGAGTCGAAGAGCTCGATCACAATGCCTGCTGCTCCTTCCGGCTCGAACGGGGTCAATGGCGGCGCTGCTGCTGCTGCCGCGGGCCCTGGCCTCTCCGCGAACGACAACATCCGCCGCTTCGCTGCTCCCAGCCGACCTCTGAGCCCGCTCCCGCCGCATGCTCTGTTCAACGACAAGACGAGATGCTTCGTGTACGGTCTCCAACCCCGCGCCGTGCAGGGCATGCTCGATTTCGACTTCATCTGCAAGCGGGCCACCCCCTCGGTCGCCGGCATCATCTACACATTCGGCGGTCAGTTCGTCAGCAAGATGTACTGGGGCACCAGCGAGACGCTGCTCCCGGTGTACCAGGAGGTGCCCAAGGCCATGGCCAAGCACCCTGACGTCGACGTCGTTGTCAACTTTGCCTCGTCCCGCAGTGTCTACAGCTCGACGCTGGAGCTCATGGAGTACCCCCAAATCAAGACGATTGCCATTATCGCTGAGGGCGTCCCCGAGCGTGTAAGTCATAGCTGCTCTGCCCATTGACAAAGCGGGGATGAAGACTGACCTGGAACAGCGTGCCCGAGAGATCGCCCACATCGCTCAGAAGAAGGGCATCACAATCATCGGCCCCGCCACGGTCGGTGGTATCAAGCCCGGCTGCTTCAAGATTGGTAACACTGGCGGTATGATGGACAACATTGTTGCCTCCAAGCTCTACCGCAGGGGTTCCGTTGGCTACGTCTCCAAGTCCGGAGGCATGTCCAACGAGCTCAACAACATCATCTCCCAGACCACAGATGGCGTTTACGAGGGTGTTGCCATTGGTGGTGACAGGTATCCTGGCACCACTTTCATCGACCATCTGCTGCGTTATCAGAGTGACCCCGCCTGCAAGATCCTTGTCCTTCTTGGCGAGGTTGGTGGCGTTGAGGAGTACAAGGTGATTGAGGCCGTCAAGCAGGGCGTCATCACCAAGCCGATCGTGGCATGGGCTATTGGCACTTGCGCCAGCATGTTCAAGACCGAGGTCCAGTTCGGCCACGCCGGTTCGTTCGCCAACTCGCAGCTCGAGACGGCCGCGATGAAGAACAAGAGCATGCGCGAGGCTGGCTTCTACGTCCCCAACACATTTGAGGACATGCCCTCCCTCCTCAAGGATGTCTACGACAAGCTTGTCAAGAACGGCAGCATCAAGCCCCAGCCGGAGCCCATTGTCCCCAAGATCCCCATCGACTACTCGTGGGCTCAGGAGCTCGGCCTCATCCGCAAGCCGGCTGCCTTCATCTCCACCATCTCCGACGACCGTGGCCAGGAGCTCCTTTATGCTGGCATGCCCATCTCGGATGTGTTCAGAGAGGATATTGGCATTGGTGGTGTCATGTCTCTCCTCTGGTTCCGTCGCCGCCTGCCCGACTATGCTTCCAAGTTCCTCGAGATGGTGCTCATGCTCACTGCCGACCACGGTCCGGCCGTGTCTGGCGCCATGAACACCATTATCACCACCCGTGCCGGCAAGGACCTGATCAGCGCCCTTGTCAGCGGTCTCCTCACCATCGGCTCCCGCTTCGGTGGTGCTCTTGACGGAGCCGCGGAGGAGTTCACCAAGGCCAGCGACAAGGGTCTGAGCCCCCGTGAGTTCGTTGACAGCATGCGTAAGGCAAACAAGCTCATTCCCGGCATTGGCCACCGTGTCAAGTCGCGGAACAACCCCGATCTCCGTGTCGAGCTCGTCAAGGAGTACGTCAAGGCCAAGTTCCCCAGCCACAAGCTCCTCGACTACGCCCTGGCGGTTGAGACTGTCACCACCTCCAAGAAGGACAACCTTATCCTGAACGTCGACGGTTGCATTGCTGTTTGCTTCGTTGACTTGCTGCGCAACTGCGGCGCTTTCAGCCCCGAGGAGGCGGAGGACTACCTCAGCATGGGTGTGCTCAACGGTCTCTTCGTGCTCGGTCGCAGCATTGGTCTTATTGCCCATTACCTCGACCAGAAGAGACTTCGCACTGGTCTCTACCGTCACCCTTGGGACGACATCACCTATCTCCTCCCCAGCCTGCAGCAGTCCGGCCCACCAGGCGCCGAGGGCCGTGTGGAGGTGCAGATGTAAGGGGGTTTCTCTGGGTTTTGCGAAAAAAGGGCGGAGGAATGAGGAATTCGGGCGTATATCCAATGGTAGAAGGAAGGCAATTCAGGATTGGGATTGGAACACCGCTTTACACGGGCTCTGAAGTTCGACGTTTCAACGTGACATGTCATGATTTTGGTAGAGTGTGCTCGGTTCAGTCGAGTGTAAGACAACGAAGGAAATAGACCTTTAATTGATGAAGCAGAGTTATGCAACATTTCTATTTTGCACCTGGACCTGGAAAGCTGTCGCGTGCTCTTCTCATGGCAATGCCCTGTAAATCATCGAGCTGCATGCAGCAGTCTGTGAGGTGCGACCCGCTTTTTTATCAAGCCGGCAAAAAATGGCGGTCTGACCCGGCATAATTTTTGTCCCTCGTGCCAGCATCCCGACGTTTCCAGGTCGGTAGCATCTCACAATTCCGACGCGACGACCTGTGTACCCATTGCGCCTCAACTGTAGCAGCTGATCAAGTGAGAACCCAATTGCCATCCCCTCGTAGGACCATTCCAAAAGCTGCTGGCGTTGCTGACCTCTCCCCCAGCCAGACGACGACAAGCAGCGCAAACCTCAAATCACCATCATCACCCCCACTCCGAGCTCGACTCCCACTCGACCGGGCCAGACAACTACCCTCAATTGCACACCTCACACATCAAACACATACAATGTCCTGGTTCCGCATCACCCTCCACCGCAGCGCCATCGGCCTGCCCGAGCGCACGCGCGGCGTCCTCTCCGCGCTCGGTCTCCGCAAGCGCCAACAGGTCGTGTTCCACCCCGTCAGCGCGCAGTTCGCAGGCATGATTCTCAAGGTCAAGGAGCTGGTCAAGGTCGAGGAGGTGGATAGGCCGTTGTCGGCGGCGGAGGTCAAGGCGGAGCGGACGCCCGAGCCGGGGTTCTGGGTTGAGTCGCGCGCGGCGGGGGGCGTGTTGAAGGAGGTGGAGGCGTTGGCGAGGAGGAGGGGGGGGGTCAAGGTGGAGGAGGAGGGGGAGGTTAGGTTATGAGGAGGATAGGGGAGGGGATTTGTACGATTGATTGAGGGTGTACGATCGTGTTAGTTGAGGAGAGACAGCTCTGCTACGCTACGGCTAGAGGGTATCAGAAAGACATAGACGAGGGATCTTGTGGGTTGTTGTGTATTGTATAATTTAAATGCAGTGTCGACATCAACATCACGAGAAACAAGGAAGTTTAGAATAATGGTATCTTGCCCTATGCTGCTCCCTCTGTCGGTATGTATGCTGTTTGGTGCAAGACCAGGGAGACCTGAATGTCTGCGTAGGGCGAGACTGGTCAAAAATCTACTAGTATCATACAAGCAAATTGGGAGAATCGTGTCTCGTTTTCGTTCCCTTCCTCCCATACCCGCCCGCCCTTGGGGAAGTCGATCCGAAATTATCATGCTGAAAAACGCTCCCAGCCATCCTGCGCCTTGTATCCCAGATAGAATTCTGCCGTTTCCGAGAAGAAACAGCCGTAGAAGCCCAAGATATGTTCCTCCCATTTGGCAGAACGGGGACACCAAAATACACTCTCCTGAACAGAGTGAGCCGGCAGACAGAACCTCGTTTGTCCAACCTTTGCAAGCTTCCGTCACGATAGCAAGAGAGTCAAGCCGTGCGCATCGGATTCTCGAAAAATTAGACGCTCTGCGTTCTCTCCGCTCCCGAATGTCCGTATCGGTGGATCTGAAAGGCAAAACCATGTTGTCCAGTCTTTCCCAAACTTCCGCTACGAGCTCCAGTAGAAATCTGACCGCTCAGCCTCGAGTAACCGAGAAAGTAGACATCCCCTGTGTCGTCAAGCCCCTGAAGGTGCGTGTTGGCACACTCTAGACACTTCTCGCCTGCTCGATGTACTCCTGACCAGGGGTCTCATACTCGCTGACAAAGTACTTAGCAGCCTGGCGGCCGAACCAGTTCGAAAACTTCGTCAGCTCTTCACGCAGACGATTCACCGACTGCTGGTCCATGTTGGTCTGGGCGATGAGCTCAGGAAGAGAAACTGTTCAGTCAGTAAACAGCAGGCAACAAGAGGACCAGAGGGCAAGTACCGAGAAGACGAGCAAGATGCTCTGCGCCGTACGTATCGACAGCGCTCTTATGCTTGCAGTCAGATCCAGAGTTCCACTGCTGATGAAGGTCGTAGTATTGAGCGCGCTCGAATCTGTGGCAGTTGTGTCAGCTGTTTGTTCAACAGCAAAAGGAATCCGGGCACATTTACCTGTAGAGCAGGATACGACCAAGGCATCTGTCGAAATAGTTGCGCAGGCCCGAGATAGTCTCCTCCAGGATCTCCAGTGAGGCAGATCCATCCTCGCGATGGGGCCGCTCAAACGCAAGATAATCATCGAGGATCTCTTCGACGGGGTGAACATGAGGGAGAGGAACAAGCTGCTGGTTCTTCGTGACGTTCTCCCAGTCGTCAACGAGCATGGACTTGATGTGATCCGGGACCGGAATCTTAATCGACGGTCGGTTATGGAAATTCTCCTCCTAGAAACAATGTCAGCGTCGTCGTTGCGGTCATTGATGCGCTACCGTCAAGTTCCAAGACGTTGCTAGCCACTAGGCTACTCAAAAACGTACACTACTCTGTCCGATTTCCAACTGGAAATCGTTGAAATTACAACCTGCGGCGATTTCGCCATTGGAAGGAGACTGAGACTGCGGAGCAGCCTTTGGGGTGGAAAGCGGTGACGAGACACTTGTTCCTGTCGATGAAGATGACGGAGCGGATCCGCTCGCCGAGGCGGTTGACGAAGTACCACCAGCAGGTAGCGGCGCCGTTACCACGGCCGAACTTCTGGTCTGGCGCGTGATTCCAGTCGGAGCTGCAGCGGCCTGAAGTGAGCCCTTCTTCTTTCCGGTGGTCTTTTTGGCTTGTACATTCTCGAGGCTTTCAAGCTGGGCTTCGAGCTGAGCTGCGAGCTGGGCTTCATGACGATGCTTGGCGGAAGTTCCGGCGAGAGGCATGTTGATGTTGGGCGTAAGCCATACCCAGTACATTCCCATGCGGCGGGTGTAAGTGCCCAATCGTCGCGCCCTCAGAAGCACCGGGTGTCTATCGCCCGGGCCTTGGGGCCCATGGGGTTCCGTGTAGAACCGGCCGTCGGCGATGGTAAATTCTCCTTTCCTGCTCACATACGTCTCGTTTGGCGACGGGAATTGCAGGAGCAGGTCCTCAGGCGCCGCAGCGTTGACCCACAGAGCCTCTCGCTTTGCGAAGTCATCCATTTGTTCGCCGACTTCACCGGTCATGTCGTGGACGGCTTGAGGATAACGTGGCTCCCGGCCGCCGACCGTGCACTTTCTCGGCGAAAGAGTTCTGACCATGTTGAATGGAATTGACGACGATCAGAATTGGTCGCTGGAGGAAGTGTAGGAAATCGGTGTGTTGGCAGCGGCAAAACTGCGTCTTGCGAGAGGAGGCGGCGAATGGGGGATGTCGAGAATGGTGCTTTGGCGTGACAGCAGACGTTTCCCGCTCAGCGGTATCAGGCCTGCGAACAAAACGAACGACGAGAATATGGATCTGCGGTTACAAGAGTAGAAACTTCCTATAGCGGATTGGCAGATGGCGCTGTTAGGTGTGGTCGAGATGGCGGTTCCAGAGGCACAGAAAAGTGCGAGCTCGATCTTGCCGCGAGAGGGGGCTTGCTTGGTTGAGAACGCAAACCTGATTCCAGCCAAAGCAGATGGCAAGGAGGAGGTGAGTCGATTGCTTGCGGTCGAAAAGAATCGAAAACCGTGCGTGAAAGGTGTTGAGCGGCAGGAAAGAGCAGAAAAGAGGGGGTTGAGAGTTGGCAATCAGGCAGTGCCGGACCAGCAGGCGAAGGTCGGTTGGGTTTCCTTGATTTTCTCGATTGTGTGAGAAAATTGCAAAGGGCTCGCTCTGCAAGAAGGGGGGAAAAGAGTGTTCGTTTGCAAGATTCCTCTTGGGGTGGTCGACTTGCGTGGTGGATTGCGAAAGGAGGGGGGCAGCGCTGAGAAGTCGCGTGTTTTGGTGTTTTGTCTCCTTTCGCCGTGAGAGATTGTGGCCAACGCTGCTCTCCGGAATTTGCGCTCCCCCTCCGCTCTAATCAGGAGACGCCAAATGCAGTCCCTCCTTTCCCTCGCCGGTGCCTCGACCTAAGTTGAGCACCCAACCAAAGGCACTCGATCTCCACCAGCCTCTTGTTCTCCATCCCTCGCAAGCTTCGAGGAAGACACAGGTGCGTTTCCCCTCGACCCAACGCCTCGATTCCAAGCTTCCTAACTTCCACACAGCGATGCCAGGTCTTCCTCTCAATATCCTCCTGCTTCCCACAGCTGCGCACCCTATTCTCGGGGCAGACCGCTGTCGGCATCGGCACCCCTGCCCCGAGCCCCGAGTCCACGAAGCACTACCTCCGGGGCCACTTTCCCGACACCAACCCTCCGTCCCCCAAACACAGTACCGCAGCAACCACCAGCAATGGCTGCAACAACAGCGAAGGCAACACAGAACGCAACGAAACCGCAACGCACGCAACCAAGACAGAAAGAAACGGGGTATCTGGAGGGGATCGACTCACATTCTCAAGATCGAAATCTCTCGCCCGTCTCGGGCCTCGTCCGCTCTGAGTCACGGCACCACCCGCGGCCGTCCGCTCCTCACTGCCGCGCGCCGAGCTCATGTCGGAACCGCCCGCACCACGACCCGTCCCCTGCAGCTTCTTCGCGGGCTGCTTGGCCGCCTTCAGCGTGTTCGACTGGGCGCGCAGCTGGGCGGCCAGCTCCTTGTTCTCGTCGGTGAACTTGCGGACGCGGTCCTGCGGCACCCAGTCATCCCAGCTGGCCTTCCATCCCTTGTAGTGGATCTTGTACTGCCAGCCCTCGCCGTTCTCGCCCGGCTGGACGTCCAGGATTTTGGCCTCATAGAGCATTTCCATGTGGAAGCACAACACGCGCTCCTCCTTGGAGAATGGCGCCTGCGGCGGCTGCTGTTTCGGGGCCATGGCTATGAGATGAGATGAGATGAGATGACAGAATATGTCGTTCGATTTATGAGGTGAAGGGACACGACAAGACGCGGATGAGATATTGTCTGAGAGGATGAAGGTGTCGCAAAACCGATGAGGGAATCGTCGATGTAGCTTCTTTCCCAGCTGAAAATTCAGCAAAATTTGAGGATCCACGTGGGTCAGAGTACCTGTGTAGGTTATGGACGCCCAATTAAGGTTGTTTGGCTCGAGGTTCGCGAGTCTGTTAGTCGGGAAGTCGCGATACGCAATGAGAGGTTGCGGCAGGGACTTACCGAATCACGAGATCACGCGTTTCTTGTCGATTTAGCGTGTCGCACACGAATCCCAGGCCAAGCACAGACCAGACTCCCTCAACACCAGAAACGAGTTGATGACGCTTCAAGTTGTTTCGCGGACAGAAAAAAGAGAAAAAAAAACCCTGCAAACCCGAGAATTTATTTCAAAAAAAACTGGCCACGTTCCACCTTCTCCGTCTCCTCTTGAGGATACGCAATAGTCATTTCCAATTTTCGAGTCCCCAATTCACACAATGGCACCCACTGAGGCCAAGATTCTGAGCAATTATCTGCTCGTACCTGCACAACTACCAGCCATCATCTCATTGCAGGAATTCATCGCGCTGTTTCCGCGCCCGTTACAGTCATCGCCTCAGGTCCGCAGTTTATACCGCGATCTACAGAGCCAGCGGAACTCACTTGTAGATTCCGTGGCTTCGGAGATTGAGGATGAAGTGAAGAAGGGCAAAGCACTACGTCGCGTCGTCATCAAGACGAAACGTCAAGCCGAGGCACAGGAGTATGATGATGAGACTGAAATTGAGAGATTGGTGAGCCGCCTCCCCACATATACACATCACAAACCCTTTGTCTCTTCTCATCGGAGACTTGACACTGACAAAGGCAGTTGTTTGGGGCCACATCAAACGTGCAAGCGCCAAAGCACACAGTGAACTCCATTCTTCCCGACTTAGAGGGCGCCGTTGGCGAGCTTGAAGGCGAGCTTCAACGCCTGCAACAGGAAGAGGCTTCGCTCTTGGCTGCCGTTCAACAAACTGTTGGCAGCATGAGCGATCTCCGCTATGGCCGTCCAGGCAACAACCAGCTTCGAGAGCAGGTTCTCGACGGCCTGCTCGACCTGCAGGAGACTTGCAAGGCAAAAAAGTAATATATCGATTTCTACGGAAAAGCGCGGACATTTAACCCTGACATGCGCTTGTATAAGATTCCCAATTCCTATCCCAGGACAGACATGCACAAAGAAAGCAACGGTTTCCTCCCGTCGTTTACCCTCCCAGTTTAAGCATCCGAGTCCAAGCCAGGCCCACGCTACCCTCTGATAACACAAACAAGAAATTCCGGTCATTCAGAAGAGTCCATTACAATCACTTTACGAGCGAGCATCACCTGGGGGAGCAGCACCTCTGGGAGCGCCGGGGCGGCCACCAGCGGGGTCCATTTGGCGGTTCCTAGAAACAGTCAGTGCTCCGTGCAGCAAGCGACAAAAGAATACAAGAGACTTACATGACCGATCTGCTGAGGAAGGAGACAATGAGCATGAAAGCCCACGAGGGAATCACATTGAAGCCATAAAGAATATAGCCGATGGGAACGGCCAAGTTGTACTGGGCGAGGATGCCGTCAAAGGGGTGGAAATAGCTCTCGACGAAGCGGAAGTTCTCCTTGACGGGCTTCGCCTGGAGATCGAGGATGGTCTGTGTGCTGACGGTCGAGAGGTTCAGGGGCTTCCAGTAGACGTCGATGGGAGCAGGTGTAGGCAGCATCTCGAATACCCAAAGAGAACCTGCGCTAGCGCCCCAGCTGTTGCACAAAACCTGCTGATCTTCGCAGTCGAGACGCGCAAGGTGGGGAGACTTGGACTGGGTCGCGAATTTGACGGCCGACTCCTTGAAGGCAGCGTCAAGCTTGGTGCAGTGGCCTGTAATCGATAGAGAACAAGGTCAGCGAAATGAGCTACCCGCAGAGGGGTGAAATGCGCAATCGACGCGGGTCGTACCATAGCATGTCTTGTTTCCACCCGACACCAAGATGTACCATTCTTCAGGAGTCGTAGCATCCGGCTTTACCGGAGCATAGACTGTGTCCTTCCAGTTCTCGAGCGTGAGGTTCTCGATCTTCTTAGGGCCAACCTTTGCCTTCGACTTGGGCGACGAGGCGGCCGCGGCAGGCTGCGCCTGATCGGCAGCTGGGGCCGCTGCCCCAAAGCTGCTGATGAAGTTCTGGAACTTGGCCTTGTACTGCTCAAACGGGCTCTCGGCAGCAGCCGCAAGCAGCGGCAGCGCGAGGATTGCGGTTGATGAGAAGCGCATCTTGTTGGATGTGAAGGCGACTGTTTGCGTTGGTTTCGCTGTCTAGGTGGGTTGACACCACGTTGTGCAGAATGGGGGGTTCGAGGAGCTCGGAACAAACAGGATGGACTGGACACGCAGCAGCGATCGGAAAACTGCAGGAGGAGGCTGCCTGAATGGATGATGTAAGGAGGGAGGGGCTTGAGGAGAGCTGCGTGAAGACCTATGAGGCCAGTTAAAGAGAGTGTAGCGCCAAACTCAGCAAAAGCAGTTGGAAAAGAGCGACGTTGGAACCTAATCCGTAAAGCTTCTGCAGATGGCTGTCACAACAAGAGTTGGTGATGGAATCAGAAAAAAACAACCGTCAGGGGGCTTGCAAGCTTCGTTTATTATTTATTCATTTTATCGGCATCGCTCTCTTTGATTGCGACCAGACCAAAACCAAAGGGGGAAGCTCGGCCTCAGCGATGGGGTTGACCAGGGAGCCGGTAAAAGTCCTGTTGTGGCTAGCGTGAGTGGACCAGCAAAGCACCACCGGCCCGCTCGACCCACTCGGAGCGAGTGCCTGACCCCAGCGACCCCAGTTGCCCCACGCCGCTTGGTCCAGCACACAAACATTCCCGCACCAGCCACTGCGGGCAGCTGTGGTCGATCAGTTTGACCTGCGTGTGGCACGTCACCCGTACCGACCGAACGCCATGTTTGCAGTACATGACTAGATCGTATTGATATGGTAGAGAGGATTTCTCCATTTGACTCGTTTTGCAGCAGGTTAACACTGATTCAGGTCCTAGCTGTATCGACGCAGCAGCGAAAACGCGGTCGCCCCTCAAGGCGCGTCGCAACCCGCCAAAAGCGTGTCTGACCCTCACGGACCAGCCAGCAAGCTCCAACACCGAGAAGACACGCGATCGCCTCAATTGAATCTGATGTCGGAACCAAAGAAACGCGGGAGACCCCGCAAAAGCGTCGATTCTGCACCGAAGTCCCCCGCCATTGAAGAGACCACAAAGCCAAGGAAACGAGGGCGCCCAGCAAAGAGCCAGGATGCAGAACCAGAAGAGGCGCCCGCCGAGGAGCAGCGGCCTCGGAAACGTATAAGGGGCGGGAAAGCTGAGCAAGCTCTGGAGAAGCCGGAACAGCAGGCAAAGGTGGTGGGCAAGGCAAAAGGCAACACCTCTGGAAAACGGGCAGAAAAGAATACTGCGGGCGAGCTAGCAGAGACATCGGCCCGCCGAAGCGGGAGAGACCGCCGCTCTGCAGATGACAGCCCTTGGTGGGCTCAGAAATCTGCTCAAGACTCTGCGCCAGCCGAACAGCCCCAAATAGAAGCACAGGCGGCGAATCAACACGTCAAGAGGACACAGAAATCCCCTCGCGAGAAGGTCGACAAGGTCACGAAGAAGCCATCGACTGCAAAACCGCCACCCAAGAAAGCGCCCCCAACGGAGCCGCAGCCAACTAAGTCCGGCAAGCCCTCCGCACCGCTCCCCGCCGAGGGCTCCGGAGTTCGACGAAGTACTAGAGACCGGCACTCTGCCGACGGCAAGCCCTGGTGGTCTTCCCAAGCAGAAGGAGAGGCTTCCAACGATCCACAACCAGAGAAGGCGGCGAGCGGTCGACCTAAGAAGTCGGATCCTGACCGTCCAGCTCTCGGAGAAACTGCGGTTTCCCAGGCACAGAACAAAACTCGACAACCCCCTGGCGGCAAGGGGGGACGTCGTATGTCGGGCGCAGAACGACAAGGTCCGCAGAAATCCGATAATGCTGGTTCAGAGCCGAAACAACGCCACCGCAAAAGCGACAAAGATGAGCCAGCCGCCTCGGAACCACCAGCTGCGCCTGTCCCCAAGTATTGTCACCTCGCCTCACGAACCAGACAGATCCCGCGCTCCGCCATCGCTGCCAAATGGGATGCACTCGACGACGGCACCATCGCTGCCATTGACAGCATCGTAACGGATGCCACACGTCCCATCCTCTTCCGCCTCCGCGACCGCGACCAACGTTACCAACAAGCGCAAACTATTCTCCGCACATTCGCCAAAAGGTTACACACCAAATTGGTCAAGGGCATGCCGTTCCCCCCACCGTCCACCGGTACCGCCACGGGACGAGGGGCGGGCAACGCAGCAGCCAGCGGTCACGAGGCGGAACTGGACTTTGAGCGCACGGTGGACGCTATCCAAGCTCTTGAGAAGACACTCGATCCACTGCTCCACTCAGTCGCTCTGTTGACGGCGGAGAAGGAGCGCGAGGAGGCAGCGCTAGAGAGGGAGTACCGTGTGCTCAAGACGCTGGAAACGAACGCCCGCGCTGAAGCCAGGAGCTGGCGCGAGCGTGGGAAGAGAGACCATGTGCTAGCACCTGAACTGCGGCCGGTGGATGATGTGGCTGGCGGTGGAGAAGAGAGGCTTGAGCTAGTTGATACGAAGACGCCGATAGGAGGTGGAGTGTTCGAGGTAAGTTACCCGATATGGGCTGTTTTTTTGGCTTTGGGACTTGTAATGGGTGGCTTGTGGCTGACTGGTCGTGATTTCATGCAGGGCTTGGAAGGCGAAGAGCTTTTGGGGCTGTCGAAGCAAATCGGGAGTCACATGGAGAGTATGAAGGGGAATCTGCAGCAGATCGATGGCGTGTTGCCGGCGATCGTGAAGACGCGGGCGGCGTTACAGGGGGTGTTGCATCGGTATTTGGACCCGCTGCAGTATGACCAGGCGGTGCTTGGGTAAAAGGTTGTGTTTTTGGGGGCAAACTGGTGTTCATGGAGATAGCCGAGCCGACACGCACAGGGGCGCAGGATTGTTATGAAGATGATACCCGGATGGATTGTAAAGAAATGTATTTGGGCTATGGGCTCGACTCAAATATGCGATGTTCGTGCTGGGCTTGTGGGTGTTAGGATAGGCTGAATACCTAGGTACTCGACTGGTGTTGAGAAGATGCAGGGTATGCACAAAGCGCAGCTGAAAAAAAGAATTGTTGCGGCCAAACTATGAACACTTCTGGTACGAAGACGCCTAGCTACCGTTGGCACTATCTTGGTGTCTACGGCCAAAACCGGCTACTTTCACAAGTGACCCACGAAGCCAAAACAGCTTCAACTCTGGCGATAGACCGGATGGACTCAAAATTCGGCAATGGTGGGTGGTTGCTCAGTGTCGCAGTCAACCCTAACCCCCGCCAGTTTTTAATCCAAAGCGTCTGAATGGTTGCGGGTTCTATTTTCAGCTTCAGCTCCACCAAAAAATTAGTTTATGCAACTGCGACTCACCTGCAGCGCCCCATACAAAACTCACATCTTATCTTGGCGCAACAACTGAGCCGCTTCATTGGTATCTCATGCAGGCCTTCGCACTCAGAAGTTTTTTGAGAAAGGTTCCGTCTTGCACCAACCTCACACGTTGTCAACTTGGATTTAGAACGGCAAGCACTTGGGGAAAACCCAGACGATTTGAGTCAAAGATGGCAGCCGCCAGCGAAGATCCCTTCGCAAAATTAGCCCAAGCAGCGGCACCAGCTCCCAAACGACGAGCTAGTGAGGGAATCCAAAACCGCAACAAAGGGCGCAACAAGCCTACCAAAAGGAAGAAGAAGGAGAAGCCGGTCGTGGAAGGCTCGTTCGAGGAAGTCCTCATCACCGACATCCACGCTCTCCTCGCCGCTCAGTCCCTCTCAGATGATGCGCCAGTAGCCCAGGGGGAGGAAGGCGAAAGCGAGGCCGGGCCCCGGCACGAGCAGGGCACTAAAATCGAGGTTGAGGTTGTTGAGATTTCGTCTACGGGAGATGGCCTCGCAAAAGAGAAAGGGTCAAACCACATCTACGTTGTTCCCTTCACAGTACCAGGTGACACGGTCAAGGCGAGGGCATGGCGCTACGTCGCAGAGCATGACTACACACACGCCGACTTCATCTCGGTCGTCAAGCCATCACCCCTTCGAGACGACAGCAGGATCCAGTGCAAATACTTTGCCACCTGCAGTGGCTGTCAGTTTCAGATGCTGGACTACTCGGAGCAGCTCAGGTTGAAGAGGAATATTGTGGTCAAGGCCTACAAGAACTTCTCTCAGTTATCACCCGAGCTAGTGCCCGAGGTTCTGGACACTATCGGCAGCCCACTTCAGTACAACTATCGCACGAAGTTGACACCACACTTCGACGGTGACGCAAAAGGCAAGAAGTTTATGAAGGAGAGACCTCCCATCGGCTTCACTCCCAAGGTAGGCCGAAAGACGATGGACATCGAAGACTGCCCCATCGCCACAGACGCAGTACGGAAGGGCTTGACGGACGAGCGCGCCCGCATGGAGAAGGAGTTCTCAAAATACGCAAGGGGCGCCACCATCCTCCTCCGCGAGAACACTGTCCGGGTTCCTAAGCCCGCCAACGGCGACCTCCCTCCCCACCCCGAGGGCGTCCCCTCCGACGCCATCAAAGTCGAAACCCCCACGCACATCGACTACAAGACGTGCGAGACCAACATGAACGGCACCAGCACCGAATACATCGACGACTTCGTCTTCACCAACAACGCCGGCTCCTTCTTCCAAAACAACAACTCCATCCTCTCCCCTTTCACCGAGTACATCCGCCAGCACGTCCTACCCCCGGCCAGCGCGGGCGCCAAACCCATCCGTACCCTCATCGACGCCTACTCCGGCTCCGGCCTCTTCACTATCACCCAATCCTCCCTCTTCCCCGGCGGCAGTATCGGCATCGACATCTCGCCCCAATCCATCGAGAAAGCGCGCACGAACGCCGAGCTCAACAGCCTCTCGCAGTCCCAGTGCAAGTTCATCTCCGCCGACGCAGCCCAGCTCTTCAGGAGCGTGGAAAGTCTCGACCCCGACGAGACGGCCGTGATTCTGGACCCCCCACGCAAGGGATGCGATACTAGCTTCCTGAGGCAGCTGCTGCAGTTTGCGCCCAAGAGGATAGTGTACGTCAGCTGCAACGTGCACACGCAGGCAAGGGACGTGGGTGTTCTAGTGAGGGGTGATGCGGGACTGGTTGAGGCTGCTGCGAAGGAATGGGAGGAACTTTCGAAGGAGCTGAAGGAAGGGAAGAAGCAGGCAAGGTATTCGATTGAGAGCATCAGAGGATTTGACTTCTTCCCGCAGACGGGGCATGTTGAAGGTGTGGCGGTGTTGAACCGGGTGGACGAGTAAGGGGGGGACTGGTAGAGATGCTTGAGCCGGCCTGTCTTCAGATACCATTAGATAGACATTTGCTTCTTGTCGATACCTTGAGGCTTGTGTTACTACATAGAGGAGAGGTCTCAAGCCAAAAATGCAGCCATTATCTTCAAACCAAGACTGACTGAAGTTGTGCAAGCACAATGATTAGATTGGTGTCTTTCGCTAGATACCGCAGTATATGGCAAGAATAAGTAAGCAAGACGCTGCTATCGCACACCTCCTTGACTCCCGAGGTAAGGAAATGGGGGTATCCATATCATCTATCGATACAATGCAAGGAGGGCAAAAAAGGAGAATATAGTAGAATCACGAGCTTTCTCTCATTGCGACCAGCTTCTCCATCTGTAATGTCCAGCGCTTGGCAAACTCCTCCTCTGTAAATCGCTTAGCGGACTCGCGTGCCAGCTGTCGTACCCGGAGGGGGTTGGGAAGGGAAAGGGCCTTCTCGAAGCCCTCAGCGAATTCCTCGGATGTGGTGGCGTGAAAGCCTGGAAGATGTTAGTACTGAACAACAGGATGCTACGTCCGACTGTCTCACCTGTTGGCTCCCCATCAATTTCCACGACGATGTCCAGTTTTGGCCCACCGCTGTTGTGAACCACGGATATCAACCCAGCGGCTTGATACTCCACCACCCCTATTCCGAAGTGTTCATTCCACATGCCGTTGACACCCACCGAGGCCCTTCGCAGCCAGTCGAGAATCTCAGGCCACGTGGCATCGAGATGGAACTTAACACGATCTCGGATGTGCAGCTCGTCGACCAACAGCCGTAGCCTATACACGCGCTTCGAGTCCCCGCCGTCGCGTACGCTACCGAGCAGTACGAGCTGGGCTCCCTCGGCTGCCGGACTGCCTGATTTGATAAACTCCGCGAACGCCTGGATGATGAGCTGGTGGTTCTTCTCAGGGCGGAACTGTGCGATGTAAAGAATCACTTTTTCGCGTTTCCGCTCGCTAGCCTCCGACACTTCCACCCCCTGTTCCAGTTCCCGCACGGCTACAGGGGGGTAGACGACTGCGATCGGGTTCAGTTTGTGGGACTTGTCGCGCAGAGGCCCCCATAGTCGTTTAATGTGCGACTGAGTCCAGGTCGAGTTGGTCATGACTACGTCTGCGGATGCGCCCATCAGGGAGTAGACTTTCGCAAACTGTTTCCAGTAGATCTTCTTGGCTATCCCCCTGGCGCCCGTTCCCTGGCCAGCGTTGACGCCCTGGCTACCAACCGCGGAGCTCGGGTCTAGCGATTCCAGCATGTCTGTCGAGATGGTCGGGTAGTGGACGTATGCGCCAGTGGGGACGTCGCGGAACAGCGCCTTGGAAAGACCTAGGGCGAACGCGTAGCCCATGGTGTCGACGAAGATGTCTGGGACAAGAAGAGAGAAGGCGTCCCATGCCATGATTATGGAGCCTATCGATTGCCCCAGGAGAGTGAAGTGAGGCCATGTTGACGCCAATACCCATCGTCTTGTCGACAGGTAAAGGAAGGTTACGGTCGGCGGGTGGAGGTGGATGTTGAATCGAGTCTGGGACACCGGGACGTCAGCGCAAGTTCTCTGGAGGTCTAGCAGCGCAGCTTGCCTTCACTCTAGACAGGATAACATCCTTGTTGGCATCGTGGTCCCCAGTGTACACCACACACTGCGCTTTTGGCCAACGGTTCTGCGTAGCTCGGATCGCGGCCCACAGGACTCTTTCCCCGCCGCCTCCAGCGTTGCAAAAGGGATGGAAGAAGCCAACAATCCCGGCCCATTCCTTCTCGGTGTCGTCGCCGTTCTTTACAGCTCCCGAGGGGAGGCTGTCCACGACTTCCCCCACATCCTTGCCACTAGCTTTCTGTATTTGAATCTCTTGTTGGAGCTTGTCCTCGTCTTTCTCGGCGAGCGTGGTAATGATCCATCGGCGACCAGCAGTCTTCTTACGCAAGTACCATCCCAATGCTGTGCCCACGATGCGTATGAGTACTGGGGCGAGGATGTATCTGAGGAGCAGTGGTATCGCGATCGGCGATGCAAGAACGAGAGTGAGCGTCGGGGAATCCATGCCGTCCAGTTGTGCGCCTCGGCGCTATAAAGGCGCGTTTCTCCCAGAGGTTCTGAAAACCAGGCGGAAGCGCAAACTAGAGACCAACAGAAGCTCGGGACGGTGGGAACGGTTTCGCCAAGGAGAGATAGCTGTTGAAGTAACTCGAAGGGCCTGCGGAGGCTCGGTCGGGCGGGCTAATCTTCGCAAAAAAAAAAATATACTAGCTTGATGGCGAACATACGAGGGCTGTCCAGCAGGGAGCAAAGATACAACGCAGAAAGAAGCTGGTTGGGACAAATGCCATCTGTCTTGACGTCGGTATCTACTTGATGCAAGTGCCCCATGATCGACTTAGCTGCAGAAGCCACATGCCGAGCAGGGGTGAGATCATCCATTAAAGTCTACAAAATTAACCCTCCTTTGCGGATTTTATCCCCCAACATTTAGGGAGGCGGAACCCTGATTTTTGGATTTGTGGCCCCACTCTCGTCACGTTCAAGCGCGTCAAGGGAAGCAACGAGCAGCGCGTCATCTGAACTGGAGAAGTGTTTTACTGCCTACCAACCGTGTCAAAGCCCCTTTGCTGCCTGTTCACCTTCTACGACCCGACTCAAAATAAACCACCGGATTCTTGGGTCTCGCGCAATTGATCTCTCTTGCCACCAACGCCCCGAATCGACAAAATGCCCGACATCAGGTCGTTCTTCGGCCCCAAGGGTGGCGCTCCGCCACCGAAACCTACCCCGAAGAAAGAGGAGGAGCCGCCAAAGAAGGGACGAGGCAGTATGGCTCTTTGCAATTCTCTCACGATTCCGGAGATGCGCTGACCACAAGTAGAAGCCCGCAAGGTTGTCGAGGACAGCGACGAAGACGATGAAGTCGTCGAGTACGTCATTCCGTGCAGACCGAGATGATCAGGTCAACTGATTGGCAGCAGGATCAAAAAGCCAGCCACCAAGAGCGCCCCTCGCAAGAAGGCAGGGTGAGTTATATCCACCTGGTTCCGTGCGCTCCGCTCGACAAATACGGGATACTGATTTTCGCTGCACAGAGAGACGGCAGACGTGAAGGGCGTGGAGACAACGGCCTCCAACTATTTTGCATCATCGAAGGCGAACCCAGCCAAGTCGGTTTCAACCCCCAAGACCACACCCAATACCACTCCCAAAGCCGCGTCGAAAACCCAAGTTCGACCAGGCGTTGAAGTCCGGATGAGCCCCCGGACAAAGCCTCCAGCTGCTGAGCCAGCGAAGAACGGCAAAGCCGTCCCCGCGAAGAAACCGACCAGGGCATATCAAAAGTATGACCAGGATGATGACGATGCCTTCATGGATGACGACGAAGATGCGGATGATATCCACGCCGCCGATGCCAAATCTCGCCACAAAAGGAAAAACGACGACTACGCTGAGGATGAGAGCGAGGAGGAATTCCTGCCGAAACCGAAGCGGGTCGCCTCCCGCGCTACGAAGCCTGTTATGGAGGATTCTGAGGAGGATTTCAAGCCGTTACCGAGCAAAGGAAACAAGAAGGGTGCCACCCCAAGCAAGAAGCGCAAGTCTCCGGCCACCGACAGTGAGGAAGATGAGGATATCAAGCCAGCCAAGAAGGCGGCACCTGCAAAGCCTCGTGCTCCCAGAGCGAAGAAAGAGGCAGAGCAAGAGCCAGACGATATCAAAGCCATTCTGGACAACATGCCAACTGTTGAGGCCCCCGATGCTCCACCCAAAGACGAAAACGCAAAGTTCGACTGGAAGAAGGGTGGCGGCAATGCAGGCGCCCCTCCCATGGCTGGCACCGCCGAGATCCCTGATGGCGAGCCCGATTGTCTCATGGGGAAAACTTTCGTTTTCACTGGCATGCTGAAGACGCTGAGCCGAGAGGACGGTCAGGCTCTCGTAAAGAGATATGGCGGCAAGGTCACAACAGCCCCGAGCAGCAAGACAGACTTCGTTGTTCTTGGAGACGACGCTGGCCCTAGCAAGCTGAAGAAGATCAAAGATCACGGTATCAAGACGATCGACGAGGCAGGGTTATTCTACCTCATCAAGTCTCTACCTGCGCATGGAGGAACTGGCAAGGGTGCCGAGAAGGCTTTGCAGAAGCGTGAGGAGAACGAAAAGAAGGTCCGGGAAGAGGCAGCCAAAATGGAGGCGGAGGAGAAAGCCCGTAGAGCTGAAGCGGAAAAGGCCGCGAAGAAAGCCGCCGCCGCTCGCGGAACCGCTCCTCCTGTGCCAGTCCAGCCATTGTCTCAGCTCTGGACCACGAAGTACGCACCTACGGCGCTGAATCAGATCTGCGGAAACAAGGCGAACGTCGAAAGGATCCAGAACTGGCTCAAGAATTGGCAGAAATCGAAGAAATACGACTTCAAGAAGAAGGGCGCAGATGGATCAGGCGGCTATCGTGCCATCATCATTTCCGGTCCTCCAGGCATCGGCAAGACCACAGCTGCTCATCTGGCCGCGAAGCTCGAAGGCTATGATGTCATTGAGAGCAACGCGAGTGACACTCGTAGCAAGAAGCTGGTCGAAAACGGCGTTGCGGAGGTAATGAACAACACCTCACTGCTTGGTTTTTTTGCCGGGGATGGCAGAAAGGTAGATCCCGGCAAGAAGAACATCGTTCTTGTCATGGACGAGGTTGACGGCATGTCTGCGGGCGATCGCGGTGGTGTCGGTGCCCTGGCCAAGTTCTGCAAGAAGACAGAGGTTCCCCTGATCCTCATTTGCAACGAGCGCAGGCTGCCCAAGATGAAGCCTTTCGATCATGTCGCTTTCGACATCAAGTTCACCCGCCCAACGGTGGAGCAGATCCGGTCTCGCATCATGACCATTGCCCACAGGGAAGGCATGAAGCTGCCCCCACAGGTTGTTGATGCTCTCATCGAGGGCAGCGGCAAAGACATCCGGCAAATCATCAACATGCTTTCCACAGCTAAGCTCGACCAAACCGCGATGGACTTCAACCAGAGCAAGGCAATGTCGAAGGCATGGGAGAAGCACGTCGTGCTCAAACCTTGGGACATCGTCCAAAAGCTCATTGGAGGTGGGCTGTTCAGCCCAGCTAGCAAGGCAACGTTGAACGACAAGATTGAACTCTACTTCAACGATCACGAATTCAGCTTCTTGATGGTCCAGGAGAACTATCTGCGCTCAAAACCCTACCAGGTAGATGCGCGCCTCCCTCCACGAGAGGCGAGCCTGAAGACGCTCCAGCTTTTGGACCAAGCCGCCGAAAGTATCAGCGATGGAGACTTGGTTGACCGCATGATTCATGGCCCCCAACAACATTGGAGCCTTATGCCCACGCACGCTGTCTTCAGTACAGTTCGGCCCGCCAGCTTCATCGCGGGCAGCTTCAGTGGGCAGACCACTTTCACCACCTGGCTTGGCAACAATAGCAAGTACGGAAAGCTTGGTCGATATGTCCGTGAGATCCATGCGCACATGCGACTCAAGGCTTCTGGCGATCATAACGAGGTTCGCCAGCAGTACCTTCCAGTTCTTTGGCACAATCTAGTCAAGAAGTTGTCTGTCGAGGGCAAGGAGTCAGTGCAGGATGTCATCGACCTCATGGACAGCTACTATCTCACGCGAGATGACTTCGATTACATCCAAGAGCTCGCCCTGGGCGATTGCGATATGAGCAAGTGGCCTATTGAAACACAAACCAAGGCAACCTTTACAAGAACGTAAGTGCAGTGCCACCGCTCGAAGACAAATGAAATATGCGCTGACTTGGCCCCTCACCCATAGTTACAACGCAATGTCGCATCCCGTTCCTTTCATGAGAGCAAGCAACGTTTTCGCACCTACAAAAGCGAAGTCCAAGGACATGCCTGACCTCGAGGAGGCCATCGAGGAAGAGGATGATGCCGAGGTCGTGGAAGCCCCGGAGGAGGATGATGATCTTGATCTCAAGGGCGATAAGTACATCAAGCAGCCAAAGGCCAAGGCCAAGAAAGCAGCGCCCAAGAAGGCGAAGGCTGATGCTGATGATGATGATGATTCGGTGGCCCCCAAGGCGAGCAAAGCAAAGGCTCCGGCAGCCCGAGGCCGAGGAAGGCCCAAGAGTTGAGCGGTCAGCAGTTCTCACAATTAGTTGCTATTATGGTACCTTACAGATGTGGTATTGAGAGTTGGAGGAAGCAGACACACATGCCGCCGCATTTCTCGGAGAAAGGAGAAGCAAGTTTAGTTATGCCTATAGCCTATATATGATATTGGTGCCCACATCCGTCTACGACCTTGACTTGTCCCATTGGAGGAATAAATTGCATGTCGAGTTCCATCCTATGCTAGCTGTTGTGATCCGTCCCAACTGATAGAACACGCCGTCGTCGTCCGATCTACGTCTGATCTACTCTGGCCAATACCTGTGTGTTGTTCAGACGAAGAAAACGCATGTTGGGTTACATCTCGTGTATCTGGTTGTCGTTGTCTGTTCTCACAGACTGAAGAGGTCGTCTGGTGTGTGAACCCACGCCTTGCTTTTCTCTTTGTAGGCCATCTGACATCACTCGCGAGGGGCCCCTTCGCCCCTGACGACGCCGTTGATAGGCCTCGTGTTCTGCTGCGCAGCAGAGTGGAGCACCCTCTCGGCGACGACAACCTTGTATCCCAACTTTTAAGCTGAAGTCACCCCCCCGCCCGAGCCTGCGTTCGTCTGAACGACAGCAGCAACTCGCTTTTCCTCTTCAGCTGACCTCCAGCGCCACCCTTCTCCTTGCATCCCGTCTTTACTCCCATCCGAACCCAAGCTGCAGCTTGAGGACTTGTTCGATCTTTGCTTATTCACTCTTACTGATTCACTGAAGTTACCCCTCGCCGAGAAGCGCCGGCTTTCATGGTTTCATGAGCGCCGGTGATTCGGCCGTCCCTCCGACATCCCGCCTCCAACCTCTTGCTTCCAAGCAGCGCCTTCGTGGGTCCCTACCCAGCGCAGAATCGTTTGAGGAGAACAGCGAGGCTAACTCACTGTAAGCCACCCCTCGCAGGATATCTTTCACATATCTTCATGACTTCATGAACAGAAGCGGCTCCGCTGTCTCTTGGCCAATCTCATCTGGGATGCTTCCCTCCGGCTCCCGAGTAGCGCCTCCTTCGACCCCTACGCCGACGTCAAATCGTTTCAGGAAATAATCAGGGCTAACTCACTGCGCAGGAATATCCAAAACCGAACTCTGCGTTTTTCATCCCCTCGGTCCTTGATCTCTCTTCCAAGTGGAAGACGAATCCGAGTGGAAGACGAAAGTTGATGTGAACAGCGGTTGGGGGTCTTTACGCCTCTTCTCAAGGTCGATGCACCAAGGGGTGCCTTTGAAGTCCATATCATTTGCCTGGAAATATCCCCAGCAGCGTTCTGCTTATCTTTCTCCACCGACCACCGAACCTCTGCAACTCACTTCCCAACTGCACGCAACCATTCGGAAATCGCACACGATGAGCGACACCAACAAAGACGGTAAGCATCTCCCGCTTTTTGAACTGTCGGGTTGTTTATATCTGACTTATTGATAGAATGGCCGTTCCTGTTCCCTGAGGTACCGTTAGCGGCCAGTCCTGGGGCACCAGCTCTCATCGAAGGGTGTTCTTTGGCCGAGCCGGAGCGAGACTTCAGCGATGGGACGTATCGATTGACGGCCACCATGATGATAGCCTACTCGGCTATGCGCGGTGGTCAGCGTGGCGTCATTCTCTGGGATGAGAAAGAGATGCAGTCCCCCCTGGTCAGCTTATTGCACAGACAAGACCGCGAGAGAGAGGCGTGGCAACCCAAGTGAGTTACCATATACATTGTGTGCCCTTCCCTTTGGCCGTGTATCTTCTGTGGAGCCCTATTCTGCGCAATCCTGGCTGCCCTCGCCGTAGAGGGTTGGAAGCGTTCTTGCCGTTCTTGTTTGAGAAAAGTTTGGGTTCCGAAGCTGGGTCGTTCTTTCCTCAAATATTCCCCGAACTTCCCCTCCGCCTCCTCTACCACTCACCACCGCACCCCCCGTTGCTGACTCCCGTCGTCGACGTCCACTGCCTGCCCAGAACCGCTCCCCTGCTTCACCAGTGAGTTACCGCTCTTGAGCGTCTCCTCCGTCTCCTCCGCGGTTCATCACCCCGCACTTACCATCGCTGGCCTCTCGTCTCCAGTCCGAGGCAGCGGCTCATCGCCAACCTCCTGTTTCCAGCCCGGAGCAAGTCGGCTTCCCTTCGCCCTTTTTTCCTTCTGTCACCACATACTCTCTCCCACACAATCACTCATTTAACCTTCCCTGCTTCACCTTGAGGCTACTTGCTTCACAAGACCACTGACAATGGTTCGGTATAGAATAATCGTCGATATCGCCGAGTCTGTTCGAGACAGACCGACAAACCTGGACGACGACAACAGAGAGGAGGTCTTCCTCTACAAGCGGGACGAGAACGACGACCACCTCGTGGTCCCCCAAGCTCCCCCGACCACTCCAGGTCACAGTAAGTTTGCCAATACTCAAGTCAACAGCACTCAACTTGACAATTAAATTACCACAGGTCGCAACATGATGGGCGGGCCGCCCAACTCTCCGACTCTCCCGAGCTCTTCGGGAGAGAGCTCCCCTGGTTACGCATCTGAGCAGGAGGGCGACATCAATCCCCGCGGCCAGTGCATTGAAAACAAGAAACGCCTCCAGGAATTTGGAGGCAAGCTCAGTTTCATGAAAAACTCCACATCGTTGCTTCACGGCAGCGTCCCCGAAGCGAGTAGCCCCGATAACCTGGCCTCGACGCAAGAGCAGCTTGAGACTTGCTCTATCTCCGGTCAGAATGGGGACTCAAGTCCTTCTGAGGATAGCCAGCAGGGATCATGGTATGAGTCTCAAGCTCCTCACGCTTACACGCAGGCTCAAGTATCGTCGCAAGGGTCTTTTGTTCCTCAAGTTCACAACCCAGGCCCAGGATCGTGGCAGCCTTCATTTACTCCCCACGTTCCTACTCCGAGTGTCGGGAATAGTTATCTTGGCAATGCGAGCGAGAGTGCCCCTGCTGGCAGCTTTCACGATGATGGTCCTTCAGCACCTGCCTCCAGAAATGGCCCCGCTCATGGGCTTCTCCCATCCGCAATGCCTAGATACCCGACTCGGCATCACCATCACCCTTCTTACACAGCTGCGTTCCGGTCTGACCGGGAGCATCCGTGGCTCCATCACGACGAAAAGCAAGCCAACATGTCACCGACATCTACAGTTTACACAGCAACGGGCAATGGCTTTCTCCAGAGTTTCGACAATGGCCAGATTTCGGACAATGAGGGCGGACACGAAGCGGGACGAGTTTCACCCTGTACTTTTGCACGCTGGTCGAAGGGTTGCTCCGAAAATAGTTACAACCAGCCCCAAGAGCTTAAATTAAAGCCTCAGATAGGAAAGGCACGTTCAAGTCATTCTCTCATTTCCCTTGTCTATACTGACCATTTCTAGAATATCCCATCAATGCGCTCGACCATACCAAACCGTCCACTCACTGCTGCAGAGACTGCTGGCGTGAGTAGCCGCAACGATCCACAGTTCAACAACGAAACAGGAAGCCTGTTCTCGGCTCACTACAGCGTGCCAGAGACTCCTGCTTTGATGCTCGATGCCCCTGGTGGGTCCTCTTTCAATGTTTCACGGCGTTGGAATAGCTAATAACGTCTTCCAACAGGTATTAATCCGGGTGGTTTGCTTTTTCATAACTCGGAGTCACAGTATGCATATGATCGCATGGCGCCTCTTGCTGGCCGCCAGCTCCGGAGCATACAACAGACACACTCTATGCAGCCCCCTTCCGAAAACAACGCCCACTTCACACAAGCGTCTGCAAATAATACCCACGAACACTTCATGCCACAGTCTTCTGTGAACAACGCCTACTTTGCGCAGGCCTCGACGGATAACCCCCAGGGACATTTCATGCCGCAGTCTTCCGTGAACATCGCCTTCTTTGCGCAGACCTCGACGGGTAACGCCCAGGGACATTTCATGCCGCAGACTTCTGTGAACAACGGCCACTTTGCGCAGACCTCCACCTACAATACCCACTTCGCACAGGTTCCGACGAATGATGACCCGTTTAGTCAGGCAAGTACCGGTATTCTCACCACTCCTTTCCATGACCTAACACGGTGAACAGTCCGAGGTTGATGCCGCGGTCCGCTTCTACCCTGGCCGCATATACGGAAACATCACTGGAATTGAGGCTCCAGACTTCATCGAGGCGACAACCAGAGAGATTCAGCTGCTCAAGGCTCAGGATGATGACATTCGGAAGCAGCTTTTCGCCCTAACAAGCAAACAGAAAGTGTTGTCCCAGCAGCATAAAATGGCCGAAGTGACAGCGTCGTCCATCTCGACTACCCAGACGAACAGGGGCGAGGCGAACAGCACCCATACCACCCGTGCTCTCCAGCGCCAAGATGTGATCCGTAACTACGTTGCCAAATCCATCCACGAGCTGAAGTGCGAGAGAGATCTGCGGAAGCAGGCAGTGTCTGAGGGAGAGGAGCAGTGCCAGAACCTCAAGGAGTCGGTAGAGTATTTGGAGGGCGAGATTAAGACTATTTGTGAGTCCGTTGGCTGTTCTAACATTGAGGAGCTTCTCGCTCATCGTCGTAAGTTTATAAACAGACTGCTATTTCATGGAGAATTATATGACTAACATAACAAACAGCAGCTCGTTCGATTTCTCGTTCGATTTGATTCGAAGGTGGAGTATATAGCCAAGGTTCGCATCGTTTCGTTTCTTCTCTTTCTTTTTGCCCAGGCTCCTTGTTCCCAAGGGGAACAAAAAGGCCATGATACGGGGCCAGAAGGCCATTTACAGAGGAAAGCTCCTCTATTCTAGGCATTTTGCCGTTCAACATAGGCGTTTTGCCTTTCTTTATAGACATTTGGCCTCTCCTTTCGTACGGTCAATACGGTGTAGGAATATTTCATCAAGGCCTTTGACCGGATCACATACGCCCTCTGTTTCGTGACTTGGGTGTTTTGAACGTTGGTCTAGGCCTATATTGCATCAAACTAGGCCTTCTTTGATGCTGTTGAGGTGTGATTGGCGTTGAAGTAGACCTCGAATGCATCACTAGATGCCTCATTTTCATTCTTGGAGGTCTATTTGGCATCACAATAGGTGTTGAATAGCTCCAACAAGGCGTTGGCCATCCCCAAACGTCTTCTTGATGTTCCGGTATATGTCAAATGCGTTCGAAGAGACATCACTTTCATTCTATGAGTCCTCGTTGGCATCGCAGCAGGTGTCAAACAGCTCCTACAATGCGTTGGATACATCTTCAAGCGAATCCTTGATGTTCAACTTGGCATCAAATACATCAGAAGGGACTTCAGTTTCATTCCAGAAGATCTCGTTGGCATTGCAGCAGCTGTCAAACAGCCCCAAGCCCCATCTTTATGTGCCAGTGGGCGTCAGATACATCCCAGAAAGGCTGCTTGGCACCATAATATGATTGTTGAAGCTATACATGGTGCAAGAATTCAGCAAGGGCTTCGAAAAGTCCACACCCACGAAGCTTTGAGACTTCATACCACAGAGAAGATACTCGCCATCACACATATAACAGTGCTGAACTCGAAACCCACAATCGCATGACCTCCGCAAGCGATAACCAACGACACCCCAGACACACAACTCAGATGACGCCAGAGCAAGCAAGAGGTATCAACCAGGCCGAACCTCGTCCGGGTGGCGGACAAAACCGCCATGAATTAGGTACGTCTATGTAATTGTACAACAGGCTCTTACAACCAACCAAGCCGCAGAAGAGCCTCCTCCTGAACCCTTTTGGAGCGCCTCATTCCGCTTTCCTTATATGCTATGAACCAACCGACATCATGAGAGGAGCATTATACACCGGGATCGCCCAAAATAAAATAAAAACGCCGTTCATCCTGTGCATACAATATTCGTCTTTTTGCATGGAGAAGATGTGAGAAGAAATTTGTGAAGTGGTGATGATACATGGGGGGCGTTTCAGCCAGGGCTTATTGATTCTTGACGACGCCGACCTTGGCGGGGCGGAGGATGCGGCCGTTGAGCTTGAAGCCCTTTTGCTGGGTGTGGAAGACGGTGTTGTCCTCCTTGTCGGCCATGGGGGTCATGAAGGTGGCCTCGTGCTCGTTGGGGTTGAACTTCTCGCCGTGGGGGTCGTAGCGCTCGAGGCCATGGTTCTTAAGAGTCTGCATGAGGATGTTCTCCGTCATCTTGAGGCCCTCGTAGAGGTTGACGAGATCCTTGAGGTGTTCGGTCTTCTCGGTGGCGTTGAGCTTCTCTTCGGGGACCATGGTGAGGGCGCGGTCGAAGTTGTCGACGCTGTCGACGAGATCCTTGGCGAATTTCTGGATGGCGAAGTCGCGGGCGGCTTTCATGTCGCGCTGGGTGCGGTCCTGGAGGTTGCGGAAGTCGGCAACGGAGCGGAGGTACTTGTCCTGAAGGGGGCATGTTAGTCGGCTGGTTGTGGCTGGGATGCGTCAGGGGTAACCAAACAAACCTTCCAGTCGCGAACTTCAGCATCCTTCTCCTCCAATTGCTTCTTGAGGGCTGCTACGGGGTCCTCCTTCGTGGCGCCCTCGCCATTGGCCTCGGCGGGCTTGGACGCATCAGGCTGGTCGCTGTACCATCTTGCGCGTTGTTGGAGGCCGACTGTCCTGGATGCGGCTATCGGCGCAGCGAATAATTGTGGTCTGGCAATTTTCCTTTGGACGGCAGCCCGGAGGCCGGAGCTCAATGCTCTCGAGGAGGTAGAAGCGGTTTGTCGTAACATGGTTGTGGTTGTTGTGTGTGTCTATCCTGGACAGGAGCAATTCAATGGGTCGCGTGTTGAGCAGGTGCCTTCGCCTCAAAATTTTATGACGACCCTTCGGCTCCCAGCGGACAACCCGGCATGCAAAAAAAAATTGGAGCGGCGGATCATTGACGGGCCGCTAGCTTTCGCTGCAAACCCTCGGGACATGCCGCTAGCCACCTTCGGCTAGCGTGACGCGGGGCGATGGAGCCGGCGCTAGCCTCACACCGGCGTTTGGTTTCACTCGCAGCCGTTTTCAGCAGGCGAGCAATCGAGTGGCGCGCCTCACCTGTCAAGCAAGGGCATCGAATTTCTGGAGGGAGCTCTTGCCTTCTCCAAACCGCCATCATCACAAAGCGGCGCGACCGTTTCCACCACACCGTTGTTCACCACAACCTCTTCAAGGCGACGTGGATTACCGACAAGATGGATTACGATCCTATGGCGATGGACGAGTCCGAGGCCTTGGGCCCGGTCGTCAAGATCTCCCAAGTATGTTCATGTTCCTTTGTCGCATCACCACCCCTCCCTTCCTTTTCTGCGGCGGTGATGGTGGGGGGAGGCGGCTTTTGCACTCTGGGACATGATCGCTAAACAGTGGTCTCGTAACAACAAATAGGCAGACTCGACGCGCGTCAAGTTTGAGCTTTCGAATGCCGAACTCTCCTTTGCCAACTCGCTGCGGCGCGTCATGCTCGCCGAAATTCCTACCATTGCCATCGACCTAGTCCAGATAGAAGAAAACAGCTCCGTCCTCGCCGACGAGTTCATCGCGCACCGCCTCGGTCTCATCCCCCTCAACGCCGAAGGTGTCGACGCCCTCAACTACTCGCGCGACTGCGACTGCGATGAGCACTGCGAGCGCTGCAGCGTGCGGCTCAGCCTCCACGCTAAGTGCACCAGCGACGACATTATGGAAGTTTCAGCGCGCGACTTGCTCCCCGTTGGCGAGCGCATCAACCAGACTCTCGGGACCCCCGTAATATCCGACCCTGACGGCATGGGCTCGCTCATCATGAAGCTGCGCAAGGGACAAGAGATCAAGCTCACCTGCATCGCGAAGAAGGGCATCGCCAAGGAGCATGCAAAGTGGGCACCGTCTGCGGCCATTGGCTTCGAGTATGACCCGCACAATAAGCTTCACCACACAGATCTGTGGTATGAGCAGGATCCCAAGAAGGAGTGGTAAGTTTCCGCGTAGACCCGTGCATGTTGATGAAATCCAGACTTGTTGGACCAGCCCGCTCACGCTTCTGATGTAGGCCCCCGAGCGAGTACGCCGATTGGGAGGAGCCACCGCAGGAGGGCGAGCCATTCGATTACGATGCTGTGCCCAACCGCTTCTACTTCAATGTCGAGACAGCCGGGGCTCTGCCTGCCGACGCCATCGTTACGGAGGGTATCAAAGTGCTGCAGATGAAGCTCGCCGGCCTGGTACACAACCTAAGCGACGAGGGAGACGGCGGTGACTACAACGGACCTCGGAGTCCCGAGTATGCCGGTGGCGGTGACGGATGGGCTCAGGATCAAGGCTTCACCACGCCCTATGGAAACGGAGGGAATCAGAGCTCGTGGGGCGGAGCGGGCGGGACTACGCCTTACGGCACTACTCCCTACGGCGCGGGAACCGGTTCTTGGCCTTGAGCACCGAAGAGGCGAGCTTGATACGCAGCATTGGGCACAGAGAGGGCTACTCTACAGTCTCACTGTTGGTGTAAAAGGACGAGCTTTACAAAACCAACTCATGGCTTGGCGATATGCGGTGGACATCAGGTCTTTGCGCCTAACGATCACTCGGACCGTCGTACCATTCTAGGCCAGCCCGTCCACATCCGCCAATTGCTCGGTAATTGCTCGGACAGAAGAACACTGGGCGATTTGTACGTATTACATTATGAGTTACTGGGTTCACAAGATACCCACGGAGTTAATGGGAGAAGCGTCAGGTTCGGGGGACGCAAGGAGGCAGGGTTTGTCTGGTATTGGAGATTGGGGAGCAGCCCCGACATATTTTTACAGGCATAGATAAAAAAAAACTCTGAAAATCGGCAACAGTGGGCACTGCGAAAAATGATCAAAGTTGGGTTGCTGTGGCAAATCTGTTGTCTTGTCACCCTGTATTTGGGCGACTGTTCTGGTCTAAGTCTCCCCATCCTGCTGGCCCTTCCTGTGTAAGTGGTATCAAGCAACTCTGCTGAAGCCAGGTTCTCTTTCGTTCTATGCGCTATATAAGGCATGCCGCTCTAACGCGGGCCAGCCCGTTGATGATGTTCCGTCTATGATATCTCTCTATCGTACCAGTAGTGCCCACCCCCTTTTCTTTTCTGTCCAAAACCAATCGTAGCGGTACATCATGGGTGTTCAGTTTCACTCTTCTACCCCGTTGATCTTGCGGTAGATCTTACGGTGAGACTCTAAGAAGAGGAAAGTACATATTGTTTGACTGGTGTGAGGAGGGGCGGTCAGCGACGGGAGAGGGAGGGAGGCGAGGGGATATGAGTAGGGAGGAGACTTACGGTCCGAGGCGCAAGAAGCTTGGCGTCCAGCCCTTGAACATCCATCGCAGACCTTCGGCGGCGTAGAGCTCGCCCAGGACTTTGGGAAGGCTATGTGAGCTTTGTGATGACATGATGCGTGTCTTGATCACGTCGATGGGGCTGGTGATGGTGGCCGCAGCCACGCCGGCCAGGAAGGAGGCCGTGAAGTGGGTGGCCATGTTGTCCTCCATGGGGGTCAGCCGGATCAGCGTCCGCTTGACCACGTCGTAGCTCGCGAGCTGGCCAGCTGTCATGGCGGCTGCGCGCATGGAGTTGGGGACTACGCCGCGGAACCACGATGCGAAGCCTTCCTCTCGTGTCATGCGCACCAGGCCGTCGATGGCGTGGGCGTAGTTTCGTCGCTGCGCCGCGGGGAGCGCCGCGTCGTGCTGCATTCGTACGTTGAGAACATCGGCTGCGTTGCCGGCCAGGCCGCCGACGAAGCCCGAGGCGGATGCCATGGCGACCAGGAGGAGGAAGGATGGGGGCTTGGCGGGGGTGCCGTCGTGGTTTCTGGCGGGCGCGAGACGGGTCTTGAGCTCCTCGTATATGCCGAAGCGTGTGGTGGAATAGGTGATTTGGCGGAGAAGGGATGCCGAGAGGCCGTTGTAGAGACCTCGGAGGCCATTGTGCTTGACAATGTGCACGAAGGTACCGCTCATGGACTTGGGCATGTCGCCCGTTCGCGTTTGGAGACGGACCTAGGAAAGGGTTAGCCTGAGGTGTTCAATTCAATTCTCAAAGGCGGTAATGCGCTCGACTGTGGTGAGCTGTTATCGTACCTTGACTGCGGCGGGGCGTCTGTCAGCATGTTGCTCTCAAGAAGGGCGGCGAGGCATTCAGGGGGACATACCGAGATCTAGCGGGTGTGTAACGCAAGCGGCCATGCTGCTGGCGCTGCCGCCGAACCAAAAGGGGTAGTGTACTTGGGCGGGCTGTTTCCTACTCCCCGAGGGCACCGGCACCGCCGCTGGCTTCTCCATCTTGGGAAGCACCTTGACGGCGGCGCCAGCAGCTGGAGGTTGTGTGTGATCTGCCTGCATTGTGGGCAGCCTGTCGCTATAAGAACATTCCGAGGCAGAAATGATGGGAATCGCGAGAAGAACAGAAGCAGGAAAACGCCAATGATTATTACGAAGAGCCGTCAGCGCATCAGTTAAGATCGCAAACCTTCCAATGTGCCCGTCTTGCGCTCAATGTGAACGGATGACGAAGGGGATCAAATTCAGATAAGGATTTTTCGTTATCAGCGGTCTCGGCGGGCTTGGAAATTGCGCTGAAAAATGTTTGTGCAACCGTTTTTCAAGCCGATGTCATCATGCGTTGGGGTCTCCTTGTATCACCCGCATTTCTCGGCGACAACACACCCCGGTCGTTGGCTTGGCGGAGATCGCGTTCGTCAGAAGCCGCTTCGAACAAATTGTTTTCCCAGCAACTGATGACCTCCACGGCGCCGTTCGTCTGAAGTTCCAGCTCCCCAACCCTCGATATCCACCAACAAGGAGGGGGAACGGCGCGACGTACCAGCACTAGAGCTGGAGGATCGACAGGAGGCACAAACCACATGCTGTCGCCCAGCATGGCCGGGCGGCGAGCGCTGGCAGCGAATGTTTTGCGCTTCACAGCGAGTCGCACAAGGAGTCGGGCGCATGTCTTCTTGAACACTCGCCCCGCGACTCAATGTTGGAGGGCGGCATACTCCTCTGGTCAGCACACCCGGCCGTACCATGGCGTCCGTCCCCTGACCCGTGCTGATGAGTGCCCCTAGGCATCGCGTCTTCCATCTCCACCTCCTCCCCCTCCCCCGCGCCGCAAGCACAAGCTCCCCAAGCCCCCCAAGCTCCGAGGAAGCGAAAAACACCACCGCCAAAGACGGTTACAGTCAATGGCAAGACCTATACTCCGGATGAGTGGTACAATGTGCCCGACAACGTCCTTGCTGCCACAAATCGCAAGATTTTCCTGCAAAAAGACCACCCAATATCCATCACACGGCAGATTCTCGAGTCCAAATTCGCTGCGCCTGAATATCTCCCCCACAATGACTTCGACCCAGTAGTATCGACCTATGAGAACTTTGACTCTCTCGGCTTCCCAGCCGATCATCCCGGCCGCGCGCACTCAGAGTCCTTCTACATCAACCGCGACACACTGCTGCGGACGCACACGAGCGCACACGAGTCTGCCGTTTTCCGCAGCAGCAACAGCGATGGGTACCTCATCAGCGCCGATGTCTACCGCCGGGACGAGATTGACCGGAGCCACTACCCCGTGTTCCACCAGATGGAGGGCGCGCGCACCTGGGACCGCAGCAAGGTGCCCAACGGCGACATTGCCGCTGCCGTCTACGCCGACCTCGCCCGCATGCCAACGCACAACGTCAAGGTTGAGGACCCCCACCCGCCCTTCCATGCCGAGCGAAACCCTCTGCAAATTGCACATCACACAGCCGCAGAGGCGGAGGCTATCACGGCGCATCTGAAACGGTCCCTCGAGCTGATGGTTGTGGAAATCTTCTCCCGGGCCAAGGCCGCTGCGGCGAAGCAAGACCCAAACTACGTTGACGAGCCGCTGCGGATGCGCTGGGTCGAGGCCTACTTCCCCTTCACAAGCCCCTCGTGGGAGCTTGAGGTGTACTATGCGGGCGACTGGCTTGAGGTGCTTGGCAGCGGCGTCAGCAAGCAGGAAATTCTGTCCGAAGCAGGCGTGCCGTCCAAGCTCGGCTGGGCTTTCGGCATCGGCTTGGACCGCATCGCCATGCTCCTCTTCAAGATCCCCGACATCCGGCTCTTCTGGTCGCAGGACGAGCGCTTCCTCAGCCAGTTCACCGGCGTGTCTGACAACCTCGACACGCTGAAGCCCTTTGTGCCTTTCTCCAAGCACCCGCCCTGCTACAGAGACGTGTCCTTCTGGCTACGTTCCATCTCTCCCGCCGGGGGCAACACAGCATCGCCTACCACGCATGACGTCCACAACAACGACGTGATGGAGATCATCCGCGACGTGGCGGGCGACATCGTCGAGGACGCCAAGCTGGTGGACGAGTTCACCCACCCCAAGACAGGCAGGCGGAGCATGTGCTACAGGATCAACTACCGCAGCTTGGAGCGGACGCTGACCAACGCCGAAACAAGCGACTTACACGAGCGGGTCATCGCTGCGCTCAAGGAAAAGCTGGGCGTCGAGATCCGATAGTCTTGTAATCAAGTCCTCGGCACGAGCAAGGCCATGTACTGTTATCATAGAACTGTGTAAAAAACTTACCGCATTGTATTGTATATTATACTCCACCATGAACCACCACCACCACCGATCACCCCATCCACTTACACTAGCAATGGTGACGTGCACAAACCCAAATGTCCAAACCGGACCAAAAGGCCCCGAAGGGAGTGAGGGGGTGGCTGTTCTGTTCCCAAGTCCCTCAAGATGTAGTTTTTTTCCCTCCTCCCTCGCCCGGTTCCCATTTGGGTCGAGCCACGATCATCACATTATCACGGTTCGCAGTCCCAGTGCTCGGGTAAAAGGGGGAGTGCGACGACGGTTTGCGGCTCCGCCACATTTAGTGAGACGCTGATTTGCGGGATTGCTACAACGATCTACTGCGTAGAAGGTTCGGAATGGCAAATCCGCACATCACTTTCACTTTTGGGGATTGGGCAAGTCGTACCGACGTGTCGTTTTTTCAGCATTTTATTCCTCTTCAGTTATGGTTTGGTTGTTGTGGAACCAACCCGTGCTGCCGGGAGGCTCGGGGACAAAGTGTCAGATGCAGAGGGTTCTTGCTTTCTTGGCGGGCGTTTTGGGACATTGGAGTAGGGGGCGCAGCAGGAGTTTGTTGTGGGGCGTGGGGAGGTTGGATGATGTCTTCATTTTACCTTATGGGCTGGATGGGGCAGGTGATGAGGTGGGTAGGATAGTGTGTATCTCGTGGGTGAGGGATGGATACAGTTGCACGGTGGAGGCGCCGGGAAGGAAAGGCTTACGGGCGGGAGAGGGGGGGGAAAAACTGGAATCAAATGATGTTTTACCTACGGGGCGTCGGCAGTGAGGAGAGTCGGACTTTTTAAACTCAAGATATGGGGCAGAGGGCTTTACGGCACATGGTTGTGCCGCAATGTTGTGTTGATGGAAAGGGGCTGTGTGAGTGAGATGTGATGATGTTGTGGGATGGCGAAGATCGGATTGAGCTACCGGGTTTTGAACCAGGATTTCAGGCCCAACTGTGCCTGTATGGAGCTTATTAACCTTCTGTGTAATCAGCAACTCGTATATGGCTGATTATTGGGCTTGCATCGCCGTCGCACCAGCATGGCAACGGCGGTCAGGGCTGGTTGGGTTGTGTCTATCGAACGATAGGTAACCAGACGCCCGGTGATTGTTTGGGTTGCCGCGTAATGAGTCCGATGGCAATGCGGAGAGGCGTATCAATCCGCCATTCCCCCAGGCAGGCTGAGCATCAAGAGGCGGCTTGTCAAGTGGGTTTTCGGTCGCGAGGGATGAACCTTCGGCAGGGCTAACAAGGGGAGGCTTCGTTGGCGTCGGTGCGCCGCAGGTGACAAAAACACGCAAACCTTGGCTTGCTTTATTGTCTCGTGTGTCCCTGACTGAGATTGCCTTTTCGGGGGCGGAGGGATGAGGCATGACAGGCGCCTTGGCCAGGGCAGAATGCAAACAAGCAAAGCAATGCAGCAGGTGCCGATCCTGCTGCTTTGATGGCGCTCGGCGAGGTGGACACGGCAGCAGCATCGCGAACAGCGCCGTCGGATTCTGGCAGGTGACGGAGGCCCCGAGCGAATGTTTTGTGACGGGGGGCTACACGCCAAGCCCAGGGGAGACCCGTCAACCACCGTACCAAACGGAGCTTGAAGCTCAGGAGACCCGGGAGGTCGCCTGCGGGCTCATCAGGCAGGTCCCATGTTTTGGGGCGGCTTGGGGGGGGGAGAATGTTCAAGTCACGGCTAGAATGTGCGCTGTGAGGCTGTGCTGCCATCTTCTTTGAGCTCTTCAGGGTGGTTGAGAGCGGGGAGGATGTCAATGGCCAATCACGGAAGGTGCTTTTAGGGCCTCTTACGCCCGTCATGGATATCTTTCGCCCCCCAGTTTTTTTTCCCTCGGGCTTGGCCTCTGACAACGACTCTTCGTTTGTTGGGAAGGTGCGTGTGCAAGTGGCAACGAGGGGGTCCATTCTGGAGGCGCGGGAGCAAAATGCGACGAGCGCTGGTGATCCATTGGAATTTTTGTGGCAGCGCAAGTTCCGCTTGCGGGAGGCAAACGGAGGCGCGAAAGGCCACGAGGAAATTACCACCCAGAGCTAAGCCTGAGTGGACATCATCGTGTTGACGGCTCTAACACGACTCAGCCATCAAGCCCAGGCGTGCAAGGTCATTCTGACGGCGGCTTTGCAAAAGCCCGTAGTCTAACGAAGGGAGCAAGGTTGGCTTCTCAAACAGCCCGTGATCGACAAAGCCGCTTGCTGTTTCACCGCAGGACACTGCTGCAGTTGCTGCCCACCTTGGCCGCCCGCCCCTCCGCCTTTCACTGGGTACTACACTGCCCCTGCACGTACGTCGCTCGATACCCGCCTCCGCATCACACACCTCACACGTCTTTGGTCCCAAACCGTATATAGGCTGCCCACCTTCCGCTTTCGCTGCAATCTGTTCCCATCCACCACCGTCATACCGCAACACAGCAAAAAGAACATCTAGCTAGTATCTAGAATCAGCCAGTACTAGTATCGACCGGACGCATGCTCGACGATAAAGAGAAGCACCACACTTGACGATCCAATCTTCTCTCCCCCTCTCCCTTCCCTCGAACAACCCCACCTCACAACTTCGGTCGCCATGGAGCAAGAAACAAGACCCGCCGCATCCTCGGAGCGGATCCACAAGATCAAGTCCCTCAGCCTCGACCTCAGCAAGATCCCGCCGCTCGAGCAGCCGACGCCGCCCTCCAACACGCTCCTCATCACAAACCTACAGTCGCTGGAGATCTTCCGGCCAGACAACCTCCAGCAGATCCGAGACCTCATGTCCAAGACGGCGCCGATTCACTGCTGGTCGCCGCTCAAATCGTTCCGGCGCATCGTCGTGTCCTTCTACGACGAGGAGGCCGCCATCGCGGTGCGCAAGGTCTGGGACGGCGAGGCGATCCTCGGCAACCACTGCCGCATCTACTTCGGCAAGGAAACGCCCATCTCGCAGGAGGACCGGCACCTGGCCCTGCCCGACGCCGGCAAGCTGTTCTTCATCAGCCCGCCGCCTAGCCCGCCGCACGGATGGGAGATGAGGCTTGAAGACGCGCCCAACAAGATGGTGCACGCCGAGGATCTGGCCGACGCGCTGGCACGGCTCCGCCACCAGGCTGTTCCCGACTCGGGCCCGTCGCCCGTCTCGCCCGTCCACAGCAACGCCAGCGGGATGCGCAGCCGCAGCTCCACGCTCATCTTCCAGCCCAAGATCGACGAGCTGGGGAACAGCCCGAAACTACCGTGCGTTATGGTCGACGACATGACGGATGAGCCTGACGAGATGAGCCCGGTGTCGATTGCGGAGTCGAAACCCGGCTTGGCCCACACCATGAAGACCATGAGGCCTCCTGTCGAGCTCACCTTGGACGACTAGAAGCGCGGGCTGAGAAAAGACCGATCAACAACTGTTTGACTCTGGAGCCTGTGCTCCTATGTATTTCCTAGTGTTTTCTTCGATTTTGTCCTGTTCTTTTGGAACGGGCAGCTGAGAGGACGGATTGGCGGGCGGGCGTTGGGTGGTAGGGTCATTGGGCAGCGAGCCATGAAAAGGGGCGGACAGAAATAAGCCTCGCATCGCAACGGCGTCACGGCGTAACATATGGGTTTTGCTGGGCTTTTTTTGGGTTCTCATTGGCGATGTCGAGCCTCGAGTAGAGAGGAGGACCGTCTAGACCTAGGGTGGACTTGACTCCCGCTCCAGGCGATGGCCCTGAAGCAGTGAACGAAGGGGAGTGTCAATCAAGTAAACGCCAAAAAAAAAACAAATCAATAATTATTCTCATAATCATCATTCGGGTATTGCTCCCCTCCATTGCATGCGCCATGTTACACCCTGACTTACCGTTCCTTGATCTTGCACTTTATCGCAAACACCTCCCCTTCCTCAAACCCGCCCGCGGGTCGGACAAACAGTCGAAACACACTCACATCCCGCTCCCCCACACGATCTACGCCCCCCCGGGTTCGGGTCGGCTTCCCCTTTGTCTTGTCACCTCACCCCTACCCCAAACTACCTAAAACAAAGCCGACCCGACCGCCCGCCCGACAAACGCAACGGCATTCGAAGCGCAAAGCCACGCCACGCCCGCCGCCACAACCACCGCCAGTAAATTCCTCCTTTCCACGCTCCCGCTTCCCCACGATGCGAACCACCGACTTCTCTCCCTTTCAGTCACTTCTTCTCCCTGCGTGATGACGCCTAGCTCGGGCACGTACTGGAATGCATGCTTCGCCTCTTCCCCGCCTACCTGCTCTAGCGTCAACTCTCTGATTCGCCGTCTTATCTTGATGATGAATGCCTCGTCCCAGGAGGGGATCGCTCGTCGGACGTAGCATGTTGTCATGAAGAAGAGGCATTGGCCTGCGACGAGGAGGGTGTAGAAGAGGGGTGGCTTGGGGATGGAGAGTGCGGAAGCGAGCGCGGGGCCGTTGAGCCAGTGGGCTTCGGCGCGGAGGAAGGAGGACGAGGCGTAGGCGGGGGGTTGGTTTTGCAGGGCGGCGATGATGTTGTTTGCGAGGAGGGCGGAGGTGGGTGTCGGGGCGATTTCGGACAAGATGAGGGATTCCATGGTGGCTTTTGCGAGGGAGGGGTGGGAGAGGGGGGCGGTGGGCGCGCCGATGAGGTGGGCGATGTACCGCCAGAGGGCGAGGTAGGAGGTTATCTCGGAGGGGCGGAGGTGGATGCCCTGGCGGGGAAGGGAGACCCAGGTGGGATCGGCGGAGAAGGTGAGGATGGTGCCGAGGGAGTCGAGGTTGGAGATGGGGGTGCCGAGGGTGGAGGTGGGAAAGTAGGAGGGGTCTTTGGAGGCCAGGCGGAGGATGCGCCGGCGGATCGAGGCGTGGAGGAGTCGCACGCGCAGGGTAGAGGCGAATCCGCGGCCGCCGGGCTGGATGGAGGGGAGGGATTCTGTTACGTCGAGGATGTGCTGGAAGGTTTCTAGGAGGCGACGACGGGCGACTTTGACGCCGAAGCCGCCGGTGCGGGTGAGGGTTTCGACGATGCGCCACGATCCCATTCCTCCGAGTAAGGCTTGAAATGTGAGAGACACGATGAACGGGCCGGCGTAGCGGAGGAACACCTTTTGGCCACGCTCGATCTCGGCCCAGTCAACCCAGTCGGGAATGGTGTTGACCTCGTCCCAGAGCCGCTGGAGGGTAGGGTCGTTGGGTGCGTGTGTCTTGAGGAGCTCGTAGAAGTCAGGGTGTGGACACGCATTTTCAGGACTGGCTTCCTGTGGCTTGGATGAAGCGTCTGGCTGGGGTGTCTTTCTTGTGGTCCTCAGGGGGAGGGATGGAACCAACTCGTCGAAGCGGTCCAAACATTTCGTGGCCAGCTCGTCGTAGGAAAACATCAGGGGCTTCATCTGCTCAGCCGTCATATGCTCAAGCGTCCAGTCAAACTCGTAGTCCCAGGTCGAAACCCGAGTCCCCATCTTTGGGCTCTTGTCATCTGTCACCGCCATTATTCCAGAGTATGTGCCTAGTCGAGAGGACGTATGTGCACGAGTGCGCGGAAGACGAAAACATATGTATGTTGTAGTCCGAGAGGCAAGAAAAGAAGGGGAGTTATGACCTACATCTTATCTGGTGGAGTCGTGGACGTAATGTAGGATCGACCAGCAGCTTTAGCGCACCGTTTGGAACGGCCAAGCCGTGGGGTACCGCACTGGCAAGCAATTGAGACCCCATGAGGGCCACCGGAATTCAATTCATCCATAGTCGCAAAATCCCATACCTCATTCTTCACCTTAGTCTGGATGTGTGGGATGGGAGGGGGCCAGCACATGTTGCCGAGGTTTGGGGCCCCACGGTGCGCTGGTAGCATCTCGATGAACGAATCCCTCTGAGCTGCTGCCAGAGGTGGGAACAGAACAGAGATCGCCACCCAAGCCCTTCAGTTTGACTGGGAAAATGAAAAAAAAAAAATTCGCGTCTTTTCAGGTATTTTGGAATGGAATAGCTGCTGGTCAGAGGCATGGTATCAGCTCAGCCCATAATGTTTGGACGTGAGGAAAAGTCCATAAGAGGTTCTTCGTAACGTTCTGGAAATGCAGAACTCCATTTCGAGGCCCCGCGATTACTGAGTTAGGTAGGCGGCCCGTGCCACACGGGTTCAAGAGCCGAAGTGGGGCGGCACCCGTGGTGTCAGTCGTGTGAGCACCGATCGCCGCGTGCCACCGTGTCGGCGCTAGTCAATGATCGAGGCCGCGATGGAAATTTTCAGTCGGTTTCGTAACCACAACACATCATCCTCCAACACACCCCGCTACTGAGAAAGTGTAGCGCGTTGCCTCACGATGAGTTGCGCTTGCAGAACGGCGGCCTTGGGTATTTTTGTTCGAAGCGTCGCCCATATTCAGGTCCCTTCGACATCGGCGGCCAGCCGTTTGTCCCAAGCCACACCACTTGCCGGTTCCTTGCAGAGGCTTCGCGCATTCGACAAGGCGCCGGGCGCGCTCTTGGGCTCGTCGTCTAGATCATTTCACGCAACATGCGCGAAGGGAATCGAAGCGGAAGTTGTCGCTACGGCTCCGCACAACGGGGAGTCGATGGGCGACAAGCACAGCCAGCAGGACACCTCTCCGACTGACACTACCTCGAAGCGTCGCACGCGCGCCGGTGATGGTGATGCCGAAGCAGGCGCATCCTCGAGATCACCCCGCCAGAGAAATACAGGCTCTTCCAAGACGGCCCTCAAGCCCCGGAAGCCGAAGCCAGACTGGCTCGCCGCCGAACCCAAGCCTGACCTGGACGAAATCCGCAAGCCCTCTCTCCACGAAAGACTTTTGGAAGAAAACGAGGACCTAGAGAACGTCCAAGGCCGGGAATACTGGAAGAGGCAAAAGGCTGCGCTCAAGGAAAAGTTCCCCGACGGCTGGAAACCCCACAAGAAGCTGTCGCCAGATGCGGTGGCGGGAATCAGGGCCTTGCATCAGCAATATCCTGAAGAATACACAACCCCAGTGCTGGCGGACAAGTTTAAGATGTCTCCCGAGGCCATTCGTCGTATTCTGAAGAGCAAGTGGACGCCGAATCTGGACGAGGAGATCGAGCGACAGGAGAGGTGGTTCAATCGGGGTAAGAAGGTCTGGGCGAAGTGGGCAGAGGAGGGTGTGAAGCCGCCTGTGAAATGGCGGCAGCAGGGTATTGTTCGGGACCCCAGCTGGAATATGTCGAAACGCGACAAGGAGGAGTTGAGGGCCATGAAAAAGGAGAAGAGGCGGGTGTTCAGGTATGAGAGGAAGACCCATATTGAAGGGTTTGACGATCAGGGACTGGCTGCGCCTTTCCCATCGAAGGATGAGTGAGCAAGGAGTGGCCGAGGGCCGCGCTGAACCTTCCAGCAGCGAGGTGTGACAAAGAGTTGCTCGTGGAGTTGATGTCGTAGGCTGGTTCTCATGAACAGCCCTTGTATGTTGTACCCTGTATTATCGTGTATTATTGTAGACTGAGATAACGAACCTGGTGGAAATGTGATGCGCCAGTTTTGCTGTCTTGGATGCCCCTGACCCTCAGGTCTTGGGGACAAGACACCTTGGCAGAGATCCCCCCTTTAGCAAGAATGAAAGGCAACCTTGTGTGATAAGAGCATGGTGTTCCATTTTATCAACTACCTAATGCAACCACTTTAGCAATGCACCCAAACTTCAAGAGCACGCGTCCAGCTGCAACTCCCAACACGCGTTAGAACAAGGCTGTGGTTGTGGCCTGGAGTGCCCTCAACCCCAGGTCCGACGACAGGGTTTCTGCTCATTTCATCTCGCTCAATGCAACTGGCACGCGCTAATGCACTAACCGTGGCCTGTCACAAACGGCACAACCAGCCGCGACGTCGTGGGGGTTCGACGATAATCGCGGTTGTCAATGCTGAAAGCTCACAATGATGCGAGGCGCTGCCTGCAATGGTTGATTGATGTCAAATATCATGGACCATGACGAAGGCTGCAGGTCGGCAAAGTACCGCGAAAGTAGAGTAAACAAATCCTGCCGTTTTTCTGCAGCCCACCTTCGCCGAGCTTGGAAAAGTGACATAGCTTCCCCGATTGATCCTTTGACGGTGATTGGCGAGAAGCTCCAGAATTCCCCGAACAGGCAAGCTTTTGAGCACAGGCCAGCCACCATCCGCCCAAAACGGATCCCGGGCGACCACTGAGAGCTCGGTAAATGTGTGCACGAGCCACCTCCTGCCCTTCCCCGGTCAACCCAACCAGCCCCTGGTCAGCAAACAAAATAACCCCGGTACCTGACAAGCCCCCGACTCCTCCCAAAGGTCCGTGTGGTTTCTTTGAGTCTGCACCAGGCATCTCGAGGTGAAAGAGCCAGCCCTGGCATTTTCTTCCTGTCCGTCTCTTCCTTCGGAATCCCCTCAGCAGTCGCGGTCACTTTGCAGCGCGCCGACACGGCTTAGCCTCGATGTCCTGCATTTCGCCGGGATCTAATTGATCGAGACAATCGACTTGTCTCCCTGCCTCCTTCTTGTCACTGTAAGCTTTCGAACTGGCGTCGCCATGATGGAAGACCGACAAACCTTGCTTTGACCTGGCACAAACTTACTTTTTGACCTTTCAGCGTTCAACCCCCAGCATTACCATCCATTTACTCTTCTCCTTTATCAGCTATAGTCGTCAGCATACCCAAACGCGACCGCCCAACGACACCACACCGCCTTCGCCCACGAACTCCACAGAACTGACACCGAGATTTGCGCCCTCGACCGCCCATTTTCCCACGTCAACGATCACACTCCTTGACAGTTCGCCGCCGCCGCAGCCGCAGCCGCACCGGACACTACAGCGACATTTCTACCATCTCGACTTCACCCTCTGCCACTTTTTGTCGGCCAATGGCTAAGAGGAAAGATGGCGTCCACTCCCTCAAACCGGCTTAAGCTTACGCCGTCCAATTCTCCCTTTCTCTCCCGGCCATCGCGGTCGCCAATTCGATCACGCACTCTCTACGACACCTGCCTTTCTTTGAGAAGGGTTGTAGGCACCACGTGCAGCTCTCCGACTGGATTCGACGCCGTGCATTCTTCCTTCGCCTACATTGCCGGAGGAGCGGTCGTGGTGGTGGATGTTTCTGGTGAACACTATTCGCAGCGCTTCTACCGGGCTAGGCCATCCGCCGTACCGGTGTATGCCGTCTCACCTGTGACGCACGCATCTTCAACACCAAATTCCACACCAAAAGCGAACGATAGCAGGAACAGGGCCGCGGCGTCCCCGCGTGACTCCCTATACGGGCCCGTAGACTGGGCAGACTCCCCAAGCTCCAAGACGTGGACCAGTCGCGAACGCATAAAGGCTGCGACGTGCCTTGCTCTGAGCCGAGATGGAAGATATCTCGCTGTCGGAGAGACCGGGTACGCCCCGCGAGTCCTCATTTTTAGCCTACAGGAGGCTTCTTCCGATATTCCCCTTGTCTCTATCAGCGAACACACCTTCGGTGTCAAGGCCGTCGCATGGTCTCCAGACACCAAGTTTTTAGCGTCGCTAGGTGCGGCCAACGACGGCTTCCTCTACCTGTGGAAGATCGATCCCCGTACTGGCGCGGCGAAGCTCTTCCAGCAGAACCGATGCACCTCCTACGTCAAGGGCATGGTATGGATGGGCAGCAGTCTCATCACCTTGGGCGTCCGCCACGTCAAGGTTTGGAGAGTTGAGGAGGGGCCATCAGTGTCCCCCACAAAGCAAAAGTTCCCTGGAGACGGCTCTTTTCCGCGGGAACAGCTTTTTCAGAAGCCACTGCCGGGAAGGAACATTCTCCTTGGGTCGATGCTCGAGGCAACTTTCAGCTGCGCCCTGGCGGTTGGTGAGGACAAGGCCATCATCTGCTCAGAAACGGGCAGTGTTTGCCTTTTGGACGATACCAACAGACAGATGAAGCTGACCAAGAGCTTGGATATCGGCTTTCACATCAACTGCATCTCCAGTAGAAATGATGAGGTTTACATTGGCGGCAGAGACGGTCAATTCGCTACGCTCAGTCTTGACAGCATCTTGAACGGTGCGCCTGAGCCGACCATCCGCAACAATGTCCAGTCAGCCGACGGACTGATCGCCATGGGGTTCCTCGCCGAGAACATGGTCACAATCGACACGAAGCGCTCGATCGATGTATGGAGCCCGGATCACATCCCCACTGGGGCCAAGAGCGACAAAAATCATATCCCAATTCCTGGCCCCGGAGATCCGATCGTCGGCATTCAGCGCTTGTCCGAAAGGAACGTTCTCGGCGCCGACTTCTTCACCTGGTCAGGATCTGGAAAGGCTCACGTCTGGGACATGGAAGGCATGATCAGATCGAGCTTCAACATCCCGATCGAGAAGATTGAACCTGCGAGCGATTCAGACCCTGTCAATCAAGTAGTCGTGGTGAGAGCCACGAAAGATGGGAGCCTTTTTGTCGCTGGCGATAAGCTTGGCATCTTGAGGATAATCGACTCCTCTACAAAAGAGTGTGTCATGGAGACGAAAGCACACTCTTCTGATTGCCAAGATATCACAGTCTTCGAAAACCGAACCAAACTGTTGGTGGCGTCCTGCGGGAGAGATCGCACAGCACAGCTTTTCCACAAGACATCCACAGGGTCCTTCGAGCACTTCCAGACGCTGGAGTTCAGTGCGAAGGTCGTACAGGTATTGATTCCATCAGATGATAAGATCTTGACGTGCTCGCTCGATCGGACACTTCAGATTCATGACTTGGTGACGAAAGAGGGGGAACCGGATTCCATGGCTGCCATCCCATGGAAGGTCATTTCCTTGCGAGCGTCTCCTTCGTCGATGGTCATGACTCCCGATGGGAAGACAATTTTTGTGTCGCTGTTGGATCGCTCGGTTTGCCAGTTCGACTGCGCTTCTGGGCGACTCATCAGTTCTTTCAAATGCAATGACGAAGGGGGACTGGAGTCTGTCGTGCTCGAGTCACTCATATATGGGCAGTTCGCCGCTGGCGATCTGTCATTTCTTTTGGGTCTTTCGAATACTGACAAGTCAGTGCGTATTTACGACGCACAATCCGGAACCTTTATGGACCGTGAATGGGGTCATACGGAGGCCATCAACGGGGTGACGATGATGGAGAACGAGAATACGGGACGCAGGGTTGTCAGCGTTGGTGAAGATGGCACAATCATGATATGGGCTTTGGACCTGCAAGATACCGGCGTTGGGTCAAGACCTCGCGATCCCTCACCCGAAAAGCCTGCTGCTCTCAGCCTCAGCCGACCGCCACTGAGGAGAGTTCTCTCCAAGGCGGAGCTGGCAGAGTTCCAGCGGCCTTCGTCTGGCCATGGCCGACGATCTCCACCTCGCCCTGTGCAGCGACGACCATCGAAATTCCAGCTTACAGCCACATCGTCAACAAGAACGCCAATACAGCTAGAGAAACACGTCAGCCCGACAAGCATCATCGCAGAGGATACCCCCTCGAGACGCATTTCCTCGGGTGGAAACAGCAGGGATGATAGCCCTCCTCCTGAAAGTCCCAAAAATCGTGCGAGGATATCCCGTCGTCCCTCACTTCCAGTACTAAATACACCATCAGGCTCGGTAACATCGCGGAAGAAGTCGGGCGGCAATTTGCGAGGAAGCTACGGTTTCGGATCCCTCAGCATGGCAACAGAACAGACATGCCGCCAATTACGAGCGTATCGGAAGAAGCTCATGTCTGCTGACGCAATCAATACCGATATCTTGACCCAGCTCGACACAGAGCTACGGCTGACGGCGGCGGCCCTAGGCGAGAGGCAAATCCGAAACCGGAGTAAAGGGGATCGAGATGGCAAAGCTGTTAGCGACCTTTTGGACCAATATAGCGAGCGGCTGGTCAGCATGCTGGACGAGAAACTCCGGCTACGGTTGACCGAGGAGGAGAAAGATGCCTTGATAAAGGATCGACCAAGAACGGCAGGAGAGGGCTCCAGCTCAAGCTCGAGTCCAGGTGCCCTTTGCATGGAGCCCGAATCCATATGATGTTGGTTTTTTTTTTCCGTTACCGGTGGAGGCTCGAGGATCAGGAGACGAAAACACCCTGAAGAGAAGTTTTGGGAGGACGGGAGAAAGTGGAAAGGAAACCGGCGAGATACCCCTTCTGATATTTTTGGTTTCGCGGATCTGTATTTGTAGTATTGTTGCTGTTTTTTGTGCACGAGGAGAGTTGCTCTGCCGTGACTTCAAGAGGCGATGGTTCTTTTGTTTTGCTTGGGGGATCTATCTTGCCAGGGCCAGACGGCTTTTTACTTGGTGATCAGGGTGGATATGGGATCTATATTTCCGGGAGACAAGGGGACACGGATGGAAACGGCGTTATTGGATTGCATGGATGCTGGCCTCGTTGCCCAGCGGTGGATGCTTTTTGGGTCCCGTTTTGGGATGAGATCAATAAACGGTTATTGTCTGGTGTCTCGAGGTCGGCTGATGATACTGCAATTCTGGTGAGCGTCCTGCTATTGACCTGCTGTTGACTTGTGTGTGCTACCTCACGACGAAGGTGGGTGCAGTACTGAGTCCTCCTGGATGCTGTCTTCATGTTAGAAACTCCTGGATCTTACTTCACCCCCGGCAGCAGGACCATCGCATTGCACATGCCCTTGCCACATTCTGTCAGCGCATGGATAAAGTCTGTTTGCAATGCCTTCAACATCTCCAACAAGCCTGATTAACTCAGTTGGTTAGAGTGTCGTACTAATACACCCTCTTCGGATGTACTCTGTATGCGAAAGTCGACAGTTCAAGCCTGTCATTGGGCATATGTATTTCCTTTTTTGGCGATTTTCCTGTCATGATTTTGCCCCTGGTGTTTCCCGAGATCTGGTGCCTCGTTCCCTCTCTTTTCCCCAGGGGAATCATCGTCATGGCCTTCACTTTTAAAGTCATGTTCTAGAACAATAATTATCCATCTCGAGCTGTCAAAATCGAAACTTCATCACATCCCGTCGTGCGTGTTGTGCATGGAGGAGGCCCCTGACTCGCCGTGGTGGAGTTGTGTCCTCGCAAATTCCCACAACTTTGCCCCTGACATGCGCGAATAGCGGCATCGCATACCAACACAAGCAGCCAGCAGGCAGGCACCTGCCCGGCTAGCTCAATCAGTAGAGCGTGAGACTCTTATAGAGTGAAATCTCCGTAATCTCAAGGTTGTGGGTTCGACCCCCACGTCGGGGTCAATTCCCGTCCAAAGACGATTCCAGCGGCTGGCTGTATTTTTTGACCTTTTTTTTGTTGGCGTTTTAGTGTTAGGGTGGCTATGTTTGTGGCGACAATGTTACTTCCCAGCGTGGTATGTGGATTGAACATACACAGATCACATCGAAACCACTGTTCATGGAGTCGGCACCCAACATGCTCGGCATTGGATGACCCATTTGACGCCCTACAATGCTATCACCTCTAGGTAGTTCTCCTGTCAGACAGCCCCACCCCCTTCTAGAGACCGAACCTCTGTACCTAATCTGTTTTCTCCCTCTGGAACCAACCCCCTTCTGTTTTTGGTCGCCTCTTTCAAGTAAAAAAAACCCAACCGCTTGCCCGCTAAATGCACATGACAACAACAACAACCTACACAAACCAAATAAGGCATCTCATCACACAACCAGCCCCCCCTCTACCGCCTCGTCCCTCTCCAGCTTCTCCAACCCCGTATACACAGCCCCATACACCCTCAGCGGCACTGCGACCTCGAAACTCTCGCATACCAGGTTCTCCGCCGCCACCAGGACCAACCCTCCACGGTCGTCGCGAGATATCTCTTCCAGCAGCGGATGCCCTCCGTGCCCCTGACTCGGAGGAGGAGCTTTCGCCATATGCGTTCCCTCGCTCTCCTCATCTTCATCATGGCTCCCTTCGCTTCCCGCGTCATGTTCATGCGCACCCTCCCCTTCCTCAGGGACGGGAACCACAAACTCGATTTTGATCTTCCACTCAAAACTCACGCCGCTGGTGACGAACTCTGGAGTCGCCCCGGTGGGTATGGTAGGACAGAAGACCACCCTGCGCGCGAACAGAGCAGCTTCGCTGCTGCTTACAAGGACCTTCCTCGTGACGCGGTGGACGCTCGCTTCGCTGCGCAGAGCAAGACTCGGGTCGACACGTTCGGCCGTCTCGAGAGCGAAGTGGACTGCGTAGCATGGGATCTCCCCGCCGGTGAAGTCGATGGCGAGGGTGACGGACTCGCCCAGACGGTACGCAGGGCGGGCGAGCATGACGACGCCGACACGACGGCCGTTGCGGGCGATCTCGAAACGGTTGGCGGATTGTTGGCCCGCACGAGTAAGGTTAGCACGCATGATGGCGAGGTCGATGGCTTCCTTTGCAGTGGCGAAGCTGGGGGAGTGCATACCGCCCGGCGAGGATGGCTCGTGGTCCGTGAGGGAGTAGGTTGACTGGCGCCGGGACAAGGGGGCAGCGCTGGGGCTGAGTAGACCTCCGGGCGCTTCCTGAGGGCGAGAAAGGAGTTCGTCTACGTAGGTAAGAAAGGAGTTGATGGTGGAAGGCGGCGCCAACCTGCTTTCATCGTGGTGAGAGTGCGAGGTAGCCTCTCGCTGGCTGTGATGCGAGCGGTGGTCGACGCTCTTGACGCGAGCCTGGTCGCGTAGGATGATGTACGGCGACATCAGGTCGTGACCTAGTATCTCGCCGTGGCTGTTGACGCTCCCCAGGACCCGAAAAGGGACCTCCACCGACTTCACTTGCTGCTCCTTGGCTCCGCCCGGCCTCTGTGTTCCGATCACCAAGCTGTAAGAGATCTTCATCGCCTTGCCCCTATGCGTCGGCGGAAGCCCCCTGGGTAGACGAAACGCATACTCGAACGCCTTGCTCTCGCCCGGTGCGAGCTGTAGGTCGACAAACAAGATCGACTGTGGCGTAGACAGTAGCGGTATCGACTTGGAGCTCGCAATGCCTCGCATCTCCTTGATGCTGCTCAGCTCACCCCCGCCCAGCAACTCCCCGATAGAACTCGTGATATTGCCCCATCCGAACCCCCTGAGCAGACCGCTGTCCCGCTTAGTCGTCTCCACACCGATGACACCGCCGCCCTGTCCGCCCACCACTGCCTTGCGCTTCACCTGCTCGAACGGCCCAAGGTTGACCAAGGATCCATCCAGCGTAAACGACCCTTGCACCTGGGCGTATCCCATCATCAACGCCTCGGGCAGCATCCTGGCAGCATTCGACGGCGCAAAATTCGACGTCCGCCGATTATGTGGCTGTGATCTCCCCTGCGTTCGCAACGGCTGCTGCGTCACATACTCCGACGCCAACGTCTCTGACGAGTTGTTGCTCAACGAGTAAAACTCGCCGCTGCTCCTAGGCGTCCCCGCAACACTCGTCGTAGACAGCACCCTCGCCGACGGCGTCACCCCGTGCTCGTTGATCGTCGGCACCCCATCCCTGCCTCTCAAGGGGAAGCTCTGCTGCACCTCGCTCGGGATGCTAGTCGGGCTGAGCAGCGCGTCCTCCACCGCCTTCCCCGGCCCCGCCGACGCAGGAGACTCCGTCATGGGGAACCTAAACTCCGATATCGCATCATGCCTCCCCGTCGGCGACCGTCTCGGCGACACCACCCCCTCCCCCGGCGTGACCGGCGCGGTCGCCACGCCCGAGGGCCGTCCATTAAACGTCGTCCGATCCGGGGGGTAACTCGCGTGAAACAGCGGAGACGACTGCGCCGGTGGCCGATGCGGATGCGGGTGCGTAGCTACAACCAACAAACCAACACAATCAGCATTCATCCAGACAAGCAAACATCCCCCTCACCCCCCTCTCAAGCCCCCAGAAAAAAAAAGGAGACAAAAACCTACCCGACCTCGGCCCATTCAACGGCAACCCCCTCGACACAATCTGCAAACTCGACGCCCTCGCATGTCCCTTCCCCGACAGTCTCTGCTTCCCCTGCTGCTCCCCTCCCTCCCCATTCCCCATCGACACAATCGACACCGACCTCTCATGCCCCTGCCCTCCACTCCCACTCCCACCACCCTGCTGCTGCCCCGACCACGGTATCGACCCCGCCCTCTCCCTCCTCGCCCCCGACGACCCCGACCCCGACGCCGGAACACTCAAACTAAGCGTGCTCCTATGCCCATGCCCCCGGCCGCTCCTCCCCACACTCGGCGGCACCAGCCCCCCATTCGCACTCCCATTTCCCTTCGCTGCCCTAGGCGAAAGCGGCGACGGCACCCTCTGCCTACCCTCCGCCCTCGCCGTTGCCGTCGCAAGTCTAGGCGGAACCGACGACTGCGGCGCAGGCGGTCTCGCGACGTTTTTGAACGTAATCGTGCATTTGACCTCCTCGCCCGCGAACACGACCTGGTCGGCCCAGTGGACGAAGACGCGGATGTTGGTGTTGGTTGCAGCGGCGGGGGGAGCGTGGTGGGAGGACGACATGGTCGCAGGCAACGGTTGAGGAAGTTGAGAGAGAGTTGGGCGTCCTCCTCCTTCCTCCTCCTCGGGTCGAGTTTCAATTCGTCGTCGCCGAGTTCGTCAGTGGTTTGGTTGCCGCATTGCCGGTGAGGAGCATTTTGCGGCAGCGTTTCGGCGCGTGAGTGCTTTTGCGAAATTCGAGGTCAGAAGCAACTCTGTTACTAACAGCCAGCTGAAGGTAGGTAGGTGGTGGTTGTTCAATCGGCCGAGGCGCCCCAAAGACCCGCTCGCGGCGCTGCCGTTCGCTTGTCAGCTTGGCTTGGGGCGATCGCCCAGATTGCGGCACAGGGAATCCGTAACCCTAACCCCGCCCCTGACCACAACAGACAGACGGGCATTCCTTCAAGCAAAGCAAGTTCATGACCAAAAGGGAACATCAATAGCCAAGTGGACAATGCCAGGTTAACGCAATGGAATTTCCTGTTACATTCAAAGAGATTTGTCTCGCCGTTCTATTTCGCTATATTCTTCCCGAACATGCTGTGTATGGGGTATCTTGCTTCTGTCTATCCATCAATTCGACCTCCACTCTTGCCCTCCAGCACCCATCCTGAAAGGCCCCCAAGTCCTTAATCCTCACCCGGCAAAGCCATCCGAGCAGATTCCTCCTCATTTGACTTTCTTTTCCGCATCGCCATCTCCTGTTTAAGAACCAAGCATGCCACCTCTGCTGCCTTGACTCTCACCTCATCTCTCGAACCCCCCTTCACCTCTGCCAGCTTCCGTCCTCCGACAAGAACCCAGCCCACCACTTCTTTCTCCCCATCTTCCGACCCTTCTTTTAATCTTGTTTCGACCCCGTACTGTACTTTTTGGTTCCCCGCCAACACTCCCAGCTCTTCCTTTGGGTGCATGAAATGAAGCTTGCCCGTCAAGAGCCTTCTCGCCAGTGGGAGAATCCCTGCTTTCTCCATGACTTCAATGCACGCATTGATATCGCCCGAGTCGGTCCACACAGCACCGAGGACACTCTCAAAAATGTCCGAGTAGAACTTCGACGCTTGGAGACGAGTCAGCAAAGCCCAAGGGTAGTGTGTTCCAGTCTTGAGGGCTTCGTTTATTGAGTCTCGCAGCTCCGAGTGTCGCTTCTGCGTCTTCTCTTGGACAACTCCCATGTCGGGTGATCCGTGGCGCATAAAGGACCAGAGAGGATGTTTGACTGAGCTCTGTTTTAGGCGCACTCCAACATGATTGGTATCCGTTCGGCGGCGTTTCGGGGCAGAACCTTCGCCGTTCTCGGAAGAGGAGACGGAAGTAGTCGGGGAGGTTGGCTCCACCTCGGTGCGGGCTTCTTCAACGGCCCATTCCATCACGATGAAGGCAAGAATGTCGCCGTTCACAAGGGCTGTGCGGATGATGTGCATGTCGAAGTTTTTCAGAGAAGGTGACGTGTAAAGGGTGGCGGTGATGATGAAGTCCAGGACGGCGTCGCCGAGAAACTCGAGCCGGTCGAAGCAGGCTTTGACCCCGCGAACAGTGTACGACAAGTGGGTGAGGGCTTCCACAAGCAATGACTTCTTTTTGAACGAGTACCCGATGAGCTCTTCCGCTCGGCGCATTGTGTGCGGAAGCTGTTCGTCACTGGGAGCGACATCGAAGAGCATCTGCCGGCAGTTGTCAATGTCTTGCCACCCTCCCTCGGGCAGGAACAGTGACATGCACTGAATTGCCTTAGAGAGGCCCCCGCTCAGATATGAGACGCCAATGAGCGACTCGATGACATCCGCGGGCGTCTTGGTGCTTAGATCGCGCTGCTTTTTCATCTCCTTGAGAGTGTCGAGCTGGAGTAGGTCTTCAACGAAGACCGGTTTGCCGAGCACAAACGCCTTCGTGATGATGTACTTGTCTAGGCCGGAGTCAACCGCCGCCTGAAAGAGCCTGGAGTTGGAGACGAGCGTGTCCTTGGCTCGGGACAGATACCCTTCAGGCCAGAACAAATCTACCCGAAAAGATGTTAGCCTTTGCTTCACCTGATCCCAGGATCATAATTCTCAAACGAGCAACCCGTTTCCAGAACCACCAGACCTTGCAACCAACAAGAGGTCAACTTACTCTTCGCCGACACATTGACCGTAGTGCAAAACTTCAAGATCGTATCCCCTAAAAACTCTACCCGTTCGTAATCCGTCGGTCCTGAAGCCGATGTCGAACTGATGGCCGTAACCACAAGGGGCAAATCCGTGAGACCAATCTTCTCCAGCAGAGTCTCCATAAGGTCTGCTGCAACCAGATGAATCTCCATCGCATGCGCGACGGCCGGTATAAGCATGCCAATATGCGCATACACGGCCGGAATTCCATCAATCTTGATACCCTCGGCAGGCTGGATCCGGGGGTAGGGCTTTGCGTTGATGGGGTTTGGGAGCGTGATGACCTGACGGAAAGCGCCCGCTCTCTTTGGCCAACTCCTAACGGCAATGTATGGAACGTTGGCAGGGGCGCTATCGTAGCTGAAATCTTCACCCTTGAGGCTGACCCGATGAACCTTGCCAACCATCTCAGCTGGGGGCTTTGACGGAAGCCAGCAATGAAAGTAATAAGGGTGGTTGCGATTTGCCGGATCTCTGACCAAATGCCCAGCCGCGGGGCCTTGCATCAGCTCTGGGCTGAAATCGAGGGCGCCCATGTCACCCACGCTGATGTCGCGGTCGACAGAGACCAGCCTGACCGGGTATTGCTTGCCTGGGTCTGCCCAGCCGGTACGGTGCCCAAAGGCCATGGCGAGCAAAGCTCCAGTATGGTCCTTGCCCTTTCCAACCTTGTTGTCGCTCTGCATGCTCTGATGCGAAGTGACAGTCCAAAACATGTCGGACCGCCAGTAGACCTTGAGGGCATCCATGTGAGGGATTGGTACGGGGAGTACCACCTCCATGTCCGCGCGCATAGACCCGTCCTGATTGGAGATTGTCAAGCGGCGACGGAATAACTCGCCCTCGGTGTTGCGCCATTTCTGTGCGATGTTCAACCAAGGGTTTTGTTGCGCTCTGACTTTGGCCATGCCAGCCCGGGGCTTGACGTCCGGAATTAGGTCAGATACCTGCGCGGGCAGGAGGTTATTGTTTACAAGGCCGACCTCATATAGGGTTTTATATGCTTGGAAAGCGGCGTCCTTGCAAGCACACTCCTGCGAGTACCATGCCTGGATGCTTCTGAAGCGGCGCAGCTCGGGAACAAGCGACGTTGGGAGATGAACCGTGGCTTTGAGCAGCGTCGGCTGAGCCGGGTCGAGGGGGGCGCCGTCTAGACTCTCGATTGTGTAGTATGGAGTACATTCCACATACTTCCTCGATGACAATGTGGTGCAGAAGTGCTCAAGATGGCGCTTCGCGTCGTCAAGTGTTAGTCGGGCCTTGGTTGTCGGGTCCTCCAGAACTGGATAGTCTGCGTTCTCGCTCTGCTCCAACGCTTCGAAATCTTTGTGGTTGCGCAGGTCGTTCTCGTACAATTCCTTCAACTCATTCTCAAAGGCCTGCCAGGTCTCGGCTGTCTGCTCCGATCCTTCCGGAATGAGGAGGTACAGATAAGACGATGACATTCTTGCCCTTCCGCGACGTTGAACAAATGACTTTGGTGTTTTTGGCTCGTCGAAGCAAACGACAAGGTTGCAAGCTGGAACATCGATGCCCTCTTCCAAAACATTGGTTGCCACCAGAAGATTGGTCTTGCCGACGCGGAAGTCCCGAAGAGAGAACAAATCTTCCCTCTTGCTCAGGTCCAGGAAATCACAACTCCTGCCTGGCTTTGTCGATGTGCCCACCATTGAGCCAGGAACGTATCGATTTTTGGTCGCGGGGTGAAGCGAAAGCAGATGGGTTAGAACGGCAACAGTTGCCCGTTCCTTGACGAAGACAATTCCGACCGAGGCCTCTTCGTGAGAGGAAAGGACATTGACGAGGGCCTGGGCCTTTGCGGATAAGTTGACGATAGTCGTCCCGGTCAATGACACTTCAACTTGCCGAAAAACCTGAGCAAGATAACCCCGTTCTTCTTGGCTCATCTCCTCGAGCATCCCAGTGTTTTTTTCGTGGTTTTCGAGGAAGTTCGATATCACCTTGCCGATGTAATAGTCCACGGCCCAGGGTCCGATGTCTGTATACATCACCTTGGCCATATTGAGGAATGATCGCAGTTGTCTTTGACAGTATGTGTCGTGCTTCGTCACGGCGTGTTTCAAGGTCTCTCGGCTTCGCGCCGTCTTCAGTGTCTTCAGGCGTATGATCGTGGGGTCCTGCAAGATATTGAGTTGGTTGTAGACTCGGCGGAGGCTTGCCATGGTGGAGGTTGAACCAAGCAACAGTGCGTCACCCGCTGGTTTATACCTGATGGTATGCATTTTAGGGCGGTTCACTTTTGCCATGAGTTCTGCCCGGTGCTGATTTGGTGTCTTGCAGACAGCGTCCAGAGTTGCCTCCAGCGTGTCGAGGTCGTCGAAGTTCGTCCGCATCAGGGGGCTCGCTGTCATTCCTAGGATTGCGGGGACAGGTAGGCCGGATCTCTTGTCTCTCAAGTACAGTTCTTTCATGAGCCGGGCCACTGAGTTGTTCTTCACGCAGTTGTGAGCCTCATCGATGACGATCAGGCAAAGTGAGTCGAGCCGTACGAAGCCGTGACTAACTGCGTCGAATAAAATCTGGTAAGTCGAGACGACGACGCGGATATTCAAGAGAACCTCATCCCATGTTGACTGATCAGACCAGCCTTCGACATTGTCCGCGCCGCAAATAAATCGCGACTGGAGACCGGAAATCTGAGACCTCAGGACGTCGTGTTGTTGGGAAGCCAGGGGTACTGTTGGGGCCAGAAACCAAACTCTCTGAAGCCAGTTAGCTTGCACCTGGACATCGAGGTATAATGATAATACCTTTTCGCTCCGCTCGAGCTCCTCCCTGATCCGAAGGACGGCCCTGAGAAGTTCAGAATGCATATCAAACGAATCTAGGTAATCTCGAAGCTTACACCTGTGTTTTGCCACTGCCTGTATCCATCTGGAAGTTTAAGTCAGCCTGAATTCCCGACAAGGCTTGTGAGGGAGAGAAAAGAGACTTGAGGATATAAGGTCTTCATGCATACCGTCACAATGATGTTCCGCTCAAGGCTTTTCTCGAACATCTCCTGCTGATATGCCCTCGCTGTCAGAGTCGACGGATCTGACAGTTCCTCTTTCGGGCTGCTGGCGCTGGAATCGGCCGGGGACTCGTCGGCGTACTCCTCCGTGGAGTCAGTGAGAGCATGGGCAGCCGCCTCGCCAAGTAACTGGTTCTCGGGGGCCGCCTCATCCTCAGATCCTGACTCCGAGAAGGAATAGAAGGCTTCTTCCTCATCGCAGACATCCATAAGATCTTGGAACGACATCTTGTAATAAGTGAGGGATATCAAAATGCTTGCGTGGGCGGCGTGTAAGTGTGTTGTGTTGGTTCAACCTGTCCGCGGTTGAGCAACGAAGCAAAACTCTCTTTCGCTTCGGTGGACTTGAAATCTGGAAAGTGAATGCCTTTTCCTAACACCGGGAAGACAGAGATTTCGTATCGCGCGGGATTAGGCCGAAAGTAGGTTTTTTTTGTGCTGTCGAAAAGTGTTGAAGCCTTCAAGCTCAACATAGGTCAGGGGATTGAGATGATCGGGAAGAATGAAGCCAAGATCAGACGAGAGGCTACCCGCTGCCACGGATCTTGATACCCATCGAAAGGCGGAAACACAGAGGAGAAAGGGAGAATGGGCAAGGCTTGGTGTTTTTGGCCATCATCAGAACTATCATCTGGGAGCCTGCCTCGTTTGAGGTGCTGCGGTAGGCCTCATCGATAGTGGGTCGGAAGGTAGTCCTCTCCGCGTGCCCCACTGCAAGCAGTGCAAAGCAGGAAGGCCTCCTGCAGAAGACACTCGAGGATTAATGATGAGTCATCTGTGGTTCATATCAAACAAAACGCCTTCGTTTTGTTTCCGTTGGGCTGTTGTGGCTTGCGGGTCGATTTGGGTGAGTTGCCCTGGGCCTGTCAGACAAACACACAATTGGGTGCGGGGTGGTTGCTGCCCTCGCACCTTCCCTCCCGCCCTGTTATTAGTGCAGAACCCGGGAGGCAGACACAAGCGATCTCCCCAACCTAACCCATGGAACTATACGCGGCAGGCTTCAATGCATGGGGCCAATTGCAATTCGGAAAAGACGAGCAAACAAACGAGGAACCCGACGACATCCCCACCTTCACTCGCGTGTTGAGAGACGACAACGGAATCGATGGCATCCACCCCTTTCCATCCTATACCATCGGTAGGCCTCTTCACCTAACACCATCTCACAACCATTTCCATTGACAACCCCCAAGTCCACACGAAAACCTCAGGCGTCCTCACGGCGGGCCTCATCCCCAAAGCCGACCTCCCTCTAACCACCCTCCCTCACCCGTCCTACTCCCACTTCGCCCGCGCCTCCAATGGCCTATCCGTTTGTAAGCCCCCTAAACCCACCCCTCGCCGGGAACACAAGCCTCTAACCCGCCTCACTCACCCAAGTCAACGACACCCACCTGCCCCTCTCCCCTCTCTTCCCGCAGCCCCCCTGGACCCCCCTCAGCTCCCTCTTCCCTGCAAACACCAACATCCCCTCCACCGTCACCCAACTAATCTCCTACACCACCGGCTTCGCCGCCCTCTCTACTTTCCCTGATGGCAGCACCCAAGTCTACACCTGGGGCGACGAGCGCTACGCCGCCTGTCTCGGGCGGGACATCCCCGCCTCTTCAGATACAAACGGCGCAGCAGATTCACAAGGAGAAACGGAAGTAGAAGTAGTAGCAACTACGCCCGGCATCGTAACTGACCTGTCGGACCTCCCTACTGGTCCTATCACTAAGCTCGCCGCGGGAGGGTATGTGCTTGCTGCCTTGACGGCGGGGAAGGATCTCTATATCTGGGGTCACGGGGGTCGCGCTGCCGCAGCCGGGCTCCGGGGGCTGGGGGTGAGCGGTGAGACCATGCCGATTGTGATCGAGGATTATGATATCGAGGATGTAGCCGTGGGAGAGGGGCACGTAGTTGTGCTGACAACATCAGGAGAGGTATTTGTGATTGGGTCCAACAGCAATGGGCAACTGGGGCTCGGACAAGAGGTCAAGGGTGTTGAGTCGTGGACCAGGGTCAGCATAAAGTCAGAGGGGGATATTGTAGGCGTTGCAGCGGGCCCAAAGTGCTCGTTCCTGCTTGTCAGGGACACCGTAGATAAAAAGTGAAACAAGGGGACGGTGATTAGATGACTCGCTTCCCATTGCGCGTAATCTATCCTCTTCTACTTGTACAAAGTTATTTAGCATCGCTCCATCATAAAAGACCCCGGACCACTACCTCGAACTATAGATTCGTGAGGTAGTCCTCGATCTCCTGGGGAGTGAGCTTGCGGAAGCGCGGGCCTTTCGCCCCCTCTACACCTTCAACTCCCAAGAGGTGGTCCGCCGGAGGGCCGACGATGCCTGTGAGTCGGTTAGAACAAAGTTGCATGCAGTAAGGAGAGAAGGCAGCTCACCAATCTCGATAGTGTCCCCTGTCATCTCGCCCTCGATGGTCTCCTTCAGCGTAAGGAGCGCAATGTGCACAGCATCCTCAAGCTCCAGGCCCTCGGTATACCTCTTCTCCAGGAACGTCTTCGCCGTCGTAGCGCTCTTGCCAATGGCAGTAGCCTTCCACGGGAAGTAGCTGCCCGAGGGGTCAACCTGGTAGAGCATGGGTCCGCCCTTGAGAATACCACCAGTCTTGCCACTCGGCTTCTTCTGCTCGCCATCGTCTGTCGATGTTTTGCTCGTGTCCTCCTCCTCGGGCAGGATGCCCTCGTCCCACCCTGCGATCAAGAGGCTGACGCCGTAGGGACGGACACCACCAGACTGGGTCGCCTCCTGCACCTCGCGTGCAACGTCTTGTACTAGGATCCGTGTCGGGGGGTACTCGTTGTAGATGCGCTTGTAGTTTGTGTGCGACACCTTGCGCGCCCGGTCCACCAACACCCGGTAGTCGGGGCCCATGCCGGAGTAGACCATGCCGATGTTGGGGGTGATGAGGCTGATCTTGGACAGTGATGAGGGGTCGGCGAGCGGGGAAGACGACTTCTTTTCCGTGGCAAGCACAATGCCATTGGTAGCTGCGAGAGAACGAGTTAACAACCCAATACGCCATGGCATTCAACGGAGGATGGCGGGGCGCTTGCCTTTGATACCAAGTGCTGTTACACCCTGGTTGACGGCGTTCAAGGCATACTCTGCGCGAATGTTAGGATGCGAATATCGAGGGGCCGGGCACTCCGGGAGGAGATGGGTGTCTCGAAGCTACTGACCAATCTGGACCAGCTTGCCGCTGCGCAGAATCTTGGTTAGCAAAGATCAAGGCAAGTCGCAACTGCTCTGGCGGGTCCGACAGGCTTACCTGGGCGAGAAGGTTGTGAGCGAGAACGAGTATCTGTCAGCCATCGCAGCGGTCGGCGGAGATTCTCAAGGGCTGTTCAATGGTTGGGGTGTCTTCTGGATGTTGGGCCTCGTTCTGGTTGTGGTTGGGAAGGAAGATTGAAGCTGTTGTGTCGTCGTTCGCAGAGCTCCCAGCCAGGCACGAGCAGTTGCGCGTTCGGCTGGGACCTGAGCTCTGGTCCTCAGCCTGAGCTCGCTCGGGCCAACCTGCGGTGAGCCAGGGCCCTGATTGGCCAGCCTGCTTGGAGCCTCAGGCCCACATAAGCTCTCTTGAGCTAACTGAACCGGGAAGCACGTGCAGCTTAAATGCCCTTTCAGTCTTAGCGTTGGACACCTTTTCTTCCACAGCTTTGCTGGCCGCTGTGGGGCCGTCCAGCACTTTTTCTTCTCGAACAAATCCCCGCTACGCTCTGCTCATTCTCTCCTCTGCCAAAATTGCCCTCGGAGGATTTCTTAGGTGCTCTTGACCAAAAGCTGACAAGGCCACATATGCGACTATGTAAGTCATGAGCTTCGGCCACCGCCCAGGAACGCTCCCACTGTCGGAACCAACCAGTGGTGCTCGCGATTTTTGCTAGCCTTCCTTTCATTTCCGTCCGAGCCGCGGACCTGTCGTCGAACTGCTTCAAAGCTTGAAACGTCACCCTCGAGGGACTTTTGTTTGTTTTTCTCTTTATATATACAATGTCGACCAGTTTCTCTCACGGGCAGTGGGAATGGCCGGCGGACGCGGCGTCCTCATCTGCTAATCCCCGGCCAACCCCAACAACTGACGCCCCGGATGGCTCCAAAGGCCCGGATGCGCAGCCGGCATCTGGGAGGAAGCGGCACTACAAACCTCGCACCTGTCGAATTTGTCTCGAAGTTGTTCAGCCCACCACCGAAATCGACGACTCGATTGCCTCCGGTTTGTTCTCGTCAAAGGCCAATGTGCGATATGTCTCCGAAGACCCGGAGCTCGGTCGACTCATCAGTCCGTGCCTTTGCAAGGGCTCCCAAAGATACGTCCACGAAGGGTGTCTCCAGGCTTGGAGACAAGCCTCGCCTCTCTCAGACCGAAACTTTTGGCGGTGTCCAACATGTCAATTCGAGTATCGCCTCAGCCGATTGAAATATGGCAGGTGGCTATCGAGCAAGCTCCTTAGAGCTTTTATGACGCTTCTCATCTTCTTTATCGCCGTGTTCCTTTTGGGATTTGTTGCAGATCCCATAATCAATTTATGGGTCGATCCGTTGGGCAGCATTACCGACACGCTCTCCGATGTTATCAACGATATCGAAGCGATGGAGCCTATTGTGGATGATGCTGAGCCCGATACTTGGTGGTTTCACTTTGTGAAGGGGCTTTTCTCACTTGGCTTGCTAGGCTTTCTCAAAACTTTCTTTGCGATGTCTCCGTGGCATTGGTTTCAGGTGCGTGGTGTTGGGCGGCGCAGGGGGACAGGACGAGATAGGATGGAGTCGATCAACCTGGCATTGGTCATCGTCGGAGTTTTCACGTTCCTAGGGGTAAGTCAAACCCTTTTGGCGCTCTAGGCCGTTTGCTAACGCATTACCACTAGGCAACATGGAAATTAGTGTCCCATCTGAGTGCGAAAGCTCTCGAGAAGGCGAGCGACCGAGTCGTTGATATCGGGGAGGATACGCCTGACGATGACGACGAGGAAGATGACCCTTCTGGGACAGCCACGGAGTCGAGAAAGGACAGGTGATAATGTCCGGTCTCGCCAACACATTTTACATGCCAATGCATGCACATCGTGTCTGCGAACCAGTCGATGTTCTGACAGCACTTTGACCCCATCTTACTGCACACTCTTAAGCCGACACAGCTTTTCGCTCCCATGCCGTGTTAGCTAGTCTGTGTGCAGAGAGCAAGTCTTACTGATGCTATGAGAACCAGGCGTCTTGTCTCGTTCACATTCGGCTCCGGTTTTGACGTCAGTCTTACGCCTTTCTACGGTTTGAATTCCCTTGGGAACGACATCCATTGAGTGGTGGCCCCTCACACTTCAAGCGACTCGTCACAGGGGCTTCTGAATGGCAAGATTGTTACATAGCGACGCCTTGGGGGATGGCATATGGATGAGTTCGAAGTTAATGGAACTGGGTAGGCAGCGAGGTGAGCTGTCTGAGCGTTTTGACTTTCCAAGTTCATTTCAAGCAAATATTCCCATAGCGGTAGCATTCACTGGGGCGTTCAGTTGTCTTCAGATCCAAATACAACTACTCAAACCCAGTCAACTTCCACTTGCCCGATTCCATGGGGCCCTGCCGGGTGATTGCGATGCCGTTTTGAACTTAGGCGCGGCTTGAGTTCGACTCGAAGGTTTCCATTCTACTGTTGGAGAAGAAGACACCTTGATAAGATAAGGCCAAGAAATTTGCCCCTGTCAATTGACGAGTGGGTCCCCAAGCCGCGCTGCAAGGGGCTGACCGACACCTGCGAGCGACTGCTGGTCAGTTTTACGCCATCCTCAGTTCGAGGCGACCAAACGAGACCAGTGGATACGAGATCCAAAGCGCATCCTACGACGAAGACGTTTCTTGTTGACCTGATGAATCTTTGTTGCGGATTCTAGTCCGTGTGCAGGGCTAATCTCGCCAATACCTGAGCCCTGAAAGGCGGTGCTACCATCCGCGCAACCTCGCCGTTTCCGCGACCTGTTCCGATAACAAATATTCGACTTCGATCCGCCGGGTTCTCTGGCCTGTTCAGCAGAACAGCGCGCGCAAGTCGGGAATATCTCTAATCAAGGAGTGTACCGCCGAGAAATTGCGCTCCCTCGAGATACTGTCGCTTTTCGACGCCTCGCCTGCAGGCCAATCCCGATCCTCACGCTCGTTCCTCGACGGGCGAATTCCCGGCGCCTCCTTTCCCTCCTGCGAGGAGGGAAGTTCTCGCACTCGTTGTGCAATTAGGAGAGAGCAAGGCGCTCTGGGCTGTCTGAAATACTGAGCAAAATGCATTTCGCCTACCCCCCACGAAAGTCGTCGAACCCCCCGCCATACCTGCGCGCTGCGAAACTACCAGGGTTGCGAAGGAGCCGTCTCAAAGTCATCGCAGCCGCTGGCTTCGCCTTCCTCGTCCTCATATACCTTCTCACGAGGCCAGCTGGACATGGCCATTACAAGAGCTACGTCCCGACGGGCAACCCGCCAGTGGTCATAGTCACGGCGTTTGATGAGATGAAGTACGATAAGCCGTATTTGGACATGATAAAGGACAACAGGATACAATACGCCGAGAAGCACGGTATGGGCCCGTTTGCCGCCGCCCACGGCTTGTGAGGAAGGAACTGGAAAATGTGCTGATCTGTGTCTAGGTTACAAGACATTCTTTGGCAAGGTCGGCGACTACGACCTGAAGGGGGCGCCGTCATCATGGACGAACGTGGTGGCGGTACGGCACGCGCTCACCGAGTTCCCCGACTGCAAATTCATCTGGTACCTTGACCAGCACGCGTTCATCATGAACCCAGAGCTCACAATCGAGGAGCATGTGATGAAGGCGTCGAAGTTGGAGGACTTGATGATCAAGGACTATCCTGTGGTCCCTCCAGATAGTATCATCAAGACCTTCAGCCACCTTAAGGGCCAGGATATCGACTTTGTCGTCACTCAAGATAAGGATGGAATGTCCGCAAACAGTTATGTAATTCGGAACGGGGACTGGGCCCGATTCTTCCTCGAGACGTGGTTCGATCCGCTCTATAGAAGCTACAATTTCCAGAGGGCTGAAACACATGCACTGGTAAGTATTTCAGCAGCAAATGTGGAGGGCCGCTGTTAACAACAATTTTACAGGAACATATTGTCCAATGGCACCCTACTGTTCTGGCGAGGCTCGGTCTTGTTCCGCAGCGGACTCTGAACACATACAGCCGGGGCGACAAGGGAGTCGAATACCAAGAGGGAGACTTCACGGTCATCTTCAATGGCTGCAGCTCGACCAAAGAATGCGATGCTGAAGCGCAACGATATGTCGAACGATGGCGGAGCGAGTTCAAGAGCACATGACGAGGGCCTTCGGTTTCCTCTTGGGTTACGATAACGATAATGAGACCCCTTCGATTCTCGCTTGCATGAGCATCAAGCTCGCTGAAGAAGTGGCGGTGTTCGTTGGCAGCATACTGTTCAAAGGTAGCGTTTCTGGGGAGGACTGCCGCGAGTGATTCCGAGCTGGGAGTTGGCGGCGGTGGGTTTGGATAGGAGAGCATAGATGGGGATAATTACTACCTTAGTATTCGTGTAGTGACCTCTTTTCAAGCGTTCCATATTCGCCTATGGGAGACGACTTTTGTATATACGACTTTGTGCATCATTGTTTTCAGGCCGAGGCCAATGGGGTGGGCTATGATATTTCTTCCTCGTGAATGGTGATTTACCTCCACGCCCCCAACAACCTTCTCTCAGGGCCCCAATCCACGCGCGCAGTATGCTTAAATCTCAATTGTCATCAACCTTTCGGACCGTACCCTGCATGAGCGGCCAGGTTTCTCGCGGCAAAGAAGTCGGTCCACATTGCCCCCACGCGACATTGCGACGCTGGGCCACTGGCGTCGCGACTGCTCCATCAAGAATGTTTGCCGTACTTGGCTGATTTGACGGCCATGTCAAACCATGTCACCACAGACGAGCAATGGTTACGTGGCAATAGCACTCTATCCTCAGCAGGATACCTCATCGAAAACGATGAACGACAAAGACGCCGTCCGCGGGACACCGTTCTTGCATGTGATAGCTCGGAATGTTACGAAGCAGATTGGTGGGGTCGCTCCGCACGGCCCCAATGTGGGAGAGCCCCTCGAGCGCCACCGCAACCGCACGCCAAACCCGACGTGGGAAGACCAGGGTCATCCAACCGGGCTCGGGACCCGCGGCTAGCCCTGGAGGGATCTCAAAAGGACGTCGTTTGTCACTGGCGAGTGTTCGCCCTCTCTCTTCCCCGCGCCGTATCCGAATTTATCTCTGTGCGGACGGTTGGAAAGTTAGGAGCGCTTGTGTTCTTCTTCCTTTTTTTGCTCGTTTGCAAAGATGCCGGGTACCTCGCGCATGCCGGTGAGCCTCCGGGAGAGCTTCAACAGCGTCAAGAGGTCCAGGCCGAGCAACCCGTTACAGGTGCTGAGCCTCGAATTGTTAGTGCTCCCTCTCTCGCATCCCGCTTACCCTCCTTCACCAAGCTCTTGGCCCGCACCTCTGCGCCTCATCCGAAGGAAGGATGCGACAGCAGCCAACGGCGCTTCTTCTTTTCCTTTGTCGAGAGTTGTTGGTGTCTGCAAGGCTGAACGTCGAGCATTGGGAACTAACTCGTCGCCAATAATGGCCGCAGGCTGCGCAACATAGTATTCTTCTTCTTTTTGTTGCGATGGACTCGGCGCGTCCTCTGGAAGCTCAAGGGCCGCGGTCTGCTCGGAACCATTGCCGAGCTCTACACTGACGCGCGACGCATCTCGTATGGCTACTTCTTGCGGCTGCCGGGTGTGCGCACCCAGGTGCGCAAGCAGATCGACGAGGCCATCGCCAAGCTGGAAACCAAGATGGTGCCCGCCAATACGACCCGCTACCTGACGCTTCCGAAGGAGGGCTGGGCCGAGGATGCGATACGCAAGGAGCTCGATACCCTGGCCAACATGGACCACACGCGATGGGAGGACGGTTATGTTTCTGGCGCCGTTTACCACGGCGAGGAGGATTTGCTGCGGCTCCAGACGGAGGCATACGGGAAGTTCACTGTGGCCAACCCCATCCATCCGGATGTCTTCCCCGGCGTGAGGAAAATGGAGGCCGAAGTCGTGGCTATGGTCCTGAGTCTGTTCAATGCGCCGCCAGGCGCGGCCGGCGCAAGCACTTCGGGCGGAACAGATAGCATCTTGCTGGCCTGCCTGGCCGCGAGGCAGAAGGCGTATGCGGAGCGTGGTGTCACGGAGCCTGAGATGTATGCAACCAGTGACCCGTCTCCCCTTTTCTTGGCAGTCCTGACTGACACCCCTTTTAGGATCCTCCCGGAGACCGCCCACACAGCCTTCCGCAAGGCTGGTGAGTACTTCAAGATCAAGATCCACTACGTCGTATGCCCGGCCCCTACTTACCAGGTCGACGTGCGCCACGTCTCGCGCCTCATCAACAGCAACACCGTGCTGCTCGTCGGCTCGGCCCCCAACTTCCCCCACGGCATCATCGACGACATCTCGACCCTCTCCAAGCTCGCCCTCAAGAAGCGCATCCCGCTCCACGTCGACTGCTGCCTCGGCTCCTTCCTCATGCCCTTCCTTGACAAGGCCGGGTTCCCCTCTACCCCCTTCGACTTCCGCCTCCGCGGCGTCACCTCCATCAGCTGCGACACCCACAAGTACGGCTTCGCCCCCAAGGGCAACAGCACCGTCCTCTACCGCACCCAGTCCCTCCGCGCCTACCAGTACTTCGTCGACCCCTCCTGGTCCGGCGGCGTCTACGCCTCCCCCGGCATCGCCGGCAGCCGCCCCGGCGCCCTCATCGCCGCCTGCTGGGCCTCCCTCATGACCGTCGGCGAAGCCGGCTACCTCTCCGCCTGCGAGCAAATCGTTGGCACCGCCAAGAAGTTCGGCGACCGCATCCGCGACCACCCCTCCCTCGCCGCCGAGCTCGAAGTCCTCGGCGACCCCCTCGTCAGCGTCCTCGCCTTCCGCGCGCGTAACCTTAACATCTACGACATCGCTGACGCCATGTCCGCTCGCGGCTGGCACCTCAACGCCCTGCAGAACCCGCCCGCCATCCACGTCGCTTTCACCATGCCGCTTACCAAAGTCTGGGAGCGCCTTGCGTCGGACCTCGAGGCCGTTGTGGAAGCCGAGCGTGAGAAGGAGCGCGTGCGCGCTGTAGAGGGGAAGAAGAGCCGCGCTGGGAAGGACGTCACGGGCGATGCGGCGGCGCTGTACGGTGTAGCGGGGAGTCTGCCGAACAAGAGCGTGGTGGTGGATTTGGCGAAGGGGTTCTTAGATTTGTGCTATAAAGCTTGAAGTGGGTGAGTGATAGGGCGTTTTGTTTCCTTTTTGTATTGTAGAAAATAGTAATTGGCGCCTGTTCATGTTATAGGGGAGGCATGCTGTATGAGATGGAATGGGTGCGGGAGGACGGAGGATATTTGCATTGGGGAGGGGAAATGGTAGAGTATCTGTTGGTTGGTGCATGGTTTGAATGCATAGTGTGCCTGTTTAGAAATGGTGAAAAGGCGCTTGCCGCAGATGTTGAACGAGTTGTTGCCTGTCCGGCTGGGTGTTAAAGGCTATACAAACTTAACCCTAAATGAATGGCGTTTCCCCGGGGGCGTCACGATGACAGGGGAGGGAAGTAAATAAGGATAATGTCAAATATCAACAGAGCCGCGTTAGCTTTGCCCATAACTAACTGGTATCTTCAATGTCTCTAGAACCCCCCTAATCTGCCTCTTGTTGTGCGTGACATCCAACTTGCAGTCCCCGAATAGTTACGTATCAGGCTTCTTGAGACAAGTGTCTTCCACAAGCAACCTCCCTACATATCACCATTCTTCTGTCAGCAACAAAAACCCCTTCTCCATTCTAGCTGGCCACTCTTCCTAACAAATAGGCCATCCTAACCGTATAAAAAAGCGCCAAGGAGTTGTTTCCCTCCAGCCCCATGCTTTCACAACACCAACCCATTGAAACCGTTGAAACCGTTGAAACTGATCCGAATAACCAAAAACCAGAAGAATATGAAACCCAAGTTGTACAACACCAGCAAAGACACAGAAGGCAGGTTTCTGGGGCGGAGGAACACCTAATGCTCACTGTCCCGCTCACGATAGCCGCCACCATCTGACACGGCAGGGTGGACAAGGCTCTCGGTATCCCCAACCTGTCTTCGCTCTGTGACCTCGAGGTTTTTGAGTCGCTTACGCATTATGTATCGCATTGGCAGCGTCAATCCTTGAGACGACGGGCCCCTCATGACTGCTGATTGCTATTGAAGTGGCTCTGATGAGCTGGAAAGTCGGTTCAGGTGGAGATAAACATCTGTCCCGTATCTGTCGACGGAGTTAGCCGGAGGTGTTCGTGAAGGAGTGCGGGGAGCTCGGCACATACCCTTCCATGCTAATCAACTTAAGGTCACCACCGAAGTACCTGGCGTACAAACGCGAAATTGGAAGGCCATATCCAAAGCCTGCCATGGGCGCCTTGAAATCACTCTTATCAAAGTCGGGATCCAAGTTTGGCGTCCTGTCGACAGTCGTGTACATGTAGGTCCAGACGAGCGGGATAGCGCTCCGAGGGATACCTCCGCCTTCGTCTGAGATCTTGATAGTAATGTCCTCCTTGCCCTCAGCCACGACGACTTTCGTGACAGGGAACTCTTCTTTGTCCTGCCCGTGGGTCTCGACAACAGCGCGCAAAGAGTTCTTGAGCGTCTCGAAGAGCATGTGCGACAAGTGGCCTGGCACGTACATGAAGTTGAGGCTCGGGCTGCATACAAGCTGAATCTTAGGCGCTTCAAAGAGTCCGTAGTGGTCCTCGCAGACAAACCGAGCGTTTTCGATGGCTTCCTGAGCGAGATCCCTGACGTAGGTCTTGGTGCAAATAATACCGACGTACGTCGGGTCCCGATAGTGCCCTTGGTCCGTCAACGCTATGTGCTGCCCAATAAGCATCCTTATGCCAATTCGGGACATGTAAAAGCGATCGAGAAAGGACTGGATATTGTTGTCGATCTGCATGCGTTGCCGCCTCCGCTTGTACTCGAGGATGCCCTGCGCCATAGTCGTCACAACGCTGTCGTGCCTCCTCTTGATCTTGTGCAGCGTTTGAGCGAATCTCTGGTTGTATAGGTGAAGCTCGGGTGGCCAGTCGCCTGTGTCGTCAACCATCGCAAAGTATCTCCTTGTCGCGGGGAACTTCTTGCCCCAGCCATTGTTGTTGCCGTTCGCCTGCTGTGCTACTCCAGTCCACGAGTTGTATTGGCCTTCCTCGATGCTCGGGTTGGGCGTCGCCTCGGAGAGCCATGCAGATCCCTTGCCTGCAATTTTGGCTGGCTTCATCAATCGTTCCCTGACGTCTCTTGGGAGCTCGGGCCGTGGAAGCTGTGTGATCTCCTGTATGGTGTCGTGAGTCATGCGACCGCCCACGCGGGATTTTACAGTGAGCAGAGCCGTACCTCGAACGATTGCGCATACCAATCCGCCACTTTCTTCACCGATGGCATCTCCCCAAGCCCATCTGGCAAGGTTTCCAGCTCCTGAACACGGTGAGCGAGCCGGATGGGGAGCTCTTCGGCGAGGAATTGTGATGCGCGGAACAGAGTGCCTGTGCGACCGATTAGGACGGGAGCTCAAGGGATGAACCCCAGGGGATTTGCCAGATAAGACTCACCAGTAGACGGCTTCTCACCGAACTGGACCATCTGGCGCAAGCTGACGCCGGTAGCAGGGAAGCTTGCATAGTGCCGGATGGTGTCCATCAGCTTGTCGGTCTTTTTCCACGACATCGTGGCTTAGGCGTCCGGCCGACGCGCAGCCAATTGGTATCGGGGAGGGTTATGCCGGGCGCTTTTCTCGCATGGGCGAGAGAGCAGACCTCGTGAGTCGAGAGAACACTCAGGGTCGGGATAAGGGAGAAGGACTGTCCCTGGTCAAGTGGCCAGCCGAGGTAAGCAGATCCGACCGCCAATGACGCAAATGGCCAAGCAGGCTCGCGCACTGCAGAAGATCGCGGGGTGGATAGGGGTTTAGTGGTGCCGCCAGCTGCGTGGAAGTTCAAATAGGTACGTCTTCATGAAAAGAAACAAATTAGGAGAAGCAGAAGAAGGTGGTGTTTTTGTTGCTGCTGCGAAGGGGGTGTTTTCCATGTGGGCGTGACTCTGGAGGTATTCCGTGCTAGTGAGGTCGACCTTGGAACCCCACACTGGGGGGCGGGGATGGCTTTGTGAGCCGAGAACCCCTCACAGTAGCCGACGAGCTCTCCAGTCGATCAGTCGATGCATCCTCAGTAGCTTGGGGCCTGGCGCTCCAGCTAGCTGACAAAGTGTTTGATGCTACTCGACAGGCACAGCCATGACCAGCTCAGCTATCTTAGCTCCCTGACGTCATCAAAAATTGCAGACATTGTAGACAGGAGCATACTGGCGAACAAAACACTTCTTCTCCAGCACAATTGCAATGATTCTCTTCCTACCCAGGCCGGGCGAGAGAGCTGTGCGGTATAATGAAAACGGAATGCCGGGGGAACAAGGGCGTGTCATCAGCACCTAGGTGACTGCCGCATCGCGCAGTCGCTGGCAGCCCCAGAAAAAGCTCCGAATGGCCGGCTCCAGTGCTCGGGCGTTCGGAAAGTGTCGGACAGTTGGACAAGCAAGTGCACAGTGCGCCACGATTCGCTGCTGGGTCTCAAGCGGGTCTCGGACGGTGAGGTACCCCTGCAGAAATCCCTCACCTCACCGCTCACCTCAAAGTGGGGCACCCATCGCCGCAACCGTTTGTGTCCCGTGAATAGCATCACCAACCTCCCGGAATGCATCCCCACAAAACAAAGCGATACAGCCGCATGGAAGGCATCGTCGTAGAGCCATGTCAAGACATGTTTTCTCGACTGCCGAAATAAAAGTCACGGGCTGAACACGGGCAAGAACCTACCTCGCCTGCTCCACCCCGCTGTCACTCGCTCGCTGTCGCCCCGCTCACCGCGATGCCAAATGAGGACCTACCAGGGCATTTCGCTCTGGACTCACCCCCGGCCTCCGCCTCAGATTCATCGCCTTCGCAACCTAATACCAACGCCAATGGCAATGGCAACAACCTCGCCCATCATGAAGGCCACCTACCCCAAACTCCCCCCAACCCTAAGCGACCTCGCCCTACCCACCAGCAACACTCCCGCTCCCCTTCTCTCCCCTCGCCCCTGGCCATGAGCCTACACCACCTAGGCATAGGCACACCGTCCCCTCTCCTCCGACAACTCTCAACCTTCTCCTCACCTCCCACATGGGGTTCACCGCCCCTCCTCGGGATAGGAATTACAGGCAAGGACGACCACCATGAAGGGCTCCTGAGCGTCGAGGCATCATCCCCTTCATCCGGTCTAGAAGAAGAGGTCGATGCCGACCACGAGCTGACGCAGGATGGAAAGGACGTGTTGGTGCAGAGGTTGGGGGACCTGATTCAACATTTGCGTGGGGCTGTGAGGGTTCAGAACCTGGGGGAGCTGCATGGGAAAGTGGATGAGATGAAGGCGGTCTTGGGCAGTGGAAGGGGGGCAAGCCTGGCCGGAATGGGTGGTGGAGATGACATGTTATCTGCGAAGAGGTTGTCTTCACCGTCTGGTAGGCCGCAAGGGGACTTGTCATTTCAAGCAAGGCCGCTGGAAGAGCCTGAGCTGGTAGTTTCAGCCATTCCACCAGCTGGGGAGACCAACCCTCCAGATGTGACGGCGGAGGTGGCACTCGAAGCGGAAAAGCTGAATGCAGAGTTGGTGAAGCTTGCTGAGAGGCTCAGGAAAAGGAAAGAGGAATCAGATGTAAGTTGAAGCTTGCAGTAGTGTCTGGTGTTTTTATGTCGATGCTAACAATATGAATAGCATATCCAAGCCATGTTGGTCGAAAGGGCAGAAACCGCCGCAGCTCACATATTGGAGCTTCAGGGGTATGTCGCTGAACTGTAAGTCAAGCACGGGCGGCAAACCTTTGAGCCGTTCCACTCCCCTGTTGAGATTCAACTAACATTCGCATAGAGAAGACGAGATCGGAGGCAACGAGTCTGACTTGCGGCACCTGCGTATTGAGCTGCGCGCCATCCAGACACTCTGTCACGAGTTTGTACCGCCGGACGCTGATCCAGACTTGGTGCAGAGCATCGAGAACTGGAAGTCAGACTGGGCGAGGTTGAGAGAAAGGATGTCGTCGAACAAGAAGAGCCGCCGACATCGACAAGGGGGGGACGGAGAGGGAGACTCGACAATTCTCACGCCGAGTGTTTCAAGTATGTCGATGCTTGAGAGTCCGTTTAGGTGATGGCTTTTGCGGTTTTGTTTCTTTTGGTCTTACTGTCACAGCATGATACCCGGAGATCTGGAAGGCATGGAGTTATGGTTATTTTAGTGGGCTGGTTGGAGTTTGTCTGAACAACACGTGGGTGTGACGTCTACTTGACTGTTTGAGTGGGGGAATGCATGGGAAAACCTTTCTACTCTACACGGCCCTAGAAGACGGAACCTTTCTATAGCCAATAGGAGATGGTACAGGACCTAAAGCAGACTTGTGTATTGTGTTTGTTCGAGGCCGAGAACTGAAGAGCCGAATGTCTGGAGGACAGGGAGGTGTTGGTTTCGAACACACCAATGCGAGCCATCTACCATAGGGATGAGTTCTTTACTTCTACTCTCTCTTCATACTTGTTAGGTACACACACAATTTCTCTCTTCCTTTTACGGATCACCGAAGCAGGGCCCAAGAGACTCTTCAAGCTGGGCTCTTGCCCTTCCTCCCAACCAAAAAGGGGTCGATCTAACCCTAACCCTTCTTCTACATTTCATTGCCTCTTTGCCTCTATGAATATGAACCACCTCCAATTTCTTGAGCAGACACTAATGTCCTCTGCAACAATTGAGCTGAGGCTCATGTCAATTGCCCTGAACTGGTTTTGCAACACCAATTGTGCCGCTCAACCCGAAAGCCCGAGGTCTGTTGGCGACAAGAGTCGAACTTTGTCGGTCCCATCCCGATGCAAGACGATCGACGTCATTGTAGCCGCCTGTACCTTCCTCACTTCCAGCAACCCCACCAGCCCACCCTTCTGCTATCCCCTAGCAAACGTTATTGATCACAAACCCGATAGAGACCAGAGCGTATTGCTAGGACCATTCAGAAGTCTTTCCAAAGTCAGAGGTCTGATCATCACCACACCCCGCCCTCCATGATGACGTCAAAAGGATTCAGCGCATGCGGGTGCATCCTTTTGAACTCTCACGAACCCTGCTGCCCCCAGTCCACATTGCGGTGTACCCCGGATTCCAAATAAGCATTGCAAGCTTTCTGGCGCATCTAGGCACATCGGAATGGAGGGTCACGGCGGGGCTTTCCCGTCGCTTCTTAGGCAACCCGGCCTCTGGCCGTGAAGACTTGCTCCAATGACGAATGTGGCCGGCAAGGCTTTCAGGTCATTTTGCAGTCCTAGAAGTACATCTATCGAGCCTCTGGAAGTCCAGAGACCGAGAAAATGATTCCCTTTCCCTCCACGCCGTCGTCCATCACCCACTCACCGGCATTTCATACCCCCTTGGTCCCCTCACCAACCTCCGACCTATCAGGAAGCCCTGGATAGGCTCCAATGGTCTCGAATTACCTTCATACAAACCACAGACTCTGATCCCTCAAACGATAATCTGGTAAATCACCATGTCATCTGGAGAGCCCGACAAAAGGGACCTCCCCTCAACCGAGAAGGCGGATCGCCCATCAACATCCTCGGGCGCAGCCGTTGAGCATCGCGACCATGTGCCCGGGCGCGACTCTCCCAGCCACTCAGACACAACTCACAATGAGAAGCCTGCAACAGATGGCCTCGCTGCCTCCAAGAAGCTTGCGAACCCCCTATCCGGCTTGTCCCGAGAGCGTCTAGGCGCCATGGGCGAGGACTACGCTCGACTTGCAGGCCTGACTAGCGAAGAAGATATTCGGGCCTTCCGTCTGGGGGCTATGATATCTGGGGATAATACCGATTATGACACCATACCCGATCTCACTGAGCGTGAAAGGGAAGTTCTGGAGCGGGAGACAACACACAAGTGGTCGCAGCCACGCATACTTTATTGGGTTATCATCAGTAAGAAGCACTTACCGCCTGGTTTCTGGACTTGTTTTTAATCGCAGGATGCAGTTTGCTCCATCTGTGCTGCTGTCCAGGGTATGGATGAGACTGTGGTGAACGGCGCGCAGTCCTTTTACAAGCACGCGTTTGGCATCGGGACCAAGAGCGAAAGGGACACCTGGCTGTTGGGCCTCACCAACGCCGCGCCTTACCTCTGTTGTGCTTTCCTGGGCTGTTGGCTCACCGACCCCTTGAATAAGAAGTTTGGCCGCCGAGGCACAATTTTCATAACCTGCGGCATCTCCGCGTTAGCTTGCTTCTGGCAAGCTTTCACCAACACGTGGTGGCACATGTTTATCGCAAGATTCGCCTTAGGTTTGGGAATTGGCCCCAAGTCAGCTACGACTCCAATCTTTGCCGCCGAGTGTTCTCCTCCCAGACTTCGTGGCGCTCTCGTAATGGTAAGCAACCCGTCTATCTATGTGCTTGGCCTGCCCCTGACAAGAATACCTCCTTCAGCAATGGCAAGTGTGGACCGCCTTCGGCATCATGATCGGCTTCGTCGCGGATCTTGCCTTCTACTTCGTCCCGGACCATGGAATCGAGCTCGGCCTCAACTGGAGACTCATGATGGGCTCCGCCATGATCCCCGCCGTGGTCGTCTGCTGCCTTGCTTACATCTGCCCGGAGTCTCCTCGCTGGTACCTGAGCAAGAACCGCCACAAGGGCGCCTTCGACTCCATCCGCCAGCTCCGCTACGAAAAAGTCCAAGCGGCTCGCGACCTCTTCTACATGCACACCCTCCTCGAAGCCGAAAAGGAGGTCATGTCCGTCGGCAAAGCCAACCGCCTCAAGGAAATGTTCACCATCCGCCGCAACCGTAACGCCATGGTCGCCTCGGAAACCGTCATGTTCCTCCAGCAGTTCTGCGGCATCAACGTCATCGCCTACTACTCCTCCGAAGTCTTCCTCGACGCCAACTTCTCCGAGGTCTCCGCCCTCTCCGCCTCCCTCGGCTTCGGCATCATCAACTGGCTCTTCGCCCTGCCTGCCTTCTACACCATCGACACCTACGGCCGCCGCAACCTCCTCCTCACCACCTTCCCCCTCATGGCCCTCTTCCTCTTCTTCACCGGCTTCTCCTTCTGGATCCCCGAAGACACCCCCGCCCACATCGCCTGCATCGCCCTGGGCGTGTACCTCTTCGCCGCCGTCTACTCCCCCGGCGAGGGCCCCGTGCCTTTTACCTACTCCGCAGAGGCCTACCCGCTGTACATCCGCCCCATCGGCATGTCCCTCGCCACGGCCACAACCTGGTTCTTCAACTTTGTCCTCGCCGTCACGTGGCCGTCGCTGCTCGCGGCCTTCAAGCCCCAGGGCGCCTTCAGCTGGTACGCGGGGTGGAACATCATTGGGTTCTTCATGGTGCTGTTCCTGGTGCCGGAGACCAAGGAGAAGACGCTTGAGGAGCTGGATGCCGTGTTTGATGTCCCGCTGAGGAGCACGATTGCGTACGGGGCGAAGCAGGCGGGGTGGTTTTGGGGGCATGTGGCTATGAGGGGGGGTGTGGCGAAGCCGGAGCCGCCGCATGTGAGGTTGGCGAGGGAGGAAGGGGAAGTTTTTGTGGAGAAGGAGAGGGAGAGGAGGGTTGGGGAGGGGGTGGAGGGGAGGGTTTGAGAGGGAGGTGAAAGGTTGTTTGGAAATGGACTTAGAAAAGGGTTGTGGGTTAATGTGTTTTGTGGTTTGCGGTTTGTGGAAGAGATACGTTCGTTGATACCCTCGTTGCGATGCTGGTTGGAAAGGAACTGTAGGACTTATTACTTGCTTTGCTTATGAAAAAGGACAAACCGAATCGAGTCGGTTCAGTTCGTAGGTGTCAATAGCCTTTCCATGGCCTGGGGCTTTGCCTTACCCCTGAGTGAGCATAAGCCACCCATTTCCCGGCCTCCCTGTGATGGCGAAGGAGGTCACGGTGGTGTCCAGCCATGTCTTCAATCCCCTCCATAGTCTCTTCCAGCCCCTTCTCTTCCACAACTTCAAGACCATCGCTACAAAGGTATCCAATGTATCTCCTTCTTTCGGAGTTTCCCAGTTCTCTGGAAAGGTTTGGAACAGGCAGCCTTCGTCCCATAAACGGCTGGTAGATGAGGCTCATTACCAGGGCGGTAAACCTTAATTTTAAAAGGACATTCCTAAAGCAGCCCCTGACTGGGCCTGATTTTCTCAACAATTCAAGATGGAGGTCATAAGTCACCTCAGATTTGGCGTTCGGAAGGAAGTAATTCGTGAGAGGAAAGCCAAATATCTGGCCAAAGACAGGAGGACTCACAGGAGTCTTCACGTCCGCAGGGGAGATTGACATTTGGATCGTATTTTCAAACCCTTTCTTGAAACCACCGTGCCTACCATGCAGTTATCTCAAGGAACAACCACCTCTATGTATACAGGATGAATAGAACCAGAAATAGAAGCTTCAGGAAACGCCGACTTGGAAAGAAAAAGGGTATCTCACATGCCACATCCAGTGTGACTCCGTCCATGATTCCGTGATATCCATGACTCCGTCCGCAATGAAGCGTATACTGACCCTTGGAAAACACCACCAAATCAACAACAGAGGAAACCTCACGACAAACCAGAGGAAGGCAAAGGCAGGAGAACCCCCCAAAGAAAACCACCAAATCACAAAATCACAAACTCGCAAAGCAAAAACAAAAGCAATTACCAATACCATATAATATTGCTAAGACGCGATTTCTGACCAAGCAATCCGCCGTCTGCAGTCCTTTCGAGACCGCTGACCAGCCAGTCGCCATCTGCCATAATCCCCCAACCTGCAACAAGTCGAAGAGTCGTCTAGTCATGCTGAAAGCCATGCTATGCTGGTAATAGTGTGAACCGAACCGTACCGAACCGAACCTAGGAGATTTTTTTTTTCTGGGCGCCCCCAACTTCCTAATCCGAGATCAAATCGATCGGGTACTGTCGAGGGCTTTGTGTGTTTTTGCCGCAACCGTATTGATAGAGAGGTGACTGTAGTCGCAAAAGAAATCCGGGACTCTGGTCCAGACAACTGAGGGGCCTCGAAATCCACACCGAATTGGTAGGATTGAACGATGAGAGCCGGGAAAGCTGTCAGATAGAATCGAACGAGATATTTTCGATGGGGGATAATATATTTGCCGAGCTATTGTTGTGTGTGTCCGCCCTGTGGAACCTTTTGCTGGGAAGATCGCCAGGCGACGAGACCGGGCGTGAACGCACACCGAAAGTGAAGTAGTGACCATCATGACTGCATCATGAGGCTAGGCGAACAAAAGCCGTAAAGGAAACGAAGGTCGAGACGAAATAGGGCGGCTGATGTTATACAAACGGTTGCTGATCAGGGGAAACCGAAGAGCGGCGAATGTCATGGGTGAGGGAACGACGAGGGCGGTGCCCGGGGTCTGTCGGATCTCAATGCCAGCCAGACCCGATATCGACGACATTCTTTCCCCAAGTTGCCTACTTGCGCATGTAGATGGGGATTTGCATCTTGCGGTTGGGGTTGGGACCCGGCTAGAAAGGCACAAATGTCAGCGAAAACCGCTTTCCGACAGTGGTGAGTGAAATACTCAGAGGGAGCAAACATACCTTAGGACCCCAGACACTCTCCCTCTTGTTCTTCTTGCCACCGTTGTTAGCCTTCTGGCCACTGCCGGAGTACTTGGTACCGAAGTTGTTGTTGCCACCGAAGGCAGCTCTGCTAAATGCATCAACATCATCGATCGAGTTGGCGCTGCGCGTGCCGAAGGCAGCCTGGCTGAAGGAGTCGACGTCGTCAATGTTTTGGGGAGCCTTGGGTTGAGGGGCAGCGATAGGAGCAAAGCTCCAGGAAGCGTTGCTGGGGGTATTGCGGGGAACGTTGCTACGAGCGACCGAGGTGCGAGTTTGCTGGTTCTGGCGAGTCGTCGGCTTACGGGTCGGCTTCTTGTTGCTGACTACGATGAAGTCATCGTCGTCGTCTCCGGACACCTCGCAAGGATTGTAGTCGAGAGTGACATGAGGCTTTTCGTTGACCGCCTCCTGGCCCTCGGCGGCGTCCCAGTCATGGCGAATGAACATGCCGGTGGCGTCGTCATCCTCCCACGCGGTCATGGTAGTTGACACCTCCCAGGTAGAACCGCTGCGGGGGCTGCTAGCGTTCTCAAAGCTGTCAGTGGCGGTGGCCGTTGAATCCCCCCAGATAGAACCGCTGTCGGCACGGTTGTTGATGCTGTTGTCGTGGGCCCAGGCAGCTTCTGCGGCGAAGTGGAGCTCGGTCTTGGGGGGCGGGATGTACGCATTCGCCAAGGGGGCCCCGACGGCCTCGTCGTTTGGCTCCGGGACCAGCTCCCACTCTTCAGCTGTCATCTCGTGGAGATAATGGTTCGCTTTGATCTTGTCGAGGATTCTCAAGACAAGGGCGTTGCGCTCTGCCTGCTGAGTCTCGTTCAGGTTGGGGACCCAGCAATCTTGGCGACCAAGGTTGTCCCACGAGGGCTTGTGCAGAACATCCGTCGACTCCTCGAGGGCAAGGCCATTCTTGAAGTGCTCGTAGACGAACTCGTTGATGGCTTTCTCTTGGCGGGTGAGGTTGATATCAGTCCAGTCACCGCCTGGCATGGCAAACTCGACGCCCGAACTGCCACCGGCGGTCACCCTATCTTGGCAGTCCATGCAATTCTAGAACCGGGGGTCAGCAATACTCCGACAACCTCGACTTGCGTCCATGGGAACTTACGTATTGCTTGTTTTTGAGCGTGGCCTTGCTGAAGCGTGACTTCGGTAAATCCTCCTCGCAGATTGAACAAACAACCCTCATTTCGGGCTGCTGGGCCTTGCCCTTGGCTTTCTGGTTGTAGAAAGGCATGGTGAAGTTTCGAGTTGTAGGACTGAAGGCAAACCGTAAGTACGTGGCGGCTTCGTTGTTGGTGCGGAGATGAGAAAATACGAAGAAGTAGCAGGGTAAGGGAGAGGAGGAGGGGGAAGAGGTGAAGATGGAAGATGAAGGGAGGAGAAGAGTAGGAGCCTTGTGGCGATGTTATGGGCAAAGAAGAAGTGGGTGAGTGGGGGTGGAAGAGAGGGAGGAAGTGAGGAGCCAAGGAGAGGTACGGGGGTGTGAAGTGAATGGATGAGAAGTGGGAAATCTCGTGCTGCGCAGCTGTGTTGATATTTTGGCGGCAGAAAATTGCGTTGCGAAATCGTGGGCACAACGAGGGCGAGGGCAGGGCATGAAGGTCCAGACCACGGCTGTGACCGACGAAGTTCTCGGCGCCGTGACTGGGAGGGAGGGAGAACTTACAGATTGCTTGATGGGCGTGAAAGAAAGTTGGTGCTTGTCAAAGCTGGCGTGAAGTATTGCGCGAAAACTGGCGCGAAGTATGAGGTCAGAACGTGATTCTCCAAACGAAAGTGAGGCGTGTTTGCTGCGTGATCAATGGTGGAGGCTGCAAAAAGTTGTGATAGCAAGCCTTGCGTGGAAGGGAGGAGGTTAGGAGGGGATGGAGGAAGAGCGGCAGGTCGTGGCTTCCTGCGTCGAGAAAGAGGAGGAGCGCAAGGGGGTGCGGAGGGGCGGCGGGATGGTAGAGAAAAGGGCAGAGAAAACCGCCGCAGGGGTGAGACTCGTGATAGTTTGTGATGATGCAGATTGCTGCAGATTGCTGCAGCTTGGCTGATGTCGCCGCCGTGAAATGCTGAGGGCAGGATCGAGGAGGTCGTACTTACCAACTGGTAACTGTTCTGCTAGAAGAAGTGTAGGATGAGTATGGTGGAGGAGAAAAGAAAGGGCCGGCGGAGGAGGCTTGAAGTTATCAAATATCTCCTTTTGGTTTGCTCCAGAAGGTCAAGGAGTGAATGCCGGTCGTTCGGAAAGTTTGCGCACTCAATGGTCAATAACAAAAAGATCCGTTCTTCAGATAAAACTTGGCGCTGGCTATCAAGAGGCCACTCCAATCTGACCACGAAAAACACGAGCACAATACCTATCGTGCGCCTCACGGGGTTGCTATTGTAACGGACAATAGCAATTGCATCATTCACTCAGGGAGGTGCACTCGGTGGAGAACACGGCATCGAGAACAACCAACCACCTAACGACAGAAGAAAAACTCGCATCTAGCAATCACTTGATCTTGATGGGTGCAGCTCTCATACATCAGGCAAACACCAAATACAATACACCAGACATGTGGGTCCAACGCAAAAAGGAGAGGAATCAAATATGAAAATCAGGGGGAAATTATCCAAAACATTACACAACTAACTTACACTACGTATTTGTACACGGGGCTCCCAACCCCAGTCCATCCTACTCTTCACCATACCCGGATTTGCTGCGTCGAGCTTCCTTCTCTCTCTTCTTTGCCTGTTTCATGCTCTTTCTGGGCCGCTTCTTCAACCGGACAGCCTTCGGCTTGTTGATAAGCCACCCGTTCATAGGACGTCGCGATGACACGAACCGGCCCACGGGGGTAAATACGTCGACGATCGGCCACACCGATTGCGGCTCTTCCTGAACCGGGGGCTCTGCCTGAAGCAAGGGCTCAGGTTCCGGCGCTGTGCCGAACAGGTCCAGCGTTTGCAGCAACTCAGGCTCTCCGTCTCTGCGTCTTGGTTGCGTCGGGGGCGGTGATGGAGGCGTCTTCGGTTGGGGAGGCGGCATGGCGAAGTGTTTCCTTCGCACCTCGGCGACAATCTCAACCCATCCACAGCCTTCGATGAGAATGTCGACGGCCAAGGTTCGGAACGGCAGCTGCTCAGGGGAGAGGCCCCGCGCATTCTTGCTCGTGAGGGGCCCTGCGCGCTCTTTCGTCACGTCGTATTGGAGCTCATAAGAGCCTGCCAACTGGATATTCTCGCTCGCTTCAGGGAGAGATATGTTCTCGACGTTGGGCGGGTCCGTCCTTGTTTGAACGCGAATCGCCTTTTCGGTCGAAGTGAGATGCTCCTTGAGGGGTGTGAAGTTGTATGACAGGAACACAAGGTCGGGCGTTCGTGGAGTGATGCGGATAAACCCGCCGAGCAGCAAAGACTTGCCAGGAGTGATGGAGATCTGTTCGGGGGTGATGCGCTTACGCATGATCAGCGAGGCGCGGTGCTCTTCCTGAACATGCGATTCAAGATCGCTTCTCGGGAGCCCAGGGAGGTCGATCAACTCGCCTTTCCCCCCCCCAAACGCCAGCCGGATAGGGGAAGCAGTTGTTCCGGGAAGAGACGACACGAGTGGCATGGCTGGATAGGCTTCCTCTGGCTGTAGTGGCGGCAGGAAAGAGTATTCGTCTTCGCCTTCCAACGGCTCCTTTCCGTCTCGCGCGCCCTTCTCATCCGGCAAAGCCTTGCCACCAACTGGCTCTCCTTTTGCGGCGTCTTCTAACTTCTTGAACAAGTCAACTGATATATCTTCCTTCAGCGGCTTGTCATCCATTCTCCCTTTGGGAAACACGGCCGAGAACAGGTTGCTTTTGCCCACGTTGGCCTTGCCCACCATCCAGCCAGCACCGCCGCGCTGGTATATCTCTTCCTTGAGCTCTGTCGTCCACCATGATCTTTTTGCGCTGACGCATTTCAGATTCCCCAGCCTAACGTCCCTGCCGCTCCTCCCAAGCGCATCCCGAAGAACCTGTCGAAGATACGGCATCAGATGGTCAACATCCTGTTTCTTGGCCCCTAAGAGATCCGCTCTTGTGACAATGAAGCTGATTTCGACTTTCTTGTTAGAAAAGAATTTTGAACTTCTCGAACGGCGGTTGTGTGAGCGGAGCGGCATGGCCTCCAGGAGCTGGTCTATCCGGGGAACCAATGACATCGGGAAATCGGCAGCGTCTAGCACATGATAGACGTGGTTGTACTTGTAAGGCGATTCGTGTATCGTTTCCCTCAGAGACTCAACGCTGGGGTGGAATATGGGTGTTCCAGTATTGTGGTGGATCAGGCCATGGCATCGCTCACAAATCGGCGCGCGATCTGGGGCAGCGGGCGTTGGCTCGGTGTCTCTCTCCTTGATCAGCCCCTTCAGGTCCACGCCCTGCCCTTCCAGTTCAGCCAGGTCGATATCGCTGAGGGCATTTTTGACCGCTTCGTCGTCCTCGCGAGCCAGTCGGGGCTTTGGTTCAACAAGACCCAGGTATTCTGCGATCGATCTCCGCCCCAAATCGAAGTAACCAGGTAGTCCAGGAGTCGTAGTCTGGGATAATGCGCCACAACCAGAACATTGCGCCGGCAAGGTTTTCACCGACGAGCTGGGTGTTTGAGGTTGTTGTAAGTCGCGTGGGGAGTGAGAGGCAGAGGCCGCGCCTGTCTGTGCGTGCAGTCTGCGGGACTGAAGAGGCCGACCATAGAGCTGGCGATGGGTCCGACTGTCACTGCTGAAAGGCGCTCGTTGCAGCGCTGGACAAAGGAATACCGGGAGACGTGCTGACGAACTGCATTGTTCGATGCTGAAAACATTCCTCAGCCATCGCGCACTGAGCACGCGCCCCGGTTGCATCTGCATGCTGGGTTTCGCGGACAATGCCAATGACTTCAACCTCTCAGGTTGGAAAAAATCTCAGAGCAGCAGCTTGGGCAGGTCACTTTTCGCGGCGCGTTACGCGTCCCGGCAGGCAAATCTCAATCCCCCACACACCAATTGAGTTTAGCGCGTGCTTGTCGGCAGGCGAGGGCGGTGAGCTGAACGCGGCGCCTCGCCTTGCAACTCTCAATGCGCGCCTAGACCAAAAATTTAGGAGGGTCGATCAACTTGCTCAACGACGACAGCGCCTCTCCCTGCTCAACACGCACCGAGGAGCCCCCGCCCCTCGACAGACATCAAGATGGTCGGTGTATTAAGGCGCATGCACGCATTGCGTGAAGTAAGTTGCCCCTGGGTCGGTGGTGGCTCAATGCCTCCGAGCGACATATGCTGACAGTTTGCAACAGAAGGTAAAACCACTTCCGAGCCCATCGAACACAAACGACCCGAGGAATGGTACTTGCACGGCGATGCTGACAGACTGCTAAGATTCTCTGGATACGTCATGGGCCTGGAGCGGCGGTTCTCCCACCAAACGTTACGCGCATCCACTTGGAATTCGCAAAGAGGATAAATGGAGGGCATATGGGGCCAAGGTTCGTGGTCCTGGCACGACTCGGAAGCCGGAATCTGGCTTGTGAGACGCAAGAGATGGAAGATTGACACTCTCTTGGCAGGAAATTCTGGCAGGAGAATCTCCCAAGGTTGAAGTTCTGGAACCCGCAAGTCCCGATGATCGTCAACAGATGCGACGACACTGAGAGGCCAGCAACGTTGACGCTCTACTTCCGTGACGATGGGGCGCCGGCAAAGATCGAAGGTACACAGCTCAGCTCCGCAGCAGACGGCACATCCACAGCGCCAGCGCCGAGCCAGGGCGAGCGGACGGTGGTGCTCGACATCAAGGGTCTTCACTCTGAGAAGATCCTCGAAGAGTTTATGGCCAAGACTAGCGCAACCAACGTGCAGCTTACTCCCCAGGAGGAGATGGAGTTGCGGGAGCTGGAGGACCTGCGGAAGCGGGGCGAGATCGACCGCAAGGTGACGAAGAAGATGATCGACGAGAAGAAAAGGGAGAAGGCCCGTCTTGCGCTGGCGATGAGCGAGGCCGCTGCTAATAAGGCTTCTGCGCTATAGTAGCCTGGACGGTGAGAAATTGTTCTGATATTGGAAGAGGCTGTTGCAGCTTGTATATATCATTGTATACTATCAGGGAGGGGACTTGTCCAATACATGTACGAGCCGCGATTGTGAGCAACGAGGGGGGTAACCGAGACCTCTCATATGTTATCTGAGTGAAGTTTATTTTTGAGGATGTTCCGTGGACAGCTCCTCACCGATCTCCCTTGCCTGAGATTCTGCGCCGCAAGGCTGCGAGGGGCTGCGTAGCAGCGCAATCACAGATACCCTAAGAAGCATTGAAGGCTCCCAATGAGCACGCAATGAGAGGCCACAAACTGCACTGTAACTCTTTTGTATTTATGGCACTTCAGCCAAGCGTCTGGATAATATCGCCCGCTCGATGCTGTCTTGCGGCTCGTTCAGTTTCCTGGTCTCGTATTTTTAACGGGATCCAAGGTGGGCCGTTAAGGGGGAGGTGGATTCCACGCTGCCGGGATTCGATTGGGGAACTTCAGCCCAGGAGCTCCAGCCAGCTGACAGGGGTGTCGCGCCAAGCCAATGTAGAAGGAAGGGGTAAAATGTGGCCAGGTTTCCCCATTGCATTTCTCCTTCAGCTCAGCGCTGCAAGCTCGACACTTCTTCTCTGGTTGCTCGATATCGTGTCCTGATTCTTGGGACATTGATGTTTGGGAGTTGAGAACTCTCCAGCGGATTGCGGACCTTTTCCGAGCGGATTGTCCAGGTGTCCGTCCCGGATTCTTTTCTCTTCGTCTTTTTTTAAACAATTACTTCGACACGCTCTTTTTAGCCGTTTTATAATCCACCTCGCGATATCACCACCAAGGCGACGCTACTACCACCCATCGTGACGCCGTTTGCGGTCAACGCTCTTCTGGTCACGACTCATGGCTTCTGTTGTTGAGAAGCCGGTCGTCGCCTCTGGCGTCGACGCTGGCGACGCAGCCCGGAGACGCAATGTCGGCGCGCCGCAACCCGCGGGCGCCCAGCCTGTCGAGGCTGACGACGAGAAGAAGCAGTTGAAGAAGGTGCGCACTCGCCCTCCCTGCGCTCTCACACCGCCGCTTGTAATTGCGGAACGGCACTCGAAGCGCTTCTGCGCCGCCCAAGACCCGGCGCCTTGCGACTTGATGCTGACGGTTTTACAATAGGAGCCATCCTTCCTCGATGTCCTCGATCAATGGGAATGGGTCATTGCGCCCATACTCTTCACAGTCCTCGCTTTCTTCACGCGGTTTTACAAGATTGGCCTCTCGCCCATCGTCACCTGGGATGAAGCTCAGTTCGTCGCTTCTGTTGCCCCTCCCCTGGTGCTCTCGCTGACCTGGTACGGCGCATAGTTTTGGAAAGTTCGGTAGTCACTATCTCAAGCGCGAGTTCTACTTCGACGTCCATGCAAGTGATCTCCTTCGTCGGCCAGTCGATCCTTGGCTAACATATTCCAATAGCCTCCTGCCGGAAAGCTCCTCGTTGGATTGAGCGGATACCTCGCTGGTTACAATGGATCGTTCGAGTTCAAATCTGGCGAGACTTACCCCGAGGAGATCAACTACACCTTCATGCGCCAGTTCAACGCCTTCTGGGGTGCTGTCTGCGTTCCCATGGCGTACTGGACCGCCAAGGAGCTGAACCTCAAGCGCCCCACCGTCTGGCTCGTCACTCTCATGGTTCTCTGCGAAAACTCATACACCACAATCAGCCGTTTTATCCTCTTGGACTCGATGCTTTTGTTCGGTACCGTGGCCACCACGCTCTGCTGGGCCAAGTTCCACGGGCAGCGCCGCAGGAGTTTTGAGCCGGAATGGTTCTTTTGGCTCTTCATGACTGGCCTCAGCATCGGTTTCGTCACGAGCGTCAAGCTGGTCGGCCTTTTCGTGACTGCGCTTGTGGGCCTGTACACCATTGAGGATCTGTGGAGGAAGTTTGGCGACACCAAGATGCCTGCGACGGAGCTCGCTGCGCATTTTGTGGCCCGCGTGATTGGGCTGATCATCTTGCCCCTTTTGGTCTACCTGCTGAGCTTCGCTATCCACTTCGCCGTCCTCACCAACAGCGGACCTGGCGACGCCCAGATGTCCTCGCTTTTCCAAGCCAATCTCAGGGGTACCGAGGTCGGAAGGGATAGCCCCTTGGAGGTTGCCATTGGATCGCGGGTCACTATCAAGAACATGGGTTATGGTGGTGGCTTGCTCCACTCTCACGTCCAGACCTATCCCGAGGGCTCGGGTCAACAGCAGGTGACATGTTACCATCACAAAGATGCTAACAACGACTGGTTCTTCTACCCTAGCCGTAGGGACGCCGACTACAACGCTGAGGAACCTCCCAGACTGATTGGAAATGGCGACACTATCCGTTTGATCCATGCTCAGACCGGCCGCAACCTGCACTCGCACGAGATCTCTGCTCCGATCACCAAGTCCGACAAGGAAGTCTCCTCCTACGGCAACCTGACTGTTGGTGATGAAAAAGATCACTGGAAGATTGAGGTTATCAGCGATGTCGCCTCCTGGGATCGTAGCAAGATTCGCACCCTCACAACCGCGTTCCGCCTCAAGCACGAAGTGCTCGGATGCTATCTTCGCGCCGGAAACGTCAACCTGCCTCAGTGGGGCTTCAAGCAGATCGAGGTCACTTGCACCAAGGACAACAAGCCCCGCGACTCCTACACCCACTGGAACATCGAGGCGCACACCAACGAGAAGCGTAAGTCTGCAGCCGCTTTGCCCTGACCAAGTCACTGACAGCATGCAGTCCCCCCCGGAGATCCTGGAAAGTACAAGTCGCCTTTCCTCCGCGACTTCATCCACTTGGTATGTTAGCTTCCATTTCCAGTTGTGGCTTGATTTGCTGACTGAAGCAGAACGTTGCGATGATGACTTCAAACAACGCTCTCGTCCCCGACCCAGACAAGCAGGATGATCTGGCCTCGCAATGGTGGCAATGGCCCATTCTCAACGTCGGTCTCCGAATGTGCAGCTGGGACGACAAAATCACCAAGTACTTCCTTCTTGGCAACCCTCTCGTGTACTGGGGTTCCACCGCAGGCCTCGGTGTTTTCGCCATCTTGGTCGCTTGGTACACCATCCGCTGGCAGCGTGGCTACAAGGAGCTCTCGCAGCATGACGTCGACCAGATTCACTATGCCGGTATCTACCCCGTCATCGGATGGTTCCTCCACTACCTCCCCTTCGTCATCATGGCTCGTGTCACCTACGTCCACCACTACTATCCCGCCCTCTACTTCGCAATCCTGACATTCGGTTTCCTCACCGACTGGTTCTTGAGCAACCGACAGAAGGTTGTCCAGTACAGCGCCTACGCGATTTTGGACGCCGTCGTCATCGGACTGTACATCTACTTCATTCCGATCTGCTGGGGTATGGTGGGCAGCAACAAGCAGTACAGCTACATGAAGTGGTTTGACTCCTGGAGGATGTCTGACGCTTGATTGGCTTGGAGTTAGGCCGTATACTATGATGTTGACCGCCGGTTCTGTCCTGATCTGTATTGGCTTTGTTGTGCTATGCTGAGCCTAAATGGCATTTTGGAACGGGGGTTTTCTAAGAGGAGGATAGAATTACTTCTCTCATCTCACAACAAAAGTCTTGTTCGGCTAGGGCTGGGCTGGGGAGGGAGGTCAAAAGGTGATGCGGAGTTTTACGGTGCCAAACTATTCAGGGATCTATTTTGGTCCTATGTGATGTGGGCCAAGGTACAGGAGGAAGAAAACAAGAGCTTAATGTGTTCCGAACATTTAGTGTAATAACGGCGAGACAGCACACTCTTTTCTTTTGTTCATCTTGCTCGGAGTAGTGCCAGGAAGGAGGCAGGTCTAGATCTCAACTTTTATGCATCATTATGACTCTATTCGATCAAGGCCTCTCGTTCCGAGTACAGTGTATGATGTATACCATTGAAAAGAGTGAAGAAGTTAGAGCCAACACATCCAGGGGGGAGGCTGAAAAAGTATTTGGATGGGGTGAAAACAAAGTGCCATGACATTGCTCGAACTTTCTAGGTGCCCTCTGCTTCGCTTCCACCTCTCCGACAGGAATAACGACCTTCCAGGGGTATCATGGTGCTACTGGCGTGTGAATGGATAGCTTCCGCTTGTCTTTCTTGTTTCGCTTTCCTCCACATTTCCGTCCCCTTGAGCCTGTTGTTACATTACATTTAAAAAGCCACCATCGCACCCCCCTCGCCCCTTGATTATTACACTACGGGAGTAACCCAACTAAGAAAAGGGATGGGGGGTGGTTGTGGTGGTGTCGGTTCTCTAGCAGCAGCCGGCTGTCATAGATTTGGATTTTTCGTTTGTCAGCCGGACTGGGCGGCTTCCGGGTCCCCCGGCGTTGTGCCCCTTCACGCCGGACCTGCGGTCGTTGAGGTCGTACTTGCCGGCTTGGATATTCTGATATATGCGCTCGGCGACGCGCATAAAGGCCTTTTCGACGTTTTCGCCGCTCTTGGCGCTCGTCTCAACGTACTCTAGTACGCCGTTTCGGCGTGCCCATTCCTCGGCCTCCTCCCGAGTTACTTCCCGCTTATTCTCGTCGGTGTCGGACTGTGGCTGGGCGAGATCGGCTTTGTTGCCAACCAGCACAACGACGATGTCGGGCTCCGCGATCTGCCGCAGGTCGTTAAGCCAGTCGGTGACGTGCTGGAATGTCTGCTTGCGACTCAGGTCGAAGACGAGGAGAGCGCCGGATGCGCCGCGGAAATAGGAGCGCGTAACTGATTTATAGGTTTCCTGGCCGGCTGTGTCCCAGAGACTGAGCTTCATGTGTTTTTGGACCTCGGCGGCGGGTGCTGTCGTGGGTATTATCCGGGGTTCTGGCAGGCCGCTTGATGGTACCGTGGGTTCATCCGCGGTGGGGAGAGGCGGGATGGCATCGCTGCTGTGTGGTGGTCCTACGGGGACGATGCGCGACCCGAATTCCACGCCAATCGTCACATCGTGGTGCGTCACGAAGCGGCCTTCGCAGAGCCGTATCGTCAGGGACGATTTGCCGCAGCCGGAATCACCGATGCATACCAGCTTCGCGATGTAGTCCCAGGGCACGGCGGACATGAGAAGCGGCGAGGGGAGAACGGGGGACTGAGCCGGTTCGGAGGGGTGAGGTAATCGGCGGGAAAAGGGGGGTGGTGGTGGTGCCCAAAAGCTCGACTCGTTGGGCAGAGGAGGTAGCTGCTGCTTGGGTTGTGGGTCGCTTGGTAGGTATCCTCAGTTAGGCCGGCGCGATTCGTCTCGGAATGGACAACTGATTCGGAACTTTTTGAAGCAGCAGTGGGGAAAACAAAACAATACAATACAGGATCCCGTAGGCTGTGTGGTGTGAGGGCGAGGTGGGATGCTCAGCAGCGGGAGCGTCTTTGACAGCGGGCTAATGTCGTTTGTCAAGCCCTCAGTTGTTGCACTTGAGTGGATCAGCAGGTTGATGGATGGAGGTGCAGCTGGGAGAGAGAGGCCCGCCGCAGCGCATGTTATCAGTGACGCAAGCGCCCGATAACCCCAAGACCTCCGGTTTAAGTGGCACGTGCGGGTAAGACTGCGTCAGGCGACGAGTTTCTTTCCTGGTCCAAGGGGCGTCATGACAAAGCCATATGGCCTGCTTGAAAGAGCAAAACTGCCTTTTCGTTCCTTTAGCCGTCTCCTCTCGCAATCATTGTCCAACCGTGGAGTGAAGCCTTAGACTCTGCGTGCCTAACGGGTCCATTGTGCTCGATAGCTGCATGTTGCTGCAGCCACAAGGGTCCCCCGCCTTCGGAAGTGCTCCCTGAGTGGGTCCGCCAGTGCCCGTGTTATGGTGCCTCTTGCTGTGAGCAATCCGTTGGCTGCCTGCCTGTCGCTTTCCCTTCTCACCCGACTTTCTCTGCAGCTCCCGCCTCACTTCTGCGTCGTCCACACAGCGTCGCGACGACTTTGCAATACTTAGTGTCGGCGGGATAGCGAGCATCCTCATTTATAGCTTTCCGGGACAACGTCCTTTTGAACTGCAGTCAACGCGGCTCTCCAGGCTCTCGAGGCAACTCGCCAAGCACGCAAGCTCCAAAGCAGCGGACCCAACTCCATCGCCCCGCAGAACGTTGGGGTTGCCGTCATCGCCTGTCGCGGTCCACCACCACTACTCTAACATATCGGCAAATCGCCCGGTACAGCCTCTCCTGAAGGCTAGCTCGATTATAGCGGACCACTTCCCTTTGGTGGGAGGGTGCGGTCCGACCCGTGGACATGTTCTCTGAATGTAGGTGCTTATCTGGGAGTCACACTCCAGCAGAGAGGGGGCCCGAGCTGATAACCCCGGTTCTAGATGCCTCAAGGTTTTTGGCACAGTCGCAGTCGAGGCTATCGAACTTCGCTGGCCAGCAAGATGGCGGTGAAAGGTCGTATCGTCACCCCGGGGACTGGCAGGGGCGAGGGGCAAGGTTAGGTGGACGACCGTATTTGGGGAGGGGAGCGGGCAACCCATACCAGACAGGCGGCTCCCGTTTTGGCAACCTGGGGTTCGGTTCTCGATATGCCACTCAAGACGCACCGTTGTTTCAAGCTACACTTGAGCACGAGGATGATGACGAAGAGGAAAGGGATCGAGAGGCCGCAGATTTGTACGCCCTTCAACGATCACGCCGCGTATTCGCGGCAAGCAGGTTGGAGGAGAGCGCGGAGACCGACCACGACGACAGCCGCGCCTCGCTAGACCAAAGTCGAGAGTACGAAGATACCCTTGGGGATCATTTACGGGGTATCAGGAGCAGCTGGAACGGGGCAGGCAGCCTCCGTCGCAGTCAGAACAAAGGGAAAGGGAAAAATGTCGAGGGTGTTGGGCGGAAATACTCAAGCGAGAGTGATGAGAATAAGGCGCTCATGGAAGACGTTGGGTTGGAGTCTACTATTGCCGATAGCGAGCCTCCTATCGACCTGACCGTGGAAACACCTGCGGACAGCACGCCTCCCGCTTTCCAGAAGTTTAAGTCGACAACCGCGCCCCCACGATATCCTGCCAGACAAGATTCATACCAGGATTCCGAGCTCGGCATGCCCCCTCCTAGTTCGGTCGACACAAACCTGAACGCGACTCCGGCAGCACCGCCGCTTGCCGACGAAATGTTCAAACATGACGCCTTTTTTGCTTGGATATACCTCATCGCGCAAGCATCTTTGCTGTCCACTTTTGTTCTGGTCTTTCTGCATACAAATGGGGACGCACCGAAGGGGGACACTATATACAACACCCTCCGGGCCTCATTCCACATGTTGGCTATTGACACATTAGTGTCGATTATCGTCTCTGTGGTATGGCTGGCAGCTTTGCGGTCGTTTGTGAAACCACTGGTCGCCCTGGTGCTTCTGGCTGTTCCAGTTATCTTGATCTCCTTCTCACTCTATCCCTTCATCTCCAGTTACCACTCCGGCTCGGGTAGCACGCGGTTCCAGGACACGGTCATGAGATGGGCAGCGACTGTCCCCGCCATCTCTGCAGTCGTTTGGCTATACCTTGTCTACAAGGGCCGCCATGCCCTGAAGTCAGCCATCGATATTCTGGAGTTCTCCAGCCGAATTCTTACAGTAAACTCGGCCCTGATTCTTGTGGGATTCGGATGTCTGGCGGTCATCGTTCTGTGGACATGGGCGTGGTTGCTTATGTTCACGAGGGTATTCTTGGGTGGCAGCTTCTCTAGCAAGCTCTCGAAATTCATCATCAGCGCGTCGAGCTGGTGGCTAGGAGTGTACTTCGTGCTGATGTACATCTGGACCATTTCTATCATCTCCGGAGTCCAACGCGGTACGACTGCGGCAACGGTATCGCAGTGGTATTTTCATCGCAACGCGGTTCCGGCGCCATCTTCGAAGGATATCGTGTGGGCTGCCCTCCACCACTCATCCACTACCATCTTCGGATCAATCAGCTTGTCAACCCTCCTTGCGCTGGGCATTCGACTCCCGCTCCTAACCTTACCCCAGCGGGTTGCAAACATCATCACCATGTTTGCATATTCGTTCATCCCAACGCCCATCGCAGCATTAACGAACCCGTTGACCCTCACGTATGCCGCCATCCACTCTCAGACGCTTGCCATGTCCGCTAGGGGACTTACGCAGATGAACTTCCTCGCCCCTCAGAGGCCAACAACCACTTTGACACCCGCGACACTCTCATCGGGGCATAACCGATACTCTCCTCTGCTCCCTTATCGACTTGCCAAATTGATTCTTCACGCAACCCGGTTCATAATGGCAACAGCATTGGGATTTGCCGGTTGGGTCATGACGGCACGGCAGCTGGAGCGACCAGACGGTGGGGTAGGTATCAGGGGCAGCGCATACGCATATGTTGTCGGCATAGTGGCAAGCTTCATCGGTTGGGGCATTCTGGGAGCCATGGAAGGCATTCTCAGCGGTATCGTCGACGCCGTAGTTATCTGCTATGGAAGCGAGCAACGGATGAAGAACGGGAATGGCGGGTACTGTATGGAGGCAGCATATCTTTTTGGTGACAGAAGGGCGGAGAGGGATGTCAACGAAGCCTATTGAGTTCGTTCCCTAGGTAGCGAAGGCGTTTGTTGTTTTCTGGCGCAAACATGGGGGTTACTCGACAAAGCGAGGGGCGTTGCCAACGGCATTTGAACTTGGGCCAGGATAGAGCCGATGGGTCCTGCATAGTTCTCGGGGTTGTCTTGACAGTAGACAGAAGATATCAGTTTTGGCTTGCATAACTAGGTAGAAATGCATTTTAGAGGCAGTTCTGCCGGGTGCAGCGTGTTCAACAAGCACGGATGCATGTTGAGGAATGCGGTCGAGGAAGCGTTTTTGTTTGTACTGAGATCAGAAGACGGAATTTGTAACTTTGGTCGTGGGTTTGAGACAATCGAAGACTTGCTTGCGCTCGCGTTACACGGCTGCTGGTCGCAGTTGCCCAAGAGGGAGCACGAATTTGAGCACAATGCCAAATCGCCAACCTGGAGTAACTTATCGGATGCTACAGGACACCGTCAGGTAGAGAGAGCGGGGGCCAAAGTAGCACAGCCTCTTGAGCCACGCAATCCACGAGTGGCAGAGACATCTAGGATTTTGCTGCCAGCACTCGATATGCTGGAGGTGTACGTTTGGAGGTATGTAAATGCAGCGAGAGAGGGATTGGAAGTGGCGTGCCTTCCCGTCCTCGGGACCAAAGTTTCCACCAGCCTGGCTAATGCCAGTGGGCAACAAGTCATCCAAACCAGTCCACTATCAGAGCTATCAGAGTCAGGAGTTTTGCCTCCCGCCGCTGTGCCCCATCAGTGTCGAGCTCGCTAGCTCGTGGCATCACATTTGGTCCTTCCGGATCCGCAAGGCCAAGTACCGGAAGGAGGCTGTGCAAACATCGTTGCGTCGCCTTCCTTCCGCCCCTCTCGCGGTTGAATCTCAACTCTCTTCTTCTAGAACACACTCTCCTCAACAACGTTGCACACCTGATCCATCCCTAGACTCCACGGAGGTCTCCAACCGAGGCGTTATTTCACAAGGCGCGTCAATATAAAGATAAGCGTTCCGCGATTCAGCGGGGTGTTTGCCCCTCATACCCGAAACCCATCTCTTACAGACCAACACAGCACCCTCCAGCCTTGAGAAACACCTTTTACACACACAGTCAGCGACCCCGCCATCGATTGGCAAAAGGCAAAACTTACCCGCTTACCAGAGTCTCTAGAAAGCATAATTCCGCCGAGGTCTATTTTATCAACGACACACCTACACAGCAACAGAATGGCCGACTATTTCGAGGCCCCGCAAGGCCCTCCCCCGCCTAAGGTGCCGGAAGGATGGGTTGCGCGGTGGAACGATCAGTACAAGGAATGGTAAGTGACGCTCGGCGCCAAGACTTGCCCCGCGATGCCGTCACGATGCGCCACTTCGGCCCGCCGTTGACGAATGCTCGATTTGGAGCGCATTCGATGAAGAAGAAACAAGACGCCGAAAACTGACCCGCGCGATAGGTTCTACGTCAACACCTACACCAAGAAGTCACAATGGGACAAGCCCACCGAGCCGGCTCGCCCGGCCGTCGACGAGGCTGCCCCTCAAGGTCCCCCTCCTGGCTACACACCCAACCCCAGCATCGCCACCCCAACCGACACGAAATCGAACCCCTACGACAACAACAACAACTTCGGGTCAGCGGCTGGCGTCGGAGCAGGGCCATCGCACACCGAGTCGGAGGACGAGAAGCTCGCCCGGCAGCTGCAAGCAGAGGAGGACGCTAGGGCAAGAGCCTCCCCGTACGGCGGCGTCCCCCCCGGTGCCGCGGCAGGATACGTGAACACGCCGCCTCCCCAGACGCAGAGCGCCCCGCCGTTCTCGAACCAACTCCCACCGCGACCTAACAACCTCGCCGAGAAGGGAAAGGGCTTGCTCGGCAAGATTCTGGGCGGGAAGAAGACCGGGAGCGGCGGGCACGGCAGCAGCGGTGGGTTCGGCGCGCTCGGTGGACTGATGGGCAGCGGCAGCCACGGCGGCCAGCATGGAGGCTATGGCGCGCCCGCTCCGTATGGGCAGCAGCCGGGCTATGGCCAGCCGGGCTACGGCGGGTATGGCGCCCCGCATGGTGGCTACGGCGGGTATCCCGGACAGCAGCCTGGGTACGGAGGCTACCCGCAACAGCATGGGTATGGCGGTTACCCGCAACAACACGGCGGCGGTTTCGGCGGCTTTGGTGGTGGTCATGGTTCGCGACCTCATAAGAGCGGTCCGGGCATGGGTGCTATGGCTGGTGGAGCGGCGCTTGGTGTAGGAGCCGGTCTGATCGGTGGCGCGCTGGTTGCCGATGCCATTCATGATCATGACCAAGAAACGTACCAGGAGGGCTTTGGTAAGTTTTCCCGGTGGATATCTGTGGAAGTCGAGCAAATGCTAACCAGTTACCCACAGATGCTGGACAAATGGACGATGGCGGTGGTGATTTTGGCGGTGACTTTTAAGGATGGGCAGTACTGCGTGGGCGTTCTGGGTCGTATCTCGGGTGCTTTCGCGCGCTCCTAGCAACGCAATTCCTTGTTATACCTAGGTAGTTTCATTCTTGTTCATGTTATTTGGGGACTTATGAGGTCTTCCTTCTTAGATCAACTTCATCTCCCGCGTGTTCTATCGATCGGTGACAGTTGTGTGAGGGGTGAGTCCAATGTGTAGGGGGTCGGGGGTTGACTCTGATGCTTGGTGGTATCAATATGGCGCGACGCATCGTCAAAGGGGAGTCTCATCCGGTGGGTGAACACCCACTGGAGAAGCAACTCTCTATCAGCCAAAGCCGCATGTATTCGTTCGTAACGGACATGAAGTAATATACCCAGGCCAAACCTCTATACACGTCTTTTCGCCCTGCCACCATTGAGATACTTCACCTCTTTCCCTTCTTACCTCCACCATTTCCTGATCCCTTGCTTGGCCCTGGTGCAACAGCTTCGGCAGACGAGTCTTCTTTCTTCGCCGACCCGGCTAGGAAAGCAGCCATGTCGAATCCACCAGCCGCCCCTGACTGTCCCGTCGCGGCCCCCATGATGTTGTTCATCGGATTGGTCTTCTGTCGCTCTTCCCACTCGGCGCGCATCTCGGGGTCCACTGGTTCTCGTCAGTACTTGATATAAACTCCTAGAACAAGGGGGGGAAAACCCACTGTTATCAACCAGATACGGCAACCCAAGGAAAATACCCATGCTGACCAACCCCAATAGGATCATCGGGCTCTTTAGGATCGCAAACGCGTTGACTGTCCTCGTTAGCTTCATCCCTTTCTCCGGCTTCTCCTGTGCGCAACACAATACTCTCATCAGAAGGGAAAAACTCACATTTACTCCGCTCCACAAAGTACCCCTTCCCCCCTACCACCCGCCCCTCAAACGCATTCCCCTCTCCCACCTTGACGCTCTCCCCCTTGTTATCCCAGTCGTTCCCGCGGTACGTCTCCCACACGCGCACCAGCAGGTCCTGCCCCTCCTGCGCGGACACGGCAACGTCCACCCGCAGCGGCGCGAACGCGTGCGTTGCGCAGAAGACGTCGAGGAGGTACGAGCCCGCGCTGACGTTGGAGAAGGTGAAGGCGTTGGCGACGGAGAGTGGGGCGGAGTGGTGGGTGCCCAGGGCGGAGAGGGTCGCGTGGGTGGAGGGGGGGAGGGCGTTGGGGTTGGGGAGGAAGGGGGGGCCCGGGAGGAGGAGGGTGAGGGTTGTGGTTTTGGGAGCGGCGAGGGTGAGGGCGGCGGTGCCGAGGAGGAGGAGGTGGTGGAGGAGGCGCATGGTTGCGGTCGGCTGGGTGGGCAGAGGTTGACCGTTGGTGATGGGCGTTTTTGGTGGTGAGGGTCGAGGTGAGCTTTGGTGTCGTGCAGTGCAGTGACGGAATGCGGCTTGGGTGGGTCGGGTAGGGGTGTGTGGTTGGTTGGTAGTTGGGTGGAGAGTGGGTCTTGCGGGTGCGCTGATTCTGGGGTTATGGCTACAGCAGGATTACGTACTGGCTCGGAACGACAACAGTTACAGCGGCTTTCCTATGGCAGCCGACATCGCTCTGGGACTCTCAGACATGCATTGCAAAGTAGGTAGGTGTTCATGATATTTGAATTGAATAGCTAAAGGTATCTTGACTACAGTTGCAGACGACATGCATCCAAAATAGGTAAAAAATCACAACGCTGGCTCTTTCTCAGACATCAGAAATCAATCGCTCAGGCCACAACGGGCGCCTCCTCCGTTTTGGGCTCCTCCGACGGCTTCTCGCCCCCCTCGGTCGAAGCAGCGGCAGCAGCCTTGAAGGACTGCTCAAAATCGCCAATGATGTCGTCAATATGCTCAGTACCGACCGAGATGCGGATCAGGTCCTCGGTGACGCCCGAGTTGATCTTCTCCTCGTCACTGAGCTGCTCGTGCGTGGTGGTCCACGGGTGGATCGCCAGGGTCTTGGAGTCGCCAACATTGGCCAAGTTGGAGATGAGCTTGAAGCCGTCGACGATCTGGCTGCCGGCAGCACCGCCGCCCTTGACGCCGAAGCTGAGAACGCCGCCGTAGCCGCGCTTCAGGTACTTCTTGGCGTTCTCATGCGAGGGGTGGCTCTCCAGACCGGGATAGGACACCCACGCGACGTAGGGGCTAGCCTCGAGCCACTTTGCGAGCGCGAGCGCGTTCTGGGCGTGGCGCTCCGCGCGGAGCGAGAGGGTCTCGATGCCGATGATGAGCTGCTGGGCGGCGAAGGGGTTCAGGCTGGCGCCGATGTCGCGGAGGAGCTCGACGCGCGCGCGGATGATGAAGCTGATAGGGCCGAAGGTCTCCCAGAACTTGAGGCCATGGTATCCTTCGGAAGGCTCAACGAACTGAGGGAAGCGAGCGCCGTTCTTGCCCCAGTCGAATCGGCCGCTGTCGACGATGACACCGCCAATGGTGGTGCCATGGCCGCCAATCCACTTGGTCGCCGAGTGGACGATGATGTCAGCGCCGTGGTCGAAAGGACGGACAAAGTAGCCGCCAGCGCCGAAAGTGTTGTCGACCTAGAAAGTTTCTGTCAGTTCTACTCGTTTCATCCTGCGGGACCAAACGTACCACTACGGGAACGCCCTTCTCGTGTGCTACGGCCACGATAGCCTCGAAGTCGGGGACGTTGTAACGGGGGTTGCCAATGCTCTCGATGTACACAGCCTTGGTCTTGTCATCGATAGCAGCAGCGAGGTCTTCCGGCTTGTCGCCGGTGACGAACTTGGTGGTGATGCCGAGTCGTGGGAACAAGACCTTGAACTGGTTGTATGTGCCGCCGTAAAGGTTGGATGTGGAGACGATGTTGTCGCCGGCGTGTGCGAGCGCCGCAATGGTAAGGAACTGAGCTGCTTGGCCGGAAGATGTGGCGAGGGCAGCAACACCCCCCTCAAGAGCTGCAATGCGCTTCTCGAAGACATCAACCGTGGGGCTGTTCATGGGCAGTCAGCACAGATCTGACTATGGCGTGTTGGGGTGGCGCTCACTTCATGATACGAGAGTAGATGTTGCCAAACTCCTTGAGGCCGAACAGGCGGGCGCCATGGGCAGAGTCGTTGAATACAAAGCTCTGTTGCGCTATTGGTTAGCTGACAGTTGCTTGTAAGTCTGAGCAGCAGGGGCATCTAACCGTGGTAGCATAGATGGGGACTGCCCGGGAGTTGGTGGCCGGGTCTGGCTCCTGGCTGTGAGGTTGGGTCGCGTGTTAGTCGAGCTATCATCCTCCACGATCCTTTGACTTGGGGAGGTCACGTACCCCGCATGGAGCTGGAGGGTCTCGAAGTTCTTGCTGATGTCGGACATGGTTGCAATTCAAACAGGTGAGGTGATTTTGGCCGACAAAGACAGTTCGGCTGAGAGCTGGGAATCTTAAGTTGGGAGCGCAAGCTTTAGAGCTCTCGTCTGAGACAGACAAAGGGGGCTTGGAGGGGCAGCGTGAGGGGCTGTTGGAGTTGAGTTGCGACTTGGGATGAGAACGGGAGGATTTCTTTCCTCGTCCCACGGCGGCCATCCGCCCTCAAATATACGGATGGATGGCTAGCGGATCGTCACGCAGCTCGTCTGAACAGGCAACCAGGCGCTTGGATTGCGAATTTTCATTACGGGAAGCTCTTTCGCTGGCGCACTCTTCGCCCACCGCGTCAAGATGTGCTGCTTCGGGAAAGGGAGTGGGGTGAAGCTCCAAGCACGCCATCGATGGCGCGGGGCAGTCGACCTGGAACCAACGACGAGGAGGGTCGTCCCTTGCTGTGCACCCCCGCCAGCAAGATTCAACGCGATGCCTTACTTTGGATTCTCGCAGAGAGCTCCTTTTACCGGCGTCAATTGCAATTGCGTTTTGGGGCTGGCTTCTCGAAAAGGCATCGAAGTCCCGGCCTTGGCTCTATTTTGGAGTTTTGCCAGGACGTCCCGGGTTGTTTTCCCAGCCCTGGGGCGACCGTTGCGATTCGTCATGTCGCAGCTGGGCCCCCAGGGCTGGCTGCAAGGCATCGGACCATAAACAGCCAGCATCAGATCTGCGGCCCCGGGGAGCTTGCACTGGGGCCGGGCGGTCAGGTCTGCCGGCCATCGTAGCCAACGAGAAGGTCAAGACAGGCGTGCTGAGCCACCGCCAACATGGATAATGCCTCCCCGTCTGGGGCCGACGATGCCGGCCGGCCGAGGTGTGCTCGCTCTCGGTCCCAAAGCTTGGGGACACTGTGTAACGCCAGGCCCTGCCACGATGTGCGTGTAGGCATATATGAATGCTTCTCGAAAGATATACCACTGCGATGCGGCACTGCCCATTTAAGAATCTCACCTCCCCTTGATTGGGTGCCTGGTCGGTTCGGGCTACCTTAGTTACACCGCAGCGTCGGGTGAACGCCGAGAGGGGGACATGTTTATTACGCCCTGTCAAGCCATGGAAGAATCTACGGTGAAGCGGGAAACAGCTTCCATGCATCAGAATCAGCCATTCTAAGTTTCTCTGACACACCGTCCAATTCGGAGTGCAGCCCGTGTCGAGAACCTTGAGGAAAAAGCCTGCGTGCGTGTAAGTCAGGTCAGTCCGCAGCGAGGTACCCCGCCCCCACCTCTCCAAGAGAGCCCCACCGTCACCGTGCGGTCTCCGAATCTGGGACATCGTACGGGCCGTCCTGTGTTGTGTGTGGGGAAACTCTTACCACCACCTCACCTTATGTAATGTGTGCTCACTTGTGGTCTGGCGTGAGCTATTATTTGTAGGAAAATCTCTCACTCAGTTTCTTACCTATGCTTAGCAGGATGATGGTGCACCTGAGGTTTCCCAGCTGCCTGATTTGGTCTGTCCAGCAACGGGTGGGATTGGTGGCAGTCAGGTCCAGGGAACCCCTTCTGGCTGCAGGGTACGCAAGAGAGGCAGCATTCAAGACGACATCTCTGATCAGCAACTTGCCTACCAAGAATGGATAAGACATGGCGTCGGGTTTCTAGCCTTATGATTCTTGAAAATATTGACAGAGAACTAGCACCTGTACACCCACCCAAATTAGAAATGTACAAACAACCAACCAACCACAATTACGCCAAACCCGCCATAACCACCAACCAAAGTATACACCACGCCCATCCAACCATTTGAGACCAACTAAAAGACACAGCCCAGCTGGTCTCCCGACCAGACAAGGCCTCAAGAGCGGATTTCACACCGTCCTTCACATCCTCGCTGGCCGTTCATTCCTCTGCGGGTAGACAGACGCAAGAGTGGATGAATACCCCAACGCCACTGCCCCCCCCTAGAAGTAACCTGGAGTATCAACTCCACACCCCCAAACTGGATGTATTCTACGCAACCTCCTTCATCCCATCCTTCGCGCCCGACATCTTCGGCGCGGACCTCCTCCCGACTCCCTTAAACGTGTCCATCGCAAGCGGGATGAACGTGCTCAGCCATGCGCCCATGAGCGCAAACGCAAAGACCGCATCCGCCTGCGCGGCCGCGCACACGCTACCGCGGCAGAAGAGCAGACGGCTGAGGAAGACGGAGAGGGACATGCCGGAGCCGACCCAGAAGACGACGTTAGTGAACTCGAGGAAGAGGAATTCCCACGGGTGGGCGACTGGAGGGGAGTTAGGTTCTGGTTCGAGGTGAGAGGTGGTGACGGGGACTTGACTTACACCGCGGGAAGATTCTAGGGACGCCTTCGAGGAGGATGAGCGAGATGATGGAGAGGATGCCGGCGAAGATCATGATGTTGACCTGCGTCGGGGACGAGGTCAATGTGTCGGTGTTGTACCAGTGGGCGACTGTGATTCGAGTTAGCTGCTGCCATGCCACGCTCTCGTCGTCCGTCCGTCTGGATATTTCTGGTGATCCGGCTCTGGGAGATCGTACCATATCCGGAGAGCGCTAGAACAACCACGGAGAATACACCCTGGATGGCTCTCAAGACCGGCGTCGGCACGCTGATTTTTTTCAGGAAGTTGGCGGCTGCCATGTTGACGGTATTGCTATAACACTGTCGAGGTGGCTTCGTCGACTAGGAGGTGAGCACTTGACTCCTCGTAGAAATATTAAAAACGAATACTTTGAAGCTTAAAGGAGCTGCAACTAGTGCGCTCTGTAGAGAAGACTGAATGAGAAGATGACGGGAAGAGAAGCAGCACACTGTCACTGCAGAGTGGGCGACCCATGGTTGAAAGGGGTTCATCGAAGGCGACCAGCGCCTGGATAAAATGATCAGGGAAACAATCCAAGGGAAAATCTGTCATGCTGTGAATGAGCCTTCTGATTTGCCGTCCTCTTTCCTTGGGAGGTGGCGTTGCGATTGGGTGTTGGGTGAGGAGGGGGGGTGCGTCGCAGCAATGCCTCCTGAAACGCGAAATTCTTGGGATCTCCATGCATGGCTGAAAGAGCCGGTCCAATCTGGAGCACTTGCAGCGGCGACAAAATGACTGAAAGCTTCAAGTCAATGCCACGGAAGGGATTTGCCGGTTGTATCGCAACCCACCCTGTGTCTGCGATGCGTATCGATTATACCGCCCACCCGCCAGGTGAGGTTTCAAGCCACCATGTATCCGTCAAGAGATGCCACAATCTCATTGTCTGCCAAATCAGATGGCGCTGAAACGAGCTCAAATGTTTTTGACGCCTTCATAGACTGGCCAGATGGGAAATCGATTGTTCATGGTATGTAAATCCAGAGTTTGCGTGTTTTCCATCGCCGTTGGTCCTGCTGTGGACGTTGAGGTTTTGACCTTTGGATTCCATGCGCCAGAGAGCAAAGATGTTGGTGTTGCGCAGCCAGCGGAATCTTCGACACCTCCTATTCGCTCCCTCGAAAGTGTTTGTCCTCTTTTCCTTTTCTTGGACACCCGATCGACGAGCTTGGTTCTCGTGACAAAGAAACGTCGGGTTCTCGAATGGCTTGGCATTTGGAACAGTGTTGAGACTCTCTTGTGGAGTCGTTGAGGCGTCCCTTGCCAGGGTCTAGGCCCGATCCCTGAGGAAACTGGTCAGTGCTCCGGGCCGTGAATCGTGGGGTCTGAACGGGTACGTTTTCGCGAGCGAAACGAAGCGTGGGTTCTTCTAGCCGAGGCTTGACGACTGTCCGAGGCGGCCGACTCAAATCGCTCCTCACGATTCAGGTCGGGGACGGCCAAGAATCCGTGTTGTCTTACTCGACTCAACACAGCTGCTGGCTGCTGGTATTCCATGAGCTACGCTCTGGGGTCCTGGTGATGCTGACTAGCAGCGATGTAAATTCCGAACAGTGGGTGATGTCTTGTCGTGGTGGTTCCGTCACTGGCCGGCCTAGATATACGGTCGCCCGTTGGCCGTGGGGGACTTGCCCTCCTCTGTCTTTGAGTCGCGGAGATGTCCCTGGATGAACATGTTGACTTGGCCGGCTCAAAAGACCTAGCGCATACGAGGTGAGAAAACAAAACCAATTTCTATATCGTTTGAAGGAATTGGCTTGTCCACTCTCTCCCCAACATTCCCTGTACCCCACACATTTTCGTCTGGAACCCCGCGCCATTGGCCTGCATTTCATCAACTTTACCCCAATGCCGCGTCGCTGGCGACATGCATGTGCATGTGACAACTAGGATGGTGTTAGGACAACTCTGGTCCTTGGCGATGGAGGAACTTCCAAGTTTGCAATGCGCCCGTCAGGACGATTGGATTAGCAAACGAGGTCGGCGGCCGGTCCACATTGGCATGCCAGTTGAGACTGTCAGCCGAGGCTAGTGAGGAGCGTTTGCCCCAGAAATCCCCGCAGTACTTGGCGGCTCGGCATTGCGCTGTGTGGCAGGGTGTCGTATGTGATCACGACTGAGATACGAGGGAAAAGGGAGAGTTGCTGGATTGAGATTGAGGAAGCATGGTTTTTTTGTGTTACTTGCTGCACGCAATATATCTAGCAGTGGTAAGTACTGCCGTCAGCGGGAGTCAGAGGCGGAGCGGAGAAAGCCGAGGCAAGTGTGCTCCCTGGGTCCCGGAATTGGAGATGTGAGGCAGGGTTGCGGTGTCCAGCTAGGCTAGCTCCGTTCCTGGTAACACTCGGCCGCTGAGCGGATGAACACATGCAACCGAATCGACTCGCCGACCCTGCCCGCCCGAAAACGCGAAGGTCCTCGGATCTTCACTGCTCAAAACCTCCACGGTGACGCTTTCGGTACAGGACCCCCCCCTTTTGCCCAAAAAAACTCTCTCTCAATCACGTTCCTACCCGCTCGCTCGCACCTTATTGCCGTCTCCGGGTCCTCTACTCACCTACCTACGTCAGTGCCGTCTCAGCGGAGAAGCAGCCACAGCGCAGTTAGACGCACCTTTTCGCGGCATCCAACCTGTGTGGGACCAACCACGACCTCGCAAGTAAGGACTGGGATAACTAATCGTGCCGCCTTGTCGCTGGGTGTTTTCTAATCACGACGCGCGCTTCGCTTTGCCTTGCAGCCATGAGCCCGACAAAGCGAGAGACGGAGGCCTACATCAAGACCATCGCCCAGCCGCCTCCGCCTGGGTCGCCGTACGCCCTCCCGATCCCCGGCACCGAGCGCCCGAATCGCACGCCCGTCTACCGCCACTGGCGCTTCCAGAACGGCCCTCTGCTGGAGACGTTCGACCCGGCCCACCAGACCCTCCACGACCTCTTTGAGGCATCGGTCGCGAACCACGGCAACAGCCAATGCCTGGGATGGAGGCCCTGGAACGCCACGTCGAAGACGTTCGAGCCCAAGTACACCTGGATCACCTACAATGAGGTTGCGCAGCGCAGGAAGAACCTCGGCGCCGGCATCGTCGAGCTGCACAAGCGCGTTGGAGTGACGGACGACAAGTACGGTGTCGGCCTGTGGTCGCAGAACCGCGCCGAATGGCAGATCACCGAGCTCGCCCTCGTCTCCCAGTCGCTCTGGCCTGTCTCGCTCTACGAGACCCTCGGCCCCGAGACGTCCGAGTACATCCTCAACCACGGCGCCATCACTTGCGTGGTCTGCTCGGTGAACCACATCCCCACCCTGCTGAAGCTTGCGCCGCGGGTCCCCACGCTCAAGCTCATCATCTCCCTGGATCCCCTCGATGTGGGCGAGCCAGCGGGTACGTCCAAGCAGGCGCTGCTCAACGCAACCGCCGCGGGGCTGGGAGTTCAGGTCTTCTCGGTGTCCGATGTCGAGGCCATCGGCGCCCAGTCTGGCCGTCCGGTGCGCCCCCCGAAGCGGGATGACATCGTCACCATCAACTATACCTCCGGAACCACCGGCGACCCGAAGGGTGTTCTCATCACCCATGCCAACGCTGTCGCTGGTATCAGCGCCGCTCGCTCCAGCGATAGCATGAGGCCTGGTGATACACACATCTCCTACCTTCCTCTGGCACACATCTACGGCCGCATGGCCGATCAGTCCGCGCTCGCGTCTGGCTGTCGCATTGGCTACTTCCACGGTGACATCGCAGGACTCGTTGAGGATCTGAAGATCTTGCGGCCGCACGGTCTTTACTCGGTGCCTCGTCTCTACAACCGCTTCAACTCGGCGATTCAGGCTGCCACCATCGAGGCGGACGGCTTTAAGGGCGCGCTCTCGCGGCGCGTGATCGATACCAAGAAGGCTAACATGCAGCTGCCGGCGGGCAAGGCATCCAACACACATATCCTCTACGACAGGATCTGGACACCTAAGGTCCTGAAGGGCGTTGGTCTGGATCGCGCCCGAACCATGGTCAGCGGCAGCGCCCAGCTGGATCCAGATGTCCACACATTCCTGCGCGCGGCCTTCGGTAACGACTTCGTGCAGGGCTTCGGCATGACCGAGACGTATGCTGTAGGAACTGTGGGGGCGAGGGGTGACTTCACGACTGGCAACATCGGAGGACCATGCCCATCTGTCGAGCTGTGCATCGAATCCGTGCCTGACTTCGACTACACGGTGGAGGACAAGCCGCATCCTCGCGGTGAGCTGCTCATTCGTGGGCCGCCCATCTTCAAGGAGTACTACAAGAACCCTGAGGAGACTACTAAGACGGTCGAGGTTGACGGATGGTTCCACACGGGCGATATCGTCGAGGTTGACAACCTGGGCCGCTTCAAGATCATCGACCGCAAGAAGAACGTCCTGAAGCTGGCACAGGGCGAGTACATCTCGCCTGAGCGCATCGAGAACGTGTACATGGGCAGCACGAACGTGATCGCTACCGCTTTTGTCCACGGTGATCCCAAGGAGGCCAGCCTCGTTGCCGTTTTCGGTATCGACCCCGTTCACTTTGCGCCCTACGCCAGCCGCATCCTCAAGAAGCCCGTGCCCGAGACAGACCGTTCGGCCCTCAAGTCTGCGGCCAATGATCCGCGCGTCAAGGGCGCTTTCCTCAAGTTGCTCGATACCATCGGCAAGAACCACAAGTTCAACAAGTTTGAGATGGTCCGCAACTGCTACCTGGACATCGACCCCTTTACCATTGACAACGAGCTGCTGACACCTACGTAAGTTTGCCTTTACCCTTGCTGCCTTGTTTAGCGCATGTACTAACATCGGATGACAGGCTCAAGCTTAAGCGCCCGCAGACGGCAAAGGCGTTCAGGAAGGAGATTGATCGCATGTATGAGGAGTTGGCGTCGGAGGCGTCCAGCAAGCCGAAGTTGTAAGATTTATATTGCGAAAGCCTTTCGCAAACCATTTTCTTTTTATTTTTGTCTCAATATAGCATTCGCAATGATAGCCGGTGGTAAATTCAACAGTATTAGTAAAGTGTAACGATGGGTATCTATCAGTGGGATGAAATACGTGTGATAGAGGTTTAATACTAAACTGCTCTAGAAGTGACCTATAAAAAGGGGCTGTTTTATCTTCAGTGGACCAATCCACTGAGTGGGCCGAGGCAAGGTCGGTGGAGGATCAACATCTCGTGACGTCGCGACGCAAATCGCGATATGGCCCGTGCGTTGTGCCTGGTTGATTCCCCAGGAAGGAACGACGGGCTTGACGATTGGAATGGTTTGTGGATAAGATGATGGAAACATTCGGGCTGTAATGAACTGGTATGCTGTGGTTTTCATCCCATGGTATTTTTAACGGACTTGATGTGTTCCTGACATCTTAGGCCAACGGTGGAAGGTAAGAGGTGCCTTGCTACATGTTATCGCTGGCAAGATCTCGAAGTTACAACGGCAGCACCGTAAGAGACTGATACAAATGGGATGAAGTGCTGAATATGCACTGCAGCTAGACAGTAGCATGGGTTTTTACAGATGTATGGTGAAATCTAAATCACTGCCTGTGGTGCATAAAGAGGTCTTAGATGCCGATGACGATGTTTTAACGGCAGCATGTTCACGGCAGTTGCTGCACTTTAACGCGCGCAAGCTGATGCTTCTCAGGTGCTTTTGATAATGTATAAAATGTACGATTTAATTCATTTGCGCATGTGTCAAGGTAAAGATTAAAAAGAGACAAGGAGAAGCTAATAATGTAAAGGTAAAAATAGTTAGAAAATAATAACTAGCAGCTAATATAAGTAGTATTTAATAATTATTTTAATTTTTAATAATTTTAATGTATTTTAATATAAGTAATATTATTTAATTTATATATTAACAATACTTTGTTTTGTTTTTATCTTATATGCTTTTAAAAGCCTATGCGCTTGCCCTTTGCACATCTTAGCAAAATTCCTAGCTACGCCTGTTTTAATTATTACTCTTACCACTACGTCCAAGGTTGCTACTTTCAGGCACCCCGCACCATGATGGACATGAGGTACGTTTACTTGCTTTAACGCGTCAATGTGTGTATTTTTCGTGTTATTGTCGATATCCCAGCCCAAATCGCACACCGCGGAGCTTTAACGCGCGCTGCGGCTCCTGCTTTACCACATGCCCCCCTCGACAACGACCACAACCTCGCCTCGCTCCGCGCTCTTGCGGCTGCATTCCAGTCCCGTACTGACATCTCTTTACAGGGCCGGCCCCAGCAACGGCACTGCTGTTGGCGGCCCGGCCGATGCTTCGGCACCGGAGCCGCCGGCGAAGAGACGCCGTGTGGACTCGCCCGGCCAATGGGCATATGACGATGTTCTAAAGGTAAGCCGATGCAAACAACCTCCCCCATCCGCGACTTTCGTCACCTTGCGTTGCGCGCTCTCCCTCCAGCAATTCCGGGCCGTTCAGACTTTGCCTGGCCCTGCTTTGAACCGTGCCAACATGGCATTGGCTCTCCTGCGAGCTGCACCTGTCACAAGCCTTTAACGAGGCCCGGGGCGCGGGGCGTTGGCCAAACGACACATACGTGATGAAGTTTGGCAATTCAGAATGCTAACTCTTCTTTAGGGGCTTCAACTTCCAGCAGTCAAACAAACGCCCATTCCCCCGCCTCTTCAGGCATTCTCCTCACCGAGACCCAGCCGCCGGTCGCCCCAGACGCCGACATTTCCGCGAGTGTCCACCTCGCCAATACCCATACCAGTTTTTCCCGGCCAGCCGCCGGTGAACGGCAGCTCGGGGCTGCGGAAGTCTTTCAGCGCCGGGGGAGCCGAAGAACCAATTCTGGTTGACGATGACGAAGACAGGAGCGGGAGGGCGGTCACCAACACCGCGTTACCGAGAGTCACTGCCCCGACCGCGGCCGCACCGGCAGCCAACACTCCGACTCGTGTCGCGAAGGAACCGTATCACAGAGGCTCTTCGATGTTGCCAGAGAAGGAGCAACCAACACGACAGCGAACCAATCCACAAACGCTCAGGAACACGCTCGCGCCTGCCACCAACCAACGACTTTCAACGCTGAAAATCTGGGATGCCAGCAAAGATCATGCGGAGAAGGCCAAGTCGGCTTCTAAATGGTTCTCCTGCAACCGCCCATACCTCTCTAACCAGGAGCGAGGGTTGACGGTGACTGGAGCTGGGAGGTTCTTGGAGCGGGACAATTCTATTCCTACGGGTCCAGTTGTCATCCACGTCGATTTCACCTATGATGAGATCGACCATATCAGGAAAATAGTTCGCCAAGCCCTCCTCGACGCGGGGGCAAAACCGCTAGACCAATATAAAGATGTAGCAAGAGACCTCCGGCGCCTTTGGCGGAAAAGCAAAGAACACCGAGAAAGCCTCCTTGGTCGGCTCGAACATTCAGTGCCACGGCGCTCTCGGAAAGACCTTGTCAACTTCCTTCGAGATCTTATCCAGCACCGGACACCACAGGAACCCGCGTTTCTGACCATAGCAACCGACCAGAGTGGTCAGCAGCGGAATTTCGCCCGAGAAGCCCGAGTTCAGTCGTTACTTTTTAGAAGGGAGATCTCTGGATATCGTGGATATCGGTCGATGCGCCGCCTAGTCAACTTCAACAACGAGTTCAAAATCTCTAGGGAGGACGACATTGAACTCCGAGCGGAGTGGACAGATTGCGCAGGTGATATCATCACCATTGCCTGGGCATCGAACGATGCGTTTATTTGCGGAACCACAGAGCATTCGGACTCTCACAACCAGCAATACAATAAGCCTGGCAACTTGGTCTTGGGATCTTGCAAAACTGGAATAGTCCAGTCATATCCGGAGCATCGTGTCGTTCGGCCAATCGTCGAAAAGGGGGAAAACTCAACCGCGGCCATGCGGCAAACACAGGACCCGTGGCTGTACTCGTCGGTGGTAGCCTCAGACTACGACGCGATCAACAATCTGGCGTTCACATCCGGATTTGACCGCACAGTGAAGATCTGGGAGGTGACATCGGGCTCTTCGATGCGCATGACGGGCGAATGGATTCACGATGGCAATGTCAACTTTGCTGCAGCCTCAAAAGATGGGGCGGGAATGGTTGCCACAGGAGCTGATGTTGCTGCCGAAGCCGTCCGTATCTACCATCTGGACCCGGACAACATCTCTGCGAGCTCGTATCGTTCGTTTTCTTGCTCTCGGATTACAGACGCTCAAGGAAACACCGTGTCCACGGAAAAATGGGCATATTTCCCTGCGACGATGCAATGGGGTCTTGCTCCCGGCGTACAGCATCTGCTCCTTGTGGGTTATTCTCCTCGTAGTCTCACGGGGGACGATAGCGACATCCCTGAGGACAAACTTCACACGGGAGAGCTCTGTCTCTGGGATGGCCGCACTGGGGAGAGATGGAGGGTCATCAGGGCAACAACGCCAAACGTTTTTGAAGTCATGTGGCATCCTACGCAAGTTTGCTTCATTGCGGCGACATCTCCGCAAGGCTTGGACGTCGACGCCGGCATACGCACACAGATTACAGTTTTCACACCACCCCCCAACATGGACGACTATTTTGGGGAGAATGTTTTTGTCCCTATTCAGACTCTTGACTGTACAGCGGCGGACATCAATGAGTTGACGATCATGTAGGTCGAATTGCTGATTGCGTTGGATGAGACTTGCTGACTTCTAGTAGGCCAAACAGTGCTGTTCACTCCTATGTCACAGCCGGCTGTACCGACGGCAACACTTACGTTTGGGATACCGCCCGGGGCGATCGTCCTATCCACATTCTGAGGCATGGAGAGTCCGTCGAGGAACTCCAAGGAAACCGCGAGAGAGAGGATGTCGGTGTGAAGTTCACCGCCTGGGGTAGCACGCCCGATCGGTTCTACACTGGCTCGTCAGACGGTGTCGTCAAGGTGTGGAATGTGCGGTCTCTCGGAAACCCGCTTGTTCAGAACTTGCTAGAAGCCCCAGCACCAATAACTTGCGGCATGTTTTCGCCAGACAGAACGAGGCTATTGATTGGTGACGCAAGCGGGAGGATTTTCTTGCTGTCTATCGACGACCAAGACATCCAGAAGCCAACCTACCAGACCTTTTCCCTCCCTGGCGGCGGCTCCAAAACGATTCGCCTCCCCACACCGATTGTTCGACACCCTGAGCCCGCCCCACCGCCCTTCGATGCCGAGGGACGACCCATCGAGGTCGAGCGCGGCCCCTCGGGGTCATCTTTTTTGCGCCATTCACAGCTACGCTTACACCCTAATCCCACGATCGGCGCCGTCCAAGGTCCACGCTACATGGAAACAGGCCTATTTTGCAAAGAGGCTCATCTCAACGAAGACCCGCAGGAGCCACTGCTTGCTGCTTGGGAGGGACAGCAGCAATCATCGAAACGACTATGGGCAGGCCCGGCTCTGAGACCGCAGAGGCCGATGACAGCGTACGGAGCTCTCGGGGCTCGTCACAGGCAGAATCTGGAACTGGATGTGGATATTGAGAGGTTGTCACTGGAGACGAGGCTTGAGCTGGAGGCTGAGGGGGCGGAGCTGGAGCCGGTGGAAGAATACGGCTTCGTCTATGAAGAGATGGTGATGAGTGATGAATTTGAAGTCTAACGTGGGTTGGCAGCGTGTAGATTATTGTGGAAACTAATACAACCATGTTAAATAACTAAATCAAGCATTGATGCTGGTTTTAACGTGGTATTTCTTCTGAACACTTGAACTTACAGGTAAGGAGATGCTCCTTTTCGGTGCCGAAGAAATACCTACGTGGTGTATAAGACAAGCATCTAGTGCATTTAGTTGGTACTCTCTCACTGGCTAATCCCTTGACATGTAGAATATCTTGAAGGCTGCTTTAATACCATTTACTATAAGTACTGGACTGGCTGTAGGATTAGCTAACCTACATACTCCTTTCGTTTTTACCACTTCGTCCCCATCGTGTAATAGCAACGGAACCATTACCTGCCTACTTCCCTCCATGTCAACAAGAGCATGAACCACATCGTCCACCTTAACTTCCGCCTCACGCAGGTACCACAGGCACGCATCTAAACCCATACCCAGAATTACTTCAAGTCATTGATCGAATTCATCTCCCCTCGCTAAGCTAACGTGACACAGTCCAGCCCGCTCCTGAGAAACCTACCCACCCACCCAGGTCTTGCCCAACCCAAACGCCCCATTATGAACATATTTTTGGCATCCATCCCTATCCCAGCCTTTGGTTTCCACGAAAAGGCTCGTTTCCATTCCCCCGCCCCCCGTCCCTGTCATCTCGAGTTTCCCTGTCCTCAGGGTCCAAGTCATTTTCCAGCTTCCAGCCTCCTAGCAGATTACGCTTCAGCTGAGCTGAGCTGGGTCGGTCCTGTTCGTCCGCCTCATCTCCATTGGCTGGCCAAAATATGATATGTCAATGTGTATGAATGTATGTATGTATGTATGTATGTATGCAACGTGTTGTTTGCATCCCATTCATTCGTTGCCATGTTGTGTTGTGCGAGTCGCCAATATAATGGCATTAGTGAAACGCTGTGCGGGGGTGAGTATAATACAGCTCGAACTGAGCGCATAGCTCTGTCCAATGGTTGCTGCCAATATCCGGTCAGTCGGTATGATGACCTTCCAGCTGTAAAGGGTTGTAACCCAAGCTCACTATCCTTGGTAGCTTGGAGGATTGTCGCTCCGGTCGTCGCTCGTATCAGGGGTATCGGCATCGAATATCCTTATCGATTTGTCTCCGTCAGGTCCAAACAGTTGGCGTATTCAGAAGGCGAAGTTGGGGGGGTAGTTGATCCCATTAGGACCCATGGTAATGCCCGCGGGCAGGCCCAACACGACGGGCTCGTCATTCGAACCGCCCTTGCTGTCTTCCCGCCGGTGGTCTCCGGCCCCATTGTTGCGCTTCTCTCGGCCGTGCCAACGCCTCCCGCCTCTGTCGTTGGCAACTGGGATACCGTTTACCGCATCGTCGTCCCGTCTGGATGATTTGGGTCCATGATTTCCGCCCTTGTCCGTCTGCATACGACGGCTAATCGCTTTCGACGAGACACCAGCACCAATTTCGATATCAGGCTCTTCGACACTGAGCCCCGTGACAATTGGGCGACCTCCGCTGCCTCCGAACGGGGCCGTGAGCATCCATTTCCGGTCGGCCTCGGTGAGCTTGTGGATGGGGATGATGCTGATCCCGCTCTGGTAATCGCTGCAGTCGCGCGGTCCAAAGCCAACGCCCCATCGAGTCTGTGGAATAGGTTAGCCTGTGGAGTCCACGACATGGGGGGTGTAGAATGTAACGGGCCTGTCTTACCCTCAGCTGAAGGTCCGGATTGCGAGGGTCCTCCATGGCGGCTTTGGCGGCCTCGGCGTCCTTGCGGAAATACATCTTGACGAAAGCGTGGCGCTTGTCCTTGTTGACAATGCACGTCTGGACCTGACCGAAGCGGCTGAATATCTGGCGCAACTCGGCCTCGGGGCATCTACTGCATTTCAGTACGGCGGAGATTAAAACGCTGGGCAAGGAAACTTACGTCACGCCGCCAACGAACAGGGTGCGGCTGTATACTTTGATGGATCCGTTGGGGATGCTATTGTCATATTCAACCCACTTCTCCTGCTGGCTGGGCTCGGGCTCAGGCGAAGGGGGACCGCGACGCGGAGGCGACCTTTGGCGGTAGTCGGGCATGCGTGCTGTATGCCCTGCTACCATACGGTTACGGTCTCGGTCATCAGGACGGCCACGGCCAGGAGAAGGTGGGCGGCCGTACTCAAAGCCGCGATCATTGCGAGACCTTGGTGATTCCCGTGCATCCCAGCCACGAGGCGACCGGGACCGGGAGCGCCCTCTGGGACGGCCGCCTGGCGACCTCATAGAATCATGATAGCCATTCCTATCGCGAGCCTCATCAGGCCTCGACATCTCCCACGGAGCGGGTCCCGGAGCATGTGCAGCAGGAGGTGGAGGAGGCGCAGCATAACCGGTCTGGGTGGGCTGCGGCATCTGAGGCACTTGGGGAGCTTGCGGCGCGGCAGCGGCACCCTGTCCCATCAGCTGAATTACGCTGGCGATCTTCTCAAAGGGGAGCCCCTGAGCGGCAAGGGCCGCCACGAGCTGGACAGTCGGGTTGTTGGCAGGAAAGGCATTGGGCTGGTTACTGACGCCACCCGGAGCCGGAGCCTGTGTCGGCGGCAGCGGGAGAGCAGAAGCGGCTGCGGGTTGCGCCGGTGGTTGGAACGCCAGCGGCAGCCCCTGGAAGTTTACAGGTGGAACACCCGGTTGTGATGATGCTGGATAGTACGGCATGCCTTGCGGGGGGTGTTGCGCGGCACCATTACTGTGAGAACCAACGGGGGCACCGTACGCCAGTGCAAGAGGCGGAGGAGCCGAGACCGGCGCCGGGGCTACCATGCTGGGATTACTCTGCGCGGCCGTGGCATTCTGCCGGGCGATGTTGGCCAGCGTCTCCATGATACTAGGCATTGCAGGAGGCTGTTGTTGTTGTTGATGCTGCTGGGCCTGGGGTTGGCCCGCCTTGCCTGCTCCTCCGACGCCCAGAAAAGCCATAAGATTGGGAGGCGGACTGCCGGGCGGTGTTGTGGACTCATCTATATCGGCGGGCAGAGCGGTTAGAGCATTGCGCAGAAAGCGAGAAAACAAGTTCGGACGGTGAGGGCGCGTCAGGTCCGGCCGGGCAAGGATGGTTGCCTGAGCCATCGCTGCCGCCCTCTGCTAGGGTGAAACCTACTTGGTCGTGGAGCACTGAGCTTCGCCTTGAACGTGCTGATAAGGGCTGGGGGAAACGTCTGGCCCTTCTCCCAGATGTCGATGAGCTTCCTGATTTTCTCCTACATTGCAATGTCCATGTGAGTGTCTATCCATTTTGCAGCAGTACGAGTGGGTGCGGTGCGTGTGCGAAATCCAACAGCAGCGGCCGCGATGGGTGCGGGTCCAAAGTGCATCAACAACAGCGACAGCGGGCGTGGAGGAAACTGGTCGGGACTTCTGGTAGGGACATAGCAGCCCGGCCATATGAAGGCGGCAGCTCTGGCGCTTTCGCTTGCTTGCTTGCTTTCCCTCTCCTCTCCTCACGCGGACGCCTGGCATGAGACAGCGCTTCAATGTTCTTTTGTTTTCTGCGTACCTTTTGATCTTCAGGTGCCGTCGCCATGATGTCGTTCATCAGCATGGGCATCAGCTCGGTCACTCTATGCACTCCGGCCGCGGGTGTCCCGTCCTGCGCCGTGCGGTTAATGGGTTGTCCTTGGGCCTTGGCCTGGTCCATCCATTTGCGCGTTACAGAGTCTACGACGTAGAGTACTCCTAGCTTGTGTGTGCCTGGTGTTTTCTTGAAGTGCGTGTAAAGCTTCTGGATGAGAACCGATTCGGACTGCTCGCCACACCCGGTTAGTATCTGCGTCTGTCGTAAGGTCCAAATTCATGGCCCGGCGCCGAGATGGTGTGTGATGATGCTCCTTACCTGAACGTTGGCGACACATAGTGCCGTGAGGTTTGCGATGCGAGAACCCGACACACCTGGTGGTTTGAGGCCGAGCAGCGCTTGCAGCCCTGCTTCTAACTCTGCTACGGCAGAAGACATGGTGACTCGCGTGCGTGATGATCAGCGAAAGAGAGCACTCCGAGACCGAGACCTGGGCCCAGAATGTGCAAATACGATACGTTGAAAGGTACGGTGGATTTTGGAGGCGACGTGGTTGGCAGGTGGAGGGGCCTAGTCCATGCTCCAGATCACCGAGGGAAAGAAGTACGGATTGAAGTGCGCAACCTGCGGCTCAAAACTTCGGGGTTACCAGACTCGATTGCGAGCGAGATTTCGCCGAATACCAACTCGTACGACTGGACCTCTTCTTTGCCAGGTGAATGTTCGCGAAGTACGGTGGGTATTTAGGTGGTTCACTTCGGCGCCCGTCACAACCTCAATCTACCCTTCTTGCTGCTGTTTCTCTCCCTCTTCCCCTTGCAGAGTCACCTGCAAGATCTGTGCGAAAGGGTCCTTCAGATACTGGCAGGCAAAGTTATACGCAGTCAGGCTACTGGCAGTGTGAGTGAGAATTGATGGATGGCGTTTTGCGATCGGGTGGGCTTGATTGTCGTGTGATGGGCAAGAGATGGAGGAGGTTTGCCGTTTGTCGGGGATGTTGAGAGGAGGAAGCGGGGAAGCAAAGCAGGCACCACCTGATTTTATGCTCTCAGATTCCTGCCTGGCGGCCTGACTCACCTCCAGAGAATTTTCAGGCCACAAGGCAGAAAGCAACCGCTCAGTTGGCCCCACTCGCTCCGGCTACCAAACCCCAACCCTATCTGACCCCGTTTCTCTCGGCATGAATCTGCGTCTTGGTCTGGATCCATACCAAGTAAAGGCATGCGTCAATTGAGTTTGCTTCCATCTGCCCGGGCATCTTCGCGTTGCCGTGCCCAAGGCAAGAAGCAACTGTTCGGTCGACTTGGGCTACCGAAACATCATTCGCACTGTTCACCCAGCCCCGAAGTCCCCCAATGACCAGGGGCACGAAGAGCTGATGCGCCACAAAGATGTTGAACAAAACCCTCCCTGCAGGAGCAAGTACTTTGAGTATTCTCGCACTGTGCAATCATAGGACTCGCTGCCCCAACGCTCTCGACTCTCGTGCCGAGCTTCCACGTTTCCGAAAGCTCTTGGAGTTGAGACCAAATGCGTACGCGCTTCTTGGTAGCAGACAGATGATTCCTAGTCCAATTTATGTCAATTGGATTCGCTGAATCACTGGCCTAGTTGATTTTGCATCTACTCGATACCTTGATGGCATTGTGGACATCGGGCCTTCCGGAGAGTTCATCCTCTGCTCCAGCTTTCCGCGTTGTCGTGACGTCAACAGGCCCCTTGCAATGGAGCTGGAGGCACACTCAGCAGGAGACTTGACAACTGGAAAATTGGGCCCCAGCTTTCACCGCTGCGTCTCTGCATGGGAACTCCCTTGAGCGCCGATGACAACAGTTCCACCACAGCGGAGCTGACATTTCGTGAGTTTCTGGTGCTAGGGTTGCGGCGGCTTATTCGGTATTGCTGCATAGCCGTAGGTGGACAGCTTTTTTTTGATGCCTGTCCGAACCCCCCGGTCTTGTCCGTGGCTGGCCAAGAAAAGTGCGCATTTTTAAGCTCCCCGGGCCGTTCCTCCAACATTTCCCAAATTTTACCTCACCATCCCCAATAACCTCAAATCTCTGCACCACCACATCAACAATGGCTGCCGCTATGCGCCTGAGCTCTTCGGCCCTGAGAACCTCCCTCAAGGCTCCCTCTTTCGTCGCCAAGAACACCGCCTTCGGCGCCGCAAGATGCTACTCCGCGAAGGCCCAGGTACTGCTCGCCCGGCTCTCGACCTGCAGCCTGACATCATCCATTGACCGCATACCGTGCTGCAGACATTGAAGGAGCGCTTCGCTGAGCTTCTTCCCGAGAAGATCGAGGAGATTAAGGCCCTGAGGAAGTACGTTTTTTTTCAGCATTGATCGGGCAATTGCAAAAAGAAGTCGCTGACGCGTTTTCGCAACACAGAGAGCACGGCTCCAAGGTCATCGACAAGGTCACCCTCGACCAGGTCTATGGCGGCGCCCGTGGCATCAAGTGCCTCGTCTGGGAGGGCTCCGTCCTCGACTCCGAGGAGGGCATTCGCTTCCGCGGCAAGACCATCCCCGAGTGCCAGGAGCTTCTCCCCAAGGCCCCCGGCGGCAGCGAGCCCCTCCCCGAGGGTCTCTTCTGGCTCCTCCTCACTGGTGAGGTTCCCACCGAGCAGCAGGTCCGCGACCTGTCCGCCGAGTGGGCTGCCCGCTCCGACATCCCCAAGTTCGTTGAGGAGTTGATCGACCGCTGCCCGTCCGACCTCCACCCCATGGCCCAGTTCTCCCTCGCCGTGACCGCTCTCGAGCACACCTCGTCTTTCGCCCGCGCCTACGCCAAGGGCATCAACAAGAAGGAGTACTGGGGCTACACCTTCGAGGACTCCATGGACCTCATTGCCAAGCTCCCCACCATTGCTGCCCGCATCTACCAGAACGTCTTCAAGGGCGGCAAGGTCGCTCCCGTCCAGAAGGACAAGGACTACTCGTTCAATTTCGCCAACCAGCTCGGATTCGGCAACAATCAGGACTTCATTGAGCTCCTCCGTCTCTACCTCACCATCCACACCGACCACGAGGGCGGCAACGTCAGCGCCCACACCACCCACCTGGTTGGCAGCGCTCTCAGCTCTCCCTTCCTCTCTCTCGCCGCTGGCCTCAACGGTCTCGCTGGTCCTCTCCACGGTCTTGCCAACCAGGAGGTTCTCAACTGGCTCACCGAGATGAAGAAGGTTGTTGGCGACGACCTCAGCGACGAGGCCATCACCAAGTACCTCTGGGACACTCTTAACTCCGGCCGTGTCGTTCCCGGCTACGGCCACGCCGTTCTCCGCAAGACCGACCCCCGCTACTCGGCCCAGCGCGAGTTCGCCCAGAGTAAGCTAAGATGCAGATCGCGGGTCTCCGCACAGTTAAAGACAGCGCTAACGGTGCCCTACAGAGAAGATGCCCAACGACCCCATGTTCCAGCTTGTCAGCCAGGTCTACAAGATCGCCCCCAAGGTCCTTACCGAGCACGGCAAGACCAAGAACCCCTACCCCAACGTCGATGCCCACTCTGGTGTTCTCCTCCAGTACTATGGCCTGACTGAGGCCAACTACTACACTGTCCTCTTCGGTGTTTCGCGCGCCATTGGTGTCCTTCCCCAGCTCATCATTGACCGCGCCGTCGGTGCCCCCATTGAGCGGTACGTTTCTGGCACCCAGGCCTTGTTTGTGTCTGCTTATACTGACTGGATCGAACAGCCCTAAGTCCTTCTCCACCGAGAAGTGGATCGAGATTTGCAAGAAGTTGTAAGATGAGGACATGAGCCTCAGTGTAATGGGACAGGCGTGGGCGCTGCAGGTTGATACGGTTATTCGAGTATAGAGGGATGGGGGTCAAACCGCCTTAAAACAGGGCGGAAGGGTGCATAGATTTGAGCGATACCTATCCGTTAATTGTACGATACTGCTTCCGTATATCGGGTCATTGGGACCTGAACATTGCAACGACGTCTTCTTGATTCCTTCAGTTCTTCAGTCACAAAGGCTACAGTTCCTCGGCTTTGTTGGTGTCCTGGATTCCAGCGCATCATCACCGAGGCCCAGCTGAGGTCACAGTCGCCTGCACTAAGTGGAGCGGCAGCAGTAGCCATGCGCAATTCATGCCCGACATCCTCGGATGAACTCTTCGTGCGGCAGCATCGGCCGGCAGCAGGTTAAGGCACGCAGTAAGGCTGGCCGCCCAGGTGGCCCCTTTGGAACCTGGAACTTCCGAGCCTGACAGTCTGTGCCGGTCCCCCCACCGAGCACCGAGCACCGAGCTCCCGCGTTCTCCGCGCTGCTGCAGGTCCCCACCCCCCAGCTCTTACCACAGCAACCCGGCACAACACCAGACAGGAGAGCAAATACTGGCCAAAAGCTTTTGGAACTCAGTTTGCTCAATATAGGTCTCAGTTGCACGAATTCTCATAGCTTTTGGGGTGTTTCCTTTGTTCGGTGCTCCGGCGTCCCCAAGACAGTCCGTGGAGCTCACCCAAATTGACGGGGAATATGTTGAGGCGGTGTTGAGGAGGCTGGCTCGGCTGGCCCAGGCGCGACAGGGGGGGTTCGCCGGTTGGCGCATTCAATGTTGGGATCAGCAGCAAACCATTGGGACCGGAATCCGAAGTCGCCCGGGCAAGAGATTCGGTGCTTGCTGTAAATGGCATAGATCTCATCTACCAGCTTACCACCCTATCGGGATCGATAAGAAAAACCATTTCCAGGGCTCAGTTCCTTTCATCCTCAATTCCAACTTGGAACATCTCAATTGTCATCCATCGTCCCGTCGTCGCAGTCACACGCACGCAGCGTTCATCAATTGCGCCATCACAAGCCAACCCCGCCTGTAAGTGGACCATTTCCACCCTTCCCCAGGTGTTGTGATGCAAAGGTGCCACTCATTCCCCGGGCAGTAGCTCTATTTCGGGCGGGCAAACCCCCCAAAACCCACTCAAGCTGCCATCGAGACCAGCGACTATGACAGCATGTGACAATACAAAGACATCTAGCTTTCCCCTTGAGCCGAACAGCAGCCATCTATCCCTCTTCTCCGCTGACAGTCATCCTCGCAGTTTGCCGAAGAAAACCTTGAGCTTTTTTATCTCGTGCATTCGGCGTCGATCCGTCCCTTAACCTACCATCCCGTAACTCTTTCCCTCATTGGCTACTTGCCACCAAGCTCCGGCGCGCGCCTTTTTTCCCCCACGCCCGGATTGTAGCGACACACAGCTCCCTTTTCAAGTTCGAGCAATCCTCAACCCCGCGAAGAAGCACCCTCTTCCCTTGGTCAGGGCCCCTTTCGACGTAACATCCACCCAGTCATGTCCGCCGCCATCGCCCCCATCCCGGCCGCGCCCTCGCCCGTCGCGCCGCAGAAGCTGGAGAAGAAGCCCATCAAGTTCTCCAACCTGCTGCTCGGCGCCGGCCTCAACTTGTTCGAGGTGACCACCCTCGGTCAGCCCCTGGAGGTCGTCAAGACCACCATGGCCGCCAACCGTAGCGATGGCTTCGGCTCCGCCCTGAGCCGCGTCTGGGGGCGTGGTGGTGTCTTTGGGTGTATGTATCATCCCTTCCGACCTCCCCCCCTATTCACCTGCTGACGTGATGTTTTTCTCGCCTGCAGTCTACCAGGGTCTCATCCCGTGGGCCTGGATCGAGGCTTCGACCAAGGGCGCCGTGCTGCTCTTCGTCGCCTCGGAAGCCGAGTACTACGCCCGCAGCTTCGGCGCCAGCGAGTTCGGCGGCGGCGTCGTCGGCGGTATGACGGGTGGCGTGGCTCAGGCGTATGCGACCATGGGCTTCTGCACGTGCATGAAGACGGTGGAGATCACCAAGCACAAGATGGCCGCGTCGGGCGTCGCGCCGCAGGGCACCTGGGCCACCTTCATGGACATCTACAAGCGCGAGGGCATCCGCGGCATCAACAAGGGTGTCAACGCCGTGGCCATTCGCCAGATGACCAACTGGGGCTCGCGCTTCGGTCTCAGCCGTCTGGCCGAGGATGGCATTCGCAAGGTGACCAAGAAGGAGCACGGCGAGAAGCTCAGCGTCGTGGAGAAGATCACGGCTTCGGCCCTGGGTGGTGGTCTGTCGGCGTGGAACCAGCCCATCGAGGTCATTCGCGTGGAGATGCAGAGCAAGAAGGATGATCCCAACCGCCCCAAGAAGATGACGGTGGGCAACACCTTCAAGTACATTTACCAGACCAACGGCTTCAAGGGTCTGTACCGTGGCGTCGCGCCCCGTATTGGTCTGAGCGTGTGGCAGACGGTGTGCATGGTGGCTTTTGGTGACATGTGAGCTTCCCCTTCTATTTTGACGATTCTCGAGGGTTGATATACTGACCGGGTATGATGCAACAGAGCGAAGAGTTATGTCGAGAAGTTGACCGGTGACAAGGTTACGGCAAAGCATTAAGCGATGGCGTTTTTTTGGAAGGCTCAGAGAGGGGTGGTTATCATATTTTTAATATTGACACTTTATCTCCCATGGGTCTTGGTCGGTGGGCTTTTTCCTTTTCATTTTTTTGTTGGGCTCGTTACCGCCGTGTTGATGTGATGTACTGTTTGTGTGTGTTTTCGTTTTCCGTCCGGTTTTGATGCTCTAAGATACGGGTTCATGTTAGATGGGATCAAATGGGGTCAAACGGTGCCAAATATAGAAGAACAGGACTATTTCTGTGTTGCTGTTGATATTGTTGTCTTGCTGTTGCTGTTACTGTTGATGTCATTGTTGTGTATCTGTTGTGGAAACCGATCATGTTCTGCGTGCGTGCCCGTCTCCGACGGTATTGTCCAATCTTTTTGGCTCCGCGACTGCGAGTTAGTTCTTGGATATGTTGACGAAGTGTTGATATCAACACAGACGTGGGCAACCAGTTAGGTATCTGTTCGAAGCCTTGAGACGGCTGTTGCGTGTAAGCATGTACACCGGTCCCCCCTTTCCATCGCTGTCTCATGATGTTCATCCTTGAACACGCCGCGAGGATCGATAGACAACAGATCCCTTGGACGCTCACTGTTTCTCGCGTGCGAAAAGCCCGTCCATGTCTGCTACTCAGTATCCCATTTGGATCTCACGGCCTCAGGGGTGAAGTTGGATAGAGCAAACCGCAGCGCGGATCTAGACAGAGTTTTCTTCCCTCCCGTGGGAGAACTTTGCATTTTCTTCGATGAATGGATGTGTTTCTGGGTGTATGTGGGGTTTGAAGGTGAGGTTGTGGGGATTCGGCTTTCGCGACGTTGGACTGGGGAGTCAGGGGCGACCCTGGAAGGAGGTCTGGCAGGAGGTCTGGGTTGGGATGCAATGTGAAGTTTGGAGAAGTTTGAGGGAGGCTTGAGGGTTATAGTTTTAGGATTTGAGGGTGAAGGTAGGTTGTGATTTGGAGAAGCTAGGAAGATGGGTGGTTTTGGGCTAAGTGTGTTGTGGTTTGTTCGGATAGGGGGTTGCTTGCCATGTTCAGTATCAATGCTGTGTTTCTAACCCTCTTTTTCTTCTGTTTGTTGATAGCTTATGGGCTTCCGTCTGAAGTTCATGGACGGGTTACTTCTAGTTCAGGGGTATTGTTTCCAAGGGTGTTCTTCGTTGAGGGGAGGTGTGGACGGGTGACGGTTTCAGGGGTTCTGACATTATCCTTACAAAGGCGTTCTGCGGGCAACCAAGTATCTTTCGGTCGGTATTCCTGTGAGCTATGAGGATGGGGAATTCATTTCTCTCCAGTGGGAGCCTAGGAACGAAGCTGAGCGTAGTTTTCTATTTGCTGCAACAAGTGATAGACTGATGCTCAAGGTAGATGAACAGCCACAAAATCTAAGACTGCCATTTCCCCCGGGAAGCTGCGAGTACCACCTACATGAAATGGCATCAACACCGCGGTGTGGTAGGATGGAATTTCGTCTCTCTTTCGCGGTATCTTCAACATGTCATCTATCCTCGTGTTTATATCTGGTTCAGGGGCAGGGGTTTACACAATTCCCACCTGCCGACCGAGCACCGCTAATTATGGTCAACTACCGAGACTATCTCTGAAGTAGTTATATTACTTAGAACTGGAGGCGGCGTGGGCCTGGAGTTTACAGGATCGACGGTCGTGAGATTCCAACTTCCAAGTCGTCATGTTGGTGTGGAAATGGTAATTAGGGATGGATCGATGATCTGATCTTGTCCAAGTTCAATAGGCGTGAAGACCGGTGATACCTTGTCAACTACTCTGCTTGGTCGTATTTTACAGGGGCAATACCAGCTTGGTGTTGACTCACCTCGGTGTCTACTAGGCTCTATCATGTAAGGTCTTGTACACATGATGATGTTAAGCAATCTCACGGGGACTGGGCCAGTGCAGAAAACACGGCTGTATGCAATACAATGCGATATAGTCCATGCAATATGTTGTTCTCTTTGGGTGTGTTCATGACATCCTCTTCCAGACATGGGTTCGTGAAGTTGCAGTCATGTTCCGATACCTCAAGCCCCTGAATTTGCAGATATTGCACGCAGGATGGACGGCGATCACCATGACCACTCTGGAATCCTCTATCCAGCATGTCAATGTCGAATCCGCCCCCTTGGCCAGTTTCTGTGAGACACAGCGCAGTGAAGCAAGATGGAAAATGCCAACTATCAACAAAAGCACAACTTCATGCTTTTTCACATGCCATAGCCTTTTGGGTCGTGGCGTTGAATGTGCCACGCAAGTTTTTACTGTGATACGATCACAAGCATCGTCGTGCTGGCGAGGAGAAAGATGCAGAGAGCCGTACTCTTACCGTGGTGTGAGTATTCTCAGGACAAGTGGAAGCACTGAGCCCAGTTGTCCGCCGCATCTTTGCAGTCGTCTGTTGCAACGCCAATCCAGAACAGACGCAAATTACCTCTCTCGCCAACGCCGATAACGCCACATGTGACACTAGAATCCCAGTTTGGGTGCCTTTTCCTATGGGCGTCAAGCACACAACCTAGGACTTCTGCTCACAACCGAAAGGACACGAGACTTCGGCAAATGCAGATATCTATCTTATCTAGGCATGCATCAGAAAACCTACAAGAGGACACCGCATATCTCAGAGATACGCACCCGTACACATGAGCGTTTGGTAGAGAGTTTCCGCGTTTCACCGCGGCTATCGGCGATCGGGTAACGGTTAGGGCATAGGGCAAACGTGAGGGCATTGACCAGGTACTTCGAGCAGAAGTACTCCTGATGGCAAAGTATGCTTCCACCAAGAGCGCAAGCAGGTGCGTGGCTTGAGAGAGAGTTTGATGGCAAAAGGGGTTGGCGTTACGGCCGTCCGCGGTCAAATGACGCCGATGGAGCCGAGTCAACCTCGAGCTTGCTGGACGGTTCTAAGCCACAAGGCCGGCGAACAACCGTCAGAAGCAACGACAACTTACAGATCCGTACGAGGAGGCGGTGCGAACACCAAGCTCCAGAGGTTGCCTGCAAGGACCAGACATAGGTAGGTAGCGTGGCGCTCGCGGCAGTTCGATGCGAGTCTCAAGCTGCTGTGTGAGATGGATAGCGAGTGAGCTGCGAATCGCCTCCGTCGCCAAGGCTTCGCGCAAGCAACACCTCTGGTTCCGGATGCATCAGCCCGTTGAGACTTGAAGTACATGGCATATCCCAGAGCCCGGACCGAAACAAACTGCGCAGGTGGTCGCCGAGAGTCGACGTGGACGTCTGCGTAGCTGCTTGCGCCAGCTGCCAAGCGCTGCTGTTGCCCTTGTTTTTCTCTTCGTGACCCCCTTTTGTGCTCTTCGGCGGCCTTGGCTTGTCTCCGAGTAACGACCCGTCGCAACATATTCGGCGCAGTCCCTGCAGACACGAATGGCCGATGCAGATATGTCTTGCTTAGCGCCAAGGTCGCACCAGAGCCTGCCGTGGAAGGACGGCAAAGACAGATCTTGTCTGGGCAAGCAGCGTGTTGGTGGATAGGGGTTACGAATGTGGTTGCTGGGCTGTCACACAAGAGAGCGCGGCGATGGGCGGTCTGAGACAATCTGGACGCACTGAGTGCATGGGCCATTACCGCAACCGCAACCGCAACCGCATGCGCGCCTGCCATGCAGCAGCCAGCCGCATCGCACTTGCCTCTGTTATATCTCTTGGCACATGGCTGGTGTCGCCATCGAAACCTAGAAGAGTCGCAATGGCAATGTCTTGTCTCTCGACGAGACCGAAAGGCTCCCAGGAGGAGGCCGAGGCGATGCGTGGAGAAGACACCAGGGCCAAGTGAAATTGAAGGTCCAGCGCAATTGCAAAACGACGTGACATTGAAATTGGTGATTGAACGTTATCAATGCGAAATCTCCCCAGAGGCTAGCAAATGGCACGCAACAACGGCTGCCATCGCTGTCCCTGTCCTTGGCCCTTCAATTTCCCAGATTCTCCAGTAAACAAACCCACCGCGCCTCTTGTCGCGTCTTCAAATCGACACGATGGCTCAATGTCCGAGAGTGCATGGAGACAGTCCACCACCAGCCGGCCGTGCCGCGCTTGTCACCCAACCCCTGGGCTGGTCCTGGCACTATGCGCTACCAATCGCCCCTAGCAATTACTTGCGTCGGCTGTTAGCGACCAGATGCTACTAAATCGCCCCCACGCTAACGCGATTCACCCATTTCCGGTATGGCAGCATGTTAGGCGAGCCTGTTGGTGCATGGTTTCAGCAAGCAAGTCGTCCTCGGGGGGATTCTTTCGCGTGGAAATTTTGGGGGGCTCCAGCTCCTCTCCATCAACTTTCAGGGTCCAGGCTGCGACAGCGGCTCCACGCAACCAACCCTGCCAGGATGCCATTTCTCGCAGCCGATGCGCGTGGGCGACGACCAGTCAAGCCAAGGACCGAGCTCCCCACCCATCAAACCCACACGGGCTCGCTTTCTGCCGCCGCAGTGCTGCACTGGAAGAATGGAATTGCCATGGAAAGAACGAGGTCTCCAGCAGCCTAGACTGGGCGACTATTGTTCACCATGCGCTGGCCAACCCGCAAAAACTGGCACGGCCGATGCTCGGGGCTCCGTAACGCAATCAAACCTCGCCTCCATCATCGCTCCTGACTCTATCTCGAGCTAGGAATCGCTCGCATCTATCGCATGAAGGCGATATCTACTGTCTTGCAACCGGCTCCACGGAGCAATTCCGGCGGCAAGATCGCGCTCTCATCGATGGCTTGCCCTCACTACGTACCTATCGCCAGCCGAGCAAGTAATCCGCTCGGCATCGGCCCAGCCGGGATGGGTGTTGTCGATGTCAATCCGTGTGCCACGGTCTCTGCACGCGCGAGCGCGAGCGAGCCTCCCACCTTTCCAGAATCCTTGTGCTGCGATGCTGCTCTGCCCTACCCCCGCTAAAAATCGCCCGCACCTCCACGGTCCTCCAATCGGCAGAGGAGCGGGTCGGTGCCGCATGGCACATGAGGCTCGAGCGTTTGAAGAACGGAAGAAACGGGCAAGCTTGCTTTTTTATTTTGGTCCTCGAAGCGCTGCGAACGGTTCTGGTCTGAGCCCTGAGGACTTCACTCACGCGCTCCCCAACCTCCCCGTATCGAGTCTCTGTATGCCTCACCTCATCGCCTGGAGTTGCCTTAGTTCCCGCTGGTCCTGCTGCAACGCTGTCTCTCCGCATCCATGGATACTTTTAGAAAAGGATCAGAGCAGAAGGGAAAGAGGGGGAAAATGGCGCTTTCCCCGCCACTAAGACCCAAGTCTTCTCCGTCAGCGCGGTCTGCTCAACCATGGGATATGCAAGGGCCAGAAGCGCCTATTTCCGCTGAATGGACAGCAAGAGGCTGTGGAGAAGAAGGCTGGGCAAGCTGGCGGCTTTCCAGACCGGGAAAGTGGTGAGCGGACGAAGACGATGATGCCTCCGCGGCGGTGTGTGAATCTGGTTCCCCTCACCGTGGTCCGGTGAGGTGCCCGCAATTGTTTGACCGTGACAAACCGGAGCGCAACGTTTTCTCCTCGGTCGCCCGAAGGTGGGCCACACCCCAACGGCCGCATCGGAAGCGTAACCGCAACTGCCAGAAAAAAAAGGTCTCGACAAGCTTTCCCTCAACAATGCGTTCAATGCGTTCAAGGATGCTGGCTAAAATCCTCTCAAAAAAAATCCGCCGAACCCGCGATTCTAGAAGGGTTTGGATTTGCGAGAGAACCGGAGCTTGATCCACTCCACTCACAGACCGCCATTTGCGGGATAATCTGGCTTTGGTGTCCAACGGTTTTACGATGGGAATTGAAGCTTTTTTTTCGGTGACCGGGAAAGGCCTCGGAACCAGACGGACAGACAACTATACCCCCGCGATTCATGATGGGGAAATCTGCGGTGCATTATCGCCAACCAGCATTGGTGCGGGCAAAATTCCATGAATCTTCAATTTGATATTGGCCGTTGCCCAGTGAGGCCTCGAGTAAAGCACCTTGACGGCGACGACCCCGCCTTGCCAAGCTGAACAGCTCTTGTGGGTTCTGCGAGCCGCCCCGAATCCAACCAGCACGGCGAAGTCCTGAGCCGGCCTTTTTTTGCCTCAATGTTCAGCCCAGCGACCCAGTTGGTGATGGCAACGTTTCGTTTCTATGCAAGTATGCAAGGCCTTCCCCAGATAGACAAGATCGGAGAGACCCGCGTGCCCAGAGTCTGATAGACGATCTTGCGCAATGCGCCTGCAAGAGTCAGAGAGTGGCAGATCGAAACGACGTCCGTTTGCCCGCGTGCTCGCTCGGATCATAATCTTATCCAAGGTGCCAAGCAGGCTTGTCCAACGCTGCCAAATCTATAGTTCTGGGCATTGTCGCATGTGTATCCCTTGCCAGAGTCACGCTGCGGTTCTGGATGGCTTCTGAGGAATTACCAAGAGGCTTCCAAGACTCCCAAAAGGGGAATTCCTGAGACAAGCCGACGGGAGCATGCTGATCATCTTTGATGAACCGCGGGCGGCTCAGAGGCTTGGTGGTCTAGAGTGCCTGCGTCTGCCCGGCGGGAGGTTGCTGCTGGTTGGGGAGCAGACGTTTCTCGTCCCATTGAGGCTCAAATTGTTTCGATCAATATCCCTTCCCTCCCCCACCGCCGGGCTCATCCCTCCACATGTCTACATACATATATGCGTCGGGTCTAGATTTGGTGGGATGGGGGAGTGAGTTGGCGGCGCGGGGACCAGGCTGACTAGATCGGAGACACGACTCGGAAGGCAGCCATAGCCGGCAAATTGATGCATCCTTTTGTTAGCCACGTCGCCATCAACAGCAAATAGAGTAAAACGACCGTGCCAACTGTTGTTGTCTTTGTGTGCTTCTTGGGGACTCGGCCGTTCAGGGTCCATCCCTCCCCGTGGGGGTTCATCGAGTTGCCCTGGGTTGGTGGGAGGGACGATCCTGCGCTTCCTGGAAGATTCCGGCTGGGCAGGGAGGTCAGGTTCGGGACTTCGCGGCGAATCCGACGGGAAACTGCAAGAGACGGGAATGCTAGAGGAATTCACGACATTCCCAGTGCGCTGTGCACCCAGACTTCGGGGATCAGGGTAGATAAAATCTCGGATCGAAAATCGGCAGCACGACGACGATATGTAATCGCGAATGACGGGTGCAGCTTGACAGTCAAGTGAGCAAATCAGCATGAGGGGTTTGGGGCTGACACCGAAGGCCCAGACGGGGAAAACGTCGCTGCATGGGGCACGCGGAAGACCACCGCCACCACCACATGCCCCTCCAATCACTTGCCTTCCTCAAACGCGAGGTGCTGACTTTCCCACGCTTGAATCGCTGCCCACTCCCATGACGTAGCTTCGCGGCACTTCCGTTTTGGTGGGTCGGCCTCGATCTTCAGACTTGAGCCGACCGGCCTTTGCTCAGAGACAGGCCGGTGTGCCCAGCTCCGAGCCAAGGCGCCGAAATTTGGGCCATTTGAACGCATGCTCTGCGCCGGCCTTGTGTAAAACATTGTCGTCGTTCTGGAGGGGCTTGGAGCGCCTCAATTGGGGATACCGTTCATTGCAGGCACTGTATTTTGGCAGATGACATGAGAGGAACGATCACGGCAGCTGCGCTGCAGATTGCAGCTACCTAAACCTAAGCTGAGCCAGGTAAGGTAGGCAGGTAGGCAGGTAGGGTTCCAGTTTCCAGTTCGCACGGCGTCCATTGGCGCTGGGCGGTTGCAAATTGAGCGCAACAACAAATGGCTCGTTGGTGAGTCGCATCGCGCCACCCGCATCAGTCAGTAAGGCAAGGCTCTTTTGCTCTTCCAGGCGAGGGGACCCATTCTCAAAATGACGGCTGACATGGAGTGAGAGTCGTACCGCACCGCCCGAACAGCAGTAGCCGGGCAGAGAGCAAGGAGCGGGACACCTCAGGGCAGGGCAGGGCAAGACCAGCTGGAGACTGACTGACCGTCCACCATCGGAGACCCTGCCGAGGTGAAGAAGATACCCGCCCGCTTGTCGGGTGCAGGCTGCAGGCAAGGAAAAAAATGAAAAAAGTGAAAAAGGCGAGGGCGAGACCCGAGGCGAGCAGGCGGGATCGATGGGCACAGTACGGCAACCATGGCAGCCACCGTGGGCCGTGGTTTGCGTGCCTTTTTGGCGACTGGGCGGTCAGGCACGGCTTTCTTTCTCCGATTCGTCTTTTTTGCCCTCCAGGGTCGTTGTTTCGTTCTGTGACGAGATAAGGCCTCTTCCCGCCGCCACACTTTTGTGCCGCTGTGAACCAGTCAGAGCGCTGCGACGATGCGCATGGGTATACCCCAGGCTTTGTGGCCAACCTTCGCAGCGCACCCCAAAGCTTGTACGCCTCTTGCCAAGCACACCGAATGATGTGATTGCCCAAGAAACACACTGAGGCTACAGATTCCCCCCAGTGCAGGGGAGGGGACGCCTGGGCTTTATCAACAGTTTTGAACCCCATTTCACGTAGTCTAAGGTCTTTCAAGGCGGCAATTGGGTTGACGCCAGGCCGCTGGAGCTTCCGGGCGAGGGAATTACAACCAGCCGGGCCGGCGCCGGGCTGGAGAGCGCTGCGAGTAGAGTGCAAGATCGTTTTTTGTCGATTTTACCTGTTGTCGCCATTGGAGCGTGGGCAGCGATTGGCGACTGGGAGCCACGGAACCAGAGAAGTGGGGACCAGCAGGCAAAAAATACCGCAGGGAAGGAAGAGGAGCAAACCGACAAGTACCAGGGTGGGAAGTACATCGGCCGCTGGTCGCGAGGCCCCTGCGCTGGCCCAGGGCACGCGGGAGAAACTTGGTCTGAAGGTACCGTGGAATAGCTCATTGGGACCTGCGCCCGGGCGGGGCCTCGCTCATTTCGGTGTGTGGAGCATCTCGAGTCGTCCAGGTAGGTACGTCGCTTGGGTGTACCCAATGCGCGCCAGGATTGACTTTGATCGAGGGCCGGAAAGCTCGCTCGCCGCCCACGAGCTTGCCGGCCCCATTCAAATACTCTCTTGCCCGCTGCCCTCCTCCCCTCTTTCCCTCTTTTTTTGCTACGCACGAAGGCCTTCTTAAACCCTCCCTTCGACGTGAGGTCTCGCTCGAGTCCTAGCCTCTCGCCATCATCTCTCCTCTCGGCTTCGTGTGGACGATTTCACTGTCTTCCAACCACCGCCACATACCTCATCCTCTCACCTATTAGGTCATCAAAACAATTACCTCGCCGCGTTTCCGAACCTAGCTACATCGGGTCTTTTTTTCCTACCGCAGCATAATTATTCCACGCGCGCTCCCCAATCCATCGACCACTTTGGATTCGGCCGCCTTTCAGATTGATCACCTATAAACTTTCCCCTGCCGACCAAGACTGCTTATCCCGCGTCACGACACCACGAGCAGCAGCTCAACAACTGCGCAATGGCGGATTCTTCGGCCACCGGTGCTCCGGCACTGTCAACCAACATTGCCAGCGGCAAGTTCGACGATGAGAAGGCCCCCGCCTCTGCCCCGCCCACCAAGCAGAAGGTAGAGGAGGAGGAGGAAGAAGAAGATGAGGACATTGATGCCCTCATCGAGGACCTGGAGAGCCAGGACGGTCATGTCTTCGTGAGTATCCCATTGCCATTCCTCCACCCCAATTGCGCCTGCGACTGCGTGTTCTGCCACGACAGCTTGTTGGCGGAGCATTTGTCGCTCATGAATTGCTCCGCCTGAGCTGTCGTGTTCCTGCGTCTGTTTGCGGACCGATCTTCGCGTTTCTCGTAGCGTCGGTCTTGGCAGTGCGCGGCGTGCGGGCACCAAATGACGCGATCCACATTTGCACCCACCAATGCCAAGGCTAACCAACTGGTGCAACAGGACGAGGAAGAAGACGAGGCTGCTGGTCCTGGTGCTGGTCGTGTTATCCCGGAGGATATGCGTAAGTTGCACTTCTGCTGATTGGCGAATGGACTCTCACTAACGCGATGCTCAGTCCAAACCGACACTCGCCATGGTCTCACAGCTGAGGAGGTCATTCAAAGACGCAAGAAATATGGCCTCAACCAAATGAAAGAGGAGAAGGAGAACATGATTCTCAAGTTCTTCAGCTACTTCGTCGGTCCCATCCAGTTCGTCATGGAGGTATGTGCAAAACCCCCACCGATCTTCGTCCCAGCACTGCGGTGCTGAAACGAAACGCCCCACTTCCCGTCTTGACACTTATGCTGACTTTCAATTGACAGGCTGCTGCTGTCTGTACGTATCATCTCTGTTTTTCGAAACATTTGGGGTCGCTGCGGAGATCAGAGTTGCTTGCCAAGCACGGGCTTGCAGCTCTGCAGCTTGCGCATTGGGGCGCAGCCTCGACCGCATCGGACGACCATTGTTCAAGACACGATTTGCTGACTTGTTGATTTCTAGTGGCCGCTGGTCTTGAGGACTGGGTTGATTTCGGTGTCATCTGCGGTCTCCTCCTTCTCAACGCTGCTGTCGGTTTCGTTCAAGAGTTCCAGGCTGGTTCTATCGTCGACGAACTCAAGAAGTCAGTGTTGCTCTCTGCATTGTCGCATAGCGCCAAGTCCACTAACCGTCTTGCAGGACCCTCGCTCTCAAGGCTGTTGTTCTCCGTGACGGTAACCTCAAGGAGATTGAGGCTCCCGAGGTCGTTCCCGGTGATATCCTCCAGGTTGAGGAGGGTACCATCATTCCCGCCGACGGCCGCATCGTGACCGAAGATGCTTTCCTCCAGGTTGACCAGTCTGCCATCACTGGCGAGTCCCTCGCTGTCGACAAGCACAAGGGTGACCAGTGCTATGCTTCTTCAGCTGTCAAGCGTGGTGAGGCTTTCGTCGTTGTCACTGCCACTGGTGACAACACTTTCGTCGGCCGCGCTGCTGCCCTCGTCAACGCCGCTAGCGCCGGAACTGGTCACTTCACTGAGGTGCTCAACGGCATCGGTACCATTCTCCTGGTTCTCGTCATCCTCACCAACTTGGTTGTCTGGATTTCCAGCTTCTACCGCTCCAACCCTATCGTCCTCATCCTCGAGTTCACCCTGGCCATCACCATTATTGGTGTCCCCGTCGGTCTCCCCGCTGTCGTCACCACCACCATGGCTGTCGGTGCCGCCTACCTCGCTAAGAAGAAGGCCATCGTCCAGAAGCTCTCCGCCATTGAGTCCCTCGCTGGTGTTGAGATTCTCTGCTCCGACAAGACTGGTACCCTCACCAAGAACAAGCTCTCCCTTGCCGAGCCCTACACCGTTGCCGGCGTCGACCCCGAGGACCTCATGCTCACTGCCTGCCTTGCTGCCTCGCGCAAGAAGAAGGGTATGGATGCCATCGACAAGGCTTTCCTCAAGAGCTTGAAGTACTACCCCCGCGCCAAGGGTGTCCTCTCCAAGTACAAGGTCATCGAGTTCTTCCCCTTCGACCCCGTCTCCAAGAAGGTCACCGCCATCGTCGAGTCTCCCCAGGGTGAGCGCATCACTTGCGTCAAGGGTGCCCCTCTCTTCGTCCTCAAGACCGTTGAGGAGGACCACCCCATCCCCGATGAGGTTGACCAGGCCTACAAGAACAAGGTTGCTGAGTTCGCCACCCGTGGTTTCCGTTCCCTCGGTGTTGCCCGCAAGCGTGGTGAGGGCTCTTGGGAGATTCTTGGCATAATGCCCTGCAGCGATCCCCCGCGTCACGACACTGCCCGCACCATCAACGAAGCCAAGTCCCTCGGTCTCTCTATCAAGATGCTTACTGGTGACGCCGTCGGCATCGCCCGTGAGACTTCTCGCCAGCTCGGTCTCGGAACCAACGTCTACAACGCTGAGCGCCTCGGTCTCGGTGGCGGTGGTGACATGCCCGGCTCTGAGGTCTACGATTTCGTCGAGGCTGCCGATGGTTTCGCTGAGGTGTTCCCCCAGCACAAGTACAACGTCGTCGAGATCCTGCAGCAGCGTGGTTATCTTGTTGCCATGACTGGTGACGGTGTCAACGATGCTCCCTCGCTCAAGAAGGCTGATACCGGTATCGCTGTCGAGGGTGCCTCCGACGCTGCCCGCTCCGCCGCCGATATCGTCTTCCTTGCCCCCGGTCTCGGTGCCATCATTGACGCCCTCAAGACTTCCCGCCAGATTTTCCACCGCATGTACGCGTACGTTGTGTACCGTATCGCCCTTTCTATCCACTTGGAGATCTACCTTGGTCTCTGGATCGCCATTCTGAACCGCAGCTTGAACATTGAGCTCGTCGTCTTCATCGCCATTTTCGCTGATGTTGCCACCCTCGCCATCGCCTACGACAACGCTCCCTTCAGCAAGTCCCCCGTTAAGTGGAACCTTCCCAAGCTCTGGGGTATGTCCGTTCTCCTCGGTGTCGTCCTCGCCATCGGCACCTGGATTACTGTCACCACCATGTACGCCCACGGCCCCAACGGTGGTATCGTCCAGAACTTCGGTAACCTTGATGAGGTCGTCTTCCTTGAGGTCTCCCTCACTGAGAACTGGCTCATCTTCATCACCCGTGCCAACGGCCCCTTCTGGTCTTCGATTCCCTCGTGGCAGCTCACCGGCGCTATCCTCGTCGTTGATATCCTTGCCACCCTGTTCTGTATCTTCGGTTGGTTCGAGCACAACCAGCAGACTTCCATTGTCGCTGTCGTTCGTGTCTGGATCTTCTCGTTCGGCATCTTCTGTGTCATGGGAGGTGTCTACTATATCCTGCAGGACAGCGTCGGTTTCGACAACCTCATGCACGGCAAGTCCCCCAAGGGCAGCCAGAAGCAGAGATCGCTCGAGGACTTTGGTAAGTTTCACAATGCATCATCCCGCGTTGCCATCCGACACATTGCTAACATTGATTTCTACAGTTGTCTCTCTCCAGCGCGTCTCTACTCAGCACGAGAAGTCTCAATAGATGTAGGGAAGGGAGTATTGATATGCCATGTCAAGGCAAGGCCATGGCAATTGTTTGGTAAAAGGCCATCGATTACATGCATACCCTCGATGGCATTTCGGGTGTTGAGCGGATTCATAGAGAAGAAAATGCCGCAAGCATGTAGCTGGGCTTTTCTATTTACAAAACTTGTATCGAGTTACGAAGTGGGCTAGCCTTGCCCCAAACAATTTCTTAGATCTTAATATAAAAGGTAAAATTAATAGTTTTCACTGGGTGATTCGTTTGTGATGGCGGATATTGACCTGCAATCCGCTTGGTTACTCTGATGCCGCGGTTATGTCCATGAGGTTCAGCTTGGTTCCTCTGGGGTCGCGGCTATGTTCATGAGGTTCACGCAAACTTGCTCGGTTGACTCTCGTCCTAATTTGAGTTGAGTTTGTGGTTCGAAGTTTTGCACCGTGTGAGTTCCAGGGTTATATCTTGTCGCTCAGGCGCCCTTCACTTCTTCCACCTTCAACCACAAGCAAGAAACACAACTCCATCAAAAGCCACGAGCAAACAACCCGAGGCCTATTGCAGCGTTTGCGACATGCCTTTTCGATTGCTTGACATCGAATCGCAGACATCCGCTACCGCATATTGTGGGTCGCTTTGACTTGACTTCTCTCCCGCCACGACAGTCCACGTGACCGACATCATTCACCACCTCCCATTCAGCACAAGTGTCAGGTCAACAACCAGAAGAGTAGACGGTCAAGGCTGTCGGCTGTCTGAGTATACAGTAGCCAAAATGAATCGGGAAATTCCAGGATACTACTATGGTTGGTATTTTTCTTCCATTTTCCCCCTCTTCAGTTCAATCCCCAAGATTCTGTGGCGAGTTCTTCAGAGTGAATATGCCAACTGACGGGATGCAGATGAGGAGAAGAAAAAGTACTTCAAGATTGAGAGGACTAGGACGGCACCTGAGGGAGCGGCGTGGTCGAAGGAGAATGTGAAGAGGAGGAAGATCGAGGAGGAGAAGAAGGAGGGGGAGAAGAGGAGGCAGGAGAGGATGAGGATTGTGAAGAGGTCGAGGTTGGGAGGGCACTTGGGGAAGGCGATGGGGATTGCGAGCGGTGTGGAGATGGAAATGGAAATGGGGAGCAGGACGTTGGCGTTGGGGTTGAGGGGGAAGGGGGAGGTGATGAGGTTTGAGGGGAGGGGGAGCGGGGAGATGGTTGGGGGGATTTGGGTTGGGGGGGAGGAGTTGGGGAAGGATGGGATGGGGGTGGCTTGTGGATGTGAGTATTCTTTTGGGAGTGTGCGGGTGTGGGCTTGATGGGGAGAAGGTTGACTGACTGACTGGTGGGTAGTGTTTGGGGAGGATACGCTGGTGAGCTCGTATGTGCCGAGGGATGAGGATGATGCGTAAGTCACCGGTGGTGCTTGGTTAAGGGGTAGGGGGGAAAACTGACGGTGATACAGGGTCAACTTCGACGGTGTTTGGGGGAAGTACCCAGGATGGATGACGCGCGCGAAGAGTGAACCGCTGCCGTTTCCACAGGCGTCCTCGATGGCGTGCCATGAGCCGTCGTGGCACATGTTCTTCACATCGCGGAGGCCAACGAGATCCATCATGCTAGGCTCCTGTAAGCCGTGGCTACTGCCCAGGCCGCCAGATCGATATTGTACGTTTGTCTTTCTTTCATCCAAGCCAAGCCGATAATACACAACTAACCCCCCTCCAGCCCGCTTCACAACCATCGAGTCCAACCACGCCCATTTCCACCGCGAAGGCTGGTCCAACACCGTCGCCGCCGCACCCGCCTCCTCCAACCTAACCTGCCTCGTCGGGACCAGCTCCGGCGTCATCCAACTGCACCCCAACTCCGCCCTCACCTGGCTCACCCCCAAGCCAACTGGTACCCTCTCCCTCCAGCACTCACATCTCAAACCCGCCGCGCGCGCCGCCCGCGGTGAGATCTTCTCCCTCGACTTCCTCCCGTCCAACCCATCCGACGTCCTTCTCGTCGGCGGCCGCTTCCGGCACATCTGCCTCCTCGACCGGCGCGCGCCGGAGGAGGAATGGATCTCCGTGAAACACACGAGCTCGATCGCGCACGTCAAGGCCGTGGGCCCGTACGAGGTGTTAGCGGCGGGGCCGCAGAGTGCCATGGCGGTGTACGATGTGCGGTGGATGGGCGCCGGCGGTCCAAGGAAGAAGAGCTGGGCTGCGAACGGGGCGAAGCCCGTGGTGGAGTTCCCGGGGTATCAGAACGAGGCGCATCTGCACATCGGGCTGGATGTGCTGCGCGCGCCGGGGTATGGGATGGGAGTTGTGGCTGCGGCGCATGATGATGGGAGGGTGGCGCTGTTTGCGCTGCGGGATGGGAGTAGGCTGAGGAGTCCGGCGGTGGATGGGATCAACTATGGGGCGGGAGGACGGGTTGTTGCGAGTGCGAAGTTTGGGATGCTGCCTGGAGATCGGCACCCGAGTTTGTTTGTTGGGGAGGCGGCTGCGGTTGGGAAGTACTCGTTTGGACGGGGGAGGATGGATTGCGTTGACTGGTAGGTACGTGGTGACAGGAGTTGAGGGGAGGACAAATGATACCCTTGGGATAGACACGGCGTGTAGCAAGATGTAGAACACGGTCAGGCAGGCTTCATGATTGTATTAGACTGTGCTTCGCTCTATCCCCGTTTGACCATTCCAGATACCGGGCTCTTTACCTTGGCCAATTTTGGGAATATGAAATCAGAAACAACCCGCCCATTTCCTAACTCGCTCACGCAAGATTCAATGCAATCTAGGTAAGCAAAAGCAAAAAGCCAACCAACCCACACCCCTCTCCCAAGCCGGAACAAAATGAACAAATAAACACCCTATACACCGCGTATAGAACACACACCTTATACACAATACGCCTTCCACCCTCTTATAAACTCCTCTCCCTCCCCCACTCCCCACAAACAAACCTCGTCCCCCCTCTCCTCTCACTCCTCAAATTATACGTCCCCTCCAACGCCGGAAACGCATCCACAAACGCATCCCCCAACGTCCAATTCTCCAACCTTCTTAAATGCCGCTCAAACACCGGATTAATCATCAGCTCCTCCCCCACCGGATTCCTCAGCAGCGTATCAACATCCTCATACGGCCAGTTGATCCTCAGCGTCGTCGTGAACGGGATGAAGAAGTTCTCAAACGGGAACTGCGCAGGCGAGTAATGCGTGATGAGGTACTCGCGCATGGCGGGGAAGGGGATGTGGTCGATCCAGGCGGGATGCGCGGTGGAGAGCTGGCTCTCGATGGCGCGACACCAGGAGGGAAGGCGGGCGTAGTTTTCTGTCGTCGGGGAGACTTGCCAGCGCATGATGAGGAACATGATGTACAGGACGGCGACGCGTTCGGGGAGGGCGGATATGTCGGGGAAGCGGGCGAGGATGTCGGTGAAGACCTTGGAGAGTGGATGCGTGTAAGGGGTTAGGGAGGGGTTGAGCAGGGAAGAGACAGAGGGGTAGCGGGGGCCGAGGATTTCAGAGGGGGAGAGGCCTTCTGCGGCGCGCTGGCGGCGCTCGGAGAGGAAGTCGAGGAGGAGGGAGTCTAGGGGGCATGTGGGCGGGCAGTTCTTGAACGGGGCAGCGGCCAGATCCGCGCCTGGATGGGGGTGCGAGATGAAAGAGGCGGAGGTGTTGGTAATGGGGGGAGGCAGGGTCGGCATGGCCATGGGCATGGTGGTGGCGGTCCAGTCGTGCTTCATGGGAACATGGCGGTAGTGAGGAGTGTCTTGAGCTCCGTTGATGGATTCGTGGATCTTGACAACTTTGTGCCCCGGCTCGAGGACGAAGTCGAGGCCCAGACGTTCCGGACCCAGCTCTAAGCCGTGGACGAGGTCGTGTTGTTGCTGGGCGAGGGTGCTCAGCTGCTGGGAGGCGTCTTGGGGTTGGGGCTGCGACTGGGGATGCTCGTGGGCAACGACAGGTGAATGATCGCCGTGCTGCCATCGTCCATGGGTGCCAGCGGAGGCGGGAGAGGTAACACTGGTAGCAGGGGTGGAGCTAGTATTCGGGGCCGGTGGCTGTTGCTGTTGCTGGTGATACCCCTCTGGAACACCGGCGCGGCCAATAACGGGTTCGATCATGGCAACGACCGAGGCCAGGATGCGCTTGACATCGTCGAGTTCGGCCTGAACAGCAGCCGTTTGTTGCAGGGCGGCCTGTAGCTCCTGGTACGGCCGTTGCGACTTGAGCTCGCGAATTTCACGCTCGTAGTGCTCGTTGCGTTGCCTCTGCCGCTCGCGAATGGCCCGTTGCGCCTCTCGATCTGATGCCATCAGCTACAATCCTCCCGAAGCCAGGTGCGCCGATACTCACCATTGGCCCTCTTCTTCGCGAGCTGCTCCGGCGTTAAATTCGCCACACCGCGCGACCCCGGCGCCGTCGTCTTCCGCCTCTTGTTGCTGCTCTGGCCATCGGCGCCGCCCGACGACGCCCCACTTCCGGCCATGTCCCCCGGCGTCTGACCGGAGCCCGGCAGAGCGCCGGGCGTCGCCGCGCTACCATGCGACTCAGCCGGGCTAGCTGCCGACATCGAGAACCCCTCCTCCCGGCCTTCACCATCATCCACCGAACCAAAGGCCCGCTTCTTCTCATAAGCAGCCAACCCAGGCTCAGCGCGCCGGTAACCACCATAATCCGGCATCACACCACCGGTTTCAGCTCCAATTCCAACTCCAACGGTGGACGCCGCAGCAGCCCTGCCGCGAACTGTGCCGTTTCCATTGCTGCTGCTGGTGCTGCTGGTGCTGCCCACCGCCGCCGCCCTCGGATCCATCCCTCCTCGGTCCAGTCCCACTCCTCCTACCACTCACTCACTGGCGAAACCTCCGTCCCTCCTAAAACGCCTAACCCAACACAATGAGCGAAGCTACCTCCCTAGCTAGCCGCAAACCCAAACCGCCGGTATCTGCAATGTAGGTATGTATGTAGGCTTGTAAGCACACCCACCCCCCGCAATCCATCCCTCGCCTTGCAAGCAAGCAAGCGGAGGTGGGAGGGTGTGGGTTGTCTTTCGTGTCTCACAACATTCAAATTCCCCACAGTACGCGAACCTGGAAGCTCGACTTGGTCCCTCACCTTAAAACCCAAAAAAACCACACCAATCAATTTGCACCCGCCAACGTTGGGGCTTACCGTACCGTACCTCGCCTTGCCTGCCTCGGCCGTCAATCCCAGTCCGTCCGTCAGTGCCGGTGTGCGTCGAGGGGGCGAGGGGGGGGCGCCGCCGGGGTTTGGTGCTAAGGAAACGAATCATTCAAGTGGGCGGTAAAACCCGACGTTGGCCCACGTCCGAGTCATGTGCGGATGCTAAGGGGGTCTAGGCCTGGTAGGTCTTGGCAAACTACGATGCTTGGCACGTTCCTTCCTTCCACCCTCTCGCAACATCAATTTGACGATGAGCCGGCCAGCGCAATTCATTGTCAAATATTCCCAGTCAATTGTAGTAAACATCATCTTTACCTGTCAGTAGTCATACACTACTACTCTAACGCCCCTTCTCTCTGTAGTTACTATCCTCCCATGAGGACACCCATCGCACGCTCCGCTACCCCCATCGATTTGACACCGAGGCCTGCCGCCTTCCCTTCTTCTTTTCGTCTCTTCGCCTCCTCCTGTTTCTTCTCCTTTTTTAGTTGTCGTCTGCTCTTTTCCTGTGGTTGTTGGGGTTGTTGGTTCTTCTGCCCCGAACCTGGTGACTTATTACCCGAGCCTGGTTGTTGTTGCTCTCCTTCCCCGGACCCGGTGGCTTGTTACCGCTGCTCACATTCCCATTTTGGCGTTGCTTGCCACTACCACTCAGAGCACGCTCATTACCGCTCAAGAGACCCCAAAAGCCCTTCGGAGGAGGACGCACAACACTCTTCGGAGGACCCTCATGACCACAGGTTCCGCTGGCCGAGCACCGCTCGCTCCCTTCTTACCACTCTCCTCTTCAACCACAACCGGCTTGACCTCCTCACTACCAGCAAACCACAGCCCCTCCCTCTTCCCAGCAAACCACTCCCCCCGCGCCCGATCCTGAACCGGCTTCTTCACCGGAACAACCGGCTTTTTACCCCCTTTACCAACCGCCCACCGGTGGTTGAACCGCAGCAGCCCTCCTTAGTCCGCAGAGGCCCTCGCCAGCGCCTCATGCAAGTGAGGCGGCAGTCTATACTTCAACTGACTCGTATAAGTCGTCAAATCCACGCTCATCTGCTTGAGCCCATCAACCATCATCCGCGCCGTGGACTCGTTCCCGTTGAACTGCCCGCTGAGCAACCTTTCGCGTTGCTTGGTGCAGCAAATTATAGTCCACATGATCAGGTTCGGCACGTTGATAGCCACCGGCTGAGCGAGACTCGAGAAGCGTGATGCGAACTGGCGGATTGTGTTGGAGTTGCCGTGTGCCTCGAGAGGGAGAATGTCCAGTGCTTTGATCTTCTGTGGGGTTGTCAGAACTTGCAATCTCGCTGAGCAGAGGGAGAGAACACTTACATCGAGGCACTGAGGCCATCTTCCGGCCTCTACCAGGCCCTTGATCTCGCTCATCTGGAGAAGCACAGAGCAGGCTACACGGTTCTGGACGCGGATATTTTGCCAGAACATGTGGTCCCGCTCGTACATGGTCATCATGGTCTGCGCCAGCTCGACCGGGTCATCAATGGCCGCCAGGCTCAGACTGCTGCCCGGCTGAGCCGCCGCATCCTTGCCTTCAACCCGGGGCTTCACCGGCACCAGGCGCATCGGATCTTCGCCAATGTCCAGAGAGATGGCCTCGCTCAGTGCGCGGCTGACAATTGACACCACCGAGTCGTAGTCTCCGGCCAGATGGTACAGCAATACTGCATCTGTCGTGCGGCCGTTGTCATCAGCGAAGCTGGCCGCCTGGAGTGTGATGGTGCGGATGAAGTCGTTCTCCTGTCCCAGATCGATGAGAGGGCCCCGTTCCTCAACCACGCCCTTGATGCGTAGCCCATCGGGTCTGATATCGCCAATCAACCTGCTGAATTCCCTTGTCTCGAGGACGAGCTCACGCAGCGCCTCGTGGCACAGCTGTGCCTGTTGTTGACCGCTGGGACTCTTGTCGTCATTGAGGCAAATGAGCACCAAATAATCAACCGCCGCAGCCGCGTTGGCCGCGCGGAAGTCGCGGGTGTAGTAACCCAACATTCGCCCAAAGTTGATCTGCGCCGAGCCCCGTGTATTATGGGAGAGCAGCTCGTTACCCGAAGCCAGCGCATCTGAGGGCCGGAGCAGGCCATAGTATGTCAAGGCGATGGCGAAATGGACCGCATCGACATAAGAAAACTGATACAAGTAGGCGATAGCTTGCTCGTACATGCCGGAAAGAAGCTGTAGGTAGAAGAACATGCCGAATACGCCGTTGGTGTCCTCGGCGGGAGTCTTTGGGAAATGCTTGAGTCCCACTTCCCGTACACTTGCTTGGAGCTCGCTGAGCCCAAAGGATTCACCAGCCAGCTCAAGCGCCCTGTCGGACTCCCGTGCCAGAGCGAATTGCAGCCAGAACCAATCGTACACGTTGGGGTCGAGCTTGTCATCCAGACTCCTATTGCTGAGGTCGCAACGTCCGATAATCTTGTAGCATGCCATCCGGAAAGGGTCGATGGAGCCTTCAGGGGCGTTCCGAATCCGTTGGTTGTACTCGTTCGCGCACCGATCTTGCATCTGCCGCTTGAGTTTGCGGTCCCCGCTCGAGGCATAGCTGTTGATATAACCCAAGAAGGCCCGATCGATGCTGCGGAAGTGATGTTCGTTGTCGTTGACGTATTGCGCGGCCTCGGAGACGAAGCCTGCGCGAAGTAGGTAAAAGAGGATAGCCCAAACATATTCACCGCCCGCCGATTGCAGCTCGGTGTTATCCTTGACGAGGGTCTTGCGAGCTATTTTGAGTCGAACATAAGCCCGAATCTTGCTCACTACATCAGGTCGACCACCCAGGTTTGCGTCTTGCGGATACTTGGCGATGAGCCCGTTAACTTCATCGTAAAACTTCTTTTCGAGGAAGCGACGGACGCCATTGAGAATATTGGTGCGCATCTTCACAGCGTTGGTTGACTGTGTGTTGGGGTCTAGATAGTACTGGGCAAACTCTCGCTCCCGTGGTGCCTCTCCTGTTTCTGGGTTCTCGGCCACCACATCCATCATGCCTTGGTAGGCCTCGACAATCTGCGGCGCGTGCCGGTCTCCGGACTTGGCCTCGATATCTGCCAGCTCGTAGAATATGCAGATCGGCTCGCCGGCAATTCGGGCGTTGTTGAGGTCTTGGATCTTCTCCGCAAGCTTGCCCTGCTTTTCGCGCAAGAGCCTGTCGTCCAGCGAGGATGCAACACCGTTCAGTGGCCCGGTAGCATCCTTGCGCGGCTCTACATCCGTAAACTCTGGAGCGTGAGAACCAATCCGGCTCGGTGTCCCGATGACAGATCGCTGCATGCCTGACCGTCCCAGCATGCTTGCCCTGTGTGTTGCCCGGTCGCCAGGGGCCTGGCTGGCGGCCTTGCGCCGTGAGCGTCCGAATCCTCCAGTGCCACCCTGAGCGTCTCTAGCTGGCGTGCCGCTAGAAGCACGGCCAGCGCTCGTCTCCGACTCTCTTGGCTTGATGCCAAAGTGTTCGTAGATGCGCTTGCGTTGGGCGTCCCACTCCATAGTTACGTTGTCCTCGAGGAAGCTATCGAAATCCCGAACCGATCTGTCCAGGCCGTCTGCGATCATGCTCAACGTCGTTTTCGTTTGGAGGTTCGATAAGTATGTTTCGACGTCCAGCTCGGCGGCGCCGGAGACTGCGGAGGGTCGCTCAGCGCGAGCTTGGAGCCCGAATGAGCCCAAGTCCTTGACTGCAGCCCCCGGATCAACGCCCGATGCGGCAAGGAAGTAATGAGCCTTGCCATCTTGCGCAGCGCTGGTAGCTCCACCAGCACGAGGGCCGAGTTTCTTGAGCCGTTGTCGGAGGTCGCCAAGACCGAGCTGGAGGCTTGGAAGCTCACCCAGCGCAGTCTCGCCCTCTGCACGCTTCTTGTTCTTCTCGAGGAGGCTGTCGAAGTACGAGTCGGTCGTCGCTTGGGTCGGATTGCTAGCATTGCCGTTCGTCAAAGCACCTCCTAGGATGCTCGCGCCCATGCCAGGAGCCAGCGTGGATGTGGCGCCCTGAGCAGTGGTAGCGGGCTGGGCGGTGCTCGCGAAAAGAGAGGTACCGGCGGGAGCAGCAGTGCTCTGGGAGGCGCCAAAAAATCCTCCACCGCCCGTCCCCTGTTGTGCAGTGTTGGTGTTGAGGCCCAAACCTCCTCCCAGGCCTCCCAGGCTGAGCGCTGGCTTGTTTCCAAAAAGACCCGTCGATTGGGGTTGCTGCTGCGGTTGCTGGGTGGTGGATCCAAACAATGAGGCTCCCAATGGCGAAGGCTTCGCAGCCGCAGCCGCTCCGCCGCCGAACAGGCCCGTCCCAGCAGTCGTTTGTGTGTTTTGTTGCGCGGGCTGTCCGAAGAGTGATCCGGTCGAGGTAGCTTGGGCGGGAGTGCCCTTGTTTGCGCCGAAGAAAGACATGTTTAGATGTCGATACTAGCAAGTTGTGAGCTATTTGCCAGAATGCGACGCGTGCGAGCACGCGTTCTTGAGGTTGGGACGCTTCGACTTTTTGGCGGCCGTGATTTGGGACTGTTTTTTTGAGAGACAAACAAGGCTGAGGAAGGTGCTGGCGCCAAAAGGTGGAGCCCAGCTTGCCAAGGAGTGTCGGTACTTCTGGGACCCGCGAAATCATGTGGAAATCCAGGTACCGGTGCCTTGCCCGTTTCTCTGCCAATCCAAACTGGCCCTGAGCGTTGTAGTGAGTGGAATCAACAGACGACAGAGCTTCACAAATTGACAGCGTTTAATTCCGTCAGCAGCGCAACATGTTGCTTCTCCATCATCATTATACCGATGCTCAGATGCATCAGACTAATTACATAAAGCCGTTCTCCCGTTTTAACTCGACGCTTGCTCCACATCCAGAGACGAGCCTTTGATGGCGTCGTCAATCTTCTTCCTGTACTCCTGCTGCGTGCGGCACTGATCGAGGAACACTTCATATTTGGCATCCAGAAGCTTCTTCTCAGCCTTGTCACCTCTGGACCAAACAACCTTTCCAGGCTTGCTCATGCGGTCCATGATATCCCATAGCGGCTCGGTCGAACCATCTGCCTTGGCACTGGCTGCCTTGGCCCCGAGCATCGCAGCTCCGTGGACCACGGCCGCGTTTACATAACGTGGCACCAGAACCGGCATATCGCACGCTGTCGCAATGAGATCCATCAGAATCTCATTCTGGCACTGGCTGCCCGACATGAAGATGCTCGAAATCGAGTGTCCCGAGTTGTTCATCGTCTCGACGATCTGCCGCGTCTGGAGCGCGATGAACTCCATCGTCGCGTAGTACAGTGTCGCCATGCTGTCCTTGCTCTTATCGTGACCTAGGCCGACCACTGCGCCCCGCATATTGGCATCGGCGATGGGCGATCGGTTGCCCCAGAGATCGCCATAGAAGAAGAGGTGGCGGCCAAGATACGAGATGGATGGCGCGTTGGTCTCCTTCACCAAGTCTCGGAGATGGTCGTTCAGGAAGTCATAGATGTTCTTCCCCGCAGCTTCGGCCTCTGCGGCTGTGTCCTGGTATGCGGCGTGGGATTCAAGCATGTACTTCAAGAGCTGGCCTGTGGCTGACTGGCCTCCCTCCGCCATCCAGAACCCGGGAAGCAGCACGTCTCTGTATGGACCCCACACGCCAGGCACGAAGACGGCGTCTTTGGACATGGCCAGATGACATGTCGAGGTTCCGGCAACAGCTGCCAACCGTGTGAAAGCCTGGGAAACGTCGTTCGGCGCAATCGTCTCGTCGAGATGGTCTCGGCTCAGCTTGACCTTGGCGCCGACCGTTCCGATCCAGCCAGCATAGGCATCGATGACACCACTGCCCACAGCAATTCCTGGCGGCAGCCCGAGCTCTTGAGCAGCTTTCTCAGACAAACCCCCAACCAGCTCGCCCGCGCTAAGGTACGAACCATTCTATCATATCAGGTCAGCATTTTCCCTTATTACGACACCATCTCAATGAAAGGGCTCACCACCCTATCGACTCCTCCGATTCTCTTGAACTCGTCCTTCACCAAATCACCCAGGCCAATGTCGTGGTAGAAGTCTTCTTGCCATCCCTTGACGCTGCCGTCGACGCCGACAGGCACATATCCCTGCTTGCAGACAGTACTGCAGAAGCTTCTGGTCTCGTTGCCAGTTGCCATGTGCGTCAGGGCATCGGCCAAGTCGTAGAATTTGCATCGATCAAAGAGCTCGGGAGGCATGTTGTTCTTCAGCCACAGGACCTTGGGCATCTCCATTTCGAGGCTCATGGTACCGCCGACATAGCGCAGCAGGTTGTGCTTTGTGCTGTTGATCTTGTCCGTTTCAGCCAATGCGCGGTGGTCAAGCCACAGAATAACATTGCGGTCGTTGCCGTCGTTGGCGAAGTCCGGGCTGGTGATAGGGACGGGTTCATCGGTATCGTGCGTGAACACGGCGAGGGAGCAAGTGGCGTCGATACCGATACCCTTGATCGTGCGTGGGTCGACCTTGGCCTCTGCCACAATCTTCTTCACGCAGATACAGATGCACTTCCAGATATCCGTGGTCGACTGCTCGTAGTGCAACCCGCCGTATGATGCTGGCTCCCATAGCTGTATGTTCTCCGAGGCGAGTGCTTTTAGCTCGCCCGTCGAGTCGATGAGACATGCTCGCGCTGAGCCCGTCCCGACATCAATGCCGATGTAATGATCCTGGGAGTGGGTAAGTACCGAGTTGGAAATTCGCTAGTAGCTCGACCAACCTTGGAGGCGCTGTTGGGGCGCTGGTCAGTCCAACTTTGCGCAGGGGTCAAAGGTTCGTGAAACTCACGACATCTTCCCGGTTGTCCGAACGGGTTACCACTCAGCAAGAAATCTGAATCTTCAGAAACGGAATGTTCACAAACGCTGCACAACTCCAAGGTCAAAAAAGCGCAAGAGGAAGAGAAGTGAGAGGTTCGATTTTGTTAGGTATTATTGTTGACCACAACTCCCCTTCCTTCCTCGAAGCGGGACTACCGCATACGACTTCCCTCCGACTGCGCTGCAGGCGCACCAGTGACGTTGAGGGGTAAATTCTCGGCCCCGCCCGAGGTGCTTTCCTTTTCGCCGCAGCGGCCCCATTCCACCTTCCGCTGCAAGGCAGAAAGCGGCTACGGGCTCCGCTAGCTGGTAGATGGGGGGCCGACACAAACCTATCATGGGGGAGGCAAAAAGGTTGTGATGTTACGGGCGCACGATCGGCGGTGATCAGCCGCGCGGGGTCAGGACTACTTGAGCGGTTGGTGGCGGCTGAGGGGACTATCAACGGCAGCTTGTGCGTAGCTTGGGTGAGCTTGTTTGAACAAGTCAACTGACTTGGATTGTTGCTATTGTTGGAGCAGAACTAAGGAAGGGTCTCAATTTGCCGATTTGAAAGTGACGGCGCTGATCGGGTTTATTCTGGAGAGGTGGAGAGGAATGAGTGTTTGGGTCTGTTGAGGGCACAACAGCCAGGCAATATGAACTGACAAGGGTTCATGAGAGAGTTGCTTCCAGAGGATCTGCTGCGAACTTGAATGCTTCAGTTTTGCTGTCCTCTTACGTACCGGTTGTAGTGACGAGAGGTGAAAGAAAAACGAACTCGGCCTGATAAGAATGTCGAGCAGTGTGGTTGTGGTTGCGGTTGCACCTGAAGGCTAAGACGATTGATGCCTGTTTCCAAACGTCAAACGCTGGCCTGCAAAATCCAGCCTCTTGGGAACAACAACGACAACGTATCGCATCGGACCCCATCCACGACCTGCTGGACGAACTCCGCAACCGACGACAGAATGAGCGCTGATAAAAATCTGACGCACGAGGAGATCTGGGACGACTCTGCGCTGGTGAATTCGTGGAACCAGGCGCTTGACGAATACAAGGTTGGTGATGGAGATGAATGAGAGGAGCTCAGCCCCCCGGATCTTGAACGCCCGCCCAAAAGCTGACGACTCCCCTCTCGCAGAAGTATCACAGCATCCATGCGGTAGGGGGCACAGTCGAGGACATTGTCGAGTCCAACAAACGGTAAGGTCACCTCTCATCCCAGGAACAGAAAGCAAACCCCCAATCTCATGGTGTTCTCTGACGATCGTCTCAGGGACGCGGCGAGACGAGATGCCAAGCCTGAAACAGAATCCAGAGGCGAGCTTATCGACGACGAAGGCGCAACACCACAGTCGAGGAGTGACCAAACGCACCCAGAAGCAAGTCAAGATGCCGCCCAGGGCAGGGAGCAGGTACGGATGCGTAGTTGCATGCACATCAAACACACGCAATTTTCTTCTGTCGTCAAAGCTTTTTGCGCATCCTGGCAGATCACAAAAGCTTGGCATGAAACAGCTCTCCTCTCCTGCTCCTGTTTCAGGAATTTCCCGCCCAACCTGCCTCTCTTCGGAAACATCCAAAAGAAGAAAGAAATGTGACTGACTTAAGTGCCTCTTGGGTTTGCAGATTATTAACGGATTGGCTCCAGGGACGAGTCAAGGTGGTGGTATCCCAGCAATGGGGCCGCAGGTATTGCTAGGATCTGGTGAGAGCTCCGTCTGGGACAACGTGCAGGATAACGAGAGCTGACATGACCGCAAAGTCCAGGATGAGGATCTCAAGAAACTCCTGATGTCGTGGTACTACGCAGGTAAGTCTTCGCTCAATCCATCCTCCTCCAAGGCTGGACAGAATGCTGATCAAGGTTTTTCAGGGTACTACACTGGGCTATTTGAAGGAAAGCAGCAAGCGCAGGCCAAATAGAGAGAGGGTCGGGAGCGAGAGAAGCTACAGGTTAATAAGATCTCAGACTGATCAGCCTTGTGCATAGCATCGTAGTAGGTAGGATAGTCTTGAAATCTTGCTATTACATCGAACCGATCGTGGAGGTTCCGCTGAAGATGTGCTAGAAATGGTCGCTAACAGCCGTTGGTGAACCAGCGTAGCAGTTCTGCTAGTGGGCCGAACCAAGACCCCCCGCGCGGGGAGCGGGATCTTGCTTGCCAAGACAAAATGGTGGGGTGATTTTGAGGTTCTGGATCTTGCAACCCCCGAGCGAGGCGAAGGCGGCGATCGACGTCAAAGCAACATCCTGCGACAGCCTGTGTTCCAGGAGACCTATTTTACCACGGCTTGGTCCTCTTCCTTGTCTGAGCTTCGGCGGGGCATGTGTCAACCGCTGAAGACTTCAAGCCTTGCCTACCTTAATTTCTCGCCAGATCACCATGAGCTCCAACAGGCCTTTCGCTGCGGATACCGGAAACTGTCGTCCGATCATGGGGCCCCCGTCTCCCCGCCCAACCCGGCGCCGGATCTGCTCGATGCCCGGCTTGCGCGTCCTTGAGGATGGCAGCGGGAGTCTTGCCTATCTTCGTGGCCCCCATGCTTTCCTTGCGGATCAGTTTTGTTCGTTTCATGCATCACTTGGAGGCTGAAAGTCCCGCAACAAACTAGCACTCGTCAGGCCTGGCTTTCGACCTCGAAGCTACCTTACCCAGCTGGCGGCCTCACTTGCTGCCGGCATACCGCGATATACTGTGTCATCGGCGGGGTTGGGGTTTGTTCCGGCCCTCTGGCTGCTTGGGAATGGACTCTCTGTTTGTTGGGCCAGCAATGACGTGGTTGCCATGGTCATTCACTGTGGTTGAGGCCGCTTCAAATGGCTGTTGCCAGACCCCTTTCTGGAACTTTGCATCCCATCCCGAAGGGACGGACGGATAAATATGGTGTTGGCTGGCTGGGCATAGGAGACCCTGCAGAATCTCATCTGATACCAAAAAAGCTCGCCCAGAGGACAGCAGACTATAAGGCCGCATTGCGTAGACCCCCATATCACTCCCGTTGGACGGATACGGTCCGGAATAGAGTAGATGCAAGGTAGCGCACCTGAGCTCACCACTCAGATGCCCTATACTTCCCCAGAATCACTGGAGCGTTGAAACTAAGGTGGGCCACCGGCCATTTTCCAAGGGGTTCCGTTTCGAGAAACCGCCGGGAACAGCGCTTCCTTCTTTTCTTCACTTTCACGGGTGCCGAAAGCTCCGCGAGGCGTTCGTAGCAGTTCGTTTAAGCGCGCTCAGGGGCACACCACGCCCATTGGCCAACGTCGGTGGTTGTTTATAGCAGCATTCTGTCGGATTTTATTGCACATGTTCAATGCTGAAGAACCACGAGGAAAGCACTCTCGAAGCGATGCAACCATATCGGTGCTATTGCCCTGCTTGCTGGCGACGGGACCTTCACAGTGGAAAGAAAGGGGACCATGATTTTGTCCGATGGCCCCCAGCAATGATCCAGGCACAGATTCCCTCGCGGGCCAATCAGGACGGAGCTGGGGTTACAACGCGCCCCACTTCATCCCATTTCGCTGCATTTCGCGGGGTCAGAGCAAAGGTACCTTTTTCTCGCTTGGCGGGAATGCCAAACACTCTGAGACGCTTGTGTCACAGCTTTGCTCCTGAGCCTCCACCTTTGAAGTCACGGCCAAGAGCTGGGTGGCTGACCCCTGCCGCCCAACCCGCTGCAGAGGTCCCGGGAGACCACACGCGTGCAACGCAGCAACGACCTTTTTGCCCTCCAGCCGGCGTGCTGGCGAAACCGCCGTGCGCTCTTGGGCGACACCCCTTGGGCTGGGCTGCTGGCATCGGGTCCCTGGATCCCTGGAATAGCGCTGATGCGGCTCCACAGCGGGTGACCTGCTCCTGCGAGTTTCCTGCGGGCAGTCACGACGCCGAGCAAGGAGGCACACGCTCGGCACACTCGCCATGTCACGGTGATGCCCTCTGGGCTGTTTCGAGACGGAACCTCCCCCCCTCCCTCCCCTCCCTGGCTTTGCCTTGGGCCGGGATGTTGAGACTGTTGGATGCGCCAGTCTGCGATCGTCATGCTCCCATTAAAGTAGCGCAGTCCTGGCTGCCCTTCAAGAACCGGCCTTGTTTCCCCTCCCTTTTCTCTCTTCCATCTCTCTTCTCGTCGTTGCCTTCTCTCTGTGTGTGTTCACTCATTTCTGTTCGCCGTTCTTTTTTCATATTCAACCTTCACTTCTCACGAGCAGGGACTCGCCAAGGCATCCAGATCTTATTTATTCGACCGTCGTTGTTTCTTTCCAACACACCAGTCTACAGCATATCCAACTCGCCGGCGATAATAACGAAGACAGAAGAAAAAAAAGACAAAATCATCAAGATGAAGTACTCGACAACATTGGCTCTGGGCGTGGCCCATCTGGCGCTTGGAAAGTCGGTGCAGAAGGTTGCTCCTCGGGAGCCCCAAGTTGGCGGGAGGGTGTCGGTCAACGGGGTCGCGGCGTCACAGGTCGAGATCGCTGAGCTGCAGAGGCTGTTCGGCTTCGGCGCGGGCAACGGAGTAAACATCAACGTCCTTTGGGTCAACGTGGGCGGCGGTGCGGCCACCACTGTTCTCAACCAGCCGCAGACGGTCACTGTCACCCAGACAGTGGCTGGTGCTGCCGGCACCGTGGCCGCCGGCGTTCCCCCGGTTGCCGGCGCCCCTGGCGAGGTCGCTGCAACCCCGACCGACGTGGCCGCCGCGAACCCTGTTGTCGGCGCGACCGGTGCTACCCACAGCGTCACCGTTGGTGGGCCGCAGGGTCTGGCATTCAACCCCCCGCAACTCGTCGCCGCCCCTGGCGATTCCGTCGTCTTCACCTTCCTGAGCCAGAACCACACCGTCACGCAGTCCGCGTTCGAGACTCCCTGCGACCCCCTAGCTGGTGGCATGGACTCTGGTTTCCAGTCCAACCCCAACAACACCGTCAACCCGCCTCCCCAGGTCGCTATGCAAGTCATGGTCAACACCCCTCTCTGTAAGTCGAATTCGTCAGAAAACACTAGAAAACAAAACAGCTTTCTAACAGTTGGCAAATAGGGTTCTACTGCCGCCAGAACAACCACTGCGGCAAGGGCATGACCTTCTCCATCAACCCCACCGCCGACAAGACCCACGCCATGTTCCAGGCCCTGGCCATCCAGCAGCGTGGTAACGGTGGCGGTTCGGCTATCACCGGCGGCCAGGCTGCCGCTCCCCCCGCTGGTGCACCCCCTGCGGCTGCTCCTCCTGCTGGCTCTCCTCCCGCGGCTGTCGCTCCAGGTGCCAACCTCCCAGCTGGCGTTGTTACCGGCGCTGGCACCGTCGCTGCCGATGGCACTTGCGTCTGCGCGGTATCGTGCCAGTTCGACAACAGCCAATTCCCCGTCGCGGCCCAGGGTGCTGGTGCCTTTGGCGGTGTTGGTGGTACGTTCTCCCCTTTTCTGCTCAAAAACCCCCAACATATGACTAACTCTTCGCGTCTAGGCTCAGTACCAATGGCTATTCCCGCTGCACGGAGATTCTAAATCATGAAAAAGGAGGCATCTACGGTGTAACTACCTTGACTCCTATTATTTTTTGATTTCGCGGTGCCAGGGTGGAGTTGGCTGAATAAAGTGGTAGGCATGGGGTGTTGTCTATCCCCCTCATCTTCTCTTGCAAACGTCTTTTATATTAAACTTCTGTTGGTTGTTATTCTTTCTCGGTGAAGGGGGGAAATACCACAAATTACCTTGTAGATTTTATTTCCTGCTCTTGTCCTTCTCGATCGGCTTTCTCTTCTCTTTTTTTGGTATTTCATGAAAAAGGGGAGGGAGAAGAGAGACTGGACAAGAGTTGAGTTGAGTGGGGGACGGCGGTAGAACCTGATATGACTGGCTCGTATTCTTTCTGGATGCAAAAATCTTAATAAAGGACATGAAATGAAGAGGATCGTTTCTTCCTTGCGTTGGAGTGGTGTGATTGTGACTGTTCACCGCTGGTGGTGTGGCATTGAATCGAAGGAAAAGGGTGTTCGGAGAGGTTAGTTGGAGACACCCGCTCGAGGCTGACCATATCGAGTTGATATCGACACATGCATCACCGAGCCGAGTGAGACAGCGGAAGAGGCGGGAAGAACATCATTACTTGCCAGGCGAGGCTCAATCCAGAAGAAGGAAAGCAAAACAGATAGATCGCCGTAAAGGCAACTGGTAATGATAGCTTGCCACAAGCCTTACGCCCCCACAGTGGTATGCCCGTGTCATCTACGCCATCCTACCATGCTTAAAATGAAAACAACGCAAACAACTCATTCTCTACTCTCCTCCGCAGTATGTCGGAGGTGAATACTCTCCTTTAGACCCTGCTTGCACCGCTTCGGAACGCCGGCTACGCTACGATCGAGTGTGACCTGTCTATTTCTTTCCGGGCTCGGCGGCCTTCTTCGCGTCGGCTACAATACGTGTTCAGTATTCGGACGTAGAGCGAGGAGGTTGTTGATGAGCCTTACCCGCTGCCTGCTTTTCGCGCATCTTTTGGGCGACCAATTCCTTGTCGCGAGCCATCTCGCTTCCGCTCTTGTTGTTTGCCTTCTTCTGTGATGTCGTGGCGGGGAAGAAAGAACCCCCCAGAGAGTCAGCAAAAACTGTTTCTCCTTTTGCGATGTTGGGTTTCGAAGGGTGGTGGTGGTGGACCGTGTCGCGGTGTTGGCAGGTTCCGGTGCTCTCCGCGCCTGGGTGAGATTCCAGGTTTGGACAGTTCCGCCGCTGCCCACCTCAGCTGGGGCGAGTTTTCACGGCATGACGGAGCTCGTCCCGGCTAGGGCACAGAGGCGTGGTGTTGTGGAGGTGGATGGGTATCGTCGGATGGGGTTTTATGTGTTGTTCAGAGAGCTTACCATGCCGGCTTGCTTCTTGAGGTTTGCCTCGCGGGCCTTGTCACGCTGGTTGCCGCGCGCCATGTCTCAGTTGGCTGCTAGGTCTGTCTCTGGCGTTTATTTTCTTTGCGCGGGACGTGCAAGATTGATTGGCTGAGGTGTGCCAATTGAGTCGGCAGAAGCGATGCAGCGCGTGGGCGGAGGGTAAAGTCGAAGCCAGGTGAGCACAAACTGACGTCTGGCGGTGGAAGGTTGTTGAGTAAGAAATTTGAGGATCAAGGATCGAGACCCGAGGAGGGCGCCTTGGACTCTCCCTCCCCACCCGCTGGTCACTGGGGCTGTGCTGGCTTGAGGTTCTAGGCGCTTCCGCGCGGGGCACTTCTGAGGCGGGCCTTGTTGGCCAATCAAATCTTTCAGCTTTGAATTAGACGCGAGGACAATACCTTAAGATGCGATGGCGGCAATCGCCCGCGGTTGTACGAGCATCTACGCTTAATCTTATTATTTTTGTCAGATTGGCGACTACGCTCCTGAAATAGGACCATGCGCTGAGAAGAGAGCCGACTGGGTGTATTGACGCCGTTGTGGAGATCTGTTGTGCGATGTCGAGTAGAGACGCAAGATTCCGTGTCATCGAGGCCTGACCCAACACGTGACGGGATGGGACAGTCGGCCCTGCAGTTGGGATTTGTGTGGGGATTTGTGACTCAATTGGTGATAGAAAGCATAACACGTCCAGGTGTGGCAACCTTCTAGACGACCCTTAGGGATTTACCCGCATTGCTCTTCACACATCCCGTCCACACCCGTAATGATGGTCAACGTCGATCATCTGGCAGTCTGCCAACGGCTTCGATGGGCTGGATGAGGCGGGGCGCCGGTGCCGGGTGCTGCCGCATTCCATGTGGGGAAGAGCTATGTAGAGAGGGCAACCTGCTTCATCTTGCGTTGCGTGCAACGCCGCAAAACATCGTGAGTTTCTTGATCTTTCTCTCTGGTGCATTGCTGTTGTTTAAGGCGTCGTTTGACAGCCAGCTGCACTTTTCAGTGGGCGCAAACCCCAGGTCTGGACCACGCGAGGCTAAATGGACCTGAAACGGCCTTGGCTTCGCTGGGAGCCAATCGACGCGGTCGGCCCCCCTCGATTCGACGACGTCGTTCCTGTTCCGTGCACCTCACTCCAACGCATCACCTCTCCGCTGTGTCAGGTCCGCTGTCTGGAGAGAGCTGCCCTGGCCTCCTACTCTGGGCCCGCCAGAATCATTGGACGAAAGCGATCTACAGCTCTGCATTATGCGCTGGCACCGACGGCAATCGACTGGCTCAGGTGCTGCTCGCGGAGTCACTGATCGTCGCCGTCCACCACCCACATGGCAAGCTCTCGCTCGAATCGGGAGATGCTCGCGCAAGCGACAAGGTGCGCGATGCCGCATTTGGAGCCTCAGCGGTCTGTATCACGCCGGGTTCCTGCTGAAGCCAGGCACGCAGGAGACCGGCTCAACTGCCCCAGTTTCCATCCTCCCGATGAAACGGGGCACTCTCGTCTGGTCCTCCATCTCAGCGTGGGACCTCGCCAGCGCCTACGGGTTCATTGGCCGAAAGGCCACAGAAACGTTTAGCCCAATGCGAAACCACTTTGAGGATGGCCCACGAACCAGTTCTTTTCGATTGCTCCCCTGTCCCGAGTCTTTCTCTCAATGCGGTGCTCCTCTTTCTTCCCCGGATCCTATTTTGGATCAGCGGACGATAAAGGCCATCGTGCCGCCTTAAGAGCTGCCCGCCACCCTCGTCCTTTCAACCATCCGGTCTATTCACGGCTTCCTTCTCCCCAAGGACCCCATTGTGCTAGTGAACAATGAGAGGATCCGGAGCTTATTGAATCATTGTTTCCTATTGTCCCCAACTCCGATTCACAACCACACTATATTTCATCATTGTAATTCCCCGGCTCTCTTCAACGCTCTCCCCTTCGTCACATTCTCGGAATACTCTTCAGAATCTGCTAGTCAGATACACATACGCACACCTTACATCCTCTACGATCTCTGCTGGCAGTTGGTCATCTTACCGTCTTTAGTTACTTTTTACTGTTAGCACTCTTCCCCGCCCAAAGCGAATCGTTTCAAAACTGACAATCAGCCCAGTTCCTTCACACTTCTCGCCAATATGTTCAATCTGGGAGCGAACTCCAAGGTCCGGGGCTCCGGCCACCTGGTGCTCAATGGCCTCCGGGCACTCACACTCATCGGTCTGGGCACCGTTATGGTTGCATGCTGGGCCATGATCGTCATGTCCGGCATCACACAACACTTCGATTTCTTCGACACCATCTCTCATTTCTTTATCTTCGGCATCTCTGTTTTCCTTGTTATCTCTGAAGTCAACCTCTTCAAGGCCTACTTCGAGAACAACTGGCCGGTCCTGAGCCCAACCCACTCGCTGGCATGGCTTGGTCTCGCTCTCGTCATCATTGGCTGCAGCATCATGGGCGACCTCGTCAAGCCCGCCTACAGCCAGGAGAACCTGGGCTTGCCTATCTGGCGGCTCGTCATCGCTTCGGCCATTCTCAGCATCGCATTCGGCGTCTTCAACATGGTGGTTTCGGTCATCTTCCGCGACGGCAAGAACCGCATCACCGCTCGCATGATCCGCAGCGACGGCAACCTTGCCGCCCCGGCTACAAGAACTCGCCGTACGACGTCGCCTCCTACACCACATACCCAACCCACGATGGGTTCTCGCAACGCAGCAACTCGCTCCGCCAGAAGGAGGAGGAGGTTGTGCCGCCATCTGCCGCGCGCCGCTTCACCCGCGCGCTCAATCCCAAGAACATGAACTTCAACTTCCGCAAGTCGAGGCTCCAAATCAGCGCCCCCATGCCACTGGGCGGCCAGCGTGACGTCGAGCACGGCAGCACGGACCAGCTCAACGACCGCGCCAGCCCCATCATTCCGGCTGTGCAGCGGCCCCCTACAGCACTTCATCCCGCATTCACGGGCAGCAGCCGGTACAGCGAGGCACACATGACGCGTTTCGAAGAGAAGATTTAGGAGCCTTCTGAGAAATACGTCGAGGTGGAGGAGAGGAGAAGGTCGCCGCCACCGTCGCCGTTTTACTGGCGAGTGGAAGGGCAAGCATGAAAATGGTCATCACGGCGTTTCGTCTTTCGTCATTGGGAGGGGGGGAACATGGCGTTTGGGTTGGGTCTGTTACATGAGAATTATACCCTTTCTTATTGGGTTCTAGATGGTTGCTATAGCCTTCCACTACGTAATATCTTGGGCGGGCTAGTTTATGGCCTTGCGAAAAATGAATCATATCAGTTAAATTTTATTGATTTTTGATGTCTTGTAGTGAGTTGAGGAGGTGAGACAGCCCCTGAGTTGAACGAGGGTTGTGTCGGCGACGAGCATAAAAACCAAGGAAAAAATAAGAGTAAAAATTCACAGGGCCACATTAAGCACAAGGTCAGTCCAGGAATTATTTTCAATCCTAAAATGCATTCTGCCTTGAGAACTGGTCGTGAGGTGGCGTAGGTCCCGAATGTGTCACACGACACCCTAACCCTCTGAGCACATGCAGTTGGTCCGTGCGCTGCTGAGCTAAGAGAGAGCGTTTTTGCCGACCGCAGCCCTTCCCGCCATCAACCTAGACAAAGAAAAAGCGACTCCTCATCTGCAGCAACTTTCCTTGACCTGCGATCGGCCCGCGGTTGTGTGCTTTCCCGCAGCTTCTCATTTCAAGGAGCTGTACGCCGTGACGGTAACAATCACTGACTCCGAACTCTGCCGGGTTCAGTTTCTTTTCCTTCTTGAGCGCCACAGCGGCAGCCTAGCCACCAACCTCCTCTCGCGAACCTCGCCAACGAAGCCATCCTCAAAGGCTCTCGTATCCTTCCACAGCAATCAAGACCTCCAAAATACAGACGCTGCATTCACCACCTCGAGGAGAACAAGTAGCCGCTTCTGGATGGTATACTGGGTGGTGGGGTGCTTCGCTCAACAAGCAGGCAGCAGGAGCGCGTGGAGGATTTGAGTTGCAAATACCCAACACTGCGTCTGCTGCTCGGTGGGGGTGCCAATAGTTTTTTCTTTTCTATTGCCCTCGTCGCTGGATTAGCGGATTGCGCACTCACAAGAGTGCGCCTGGGGTGCTCTGAAACGTCCCGTTCTCAAAATCTGTGCTGCTGGGTTCCTGGTTCCTGGTCCATCCAACCGTTGACCTCGGACCGACAGTGAATTGACTGCCAACCATCATCTCTCCTCACGCCCATACCAACCTTATCTAGTCACAACATAACATGGCGGACAACGCCGACGACGTCGCCGATGATTATCGGCAGGCGCTGGAAGACCTGACCATGAACTCGCGCATTGAAATCGCAACCTTGACAAACATTGCGCGGGAGAACGCAAGCCATGGCTTGGCAATCGCTGAAGTTCTCACAAACCATATCAAGAAGGTGTGTCCCGGGATCTCGTCAACGCACGACCGCAAACATGTCGAAGCCGCCCTTTCTAGCCTGGATGGATGAATGCTAACCTGCGCCCAGGTCCCACCGGCACGGACGCTGCCAGCGCTCTACGTGCTGGACTCGGTGGTCAAGAACGTTCCCACGCCATACGCCCTCTATTTCGGACCAAAGCTCTACTCAATATTCATGGGAGCGTACACCAAGGTCGACAATGGAACGAGACGCAAGATGGACGAGATGCTCAAGACGTGGAAGGAACCCGTTCCCGGCTCGATCTCGTCAAAACCTGTGTTCCCTCCCGAGCATGTCCGGCCGATTGAGCATGCCTTGGTGGCCGCAAGACAGGCTGCTTTCGCGGCGAATCAGAACAGCTTCCAGGGGCAACAACAGCTGCTTCGTGGAGGCCGACCGCCTATGCCTCCAACCCGCGATACGCCAACGCCGCCGAACGCAAGACCACCGTCGCACCAAGCTGGACCTCATGGACAGCAACCGTTTCCTGGACCGAACGGCCACCCGCAACAACAACAACCAATCGCTCAACAACAGCCATATCCCATGCGCCCTCTTCACGTACGTCTTCCTAACTCTTATCATCTCTTCAGAAATAGCTGCTGACAACGACTCTAGGACCCCGGCTTGGTGCAACAACAACACCGTGCGCCAACACAGACTCCCCCCATGGCCTTCCCCGCGGCCATGGGCCAGCTCCCACGGCCTGCGCCGGCGGGAGTAAGCATAGACAAGCTGAGAAATGATGTCCAGCAGCTGATCGATGCGGATAAGGCGGATTTTTTGCGGAACCCACATGATGCTAGTAAACAGACAAGATTGAGGGCATTGCTGGACTTGAAGACCGTGCTCGAGAGAGACATACCTCAGGATCAGTTGATGCTCATTAAAGAGAGAGTTGCTGAACTTGCCGTAAACTTGCGGGCTGCACCACCGCCCCCTGTCACCGCAGCCTACCCGGCTCTGACGTCGACGCCTCCGGTGGCCGTTCCGCAGTACCCAACACCAACTCCCATACCCCCAGTAGCAGTAGCAGCACACCCGCCACCAATGGGGGTTGGGGTGGGAGCAACAGCAGCTCCTAGTGTTGGCGGTGGTGGCGGCGGCCTGACGCTGGATTCTCTCCTCGGACAAGGCGCTCTTGCAGCCTTGCTGTCCAAGGTTCCCAAGCCAGCTACACCCATCGTTGGTAATGGCTTCACGCCGTCGGCAGCGCCTCAGTTGCCACCACAGAGCCTCCCTCGGCCCGGTTCAGCCATGGCTGCCATACGGTCACCTCCCCCGCAAATTCCGGGCGTGCAGCCGCCCCCTTCTGCTCCGCCGGCTTCCTCTGGCCTGACAGCCAACCCTTCGGCGCTTCTGGCTATGCTCAGACAGTCCGGCCTCATTACGCCTACCGGTGCCGTCGCAGTAGCACCACCTCCCCCCGCCTCGAGAACACCCGTGGCTGGTCACGCCTCTCTCCCGCTCCCGGCCTTTGGAGCCCCTGCCAGGCCCAACAACAACACCCCGCCACAGTTCACCCTGGCGAGCCTCAAACAGTGAGTCTATTTGCTATCCTGCAGCGAGAGATACAAGAATCAAAAGAGTGAGAAGTAACTGACAACTCTCGCAGAAACCGGCCGTACATGACCCCCCAACTCCACGAAAACCTCGGCCCGGCATGCACACAGTGCGGCCGACGCTTCCGCACCGATGAAGAGGGCCGCCGCAAGAAGACAGCCCACATGGACTGGCACTTCCGCGTGCACCAGCGCATCGCCGAGTACGAGAAGCGCGGCCAGTACCGCAGCCCCTTTGTCGACGAGATCGTATGTCCTCCTTTCCCCTCCCCATATCACAGTATCAAAGTTAACTCTCAACCAGGACTGGATCCAAACCCCCGTCACCGTCGACATCGACTACGTCCCCCCCACCTCCACCGACGACTCCTCCGACGCCCCCAACCACGCCAACCCCCGCAGCTCCAAACAGCAACAGCAGCCCAAGCTGCAGTACATCCCCGTCCCGGACGACTCGTCCCGCGTCAACAGCATGTGTCCCATCTGCCAGGAGCGCTTCGAGATGAAGTGGCTCGACGAGGCCCAGGAGTGGGTGTGGATGGACGCCGTTAAGATCGGCGACCGCGTGTACCACGCCAGCTGCCACCAGGAGGTCGCGGGGGACAACAAGAGGGAGGGTACGCCTTCGGATGGCGGGGTGTTGGGAAAGAGGAAGGCGGAGGACGAGTTGATTTCGGGAAGGAGGGTGAAGGTCGAGGGGGGGTACTAGGCGTACCGGAAAGGCTGGAGGAGCTCACGGAGGAGGTGATGATTGCATTGCTTGGCGCGAAGGGGTGGTTGGTTCGCTATGTTTTTCATGGCTGGGCGGCATGCATGTATGCACTGGACTGGAAGCGAATTTCTTGCTTCATATTTTACGGTGGTTTTTGTCTTGCGGCAGCAGCAGCAACAACAACATGGGAGGCGGGGGGAGTGACGAGAAAAAGAAAAGGAGAAAGTGGAGATGCATGCATACATACTACATACGTTATTTTTGACAGGCTGTCTGTCTGTCCGCGCTGGTTTTGAGAAGGTAGCAGCCAAGAGGGCAGGTGCCCTTATATACGGTAGCCAGTTGGTACAGAGTCAGATAGATGACATGATGTGCTCGCTTACAAGACGGGAGAAGTAAGTCTAGGTCTTGTCTGGTGGACAGACAGCCAGGCAAGCAGAGAAATAGCACATACATATCTGACATATGATGTCCCTTGACCCCCTTGTGATTTGTACGGTGTTGTGTTGTGGAAAAACCATCATCGCATCACGCCCCTGAATATGTCGCCATACGTATCACAACATTACTCCCAACAAATAAACAAATCCAAACCCATTTCAATTCTCATATCCAACCACCAGTCTCTACCCCCTCGTCGACAGAAGGAGATAATTATATCTAAAATATCCAAGTACCTATACATCCAAGCACATTCGTGTTTCGCCATTGCCCCTTGAGGTATGTTGCCGTTGGTCCATCCATCCCAATGCCCCGGACCTTTTAAGTCTCCAACCTATGCCAGCGCCCCAGAATGATTCTCTAGTAAGAACACAGGTAACGCCATGCCATGCCATGCCATGCTCCTTTTCTGTCCCAGACCAGTAACCAGCCAACCAACCTTATGCAAACGCCTGGTATCTACCGTGTCTCTTCCGTCATGTATGCCCGGTATTTTTCACATCCTGTCCAATCCATCCTGACCTGTTGGCATCATAGCCCATCCCAACCTGTCCCATCCCACACCCTTGATTCAATTCCGTAGATAGGGAAAGCCAAACCAACCCAAGCCAAGCCAAAAGAAATCCAATCCAAGCAGAACCAACTTCTCCACCACCATCATTACTTGGCTCTCCCTTCCCCCTTCCCCCTCACAAACCACCCCCCTCCCCAATCCCCCAATGCGACCTCCTCGCCCCCGCCAACCCCTGCGTCCCTCCCGTCCCCGTCCCCGTCCCAATAACAATGCTATTCCCCAACCTCACCCCCTCCCCCGTGGTCTCCCTGCTCAAACTCGAGCCATAATCCACATGCACCAACACCTCCGACGCGGACGGCACATGTCTCCCCCCCACTCCCGCGCCCGCGGCCCTCGTCTGCGGCGGCGGGCGCGGCAACGCCATCTCCTTCTCGTTGCCGTGTTTATCCTCCTCTTCCCTCTCCTGATCAAAATCCACGGTAGAATTGCCGGCCAGCCGTATCTTCTTGTCGTCCGCAAACGGTCCGCTGGTACTAACCGGCGAGTTTTTCCCGTGTGTTTCCTGGCCATGGTCATGATCATCGATAGATATCGCGTCGTCGACAATCGCCTCCATGCTAGAGAGCACCATCTTCCTCGAGCACCGGCTGTCGGCGCTGCCGCGTGCGCACGCGCCATCCGCGGCGTCGCCCCCGGTGCCGGTGCGCGAGGTGCGCTGGCGCGTGTTGTGCGCGCCGGAGCGCATGTGGCCGAGCTCGTCGCCCGTGTGCGTGCCGCCCGAGATGGAGTCGTTGTGCGAGGTGCTGTCGCGCGAGGTGACCCACTGGATGACGATGGCGCTGAAGAGGATGTCGCTGTTGCAGCACATGAGGCACACCCAGCCGGGCTCGCCGCCGAGCGCCATGAGGACCGAGAGGTTGACGATGCTGGACACGAGCGTGCAGATGCTGCCGATGAAGGTGCGCTTGGCTACGGTTTTGAGGCGCCGGTTGCCTTTGGTTTGCGGCATGTTGCGGAAGGAGTGCAGGCTGGAGAGCGGGATGAGGAAGAGGATGGTCAGGTAGATGTTGACGAGGAGGTCGAAGGCGATCAGCGGGATCATGGCCAGCTTCTTCATGCCGATGATGCACTGTCCGTTTTCCAGCTTGGCAACGCGGCTGGGTCATGTCAGGTGGTGCGTCCGTGGGTTGGGTTGACAGAAACACTCACTGCAGAAAGTTCAGGACGACCACGCCGCAGTATATCCCTGGTAACAACACAATTCAGCCTTCACCCCAAGACTACCTCTCCGCAGGGACAAGGAACCAACCAATCATCCCAAACGAGTTGAACAGATAGAGCTTCGAACGCAACCGCGGCTTCTTGCAAGTCGATCGAATAATGAACTATCCCAACGTCAGCATCACTCCCAGCCCAACCCAACCCCCTTCACCCATGGAACTTACCGCTTTCTCAACAAGAAACAAATATATCAACTAAACACACTCAAGTCAGACCAAACCCAGCAAAGCACACACTCCCCCACTTGATCCCTTACAATCTATATCCAAGTCAGCATCACCACCCGATTGTCAGTGTCACCCATTCCACCCTCTCAAAACATACCTTGGTAGTGACATAGCAAACTAAGCACAGCAATATCGCCGACTGGCAAATATCTATCGACTGGTCGACCCCAAACCCAAACTGCAGTATCGCCGTGGCAAACACGAACAAGAACGAGTCGGCGTATATCGCAAACACCACTGATCACATCACATCAGCAACCATCAACACACTCCCACCTCAACCAAAGAAACCAAAACTTACACCACTGAACCCAAGGCAATCTCCCCCACTGCTTAACCACCAAGGATCTCTGAGCTGCATTGATCATACCGTTAGCATCCACCAACTGCTGCACACCCCCTCAAAGCAAGGTACCTACTCAAAAACGAAGAGATAATAGCCAACGAGCTCATGGCAAGAATGACACTAATAATCATGCCAGAAAGCGGCACGCCATTAAGGCCCTGGGGCTGCTCGCCGCCGACATCTCTCGCGGCCACGCCAGCAAACGGGGATGACGGAGATGGAGATGGCGCCATGATGATGATGGTGGTTCCCGGCGCCGCTCAGCGGCCATCCATCAAGCCCCAAGCCGGGGAAAAGCAGTAGCGTAGCCTCCTTCACAGTGTCGGCAGCTCAGCTCGGCGACGTAACGTGATACGAGATGCAGCACCTCATCCGACACCAGGAGGAAAGCGAGATGGGTATGGGTATGGGTATGGACACTCTACCCCCTTTTCCTCCTCCTAAGCAGAGGGGAATAGGAGAGGACGGCGGTCGGTTTGCTGATGTCCAAGGAACCGTTGGGCGGGAATCGGTAGTTTCCTAGGTGGGTGGGTGGGTGCAGGCCGATCGTAAGAAAGGGGTGGGGGTTGCTACTATAATAAATGCAAGACTGCTTCAAACCCAGTACAGTTATGGATGATCGAATCGATGGGGGGTGGGGATGGGGTTGGTAGGTTATAATAGGGCAGACAGACACACAGCCTTTCTATCAATGATATACAACGGGGAATTTACCAGGGTGGGAATTAAAAAAGAAAAAAAGCGCTCAGAACTTTCCGTCGGGCATTGGACAAGCAGACAGACAGAAAAGCAAGAACAGATGCAGGAGCTCCTCAAGATAACACCGGCGTCCCCTGCTCGGAGGTGGCAGCCCAAGGCGAGCACGCGTAGCTATGTGCTCGGCAGCAAGCAAGCACGCAAAATGAACATCGAACCTTCCCGCCATTCTGCCTTCTCTTTGACATTACTCTATCCCACACGGGCAGAAGATTTGGAAATAGGAAAAGATCGACGCAGTATGGCCGTGTTGGCACGCCACATATATGCTGCTGTACGACCACGAGACTCCATGTTGATGCTCGTGCTCGAACCTGACCAGGGCAAGGCAGCTTCCAGGGCGGTGGGGCTGCAAGTAGGAGAGACAATGGCTTTGAAGGCCTCGAGAACCGGCGAATGAGAATGGGCGAGGGGGGGTCCCCGAGTCTTGCGGCTGGCCGACAAGAGACGGCAGGTCTCCCAGCCCGCAAGAAAGAAGAGGTGTTGTCGTCCCCTGATCCCTTGCGCGGTGGCACGCAACACATTTCGAACCTCAACTCTCTTCCAGCACCAGCAGCAGCAGCAGCCACATCACTTCTGGTAAACTGCCGCTTTCATTGGATGGTCCTAGACTGTGTAGGAAGGCTGGCTATGATGCCGGTGTCCCGAGATGCGCCGCCGCAAGCCACATATGCCCGCTCCGCTGCAATAGGAATGGGCACTTCCAATTTGCTGTGAAGGGGGAAGCTGCTCTTGCAGCGGGGATTCCTCCGTGTTGGGTCCAGATGCGATGATGTCTTGGAGTGGCTTGCAGCCCCCGACGGTGTGAGAAAAAGACGGGCTGCTGTCAGCGGCCGTAGGTACGCAACAGGGCTGGGTGATGCGCAAGGATGATGGCAGTTTGACAACAGGGCACACAGCTCAGCTAAACTGTCGATGGCAGAAACTGGGCGTGGCTTGCCCTCGATCGCGGCCTCGGCGAGTTCACATTGTGCAACGGTGCACGAGCCCTGACTTCAGGTTCCTTCAGGTTCCGGTTCATGACCAAGAAAACGCGAGAACGGCAGGACTGCCTGCCCCCAAAAGCACCCCCGAGCCGCCAAGATCCGTCCAGCAAGTCAACACCCTCGGTTTCGGCGGCTGCGACTAGGAAAGCAAACATTTGCCGAGGCCGCATACTCGATACTTGAGAAGTGACGGATTGGGTGACTTGTCCAACAGCCTGCATGATGTGCGGCGGTGGAGATGATGCACCTTCCAGCCCAGCCCGGCCAGCCCCAGCCAGACGGGTTTCTCGAAAGTGCATCCATGGATCCTCGGGAAGAGCCAAGGACAGTCGAGACTGGCTAACGACAACAAAACTTCAGAGACACACAGGGACAAGGGCAGATGTGCTTCGGAATCCCGCAAGAGTGAAAAAAAAAAAGCAATGGGGGTGCCCAATGACAACGTGCTCAAGGCAGCTAACTGCTGGTGCAGTGGCGGCACCAACGACAGCAAAACGGATGTGGGATGGCAGTCATGGGAATTCCCCATGAGAAAGAAAGTCCGCCGTCGGCACGACGGGAAAGCCGTCACAGGCCAGCCGACTGGCAATCGCGATGAAAAGAGGGGGTCGGGGCTGGGGATCTGGTCTGGGTCGAAAAAAAAAAAGAAATGCATCACAGCGCCGCCTTGCCCGTAAATATGCGGGGTGACAAACCTTATTCCCGCCGCCCCATTGGCCCCTCACCCACCACGCCCACAGCACATTGCAAACACACTTCAGCGCTGAGAAAATACTCAGTCAAGCCTGCAATGCCCAAAATCCCATCAACACCGGACCCTTATCTTGAATGGGAAAGAGAGAGGGAATGTTCCAACCCCTCCGTTGGCTTTCCCCATCATGGAAAATGTCCTCTTTTCAGCCCGTGAAGTTGCGCTCCTCATGAGCACAAGCCGCCGCAGCAGCAGCTGGCAGGCACTCGGTCCCCACCTCACCATCCCTGCGTCGATCAATCTGGAATCTGGGGGGCCGTGCGCGATCGCGATGCCCTGGCTGGGCTGACCGCGGGTGGTTCAAGCGGGCGGCCCGCACCAGTTCTCCATGACCCCGGTTCACTTTGCCTCTTCCTCCGGCCCACCTACCGAGAGCCGAGCCTGGCGAGCCGGTGTGTATTATTGCAAAGGGACCTCGTAGAGGAGGGCGGGCAAAAGCTCAGCGAAGGGGAGGCGAGATGTGGCCTGACCGTTTACGAGATTTTGCCCTGTGCAAGTACATCGTCTACTTTGCATGAGGAATCATTGCCTCGCTGTATGCCAGTTCCAGCATCACCAACCCAAGCCTATCACTGTACCAAACAAACCACAACGCCATCACGGAGATGATGAGGCAAATTACCCTTCTCTTCATCTCACCATTCATCAGCAAAGACACCTAAGGTAACGACACAAACCCACCCGAGACATCCACCAGGAACCAAACCCTCACGCCTTCCGCCCTCCTTCCCTCCAAGACCCTGTCCTCCGTAACACTATCCCAGCATCAAATCCCGTTTCCTCCTCCTCGGGGACCACAAGACATCATCGGTCAAACCCACCTTCAGCCATGACATCGCCATCTCCCCACTCCAAGACAACCATGGAATCAACGGGGACGACAAAAAATTCCTCTCGCTCTCTCTCTCAGCCGAAGCTGAAAGAACGTGCTCGCCCAGGGATACGGGAAACCCACTCACCCACACCCACACACTCTCTCTTAATTCTTGCGCAAGACACCACACCACACCCACACACACTCTGCTAACAACCTCCGCACATAATTTCTTCTTCCTGTCCATTCTTTCCTTTTCCCGACCACTCCCACGCGAGCTCACCACGCGGCATCAGACTGAACGAGCCCACAAAGGGTCACACATCCATGATGAGAATCTATTCGTTTTTGCTTCTGCCACTCAAGGTATCTATCTGAGCTGCCATGCCTCTCTGTCTCAGACCAGCCACCCACACACACGCTTTCTCTCTCATTATCCCTTGCGTTCCCAGCCCAGTTCATCCCACCCAGAGCCACCCAGAGAATTCCTTTCTGTTCTGTCTGTCAAGCAGCCCTCCCTCCTTTCCCAAACCCATCCATCCATCCTTGCGTTTCCAGAACAACACGGATCCATATGCTCACACGTGTCGTCGTACGTTGAAAAAAAAAAACTAAATCCACTAAGTACTACTAGTAGTAGGTATGCCTTTCCTTTGCCGTTCCGTTCCCAAAAACAGCAAAAACGCCTCGCAATGCAATCAACTTCGCTACCCAAGCCACAACCAAGATAATCCGTTATCGCCGCCAGCAGCAGCGACAGCTCTGGTGGGATCCCTTGACAATGTGCCGTGCCATCCATTGAACGCCAATCTATCCCGCTCATCCGTACCAGAAAAGCAAAAAGAAAAAGTAGACAACCAGATTTGTATGCAAGTAACACGCTTTCCGACTTAGCCAGTGCGGTCATGACTGGGTGATGTGATGTATGCCCCCAAAATAGAGCGAGAAAGAAAGAAAGAAAGGATGCGTATTACCCCCGATCAGACGAGATTCGGGATGCCATTACATCATCACGATCCAGCCAGCGTTCAACGAGCGCTGGGAATCCGATGAAAAAGATTCTCTTTCTTCGCCAGGAGAAAATCACGTAGATGGCGCTCTAGGATGAGGTGCGCCTTCTGTTGACTGTCCCGGAGACTGCGTCCGCGTGCGAATGCGGAACGCACGCAGCCTGTCCGCCAGTCTCGCTCTGCGGCCTCGCTCCTCGGGGTCCCCGTCGGCGGGCGGTTGCTGCTGAGATCGGTGGCGTCGAAGGATCTCGATGCGTTCCTCGACGGATGCCTGTCGGAGTCGGTGAAAGTCAAGGAGGCGGGAGGACCTCCTTCGCTCGCGACCTGCAGTACTAGACCCTTCCGGGTCGTTCCACTCTGTGGCTAGAGGCGGTGCTAGTTGTGAGGGGTCATCGGGGCCATCGGTAGTACCCTTCTCGCCTTCTGGTCGGAGGTCAAGACGACTAAAGGGAGGATCAATGTTAGCAGATGCATTCAACAAGGGGACGATGACATGGCGTACCATAATGGGCAAGTCCCGGAGACGTTGATCAGCCAGGGGTCAATACAGGCCGGGTGGAACTTGTGGTCGCAGGGGAGCACTCGGACGTCTTCGCCGACGAGGAAGTCTTCGGTGCAGATCGAGCACCCTAGATGCTCATCGTGAGGGCCGTTTCCGTTACCGTTACAAACATGTGTCGATGTGTTGGGGACCTGAACGGCCGCTGTCATGGCCGTGGCCTCCGGGATCGTAGCGGGTTTGGAAGCGGCGTCTTTCTGAGGGTTCTTGGGAGTTCGGGGCTCTTCTGGAATGGCCGACAGCCTGGCCCTTGTCAATGAGTCGGGCGATGAATGGGATCGTTGATGCTCCAGCTCAAACGCAGGATCGAGCTTCTTCGGCTGGGTCGGATCCCCGAACTTCACGATGGGCAGCGTCTCGAGCACGGCGCGCGCTATACCCTTGGCTCGGCTCTGCCGGGGCCGGCCACCGTAGCCGGACCGTGGTCCATAGCGTTCCGGGTACCGGTGGGCCCGGATTGCGCCCGTGGCGATGATGACCAAAAACAAGAGTGTGATGAGCCCAGTGATGCTGTACAAAATGCTCATCGCCACCGCCGAGTTGCTTCCGCTTTGGCCATCGCTGTCTTCCTGCCTCTCCATTGTCCAGTTGCCAGCGATCGTGGCCTGCACAATGCCCTCGGATGCTCTCGTGGTATTCAACGTGTCGCTAGAATCCTGGACATTGCTCATGGAAAAGATCGATTTAAATCGCAAGTCATCTGGCCCCTGGAGATCGCAGTAATTTCCCCTCAAGCTGTAAAGCAAAATAGCACTGATAGTGTCCCTCATGTCCATGACTCGATTAAGGTTTTGGTTCGCATCGGTACCGTCGCACGAGACGTAGGCGATCGTTTCCGACTTGTTTAGCACGTCAAAGTATTCGGGTTCAGCGAGCACCAAGTTCCCCGAGATTTTGACCGCCTGCGCGAGTTTGTCAGCGAACCAGAGCCATCACCAGATCGCACGAGTTCCTCCCTGGTCTCACGTTTCTTTCGACCTGGGTTCCGTTCAGCCCCAGCCCCTTGGTCAGAGGGTAGACTGGGTATTTTAGAGATGCGGCTTCGCCCGAGGGAGCTGTGAGCTGCAGGCGCATCACCGTGTTCTTTTGGTAGTCGGGGACCTCGTCCAGCCAGCTGATGGTGACATCCTGTGCGGCCGCGGGGGCGAGCAAGCCCACTGCTGCGACAGTGAGGAGGTATAACAAAGGAGGTAGCGAAGCCATCTTCTGGCCTAGCACCGGCGACGGTCGACGTCGCGTTTCGCGTGCTGCTGAAAATCGAAGGCGGAAAAAGTGTTTGTTTGGGAAGAAAATCCTCGAATGGGCGATTTTCGATTCCAATGGTGGGGAGGGCGGCCGGATGTAAAGGGTCGTTCGGCGCGCGAAGGGGGGGTAAAGGCAAGGTAAGGTAAGGTAGGCGAAGGAGAAAAGAAGTGGCGGATGTTTGGCAGACCGGGCCTCACATCTCAATTCGCCGGCAGAACGGCTCTGGCCTGCCAGCCTTGGTTTCTTGGATTCTGATCGACAAGAATTGTATGCTAAGACGGGGGCAGAAGGCAATGGCAGGACGGGGGCGCGGCGCGGGCTGTATGGACAAGACAACGACGAGGTCTTGGTGTTCTTGGCCCGCTCGGAAACGGCGCACGGCGACCAGCAGGGAGCTGGCGAGGGGCGGTAGCCAGGTACGGGGGTTTCGGACCTGGGGCTCGGCGGGGACTAAGTACCCCTGTATCGCAGCCAAGCAATTGGCTGATGCGATTGGCACGTCCCGGAACTTGGAAGGAGCAACAGAACGGCTGACGAGCAGAGACGTGGATGTGATCGCAACCTTTGGCAAAACCTGGGCAGTTCGTGGCAACACAGTTGGCTCTTCCTAGTGGCGGTGGCTAACTAATTGGGCCAGCGCAACAATGCAAGGCATGTCCCAGCATCCAGGGAGCGTGAGGTTGGGCAGCATAGAAAGGGGATCAGTCCAAGAGGTGTTTTGGGGCACACCTGAGACGTTGAAACTGTTTTAGCGCCACCTTTTGCTTCAAGCACCAGCAACGCTCAACACTGTCGAGCTGCCCAGAGCGCGCCATTCTGTGGGGATTGTTGTTTTCAATGCGCACCGCGCTGGCGATCACCTTCTGCGCTCTCTGCGCTGCTTTTCACCTGAAGCACGTCATGAGTGGCAGTCAATGGGCAGCGGAAATTCCGGCAAGCCAGAGCGGCAGATGCCGACTTGTGTCGCCAGCAAGTAATCTGGGGAGTTGTTGTTTCTGTGCGCACTTGGTATGCAATCACGATACGTATGCAAAGGGTGAAGGCTGAGCGACAGTCCCTTGGGCTTCATCTCAACAACGATCCCGCTTCTGACAGGTCTCATCCGAGACGTGTGTAGAACTGTCCGTAAGCTGGGTGCAGAGCGGCGGCGCGTGGTGGAGCGAACGGCCATCCAAACGAAAGAAAGCCTACGATTGTCTCCGGGTCTCCATCAACACATCCTACGCGAGTTCGGTTTCCTGGTTATCATTGTGTAGCGGCGACAATCTGGATGGGGCAACCTGCACCTGCGGCATCGCGCATACTGGGACCGATGGACGTGGCACTCAATGGCCTTCCAAAAACATTGTTTGGTCGCCGCAGATTGTCGTAGATTTTTGCTCGGCTGCTTCGGAAGATTTGCTTGTCACCCAGGGAGTCCCCTGAATGATGCTGCGATGATTGCCGGTTGAGTGTCAGATGCTAAACACGACCCTTTTCTTCTATTTTCGACAGTGTTTTGCTGTTCCAGATCACGTTTGGTCCATGTCACCAAAACTTAGCAGCCCAAGACCAAATCCTGCGAGTGGATCATTCTCGAAGAAAGCCAGCGCAGACAGGCCTCAAGAGACAGGAAGATGTCAAATCCTGGTTAGAAAGCTCCAAACCTTTCCAGAGCAGACACAGAACCATCGGTTGGGCTTTTTCGTTGCCCTTCATCGCACATGTGTCGTCCAGGGGTAATCGGCCTTCCTTCCAAAAATGGACCTCCCTCACGCGGACTGTGCCAAACCCTTGTTCAGGACCCAGCACCATGATGCGGGTAAATGCAAGCCGACGACCCCAACAGCCTTACAGGTCCACCGATCTTTCTTTTTCCCGAGATGATGTGGCTTGTTTGTCCTGTTGTCCCTCTCGGCTGCTGAGCCGAGGATGGGTCTTCGGAAACATCGGGTAAGTCATTTCGGAGGCTTGATGGCAGCAATCATCAGTTGTTTCAACCACGCGAGATTATTCTCCGAGCCTGAACCCTGAGAGTGCCTTGCTCATCTGAATCAAACAAAGTACCTTCCGGGATCCACATGATCATGTATTGCTTCCCGTCGAATATAATTGTCGCGACGACGGCATAGAGGTTGGTCGAGCCGGTTGTGATGCCGAAGGTTGGACTGCCGGGTTCTATCATTGGTATACCCCCCTTCTGGGCACTCACCTTGGTGTGCCCACATGGTCTGCACTGTGATCTGTCAGGGTAGAAATATAGGCTCAAGTAAAGGGGTTGCAACAACACGTCGGCGTGGACTTGTGCTTTGTTGGTCGTCTCTCCCATTCCCTGCGGAGGGAGACCACCAAAAATAGCGCAGCTGGGATACCGGGCTCATTCCGCTTCGTTGCCGGTCCTGCATTATGATGAACTCAAGTGCCGAGGATTGATGACCTGGATAGACAGACAGCTTCATGGGCAAGGGCAGCCCGGAGTGTGCATGCTGAGGGAAGCTGGGCTTCCAATGTTCTTCACCCTGGGGTCATATCAGGTTCACAAGTAGACCACCGTCGCGGCATCTCGCTCTGGAGGCTGGATTGCAATGAATGTTGATGCCAGCTCGGGAGTTGCAGAGTTGTGTGCCAGCTCGTGCTGCAGAAGGAAGGCTGATACGACCACCTTGCCCGCTGCGAGTGGAGAGCAAACGGAGATGCTTGCGCAATCAGATCTCTTCCATATCCTCGAGGTCGTCCATCACAGGGAAGTCGCCAACTTCCGCCCGTTCCGGCCTGACGAAGACTCCCCGCTTGAGCTCCGAAGGCTCGCCCCAGTATCGGCTCTCTCCGATACTCCCATCATTCTTACCCACCGGCTCATCCAACTCGATGCCGATCCAGGCACCGATACCTCCTGGAATCTCCTTGACCTCCCCAACATATCTGACCACACCCCTCCTGGTGTCGTCCTGACCGACTCTGCACCGCTTGCCGACGGCGATGCCACGAGACTCGACCTCCTGGGCGATGGCGGCAATCTTGGCCTGTTCGTGGCTCGGCGCGTCCGGATCAAAACGTCCTAGTTTCTGCGCCTTTTTCCATGCGAGGACCGAATCCGTTTTCTTCTCATACTCCTCCTCTGGAAGCACGAATTTGTCGACACCAACGGAACTTGAGAAGTTGGGTCTCGCAGAGGGAGGCCGACTATCGGCGACCTAGTACGATCGGTTAGCACGCATTATCAACAGCCAGACCCTTTCGATGTTGAGGAGAGGTCCATCGAGGCGATTTTGCGAAGGAGGTGGATTCGTGAGAGATAATATTGAGAAATTGTCCCCCTGTGTTGATGCTCCTCAGGATGGTTACACGTGGAGTTTGCTTTCTCCCCTGAAGCCCCCTAATGACAAGAAAGGGAAATAGGAAGAGGGGAAACCCCCATGGAAACGTTCACTTTTCTTGTTCCCTAGGCTCCCACGTGTATTGACGCTCATTCGCCGCTCCTTTAGGATTGAAAGGCTGGAACCGGACGCTATCGACACTGGAAGCCGCCACGCCTTCTTCACCCCAACTTTCCATTGAAACCAAAAACATCCTCGGATAACAAGATGAAACAACAAATGAAATACGTAAACAAGAAATGAAGAACTTACGTGCAACTCAGCGTACGGCAGGAGGGGGAAGCTAAAAAGGAAGGTGCTCTCCTCGTCCGTGACGGGGACAATAGGGATCGCCGGGTTCGTTGGAGTCTTGAGAGTGATGGTCTGACAAGAGGGAGGGATGCCAGTAATAGGCTCCAACTTTGTCTTCAGTTGTGCGATTGACCACGAAGGCGTGATACGCCGTTCGGACGACGAGTAGTCCGAGATGACGTGGAGAGGAACGTCCGCCATGGTGGTTATGGTGTTTGCGAATTGGGGATAAGGGGGTGGCGGGTTGCTGAAGTTGCGTTGAAGACGATCGGTAGCCGTCTGGTGGCACCTGGTGATAGTTGTTAGCTGGCTGCCTGTGTGGTGTGTGGAGCCCGCAAGCAGTGCCCAACTCCAACCCTACAATGGACTCCTTGCGTTGTTTTGGTGAGGGCTGCTTTACCTTGACTTCTCCTTTTTTTTTGTTTATGATTCTGGTTCCGTTGAACGGTCAAACTTAGGTATAGAATAGCCTGCCTTGGAGCAACGGACAAGCGGAAGGGTTGAGATGTCACGTCGCTGCCAGCAGTGGAATCGTGAAGTCGTGGAAGGAACTGGTGACAGTCCGCCACAGTACTCCAGCCACAGCCTCCAACTGGCGCGATAAGCCACTAAAGCGGTCCGCACAGTCTGGATAGCCCTTGCTACCTAATGTCGCTCGCGTAGGTGCCTGCTTCCTTCTGCAATTGTTCGCCGGCTCCCGCTGTTCCACAGCTGTTGCACAAACTCATCAAATCTGCTTCTGGACGCCATGCACACATCATGCTGTCCTCTGACAAGCACATGCTTTTCAATCTTCTTCAGACATCAGGCCCTCTTGTTCATCAAGTCCCTAGAAGCGGTTTGCCCACCCGTTTGCACTGCCGGCACCACCACTGCCAGGTAAAAGAGCTGCTTGCTCCCTTCGGAACCTCGCCGCATGACCAATCAACCACAGTGCCCGTGGGCTTCGGATGGAAGGCGGTCGGCTGCTGTCTTCATTGGGTCACTCTGTTTGCAGTCCCCAGTCAAGGAACCATGCCATTGGAACTCGATTGCATCCTTTCGGCAGCTAGATGCAACCAGCCTCGACACCTCACGGAAGTGAGGTCAAATTATGCCAGGAGAAGCCATTGGACAGCGCGTCCTCGGCCACCTGCTTGCGAGGCACGCACCGCACAGGAGTACATCCCGATGGACGCCTCGCCCAATGTCGATGCCCGAATCCGCGTGCCGCGATTCGGCACAAGCACCGCTTGCCAGTCTCGCCGGTGCAAACGAACGGACGATAGGTGAAACACTTCGAAGGTTCGCTGCAGGTCCTCAGTGACAAGTCATTCTTCTTATTTTTTCCCCCTGTGCCCCTTCCTGGCCAGGCTTCCCCATCGGGTTGCCCACGCTACGCTTCGAGACAACCGCTGAACTTCCGAGCGTCAGCAGCCGAGAACGCCTTTAGCCACGTCCTGCAAATGCCATTGTTCCTCACCCTTCCCAGATCGTCTCCACAACCCTGCGAGGCCAACACCCACGAGACTCGAAAGAAGCAATGGCGGTCTCTGAATCTGGAATTGGGCGTCCCGAGACGAACGCACAGTCCGCACCAGTTCGTCATGCCGACCTGGGCTGTTTCCTGCTCTTGCAGTTCGGGAAGGAGGGGGATTGTCATCCCGCCGTTGCATTGTTCAGTTTCGCTCTGCGCTGTCAAGACGCGACAAGGACATGGCCTCGACATCGTTTGTCGGGCGACAGATGATATGCATGTTGCAACCCAAGATCTGGTGTCTGCCGTTCACCGCCACGTTGGGTTGCCGGACAATCTCTTGTCTGTTGAATTCCGCTGTTATGGGGCTGGAGGCGGGAAGTCGTCATTCCCGACCGGGTTTCTGGCTGCAAGACGAGGGGAGTGTGTCTAGCAGGCGGGCCGTGGGGTACATGGCGCGCATGAGGCGCTTTTTGGGCTAACACCACCTCCATCGCTGCTAGCATCACTAATGTGCCGGGGTGCGAATTACCTCCTCCCCGCCATCGCTGTCTCCGGAGAACAGACGCGGTTTGCACGCCCGCCGGCCAGCAGCTCCGCGACAACCTCGCAAGGTCACTCTGACACAACATCCAAGAGGTAACCTGCGCCTTTCCTCCCCATCGCTAGCAGCCACAAGCCGGCAACATGTACATTGTGCATCATGCGTCTCGTCCTTCTGGGTACACCGACCATTCCCACCAGCAGCCAACGCACACGAAAGATATTAACAGATGGCGGGTGCGGCGGACACGGCCAAGCCGCATGCAAGGCCAACAAAGTCGCGCTCGCGGATGCTGGGAGGATTTTCTCACTGTTCTGAGTGGTCCACAGTGACCTGTCGGATGGACCGCGATGCTGTCCAATGACTTGGAGAAGCAGTGGGCAAAAGAAGAAGCTAACAATCCCGAGGCCGCACAGCTCAATCCCATAGGTTCAGACGAGCCCTAAGAGAAGAAGCGAAGAAACCTACACACATGCAGTTCATCTCACTTGACCTGGACTTAGCGACCAGTTTGATACCCCAGTTCGCGAAGTAGTAAGCTGTCGAGTCATCCTTATTTCAAGATCATCCTGTCACTGTCACGTCAACGCAAACGCCTATATGCAGCCCTGACGGCTATGCTATTGGGACCATAGCGCGAAAGTGTCGATTGATCATGGGCCAACAAACGGAAGAAGGATGCTGCGAGGCGCTCGTTGCTTTGTTCGGGCAGCAACGGCGAAACGAGCCGACAATGATCTGCCGGCATCCCACGTCGTTTCTTTCGGCTCCTCTGACCGTTCGCTGCTTCGTCACCGGTCAGTCACGCGCTTGACCTCTGAACAATAGTTTGGGCCTGTTCAAACGCTGCCCCGCGCATCCAACTTCTTGCAGCTATCCCTGCTCACCTGTCGCCTCTATACACACCCGCTGCGAGTATGCGTTCCTTCTGAGCGTGCCCGCATGCCTGTACCCTTGAAAGACATGTGCGAAATGTGCCAGCCCTGATCAACGCTACGGGAAGTACAATGGCAAAACAGGCGGGTTCAGCTCTGGCTACCAACGAGTGGGGCTCGTGGTCAAAGCAAGTCACAAGCTTGGCTGAGATGGAGGTAGGTGTTTCTCTCGGGGCGGGACGCGGAGGAGATAGAATATTGGTTGCACATCACGGTGGCTGAGCGGTAGCCACTCCGGTCCGGCGCATAGATCTCGGCTGCGTTTGGTGCCGCGAACAGTTGCCCTCACAGCAGGCGAGAAACTGATCGACGTGGAGGTGTGAGCTCGTGCCGGTTTTTCGTGGGAAAGGCAGCCATAAAAGGGAACGGAGAGTGACAAGAGCGTCTGGGGTTGGCCATGCATCTGATGCGAGGGGTCAATCGTGGCCCATCATGGCTGGAGAACAACTTGCAGCAAGCGGAGCAGTCGTCGCCCGGATTCGCGATTCCACACCGGTGCCTCTCAGATCGTAGGGAGCAGAGCCCCGGAGGAGGGGGGGAACGCGATTCATGATCGACCTGCCGCGGGTGCTGTTCCGCAGCAGTTGGCAGCCTTGATCCCGGTGTGGGGGGAGTGAAGACATGCGGAGCGCGAGCTGACCGCCAGTTCGTTGGAAAAATCGGGCGGGCGAGAGTAGTGTCGACCTGGGATGAATCTCCGGCCGGCATTGACAACAAGCATCGCTGCGCCGTCGCTTCCAGCGCAGGAGCCTATTGATGGCTCGCTCACTGACAACAACCCATTGTTGGGCAGTGTTTGGTAGAGAACCCCGCCAAACAATAGGCAACCAGGCGGCATCTGACAAAGACTGTGTGATGTGGGCTGGCCAGCGACAAGTTCCGAAGCGCACAGACGTCGAGTCCCCGAGCGGCTGTTTGGCTTTGTGGTTGCTGCTGTGGGTTCGGCGAGGGCTGCGATGGCTGCCGCTTGGCCTGAGTGGCTTTTGCGCACTGTTGGCCATCAACGACGCCCTCCCCTGTCGTCTGAGGTCTCGTAACTGGCAATGTTGCAACGGTTTGGCCAAGATCAGTTGAACCTCTTGCTGTTAGGGGGCTCAATGCTCCCCGGTCCATCATGCAGGCTATGCTTTGGAGCGCCAAACCGCCAAACCCCAGCAGGAAGTGTTGCATCGAGACTGGGGCGTCGGGTTAGGATCCGGCAGGCGAACAGACACCATCTCGAGGAGCTCCTCCCATTTTGCGCACAGAAGATCGGGATAAAGCCAGAGTTCCCCAGAGAAAGATCAACGGCGCCTGCAGGCCTTTCTGGGGGCAGCCACGCTCCCCGGGCGGCTGATATCACATTGACGGCACAGCTCGCGAACGAACGGGGGGCGCTGGGGCTCAACCAAACCCATGCGCTTGCTAGCTGGAGTAGCTCCCGGACCACAGATGCGATGCGCACCGGATGTTCGAGGTTTCTGGGTTGAGGGCGGATCGAAGCGAAGCCATCCTGCGCGCCGCTCCTTTTGTCGTGCGGGCTGCTTGTTTCCCGTGGGCCCAGGCGGGCCAGGTCCCTTTGGTCCGTGGCCTCGCGTGTGGACGAGGATGGGGGATGGAGGATGGCGACAAGGGAACAAGGGGAACAACGGAACGAACCCTCGCTGTAGTAGCATTGTCGCCCGGTCCGATCTGGCTCTTTTGTGATGCACGGCGCCAGATGGGTAATGTGTTGATTCAGTCTGGGGCTCCGCAAACCACCGGGTGAACCAAACTTCGAGTCCCTGTCTCGCAGGCCAAGGCGCGAGCCGGCTTGGAAGAACACACGATGTTAGCCGGCGCATCGAAACCAAACCACCAGGGTCGCAAACATCGGAGGAGAGATCTCAAATGGGGATGGCTGGTGCTCTGATGGCCCATTTGCTGCGCTGCTCCCCCTCACCGTTCGCGAATCCACCGCGCAAGCCCGCCTTTCAGACTCGGATCAAAGCTCCAGGCATTTGCAGAGGCAGTTTCAAGCTGCTCCGCCCATGCAACTCTTTGCCCTATTTCGGCCACTCATCCACTCGTCCACTCATCTCGCCGTCTCCATCTGTCCCTTTGCGTCTTTCCCACGTCGCTGGTATGTCGTGGAAGCGTGCTGCTTGTCTCTGCCTACCCTGCTGGGGTTTGGGACGATGCAGATGCAGAGAGACTTGGCTGACGCCCGGCCCTGCCCTGCACCTCCCGCCAGTTCCTTCTGCGCGCAAGTCCCGGTCTACCGCCAGATCGCGTGAGGCGGTGGGTTGGCTGCCCTGCTGCGGAGGAGAGGTTCAAAAAAATTTCGAAGGGAGGATTAGAAAAAAAAAAACAGAACACCGCCTGGAGGCCCTCAACCGGTCGAGCCCAACTTGCCAAAGCCTCTTACCGAGTTTCGACCCGACCAACTGTGGTGACCACCACCTCCTCCGGTCGTGGGGCTTACCCTCACCTGTTTCTTGACGACATGATCCGCCTTCCCCTTGTCTTGGCTACCGACTGATGATTTGCTTCATCGACAAAGCGTGTGTTGCGGAAGGGAACCCAGCGCTGCTAACCTAACCAAATAGGCTGCCTGTCAAGAAGGGCTGCGGTGCTCTCGCCCTCCTGCGCAGCTCATGCATGAATTCGTGGTCATACTGTCCTGGTCAATACCTACTGTCGGCTCGCCAGCTTCAATCATCATGGTTCGGTATTGGGTTTGTACCGTTTCTTCTCAGCCCCTCCCCTCCCGCGTACCGACCAGACCCCTCCATCAAAACCTACGTCAATGGGGCCGTCTACAATTGGGCCAGGGGGGGTGGTACCTTTTCTGTTCGAGGGGCGTAGGCTCCGGCTGTAGTCTCCTACTCCTCCTCACCATCACTGCTCTCCCCACTCGAAGAGCGGATATGGGAGGGCACCCTGCTTCGACTGCCGCCGCCGCTGGTGAGGGGGCAGAGGGGGGGGGACTGCCCGACGACAGGAGGGTGCCTATCCTACGCAGCAGTTAGTGCCGGCTCTTGACCACGACGACACAAGTAGCGCTGCTTGTTGCGACTGCCATCCGCAACCCAAGGTGCGCGGCTCCCAACTCCCAACTCGCAGAACTCCCCGTTCCGAAGCAGAGCGGACGCCTCCTCGCTCGTGGCTGCCGATGCTTACCTACCTACCTTACCTTGCGTCCTCCTCTACGAAGTACGATCCGGATCTGACAGGCCATGCTACCTTACCTTGCCAGCGCGTTTGGCAGGCAAAACATGGGTGCCGACCCTGGCTCTGTCTCTTCCCTTCCGGTGGCTGCCCAGGCAAGGCCCTATGCAAAGGCAGAAGGCCATCGAGACCTCAGATCCTTACCATGGCATCCATGCCCTGACCTTTGCACATCCACAGCCCTTGTTCTGTTTCTTCTTCTCCACACTCGGCTTGGGCATGGGCACACACCCCATGGGCTTGCACACCCCCTCCCCCTGGTCGTCATGTCGTCTGGTCGCGCCCATCGACACCACCACACACACCTACCCAGTCCGTCTGTACAGTCCCGGATGGCTGCGGTTTTGGCTTGTTCTTAGTATTCACCTTTAAAGCCGTCCTCGTCCTGGTTGCTAGCTCTCGGCCGCGACCCGGACCCTGGTTCCATCTGTTCCCCCACATAACTACTGCCTACCTTGCGCTCAGCAGTTGCTGCTGCTTGAACAGGCACACCGTCATCGACAATCTACAAAAATTTTCTCTTCCCTCCTTCACGTCCCGCCTGCCAGTCATCTGCAGGAGCGCGTGTTGCCGTTGCGCTTCCCTGTCCGCCGCCGCTGGATGCTGGATAAGAGACTGTGACTATGGAAAGATCGCTTTCTCTTGTCCCCGGGCACAACTTTAGCAAGCTGGTTTGACCGACGTACCCTTCCGGCGGCGCTCCCAATCCTCTGCTGTTCGCCTCATCAGCTCGGCTTATCCCCGTCTATTGGTTAGGCGGGTACCTGGGCGGCGCCAATCATGTGGATTTGACCCTGCCAAAACACGAGCCACGCCTTGTTGAAAGCTCCTTCTTCAGCTGTCCGTCCCGGAGGCTGTTGTCTCACTCGGTAGAAAGATACCCCTTTAAATCCTGCCCATCCATCCATCCATCCCATCCTACCACGCGCCTCTCCCGAAGCTTCAAAGACCCCCGAGCCCCGAGCTAGCTAGCTACAACCCCCCGACCTCCTTCGACGACATTCATCACACACACGCACACAGAGAGAGACACATACATACACACACACAGCAACAGCAACAGCAACACGCAGATCCCGACACACACACGGAGACGGATATAACGGTTGCTGTGACCGGCAGTGTAAACTTACCTGCCTGCCAGACACCGAGAAAGGCTCGAGCCTTTCGCCATCAAAGTGTCCTCCCAAATCCTCTTCGGAGAACGGCAGATCCCAACGAGGGCGCGCGGCTTTGGCGCCCATGATCCTGGTGCCCTTTTAGGCAAAGTCCAGCGAGACACCGTCATCGTGGATATCGCCTCACTTCTCAAGAGCTCCGACTCAAATGAGTCCTCCTCGGCCTCTCCCACCTACCATACACCAACGACCTCTGTGCCACCCTCCACAGTGGTGGCGGCGTCTCGGGGCGGCCCCCCACCGGCACCAGCACCGTTCGCCGTAGCACCACCACCCGCCGTGCCGTCTCCGCGCGCTGGGCCCGGGGGCGGACCTCCCCCTGGACCCCCTCCTCCTCCCCTCGGCAGCTTCAGCGGTCCCACGGCCGCCAGCCTCAGCCAGATCGCCACCACGGGATCTGGCCCCGGATCGCGCCCCGGGAGCGGCAGCAGCGGGAAGCGCAGCATGCCACCGCACACGTCGGAGTCTCCGGCCAAGAAGCAGAGCAAGTGGTCGCCCGAGGAGGACGCCCTGATCATCGAGCTCCGGGGGAGCGGCATGAAATGGGACGATATTTCGAAGCGTCTACCAGGTCGGAGTTCTATTAGTTGCCGCCTCCACTACCAGAATTATCTGGAGCGTCGCAGCGAGTGGGATGAAGAGCGCAAGAACAAGCTTGCGCGCTTGTACGAAAGGTACGATAATTACCCCTGAGTGGTTGAGCAAAACTGCCAAAGACCTCTGCTAACCAGCCCCTAGATTCAAGCCCGAAATGTGGGCAAAGGTCGCCGAGGAGATGCAAGTGCCATGGCGCGCCGCCGAGGCCATGCACTGGCAGCTCGGTGAGAACGACATGGCACGACGCGCTGGCGTGGTCCCTTTCTTGCTGAACATGACGGGCGCCGAGGCCCAGGCCCCGCAACGACTGTCTCCCACGAGGGGGCACCACCACTCACAGTCTCAAGGGAGCATACCGCGCGACGTCTCCGGCATGCCCTCTCCACGATACGGTCGTGGCCCCGGCACACCACTGATCCCGCCTCCGCTCCAAGGCGGGCGACCGCTGGCCGCTCGGCGCGAGAGCGTGCCCCCGAGGCCTCCCTACGGACACCAACCCGATCCCAACGAGCTCGGCTTCGGAATGCCGGGATCTGGCTTTGGTCTTGCGCCGATTCAGACAGCAAACATTGGTCAGGGTCGTGGTGGTCTTCTGCCGAGCGTGGCCGAGCTGACCACGGGCGTCAGCCCGTACAGCACGCCCGCCTACTCAGTCGGCGTCCCGAGCCAGAGCCCGGTCCACAGCGCCACGGCCAGCCCAGGCCCCCTTCTCCCTTCCATGTCCTCGTATCCGCCACTGGAGCCATCAAGCTCGAAGCGACGAGCCAGCCCCGAGTCGGGTTCTCGCGAAACCAGCCGACGCAGACACCTGCATCCACGTCAAGACGAATACGAATCGTCTGCGCCTGGGCCAGTGCGTCACGGACGTGGACACCGGCACGAGCCGTGAAAGGGACTCCCTCAACACGAGATGGAACACCTCGACACCAGCTGGAAAACAAGGACTCTGCATACATCTCCGTTTGGAGGGCGAGCAAGAGGTAACCGTCGAATCGGAGATTTTGGAGCCTAGGAAGAACCTCTGTTGTCTCCAACCCCGATCAACTGACTACCACCTACGACTTCCTCCAAACGACACCGATACAGTTACATACCACACTGACATGAACAACACGCACCCCCACGCGCGCATGAAACGAAAACATATTTTCTTCTTATTCTTGTCATCGTCTTCTTTCACATATTGCATCAGCGACGGGGTGGAGAGGAGCATGGACAGGCAGTATGGGATACTGGAATGGAATGATGGAAATGGATGATGGACGGACCTTTACGGAATGGAACGGATACGGACGGGAAACGGGCGATGAAATGGGTACGCCCTGCTCGGGTTACTTTCTTGCTACAAACACACTGTTTTATTTTATTTTTACTACTTTACTTTCTATTCATCCTCATACTTTTGTAAACACAACCCTTCCGGCCTGAGGGTTTTTTTTTTCTTGTTGGGGCTGTTGGAGCAAAATGACGAAGAATACCTACGTGAGCTCTTGTTGATAGAGGTGGAGATATCAGACGATGGGATGGATCAAATCGGTGCGAAGAAAAACGCGTGGTTTACTCGGGGAACATTTGATGGTCTTTACGGTTCTGATTTCCCCTTCACGACATAGCTTACTGTTTTTTTTCCTATTTATTTTCACGACTTGGAGCTTTCGGGCTTCCTTCAGAGGGGATCGTTTTAATTTTCTCGCTTGTTATTTTTAGGGTGATGGGGAGTTTTGAGTTTGATCGACGGGTTTTTTGTTTTCTTGATCTTCTTCTTCTTGCCTCTGTAGGATGTATGGTTCCTCACATCTTTGCCAATGGCGTTTTCATGTCTCTCCCATTGCGACGGCGCGGCGGCGGCAAGAATAAAAAAAAGTGAATATCTTCTTTATTTATTTATTCATTTATTTACTTATCCATCATCTCTGGTGGTGTTCTTCTTGTTCCTCGTTCTAGGCTATGTTTAAGGAAAGAAAAAAGCAAATACTTCCATTTCTTGAACCACCATGGATAAAATGGGGTTGTTGATTGGGTTTGCGTGGAGTCCTGGGGAGAATCCATCTGGCCTTATCACACACAACTGAGTTGGAGTGGGAGACGAGAAGGGGGCGAAACAAGGGGAGCTGGCTGGGAGGACAAGGAGTTTTGCGGCTGGGACGGGCAGGAAGGCAGGCAGCGTTTAGAGTGAGGGAAAACGGCGACGTGACGAGGATGGGGGGGGGCAAAATTCGCAAGGGGGCTGGCTTCTGTTCGGCCCATTGGGAACTATTGGGGATTTTTTTCGGAGGCGGTGTAAAGCAGAGTAGTCGGGAGCGAACGAATGAGATCCAGGAAGGGAAAAGAGTGATGATCATATTTTGCTTGTTGACCATCTGTTGTTGATAGGTGACAAGGTGTGACTGACAGTCCAATGTGGTTGATAGAAGGAGAGAGCGAGCATCCAGAAGCGAGCCAAACTATTAGACTCACCGTGCCGCAAAAGCAAAAATAAACCAGTCCAGTCAAGTCACGCTAAGGGGGGCCATGTAATTCGACCAGGGGCTGCACTCGCGGCGACCAGTTGGGTGAGATGGCTGGCCTGCTAAGGCTTTGTTTTATTCCTCAAGACGGGTTTCCATTGGCGGCAACGGCCCACCAGTTGTCTCGTTCGTAACCGCTCGTGATGACTACACCCCCCGCTGCCAGCACATCTTCCTCCAGTTCACCTTTGCGGTAAAGGTGGTAATAGCGCTGGAAGACGGGGTCGGCGTTGCTGTCGCCCCCTGCTGACGTTCCTGCACCATCCTCTGCCGGCGCTGTGGGACCTGTGGGACCCGTGGGAACCGGGGACTCACCGCCTGTAGTGGCAACAGAGACGTCATCTTTCTTGTTCTTCTGTCCTCGAGTGCCCTTCTTCTGGGCCCGAGGTGTCTGACTCTTGAGGACCCAAGGCACAAGGAGATCCTGTTCACCCCCTTCATCCCATCCACGCCGGCTGGCTCCCTGCTCCAACGCCCAGACATACACCAGAACATGGCCGCTCGCGGCCTCTCGCGTCTTGACACATCTCAGGAGCTGCCGAATGGCGTCCTGCCGCCTTGCCCGCGTCGACATGTGGTGGACGACAGCCACACAGATGGCGAAGTCGACAGCACCATCGCGGAAGGGCAGCGAGAGACCGTCGGCCACGAGAACGTCTGATATCGCCGCTCCACCGCCTTGGATCGACCCCCTGATGCCGCCGGCAGCGGCGACGGCGTTAGCACTGGCAGCAGCACCTGCCGTCATCGCCTCGCCTTGCATCTTGGCTGCATCCTCGACCCCTGCGTCCTCTGGGCGCCCGAGGCGGCTCCTGGCAAGCGCGACGAGCGCGGAACTCCTGTCGGAGCCCAGCATGTACACGGCAGGATTCACGCCCAGGTACTTGCCATTGCCACAACCGACGTCTAGCCCTATGGAACCTAGAGGTTGGGCGTGCAGGAACGAGGCAACGGCGGGCCAGGGCTTGTGGCGTGTGGCAGAGAAGTGCGGCGCGATGGCTTGGTACACGCCATGAACATGCGTTCGCTCGTAGGCCTCCGCCTCGTCTTCTGCACTTCGGTCCGCGGCGGCGGCGGCAGCGGCAGCTAGCCTTGCCACGGCAGGGGTCGCTGACGAGGATGGTAGTGATGCCATCGATCGGGTAGCTCGCTGGCAGGGGGACCAGCTGGGCAGGGTACAAGTAGCGAAGGAGGGTGGTGACGTCGGGTCGGGTAGGCACGAGGTGAAGGGTGAGACACCGACGACCCAAAGGTTCAAGGTCTCAGGACCGACGGGAGAGACCAACTGAAGCCCAACGAGAGGCGCAGCAGGCAGCGTTCTCCGAACTTCCAATTATCCTCCTCTCCGGCGGACGTAGGTATCGAGGTCAGTTGGTGAGTTGGGCCGATATGATTGGCTTGGGTCACCGTGTCTGACTGTTCGAGAAGGAGACGGTCAGGCTGCCACCACGCCAACAACCGAACCCACCCCACACAGGGCGGTCGGCAGCACAGCCGGGACACACACCGCACCCCGCGGTTGTAGTGGGTTGTGGGTAGAGGGTAGAGGGAAGTGGGCGGTGGGTGGTGGGTGCGGGTAGGGAACTGCGGATATCTTGACCGCTGGTTCATTGCAGGAAGCGAAGTCAGCGAATGCATGCCGAGGAAGAGCGGAGAAGCGGAGCTGATCGTGACGGCAAAGCCATAGTTGCAGCTGCCAGTGCGGTACATACGGGTGCAGGATGAGGTGGATGCAGAACAATGCCTGCAGAAGACGCACTTGCCGATGGATTTCTAATGCGGAGACTGAAAAGTCTTCTCGGACAGAATCCGCATGGAAGTTGGGTATGTCGTGTCGTGTGGCTCAGAGTTGCGTCGCGAACCGTGGGGTGGGTGAAATTTTACATGCACGCCGAGGAGGTGGGAACCAGGCGCAGGGAGCTCACACCTGGGCGGGCTCGGAGCAAACCGCCTTCGTTGGGGGAGTTTGGGAAGATGGGCGAGGCAAGGTTAGGTGGAATAAGTTGAGGTTGCCTTAAGGTTGGTAGGCGGGGAGCGAGGGGAGGGGAGGGAGCTGAGCAGTGGCGGGGTAGCTCCACGTTCATTTTTTCCTGCAACCCGCCTTGTCTTTCGCAAGGCAACGCTTTTCATGTTGAAAATTTTGGACAAATGTGTGTGGCCTGACAGCCTTGCTTGAGCCCAGCGGCCCATTATCTGGCCGCGCGCATCCCTCACCTCCCTAGGGCGCCGCAAAAATGCAATGTTGGGTTGGTTTATCACCGTCGGCCCAGGTACGTACCCCCTTGGGTTGGCGGGGCAAGCCGCAAAAAGCACACAGACAGGGCTGAGATCAGGGATCTGGATAAACGGTCTTGGCATGGTGTGGACGGCGTTGAAAGGATCATCAGGGGTGCAAACTGCTGGTACTCGAATGCTTCTATGCAGAGAAAAGGAATTACTTGTTAGCCGCGCCAAATATCAACCGGTTCCGCTGACGGTAGTACAAACACCACATCACCGGCGGAGAGAGGGGTGCGCCGAACGACGTCGAGCCAGGCATGAAAAAATCCGAGTGTCTGGTTGGCTGGGTAGGGGGGGCTGAGATCGACTCCGAGCTGAAGGAAAATCTCCGAGATTTCAACCACCATCTATTTCTGAGTCAGTGCGACCTCGCCAACGTCTTGTCGCCTCACAATTGCCGGTCGCCCGAGCGAGTCTCAGCATCAGCATCATCATGGCTGACGATACACAAAACCGTTCGACGCTGTGCTACCTCGAGCTCAGCGCGGCAAACTCGGCCTTCGTTCATCTCTTGCCCGTGTTCAGGGGGCTCTGGGCGTCGAAGACGTCGGTTGAGATCAGCTCGGGGTATTCGACACCCCCCTGCTTCAACGCCTCCTCCATGACCTCCATGATCATGATGCTCTCACTCCACGGCAACGTCGCGCTCTCCTTCTTCCCGTCGCGCAGGCAGCGAGCGCACTCGTCCGCCTCCCAGAACATTCCGTGGCCCCAGTCGCGCGCGGGATCCTTCGGAATTGGGCAATCTACCACCTCGACCTTGCCACCACCATCCTTCTTGATGACCTTGTACTGCAATGGCCGGTACGCGGGGCCCATTACCTGGATCTCGCCACCTGACCCCTGAATCCGGATGGCTGGGCCACCGCTGTTGTGGCCGTCCACATCTGTCCCAACACGGAGAGAAGTGAGAGCGATACCCTGGCTCTTGTGCTTGGGGAACTGGACGATGATGCTGGTGGTCTCGTCGGCGCCTGTGTGGTACTTGTTGATAGCAGCCACGACCTTCGGAGCCTCCTTCCCCTCCTCAGGCTGGACGTGATAAAGGGCCTGGAAGACCCAAGTCAGAGAATAGATACCCAGGTCGAGGAGAGCGCCGCCTGCGAGGTCGATGTTGACCATTCGGTGGGAGTCCTTGAAGGTAACCTTGCCCTCTGGTGCGTCATTGCCGAACGACAGGTCGGCTATCAGCGATGAATGGTCAGCTCCGGCTCCAACTCCAACACCAGTTTGAAGGGCATGGCCCCTTTCCACATACCGACAGCGCGATAGACATTGCCAATGGCGCCCGACGCCACCAGCTCCCTGACCTTGATGCTGATGGGGAAGTAGCGTGTCCACACGGCCTCCATGAAGAAGACGTTCTTCTCACGCGCCTTGTCGACGAGCTTGCGGGCCTGAGCGGCGTTGACGGTCAGGGCCTTTTCGCAGAGCACATTCTTTCCAGCATCGAGGGCGAGCATGGCGTTCTGGAAGTGATGGCTGTGCGGTGTCGCGACATAGACAATATCGACATCAGGGTCCGCCACGAGCTCGTGGTACGACCCATAGGTCTTTGCCGTGCTCGGGCCGTCGATCTTGGTGATGAATTCGGCGGCGCGCTCCTTTGCGCTCGACGAGGCGACGGCGACAATTTCGTGGCGCACATCATGCACGTCGCGAGCAGCCGGGTTGGTGAGGAGATCCTTGCTGAACACTGTGGCTGCGTGAGTATGTGCTGTGCTTGATCTTCAAGCAGACCTAAGCGTATGGGGGTGGGTCAGGAAGGAAATGGGGAGCTCACTCTCAGCAATCCAGCCCGTGGCCATGATGCCCCACCGAATCGTATACGGGGTCGTCGACGCCATTGTGTCTCGTTATGTACGGATTACTTTTACCCTCGTTTTCAAATTCTGTTGCGATGTCGCGAAGCTGGGAGGGATGGGGGCTATGATCCTTATAGCTCTCCATTTGCTACCCCTCTTCCCCATCTCGGGCGATTGGGGTCCATGGCGGGGCAACTCACGGAGGATACGGGTAAATCGCCGAAACAACACTCAAGTAAAACACCAAGCGTCGGCAGACTTTCGGAATGAGGCCCGAATAGTCCTCTTGGCTTGATGAACGAATCAGCACGAGTCCCATCCTGCCAGAACGTTCAAACGGAGCACTAGTGGTGCATGAGCTGCGGTTCGAGCTTTCCAGGCTGCCGACGTCATTCGCTGCTTGAGCGTCGCGGGGTAACTTGAGAGCTGACAGATAGCTTTGCCCCGCATTTCCTGTAGAATCTCAGATGTCTCCTTCCTCCTGTTTTTTTCCATCACTTCCTTCTATCGTCAGATTAAAACACGGGTTCATATCAAGTGGCTGAAGTCGTGCAACATAGGTAGCTCAGATTGCTTCTTTTAGGTGTGATCCCAGTCGTCGCGGCGCCTGCAAAGGGGTACCAGCACATATGTAGCAACGGCTACCATCTCACGGGAGCTCCCGTCAGTTTCGCAATTCATCTAAGGTACACATTCATTGGTCAATCAATGTATCGCATGTCTCGAATCCCAACATTGCTGCCCAGCATAAAGAGCTTCGACCATCACCTTACGCGGGTGTCAAAACCAGCAACCACAACCCGGTTTGCTCAACGACTACCAGCACAGATGTCTACAGGTTCTGGCAACGATGGGTCGCAGCCAGGCGTCACGCATACGGCGGTGATGCCCGCGATGCTGTACGGCACCGCATGGAAGAAAGACCGCACCGCCGACCTCGTCTACGAAGCCATAAAGGCCGGTTTCCGCGGCATCGACACCGCCCACATGAAGAAACACTACAACGAAGCCGGCGCCGGCGAGGGCATCCGCCGCGCAATCGACGAAGGCCTCGTAACCCGCTCCGACCTCTGGGTAGGCACCTCCCTCTCCCCTCTCCTCTCTCCCCTCTCTAACCCCCTCTCCAGATCCAAACCAAGTACACCCCCGACGACGAGCCCTACGCCTCCTCCCCCTCCACGCCTACCATAACCTCCCAAGTCCTCGCCTCCGTCTCCGCCTCCCTGGACAACCTCTCCCCCGCCACCTACCTCGACGCTCTCGTCCTGCACTCCCCCTTCCCCGACCTCCCCTCCACCCTCGAAGCCTGGTCCGCCCTCTGCACCCTCGTCCCCTCCCGCATCCGCACCCTCGGCATCAGCAACGTCACCCTCCCCACCCTACGCGCCCTCGAGAAGGCCCCCGTCCCCCCGCTCATCATCCAGAACCGCATCCGGCGCGTCGAGCGCGCCTTCGACATCGACACCCGACGCTGGGTCGCTTCGCGCGCCCAGCTCGGCACGAGATACCAAGGCTTCTGGACGCTGACGGGGAACAGGGGGGAGTGGCAGACGGCGGAGTTTGTCGGGCGCGTAGCGAGCGGTACGGGCGTGGAGAGGCCGACGGCGTGGTATGCGCTGCTGCTGGCGGCGGATGTGGTGGTGTTGAATGGGACGACGAGCCAGGAGCATATGCGTGGGGATCTGGAGGGGCTGGAGAAGGTGAAGGCGTGGAGGGAGACGGAGACGGGGAAGGAGATGTGGGATGGGTGTTGGAGGGAGTTTGTGGAGATGATTGGTATGTGAAGGGATGGCTGCCGTTGGGTGAGTACCTGTCGGTGTGAAAGAAGAATGAGAGGCGCACAGGAATGTTACGTTGCCTGGGATGAGTGGTCGTCACCATAGGCTTTACACAATGCATTGTGCTCCGTCATGGGAAATCACCTGTCCGTCCGTGTTGAGAACAAAGCATGGTCTCCTCCCCAGCGGCCACCCGACCCGACCAGAGTTCGTCCGGAGCGGACCCGCTGGCGGGAAGTCGACATTGGAAATTACACTTGATGTCCGATGCCGTCGGGAGCCCGCACGTTGATGAGGCGTCCCGATCCGACCCGAACCAAACTTGGCGACAGCCAGCCACCTGCGATCCAGGCCATAATTTCACTTCAAGACAAAGGACAACAGCACAGATTGAGATTCAAGCAAGTCGCGGGTAAAACGAATGTCATCATTGCTGGAGGAGCCGTAGCTCTCTCCTTTTGGTATCCCGGTTCGTAAAAGCTCGTGAGTCTATCCATATCCGTGGATGATCCCGTGTATGCCTCCCCAGTCCCCTAAAGTACAATCCCAAACACCAAAGCTGTAAAAACGCAGCTGCCCGTTGAAAACGCATTGCTTCCTCAAATGCTTTCGTGAATGCTTTCGCCTTGACCTTTCGAAAGGTTGCAGAAGGTAAGGTCATGTGTATCGAAATGTAATCAACTATTTACAGGTGAATCGAAGTATGGCGGTTGACATGTCGCTTTCCTTGTCGCGAGGAGATACCCAGAGGTTGATATCCCAGACCGAAACAGGAAATGAATGGCGTCCGTAAAATGTATTCAGACAAGAATCGAAGTGAAGTCCAGGTTGACGAAAGGCCATCTAGGACGCGTAGGCAAAGGTGTTGCCATAAGAGCTCATGGAGTTGCCCTTGACCATGATGCCATCGGCCGCCATGAAGTATGAGTACTTCTCGACAAAGGAGTATGTCGCGTTGTTCTCAATCTGGTCGATGATGACCTGGAGCTGTCTGTTGATCTCGTCGTCGGAGCCGCCAAAGGCAAACTCAGTGATCCAAACGGGCTTCTTGAACTGATTGTTGACGTTGATGAGGTGCTGGAGGAAGGTGTTGGTATCGTAACCGTAGATGTGGATGTTGACAAAGTCGTAGACGCACTGGCCAGCACACGCATCAACCCACTTCTGGAGCCAGCCGACTCCTTGGTTAGAGGCGCCGCTGTTGGTGATGGACGGAGCGCCAATGCGAGCCTTGCCCGCGAAGGGGTTCATCAACTCGATATGAGACTTGGCAGCTTGCTCAGGCGAGAGGTTAGCCTGCCCGGCATGATCAGGCTCATTGAAGCTGAACAGATTCTTGGAGCCAGCATTGATCATCTTCTGAGCGTTGGAGGCCCATGTCGCGGGGAAGCCCTTGGTGATGCCCCAGCACATGGGGACAAACTCAAGGCCGGTGTTGGAATCGTCGGTCTGCGCCCAGTTGTAGGTCCACGAGATGTGAGAACCGCCGCCAAGGAAACGGCCCAGAAGGTTGGGATCATTGAAGGCGAGGCCGCGTCCGCGAGCGCCAGAGGGAGCGCCGCTGCTAGGAGGCGTGGCGGGAGCGGGATCGGCAGGCACGGGGTTGGCAGGAACAGGCTCGACAACGGGGACGGGGTCGACGACCGGGACCTCAATTGTCGGAGCCGGAGCAGGAGCGGCAGGAACAGCCACCGGAGCAGAGGGGCGGGGAAGAGCCTCAAGTGAAATAACCGGAGAAGGAGCGGCGGCGCTCGATGCGGCGACAGATGGTTTGGCGCTCTTAGACACTCTGCCCTTCTTAGTGTAGAACTTCTTGGCGCTAACGGATGTGGCCTGGTCCTCGTAGAGGGTAACATAGACGATGTCGGTCACGGTAACGACCTCAGTGACGATGGCGCGCTTCTCGTGGAGGCGCTGATGGTTGTGCTGGCGGGGACCGAGGGCGATGACGTCCTGGATCAAGCTGGCCGCAGCCAGAGCGAGGAGGGTTTTGGAGAGCATGGTGCTGGTGGTTGGATTTCTGCGAACGATTTTTGCAGTTGTTGGGAGATATCGCGGGCGAGTCCTCACTGCTGGATTGCGATATTTAGAGCAAAGTTGCTGTGCGGGTCTCTTTGTGTTGGTTTCTTTGGCCGTGAAGTGGAAGGAGCGGTTCAAGTTGCCAGCACGACAAGCGTGAAAGAGTGAAATGCGTGTTGGGTAGCACGAGGGGACAAAGTCTTTGTGCTAGAAAACACCGGATGAAAGAACGAGGTGCCGTGGGACCTTGAGATGCTGTTGTTCGCCTGTCAAAGGTCGCAAGAAGGAGTGATGCGTGTCGAGACCGAGAGACCTGTGGCGCCTTGACGGGGTAGGTCGTTGATGAGACTGGAGACGAGAGACACTCAAGACGGCTGTGCGTCGAAGCTGGCAACCAGGCTAGGCGAGAAAACAGAGAGGAAAAATGAAGGAAAAGGCCGAAGACCAGAGACGGGATGAAGGTGAGGGTGAAGCGGGAAAGAGAAGCAGATGCTGCAGATCCGAGCGTGGGTGAGACGGGATTTAAAGAAAGCGGTCACCGGCCGGCCTTGTGTGCAGTCGTTCGTTGTGCGCGGCGACTGGGGTCGAGGAGGGGGTGCGCTCCGGGCTGGCAGTGGGCGGGAGAATGACAAGAGCGATCCAGGCACGACAACCGTGTGGACGGGATGCTGTGCTGGGGTGATCAACAGGGGTGGGCAGACCCACTCCGCTTACACGCTGACGAATCGGAAGCTGGCTGGGCAGGGGCAGTTTGGACGAGAAGACCTCCAGAAGGATCGCTGACCGCAGTCGTCGATTTGGGAATCAACATATTTTTACATCTGGATAAATCGATTCTCTCCAGTGTCATCGCCCACCGTCTCCCACCCACTATGACCCGCCACCCGGGAAATATTCCGGGCACGGCGATTCAGAGCTTGAATAGAGCTTACTCTCACTGCAGCCACAGAACCCCTCAAATTGAGCCTCTCGCTCGTATTTTGCGGCAAGGCGTCGTGGCTGGACGCGACCCAGGCAGCCAGACCAGGACCTGAGCTGAGGAGACAGCTCAGCAAACCTGGGAGCCGCGACAGCTGGCAGCAGGGTAGCTCGGCCTTGGACAGCTCTCCTCTTCCCTGCTGCCCATCCTCGGCCCCGCCGCCCGGCCAGACTACGCAAGCTCGGAGTTCGGATGATGGATGCTATCCCCACCTAGCACTCCACCTGTCTGCTTCCTAGGACCAGCGAACGGAGAAGCCGGAGGCGAATCACCTCTTTCAGTAGCGTCTAGACTAATCTTGCCGCTATGCTACTGAAGAGCGCTACAGACGGTTGAGGTTTACACGCGCGATGCTTGAGCGCATCGAAGAGACGAGGTTGGGAAAGCCAGGCCCGCTCACAACCAAGGTTTGAGCGCGAGGTTGACCGGGGCGAATCACAGCTCCACTCCGGGATGGCGCTGAATCAGTTACCGCTGGCACCACTTGTTCGGCGCGGTAGTGGGGCATCCAGGAACTTTTCCAAGCTGATTGATCCACCGTCAGCCCGCCGTCCCTTGCTCAGTTCGCGGCGGCCGGACACAGGTGGGCATGTCACCACACCATCACGGCGTCTCGCCAATTGCGTCGCGCCTTGCCCATGCAGGTACGGTGCACTGCAGCGACCATTGCGAGAAAAAAAAAACCTGCGCGGCGCTCTTTACCCCTCGTTCTCTGCAGGCACACGGCGCCGTCGGCAGACGGATCGCGCAGAAAACGGACTAGCCACCGACGCTCGTGCCAACGCGATCCCCTTTCCGCCGCGTCCGTCCAGAGTTCCGAGCGGGGACCCGGCCATCGCGCTTTTTTTCGATGGCGGGACGTTGGCGGGCAAATCCTGCCCGTAACCCTTTTCGACACGCTGAAGCAAGGTGGCTTGACGACCCCTGAAAAGAAGAAATCGAGCGCAACGCCCTCCATTCGCCAGAGCGCTTCGGACAATCGCTCCCAGTCAGAACATACTGTGTAATGGAAGCTCGGTTGGAAAAGGGTGTCGCCAGTCCGCTGCGCCCATCGCCGCGATCGATGCGATGTGTCTTGACGTTTTCGTTCGCCCACGGAGGGTCACACTTCTTCAGTGTCGTTGACCCCTCCATGCCATTCTCTAGCGCTGTTTGAGAACCCCGCGCTATCGCGATCACCCGCACCACGTTTTGGTTCCCACCGTCGCTGGGCTCGACGGGAGCCTTGACAGGCGCGGTCCAGGGCGATGAAACGAGCAAGCGAAATTGCATCCGTCGCCACGGGGCGAGAGCACACTCGCTGCCCCTGTCTGAGAATGGAGCCAAGAAGCTTGTTTTCTTTCTTCTCTGGCTTCGACGCGCAAGCAACGATGCCCTTTTTGGCATCCTGGTCGGGGCCCGTTTCCTGGATCTAGACCGCACCTGGTGGTGGAGTGCGAAGATAGGAAGTTTCCACGACTTGCTGAGCCCCAACCTCCCTTGCCTCGGAAGGAAGAAACAAACAAACAAACAAACAAACGGCAAGCAGTTTGCATCTGGGGTCCATTTTGGTGCGCAGCAACCGGGCAATCCTCCGGCGAGAAAACGGTGTGCCTAGCCGGGCGCCATGAGTTTGTCTATCGATTTGCAACCGTCTGGTGGAGGTGCCCTTTGAGGAACGACCGGAACGACACCGTCGCCTCTGTTTGGCCCCTTAGCGACTTCACACCAGACTAGATCGCAACCTTATTGGACAAGCGCGCCGAACTTCATGTTTCGCAGATGATTCGTTGAACGGCCCGATGGAGTGTCGCAGCTGTTGTTCTTGCACCCGTGAGATTTCACGCCCGCGCAACTAATCGTTTCTCATTGCTGTGATGCCGCCGGTTGATTTGAGGAACATTGGAAGTGTGTTTACATGGTCGATATCTCCGCACCGCCAAGAAGACCATTATGAGGGGGCACGGTATAGTTGGCCGGCTGCTGTCAACACGTGGAATCAACACGTCCTCCACCAGGTTTGGTCTGAGTGGTCCGGTGACGGACTGGACCAGGAAAGACGGCAGAAGGGCGGAGTGGTGAGTGAGAGGTGGCAGCGAGAGAAATTCCGGGTTTGTGTGCTACCCAATATAGTTTGCAGGTTCTTAATCACGCTGTTCATCTCGACCCGAGACCGCGCCTTGTTGCACGTCCAGACGTTCCGAGGGGTGAGGTGGGGTGCTGGCCAAGGCCTAAATTGCCGAGCGAGGGGGCATGGGATCTAGAATGCTCAAGTTGGATTTACCCGCGCTGCGGTGATGGGGCTTTGGAGGTGAGTCGACGGCGCAGCGGATCTGAAATGGAAATGATGTGCTGGGTGTTGTGGGTGATCTGGTTACACGGCGACAGGTCGCGGCCGCCAGGAAACAGCAAAGCAACACCGGCATATTGCAACTGGTCAGACCATCCATCGGAGCCTCTGCAACCGCAACCGCAACCGCAACCGCTGGCACCGAAAGCAGGACACCGGTTGCGGGTCTGAGTTCCACCAGAGCGGACGGAGGCAGACTGTTCGTCCGGAGATGCCTGATGGTTTGGAATATGGCTCCCTTGAATAGAGGTATGGAGGGGACTCACAGCCGAGCATCCATCCATCTACTCGCGCCGAGAGACAGCCAGCCTCGGGGAAAAGCCTCGGTTCCGAAGACCAGGAAAAGAAGCAACAATGTCACGGTGGTGCTGAGACGGTCGCTAAATTCCAACTTGTCTAACGCCCTGCATTTGCCTCCGCATATCAGCCAGCAGTCGCGCGATATTGAGCGATCGCACAATCTCTCCTCTGGTGATACTGTGGAGGCGGACAGATGTGGCTACCAAATGACAACAGCCATACACTTTCCGCTCGAGGTGCGATGGTCCTCGATATCCATGAATATCACAATGTTACCTGAGGTAGGTAGTAGGGCTCAGGGCTTGACCAACATCAACCCTCCACAACAGTGCACAGCCAATAAATTGTCAGCACCCGCCAAAAAGAGAAGTCCAAGGCATCTTCCAGACCCTCGTGACCGACAAAGACGCAAAAATGAACTCCTGGAAGCACTTGATGCTATTCCAATGAATGCGTTGACGAGAGTGGGATTCGAACCCACGCCCTTTCGGACTACGGAATCATGAAGAACCATGATGGTATTAAGGAAAATCCTTAACGTAGCGCCTTAGACCGCTCGGCCATCTCGCCTTGGTTGATGGTTTGGTGAGTGTTTTCCTTGCTTGTGGGTGGATGGTTGGGAGGTGGTGCGAGTCAGGCGTTGTGGATGAGGGAGGTTGGTGATGGTGGGTCTGTGTCTGTGTCTGTGGGTTGAAGAACGTCGGGGAGCCGCGTCTTGTGGGACGTTGTGTGAGAGCGGTTCCTGTGGGGGAATGGCGGTAATCTTAAGTTGAGGTTGTGGATGGTGTTGTGGTGACTGAGGGGGGTGGTGCTTTTCTTTGAGGCAGGTGGCTTGCAGTGACAGGAGTGCTTGTTTGACGTTGGTGAGTAACTTGGCGTACGACTGGATAAAGATGCCAGGTTAGCACTGTCGAGCCTGGAAGTATTTACTTCTGAGATGATATACGCTTGGGGCCGGTGTTGTGCTGCAATGATGTCGCCACAGCCCTCTTCGGTATTGTTGACCAACTCCTGAGCTCGCATATCATCTTCATCTAGTGTGGTCACGGAGATCACTTAAAAGCACTACAGATGTCAAATGTGGCATAGCTCTCCCGAAACCTCTTGGATCGAGACAAAGGGTTGGCGAGGGGAAAGCATCATCTGTTGAAGCTCGCCCTGCAGGTAGGGGTCACAACAAGCTTCATCATGCGTGATTAAACACGGTCACGATAAGTCCACGATGAAGGTTGCTTGAAGTTCAACGGGGGCCATGCGTACATCGTCATGACAGGGTGTGCAGTGATGCGTATCGCACGGTCAACCTTGGGGGTCAATACAGGGTACGTGAAAATCTGCAGCCCAGCGCGACACCAGTCACTGTCAGGACACGTCATCTGAGCAACTGTACCCGAGCTCGTCACTATCGTAATAACCAAAGACCTGTACGTTGACTTTAGCACTCGGGGACTCAGAGGAAACGAGGAGCTTTCCCGTTTGACTTGTTATGGTGCCGTAGTCCGCTAATCAACAGCTGACCACAACTCAGGTTCAACTCTAGTAGTGTAATGTAGTTGATATCCGCATTGCGGTCAGTACCTACGTGGAAACTGAGTACCTGGCCACTTGGGCACGACGCCAGTGAGCTGATGGCCGCCAGGTGTCGCGACTTGCCTTTCAGGTAAGCTGAGGACGGGTTGGTGAGGGTCACCCGACCGAGTCCTCTTACGAGTTCTTGGTTGAAAAGTTGTTTAACTTGAATGCTGTGTTGCCCTGGCATGTATGAGGTTGTTGTCTGGGGACGATGAAGTTAAAAATGGTCGAAAGGGGCAAGTTGAAGATTTTGAAGTAGATTGCAAGGGGGGATTGCCTGGGTACGTAGGTAGGTATACTTGCGAATTTTGGCGCTCAGGGTGGCTGACTCCTCGGAAGTCCAACCTGTGAAGATCAAGACACCCGCAGTCGACCGCCATGACGGTGAGTTGTGGGTTAACTGGGAGTTCAAGCTGATGAGGAAAGAGTGACTGGCAAGCGTGCCCGAGATTGACACCCGTCTGGGCCTGCTAGGTGTGGGCCAACCAGTGACAGGCCGAGTTCATTTCCCCAGCCCCAGGGTGTCGCGCCAAAGCCCTTCTCTTCTCGACAACTTCTTCATCAAATCGAAACTGGAATTCAAGCTCAAAAACAACAAGCAATGCCACAGGATCGACAAAGTTGACCGGCCGATGATATCAAACTGGTTGGAGGAGATGTTTCCGCCAAGTGGTGCCAGCTGCTGGCGACCGCTTTGACACGGAGGGAAATATGACCCGACTCTGACCCCAACGAGCATAGGGCATGCCGATATCCCGCGAAGCAACGCTGGGAGCGGCAGTGCCCGGCCCGGCTAGGTCCTGGGGACAAACGACTGAGACTCACCGACCCCCGACTCTCTCCGTGACCATGGAACGATCGAACGTCATAAATGTCGACGGCGAGCTATGCGCGTACCCTTGACCAGCAACTTTCCCATCTCAACAAATAGCAGGTCCCTAGCTTCGTCCTCGAACAGGCCAGAAACGTCACCGACACGGCTGCCGCGAGAAGCCTTATCGTCGTTTTTTTTGTTTCTCTCTAGGAGGTGGCAGAGCACTGCCCCTCATCGAGGCGCGGAGAGGCTTGGCACACCCTGAGATCGACAACGGTGTCGCACGTGATAGCTTTACAATCGACCTCTTATTCCTCAGACGCGGGCGGGCTTTATGCTTCTGCTTTTCGCTCCTCTCATTGAATGGCGAGATAGCAGAATCTGACTGGCGCCATGGATAACACAATGAATGCACAATTGTCTACTCTCGCGATGCTCTCGGGCCCGCCCGACGACATGGACCTGACGATGGCATCACCTGATTTCGACTACGGCGCTTTTCTCGATCAACAAGACGACGCCGCTGATTACTTTGGCGATGAAAGCTCTGGGTCGAGCAACCCGCTGGCGGATTTGACTTCACAAACCCTTGATTCCGGGTCCGGTTCCCAAGCTCTCGTGCCAAGAACGGGTGTAAGTCCCGCTGGGAGCTCCAGCGGCGGTGCGACGCACGCCCAAAGGACAAGACTGGAGCGTCGAGGGCACACCAAAAGCCGCCGCGGTTGTTTTAACTGCAAACGAAGACGGATCAAGGTTTGCCTTTACCCCTTCCTCATCTACGACCTCACCTACTGACACCGGTCTCAGTGTCAAGAGTCTCGTCCTGCCTGCGGCCACTGCGTCAAAACCGGTCTCAAATGCGAGTATCCCACCGCGCCGGTCGTAGTTCACCAACCGCAGCATCAAATCCCCCTCTTCTCCCTCCAGGACATGCGCTTTTTCCAACACTTCCTCATCCAATGCTACCCGCACCATCCCCTCGGCAGCGAGCATCTCTGGACGCACGAGATCCCTTGTCTCTCCCAGAAATACGACTATCTGATGCATTCCATCCTTGGCTATTCTGCGAGCCAACTCATCGGCTCCGATCCCTCGCTGATCGAGCCCGCTATGGCCCATCGCTTGAAGGCCATAAAGGCCGTGAAGAGAGCGCTGGCGGAGGCACCCAGGGCGAATACGTTCGAGGAGGGGAACGCGCTCATGGCGACGTGCTTTGCGTTGACGTTTCAAAGTGTGCTGTTGGACGATGGCATGGTGGAATATATGACGTTTGTGAGGGGGATTGTCATCGTGGCGATTCAGATGTATATCAAGGGGGCGAAGTTGATCTTTGGAGAGTATCTAGGGGACGCGCCTGCCGAGCTGTTGAGGCCACATTTGGAGGGGTTAAAGCTGGTTGAGAAAGAATGGGTTGATGCAGCGGTCAGAGGGATTAAGGGGTTGGAACCGCTGTGTAAAGCTGAGGGGCGGGAAGTGGAAGGACAGTATTGGGAGAAGTTGCTGGCGATGGCGGAGAAGCTGTATGTGGGGGCGGTTGATGGTAATACTTCCCCTTTCGCGGATTACTTTGAACAGGATGGTGCTAACATTGAAAAGCGTATGAGGCGCTGAGACAGCATTACACGTGGTGGATGATGCTGCCGCACGATCACTTCCAGCGAGTCATCGACCCGTCCAACCAGCTGGGGATATTGCTGGCGACGCACTGGATCTCGGTGAAGTCGATCATGGCAACAATTACTGAGATGGAACACAAGTGTCGGACGAAGGAGCCGGAGAAGCAGCCGCAGACCGACAAGCATGATGCGTGGCAGGGCATTGGCAAGTGGTTGAGGTATCTGAATCGAAAGGTAGACGCGGAGCATCGACAGTATAATGCTTGGCCGTTTTGGGTGGAGGCACAGTTGGACGAGGATGCTGGGTGCTTTGGTAGGACGATATTTAATTAGGTGGTCGTGAAAGGGTGAGAAGCGGTCGATGTTTGTGATGTTGAGAAATATCATCCCATAAAGCTCCTGTTTATACCACTTCATTTTAAAGAGATTACATTGAGTCCCTCGATGAAAACTCGCCTCGCCAAGCATCATGAGATTCTTCCTCGCCGTAATCCCCCGTCTGCCCCTTAAGCTTCACATGATGACCAGATACCTGTAAATCAGACACCAAAAGTAAGCAACATACAACCAGTCTCCGATTCGTCACAATCCGGTCGGCAGAATGCCCCACGGAACGCCTGCCGGGTCACAGCCACGGCACGCAGCCGGAAGCAGCACCGAGAAGTGCCCCACTTTTCGTATTCCTCGCATTGAGGGAAATGTGGGGCACACTCTCCCGTCTGTCTCAACGTCAAGTTGCCATGCGGCAGGTGCAGCGCCACGCGCATGGTCCCGCGCTCAGTGTTGAAAGACATTGCTGCCAATGGGGTCTTAACACCGCCCCGTGACTGGCGCAATGGGTTGCGGTTTGTGCCTGGGTGCCGTATCCTTCGCTTTGTGGCGTGATTGGCTGGGGAAAGGTTGGGCGAGGAGGGCGCGATGGATGGGGATGTATAAGTGTTGGGATGTTTTCTGGGTTTGGGGTTTGGTTTCTTCATCAGGGTGTAGTGCTTAATTTGTTGTTTTGTTCATCATTATCGCGGTCAGCAACATCGAAGGGTTAGATCATCAGGAATATCGCAACACATAGCTACAGAAACGTCATCCAACCCAACATCGATTCATCTTAACAACCCAAAAACCTCAAGTCATCAACTCCAAGATGGCATCCCAAATCTACCCCTCTCCGCCTTACAACACCCTCCCGGACGACCCCTTCTCCTCGTCCCATCGCCTATCCACCTCATCCACTTCCACCGGACGGCCCGACCCCAACTCCGACAGCCACTCCATCATGACGGCCCCGCCCCCCTACGACGCCGCCGCAACCCCCTTCCTCCCCACCATCCAGCTGCAAATCGAAACCCCCGGCAAACCCATCCTTTCCCTACCGCTGCCGCCTCGCCCGGACCCGATCCCCATCTTCACCATTCCCTCCTCCTCTTCTTCTGAGGACTCCCCCCTCACACCAACCTACCTCTCCCTGCGCCCCACCCGCTCCTCCGGCTCCTGCTTCCTCATCTCCCCCTCCTCTTTGGACCCCTCCTCCTCTGAAGAGGAATACACCCCCCTCAGCACAACAACCTACCGCTTCGGCCCCAACCGTCCCCCCCTCGTCCGTCTCTACCTCCCCGGCACCGCCACCCCCACATCCAACCCCTTCCTCTCCCCATCCCCCTCTGACCCCTCCCCCGACGCGGACGATAACGACCTCTCCATCTGGGACTCCTTCCCCCTAACCTCCCCCTCCCTCCTCTCCCGCACAACTCAATTCCGCTCCCGCCTCGGCACCCTCCAATGGCGGTACGCCTCCCGCGCCGAGCGCCGCGCCATTTCCCCCCCGCCATCCTCCCTTCTAGTCCTCGAACGCATCGTCCGCGTGTCCCGCTCCGAAAACCCGCACAAGCCAGAGGAGATCCGCACGCCGGTCGCGCAGCTGATTCGCAGTGAGGAGTGCAGGAGTGCGGGGAGTAGCAGGAGTAGTGCCGGGAATGGCGGGCGGTTGGTGGTTGATTTGCGGGGGTGGGAAGTTGAGGGGGAAAAGGGGGAGGGGGAGATGGTGGTGGTGATGGTGGTGACGACGGCGTTGGTGATGTTGAAGAAGGAGGTGGATAGGCGGAGGGCGCAGCAGATTATGGTGATGGCGGGGGCGTCAGGGGGTGGGCCTTGATGGGTTGGGGGAAGGGGGGTTGTGGGATGGAGGGGAAGGGTTTTTTTTTTGTTTCTTTCTTTTTTTTTTGGGAGTTTGATCTAGACGGGTTGGTTATCAATATCTTGTGTTGTATATGTACAGTAGATATCTAGAATGCAGCGCTCCCTCGTGCCGGTCTGTTCTGTTCTGCTTGTTTTGTTTACCCCCCCTTTTCCCTCCACCTCCCTATCACCACTTTCGCACCACCACCCACCAGATAAATAACCATCTAAATTTACATACACCACACGAATAATCACCTCCACATTAGACCCAAAACTACTCCCCCATCCCCTCCCGAACCGCCGGCTCGGGACACCAAAGCGCAATCACATGCCCTCGCCTCGGCACATCACGGACAAGAACAGGGGTTTCCTCCGACGAAGCCCGACCTTCGCGTTTTGGCAGGGCAGACCTACCTCCCATACCGCGGGACGGTCCGCCGTCCTCCACAGCCTGCTCCGATCACTATGTACCCAAGTGGATCACTGACAACCGATTCCATGTCGCACTCAAAACAGTGTGCGTTTGTTCATTGATGTTGTACTGGCTGGACTGCGCGCTCATCAGAGAACCTACTCCCGAGTCAAGGCTAGCTGATGTCCCCGCCACCCGCCACGTTAAGCACAAAAACCCAATATACCCATCACTCGCTCGTGATCTGACCCTTCACAACATGGCTATCTGCACCTGCGAAACCTTTCTTTCAACAAGCAAAAAGTCTACCAAGCAATATAATGCCCTTATGCATGTAAGCGTGACACCCGCAGGTGAACCGGACCGTCTGATCCCAGCTCTACTAGTCCTCCTTCCCGCTTCCATCCATCCCAGAAACAAACCCCAACGTCCGATCAAGGCTGGACTGATTCTCGTTCCAGCCGACCATAAAATGCAAGTTTGGATGTAAGCCGGACTCGAGCCATAATCCCCGCGTGTGCGCCTTTCTGGCATGACATGACATGAACCCGTTGCCCCCTTTTTGTGTGTGAGAATTACTATTACGCCGTCGCATACTTTGCGCCGAAAAAAAAAAGATAAAAGAGACCAAAAAAACCCAAACCAACCCAATGTCTACCCGCCTGCCCCCGCCAAAACGCCGTCATGGGCTAGAGCCGCTAAGAATGTCATCACACAATACCATCGTACACCGCTTATCGACTCGGCTGTTACGAATTTCGGTCGACAGTTTTCTGAGGCTTGTAGTTGGGAAGTTCGTCGAACCAGCCCATAGCCTCGTTATATCGGTAGGCGTGGAATTCGATGCCGTACGGCTTCGGCTCGATCGCATAGAGTATGCCCAGCGGCACGTCGAGGTCGGCAATGTCGTCTCGCGTGAGGTCCATAAAGTAGGCCATCAAGACTCGGCATACCGAGCGGTGGCTGATGATGAGCACGTGGTCTGTGATACGCTCAATCTCTCGCACCATGTCTCGGAGACGGCTGATGACCTGCAGATACCCCTCGCCACCGACTCCGGGGTAGATGTACTGGAGCTTGTCTCGGGATCGTTTGTCGTACTCCTCGGGATATTTCTGCTGAATTTCCTCGTATGTCATCCCCTCGAAAGTTCCAGCGTTGAGCTCGTTGAGCATCTCCCAGTTCTTGACGTCATAGTCGTCGTCGGCATCGAAGTATTCCGCCGTCTCAATGCTTCGCTTGAGCATTGATGTCCATACGCAAAAGTTCTTATCATCAAGCTCCTGGTTGAGCTCTGGGTACGGTGGTGTATGATCACCAGCCTTCGGTGGGAACGAGGACTGGGCGATTTTGTCCTTCTGCTCGATCAACCACTCCTTTCGCTTTTGAGTGATGAAGTTGTAGAGCGCCTGGCCGTAATAATGGCCGCGCTCCGTGAGCTCCGAGTCGCCGCCCAGCTTCTGGAGCTGATTATCCACGCTTTGGCCGTGCCGTGTAATCCAGATTTGCCGTGGCGAAAGATTGAATGTTGTGAGGTAAGATGCGATACCGCCGCTCAGAAAGCCCTTCAGCCTATGATGGACAACCTTTCTGCCGACATCGATCATCTAATCCGTGTTAGACCTTGGATGCCTAGGGCGACGGATGGAAAGACATACCTGGATATATTGCAAATCATTGTCCTCCTCCCACTGGCCTATTTGCTGATAGGCGCTCTCGTACGCCTTGACGCGCTGCTTGAAGTCTTCCAAAGACTTCATCGGATCTTTGTCCTTGTAGTCGGGCCCAGACAGCTTCAGACGCATGTTTGCCTCCAGCAGCTGTTCTATCATCAGTCCTGACACAACTTCGGGGCATTGGGCTGGTACCTACGTTCTGGTCGGTGCATATGCTCTCAATGAAGAGAATGCCAAGCTTTGGCTCGCGCTCTCGAATGTGGTTCACCAGCAGCTTCCGCCGCTGAATGGTGCTGTTGGTGGCATCGAGAATACCCACGGCGCCACCCCCGTGAAGCAGATAGTCCAGGAGCTCATCCAGAGTCTCCAGCGCAACCTGCTCGCGAAGCTTGGACGCAGACTGGTTCTTCGGGTCAAAGAACTTGGCGGATTGATCGATCTTCTCGTGAGCTCTGGGGCTGCAGGGACAATTGGAGCAGTTGAGGTCGAGCGCGGTAGGCTCGTCATCCTGTACCACGATGTGGGGAGGCGGGGCGCCGTTCAAAAGGATATTCGCGGCGCGCGTCGGTGCGTCGTCCTTAACGTTTGCCGAAACCGGAGCCGAATTCTTAGTGGGCGAGGTCATGCCGGCGGCGATGCGCCTGCGATTGCCCACGTTGAAGATCCTGGTGTTGTGCTGCTGCCAGGAAAGATATCGCTGGATCTTCTTTGTGATATACGACTTTCCTCGGGCGGGCAATCCCACCATGATGATGACCAACTTGGACGCAACATCTCGGTCGGGGATGCGACCGTCGGGCGATGCCTTCGAACGGGTCATGCCCGGGATGTTGAGAGTGGTCGCATGAGGTCGGACCCTCGGAGTATGCGTGCCGCTGTTGCTCCGCAATGGAGGGCTTTGCAAGGTCAGTCTATGACACACACATGTTGGGAGGGGCGAAGACTGGTTCGTTCAGGCTGGGGCGTGAAGGGATGCAAAACCAAAAGGGAGTCGAGTGCTTGCACTAACATTCGAGGCGATCCCGGTGCAGTAGATGCGAGACTGCGACTGTACGGGGAGTCATATGTGATTGAGGGCGGTGCTGGTGGTCGGCCATCGAGGGACAACTCGTCGTGCAGCGACCTCAGGGCGTGTGCCAGCGACGGATGGGCAGCCGCAGGTGGCAGCAACACATCGTGATGGTTAGCTGCGATGCCATGGGCTTCGCCGTTCGAAGTGATTGTCGGCGACGAGGGTGCTGTTGCGGCGAGGCTGCTTTTCATGGCCAGCTTGCGCAAAGACTGCGGTGGCAACCCACCGAAGTCTTGCCGGAAGAGGGTAGAGTTAGCCGTATTGGTCGTAGTGGTCGCTGAATCCGAGGGGCGGAGAGCGAAATGGAAGGCTTGATTCCGCAAGTGAAACTGGGAGAAAAAAGAGAGGGCGAGTAGAAACCTTTGTTCAAGAGACCCGACCTGTCAGGAATGACAGCAGAGGGTCGTGACATGGGAGCCAGATGGGGCTCAACGCTCAACGGTAGAGGGCTGTTGAACTGTGCGCTGCGGCGCTAAAGTTAGCTTGGAGTATTTGGGTCCGTCTTATCGGGGGACGGCTGAGTGGACAGAAAAAAAGGTTCCTCGGCCGACGATCGCAAACACCAAACTGTCGATGCGCCACGCGAAACCGGTGATTCACAGGTCGGGTAACAGATCATGGAAGGGTAGTTATGACGGTCGCAATGTCGGCGTTTCGACATACCTGTGGAGCGCTTTAGTTGGCAACTTTTGGCCACTGTGGAATTTGTGTCTGAACAGAATAATGTGTGCGGGTCGGATCCTTGAAGGCTAGCGATGCCTGCTTCGCGAGCTGCGGGTTCAGGCGAGTCTGTCAGGGGGGTGGTGGGGGTGACGTCTTGAAGTCAAAGTTTCCGTCACTTGGTACTCCCGAGGTTGGCTGCCCCCTCAAAGACAATCTCAACCAACCCGTCTCAAAGCTTCGGCCATATTCTTTGTTCGCCAAGGGCCGTGGAAATGAAGACGCGAGGTTGAAGTTGCACCTGGCAAGGTCGCCGATACGGCAAACCAGCCTCGCTGTCAGACTCGGGCTTTCCCCCACGACAACAACTTCGAAACTGGTTTTCTGCGAAGGGCTGTGTCTGGCGACTCTCGTTTGTGCTTGCTTGGCAGCGCAACCTTAGGCGCAGGACAGGATGGGATGGTGGGCAAGTGTCTTCGGTTCTTAGCATGGAAGATGATGTCCGGGAAAAGAATCAGATGGGCAAAATGGGAATACGATGAGTTGATAATGGGAGTTCGTCTCCCTCACTCTCTGGAGATAAGCTGCCCTTGTGTCTGTGCAACTGATAGCTGCTGCTTCTTCTCGACTTGCTCGGACGGAGCCATCCACACCAAATTCTTTGCATAATCGCGGCAGCCGGCGCCTGAAAGACCCCCTTAAAAGGCTCTCAAAGGACGACCAAATGCCCCTATCAGCGGCCGTACCTTGACCATGTGCGCCACAATGGGATGGACTGACTTTCATCTCAAGTTGCTCAAGGCTTCCGGGGGAGCTGTGGAGGCACCTCGTACAAAACCCCCCCGGCCTTGAATAGGAGTCAAGGATAGGCCACTGCGAACATCGGGCCAACGTTAGAACCCTGTCATGTCTCTCAACCAGCGCATTGCTGGCCGCACCTCCCAAGCGGAACTCAATGGCCCACCTGTCAGCCGGGCTGAGTAGAGGACTGCTGAGCCCGGGCACAGCGTCTTTTGGGATGGCAAGGCTGTGGTTGAGCTGCAGAAACAGGGCGTCAAATCGGATCTCCAGCAAATCACCCCCCGCATTTCTCCGTTGTCGGACTTCCGGCCGTCTCACCCCGACGCGGGCGCGAGACACCGAGCGCAAGCACGCCTTCGTTATCATCGTCTGCTCGACTCTCGCATCCTCGCCAAAGAAGCCTGAAGAAAGACCATTCGTGCCAGCATACGGGGATTCGGCCAGAAGAGACGACTAGCCGATGCACAAGACGGAACACCCAGAGAGGGGACCCCCCGCCCATGCAGGGCACTCTACTTTAGAGCGCGGCGATCGAGGTGCCGGAGATCTGCTATGTGACCCTGCAGCTCGATGTTGAAGTCATTGCGGAGAGTCACCCATTCTACTGATTGGTGTGAGGGAACGCTGCTACCGTGACTACGTACGTGCCAAGGCGTGGGGTTGAGTTTCTGATGGCAATCTGTCTCTCCATGTGAGGGGGCTCATGAGGTCCGGCAGATTGAGCCTCTGGATCGTCTTGCTGCTTGCATGACCCACCAGACCTTCGCATACGCAACCCCAGACGCAAAGACGCAGCAAGATTATTTCTGTTACAAGGCTGCGCAATGGTCCGCGAATAAACGCCCGGAGGAGACGGATAGTATAGTTCCCAAGATTCTGACTTTTCGTCAGACAAAGCCGTTGGTGGGTCACCATGTGGACGATGCCTGTCAAGGCCCTGGAGGCGTCCTTTCTGGGGACGCCCCTCCAGTTCCATTTGAACGGCAACGTTGAGACCTGCAGAACGTACCACCCAGATTTCCGTGGCAATGGAAACCTGGAAAGAAACCTGGAAAGTAGCACTCTGAGCGACGCAACTGTCTTGGAATAGAAAGGCCATTCATCTCTGCTGAGGAATGGGATGGTTGTGTTCTAGAAGAGAGCAAAGGCTTCCCTACAGGCGCCACTGGTGGGGAGAAAATGTGGGGTAAAACGCCAGAGCTCCAAATCGATTTAAATTTCATCGTGGGGTCATCCCGCCTTGCGAATTGAACTACTTCCTGCCCGCGCGCGAGATGCAGAAATTGTTCTTTCCTAGCCATCCATCCCAGTAAGGTACTCGCGATGGTTTCCCATGCCCTCCTTGGTCTCAGCTCCCTCTCGGATTCTTCTGTCTTTTACGACGCTGCCGGCTTGTGGCCCTAGACTGGCAGCAACCCCGCCTCATCGTACAACGCTGGTTGACACTTCGGTCTCGCGAAGTCCTGCGCTCGGATCCCCATCCCGGCCTTGGGACATTCGTCTACTGCACCATTCACCCCTCCTGGACTTTCAGTTCCACAGCCCACGGTCTCATAGCCGACAGCCAGCGCCTGGGCCGGCCAAGATGCCCGACGACGATGTGTCGATCGCCGCGGCGCTCGCCGCCCAGGACCCAATCATCCCCGAGCTCCTACGCTACGAGCTCGATCACGGCGTCTTGATCCCTCTGAAGACCACTCTCGAACTCCGAGATGACCATGTTACTGGTCGTGTCCTCATTACCCGAGCGCCAGTTAAGGCAGCTAATCCCGCCATAAGGTATGTCGCCCGTCCCATGTGTGGTGCTGCACTCTGCGACAGACGTCCATGGCTGACCCTCGCCTAGCTTGCTGCGCAACCTTCTACCTGAGGAAATCGTTAAGGGCGCTCCTCATCTACGAAGATGTGCCAAGCCGTGCGACCTCCCTGCCCACCTGAAGACGCAATTCATGAACGAATCTCCGCAAAGCCGACAAATCCACACGGGAAAGTCGAACTGGATCTACATTATACTTGGTCCCGAGCCGATGCTATCACGCGATGAAATCGTCCGGGCACTTTCCACGGTTGAGGGCCTGGAGGAGGAGATCTTCATCCGCAGTGTTCCGGTACCCATGGTTGCCCCGACATCCCAAGTGCAAGCGGCGATGTGGTCGCAGCACTTCTGGCCGACGGTATACCGCAAGAACAATCCCCTTGGCCCACATCCCTCTATGGTTTCCCGAAACACAGACGAGATTGTCAACGACGCTGCGATATGGATGACGCTCGCCCACCAGGTTGCCAACGAGTCGCACGCTGCTGGCCACGGAGAGGCGATGGGCGCTTGCATCGTCCACCGCCAATCAGGGAAAGCTACAATTGTCGCCCTTGCTGCCGATGCTCGCTGGCGCGAGGGCGGCAAGACTGGATGCACCGGCAACCCAATGGCTCACTCGGTGATGCGCGTCATCAGCATGGTTGCCCAGAAACTGGTCCGGGCCGAGGAGAGAAAGAACGACACACCCATGGATCACATCCTCGAGTTCGAGGCGTTCCAGGACAACCCGATTTCGGAGGACGAACAGAGGGTCTTTGAACTGGACCACCCCTGTCCTGACGGCTACCTCTGCCATGGTCTCGAGCTGTACCTCACGCACGAGCCTTGCGTTATGTGCTCAATGGCAATCCTCCACTCGCGTATGGGCAAAGTTGTCTTCCGTCATCGTATGCCGTTGACGGGGGGTCTCTCCGCCGAAGACCGCGGCTGTGGCCATCCGACACTCAAGGGAGCCGATGGTGGCCGGGGTCTCGGTCTATTTTGGCGCCGGGAGCTCAACTGGAGCTTGATAGCGTGGGAGTGGGAGTCTGGCGGCTCTCTCAAACCGCTGCTGGTCGACATGAGCGTCCACTCGTAGAGCCTGGGCAGAGGTTCGTCAAAGCATAGACCAACAGCATTCGGCTACCCCGCGAGGTTTACAGTTTGGGTTGCAAAACAGAAAGTCAGAGGAATTAGGTAATCCTCTCGTCGGCTTGGCGTTATTGAACAGCATTTGTGAGCGCAGGATCGGATGGGTACGGCGTTAGGTATGCGGCCCGGACTGCGAGCCGTTCATTAATGATAGGAGATTGCGGAATTGAGGGGATGGCGTCTGGGATTTCATATGGCCTTTCAGTTTTCAGGGGATGTAATGTTTTGCATGGGGTTACCCAGGGGACTATTCAACAGCAACTTAGCATCTGGAAGTTACTGCGCAGTGGTAATAACCTATCCTGGATCAATACCGATGTCTCTCTGGTCCAATCGCGTCTGTTTAGTGTTACTTTTCCATGGATCGCTGCTGGCTTCCTTACTCGTCGCTCTGCTGGGAGGAGCCTCTTGAAATATCGGCTCGCCGGCTGCAGGTGGTATCACAAACTGGATCTGTCAGACTTTGTCATGCCGCAGCCGGCTTGGAACAATTGTTGGCAGGTCGTTGCGGCCGTAGCAGCGTGTCGCAACAATAACGTGGCAGCTGGGATGCAGGTACATGCGGCTGTGATGCAAGATCCAATGTAGGCACATGAGACGGAGAGGCATGGGGAGGCTCAAGCCAAATGTGGAAACGTGGGAAAGAGGGAATATCCCATTCCAGGTTGCTGTAGGTAGTGTCTCGCGCGCGGTTTAATATGTATGGGATTCCAATGCGTGACGTGACTCGTTTTTGGGATGGGATGCGTGGTCGTACTTGCTGTTCCTGGGATGTTTAAGTATGGCAGGGACGGAGGGATGTATGTATGTACCTTTTGTTCTAGAGCTGGGCTCGTTTCGAGAACGTGTGGGATTTATTTAATCTGAACCAAGTGAAGCTGTAATCGGATCGGTAGAGGCCTTGGTACTCGAAAGAGTCCAGGTTCTCATGACATGGAAGAGCTCGCTGCGGGGGGTGGGGGAGCATCTTAAGTCATTGTAGCAAGCCACACAGTGCGGAGGTAGGGGCGGAACTTCCCTCCAAGACTGCTGTCCCGTTCATTGTGCATCACCCATTGCGCGCGATTTTCAGATTGCTGGTTGTGAACTCTCGAGGCGATTCGTTCACTAACCCATCCATCTCACTGACCGAGGGTACGTCATTCGGTTTGCTTCGGGGTAGGGATCGACCGCTATATAAGGACAACACACCGGCGTAGGGATCAACGGAGCCGCTGGATACGCGGCGTACGGTGTTCTGAAGTGTGTGACTCAGCTTGCCGGCGAAAAGCGGTGGGGGAAACTGACAGGACACAGCCTGAGGAGAAAATCAATCGCATCCAGGCTGAGGTTACGGACGTCAATTCGTGGGTGGCCTACTGGCAATATTTCATGCTCACCTGCCTACCAACTGATGGGTAGCAGCAGCCACTGACGAGCCTCGCTCACCATCCTCAGTTTCCTCACCTGATAGGAATGCGACGGTAAGAAGTCGAATCCAACCATCTGTTCAAGGTGGCGCCACACACCAGCTCATCGTTTCTCGTTACCACGCTCGCCAGCCCCATGATTCAATAACATTTACCCCCCGTCGTTCCAGTCTACAACAGACGCACTGGAGCCGGCTGAGACAAATTTACAACTTAGCCTTCCCCCCTTCGTACAGCAGCAACTGCTGCATCGACGCCGAAAATGCCGACTTTGGCGGTGACCAACTTCAACATCGTCCTAGCTGTGCTAGGCGGGTTCATCTCGCTCTTCGGCTTGGTGTCCTACCTCGTCAAAGAGCACTTCTACCTCAGCGAAGCGCGTACGTCCCCCCTATCTTGTATCAACCTCCCCCTTTCTTGGCCCTGCCAAGGATATCAATACTTGGCACCCCTAACCCCCCAAACAAACAACCAGCTTACACGCATTCTAGTCATCTCGCTCCTTGCTGGCGTGATATTCTCGCCCAATGCCACGAACCTCATCCGCCCACTAGAATACACCTCCGGCTCAGCCGCCTCCGTCGACCTTATCACTCTGTACTTCTCCCGCCTCGTCCTCGGTGTGCAGCTCGTCCTCGCCGGCGTACAGCTACCTAGTCGGTACCTCGCGCGCGAATGGAAGCCTTTGTCTCTCCTCCTCGGCCCGATCATGATCGCCATGTGGCTGGCGACCTCGCTGCTGGTCTGGGCTCTCGTCCCGGGGATCGCGGGGGGCGGGATGCTCTACGCGCTGGCAGTGGGCGCGTGCGTGACGCCGACAGATCCGGTGTTGTCGAATGTCATTGTGAAGGGGAGATTTGCGGACCATAACGTGCCGAAGGAGTTGCAGCGGATTATCATTGCAGAGTCTGGGGCGAATGATGGGTTGGGGTACCCGTTTTTGTTCTTTGCATTGTATTTGATCAAGTATAGCGGGAGGGAGGCCATGGGGATGTGGTTTGGGGAGACCTGGGGGTATACGATATTGCTGAGTGTGGCGTATGGGGCGGCGGTGGGATGGTTGGCGAAGGAGCTGTTGCATTGGGCGGAAGAGCGTAAGTTCGTGGATCGGGAGAGCTTTTTGGTGTTTGCGATTTCGCTGGCGTTGTTCATTGTGGGGACCTGTGGCATGATTGGGAGCGATGATGTGCTGGCTTGTTTTATTGCTGGTAATGTCTTTACGTGGGATGACTGGTAAGCAGTGGTCGTTGCCCCTTTTGAAGGGGTGAAAGGGGCTGACGGGGAGGTGTTGTTAGGTTTCGGTTGGAGACGCTGGACGACTCTCTTCAGCCAACGATCGACATGTTGCTGAATGTGTCGATATTTATGTGGTATGGGGTGGTATGTCCGTGGTCGAGCTTCAACGATAATGGGGTAGTTCCTATCTACCGGTTGGTGCCGCTGGGCATCTTGGTCCTTCTGCTTCGGCGGTTGCCTTGGGTCTTTGCCATTCACAAGTTCATCCCGCAGATTGAGGAGGTTCGCCAGGCGATATTCGTGGGTTTCTTTGGACCCATTGGGGTCTCGGCCATCTTTTACCTCTTCATCGCTGTAGAGTTTCTCGACGATATGGAAGTGGAGGGCCAGGAACAGGCGAATATTGATAAGCTCAGCGAGACCATCCGCGTCGTCGTGTGGTTTCTTGCCATATGCAGCATTGTAAGTCCGATTCCCCCAGAGCTCCGGAGTTGTCACAGCAGTGGCTAACCGCTGTCTCAAGGTCGTCCATGGCTTGAGCATCCCGCTCGGAAAGCTGGGTTTCTACCTGCCTCGGACCTTGTCGAGAGCGACAGCAGATGATCGAGAGGATGCGTCCCCGTTTACGATAGGCAGCAGAGTTAACCTTGTGGGATTCCGGGGCGTGTTTCGTCGCAGCCGAACGGGGTCTGGCTCGACAGGTCAGACAGGCCACAACACACCGACGCCGTCAACGGTGTCCGCGGGTGCCGTCTATAGGATTGGTGGTACCATTATTCCCGCGGACGGTGCGGCACAGAGGTCTGATCCTACGGGCAACAGTCCGGCGGTGGGTGGGGAGTCATCGACGTTGGACCCAGGAAGGACAATTCGCTTTCCCGATGAGTTGCCACGCGGGACAGCTGCTTGAGCGATGGACGCAAGTAGGCATGACGCGATTGCTAGAACAGACGCGTCCTCTTGGCTCTTTACACGCGGTGTTGCCGTCTGCCAACCAAGCGCTACCGCCAAGGGTACGCTATTCAGCCGGAATGGAAACGGGCGGCATCGGATCAACCAGTCATCGGCCTCTAGCGAGTTATTCCGTGATGGCGTTGCATTTGAACTCTAGCGGTGGGTTGGAGGCCGTCGAGGAACTGGTACGCACTGCACTGATCAGTGAAGAAATAGTTCCCTATCTTATCTGTCGAGGACGAGCGTCATGGTGTGCAACGGGACTGATCGGGATGATTCAAAGCGATGTCGGTGGATCAGAAGCTGTACTGTGTACCACCAAAACCGGTTCACCGTCCACGAGTTACGTGATGGCCCCCTGGTCGCCGTGCGTGATGGTGTGAAGCCGGAAGCCGTTGGATGCAGCGGCTGCCAATCCCAAGTCTCCGTTGTGCTCTTGGTAACGTTGGATGCAGGGGTGCCTGGCAGACAGGCACTCGGAGGGGGGTTTTGGTTTGAGGAGGGAGGAGGGTTGGTCACGAGATCTGCCCCTTCCATTGATGCTTGAGTTGCGCCTGAGTTGAGTGTCCTTCCTGCCTAGGGATGCGGGCTGATAACGAATGCTTGTACAAGGCCTCAGCGCACCGTTTGTTGCAATGGCTTGTCACACGACTTGAGAAGGTATCTCATCACTGAAATCGAGGCGAAAGGTCTCTTGATGGCTGGCATCTCTATCCAAGTTTGCCGACCCTGTTTGGTTCCAGCCTTATCTCTTACCAACTCAATTCAGTTTTGCTGGGGCTTGAGATGATGTGATAGAGCGGGGCACTAAGGAGTTCGGACGATTGTTGCTGGCGAGCGATTAGGTTTGCAAAAATCTGACAAGCTGCAATTCCATCTTGTTCCGCAATTGCATCGCACCATGCCGTGAGAACAGATGGCGTGTGGTCTGGATTCTGGAACGGAGACGCAATCCCACAGACTAGAAGCAACTAAGAGGTTACTCGAAATTTCGCCCAGCCCCAGCGTCTCGTCGGATTTGCTGGGTTTTCTGGTGGTCCAATCCGTGAAACGGGTCGCCGAACTAACTAAACTAACGTTAGCTTAGCGAACAAACGGGGTCGGGGCCTCATCGCCTCCACTTCTCTGAGGCAGGGACACAAGTGGGCAACTGACACATCTGCTAGCCTGACGACGCATTCGAACCGGTTCGCTGTCTGTCGTCAGCTCTCGTATTTCTGCTGGAGCCTCCAGCCCGTCCTTACTTACACGTCGCCAGTTATTATCCTCATCGTCGAGGCAAGGCAAGTCACATCTTCGGCGCGCCCCGATTATCGGATAATACGATACGCTACCCCGTCGTTGGCCAATTGGGTCGTCGTCCCGCCCCGTCGAACTTACCGCCTTTCGCACAGAACCCCTGGTCGTTCACGATCCCCAGCCGTCCACTTCGCCAGACGACCACACTTTTCAATTGCGAGGATATCATTGCTTTCGATCCGGTTCTTTGCAACACCGGCAGTCCCCGTCCATTCCGCGATCCGTCCCCTTGCATTGCTTCGAAGTAGGCGTAAGCTCTCGCACCGACCCGACTCCGATTCAGACTCGGCGAACACTGCGATCTCGCGTCTTTGCGACTCTGCTCGATACACCGGACCCCCTCAACTCGGCTCGACACACGCGACAGGCGCCGAGGACGGACTGGTCCCAACACGCAAATACACGGCCACTTTGGCCAGCGAGCCATTTCGAGGGTCATCTTCCCGGAGGCCCGCTCCTTGCCAATAATCCGCGCTCCAAGCTCCCCGACGGCATTCGCTCTTCACGATGGCTACGATGACCAACGACGGGACGGCGGAGGACTTGTTTCTGTTTGGAGATAACAGGTTCTCCGGTCTAGAGTCCGCCGGCGCTCTTGATTCTACCGAATTCATATTCGGCGACGAGTCCACTACGGCCGATTATGACATGGAAAGCATGATAAGTTTTCCTCACGGGATACCCGAGCACGATGCCGCTCACGCCTCTCCATCGGCTGCCTTTGCCTCCCCGAATCAGCAATCGAGCCCCAATAGCTCTGGAGGATCGCAGTCGGATGGGTCTTCCCGACGGGCGGGGGGAAATTCATCACACACGAGCGTGCAGGGCGACAGCATCATGGCAAGCGACCCGCCAGAAGTCAAGGCGGAGTGGGCTTCGGAACTCGAATTATTGCCTTACCAGAGCGGCGCCGGCGTCAGCCTCGCAAATATCGAGGGTATGGCGGGTTTCGACACCTTACCCGATGGTATGCCCAACATCAACAGCCCTGTCAACTCGTTCGCTGGACCGGGAGCCCAACAACGGAGTGGAATGGCGCAGACTTTTGCGTCTGCATCAGCGGTGCCTCCGCCGTACATGTTTGGGGGTGCCAGCGGCGGCTACTCGACGGGGGGTCGTTTCCAGGTCTCGAATGGAAGTACGGCAAACACGTCGCGGGACGTATCTCCTACCATGGGCGTGAGGAATGGGGGCTCGCCAACCGAACCGCCGTTGCTGGGCTACGACTTCATAGGCGTAACGCGGATTCCGAATGGCGGCTGGGCCCAGAATCTTAGCTTGACGCCCGCACTGCCGCTGCAACCGTACCCGATTTCCGGTCCGCAGAGTCACGCTCTGCAACAGCCAACTATGTTCACAATCGGCCCAACCCCTTCCAAATCCAGGGTTGAAACACAAATTCCGATATTACTCACCTTATCATCATTGCCTCCAGGGATCACAAAACTCCATCTTCCAACACATACGATCAGCAAAGCGAAGCTTCTTCAGAGACCAACCCCTGAACCGTCGAGAGACATGCTTGAGTTACACGCAGTCCTCGTATGCAGCAGCGCAATGGAATACGAGAACAAGAGAATTGAGGTGCTGGAACGGGCTCGTCAAGCTGCGTGTCGCGGCAGGGCGCCTTCGGCGCTGACGGCGAAGAGCGACGACACTCAGGCCAACCTCCAAGAGGATGGGCCATCACCAGAGGATGGAGGCGAGGTTCACATCTGCGCTGGTTGTGTGGTTCGCGAGAGGAAGCGAGCTGGTCGCAAAAAACTCAAGAAGCCAGAGGATGAACACTTATGGCAGCAGGATGAGAAGCGGAGAGTTGTCGTGTTTAACACGCACGAGGTTAGGGAATGGGTTGAGCCGCCGTTGGAGCCACCAAGCACCGCAAGTGGCAAGGACGGGCAGGTGAAGTACCAACTCCAGATCAGCGAGGCCCAGAAGCACCAAGGGCGTCCGGTGCGCCAAGTATTCGCGCCCATGAGAATTGCATGTTACTGCCGCCACCACTCCGAAAAGATGGGATTTCGCGTCATTTTCACCTTGACGGACTGGAAGTTCAAGATCGTTGCTCAGGCGGTCTCGGAGTCGATCATGATCACTGACGACCACAAGACTCCTACCGCTGGGCCGAACAGCGAGCCCCCTATTGCCCTGACTAACCGGCCAGCTCCAAAGCGGGGCCTGTCTGCCACAATCCTTGGGCCTGTCACGCCAGCTGAGCAACCTCACTTTGGCGCCACGTTATTGACGCCCCCGACTGCATCTCGGCCGATATCACCGTCTGAAGGAGGACCTTCAGCGAAGAAGCGCAAGTCGAGTGGCTCAGGCAAACTTCCAATCGAGCTGGCCATGACACCCGTTGTTACACCTCACCAACCTGGCTCTCGGCTACCCCGTTCGACCATGCCTTCTGCCTCTACGTCGCCGACAATGGCAGTCGCCTCGTCAAGCTTGGTGTACCCAGGTCCTCAACAGCCAATGTTCAACATGAACACATTTGGCCCTGCCCACGGCTTGCCTCCGTCGTTTCCTGGCAGTTCGCCGTCGCCGCGTAGTGGTCAGCACCGAGTGCTTTCACCCTCGAGCGCCGGCCCAGTATCGCCGTCTGCGGATGCAGACATGAGTTTTTACTCGGCGCCAGGCTCTCGACGCCAGAGCCGTGCACCCAGCCCGGCTGGACCCAGGATGGCCCAACCAGGCAGTCTGGACCCGATGCTGCCCGAGTTTAACGAACTGGGAATAGCCCGCCTAGGACATTTTAGGGACCTGTCTTCCTCACCCCAGGACTTCAGTCAAGGCCAGGCCCAGGTCAACGCAGTAGCCGACTCTTCGCTTCGTCATGCCGCTGGACCAGTTGCACAACCCCGGCAGACTGTTGCCGCGCCGTCTCAAGCTACCATACACAAGATTGTACCCAACCAAGGGTCGAAGAACGGCGGAATGGAGGTCACGCTACTAGGTGCCAGCTTTCAAAATGGCATGGAAGTCATGTTTGGAGACACCAAGGCTACGACAACTACATTCTGGGGCCAGAGTTGTCTGGTGGCCTTGGTCCCACCATCTCCCGAAGCTTGCACGGTCAACGTCACCATCAAGGACCAGATACCACTTTACCAGCAACCCCATCACCTTTTCACGTACATTGACGACGATGAGCACCTACTGATGCGGACTGCACTGGCTATTCTTGCGAATAAGGCAAACGGGCAAGTCAATGATGTCCGTGACATCGCACGCAAGTTGATCGACAGCAATGGCAGTTTGTCAAGTCTTGCAGGCTCCGGGCCAAACGGCGACTCTAGCGGATCAGGCCACAATTCTCGCGCAATGGACTCGAATCTCGAATCGCAGCTGTTGAAGGTGCTGTGGCTGATCGAGCACGATACAAGCCCATACGAAGCAAAGTTGAGCCTCAGGAGAGCAACGGGCCAGACTATGCTGCATCTTGCTTCTTCATTGGGCTTGGTTCGCTTCGCTGAAAAGCTACTACAACTCAACACCCATGTCGATAAGCTCAACGCGCTTGTTGATATGCGCGACAAAGGAGGCTATACATCTTTACACTTGGCGGCCCTGAACAGCCACGCCGAGATGGTGAAGCTTCTGATGCACTGGAAAGCGGACCCCTCCATACGCACTCTGTCTGGCCTGACAGCCGCCGATCTGACGCGATCCGAAAACATCCTCCGAGCTCTGGAGGAGCCTGTTGGGTCCCGAGGCACTGGACATTTGAGTGCTGTTGGCAGCAGCGCCAGTCTTCGATCCCTTCTGGAATCAGCATCCAACTTCCCTCCGCGCGTCTTGAAGGATGAGCTTGGATCTGACGAGGAAAGCTTGGAGTATTCATCAATTCATGACTCTGACGAAGAAGAGGGTCTGGATGGTGAGGTTGACGAGGACGGGTTCCCTGCCATGACCAGTATGGCTTCCATGCAGAGGCGGAGCAGCAATATCAGAGATGCGGATATCGACAATGCCCAGCTCGGACGTTTCCGGTCACCTATGAGACTGGTTAAGGAGCAGATTGGTTATCCGTTCCAACAACTCGCACAGCAAATGCAGCTCGCGCAGCAAATGCAACCGCTCCAGCAGCTTCAGCAGGTTCTGCGTCAACTCCAGCAGATTCCATATATGCCACAGATACCAAACATGCCCAACATGCTCCCAGAGCAGGCAGAGCAGGCCCTCGCGCGCCTTTCAGCAATGGCAGCAAATCAATTCGGCCAGTTCAAGTTTGCATCCACAGAGCTGCCTCCTTCGTACGAGGAGGTCTGCCCAGAGGGGCGTAACGCTGCTGGGACGAAGGAAGCCACAGCGGCGCGGGCAGCGCTCGAAGCAGAGGGCGACGCCAAATGTGCCGCGCTGTTTGACAGCCCAGAGGCCGATGCCGAGAGCAGCACTGCGTCATCGCCACCGCTATCCTCGACGGACGATGGTGCCGAGGACGTCAACGACCAAGACTTTCCTACGTTACTGCAGATTGGCCGAAAGAACGCGATTACCAAGGAGCAGCAACAAAACTTAAGGACAGTGCATGCCCAGAAGTTGAAGGGGCTGGGATCAGATCGGAAGTTGTTCTTCATATGGGTATGTTCCTCCCTATCTCGGTTACTGGACTTCACTAACATTATCATGATAGATTCCTCTTCTGGTGGCCGTCATGTGCCTCATGCTTTATAATAAGATCCCGCTGGTCTTTTCGGCAGCGAAAGAAACCTTCTGGGCGACCCTGAATAACGCCCAGGAGGAACTGCAGCAGGTGTTGAGGCCAACAGTGGAAGCGGTGGTTGCTGTGGCTTATTAGGCTCCGCTGACATCGTTGAGAGGGGCCTCTTGGTCGACATCATGAAACACAACCAAACGCTGGTCTGGTCAGTCGCGCGAGGCACAGTACGCCGCGGATAATATTGGCCAGGTGACTGGTTGGTACGATACAGAAGGGAAGGGAAGGGAAAGAAAGGGGCAGGGCGGGATCTTGTCGAACTTAAACGCAACGGTCGTTTTCGGGATTTCTAAAGGCGAATGGGGGGGATAATGGACACTAGCGGACATGGAGGCGCAAAGGTTGACTGGCGATTCTTCTTGGCTGGCTGTGATTTCCCGGAGTTTGGTGGTGGTGCTTGAATCGGTGTGCTTGCGATGAGAGGGGAAATGTGGAGGAATCGGGGAGGTGTTATATACTGTTGTTGCGCGGGAGACCGGACGACCGGGGAAGGGGACGAAGGAAGGAATGGAAAGGAAGTTGATCTTTATTCCGAGCCATCATTTTTGCTTGTTCAAAGGCCATGATGTACTTGCTATCACTTATATTATATGTAGAAGGAGCGCGCGGGAAGCGAATGTGGTGTTGTGTTATGTGACACGAGCAGTTACTCGAGCAACAATGATTGTTTTGATGATGTTCGAAGTCGATGTCATTCAGTTGATCTGTGCTGCTGTACTGCCTCTGGGTTGCGCATGAGAGCACAAGTTGACAGCGAGGTCACTGAGTTACCAGGTAACTTTGAGAAGCTATCAGCATCCCACAGCTCTCCTCCGTCAAACCGTCCACCTCGTCATCACGTCGGGCCACAAACTTCAGAATAAACAACCACAAGTGATATTCCGCACATGTGTTTATACAGCGTAAATACAACACACACAAGATACATTATATCTTACGGTGGGTGATTCCCATGACAAACAACAAAAAAGTCCCAAAACACAAAACCGCATTTCGCCCCTGCCAGTCCGTCCCATTGCCGTACATCCGTAAGGTACGTTAATCTCGTGTCGTACGTAAACCTGACATGGATCTCATCGTATGAGCGTAAGAACCGTTATCCTTCCAATTTTTTGCTTGCTTCCTTTCTTTTTGACATGTCCGTGAGAGATTTCCCGAGTGGCCCTTCAGACGTGCTGTAATCCGTTGAGCCGGTCGTCCGTCATGGGGAAGATTTCCGTTCGACCAAACGCATACTCCGTCCGTCCGTGCCAATAAATATTCCATCACCCCCGCCAGATGGGGATGAGAAGAAAGCGCGCCAAAGGCAAACCGCTACCAAAAAAGCAAAACATGATCGCCGGCATAACTTCATAATCTGGATATCAAAAACATCAGGCGTAGATGGTCCTCACCAAACCTGCACAGCATTCTCCACGTCCTCGCCAAGACCAGAATCTCTCGTACCCTCCATCTTGACATCCTCCTTGTCTGGTCCCCCGCGCCCAAAGGGAGAGGCCAACGCCGCAGGGATCCTCGGGACACCCGGGATACCGCGATTCGCGTCTGGGACGACGGAGAGCGGCTCGCCGAAGCGTTTCCGTTGGGGATAGTGGAAACTTGCAGGCGCAAGAGCCGTGGTGGGACGCTCCATGGACACGCGCTCGGGAGAGCGGGAGCGTCGCTCGGGCGAGTCGACGAGCATGGCGTCGTCGACAAGCGGGATGGTAAAGACAGGCGCGTTGGCCATGACGGGGTTCATGCTGAGGGGGTTTGGGGTGAGATCGCGGCGTGGGGCGGCGAACGGAGGGGGAGCAGTTACAGCGGGTGATCGCGGGCGGCGCCGGGCAATGTTGAGGGTTCCGAAGCCGATACCAACACCGCGTCCCCGGGTGCTGAGAGGTGGGTATTTGGACTTGGTGAGCTTGGTTGGTGTGCGTGGTGGTGGCGGGGCATCATCGGTCTCGGTCGAGACGGCGGACATAACGCTGGTGATGGTAGGTGCGTTCGAGGAGGTAGACGGGCGCCCCTTGAAAGGGTTCGTGAGAGTCGGAGCGGGGCCGGTCAACTCCGTGGATACACGCGAAGCTGAACGCCGGAGCTTCTTGACAAGCTTGCGGGCACCAGTCTCGGCGGTACCTTTGGTGCTCTCGCTGTCCCCATCTGGTGCTGGGCCACGCTTGGTGCCACGCTGGGGAGATGTCTCGTGTACTCCCGTGGTAGGCCGTCTTGGTGGTGGTGGAGGGGGACATATCGAGCTAGGAAGATCGGCTTGTGTTGGTGGTTTTGTGGATGAGTAGGGTACCGCTGAGAAAGACACCGGTGGATGCTTGCGCGAGGATGCCTGCTTGTGCGCCGCGAAGCTCTTAGGCGGACCCAAAGGAGGAGGGCCTATTGTTGTTGTGGCCGTCGTGGTAGGCCGGGCATCGTTGTGCGACATGGTGGTGCGCAGCGGATAGCGAGTGCCCTGTATGGCATGTGCATCAAAGAACCCAGAGGCCACAAGATTCTTGTAGCTGCTCATGACCTCCTCCCGGGTCGGATATCCCATTGGCGGCGCTGCAGCCGTCGCTGTCGCTTTACCGCTTCCATCCGGGGTTGGCGCAGTTGCAGCCCTCCGGCTGTCCTTATCATTCATGCGAGGAATGCTCCCCGATGACCTAGACCTCGTCAAGCCAAATCGTTCCTTGACCCCACCCCAGAACCCGCCCTTCCGCGATGTCTCCTGTTTCTGCTGCGCTTGCACCAGCGCAGCCTGGTTGTTGTGGTAGTAATGCCCCGCGCTGCTCATCGGGCGCAGCGGCCTTGGACGATCGGCCTCGTAGAACTGTTGCTCGTAGGCAGTTGCGTCACCAGGACCCAGGAAGCTTGGGGGCGGCGCTGCGGACGCGCGATCGTTCATGGATCCCTCGACGAAGCGGCTTTGCGCCACGACTGGCACCGCGCGAGACGATGTGTCCTTGCCGCCGCCAGGCCCCGGCACTTCCCGCACACGAGTTGCCATCATTTTGCTGCTGCCGGAGGGAGGTCTTTCATCGATTCTCGAGAGCTGGCTCGCGTGTAGTGTTTGCGACAAAAGTCGGTCGAGGATCTTGAGAAGCTGTTTCTGTTTGTTTGCGCCCCACCCACTTCAAACGTTGTGGGGTTTATTCGACGGACATCAATGTACCTGAATGCGCGGCGCAATTGTTCCGTATTGACGGGGTCGCATGCGATAAGTCCAGAGTTACCCAGGGTTTCTCGCAGAAACTCGAAGAGCGCGGGAAGGGGAAGAAATTGGATGCGGCGTGTTTAGATGGAGGAAAAGGGATGCGGGCGCCGCCGCGTCTGCCGTGAACGGGAACCACACGACGCGACCCAGCAACCGCGAAAGTGTCATGCAGCTCACTGGCCAATCAAAAGACCCCACTTGACGAACAACCACGGTCGACTCAGGTCCAACTGCCTGGACCCCAAGCCTGGACCTCACATCACATGAACGTTCCAAAAGCCACACACACAAAAATCCTCACGGCAAAAGACCCGAGGGTTGTTTAAACCATTGTAGTAATATTGCCTAGGATCGATTTCAATCGATCAACCACGTGCGCTTGTGCGCAGCGCCCACCCATCATTTGAAATCAAATCTTCCCCCTTCCAGGAGCCAAATTCCCCAATCCCACATACAAATGGAGTCGCAAACCCGAGACAGTCCCTCAGAGCACCGCATTTGCTGATCAGAAGTTGCTTCTAAAGGCAAGGAAAAACAAGCGGTGATGTACCCTTTTGTCAAACACGAATAAAAAAGCGGAACAAAAAAATCAAGGAAAACAGGAGCTCGTCTCTGCTAGTGAATGTCTGTCGGGACTGGTTCCCAGTCCGGTTTCGAGGTAACAAAGGAAAATCCGGCAATAAAAGCCATCGCAAAGTCGTAGGTATATACAGTATCCAGAGAGGATATTGACGGCATACAGCACAGCATCAAACATGGAATCACCCCGAGGGGCATTGCCGGGAGATCCGTTGCCACCAACTCCACAACACCTGGACCCCAAGCAGCACAAACATTGAAAATCAGAGCACAGATTAATACTCGGAGGGCATTGATACAACCATCAAATTTCCGGCCGCCCGCTTGTAGATCATGGGGGCAGGTTCGACGTCGTCTGCGTTGCCATGGTCGCGGGCGCCGTCCTGGAAGCGATAGGTGTCTTCTGGTCGGAAGGATTCATCGTGCGCGCGTTTGGTTCCGGCATATTGTGGTGGTGGCGGGCGATAAGAGGGGAGTGGCGGGAGAGAGCCGGACGCCGGGAAATCGGTTGGTGGTGCTCTGCCGACGGTAGGACTGGGGTTCGGGACCGGGAGACGGGAGGCAGCCGCAGCAATGTCAATGGGAGGCAGAGTCATCGGCTTCGGCGGCGAGTGGTGTCCGTGATGTTGGGCCTGTGACGGAGACTGTGCCGGGAGACTGATTGGCGGCAACGTGACGTTGGAAGATGGGCCTCGGCTTTCGGGCCCGCTCTCACGGCGCGGCGACGGTCCGATCGGGACGTATGGTTGCGACGGTGTTCGCTGTTCATTATTGTAGAATGGCGCAGGGGGCGCCGGGGGAGGCGGAAGGTACGATTGCTGATTCGAATAGGGGGCGTTCTGGCTCGGAGGGTACACCGGCGAGGCGGGAACAGAAGACGGCTGTTGAACATATGGCTGGGGCTGCGGAGGATACTGGGGATTCGAATTTCCGCCCAAAAACTGGAGATGGCCACCAGCCGACGAGGGCTGTGCAGGATATTGCGGAGGATAGTCCGCAATTGAAGGTCGCCGCTGCGGGTCGCCTGGATAAGGCGTCCGCTCAGTGCTGCCGCTCATAGATCGTGCCCTGTACGGATCGGGGCGGTCAGGGGTAGCCGTCCTCCTCCGAGCGAACTCAGATTCGCCCTGGTCGTAATCGCCACCACCGCCTCCTCCCTTTCCATCACGGCGTCTCATCCGCACATCACGACGGATGCGGACGCGGCATCCTTGCTCGGCAACCACGCGGCTCAGAGCGGTGCTCTCCGTCAGACCCGGGAACTTCTTGGCGCTGTAGACCACAAAATCCTGTGACTTGACCTCCATCCGGAAATCAAACGAGTCGCCAGCAGCCGGGTTCATGTCCAGGGATGGGGGCTTGTTGTCGGCCGTGATGGGGTCCTTGTCCTCGTCCTCCTTGGTCTGCTCATAGAGGTTGAAGGTCAGCTTGTAACGACCCTCGTGTCTCACCGAGAGATCGGGGAACAGGAAGTATCCAGCCTCCTGAGGTCGGTCAAGGTAGGCCATGCCAGAAACCGGCATGCCAGTCAGAACCGGAGGGCTGTTGGCCGCGGGCGTCTGGACGCGACCGTGAGCCATGACGCGGGCATGTTCCAGCGTGGCATAGAGGAAGAAGTTGGCGTTGTAAAGGAAAGTGATATCCTTGTTCTGCGCACGCTCCCACGAGTCACCCTCATAGATACGCAGCTCCACGACGGGAGGCGGGTCAACGGGACGACGGTCAGCAGAGGCTACCAAGACATGTTAGTCCGGCTGGTCGGCGACATGGGACGAGGCACACAATGCACTTACACTTGGGGCCAGAGCCGCAAGCTCGCGCACGCTCGGGTTGCTGGATGACCTTGAGGCAATACCACAGCGTTCGGTTGCTCCTGGTCTTGCGGTTTATGATAAACGGCTTGTTGGCATCGCTATCGTGCGGAGCGGCGGGGATGGCGGGAATGGCGTGAGCCGACGCCGCGAGGACGGGTGCACCCATCCTGCTTCAATTCCTCGGGTCGCCCAAGGGTTGAGATTTAAGTTTGCGGGTGAAAAGAGTGGCGTTGTTGCTCCCGACGAGCAAAATCCCTCGTCTTCGCAACGGACAAGAGCGAGGCTTCCCGGGGCGAATGCGAATGTCGCTGGGGACTGTCGAGACGATACCAATGGATCCGCGAGAGCTAAACAAATGGAGACGATCAGCGTCATTCCGCATCGAGACAGCACGGTCGTGAACTCTATCCGAAGGTTGTCATGGCGCGGATGCGAGACCAAAAGTCGGGCAATGCAGATGACAGCGGGTGCGTGTAAGATGTGCGTGGTGTCCGGCAACTCACTGTTCAGGTCACTAGATCGGTGGATGGATGGATGGATGGGATGCCCGCCGAACAAAGAACTGTTGGTCGGAGCGACTGACTGACAAATACACGTTGGCTGGCCGCACCAACGCGCCGGGACGAGTCGAACGCGCGGGTCGACAGGAACAATGTCGACAACTCCTTCTTTGTCGTTCGTTCTCGGGAGTCGAGCCGCTGCGATGGGCGAAAAAGGTTTGGGGGGTGGAGGTGTAGGTAGGGGAAAACGGGGTTGGCAAGCAAGCAGCAGCGCAGAACGTGAGGTGGGAGGGAGATTGGCAGTGGTGGGTGCGCAGGTTCCCCGTCACTTGGTTCTTGGGACCAGCCGCTTCAAACTGGCCGAACCAGCAGGGTGCGATGTTATTGGGCACGGGTCGTAGCGTTGGCCCCAGCCCAAGTAGTAAAAAGCGCCGCCACCGGGGCTCTGGGTTCTCCAGTGTCTAGCTTCTGTGTCGCCTCGTCGGCCGTCGCTGTTGCTGTTTTTGCAATTGCGGCAACGAACGATAATCGTCCTTCTCTTCGTGTCGCTGCTGGCGAGAGGGCAGCGGTGATGCAAGTGGACAGGCCGACAGATTACGGCAGGCTAGATGCAGGAGCCAGCGACCAACCTAACATCGGAGGACATTCGCAATTGGGGCGGGGAGCGAGCAGGCCACTTGCAGCGTGGGAAATTTGCGCCAGGCCGTGGCGAGCATCCATGGATGGAGGTCACCATCGATGGTGGAGCGATCCTTGCACCGTGCAGCAAGACCCACTGGTCATCCCCAACGCAGTTGACACCTCCCGCGCTGCTCCAGGGAGGACGGAGCGCGACTCCCGGCCCGCTTTTTTAGCTGGAGGGAGAGGCACAGGACAAGTGCGCTGCCCAGTCGGCTTCCCCTCTAGGACTAGCTCGTTCTCAAGCCCCCGCAAGACCCATCGGTGAGTGGTGGGATGGCAGCCTTCTCCGCTCCCTTTCCAGGGTTCAGGTTCTCTGGCACCGTCCAATCGAATCGCCAGCCGCCCCTCCCATTGGCTCGCGGGCACCCGCCTGGGTCTGGTGTGTCTGGCCGAGCTGCCTTCGAAATCCTTCCCACGCTTCCCTCTTTTCCGCCCACGCAGTGCAGCGTGGGCAACACACCCGACCGCAGCGGCTGAGGATTGGAAAAACGTGCCGCGTTCTCGCCAGCAGGCCCGGCCTGCAGGTCCAACCTCTACATGCGAGATCGCAGCGACGACAGCTGAAGATTTCTCTTCGATACCGCAACACGATGCAGTTGCAACCGAGTGTGATATTTAAAGGGGGACGGCCGACGGAGTTAGTTCGAGCGGAGTTTTCCATTTGGCTTATGATCGAGTGTTTCTCACTCTCCTGGGGTCTGCTTCACCACCACGACGCCAACTCCTTGGCGCCCGCGCACCCGGTTTTTCTCGTAAAGTCGCACGGTGCACCCCCCAAGCGCTCGCCAAAGGAGAGAAAAAACGATTCGCCCTACGAGTGACTCTTGGGGGAGTAAAACAAATGGGTTCCAAGGAACACAATGCCGACCCGTCGCCGTTGCCATTCTGGACTTGTCGGGGCTATTCAGCCTGTGTGGTGTAAAACAAGCGATTGGCGACAGCAACAAGTGTGAGGTTTTAAACCGGGTCGCGAGAGGTGAGATTGTATGTAACTTTCCTTGGAACATGCACAAAATCAGTGCGCGCAGTGCTATGCTGAGAAGAGCGCGCATCAGCAGGCAGCCGAGCACAAAGAAGCATTCGGGGCGGTCGACGAGGCAGCGCTCTCCCCTCGGGCCCAGTCAAGGTCTCCCAAACCCAAGTTCAGACACCCCAATCGGCATGCCGATCCCAAACAAATTCCCTCTCCCGCGCAGCTTCGACCAGTTTTGCCGTCCTTTTGGACGCCACAACGTCCCTTTGACCCTCGAGGCCGTGGTTCTTGCCCCCATTTTTGGGACGTTTCTCATCGGCCACTTGCGCTTCCGAGCGCTTAGCTCTAGCGCCTGTCCACCGCGCACTGGGCAATCCAGACGCTCGGCCGCTGCAGATTGGCGTGCGCGCGCAAAAGAAGTCTAAGGAGGCAGGACAGCTGAACCTGACGTGACACCCATCCATCCATGCCACTCTTCAGTAATCCCCGACGGGGACCTCGAAGACGACATCATCATCATGATCGGCCCGCGAGGAACGACACACCTGCATTTATCAAATTGCCCACTTACAAGTTTGCGCCCGTCCCTTCTTTGTCCTGCTTCCCAGCGACACGGGAAGGGAGGGCGTGATAAAGTAGGTAACAAAAAATATGGGACCCCCTCCCGTGCGTGCCACACTAAAAAATTCGGTTGGTTGGTTGGTTGGCCAGTGCTTCTGTCGCACCGGCCGCACCGTTTCCCGACAGCCGACTCGCAGCGGCCACCGACCACCGACTGGCTCACCCACACCAAAAAGGCAAGGTTGCATTTTCGCAACGGATGGCACGTTAGGCGCGTTTGTCGTGTTGGTACCGATATTGATTAGGCACGCGAGTCAGGAAAATAACGTCATTTGAGTCTGTCTGTCCGGGTCGCGCCAAATTTCATGACAAGACGATGGGGGCCGTTGGATTCAATTGAACTTGACATTCCATTGGAACGCAACGCCAGCCTCTCAGGAATCGCTCCAAATAAATGTTTCTCCCGATGCACAACACAACTGCGCCGCGTTGGTTTTCGGGACTGTTGGTCGAAGAGGGTGTCTTGTCTCAAAGCACTGGCAGCGTGAGTCGTCCGAATTGATTTCTTCAAAGAGAAGGACTCAATTGGCTCTGCTCTGATCCCACACTTGGAAACTCCTCTTCATCCCACGATTATCAGACCATGACATCGGAGGTTGAGCAAGTTGAATATTTGAAGGGAGAGAACCCCAACTCGGTTCGAGTTAACCAAAGGTAGCCACCACCTACAAACTCCAGCCAAGTCCTGCACCAACATCTCCTCAGCTCCAACAAACCCAGTTCCTCAAGGGGGGAGGGCGAAGAACGAAACCATTTGAAAATAATATTCCCCGTAAATAGCCAACCTCTAAATAACAACAACTCAAGTAGGTGCAAACCGGCTCTTCCCGTGCTGACCTTCTTCCAACAACACATAATAACCAACGCCGCGTGTCCCAGCCAGGCACGGCATGCACAGTTGCGGCGTCCCCATCCCGTCAGCTCGGTAGTTGATTCTAATTCCAGTTTCGGGCCTCGCCCTTCCTTCGTTTCCAGGAGCCCGGCTTTGGGTGCCACGACGAGGGTTTGTTTTCTGGGCTCTCATGGAGCTGCTGCTGTTACCTTATTTTGCGCAGTCTGTCAACTGTGAGGATGATGAATGGGTATTGACAAAGTCAAAGGTCAAGACTCAAGATGGACAGAAAGATTTGTCTAGTGCCTGCCACAACTCTACGAATCCATATCTTGTCAGCATGCAAACGTTCTTGTTACCTATCGAAACCACTGCTATCTCCACCGTCACAACATCCATAGCTCCCATCCCCCAGCACTGCATGCCAGATCTCACTGAGTCCACACCGCCTCTTGACCCGCCAACGCATTCCAAGTAATGTTTTCAAACCACACCCCCAACAAGATGACACTAGCGCAAGTACTACGAGTAGGTAGTCCACATCATAGTCTGTTTCATACAGTACGACTACCCTCACTCCAACGGCCGGCACCTGAACCCCCTCTCGATCTCGATGACTTTATCTCCGAGTCCACCTTGAGCCACCTTCTTCCCCCTCCGCCATTCCGTCCACTATGGTATCAACCTACCTACCAAGTGAGACAAAACTCCCGCTAGGCTTGTGTGTGGAATGCTACTATCACGCCTTCGTCTCGCCGTCTCTCCGTGGACATCATCGAACAACACGCCATCCCAAACCCACCAGCCGATCGGGAGTGCCACGGACACCACAATCAAGACTAGAAGACGTCATCCAAACCTTCCGCAAGCCAGGGCCTCCCGGCTAGAAGTTCCTATCTGCACTAACGCCATAAAAAATAAAATAAAAACTTCAACTAACCATGCATAATACCAGCTGACGTCCAAGCCCCATTCCCATACCACGGCGAAGGTGGAGCCATTTTGCCCAAGCATTTAGAGTTTGGCCGATTTGCTAGGACCCGCCCTCCACACTGGAACGTTTCGCCGGGATGGATCGACGCGGAGAAACATAAACAGAGGCGTAACGCATATGCACTTCTGACTCGGGCGGAATGTGGGGGAGTCAAGTTCCAAGTTCAGGCTGAATGAATGTCGCGAGCGCCACTCGACCCAGGGTGATGTCTGCTGGGAAAGGTCCGGATCTGGGCCGAGGGGTGGAGATGGCCAATAAATTGTATATAAGACGTATCTATCGCTCCAGCGCTGGGGGGGGGGGGGGGGGGGGGGGGAAGAAGGTTGCCAGGGACGTGGGACCCTTGAGGTTAGCATGGTGTTACCACGGAAGCTATCACGGGCAGAACATGTGCCGTCGGCAGTTCATATAGGGGCGGTCCGAAAGGGGATAGATGTCGACGCCGGTTGTTGGAAGAGAAGACATGACATACCTCAATGACCTCCTACGAGTACCGAACGGAGGTTGCGGTATGTTGTGGTACCGATCCTGGAGGCCGCTGGGGCACCAGTGACCACTTCCCTCCCAGCGGAGCCCTGCGGAGCTTCGAGAATCCAGTGATCGCCATTACCCGCAATTTGGAATCAGCTGTCTCGGCCTAACGCCCGGTGATACTTTTGGCTGGGCATTCGTGGCATTTTGTACGTTCCCCACAGTTGACGTCGAAAGTGTCAAGAGTTTGGACCCCTGACCATTTCGGCACCACGGTCCCCGCCCCCAGATTTCGTCTCCGGCAAGCAAGAGTCAACAAGACTCGATTGATATGTATGCGTCGCGGTCTGGCCCAGTCCAGTCAAGTAGGTTGGTAGACTTAAGCCTTGCAGGCTGCATGCATCCGGCCGAAAGGAAACGCCAACATCAGCGTTGCCCTCTTCCAATGTAACAGATGCATGCGATCGAACCTCGAAATGCACCCAACCGCCCTTCTATTGCAGCAATTGCAGCGCAACGGTTGCAAGCGAGTTTGGGTGCGGATCGAACAAAACCTGCGAGACTGCGCTGGCATTGCATGATACCGGCCGTGTCGTTTCAAGGAGCACGGCGTGTCGGTGTCGGTGTCGGTGTCAGTATCAGGGGCGAGGGCCGGGTAGCTCCAGCCACCCGATTTCTGGAGACGGGGACGTGGTATCGGCTGTATCTCTCGGAGAATAGCGGCCCGGTTGAGGGTGATGGGACGAACTTGTGCGATATGCTACGGGGAAGCCGGGTATAGTCGATGTCTGAAGAAAAGGCTTGGTGTTCAGCCACACCTTGTTCGCTGCAATCAATATGCGACGCCTGTGTGACACCGGGAAAGACGAACTACCGACTGGATGGGTGCAGTCGATACTTGTGTGTGGTAGGAAGTCGACGCCGTCGCGAGAATATGAGTCGATATCAAGCCCCGTGCCTGATGATGAGAATTACCCTTCCCACAGTCAGCCACCACCTTTGACGGCGTCTTCCTGTTTCTTGGTGGCTTTCAGGTCGGTAAATTCCACCGGGGCTCCGGCCTTGGCCGGAGATCGCGGATAAACCGACAAGGAAGACGGAGGTGGCGTCGATGTCGATGACTAGCACCAGCGCCTGTTTCTCGATTTCGCAACACCCACCGGCGTGGCTCCTGTAAAGTGACCAATGGTCCTCGCCGAAATATACTCTCCCTTCCATCGAGTAATGTCGCGCAATCAGCACACATGACTGGAGTGATGGAAAGGGTAATCGGACTAGGAGCATGTGCAGACCTCTCCGGACGCCGTTCGTTGACGAGCAGGCGGCATCGAATACTCCGGTGGCGTCGTGAGATACTCGCCTTGGGCTCCGAAATGTCGGGTCAGCAGCTTTTGCCGTGGAGCACCGGCGGTGTGGTTGTGTTTCTGTGCGCTGCGAAAGTACCGCTTCGCCCAAAGTACCAAGTGGGTGCGTGCTGAGTGTTGCATCGAATGCAACTTCGCAGGAGAAGAGAGAGACGGGAGCTCCATATTTCGGCAATCCACGAAGTCACCTTAATTGTCCAGGGGAGGTACCACCTATCTGGCTTGTCTCCTCCAGTAACGGACTGGCAACTCCTTCCTCAGCACGGCCATGTAGACCGCCACTTGCGATCAACCAAGACACCCAGTTCAACATCCCAACGAAAGTAGTAGTAAAAGTGTTGGTATTTTACTATGTTTTGCTTTCCAAACCATGCCATGCCAATTAAACATTAACCCCGTGCATCTCCATCCTCCCCTTTTGTCTATTAGTGAGCGTGGGTATCATCTCAACGAACAACGCACACAACAAACAATGATTAGACAGCCCCCCTATTTCTCCTTCCCAGCAAGCGAACGTAGTGACTAGCACTGAAAGTGTTCCATACCTAGTAGGTAAAAGAAACACCCCCGACCAGCGTTGGCATACATCTGGGTTTCATTACCACATTTTCATTACCATCGTCCCCTGATATTATTGTTTTGGTTGTTGGCTGAGAAACGAGCACAGACATCCAGTCTACTGCTTCATTTCTCATTGCCATGTGTCATGGACAGACACGCCTAAACAGCAGCAGTAGCCGCGGAAGCCGGAGCCTCCTTCTCAGGGAAGGTACCAGGGGTGCTGGCGACGCGGCCGTACTGGGTGAAAGCAATGTTGAGCTTTCCATAATCCCACTTGCGAGAGAGGACAATGGTGGCATAGGTCAGGACGGGGATGAGAAGGACGTCAAGGACACCGAAAAAGACAGCCCCGGGCGTGACGCCGATCTTGTTGCCGCCGTCGCTGAGGCCCCAGGCAATGGGGTACAGAAGCCACAAAAGGTTGACCCAGCCCATGAGGGTGATGTAGTCGCGGCGGACATCAACACGACCAGCGGCAGAGAGGCCGGTAGTGAGGGTGGAGACAGCGAGGGCGGTCCAGGCAACGGTACCAAATGTGAAGAAACCCCACTTGTAGTTGGTGGTCGTGTAGGCACCCACGAGGTAGGAGATGATCCAGGTCCAGGAGAGGGCGACGTTGTAGACGATGGTCAACCAGGAAACGCCGGAGAGGACGCCGAGGGAAACGATGGTGATGGGGAAGTTGACGACCCAGTTGACGTACTTGGACCAGAAGATCTGGCGAGTGAGGCCGTACTGGAGGTTGTTGGACTGGGGGATGACGGAGAAGGCCAAGTCCGAGGCCAAGGCGAAGTAGGTGATAGCACCAACGAGGTTGGCGAGGGTGAATGTGTAGTGGAAGAACTTCTCCCCAGCGCGGGCCTTGAAGGACAGGGCGTAGATGATGACAAAAGTCAAGGTGTAGATCGCGGTGACGGTCCACAGCCAGTTGGAGCCATTCACCGTGAAGAACTGATCACCCGCAGGGGGGTTGATCGTTAGGGCGTCATTGACACGGGTGGTGAGGACGGCCATTGTGACGAGATGTCCTCGAGACTGTCCAAGGTGTTGTTGGTATAGGGGTAGGATAGGGGTGTAGGATGATCTAGCCAGAGACCTTAACTCGAGGGGAGTGATGAGAACAGGTGATGGACTGGGTGAGATGCGTTCGACGAGAAAGGCGAGCAGAGATCCAATCTTATAGCCTCGCGTATAAGCCGGCGTCCAACTGCCATCCGTCTTCCTCAGGCTCACGAGGATGTCATCAGAGCGAGAGCTCTCTCACCCCTCAACCCGAGCACTCCGGGACAAATGCAGCATCGACCAGGCCAACCACTCAGAGTCATCCGAGCATCGAGCATCGAATCTTCGTGAATAAGCAGGACGACGAGGATGCAGAAGTGACGGACCCACGGTCCCCTCAACCAGCCATTCAGAAACAACAAACGGGCGGCAGAGCCGTTGCCCGGACTCTGCTGGCATCGGCATCAGGAGATGAGTCGCGACGACGCGATCTCGCCCCCTCCAAAAGTGGCAGACCTCCCTCCAGTACCAAACAAAACCCCAGCCCATGATGCCACTCGAGATGCCGTGCCCAGCACGCCACCGTCACTGCGTCCTCCCCGCAAGGCGTCCCTGAACCCCTTTCGAAAACGTAATCGCAACCTCAAGAAATCCCAAGCTCCTCGGAGCTTACCTTAGCTCTCGGCATCCAACACCCCGCTTGCCTGCGGCCTTCTCACTCAGCTTCCCGGTTCCCGCTGGCCTCCGCTCAGCCCCGGAACCGCCGGAGCGCGCTTCTCATTCTCGTCTCTACTGATTCGCCGCTCCCATCCATCAGCAACCCGGCCGCAACCGACAACAATAAATTACCGGATTTCTCACTGGGGATGAATGACCACATGACGGCATGAATAAGAAGCAGAGGAAAAAAGTGGTCCTCCTAGATACAGGAAAAAGTGCGGAGAACTTGTTCGCAACGCGGGAAGGAACAAGTGACCGCTGCCTTGCATTGGTCAGCCCGCCTCCCAAACGGCCACCGTGAGCAGCACCTCGCTCCCAACTGGACGCCCACGACAACGCCCACCAGCAAACAAACCCTACCTGCAAAACCCCCCAATGTCGATCCCATCACACCGACACCAGCCAGTTGCCGCCGGGCTGCTACCCTGCAGCCCGAGCCCGAGCCTGCCGACAAACTCCAACTCCAACTCGAGCCGCCTTGACCCCACCGAGCCCACCCACCAGTCGTGCATGCATGCATATCCCCCTCCGACATCACTGGACCTCAACGAATGGCAGCCCCGAAGCGAGCTAGTGCCGGCACTCAAGCCCATCACCACCTCTCCAATCGCGATCGCCCAGTGATTGTCTGGACCCCGATTGTGTGTCATGCCACCTGCTGTTCCTCCTCGCGGGCAAGCGATCTCTGCGTGGTGCATCCCAAGGGTGAGGTCGGCATTGAACTTCGGACCCGTAGCCGTGTGTAACCGTCTTGACCAACGATCGCCAACTACCAGGTTGCATGGGATTGACCAATACCTTCGAGGTTATCACCTATTAGAATTGTGGCTTCTCTCTCCAAGACTAGTCGAAGTCACCTGAATGCCTTCGGCAAGTCATGTGTAGAGTCTGACTTTTGAAACTATTGGAAAATCCCAGACTCCTAGAATGCATCCCATCTGTACGTTCACGTATGCATCGAGGCCATCATGGACTTATGAATTTACCATCCAAATCAGAAGCGTTAGTGTCAGGAGCACCTCGACACTCTGCATCCGTCAGCGGTCCTTTATGCTGGATGCCTCATCCTAGTCCCCTTGAGGTCAAGTGAAAGCTGTAGCTCTTGGGTCTACGTGCCTAAACATATTTTAAAGGGCCTTTTCCGACAATCTTGGTGCCTGCTGTGATAAGAATGAAGGAATCATTCCTCGCTATGTAACTAGACCTGCAACTATATACAGCATCATGCAATGATAGGAAACATGAGAAAAAATCCGCCAGCACCTTTATTCACCAAATCCCAAGAGCAAGATTCCACCCCTCCGTGCGCGCGTTGTCGAACTCGAAATGACAGCTGATGCTTCGTTTGGATGGTATCAAAATAAAAATAAAAATCAAGACCCAAATGAGCCCACCCTAACAACCTGGCGACGGTCGCACTCTTCTTCCGTACGTCTTCCCCTTAAGCAGCGGCAGCAGCAGCAAACACCTCCTGGGCAGTGCGCTTAACAATGCCACCAGTGACGGGGAGTGCTGTGTTGTGCTCGAGATACAAATCGATTTCTCGTGCAGCTTGGCGACCCTCGTTGATGCCCCTGTTTTACGGTTAGCAATTGCAAAAGAGACTGTACACACAGGGAAACTTACCAAACGATGAGCGATTGTCCACGACGGCAATCACCAGCAGCAAAGACACCCTCCACGTTGGTGCTGTACTTGCCAGCGGGCGTCTTGACGTTCTTTCGGGCATCCTTCTCGATCTCATCGCCGAGAACACGGCCCTCAGGCCCAAGGAAACCCATGGAGAGGAGGACCAAGTCGGCGGGGAAGAACTGCTGAGAACCCTCAACCTTCTTCATGTCCCAACCACCACTGGGAGACTTCGTCCACTCAACACGAACAGTGTTGATTCCCTTGACCTTTCCACTGCCGTCGTCGACAAACTCCTCAGACATGATGCAGAACTCGCGAGGGTCCTTGCCCATGTGCTGCTGCACCTCAGTGTGGCCGTAGTCCACACGGTAGATGCGAGGCCACTGCGGCCAGGGATTGTCTCGGCCACGCTGCGGTGGGGGCTGGGGCAGCAGCTCGAAGTTGATGACAGACTTAGCACCGTGACGAACCGAGGTACCAATGCAGTCGTTTCCGGTATCACCACCGCCAATGACAACCACGTTCTTGCCCTTGGCGGAGATGTAGGAGCCGTCGGCCAGCTCTGAGTCAAGGAGGGACTTGGTGTTCTTGTGCAAGAACTCCATGGCGAAGTGGATGCCCTCCAGGTTACGGCCCTTGATGGGCAGGTCGCGAGCGACAGTTGCACCAGTGGCGATCACGACAGCGTCGTTCTCTGCCTTGAGGTCCATGAGCTGGACGTCCTCGCCCACCGCGACGCCAGTCTTGAAGTTGATGCCTTCGGCGGCCATGAAGTTGGTGCGTCGCTCAACAATGCGCTTGTCGAGCTTCATGTTGGGGATACCGTACATGAGGAGACCACCCGGGCGGTCTGCACGCTCGTAAACGGTGACAGTGTGGCCGGCCTTGTTGAGCTGGTCTGCGCATGCCAGACCGGCAGGCCCAGATCCAATGACGGCAACCTTCTTGCCGGTCCGGACAGTGGGAGGCTTGGGAACCATCCAGCCCTTCTCGAATCCGCGATCGATGATGGCGCATTCGATGGACTTGATGCCAACGGGGTCCTCGTTGATTCCGAGGACGCAAGCGCCCTCGCAAGGAGCAGGGCACACACGGCCAGTGAACTCGGGGAAGTTGTTGGTCATGAGGAGACGATCGAGAGCATCCTGCCATTGGTTCTAATGGTAAATCTCTGTTAGTTATTTCCCCTTAAAGAAAAGTCTGGGGTGTCTCAGGCGTGAGGCTTTCCCTTTGAGACACCGAGGCATAACCAGAAATGACCCAAAAGGGCCAAAAGGGGGATTGAAGACGGAATTTTTTTTACCTGAAAGACCAATTCGTTCCATTTAGGGATGATATTGGAGATCGGGCATCCAGTGTCGGACTGGCAGAAGGGAACACCGCAGTCCATGCAACGAGCGGACTGGTACTTGAGCTCATCTTCGTCAAGTCTGGACGAGATCTCGGCCCAGTCCTTGGTTCGTGTTATCGCGCTGCGGTACTTCTCCGAGCGACGCTGGTACTTCATGAAGCCCTTGGTCTTGTCCAGCACAAGTGCCTTCTTCTTGTCGGCGGAGCTGTCGCCAATAGTCTCCTCGATATCCTGGAGCTTGGCAGCCTTCTTCTCGGTCTTGTGTTCAACGCCCGAGACGATGGGGAGGTTGTATTCGGCACGCTTGGCCTCAGCAGCCTTGGCCGCCTCCTCCTCCAGGACACGCTTGTAGTCCACGGGAAGGACCTTGACGAAGCGAGGCAGAGCGCGGTTGAAATCAACCAAGATACGAGCAGCCAGCTCAGAGCCAGTGTAGTGATGATGATCCTCGATCAGGCCGCGAACGAAGGAGATCTCGTCCTTGTCCTCGAGAGGACCGGCCTCAACCATCTCGGTGTTGAGCTTGGACCCGAAGTCCCCGTGAATGTCGAGGACGTAGGCAATGCCGCCAGACATACCGGCCGCAAAATTACGGCCAGTGCTGCCAAGGACAACAATGCGACCACCAGTCATGTACTCGCAACCGTGGTCACCGACTCCCTCAACGACAGCTGTCGCACCGGAGTTGCGGACAGCGAACCGCTCTGCAGCGACACCGCGGAAGAAGCAAGTACCGCTTGTGGCACCGTAGAGGCAGACGTTGCCGATGAGGATATTCTCCTCGGCCTTGAAGACGGCGGAGCGGGGTGGGTAGATGATGAGGCGGCCACCGGAAAGACCCTTGCCGACGTAGTCGTTGGCATCACCCTCCAGCTCGAGGGTCACACCAGGGGCGAGGAAGGCTCCGAAGGACTGACCAGCCGAGCCCTTGATGTTGACGTGGACAGTGTCCATGGGCAGGCCGTCCTCACCATATCGCTTGGAGATGTGGTAGGAGAGGGAAGTACCCATGGCGCGGTCGGTGTTGACAATGTCGCACTCAATACGGGAAGGAAGTCCCTTGTCAAGAGTCAACTCGGCCTCGGAGATGAGCTTGTTGTCGAGGCGGACGTAGAGACGGTGGTCCTGCTTGCGGACGTTGAAGGTGGCGACGCCGGGGCGGAGCTTGTGAGCCGGGGTAAGGATCAAGGACAAGTCGATGTTGGCGGTCTTGGTGGTGCGGAGGTCCTCGCGCATCTTGAGGACTTCGACGTGTCCGATCATCTCGTTGACGGTGCGGAAGCCGAGCTTGGCCATGATCGCACGAAGTTCGTTGGCGACATAATAGAAGAAGTTGATGACGTGCTCAGGTGTTCCGGTGAACTTCTTCCGCAGCTCAGGGTCCTGGGTTGCGATACCCACTGGGCATGTGCTAAAAAGGACGGATGTTAGTTATCATCGAGTCAAATAGGCGTTACCAGAATGCAAATAGGCACCAAGCAAGCTGCCATATGCCCTGCTCCAATGTAATGTAGCAAGGCCTCTGGATAGCTTGCAAAGGCGTGCTCCACTCTTGGAAGGGGTGCCAGGGCGACTTCGTGCACCACCAAACACCTCAACATCACCACGACAACGGGTAAAAACGAAGAAAACACACAAGGGAAGGGTTTTGCTTACTTTAGGTGGCACTTCCTCATCATGATGCAGCCCATGGCGATGAGAGGAGTGGTGGCAAAGCCCCATTCTTCAGCTCCAAGCAAGCAGGCGATGGCGACATCGCGACCAGTGCGGAGTTGGCCGTCAGTCTGGACGACAACACGACCACGGAGGTCGTTCAGCACAAGGGTCTGGTGGGTCTCGGCAAGACCAAGCTCCCAAGGAAGACCAGCATACTTGATACCAGTCCATCGGGAAGCACCAGTGCCTCCGTCGTGACCAGAGATCAAGATGTGATCCGCCTTTGCCTTGGCGACACCTGAGGCGACGATACCGACACCCGTCTCGGAGACAAGCTTGACGGAAACGCGGGAGCGAGGGCTCGAGCACTTCAAGTCGTAAATAAGCTGCTTGAGATCCTCGATGGAGTAGATATCGTGGTGGGGAGGTGGCGAGATCAAGCCCACGCCAGGGGTCGAGTGACGGGTGCGCGCAATCGACTTGGACACCTTGTGGCCGGGAAGCTCGCCACCCTCACCGGGCTTAGCGCCCTGCGCCATCTTGATCTGGATCTCATCCGAGTCGGCGAGGTAGGCGGAGGTGACACCAAAACGGCCAGACGCAACCTGCTTGATTGCCGACCGCATGGTGTCTCCGTTGGGCAGTCTCTGTGCGCGCTCGGGATCCTCACCACCTTCACCGGTGTTGGACTTGCCGCCCAGTCTATTCATGGCAACAGCGAGGGTCGAGTGGGATTCCATGGAAATAGAGCCATAAGACATAGCACCTGTGCAGAAGCGGCGCACGATTTCGGTCCACGGCTCAACCTGGTCGATCGGAACAGGCTCGCAATCCTCGAACTTGAAGTCGAGCATACCACGAAGGGTGCAAGCCTTGATCTGCTCGTACTCGGACTTCGAGTACGCCTCGTAGGATTTGTCGTTCTTGGTCCTGACGGCATCCTGGATGTTGGCGATGGAAGTGGGATCGTTGATGTGAGGCTCACCTCCGTCACGCCAGTGGTACTCGCCGGACTCAGGGAGACCCTTGGCACCAATAGTCTGACGGGAGGGGAAGCCGCGCTCGTGGAAGCGGAAAGCATCTTCGGCGATGAGCTCGAAGGTGACACCCTTGATGCGCGAAGCCGTTCCCTTGAAACAGCGGTCGACAACCTCATCGTCTACACCCAAGGCCTCAAAGATCTGAGCGCCCTTGTAACTGGCCAGGGTGGAAATACCCATCTTGCTCATGACCTTGAGGATACCACCGTCGCAAGAGTGCTTGTAGTTTGCAATGAGCTCATCATCAGACAGCTTCTTCTTGATCAACTTCTCCTTGTTGAGCTTCAGGATGCACTCCATCGAGAGGTACGGGTTGATAGCATCTGCGCCATAGCCGAGAAGGACGCACATGTGGTGGACCTCACGAGCCTCAGCGGTCTCGACAACAATAGCAGCCAGTGCGCGCCACTTGTTGCTGACAAGGTGGTGGTGAACCATGCCAGACGCAAGCAGAGCCGACACAGGAACCCTGTCCTTGGAGGTGTTCCGATCGGAGAGAACAATGATGCGATCGCGAGCCTCAATGGCGGCGGTGGTCTCATTGCAGATGTAGTCAAGACGCTTGATGTAACCCTCAACTCCTTCGCTCTTGGGGAATGTGATGTCAATGGTCTTCACAGTCCACTCGGGGTGGATGGTCGACATGTTCATCATGGCGTTGAACTCGGGGATAGAAAGGATAGGGCTGGGGAGAAGGAGCCGCCCGCACTGCGAGGCATCCATCTCCAGCAGATTTCCTTGGGGTCCGACATAGCATTCCAGGGACATCACAATCGACTCCCTGATAGGATCGATTGGGGGGTTGGTAACCTGGGCGAAAAGCTGGCGGAAGTACTCGTAAAGAAGCTTCGGGGCCTGCGACAAGCAGGCCAACGGGGCGTCGTTGCCCATAGAGCCAAGAGCCTCCTTTTCATCCGAAGCCATAGGCGCGAGCAGCAAGCTGACCTGCTCAAATGTGTAACCGAAGGCGTGAAGGAGGGGGTCCTCATGCAATTTCGAGGCATCTGGCTTCGGAGCGAGATCCAGGCTGCTGTTTTGAGAAGCCTTCTCGAGAACCTGAGGCATGGTGATCAGCTCCTTGTCGAGCCATGCGCGGAAATCCTGCCGGCTAGAAACCGCAGCCTTGAGCTCAGAGTCGTCAATGATGCGACCAGCATGGGTGTCAACCAGAAGCATGCGCCCTGGTTGCAGGCGGCCCTTCTGGATGACCTTCTCGGGCTCGACAGCAATGGTGCCAACTTCAGAGGCGCAGATAATGCGGTCGTCGTCCATAACGTAGAACCGGCAAGGTCTGAGACCGTTTCGGTCGAGGTTGGCACCGCAGAAGCGGCCGTCGGCGAATGTGAACAGGGCAGGTCCATCCCAAGGCTCCATTTGGCAAGCAGCCCACTCGTAGAATGCGGCCTTCTTGGGGTCCATGAGGCTGTTCCCTTGCCATGCCTCCGGAACCATCAACATGACAGCCTCGGGGAGAGACAGCACGCCGTTGATAGTGAGAAGCTCCAAAACGTTGTCGAAAGCAGCCGAGTCCGAGCCGCCATCTTCAACAATGGGATAAAGCCCCTCCAGCTCGTCGCCAAAGATGTCAGATTGCATCACACCCTCGCGAGCACGCATCCAGTTCTTGTTACCACGGAGCGTGTTAATTTCACCTAGGGTTTTGGTCAGCGCACCGCATTCCCATGTAATAGAGATCTGGATGCTTACCGTTATGCGCCGCCCAACGGAGGGGTTGGGCACGATCCCAGGATGGGAAGGTGTTGGTAGAGAATCGCGAATGCACAAGTGCAAAATGAGCCTCGTAGTCGGCATTTACCAAATCATGGTAATATTGGTAAACCTGAACAGGTGCCAACTGCCCCTTGTAGACAATGTTCTTGTTGGAAAGAGAGCAGATGTAGAACCAGTTCTGAAGCCCAATGGTGTGCGTGGCTCTTTTTCGGAGAACGTAGAGCTGTCTCTCGAAAAGCCTGTCATCAAACTTCTCGGCGTCTGTTTCCTCGGGAGCATTTCCGGACCCATAGGCAGACTGGAGGACAATAAAGGGTTGCTGGATGGAGGGCTCCCGAGACGCGGCGGCCGGTCCAAGAAGTGTCGAGTCCACGGGAGGCTCTCGCCATCCCAGAACTCTCAAGCCCAAAGACTCGGCAACATCTTCCAATTGCCGTTTGGACTCTTCCAAAGTCTCAGGGTCGGGCTTGAAAAAAAGGTTTCCCACTGCATATTGACCAAGAGGGGGAAGCTTGATTCCAACCTCGCGCTCGAAGTTCTTGATGAAGAATCGATGGGGGATGGATGTCATGACACCCGCACCATCACCATCTCGTGCGTCTGATCCCACAGCGCCGCGGTGGGTCATGTTACACAGGAGGTTCCGAGCTGAGCAGTGTTAGCTTGACATCTTTTGAGACTTGATGGAGAAGTCACCCACCATCGCTAACGATTTTATGGCTTGGCTTGCCCTTGATGTGGCTGTTGAGAGTCAGTTTCTGTTATTTCAGGGCGGTAACAGTTCATCTTACCAAGCAAAGCCTACACCGCACGCATCTTTTTCAAGGTCTGGGTCATACAATCCTCTGGGGCGCTGAGGTCAGCAACTGTGAATCACAGCGGGATTGTAGCAAACGCACTGCTTCACTGGGAGAGCTCCCGCCCACGAGGTGTTTCCCTCGGTTTGGTATTCATAGGGATGGTATTGCTCTTGTTCGACCTCGGTCTGTAGTTCTCGATCGTCGAAGTCCTCGTTCAGGCCCATGCTAGGCAAGCTTTCCTTGTCAAGCGCCTGAGCTGGTGATCGCCGAGGACGGAGTCAAGGCTAGGAGATGCACCGAAGAGCAGCACTGCCGCTCGGAAAACACACGGTGTCTGTTTGTGGATAAGAGTGGTCAGTCAAAATGTAGCTCTCTTATCAGACGCCAGAACAACAGTATTCAGATTGCGGAAGGGCGAGAGACAAGACGGTCGCGGGCCAGTTTGGAGGTCAGTTGGGATGTTCCTGCGGAAGACAGCAAGGTCAAAACTCCCAGCGCAAGGAGTGGATGTGATCGGGATGGATACACCATCCGATCGGAGGCGATCCGGCAGTCCCTGTTTTTTGGCCGACCTCCAGCGTTCGGACGCCCAAGGTTGGCGCGGCGTGGATGCATGGGGCATGTAAGTCGCTGAGGTTTCGGCTAGCGCAATGCAACGGAGCGAAAGCTGCAGAGCTCCCTTCGATAGCTCCTGATAGCTTTGCCCGCGGGTGTCGCAGAAGCTCGTGATGCAATTGCGCCAGCCAATTCCGGGCGTTCCCACTCACAACCAGCTGCTCTCCACGCGGGATGCGATATGACGACAGGCCAATTGCACGGTCCTTATCGCCCCCCATGCGGCTATATTCTCGGGACATGATAGGGTGATAGCAGCGCTGCAGCACTGGGGTGATAGGCGAAAGCGGAGTGGCCGTTGTGTTTTTGCGGTCGGTGCATCGAAACTTGTCCTTGCCGATGCAACCCAAGAAGTGCTTCGTTCTGAGCTCCACACGGGTCCTCCATGGTGGTGTTGTTCCAGAGCGGGGGTGGCCGGCCGAGGAATTTCGAGTCTGGGTTTCCGGAACAGCACCTGAGAGCGGGGGCGGGGCAAAGGACAAGCATCTCATGGAGAGCACGATCCACGGTGTTCGCCTCGCTAGAGGGCCAGGAACCAAAGTGCCATGCTTGCGCTCATGATATTCCGTGTTTTTGCTACCCCCGCCTCTCAAAAGCACTTATTCCGCCCAGAATTTGGGTTTCTTCACGAAATCCCTTGTTGTCGCTGCCGCTGCCGCTACCGCTACCATAACCAAAGTCGGGAAGGGGAGGGGTGGGCGGCGGTTTTGTTGGCATGTGTCGGTTGCGGCTCCGAAATCCCGGCAGGCAGAGGGGGTCCTATATCGTGTGCCCAACCCGCCCCAAGGTTGGAGAGTATTGTCGGCCAAACGGATCCCGGGGTCGGTTCTTTCATGGGAGAGGGTCGGGTCGCCGTCTTGTCTCTCGGGGCAGTCACTGGTGGGAAGGCGGGGGGTCTCATGGCAAATCAACTTACCAATTGGTTTGAGAGGACGTCCACCGAGTGAGGCTGGCACACTGGGGTAGTTCGCGGTGAAAGGAGCGTAGCTCTGGGCCGTCTGAAGGTTCGAAAATTCGTGAAAGAAAGAGGAGGGAGGGAATCAAGTAGGAGAGAGGGGTGGCACTCGTGCTTTTATGAGCGAGTCGGGCTCCGTGCCGATGGACGACGGCAATAGAGGGGAGAGCGGAGAGCACGCCGTTCAAGGACACCCCCTTGCCAGCGAGTGCGTTGGATCTGTGTTTTCTCGTAGTGCAATTGACACAGAAACGTCCGAAGCGGAGCAGGGGTAGGGCAAGTTGCAAGGGCAGAAGGCAAAAAGACGACCAGGACGAAGGCAAACCGACCACTGGGCGTGGGTGGGGGGAGGTGGGGTGACGGGGTTGGTGTGGACGTCTGTTCCCAAAGCGGGTCGACTATTCATGCAAACAGTCTCAGCGTTTCCCCCCTCCACCCTTCCACCGCACTGCATCTGAGAGATGGCGAGAGATCTGACCATTTGAGTCACTTGTCCCACGCCCCGATAGCTTACACCGTTGCCCATCCCGAGCATGACTGACGGGAGAAGCATCTGGAGAAAAGTGGACCGCCTCGTCCCGACTCCCCCTCGACCTGGGCTTTGTTCTCGTTTGCACATGCCAAAAACGCCGCAACGCCGCAATACACACACACGGCGCCCGACATCTTGGTGGCTGCTTGCTTGCTGCCAGCCTTCCGGGGAAAATTTTTGGACGTGGTGGCGCAATCATGGCCCGCAGAGATGCTTGCGAGCTGAGCCAATTTGCTGCACAGTAAAGCGCATGGTAAATCGCTCTCTGGATCGGCAGACATTCTGAGATGAACAATCATTAATCCGCACGCCAAGGCTCTCGCTGCCCTGCTTGTTTCTCAACGCTGCCGAGACGGCGCTTGCTCGGGTCTTTTGACGCGGATTGCACAACAGGGCGGGACAGCGGAGCCAGAGATCGATGCGGGACGTGCCTCTGAAGATCTGCCTTGGGCAAGCTCAGTTCCATGGGTTATTAGGTCGTGATGGCCTCCGAAACATGTGGCATCGAAGGCCGGCGTTATGACGGACCAGCAATGCGCGGGACAAGCTGGACCGATTTGGGGATAAGCTTGATCTTGGACGCATCCTGGGCTGACGAGGGGGCTTGCTCGCAACCCCTGCCAGATCTCTCCGCTTGCGGCTGTTGAGAACGTCCCGTTGGTGCCCGTCTCTGACGAGCAGTCGCAACGGCGCACTTTCTTCAACAAAAAAAACTGTGTAAGAGAAATTCTGACCCGTCCACAGCTGGAGGAGCACCGGTCTGGATGAAAAGCACCCCACACCCGACTGCAGCATTCGCAGGGATGTTCTGAGCTAGCCCGAGATCCGCGAACATCGCCTGCATGCGATGCATCCACCGAACTCCCAGCACCCCTGTCAAAATGGCGTGGGAGAGACAGAGGACGTCAGTTCCGCGCCTGGCAGCCAATCAGCACGCTGCCTTTTCAAAGATCGCTGGCCGATGTCGCCTGCGCGAGGCCCGCGAGCATGTGCCTGTCGGACGGGATTGGGGGCCCTGCGACTACGAGACTGCAAGATGGTGTGTGTGTGTGTTGGTGTTAGATCAAGTCAAATCTTCAGCCAGCCCGGACGACGAGATCAATGCTGTCATCGCCAGATAGGAGAAAGGGCCGCAGGCAACTCGCAGTACACTCCATCATCTTCTACTTAATCGGCATGGAGATCCCAGAGCGCGCTTCGACACCCCCCTCTCGTGTTGCCCGAACCGCCTCACACCCATCACGGAGCTCGCAACCAGCCTTGGCGTCATATCCATCGGATCTGGAGAACTGGGATTGACTTGGAGTGAAATTCCTCTCTCCAATGACACCAAGACGGCAACCAATGGGCATTCGTGGGTCTCAATTTACGACACATATTTGGCTGCCGTGCAAGCACAGACAGCTGCACTGAAATCCAAATAGGGCCGTGGAGACGACGGGCGTCACCTTCGCATACCGCTGTGCCCTGCAAAACCGTGGTCGAGATCCGGCATATTTTCCATGGACCAGCGAGGCGGGGCAACCGTGGTGGTGCTCCGCAATGGCGAAGAGGAGTGCGGGAAGGCTGCTGTAAAAGAATTATCAGCAGAAAACGGCTGCAGCATCCGGACTCGCCAATCAAGCATCGCTCGCAGTAGCCTTGCAACCCTTATCGTGCGCTCTTTTAATGCCTCCATCCAATCCTTATAATAGACTCCAGATCGCCCTACAACGCACGGACGCCGACGATACTCAGGCAAGGAAGTCCCAGCGTTTAGCGACGAAATGATGCTCCGCAGGGCCGAGGGTAGTAGCTGGCTGAGCGAAACGGCATGCTTTGGATTGTTTGGACGCGCCATTCCATTCAGAACGGCACGGCCGGCACCGACTAGGCCCGGGGACCTCCATGGAGATTCAGGTCAGCAGCCGGCACCTTGCAGGGCCGGGAACCTGCCAGCGGACAGCGCAGACTTTGTGGAACGTTGCAGGTCTGGCCTTGTGCCATTTTCTGAGATTCTTCACACCCACAAACAACGGGTGATGTGAGAGCCGCAAGGCGTTCGTGCGACGATATACGTGACTTCCCGAAGTGATTGCCTGGACCCCTCTCTCCACCCCTCAGCGCCGCTCGACCACCCCTCCGCGGGGTGACACGGACCGCACGCACATTGACTGCGTTGGATTGAGGTGTGCTGTGGGGTGGGGGTATGCCTGCCGGAGAGGATGCTGCGCGAATCCAGACAGTCGCATCCAAGAGTCGCAACTCTGCATCAACGAGCCGGCCAGAACTTGGATCGTTGGAGCCGCGATGTTCGCCGCGCTTCCTCTGGCCGACATCGGTGCCTTGCGTCTGTGAATTGGCATTGCCTGAGGCTGATTGGCTCAGCTAGAAGGAGGCCCAGCCGCTTCCGAACAACACACGAATGCCCATTTACCAGCCAATCCGCTGGAAGACATCAGGTAATAAGAGCAGAAAATTTTCCTTCACGACATGACCTAGACCTTCCTGCCTAACGGTCATGCAGCGTGCAAAGCAGCAGAGCTGTCCACCGCTGCAGTCTCCGTCGAGTGTCCCTGCTTCCGAGAAATCCCGACGACGTGGAGCGCGAGAATGGGCAACGCCTCATTTTACGATTTTGCCTCGTCCTGGGAGAACTTGGCTTGTCTCAGTGAGGTGGAACGCGGAGGACATGCAGGTAGGGACAGGGAAACTTGAAGCCGCACAGCAGAAGCGCATCCAATCCACGGGAGGACATGCTGAATTACCTCACAAAAACTACAGTAACCCCTGGATGGGCGGGTAGGGAAGCACAAGTCTTGGCCTCCCCCCGAGGAGAACCTCATGAGCGAGAACCCGCATTCGGGTGAAATTGGAGCGGAATGGCGTTGGATTCATGCCACCCTGTCGCATGTATTCTCGCATACCCGAGCACCGAGACACAAGACGTCTGCTAGTGGCTTCTGGGAGGGCAATGAGTCGACACAGATGGGGATTCTGGGGCGGGGTTTGTTGGGAACCACGCCGATTGTAGCTAAGGGGGAGGATTGGCCAACTGCGGCACTTCGGCGACGACTCCGAATCAAGCACTCCGAAACCTTTGTCGAGCTATGGTGCCTTACCTAGCATTGTGATACTCCGGGCTCGCAACGACTAATATGTACTGCATAAGCTAGGGGTGTGGACCCGCTACGCAGTACGTACTTTGGCACTTTTGCCAGCGTTGCCAAAGTGGCCTGTCAAGAGAGGTCCATTATTCAGCGTGGCAAACAGACTCGGAAGACCATCGCGGGGTACTGAGGAGGAAAACCCGGTCGCCAAGGCCTATTTTCATGAGAGTGTGGTGAGATGCTTTACGAGCGCCAGAAAGGGAAAGGCAACACGCGATCAACTGCTTTGGAAATGTGGACGGCAACACAGCCTTGAATAAAAGTACGTACAACTTAATATTGACACTGGGTGACTTGCGCACTGGTGGATGTTTCTAGCCCTGACGCTGTCAACCAGCCATGTGCGCAATCCCAGCCCAACGCACAGACCCTTGTAGCCGCATCGTGGGGTAGGTACCTTGTACACAGTACCAACGCTTCCCGTCGCTGAGCTTTGCACTGTTTACTTGTTTCTTCAATCGCGAAGTGACAAGACGCGTAGAAACTTCGTCGAAACATCAATCAGTGTCAACCGCAGGATATACTGGACATTCAACGCTTTCCCATCGCTGCAACAACCACACACCCCGAACAGCCACAACACTACCCCACCCACAAACTGCATCTTGAATGCAGCCTACTCAGCGAGGGACGCAACCACAACCACAACCATGTTCTCCTTCTTCCCCGATCTGACCCCACGAGACGTAAGTAATTACCGCCACCTCCCTCCCCACCAGCCAACCATCCATTCTAACCCTCCCCCCTCCAGTCCCACTCCCTCTGGTACACCTCCTCCCGAAACACCCACCTCCCAGCCCCAACCCCCCTCCACCCCGACGCCGCCCTCGACGGGCCCGGCCCCTCCGCCAACAACCCGCGCCTGCGCCCCGGCCAGCAGCACTCCGCCGCGCAAATCATCGACCGCTCCTTCCTCGGCCGCCTCCGCGACGAAGAGCGCACCAACGACCGACGCCGCGCCAACGTCGCCAATCTCGGGCAGACATGGCTCAAGCCGCCCGGCGTGACGAAGACCCTCTTCCAGATGCGCGAGGAGCGGCGCGAGGCGGAGGAGCACGCCGAGGCGATGAGGCGGGAGATGCTCGCGCAGGAGCTTGCGGAGGCAGCGGAGGCGGGCGGCGGCGGGATGGCGCCTGAGGAGGGAGGGGCGGGGATGGATGGGGATGGGGACGAGCAGATGATGGAGGGGGAGGGGGCCAGGGATTTGGATGAGGATATTCCGGATGCGGATGAGGGGGGGTTTGGGTTTGATGGGGTGAGTGATGATGAGGAGGATGATGATGAAGATGAGCAGGATGATGAGGATGAGGAGAATGAGAGTTCGGGGGTGGAGGAGGGGGGTGGGCAGTTGAGGAGGGTTCAGCAGCGGGAGTTGGCGGATCGGGTTGCGTCTATGCGGGCGACGGAGGACCGAATGCGAGAGATGATGGCGCGTGGAGGGAATGGAGCGGCGACTGGTGGGAATATGTACGGTGGGGATGAGGATATCGATGAGGAGGACCAGGCGGATATACTTGAGGAGGATGACCTTATCAGCACTATGTATCCTGGGGAGTTGGAGCCTGATATGGATGTGGGCATGGACGCGAACCTCGACGACGATATCCCTGAGGCAGAGAGCCTCGGCGGCTATGAGCATACTGACTCCGAGGCCTCTCTGAGCAGCGACGAGGATGTTGGCCACAATGTTAGCTTTGGTGGGATGCGAGCTCCTCATCTGCCTCATATCCGAAGCAGCATGGCTGGCGGAGCCGGGCCTAGAAGCAGTATGGCGGGTGGATATGGCCAGAGGAGCAGCATGGGCGCTCAGGCTCAGCGAAACAACACGGCAAGCGGCCATGGGTCACGAAGCAGTCTTGATATCAGCAGCATCCTGTCTAGGGACGGAAGCAGCATGATGGGCAGTTCTCCGCGCTTGCGAAGAGGGAACTAGGAGGGTGTACTGGAAAATGGGTGTACGGAAAAATGGGGGGGATGATCCTTATGATCAACAGGGCAACTAGCATATGATACTCGGTAGGAGGCATGGCGGGCTTTTTGGTATTGGTATTGGGCTCAGAGCACGGAAAATACTCAGTTTTAGAGAGCATTATAGGCATTCGTATTCAAACCAGCCTCTATCACCACATTCGCGTGTCGGCATTGTACATCAGACATGTGCTGTTCGTTTCCCCAAAGCAAAGAGAGAATACTCCTCAGCCTCCCCCCAAAAACGCCGTTCGCCGTCTTCTGGCTCTCGGAACCCGAGTCTAGACAAAATCACCCGCCTGCTCAGAGCATGAAACGCAGTCCGGCTACATCAAGAAGAAATGCAATGGCCCATGCCCTCAAAAGAGCCAGACATACGTAAACAAGAGAATGACGGCCGCGAAGAAACCAAGCCACACCTTCCAGCCGACACCCGTCCTCTCTGCCATGAGCAGCATCCGATTCATCGTGCCGCGCAGCCGTAGCCGTGTCTTGTCGAAGCTATCGTTCATCTTCTCCGCCAGGGCCGACGAGTCCCTGATCTCGTCACCGATAGCCACCGTCATCTGCACCACGCGTCAGCACTCAGTCAGCCTCGCCCTACACGGCACTTACATCCTTCAGTATCCTAACCTTCCCCAGAATCCCATCCACCTGCTGATCATTCTGGCTCTCCAGCTCATTCAGCACCGCATCGCTATACTGCCCCCTGGAATTCGGCGTCGCCGGGCGGAACCCCCGGCTCTCCACGCCCAGATGCCCTCCTCCTGCCGCCGATCCGTTCGCCCCGGGGTATCCGCCGTATCCGTAACCGCCCCTGACTCGGTTCGGGCTTGCGCTAACGGGCCTGCGTGCCGAATCGGAGCCCGAGCCCGTGTACCCCTTGAACAAGTCGCTGCGCGAGTCGCGCTGGTGGAGGGACGAGGCGCCGAATCTGTGGGTTGCAGGGTGGGTGGTTAGTTAAACGTGTTCTCTTCTCGTCTGGGTTTGCGCCGCTCGCGGCGGGAATGTCTTCGAGGATGGTGGTTTTTTTTTTGGTTGTTGCTAGCGTAGAGGATGCAAATGCGTGTAGGAGCAGAGAAGAAAAAGGCTTACCTCGATGCCATGGTCGCTGGTAGTCGAGACGCCTGGTGGTTTGGTTTGGTCCTTTCTCTTACGTCTTTCGGTGTTCCTCCGTTGGTACCCGCGATGACGATTATCTGGCTTCCATGCTTGACGCCGTATCAGGCATGCAGAGAAAAAAAACTTTGGGTACCCGTAAGATGATACGTAGAGATGCTGCGATCGGTGTAGAAAAAAAGAACACGCGAAAACAAAGCGTCCCTCGACGTCTTGAACTTATTGCTGAAAATTCGTGGAGAGGCGATGTCGCTAGTTCCAACAATGCACCTTGTGACTGCTGGTTGGACGGAACGTCAAATGGCGGTTCTTTATCCAAAGGCGAGGAACTGGCTGGACTGGCGTGACCGGGCTTGCCTCCAAGTGGTGTCCAGAAATTTGGAGACAGCTGCTGCGAAATGACTGGTCACTGGTCAATTGGACTCGTAAGGGGGTTAGTCCAGGGGTACGGAGTAGGGTAACCAGCGATGGAATCCGCAGCTAGACCATGCCAATGCAGACCATATTAAAGAAAAGCGAGGTGAAAGCTATCCTTGGAGCTCATAAGGCATATGCCTGGCAAGTTTGAATTATTTGCATGTGAAGCTGTGGTGTGGGAGGAAGCTTCAAAAATTGTCGATGGGATGGGACCTCCCTGGCTGTTTCCGCGCCGCTGCCGCAGATGGCCTCGGGGGGGGGGATGCGAGAAAGTTGCATGGCATGGCAGTTACTGTCATCGCAACTCTGTTTAGACGATATGCACCTCAGAAGCTCGTGTCAGAAACGCTTTAGTCAGAAGGTCTTTAATTTTCGTCCCGAAATGCTGCCCAGAGCCTCATCTTCACGCGAAGTCAACCCGCCAGATGATGGTCAACGGGACCGCAACAGCCCAGGAGTCCTGCCAAAACGCCGCAAAGATCCAATGCCCTTGCACAGATCCAGCGCAAAGCCAAACATCCCGTGCAAAAGACATGACCATCCGTATTTTTTCCCATCCAAAGCTCGTGCCGTCATGAATCCGAGCTCATCCTGATGAGAAGCAATCGCGTCTGTTGCGCCGTCTAAAGACATGAAATGAAATATCTCGTTTAGGCATCATCCATCTTCTCGTCCTCGACCTCGAAGTCGTCGTCCTCATCCTCGTCTTCGTCATCCTCGGCCGGGTTCTCGGCGGCGGCCTTCGCGAAGTCGATCACCTTGCCGCGGGTGCGGCGACCGATGACATTATTGGTATCGATCTCCTCCATACCGTCCTCCTCGTCAGCTGTAGGGGTCATGTTAGCTATGCGCTCGTAGTAGCACATCTTTATTTGCGAATTGACGTACCGGCCTCGGCCTCCTCTTCCTGCAAGCGCGAGGTTAGTACATGGTGTTTGCGTGAATGCGCTAGCGCGGGGGAGGGGGTTTGCGCCATACCTCATCACCCTCCTCGTCCTCGTCCTCCTCATCGTCGTCATCGACAGCCATGGAGGTGTCCTCAACCTCCTCAGCAGCGGCAGCCTTGCCCTTGCCCTTGGTCTCGGCAGGTGCGCCGCCCGCGAGCGCGGAGGGGTCCTGGACGGAAGTGGTGGTGCCGTTCTCGGTGGCCATGTCTGCGGTTTAGTTTTTGGGGGGGTTAAAGTTGTGTTGGGGTCGCGATGGAAACTTGATGGGCTTCTCGAATCAAAATAGTACGCAGGAGTGGAGGTGGAAGTTGTAGAAGACGCTTTGCGCAGGGTAGGTGGGGAGGAGGGAAGCGCAGGTTGGATTTAGAGACTGGAGCTGGCGGAGCTCCAAGTTTGCGGGCCTGTGCGCGGGTCTCACCTGGCAACCAGCTGCCCCGCGCACGGTGCCAGTTCCAGCTTCTACACTGATTCGGCGCAAGGCGACCAGATACTCACTCATTGGGACGGAAGGGGCACAGTTCGCCATCGTATTGCGAAGGGATTGACAAACCATGAGAGTGTATGCAGGGTTTTTGCGGAAGAAAGTGGCCGAACTTAGCGCCGCGGGCCACTAAGTGAGTCCTCGCGCATCTTATGCCTTGAGGCCAGGACACTGTCCAGATGGACGCAGGTCCCCAAAATAGTAGAACAGCCTTCAAAAGAGGCCGCAGAAAGCTCTACCAAGGCCTCAACAGTGACCCCCTCGTCATGTGCTCCAGAGACAGTAGAGCACACTGCACATCCGCCCAGAAAAGGAAGAAACCGCGTAGAACATGTTGAAGGGTATCACAAGTCTATAATCTACTTCGAATCACCCCCACCGGACATCATCACAAACATCGCAATGCCCAACACCCACCAGTACCTGCAATCACTCAGTTAGCATCTCCCCTTCAACACCCCCTTCAACACCACGGGAGGAATACTCACTTCTGCAAAAACGTCTTCTCCTCCACCACAACCTTCTTCCCCTCGGGACTCAACACAACCGGCTTATTCAACTCCGGCTGCTTCCCCCTCCCCGCAACCACCACCTTCACCTGCGGCCCAAAGTCCCTCGTATACCCAGCATCGACCCTCACACCCTTCACCGCCACCCCGAGCAAGTCCTGCCCATTCGCATCCAAGCTGAGCACAAAATGCGGCGAATACCCCTTCCCAAAGTTCTCCACCGACACAACCGTCGTCGAGGACGCCCACTTCCCGCTCTTGCTGTCGTACGCGCCGATGCGGACAAGCTTTGCGCCCTCGGGTATCTCTGGTGCCTCGTAGGAGAGCACCTCGGTGGCTATTTGCGGTGGTGTTGTCGGGTCTGTAGAAGTCGATGGGGTGTCGTGGCTGATTTCGATGAGGAGGGCGGGCGCGGTCTCGGGGACTGTGATGGGTTGGATGAAGATCGGAACGGTAGTTGCGGCGGCAGCTCCGGCGAGGAGCGCTGATAATAAGGTGGTGAGCTTCATTTTGGTAGGTTGGAATGGCTCTGCGCGGCAAGTTGCTGTGCTTTGCGACTGAGGGTATCGCATGCGCGATGGGTTTAGTTCACGGTTGGCTTTGGGGACAAACGAGCCGCAAGGGTGGCGGAAAGTGGGACCCTGCCCCCCTGGCATTGGGTGGGGGAATGCTGGACGTTTTGGCCTTGGCATCCCACCGCACACCACCAGACAAAGGAACCGTTGAGTCTCACGACATCTGGAAAGGTCGCACAAGTGAAGGGGGGCTGGATTCTGTTTGGGAAATGGTGGTATCTTTTGCAATCGCTATATACAGTCCCAAGAAAGGTCGCTGTCTCCCCAAAAACCCCACACAAGCCGCCGAAAGACAGACGACAACAAAACCCTCAAAACGGTAAAATCTAAACGCCGTACCTATGTGTCTCAAAATGCTTCATCGCCTACCCTCTTTCCCCATGTGATAATTCAGCCATTGCAACCAGCGAGTGAGAAATGTAGCCGTCCAATGCGAGGCTTGGTTTCTAGCCCTTGTTGCCACTGCCTTCTCCAGAGCCTGAGTCCTCGGATACGTCAGCCCCATCGGTGGCGGTGCCCGTGCTGTAACCCGTTCCATCATTATCGTCATCTTCGTCAATGCTCTCGTCGACATCGTCATCCTCCTCCTCCTCCTGCTCTTCAGGCTCGAGGCTGTAACCTGGGCAGCGCTCAACTAGGCCGCGGTAGTACGCGACTAACACCTCAGGGTTCGGCACAATTTTCCAGTCAACCCTGTAGAGAAACTCAAGCTCTAGCAACTTGAGTTCGGCGAGCCTCACACCGCCAACCTTGGCGTAGTGCGAATTGTTCCAAAATGCGTCCGAGAGACCTTTGGCTGCCACCGTTGCTGCCGTGATGAGAAAACGGTGAACTGTGAGGGTGTTGATGGTGAACTCGGGGTATAGAGCACACAGCCTGTCGATGTAATAGACCATGGACAAGAGGAGAGGGGGTGTGAGTGTGGCGTGTTTTGCCAGTCTATGGAGGTAGTCCAGGACGGAAATGCCAGGGGCAGTGCTGGGAGCTTGTCAGTACCAGGAAAAGAAAGACGAGGGGCTGCAGTGCGCCAGTCGCGCTCACTTACCGCGAGTGAAACCTCGTGAGATGACCCGTCCTGAGCGCCAACGCATCGTTCGTCTCAATCAGTTCCCCAAGCATATGGGCGATCAGGACCACAATATCCTCGGCCTGGCAGAGCTCATATCGTATGGGTAGGACTTTGGGCGGGCTCGTCGCAGGCTTTGGTCGCTTGGAAAGCGTTGAAGGGCTTTCTGTCGCATTTGCCGGCGCAACGCTGGACTCGCCGGGCCCGTCGACGCTCTTCCTCTTTGAGGGCGAGAGCGGTTGTACGGCGCTCCCTGCTTGTGTCTCCGCAGGCTTCCTTGCGGCGCCCCCCGGTACCGCTTTCACAGGTTTCGGTTGCACCTGCGCTTGCGCGGCGAGGTGCCGGTCGTCGGGGGCAGACATGGGCTTCGGCCCTGGCGGCGGCGGGGGCTCGAAGCCATCGGCGCCCTCGCTCGACGGCGCGCGAACCACGGCGCCGGCTGCGTAGTCGAAGGGCTCCATGGGCGAGTACTGCGTCGCGGCGTCTACATATCTCTTGGCACGCGGAAAGGAGGGCGATGCTATCGAGGTTGCGGTCGAGGAGGCCGATTGGCGGCGAGACAGCGCGGTTGAGAGCCAAGAAGGAGAGTGTCGTGGAGACGGCGCGGGAGCATAGTGGAATGGGTGGAAGCCGCTTCTCGGGGAGGCATTGACTGAAGACGCGAGAGCCGGAGATTGAACCAACATTATCCCAGCTTCGTCATCTTTCACGCGCAATCGAGACGAGGAGAAGACTGTTGAGGCCTGATACCGCAGTGGGGCCTGCGCTGCTTCTGGTGCTGCTGTTCTCCGCAGATTTTCACACCTTTCTCCACCGCGGGAGCCTGCCTAGCGGCGTCGCGCAATTGGGAAAATGGTACCTACCACCAGGGACCGAACGGGTTTGAGCGAGCACGGAGCCGGGCGACGCTGTGGCAGACGGCGAGGTGTTCAGTGTGCAATCGTCGTTGGGGTGCGGGGCAGGAGATGGTCCCTCATGGCGCGGCTAGCAGTGTTGCGGGGGGGGTTGTTTGTCGATGTCGGTCGGTGTAGGGTTTTGCGAGGGCGAGTATTTGGCCTACTTATTATCGGACAAGGCAAAATATTTGTCTCTCAGGGCTGCACTCGTCCATATTCATGGCAGGTGCACACCGGCTCAGGCCAAGGACTGGACCAATGTGAACCACTGATGAAATGGCCATTCCATTTTTTTTGACCGACGTCCTTGCAGTAGCAAATCCAGAGCCGGCCACACAGATCACATTGCCACGACGCTGGCGGATCGAGGCCAAGCTGCCAGCACGTTCACGGTTGCTGCAATTCGATTGGAGGGCTCTCACAGTGCCAGGCCCTGGGAGCTGGGAAGGCCGCCTGATTAGCGACACATATGGAGGCACGGAGGCGTCTGCATCAGCGCCTTCAAGGTTAGAGAAGGGGAGACCTGCAGCACCATTCCCTGGCTTGAGGTGACCTGACTCCATGCACTCTACTTGGTATGGAGCCATCCGGGAAGCGTTCCCAGGGGACCGGAAGACGACCTCCTGCCCCATGCCCGTTGTTTTTCGGCTCCCGCAGAGCGGTGTACCCGGAATGCCGACCGGCCAATGCTCCCCTTCATCCATATCAATGGCCCCCCATAAGTATCCGTCTGAGTTAGGTTCGGTCTGTGGCTCTAACCCACCTGATTCCACATTGCCGCTCTTCAAGATCTTAGATTTCCATATTGCATCGAGTAAGCTATCAAGAATCACAAGACTCTCGGCTCCATCATCACGCTGGGTGGCTGGCGTATTGTTGGCCGCCTTGTAACGATGATGAGAAGGCGTCAACGAACAACGAGGACGAGGGTTGCTAGTAGCCGTTGGAGACAGGACGGGGTGTCCCTAGTGAACTGCCCCGCCCCACCCTTGATCGACGGTCCGTCCTCGAAAAACGCATCGCGGCACTGGCTCAAAGGCTCGCAATCCTGACGCCTGCCAAATATCATCCTTTACCTTTGCTAGATTACCGCCTTAGGGTTGAGCGCTTGTTCTCCTGCGGTGAGCGCTTATATCTCAAAAACTCCCCTCGCCCACCACTCGGAGCTGCATCGGCGGAGGACACGAGAGTTGAGACATTCCATCCGATCGAAGCCGCAGAGAGCTCCCGAGGCTGCCTTGAAAAAGACCCCTCCGTCGCACGCAGTCGCGAACTAGCATCTCGACTAGACGCATCAGGAGTGTGTAGACTGCGGTTTCTCTAGGGGTATTGCAACTGATTTCGTCTCTCCCCAAGACCTATATCTGTCAAATAAGCGAGATCCCCTTCCATGCTCCCTGTCGACTCTCCCACCACCTGACTCGACCTCCCCTCTTCGTCATGGCGCGCATCCAGAGTCCACCCATCCTCTCCCAGATCAGAGTCGCGAGAAGCTATTCAGACCAAACGGCCGCGCTCCGGGCTTTGAAGGACGACATTGTTGGCCACATCCAGCGCAAGGAGAGATGGATCGAAAGCGGGATTCTGGAGTCGCTGGTCAAGAACCTACAGGCCGTCCGATCTCCGGCCAGTCGGAACGGCGATGAGACTCACAGCAACGAAGGGCAGCCACGGCCCCTGGCAGAAAGCGAACGTGTGCGTCTGCTGTCATTGGAGCTCATCGCCAGCTTTGCAAGTGGTAAGTCGAATCAGCCTCCCAGCAGTTGCGACGAGGAACCCAGACGTTGACACGCTCTGTACAGGCGGCCCCTCGTTTCTCGCCCCCCTACGCGCCGTCAATGCAATACCGGCCATTCTTTCACACATCTCTCCTTCCGAGAACCCTCCGCAGATCGTACTGACAGCGCTGCGGGCGTTGCGCGACATCGCCTCGGCCTCAGCCTTGGCCTCGCCCGGCCCATATGACGATGCGACAACACTATCGGACCTCCTTTTCAAGCCCCAGCACCTGAACTCGATGAACCTCATATTGGGGTCGAATTCATCGATCATGGCTGTACAAGAACAAAAGTGCATAGTCGCCAACTTGATCAACCGGCTGTGCAGGACTCCCCAGCACCAAAACGTACTTGCAAGTCAAGGCATCCTGGACTCGTTGGCTTCGCAGCTTGCCAGCTTCGCCGTGTCGCGGGGCGAGGTTGTCCCCGGGGCAGAGCTCCTGGCCCGAGCTGATGGGTTGGACACTATGATACCAGACCCTGCGCCTCTAGGATTAGATCTCGCAGCGGTCCTGGAAGCTATCTCAACAATCATCGCAGACTCTCCGTACCGGGCATGCATGCTGATGTACTCGCCGGCCATACTGGCGATTTTCCCAAACGCTGAATTCACTCCCGCCACCAAGGAAGCTAAGGCTGCTAGGAATGCACTCGAGGTGAGCGGCCTGAGCACTGCTCGGTCTAGAAATCCTGGTGCGATCGAATATCTGCTCCCCGTTGTACCCATTACGCACCCAAGATCGCTGTCCCAGTTCACGCAGTTTCCCCCCTTGGGATTCTCACCATCCAGCGACAACCTTGTATCAGCAGCCCGCCCGATCACGACGAAGTTCTCTGGCTGGGATCCGACCCGTTTCGAGTCGGGTAGCTCGAATGGCGACGCGGAGCTGGAGGACGCTGAGAGTCCTCTCATACCCTGGCTCATCCATCTCGTTCGTACAACTGACGGGTTGGAGAGGGTTATGGCCGCGTCAGTGCTGGCAACGCTTTACAAAGCCGGGTTCGCGTTGCCGGAACGGGAGGTCGCAATTGGCCTTCTTGTCGTACCCCTGCTTTGCGGACTGATCAGAGACCACGACAAGAGCCTCCCGCCTACCGTTCAAAACTCCAGCTTTATTGACAGGGACGTTGCTTTAGACTGGGTTATTTTGGAGCGGACGCCAGCCGTGCTGGCACGTCTGCTTACCGACAGTGATTATCTTCAGCAAGCCGCCCACGACTGCGGCGCGATGAGGATGGTTCATAAGCTTTTGAAAGATGCCTACGCCGAGATGCCAGTTCAAACAGCCTCGCGGCCCTGGTCGCCAATCCCGGAGCACAGCGTTGTTCACGAAGACGGTCTCCCAACATGCCGAAATGGACCCCCTGGCCAGCTCCCCATATACGCACACAAAATCAAGATGAGGGAGAGCTCGCTGAAGCTCGTGGTGGGTCTGGTGGCTAACAAGGAGGACTATCGAAAAGCAATAGCCGATCACGACGTGCTGCCATATATCGTGGAATCCCTGACGTCCACACCCAGCAAGCCTAGGAATGCCAAGGAGAAATCGAAGGCAGAGAAAGCCGCAGAAGACGACATGGAGATTCACAGGGAACTCTCACCATACGGAAGTAATCCCAACTCAGTTATCGTGGCAGCATGCCACGTCATCAGGGTGCTGAGCAGATCACCCAGCAACCTTCGGACGGTGCTGGAGGATCACGGTGTAGCAATGCCTATCTTTAGGCTGCTGAAGCACAGTGTTGCTGACATTCAAATTGCCGCTTGTGGTGCAGTCTGTAACTTGGTGTTGAACCACAGTCCCATGCGAGAGGTTAGTTGACCACACCCTAGCTCAGAACCCTTGAATATGCACTAACTCTGCTCAGCCCCTCTTGCAAGCTGGCATACTCAGGGTTCTCTGCGAACAGGCTCGCTCTGATAACCCAGGGTTGAGACTCAACGCAATGTGGGCACTAAAGCATTTAGTCGACGGAGCCGATAACCAACTGAAGAAAGACGCGCTCGATGAGCTGGAATCCGGCTACCTTACCCGGTTGATATGCGACGACATTGAAGATAAGGCTCTTCATACGCGCGTGCAGCTGGATCAGCAACTGGAGCATGACAGCCGCGACGCCGACAACGACGAGGATATGGACGAGGGGAACTACGAGGACTTGAGCGGTACGGCCACGTACCTTGGTAACCAGACGACATCGAAGCCATCATCGCAGCGTTTACAAAGAGCCGAGAGGAAAATCTCGATGCTCCGAGAGGCCGAGCTCAACCTGACCCGGAAGGCCAGGAACGACGATCTGGCGATACAGGAGCAGGGGCTGAACTTCATTCGCAACCTCATCTGCTTGCCGTCGCCGCCGGGGGACATGATCGAGCATATTTTCAGGGAGATTGGGCAAGAGCAGCTCTTCCGGATCTTGTCCAAAAAACTACAGGTCAAAGTGCTGCATCCATTCGGACGGAAACACGCTAGCGCTCCGGACTCGCGGGTGTTGTACCCGCAGGCCAAAGTCATCGAGGCGGTCGTCTATGTCTTGGCGAACATCGCAGCGAGCCTGCCCAAGCATCGGCAGTTGGTCATGGCGCAGACAGAACTACTCAAGTTGCTCCACGGCCATATCAACAGTAGGGATACTGAAGTCCGACGGGCGCTTTGCCACTTGCTTAGTAACCTCGGAGAGCGCGAGGAGGATATAATGGGCGGCGAGCAGAGAGCGTCGGAACTGAAGAAGTTGGGGTTCCTGGCGAAGCTGGAAGAGCTTCAGGAGAAGGATAGCGATTTGGATGTCAGAGAGACTGCGAAGGCGGCAGTCTGGAGGATCAAGGCCCCGGCTCCTTAGCAGGGAGTACCGCCTCACTGGTGGGAGTTACTGCAAGGGGGGCTGAAAGCGGGAGTTGAAGAAGTTGTGGGCGCTCGCAACTTTGCAGGGATATGCATCGATGAGGTATCGGGGAACACACAGCGCTTGCATGATGGCCAGCCAGACATGATCTGGGGTAGCGAGGGAAATGGACTCTGGTAAGGGTTTTTATTTGCTTTTTGGGGTACATGGGAAGGAAAGGTTGGAGGGCAGGGAGCGAATGCATGGATTGATTGTTTTGATCATGTTGATGGGATAGTGTAGTTGCATTCAGAAATGATGATGCATCTTGCCCTGAGCTGTGTTGTGCTGTTTTTTTGTTATGGCCCCCTGACTCAGATATATCCTGCGTCAAGCAACGCAGTCTCAAGGGTTAACAGGGCTGCCTAGATATACCGCCTAAGTTGCTGCTCATGTTTCTTTTCTGCCAACTTGACTTCTGTCCCGTTCGCCGAGCCTTGGCCCAGACACCAAATCAAAGGGAGTCTTTGCTGACTCCATTGCCAGTTCGTCTGACGAGCTCCACTGCAAGACCAACGACACGAGTAGCAATTGGAAAAGGACTCAGCTTTTGAATGCGCGAGTGCTTTTGGATGCTCTCATTGAGCGACCAGACTGCAATTTACTGTTGCCTTCTGCGCCGCCTGATTGAGGCGAGACGAGTCGACGATGACGCAGTCACAGGACCTGGCACAGTGCGTGTTACGCATTTTGAGGAACACCAAGCCTTTTGACTGATTGTATCTCTCGCACTAAACACCTCTAAGCGCTCTCACAGGGTCTTACTGAATATATAAAAATCATTTTGAGATGAAATCAGGATCTCGGGCCATGCAATTATGACCTTCGACCACAAAAATCAACCTCATCGCACGAGAAGGCTCCCTCTTTGTACACAGTGCCCAAAACCCCACACACCGTCCAACGCACGTGCCACCCTACCTCCAACACCACCCATCACCACCGTTACGAATCCCCTCCAACCACCACCTCAACGCTCACCCTCTCCCTCTCCCCGTCCCATCATCAACAACCCCCAGCAAACACCGCCAAAATGACCTCCTCCAACCCCCTCGACACCGAAGCCGGCACCGAGCTCTTCAGCTCGTACGAAGCCGAGTTCAAGCTCGTGCAAGCGGACCTCACCCAAAAACTTGACACCATCCCCGACCTCTCCGGCGAGCCGCGCAAAGCCGCGCTCTCCTCCGCCGAGCGCGCCCTCGAAGAAGCCACCGAGCTCCTCGACCAAATGCAGCTCGAGAAGCAAAACGTGCCCTCGTCCACGCGCACCAAGCTCAACCAGCGCCTGCGTAACTACACCACCGACACCGACGCCTACAAGCGGCGCCTGCGCTCGCTAGCCGATGACCGCGCCGCGCTCTTCGGGGGCAGCCGCTACCGCGACGACCCCGTGGGCGGCGGGCCGTCGGACGTGCAGCTCGAGCAGCGGCAGCAGTTGCTCTCGGGGACGGACCGGCTGGACCGCAGCACGCAGCGGCTGAAGGCGAGCCAGGCACTGGCGAACGAGACGGAGGCGATCGGGGCGAGCACGCTGGCGGATCTGCATCGGCAGCGGGAGACGATTCAGCACACGACGGATGTGTTGCTGGAGAGCGAGGGCTATGTAGACCGCAGCGTGAAGACGTTGAGGGGCATGGCGCGTAGGTACTGTACACCCCTTTTGAGCTCCGCGGTTTTGGGGGGGATGTTTTTTTGCTGACGAGATATATGCAGGATGGCTACGAATCGGATAATCACCATTGCGATTATTACGATTTTGGTTTTGCTTATTTTCGCCGTTATCTACAGCAAGTTTCGGTGAGCGTGGTCAGGGTTTCCGGTCTTTCACGGCGTTTTGGGAGGCTGGCACATACATTGTGCCTTGTTTATGGAGGAACAGTTATAGATCATCGCGAGCCTGTCTTTTTGTTTTCCCGCCCCTTTCTGGCCGATGTGGGCTTTCAGTCAACACTGTTTGGGGCAGATTCGCAGAAGCGCCAACTGGCTCAGTAGCCTATGTACACGTACTTAATGAACGACAATACCAACCTGGATAAGGTTTGGGAATCTTTGTTAGAACACCGGAAGCAAGCCCAAGTATATTTTTGATATCCGCGAACCGCAGCAATGCATAGCTAAACCAGACAAGTCTAATCATCTTCGGCCCCTCCCGCCCTTGGCTACGCGGGCACCTGACGTAGCAGGGCCGCGCTGCTTCTCACCGCCCAGAGGTCTCCTGCCTGTGGCAATGCCTCCTCTCCCTCCGCGCCCTCCACGACCTCCACGGCCTCCTCCTCCTCTCCCACCGCCAGGGGCACCTCGTGACCCTCTGTCTCCGCCGCGCCCGCGGAACCCACCTCTGCTCTTGAGCGCCTTTGCAGCGGACTCATCCACATCCATGCCATCATCCCCATCATCGTCATCATCGTCTCCCCTCTTATTGGACCACTTGAGCTTTCCGCGGAGACCCCTGCGTGGGACGTCCTTGCCCTTGAGGGCAGCGACATAGGCGCCGACGCCGCTCTCCTCAGCACCGCCATCCATGTCAACATCCATCTCCTCGTCGTCGTCCTTCCCAAGGACAAGCTTGCCATCCGAGTCGATCTTGGCCTTCGTCTTGCCAGGGCGCTTTTGTTTGACCGGCTTCGTAGAGGAGATATTGGCTAGAGCATTCCGGTCGAGCAGGTCAAGCGGCTCGTCTTCGTCTTCCATAATATATGCGTTACCCCCCTTGCGGGCACCCTTCTTCGGCTTGCCCACCATTTCGACGTCCGAGTCGTCGGACTGTTCCGAATCTTCGCTGCTGTACAGAGCCTGGTCATACTCGCTCTCGAACCGACCAGCCTTCTTGCCGGTTTCTTCACCGTCAGACTCGCCGGCCTCCTTGGCTGCCTCCTTCCTCCTCTTACTGCGCTCCTTGGCTTTGCGGATATTGGTAATGAGCTTCTTGTCGTCTTCGGGGCAGTACTTGGTGACGATTTCTACGCCGAAGCGCCTCACCATCCTCTCGATAATGTGCTTGACCTTGGCCCTAAAGTGTCCCTTGTGCTCGTGGCTCCAAACCATGATGTTCGGGATCATTGTGGCGAGTCGGGGAATCATGAGATCGGAGGGCAGGCTGATGACGCAGACCTTGACGAAGCCAAGAACACTCTTGACGATCTCCCGGTTGTTGGAGGTCAGGTAAAGGTTCATGGTCTCGACCAAGTCCTGCATGGTCTGGGTGCTCACAGCTTCGCGGAAATCATAGAGAATGCGAGTCATCGCGGTGATGGACGCAGAGATCATGTGAGGGGACCCGCCAGCCAGACCAGCACTCACCATGGTGAAATACTCCTCCAGAGAGGCCTCTGCCATTGGGGCATCCTCTGGCATGTGAGGAACTTTGCTGTTGTCGATCATGACACCCTGTGAGGATGCCAGCTTCTGGCCCATGAGAACGAGCAGATCAAATGCCGACGTTCGTGCCCTCTCGTTCTGCTCTTTGCAGCTAATGACAACCTCAGGAAGAACGGCAGGGATGAAGTGAAGATTGGTATCTGGCATGATGGGAATCAATGCGGCGATGGCAGCAAGACGCTCTCTCCTCGCGGGAGCCGACACCTTCTCCTTGCTTGTTAGGAAAAGGGTCTGCAAATCAGCGTATTTCGCCTCGAGAGCGACCCGGCCCTTGGGAGAGTCAGCCAGACGAGGAACGAGTTTGTAAGCCTTCTTCTGGAGCTGGGGATCATCCTCGCGGAAGATAACCACAGACGCCATGTTGAAGAGAGCCTCAAAACTCTCGATCGGGAGGTAGATCGACATGGTGACAACGAGATCCATCAGACTGTGCGCTGTGGATGGCGTCGGCTCCTGGCCCTGCTTGGGCTTCTCCTTCTTAGGTGCCTCCTGCAACGCCTCTGCAAGCTTCTCGCAAACGTTATCGAACATCACCTTCAACTCGTCGGCCGGGATAATGCTGAGGTAGGCGTTGATTGTTTGAAGAACCGGGCCTCGCTTTTGTGGCAAAGTAGTGGTGTAAATGTTGAAGAGGACGGCGAGGAAGTTAGCGGCGAAAGTTCCCAGATACTTCAGGTTCTTCTGCGCAGTCTCCTTCGTCACCCTGCAAAGAAACACCATGTCCTCCTCCTCGGACACCTCGGCGATCGCTTGGTTAGATTCGACAACAGTCTTGAGGGCGCGGCAAATGTCGAGACGCAAATCGACCTGCTCATAGAGCAGATTTGTCAACATCTCAGCAAACTCCTGGTTAAAGGCCTCTGTGAGATCCAACGGCAGATCGCAATACCCGGGGAGGATCGACCATATTTGCTGCACAACCGTCTCGTAAATCTTGATCTCCATCGTCTTCTCGGCAGCACCCTGCTCAATCACGCGTTGGAACATCGCTGCGCTCAGAGGTACCAATTCGGATCGGAAATGTGCGAGGTTGGTGTTAGATGTGTAGTCGCGGAGGAGAGGAAGCATCCAGGCCCTGCCTGGCTGGCCCCTCACCGGCTTGGCCAGGTTCAAGGGCAGAACACCCAGCACTGCTTCGGGTCCCATGGCTCGAACTGCCTTGCCCAACACTTCATCCGCCTCCTGCTTTCCGGTGAATGAATCGTTGCCCCGCATCTCTCCGATAGTCTTCGTAATGCCGAGCAGATAAGGAGCGGATCTCCACCGGAGAGACTCAAACATCGCGCCGAGCACGTTGAATGTCTCCAACCATGCTGCTTGATACTTCACTGTCAAAAGACCCTCAGCTGTCTTGACTAGTTGTTGAATAACCTTCTCGTCATAGATCGATGCGTCGACAAGAACCTGTCGGGGAACGCAGTTCGCCATGAAGGACACCAGACACTCCGAGGCGGAAATACGGATGTTCTTCGATTCCGATTCCAGGTATCCAGCAACCATATTGAATGGCTCCACCAACTCCTGGAAAGTTTCCTCTGGGGCAACCTGGGCAGAAACATCGTAGGCGCGAGAAAGAATCGCAATCCATGGTGGAAGCAGCTGGGTGTCGTTGGGTGCCGGACGCAGTTCCCTGATAATCTCCACCAACCGCGGCAGCTTGGCAGACGCAACCTCATCGGCCAACCCCTCGAAGATCATCTCGAAAATGTCGAACACGGCCACGCTCATGTGGTCGTTTCCAGACCTCGCGATGCCAAGGAGAAGCTCGCACAGCCCCTCAATCTTCTTGCTCGGCCACCCACCGCTGGCAGAAGCCACTGCCTTGATGAGGTGGAGAGCGTGGATGAGCTCGGGGTCGTTTCCAATATCGGCCTTCTTTTCCTTCCTTGCCTGCGCCGACTTCTCTGCCAACATTCGCAGGCTCTGCATGGCCGTCTCCGCGCACATTGGCGCCGCAGGGTGATCGAGGGAAGGACTCGGCGGCGGGCTCTTCAGAATCTTCTTCAGCGCGTCCTGAGCCCTCTTGCGCACCTTGGGGCGGGGGTCCAGTGCGATCGTAAGGAGTCCACCGACAGCGCGCCTTGGCCCGACCTGGGCGGCGCTCATCTCCCACGCAGCCGCATCTTGGGCGAGGAGGAGGCTCTCTAGGCACCCTATGGAGGACTTGATCAACGGCGCATCGGCGTCTGGTTGCGACAGCACTGGCGCTAAAAGTGTGAGGATCTGGGTGAACTTGGCTCGGAGGAGGGCTTCGGGTGCTAAGGGTGTGACGATATCGAGGAGGTAGACGACAGGCGTCACAAGCGACTTGTTGTCGAGGAGGCTGAGAAGAGCTGCGAAATATGCGGTGGGGGTCGCAGCGGTGTTGCCCTCTTTGAAAGCGGACTCGATGCCCTCGAGGATGCTGGCGGTCTGCGAAATGCGGTCAGTTTGAGATAAAATACCGGCCTTGCGCAGACATGATGCTTACCTGTTTTTGATTTTGGAGATTGGGCGACCGGATCTTGTCCAGCTTCTCCTTCAAAGACAGCGACGACATCTTGACTGCCCTGTATCTGTCAAGGTGCTCGTTCCTGGGCCCACAACATCCCAAAAAATTATTTCCTCCGGAACATTTGGGTGGGCGATAAGATAAGAGCACCCCACTATCCGCAAAGGCGGTGACCGACCCCTCATCAGGGCTCTGGGACCCAGGTAGTAAAACCAACCTCAAGTTTGCCGTCAGAGCTGAATTATTAGCAAAAACGACGAAATTCTTGAAAAGGCGTGTCTGCAATATTCAAAGGCTTTGCTGTACGGATAGGGGGCATAATAGAATTTTCTGGATACCTGCCGACTCAATAACAAGGTCTCTCGTTGAGGTGCCCAGTCCAGCACCGTGAGACCCATTTCTTTCACTACGTAAGCCCCGGAAGCTGGCTGTCAGAAGTGGCTCATTCAATTGATGCTGCTGCCGAATTGTAATATCACGGCTCGAAAGAAAAACCCCTCTCCCTAACGCCCTGAAGCCCAGACAAACACACATCTGTCCAGCACTCGACTCACGAGAACTCGTTGTCCGCCTCCTCAATCTGGTTCTTGATCCTCACCAAGATCTCCGTCTTCCACTTATCCAGCCTGCTCATCTGGTCGAAAGCATACAGCTTGTCCGTGAACGCCTCCTGGTTCCCTTCCTCCACAGCTTCCGTGAGATCCACAAGGAGCTGGTACTCGCGCTGGCTACCGAACCCTGGGTCCTTCTCTCGGTATTTCTCGAGGTTCCGGCGAGTGCTGACAATATCCTTGGTCGCCAAAACGCAAATGCCAGCCTTGAGGAAGTACTCCTTGACCGAGTATCTCATCAGGTTGTTCCCAAGCGATGCATCAGCCACCTTCTCGTAGTTCTCGATCGCCCTGTAATAGTCGCCCTCGAGCGCCGCAATGTCGGCCACCTTCAGCCACAGCTTGTTCGCGAGCCTAACGTCAGGCCAAATTAGCATCCCCATCGGTGCTCAGCATCGCTTCCAAAAACCTACGCGACAGCATTGTCCCCCTCATACCACTGGGCGGCATTATCGTAGCAATCTAGCGCTCGCTTCCTGTCCCCGATTTCCTCGAGAAGCTCACCCTGGGCCTCCTTGTGCGAGGCTGCCCTTCGGAAGTTGCCCTTAGAGGTATACTGCCTGATCGCAGCCTCGATGCATCGCACCGCGTCTTCCGGGCTGTCTTTTCGGTACGCCTTGAAGGCATCGATCATGAGATTGGCAGCGTCATCGGGCTCGCTCAACTTATCGCGGTGGATACTCGCAGCTTTCTCGAAAGCAGCGCCCGCCTCTTTGTCTGTTTGTCGGAGGATGTCAGCACTGTCGGGCAGGGGGCTCGGACGACGCGCGGGTCCGCTTGCTTACTGTGCTTCTCGAGCTTGAAGGCATTGCCAGCTTGCACGTAGAGATCAGCGGCACTTTGGTATTTATCCTCCTTGCCGCTGCTGAAGAAGCTGAAGCCACCGCCGACGCTCGAGAGTACTTTGTCGGCCTGAACCCCTGAGTTATCAGCGCAATGTGTCAAAATGAGGGGCAGCGTGGCGGGGGTCTGATGCCGCGGACCTTCTGAACGAGAGCGCGCGGGTCCAGCGCCATGATGTCTGTATTTCCAAGATAGTTTTCTAGGTTCCGTAGGGTGTAAGTTCGCGATCCAGGAGCGCAATCTCGTGTTCGTTGTCGTGGAAGTTTGAAACCGTGGTGCTGCTGCTGGCTTCAAGGCGATGCAAGAGTGGGGGCTCAGCCTCGAGCTCCTTACACAATGACGCCAGCGAGCGCCACGACCGCAATTCCTGCCTAAGGCCTGACATCCCTAGACCGCCAAGCCGCCATCTCCAAAGCAGTCTAGCCAACCAATAACCTCCCGTCTAGCTTCTGACTGACAGACAGCTCCCCAGCACCGCACGCCAAAACATTGAAAAAAAGGGGCGCCATCACAACCGCAACCACCGCGACAATGTCCAAAACAATACCCGCCCGCGCCCTACGCTACCAACACCTCTCCAACCTCCTCTCCAAACCTACCTGGTCCGTCCGCTCGCTCCTCCCCTCAGAACCAACCAGCACCAGCACCACACCAACCATCACCCCCAAACAGCTGCACCACCTCCTGCGCCTCTCCGCCCTTCCCCCGCCATCCTCGCCCTCCGCCGAGAAATCCATGATCGCCACCCTCGAATCCCAGCTTTACTTCGTGCGCGCAATCCAGCAAGTAGATACCACCGGGGTAGAACCGCTGCGCTCCATCCGCGACGAGACAGCAGCAGGGCTGAAAGAGGCGAGCATCAGCGTGGAGACGCTGAAGGAGGCGTTGGAGAAGGAAGAGTCCTGGGGTCACTGCAAGAGGCCACGGCGCAGGCGGGATGTCCCCGTGGATACGTACGGCTCGGAGGACTGGGATGCTTTAGGCACCGCGTCGCAGAAAGTTGGGCGTTACTTTGTTGTGAAGAGTGGAAAGGGGGTGGCAGTACCAGAGTGATTGAGCTAAGGAACTATGGAACACTGGGAATAGATGCGTAGAGGGCACTCATGTCGCGTTCCTGGGAGCTGAAAAGTGCCCCCAGGTGCGACGACACAGCCACAATTACTTTCCCGAGCAACGGCCAGTTTGAGGGCAACCGCATGTCATTGTGGGGATCATGAGCACAAGTTTTGCGAAGCTTCATGTAAGAATCCCTTGCTCTATGCTATCAGATGAGGGCTCTGTACTCACAATATCTAGTGAGGCTCCAGTCGATGCTAATCCTACAACAGACGGGATAGAATGCGTTTCCATATTGGCCACACGAAAGAACTGTTGGCTCCGAATCCAGGAATCCCCCTTATGCGCCTCATAATCATCATGTGCAAATATCCCCATCGAACGCCGTGCCCCTTCACCCCTGCGCTTACTTCTTGGCCTTCATCTTTCCCTTCGTCTTGCGGGTTCTGATGGCTTCCTGCTCGGTCTTGCGGTTGGTTCCCGGCTCCAAGACCTTGACCTCGACGCCAAACTCAACGGCGTCCCGTCTTCTCTCCCTCTCGCGATTCTTCTCTTCGACCTTTGCGAGTGCCGCCTCATCCTCGTTGACCTTCTGGATGTCGATGTCCTCCCAGCCGATGTGCTTCAGGATGCTGCCCACGAGGTGCTGGTATCTCAAGTGGCCGCTGACCTTAGCAGAAACGTCCACATTTTCGACACCATCAATTCCCTCGATTTTTTGGAGTCCTGCCACACCAAACTGAATGCTGCTCGTCCTGTAGAGAAACCCCAGGATGTAGTCGTTCTCTGAGTATACGTTGACAAGCCGACCAGACACAACGCTCTTCATTGCGCACCAGGTCGCCGCATTCGACGGGGCGGGGGTTCCCATCAACACCACATTCTCGACTAGACTGAAGACGCGCCTCTCCGCTAGGATCATTAGGCAGACGTAAATCGCACGGGCGCCGAGGCTATAACCAATTAGCGAAACTCCTCGCTCTCCCTGAGCCTTGCTCATGATAATATCAGCAAGCACGGCGCCTGTCTTGTCGGCGCGGACCATTGCCACACTCCACGGGTTGTCGATGACCTTGCTGATCTTCAACAGGCTGAGAGGCCATAGGGCTTGGGAGAGACTCGCGAAAACTGGGCCACGTTTGTCAGTGGATGAGGCACCTTGGTTGGATACGAGGGAGCAGCGCTCACTAGTCCGGGCAATGATTTCCTTCTTTGCCAGGGACCAAGCTGCACTCTTGACGACGGTCTCGAGGGCGCTGCCCATCTTCAGCATCGGCTCGAGCTCCCACCGGAGAGCGTACACCTCGCTCTGCTCACCCAGAGCTTGCCACGGGCCGGCAACATCCGTCTCGGAGGTAAGCCATCCACTAATGGCCAGGACGACTCGGAACCGGCGGTTCTCCGGACTGATCTTTCCGATCTCAGAGTCTTCACCGATCGAGCCACGCAGTGGGATAAAGGCGAAATCCTGGATGTCCTTGGTGTACTGTTCCATCGCCTTTCCGGTGGCTCGCGCGCCGTAGATGCCGAAGATAGAGCCGACAAGCAAACCACTCTCGGCCAAAGTTCCCAGGAGACCTGCGGTAGCCGCCGAACCGATACCAATCCCTCCAAGGACTGAGCCAATGCCTGCTGCAACCAGGGGAGCGGCAAGACCACCGGTCACGCCCACGAGGGCAGCGCCGGCAGCGCCCGCTATGGCGACCTTCCACTTCCTGGCTGATTTTCCCTCCTCGGCTTTCTTCTGCATCAATTCGTCGGCTGAGATATCCTTGGTGGCCAGGGCGAGGCTTTTGGCGATTCGTACTTCATCTTCGGCCAATACTCGCATCGGGAGAAGTAGGGACGAGGTGATGTGCAGCAAGAGAACCCGAGAGTATGCACTATAGTGCTCAAGCGAGATAAACAACAAAATAAGCGCGTGGAGAAGCAGCGATCTCTTCTCTGCCGGCATGGAGGATAGCGAAGTCGGGATCGGAGGGTAAAGCCGCGTCAAGAGTTGGTCAGCTTCCACGGAAAAGGACTTCGACTCTTTCCGGGTGTCAGCGCTGCCGGTGTTGTCGGTAAATGAGCCGCTGAGGGTATCTTGTTTCTTACCTCGCTGCTGCTTGCCGCGATTGAAGCCTCTGCCTCTTCCGACACTTCCGTACGAAGAAGAGCCCCCTTGAGGCTCGTTCATTCTCTTTACAGAGATGTCGCCGACTCGCTTGTTGATAGCGGCTTGCCATTTCTTGAAATGCAGGAGGACTTCCTTCTTCAGCTCTTGCAATCTCGGGGCTTCATCCTGCTCCTCGGTCGGGCTAGAGGGATTGACATCGTGGGTATGATTGGCAGTGGGAATTGACACGGGCCGGGGACCGCCGGGCTTCACGTTCTCCTTCTGGCCCCCATTCTTGGTGGCGAGTCGGGGCTCGGGTCGCTTCTGCGGTGCGACCAGGCTGAGATCGCGAAGGTGGGCTGGGAGCCGGGTCCAATAGCTATCGCGACAAGGAAGCGTGTTCTCGTCAAGTCCGGTAGAGTCGAAAACCTGGATGATATGCTTCTGCATTGTGTCGATGGATTTGCCGACCAACGAGACCAGCTCGATCTTCTCACCCAGGGTCAGCACGGAGGTCAAGTCGACATCCCGCTTGGGGGTATTGGGCCTCGGCTTGGGAGCCATGTCTGCAGAACCGTCGCTAGGTGCTGCTGGTTGCCTCGATGAAGATGCTTCAGCGCTGTTGGGGATATTGGCAGGTTGGCCTTCCTGCGGAGGCGAGGGTTCGTTTTGCTCGTCCATTTTGAGCACGGTGAAGCCAGTACGGTCTGTTCTTTCCCAATCTGGCGCTCGGTGCCGAGGTGTAGCGGTCTGGCGAAGCTGAGGGTTGCTTTGAGGAAGTCGCGATGCGGTGTTGAAGCAGGACGCGCTGCGGAGCGGGGGGAGGAGCGGAACAGGTTGGTTACCTGGGCAGCTTCAATGGCGGCGAGGTCGGCACTTTTCATCTGAACATTGTTATACGCACGAACACAGCGAATGTGATTTGCAGCACCAATAGCCACCCCAATTCGTTTGCAAACACCCGTTTGCACGCTGTTGTGCGATGGAAGCTATGTACTTCGGCTCTGTTTGACGTCACCCGGACACTGGATAGGCTGTTGAGCTTGGGACGGGAAGCAGGGGTCCTTTCACTTTGTGTAAAGGGAAGAATGGGACCCTCGCTGCCGATCCTGGTCGCTGGGCCCAGATGATTCTTCAGGTTCCTCCCGTCCCGTCGCTTCCGCTGGTGTGGGCCAAAGGTTAGTTGTTGCCGCCCATGCTGGACTTGATCTGATCTGTCGATATGTACGTGACCTGAATTACAGATCTTGCAGTTGACCCAACGGAATTTAAGCCCGTGCATTAAACCAAGTAGCTGTGATTGGTAGGCACGCAGCCAGCCTTCCGTCACAGGGCTGCAAGCCGTCCTTTCATCTGTTTATGCCCAGCTGTCACCAAATTGCGTGCCTGATGAGCCTTGACCGTGGACGTTACCGACACCTGTGTCTTTACATTGAATCGCCGAGATGGGATCCGGACACCGATGGAACAAAGCCCCCATATCCCGCAGCAGCTCCATGCTGCAGGATCGCCAAGAGGACAGAACCCAACCGATCCCTAATTGATAGCATGGCGGGAGATGTTCCGCAGCCTGTTCAACCTCACGAGGCAGTACCTGGGCCGAAAGGACTAGATGCAACAGATAGCCTGTACCCCTCGAGGAGAACTCATAATCGCCGCCCAGAGGCATTCGAATCTCAAAGCTGGAAACAAACCCAACGTGGATGCTGGTGCCCCAACTGGATTGCTGCTCGATGAAGCGTGATTCGTATATGCACCTCCAGTTTTTCACCTTGACCCCTTCAGGATCCTCCTGGCTCTTTATTTATCTCCAAATACACCAATCTCATGGTTACGAATTACTTGCAGTTCGTTCGTAGTCATCCGAGCCGTGCCACTAATCCAGAATTTCGATGCCAGCGTTAGTCATCTCTCAGGGTTCTCACAGCCGCAGCGGGACCCCTGTAAGGTGGCGTTCGAGACCATCACCCCACTCCCAAGGCTGAGATGACGTGGTGGGGAACCCGTCCTCCAAAACTTCCGATCAACACCACCTTCAATCATCGCAACTCAAGGCTTATCGGCGCCCTCCCTGCTCGCGGTAGCACGCTAGACTGTAACCCCAAATATCCACTCGCCGTAGTGTGCATTGCCGAGGCAGCTTGCCCCGCGAAAGATCTCTCACACAACTCAAACAGCCCTCTCGACCCCTCGCTCAACCGAAGCCCGATCCCATCAGGCCCCAAAGCGAGCAACGAAGCCATCACCAACCCTAAAATCCCCGACTTGTACCAACATACCACATAACAACTATGGCGTCTACAGCCCCCCAACAACGACAAGCACAGCCGCAACAGGCAACAGGCACCCAGAGCCAAACCCAGACTCAGCCATCAACCCAGCAAACCGCAACAAGGTCGCAAGCAATCCTCCGCCTTCGCGGCGCAAACATTTCAAACGGGAGATCAGTTCAATGGCGAGAAGATGTAGTAGACAACGAGGGCCTGGGAAGGAAGAGCTCCAAGGGTAAGACATCGTCCAGATCGCGGCTGCGAACATAAGGATTGGCATGGCCCGCTGACAAAGTTACTGAACAGTCTGCTGCATCTACCACCGCCCCAGGGCCGTCGGCGAGTCTAGCGATGAGTCCTCCTCAGACTCAAGCTCCTCATCCTCCGATGACGGCTCCGATCGCGAAGGCGCCAAGCCAAGCAAAGGCACAGGAGGGGAGGGTAGCTCCAATGGGAAAGGAAAGAAACCCAGCCACGACCACGAACACGACCACAACTGCAGCGGGTATCACCACGGGCGAAGTAGACGAGACGGGAACGGGAAAGCGAGGCGGCGGCGCCCAAGTCCCAACGCATATGAAAAGATGCCGAAAAATAAACCCAAGGACGACGACGGGCCAAGTAAGGGCAAGGGACCAGCGCCAGCACAATAGACGAGGAGATGTGGAGTTGGGTGCTACAAAACTTTATAGCCGTTGGAGATTTGCACCACAAGAGCAAGCTTCCTTATTCAACCGTTGGGGGTACGACTTTGGGTCAAATCATCTTCTTAGACGAGGTTCAAATTACAGAGTTACATGGTCAGGAGATGAATGTCCGCCTTCAAAACTAGTACTTATCCTTCCACCTGCGTACAGTCCTGTTGTGTTTACCTGGGTAGTTTTACCAAATCTGTTGGGAGCTCCTGGTGAGTGTGGTTATCTCAATTCAAATTGCGACTACCGATGATGCACTCCCCCCAACCAATATCAATTCATTCCCGTTCTCCCTCTCCGGTTTTTGAACATGAAGGCTCGTTCTGCTGCATATCGACTTGGCGCCAACATATTCATATCAAACCCCAAGACCACTTCTCACCGGCTCATCCCTGAACGCCAAGCCTTCGACAGCTAGGAGACCACGAGCAACAGGACAACCACCCCTATCTGCATGTATAAGTCCGCCTCAATATCCCTAATATGCTGCGGCGCGACATCATACATCATGTCCTTGCCATGTCAAATAATAGGATTGCGGACCATCCCATTTATCCATACCCCCTGAGCTGAGGCTCCCACACCGACGACAACACAAAAACAACAACAACAACACCAAAAGCAAAAGCGAACCACCACATAAACAGACCCATTTATACGAACGTACCAACCATCCACACTGTATATTGAGCCCTTTCAACCACCCCTCCCCCTTATCCCTTCAAACCCAACTACCTCCTAACCTACCTACACCAGGAACGGTCGCAGGAGCAAAATGACCACCAGAGGAAAAAAAATGAATCGAGATTACAATGCATCTATATCGTACATGATTACAATCCATTCATTCATTCCCTTTCCATTTGTTTTGCAAACTTCAACATCCAACTCAACTCAACTCAACTTCGCTGGCCTTTTTCCTTCGCCCGCGCCGACAACCAAATTCACCTTACTACTCAAACGACATGATCCTGCCTGCCTGCCTGCCTGCCCTACGTTCCGGTACGCCAACTTCTTTCATAAGGGTGCTGGGGAATAATCCTGGGGTGGCCCGAGCATACTAGGCACTTGCTTCCTGGTCAGGCCCCTGACGCGGCCGGATTCGGGCCGCGGGACGCCCTGGATGGCGCGAGGTTCTTTCATGAGCGATGGGTCGAGCTTGGTGGGGACTCTGGTGATGACGGAGCGGTAGTCGCCTGCGAACTTGGCGGAGGGAACTGGAACTGAGGCAGTTCGCCAGAGGTGGTCTGTTGTATCGCCCAAGAAGGCGGGAATCTTGGCCGGCCTGGACGGCGGGTTGAAGCCCGTCGAAGCGCCATGAGACGCTCTGATGGTGGAGAGTCTCGAAAGCCCAACTGATAATTGTGGGCGGCCGCGGGCCTTCTTCGCCAAGATGACTTCGTCAAAGAGGCGGATAGGGGCATGAGAGGGTAAGTTTCTCTCGCGCTCGTGGATGAACTCGTTAAAAGCTAAGTAATGTCAGTCATCCGACTCCAAGAGGATTCAAGGGGTCACATACCTTGCGTCTCCCGCATCATCCTGGCATACTCCTGTTGGTCGAGGGGCAAGCTCTTAATAAACCCGTCCATGTCAAAGGCGTACAGCTGTCCATTGGCTTTCTGCTCCTTAGTCGGTCGGCCAAGGTGCTTTCGGTAGGTGTACAGGAGACTAGCCAAGCACCGGACGAACGCGGCGCGGACTCGATCAGGATGGAAAGCTTCGGGGCAAACCAGCGAGACAAAGCCAAGGCAACGATTGTGTGACAGACAGCCGCAACCGTTACAGCTGTAGAGACCATCTCCCTCGGACTTATCGTCGCAGATGGTGCAGACAGATGAGGTCTCCTCGGGTGTCCACTCAAAGCAATGGCCCTCCACCCATACGGTGCTTTCCGTGTTCCGCACGGGTTGGATCAGCATGTTTGGCATGATGGTGGAGGCGGCAATGGTGGACTGCGCATATGTGGAGGGCGCATAGCCACCAAACGAAGACTGGGAGTCGATGGAGATGGCGGAAATAGAGAGATTCTGGGCATGTCCGTTGAGGAACGGAAGGCTCGGGCGGTGCAAAGGGGGGTGCTTATCAACACCGAAAGACGAGCTTCGCCTGGATTTCTCGTCGAAGTGGCCAGAACGCTTTTCTCTCAGCGTCTGGGCGAAACCCGAATCACTCCGCGACACTGGTGTGGTGGGCATAGGGGGGAAGTTCATCGAGATGGGTGACACCGACGATGGTGGACTACCCTTCCCGGACTTGCCCGTTGGGGGCCGGTCAGGCTTAGTGTGGTCCAGTTTGGCCTGGGAGAAGGCGTTGAACAGGGGAGGCCGGATGCTATCCGCGGCATCGGGCTCTCCAAACGTGGACGAGTTTTGTGTAGCCCATTTACCGAGGAAACTCGGAGATGTGCTGGAGTTGAAGAGCGACTCATTCTCGGCCGAGAACGCGTCGTACGGGAAAGACTCCATCGCGTACGGGGGCGCGCCAGTTGCAACACCGTACCGCAACCGATGGGGGGCTGCAACTTGCAAGAGAGAAATAAGCTTTCGCCGGTGCTGTCGTGGCAGGCTGACGGGCTGCGACGAGGCGTCAACGGTGTCCTTGTCGAGATCCACAAGTACATAGTCGTCATCGGGAAGCTCGATGTTCTCGTATCGTCTCTCAATGCCGACGATATAGGGGCACGGCGCCTCGATGATCGCAAGGAGGCGGGCCGGCAGAATAGGTACGAAGACGTTGGCCCATTTCAAAGGATACAGCAAGTTGACCAGTGCGTGGCAGGCTAGATGGAGCATACCGGTATGGGAGGACAGAAAAATAATCCGTGACTCCGACAGGGCGTACTCAAATAGCAACACGATGTTCTCCAGCGACAAGCATCTGAAGAGGGCATAGATGTCGATATTCCGGGATCCAGGCAGCTCGTTTGCAGCCTCTTTCCGCGCGTACAACCGAAGCTCGCGGACGCCCAGCTCGACCTGCGTCAAGGATCCGAGAGGGCTGAAAGCCTCGGTGCACAAGTTCACGACATAGCGCTCCAGGGGCTGCCAGCGCCCAACCTTGGGCGAGCTTGGTGGGACCCTCAGGATAGCACCATCTGTCATGGGCACAACAATCGCCCTGAGCCACTCTTTCCAAAAGGTCATCCTGGTGACATCCCGGCCCAGTATGCCGTAGGCTCGAGGCGTCCAGAGGCCTGTTTCGCCAGCCGTCAGGCCATCGATTTTGGAAGCGGCACCGTGCCTCAGCGGCCGCAGCATTTCCGTCATGAGGCTGATCTTCTCCTCGACAGCGCTGATTTGGTCATCCAGGGTCTCGCGAGCCGGCAGTCCGGAAGGAATGGTGGGGAGCTTTGCAAGAAGCTGGGACAGATGCGCTCGCTCGGCAGCCAAGCGCACCCCCAAGCTGGCAGCCAGCTCCCTTTCCTCGTTGCTCATGTGTCGTTGCCGCCAAAGCTCGCATCTCTTCTCAACTTCTTCGGCAAGATCTGCATGGAGGGCGGTCCACACAATGATGGCGATGCCGTAAATTTTGGAGCCGTCCTCGGTGGTCATGGTGAACCCATGCCAAGTTGACCGAGGACGGTCATCAGACGACACAACCTGGATGTCGTTGGGAAAGGCGAACATAGGTACGTAGTCTGGGAACTTGCCTCTCCTAGCGAGCTCATCCGCGGGTGCGTCACGCTGGGGGTATCGGTCCAGAAGCACGGGCTCGAAGCGCCTCTTCAAGGGATGCATTTCGGGGTCGATATTAAGGGGCTCGGGCTGCGGTATAACCGAATTATAGCTGCTCAGGCGCCTCGATGTCCGGATGGATGCTGTGAAAGCAAGTCAGTACAACAGAGCAGAAAGGGAGGGGGGGGCGGGGTCCTGTCGAGCCTACCAGGTTTTGGCGCTGTGGGCTGCTTCCTCACGCTGCTCATGTCCCTAAAACTCATTTTGCGACGGATGCTGCCACGGAGACTCTTCATCAGTGGGCTCATTCTCCCGCTCTGGTCACCCTCCTCCGCCACCTTAAGCTTCTCGGTCCTGGGATGCACCATCGGGGGCCTTGACTGAGTCTTTGCGCCGGCGCTGAAGGTCAGGTCGTCAAGAAAGTTCTCCCGCTCGGCCGCGAACTTGAGGAGCGCCTTGTCGAAGTCAAAGTCGGGCATCCCGTCGGGGCCGATGCCGAGACCCAAGCCGTACAGTCCTGCATTGCCATTGGCGCCGTTGATGCCTCCGTTGGCGTTGGGCGGCGGTGCAGGCCGTATGGTTGCGCTACTTCGGTTACTCCTGGTGGTTCCCTCGAAGTCTTCTGGCCCGCCCGTGACGGACGGCGTAATTGAGAGTTTGGACATTGTGGAAAGCCGGTTTGCCGAGTTCTGGCGGGAGTGTCGAGCCCTCGCACGGGACGACACTATTGTCGAGGTTTCGGCCTCCTCCTCACCCTCCTCGCCATCCTCGGCGATTATGTCGTCGATCGGCGCGGAGACCTGCCCCGGTGCCGGGGTTGGGAAATCATCGTAGGCGATGTTGTCGACGCCGGCGATCCAAAAGTAATCGGCAAGCGGCGCAGAGGTGTTGTCCATTTGACATAGCAGTCTGACGACCAAGTCGTCCCCCGCCTGCTATTCCCTCCCAGAATCCCCGCTCTCGCCCTCAGGTCTGGCCTCAGCCTCGAACTTATCCCAGACGCGGGGTGGCTACTTCCTGCCGAGGATTCGGTCTCGTCAAGCCTCGTCGTCTTGGAGGTCGAGATCTACCAGTGCAGAGTCAGCTTCGCGTTTGCAGGTTTCGAGCGGGGTGGTGGGAGCTGCCGCTGCTCACGCTGCTGGCAACTTGACTTCAGAGTGTCGCTCGGCCCTCGGCGTGGTGTTCGGGTATGGAAGTGCTTGATGGGCAGACGAGACACCAAGGTTCCTTATCATGCACAGCCAGGATAACTTTATCGAAATCGCACACGGACCACACTTACTTGTGTTTCGCTCTGTGATTCTACAGCTGATCGATCTGCACGGCAAGATGTCGAACCAGATGAAACCTTCCTAGGACCAGACAAAATAGCAAAATGGCCTGGAGAAGTCCAGAAGAGGGGTCCTGGAGCAGGTCCCCAGAAACTGGGAGAGGGGGAGAAGAAGTCGCTCAGGAGTTGCCCGCCGAGAGGTCAGTCGTGTTGATCGGCGTTGTGATTTTTCTCGTCTTCAATTGCCTGCACTTTCCTGGGCGTGCAGCTGCATTTAGGCCTGAACCTGGCCCCTGTAAATGGAGCTGCAGGAAGTGCGGCACGCCAGCCCATCTTTGACGCCCCTCCTTCCCCTGCATTCCTAGCCCAGCGCGGGCTCCAGGCCAGACCCGGCCTGAATTCATCTCTGTGGATTGGCTATCTGCAGTCTATTCCTCTAAATCCACCCGCTGGAACCCCAACAACCCGAGTCCATCTGAATGCACGCCTGGATGGTGCTACACGACCATACAGCCAAGCATCCATGTGGTCGCCGCTCTGCTGGACGTTGGCCGGACGGTTTACGACGGTTTTGAAGTTAGCTGCCGTGGTGCCCGAGCTACCGATTACTTTGCCGTTGGATCGGTCGTGTTACCAGCAAGACGTCAATTGCTAGGTCGGTAACTCAGGTACCTTCCCCGAACAGCTCACACCTTCCTCCCACATGCTCTTGCCCTGAGCACCAAAGTCAATTTTTGCCCCCCAAGGCAGCTCTCCAGCTCGGGTATTATCCAGATTCAAATACCTTCCAGAAAGGTATGTCATCCCTCCTCCCGCCTTACCGATAATTAAAACGAAGTCCCCTAATCTTCAGACTTCAGGCGGTTTGTCCAACACGAGGCAAACCGGGCCCGTGAATTCCATCCCGCCACTCTCCTACCTGCAATCTGGGCTCCACCCCCTCTGAACAACGAAAGGAGGAGGACCCTTGCCGATCGATGCAGTGTTGAGAATAACGCAGCAGTCCTCTGACCCAATACCAACACGCGGATTGCCCTTTCGACAACCCTCCACAGATGCATCCGCTCTGGCATTTGGCGCACTTGGTGATCGTGCTGTTCGATATGCCGGTGGGAGAAGGCCTCCGGGCTCCTCATTGGCGGCTCAGACAGCTGCAGTGCTCTGCAACGCCCTGCATCCACCTCGTTTGGGCAGCGTCAGCTTTCGACTGCTGTAGCCATTGACTATTTTCCTGGCCACTCCGGCTGCGCACCATTCAGGCACGCGGATGGGACGCTGTGCTACGACACACCGAGGCGCCCAAGACCCGACTTACCGTTGTATGGTCACCAAGAGACAAGAGATCACTGTTGGAGTATGGCAACACGCTCACAAAACAGCCATAGAGATCCAAGGCAGACGTAATACAGCACCAAGCAGTTGATGCTCTGGAAAACTCATCTACAGAATATGGTGCCGCTCATACCAACCAGTAGCTCACCGACGATGTGCTCGACTACCTACATCGTCATGTCGACCGCCCACCTTTCAGGTGCCTGAAAGGTAAAAAGCGCGGATGCAATGCAACGCACCACCTCTGGGCCGACTCGTCCGAGTCCCTGCCGACCGCCACTCCGTCCCTCATCAAGCTCACAATCTACTTGATGCAGCCTCCCCCACGGCAGCAGCAGGCCGCGTTGATAAAGCGCCTCTCGGTCAATTGCCTGCCACAGCCGATGGACAGCAGCAGAATATTGTTGGGGCTCAACCGCAGAGTTGAGAACTGCCTGTCTTCCTCCAACCACCCTTGCATCAAGAAAAGAGCCTCCCGTCTCACCGCTTGCACAAGATCCTGATCCTGATCTGCTGCTGCTTTTTAGTGCTGACTTCACTGACGCGCAGCTGCGGGTGTCTGTGGGTTTGCGGGGTCGGTGCTGTCAAGGGTATGAAATCGACGATTCTCGACCGCCCCCTCCACGAATAGAAACGAATTCTCGCAAAAGTCACTGCATTCGGGAGATGAGAGCATAGCTAGAAGGGTGAGATAAGGCATATAACAACTTAACTCAATACATAGCTGCTGTTTCGAGAGAAACTGAACACAACCGTCGTCGTGTTTGGGACGAAATTCCGCACTGGAGCCTCCACTTACACGCACCCTACCAAGGCTGTAATCTCGGACAGGGGTACGGATCCTAGAAGCCAGCACCAAAAGCAGTTGGACCTTCGGCAACGTCGCTCCATCTACACCTCGCGTCCTCGATGGTGATGTTAGTAGGATCCGGTACCATCGTAAGAAAACAAAATCGCACCTGATATTCAGTCCTGCCTCGTCCCTCCTACACGAAACGCCAACCAGTTTGCCGAATCAGTTGCCGACACGCCGGAATCTATCCCGCAAAAACAAGTCCTTCCAAAAGTCTGGTTCACCCGTGCGGACCTTGGCTTAACCTGGTGTACTATTACACCACGCTGGCGGATTTGAATCCACAACACGCGGGTATATATAGTACCAAGTTATTCTCGTTTACGGGTCGAGCTCGCTACTGTGCGGGCGGCGAGGCTAAAGAAAATCCCTATTCCGTTGTATGTAAGCTGAAAATTAGACTGCAAGAGTGATTATGCCGCCCGAGTTTCCTGACCGTGGTGAGAGCATACACGTAACTCGAACACTTGTCCTTGGTTGAAGTCGCGTCTCTATTTTACACGCGTCATGTCCGTTGTACCGGGGACGGGAAGGTGATCAATGCGAAACAAACGGCTCGACGCCCGAAGACAAACAAACATCGGCCTGGCTAGCTCCAATTCTGAGAGGTAGGGCCGAGATAATCGGGTCCCGGGCCGCATACTGGCTCGACTGGGCAAGCAGCGTCACAGAGATAATAGTAAAAAGCCAGGGGTTCAAGCACACTGTTGTATTCACTCCCGCGTCTCTGGAAGCGAACGGAGTAGCATGTTGAAGTTCCGGCGAGATAGCGCCCTGCGAAAGCAGTTCTCTACGTCTGTCTGTATACCGTAGTTGTTCGGTGGTTGGGGCAGGCAACTCGGGAACGCAAGTTGGACGTGATACCTTTCAAACTGCACCCCGAGTGATCCCCTCAACCTCACCACACCAACATCCCCAATCTCACACCGCAACCTTCGGCTTGATATGTCGCGTCCCCAGCCTTCCCGTTGACAAGAACCCCCTATTCCCCATCTCCCCCCTCCATCCAATCCCCAAAACCCCAAACACAACCCTCCCATCCTCCTCCACCGCCCTCTCCTGCACCCTCCCATCCCCTCCCACCTTCTCCTCCACGACAAAGCAAACCTGCTCCGCCTCCCCCGGATGCAACAACGGCCTATTCGTCCCCGCCGCCTCCCAGTTGCAATCCGTATACCCCAACCCCTCCTCCAAATCCATCACCACCCTCTCCAACCGCATCGCATCCTCCCCGCAATTCTCCAGCTGCGCCTCCAGCACCCACCGCCTCTGCCCCTCCCTCCCCACGCTCAACGGCCCGGCCTTCGTCCGCACGATCAACGACGCCTTGCAGATGAACTGATACAGCTTCCTAAACGTCCGCGTCCGCCCGCTGACGTCCGTAGCCTCGTAGTAACTCACCGTGACCGCAAGCACGTGGTTCCCCTCCTCCTTGAGGTCAAAGTCTACTATCCTCTGCAGCGTCTCGCCCGGAGCCAAATCCACGCCCTTCTCAGAGACCACACCTGGGCCGAGCTCGAGCTGCGTCACCGGCGCGCCGGCACCGGGCGTTTTCATCTCGGCTTTGATGCGCACGTCGCGGATGGAGCGCGCGGGGTCGGAGGGGGAGAGCTCATCCTGGTCTGGCGGGAGGAGATTCAGGGCGTCGTGGCTGGCGCAGAGGGTGCAGCTGAAGGTTTCACCGACGTAGGCGGAGCCGAAGGATGGCGGGAGGTTGACGATGGGGCTCAGGACGAAGGGCGCGGGGTTGGTGTCGGCGATGGTGGCGGTGGGGTGGTCGCCATTGTTGTGAATGGGAGCAGGGCTGTAGGCGAGGGATGCTGGGGCGAGAGGTTGGCGAGCGCCGGCGCTGGCGGAGGAGAGTTCTGAGAGGGGTGATTGGAGGGGGAATTGGGTGACCAGCGATGGGCGCGAGAGGCTTGAGGGGTTGATTAGCGTGGATACCGGGATTGAGGGAATGGCAATGTTACCGGAGGACTTTCAGAGAAACCGAATGTGGTTCCTTGGCCGCCGCATCGTGAGATGGGTATCGTTGGTGGCTCATGGCTCTGGAATCATGGTGGGGGCCACTGAGCTTGGATTGGGGATAGCAGTTGTAGGTCAGCTCCTCAAGGTGGGAGGTTGGTCGCGGGGCAGTTCGGAACCCTAACCCTCAGCAGAACCGTTCACTTTCTCATCAGATAGCTGAGTTGTGGAAGCTCGAGACGATCACGCATGACTTTCCAGTAACATTGTATCCAAAGTGACACGGATCTATAATGTGGTAGTCGCTTCTGTTCCTCCCTTGTTGTTTTAGTTCGCTATAGCACCTCAACAACTCGGATCCGTTTCAGCAGTATTGGCGGCTTCACGTTTAGGAGATTTCGAATCCACTGTAATCGTCATTCACTCCCACAACTACACTAGTTGCCCGATTCAAACCAACCATTTTTGTAGGTAACAATGCCCACTAGCTGTCGTCATTCCACCCATACCTGAAATTTAAGCACATATTGCTATCAACTTGCGACGCACCCACAGTACGCTGGCTTAACGATGAGCAAGGTCTGGGGCGTTCCCAACAACTTCATCTTCCTAGAGTCCAGGAGGCGGAGGAACCTAGTAAATTGTCAGCAACAGAGATTGCGCGACGAGAATCACCACTTACAGCGCTATACGCGCTAGCTCCAGGGGGTCCACCAGATGGCGGAGGAGGAGGGGCCGCCGCAGGAGGAGGCGGCGGCGGCGGCGCTGGCTCGCTTGGAGGCGGAGGAGGGGACGCTGAAGTTCCTGGAGGTGCTGAAACGGCACCTTGCTGAGCCTGTTGAGCCATGTAGTATTGATAGTATTGCTGCATGTACGCTTGGTAACCACCATATGCTGCGTACGGGTCAGCTCCGCCAGCACCGCCAGCCGCCTTCGCGTAGTATTGAGCGTATTGCGCGGCGTAGTCAGCTCCAGACGTGGGTGTGCTTGTCGCCGCCAGGGGCGACCCAACACCAGAGGCAGCGGGAGTCGGTGAATTGCTGTAGCTACTGTGGTTCTGGTGGTGGCTGTTGCTGTTGTAGCCCTGGTAAGAAGAGGATCCTCCGTGGTCGTGAGACCGGTTGCCGCCGTAGCCTCCAGATCCACCACCAAATCCACGCGGCGGGCGGCTCTTGAACTCTTCATACTGCTCCTTCACGTTGGCAATAAGGTCTTCGCAAAGTTCCTTGGCTTTGAGGACCATTTGCTGGTCGGGCCCACTGGAAGTAATGTAAGCACACATAACCACAATCGACTCACCAAGATAACTTACGCCACATGCAGAAACATGTCATCCTCACTCTCCTGGCCGGTCGACGCCTCGACATAACCCGAGCCGCGTCCCTTGATCTGGACGCGACAGCCAGTCTCATGTTGGATATGTTTGACATAGGCGCCGCCATGGCCAACAACCTGAGCTCGAAGGTTGAAACCGGGAACAGATTCAAGCCCAATAGGGATGCGCTCTTCCGGCCACTTCCGCTGTTGAAGTTGTTAGAACCCATACCTGATGTTGAAAACGAGACACCTACTCTCCCGAACTCATCGCGTTCGACCCGTTCTTGCTCTTGGTCTCTGCGGCGGAACCGGCGTTCGTCAACGAGTTGTGGAAGCTCTTGCTTCATCATCTCCTCGATCTTCGCAACGGCCTTGTCCAAGCCTTCCTTGGTCGTGCTGGTGACATGCAGGTACAGCGGCGGGTTCTTCACAAGGTGTCAGTTGTTCACATCTTGACGACAAGCTGAGGGCCTCGCTTACTGTGGGCGTCGCCATGCTCTTGTCCGGATAGTAGCTTCCACGAGTGGTAACATCTTGCGTAAAGTCTGGTCAATCAAGGTTCTCTATACAACAGCGAACGGTTCAAGGCGAGGCGTACCGGCACCAGTCTCATCTTTGATCTAAATCAGGCAGCCGAGGTCAGCAGATGAAAACGAGGGTTGGCCTGGACAAGCTGTCATGCTCCAAGTAAGCAAGACTGTCCCAGGCGTCGGGTGATCAAGAGGAAAGGCAACAGAAGAGCTGCCATGGAGCTGGTGCAGAATCAGTTTGACAGCCAAAGGATCATTTACCTGTTTTTGCGTCTGGCCCCTCGTCAGCAGATATCGATTCCGCAGATCGTTGACTTCGATGTCCTTGATGTAGTCTCCGTCCGAGATATACATCTCGCCGTTGATGTTGGCGGCGGCAGCACTGTCCTTCTCGGCGCCCAAACTCGATTTGACCGGCGGGACATCGACATGCTGGATTCCCTTCCGAGCCTGGAGCTGCGCGTTGATTCTCGCAGCAGCGGCAGCTATTTCGCATGTTAGCAGCTTCCCAGCGGCGATCACATTTTAAGGGCAACGTCGATGCCTTACCAGCTGCAGCAGCGGGATCCACGGGCGACTTGACATCAGGTGTTGAGCTGCCACGTCCCTTAGAGAGAGGACTACGTTCGCGGCCTGCGTCGGGCTTCTCGGTCCTCTGCGAGGGTGGGGAGCGCGAGCGCCGGTCAAATCGCGACGCCCTTCGAGGCTCTGGCTCGGTCTGGTCAAAGCGAGACCTCTTTGCGCTGCGTCGCTCCGAATCGTCCATGTTGCGCCGGGAGCGTCAGGGTTGCGGCGTTATCGGTTGTAGTCGGTAAGCAGAGCGCAGGTTCGTAAAGTCTGACCCGCGCTGACTTCTAGTCGTAAGATGTCGACGCCAAAGAACCGTTTTTGCGCCGCAGTTGAACTTTGAAAAAAGGCAGCCTCCACTGGAAGACGGTACGACGATTACCTAATCTTGGCACTGTGGACAGTGCTTTCTCTAGACGGAAGTAGCGAGTCAAAATATCGGAAAATTCCACCGAATTCGTTTTGCATACTTCAAAGTTAAATTACGGGATGGTATGCGAAGCTTGTTGACACGTTTTGGTTCATTCATTGTAAATATTGGAAGCCTCCGTCGAAGTCGAACATATCATCGCCTCCAAGCCAGTGCAAAAAACGCTTTCATACTGTCAAGGGTGTCTAACGGTCCCTGGAGCTCAGGCTGGCGACGGATTCGTACTTCCAGCTGTTTTACCACGCCGTGGTTCCCCAAAACCCATACCAGCAAACTTCTTGCAAAAGCACCCGTAGAATTGGCTCCATGTTTTGTTTCAGCGTGAACCACCACGCTTTCAATGCGTTTGGCCTTGCTCCAGTATGAAAAGGCTGGATGCCCAGACTTGATGTCTTGTGTCTTATCTTAGCGGCTCGTTTATAACTCCCTGAAGGCTAACGGCACCGAGCTGTGGATTGACCAATTGCAGCTAACCCCAGAAAACCCCACAAAGCGGCGGTCAAGCTTCCTCTCCAGGATTATTATTTTCCAGACAAAAAGTCTCCCTCCGGTGACCGGCCATCCTGACTCATGAAAGGTGCCGAGCGTCCCCCAGACATCATACCAAAGTAGCCATTCGAGTTTTCTTCTAGGACGTTGGTGGGCTCTTGAAGCTCGCAATTGCTCCTCTCAAGATGGCTTCTCGCAGCCTCATTGCTTCGGCGCCTCTGCGCGGGCTGTCGCTGCAGATGCAGATGCGAGCTCGTGATGCTCCCCTTGCCAGGCAACTCGCCGCATCCATTGGGGCGCGCTACAGCTCCAACAGCAGCTCGACCTCGGCAATTGCCTACAAGGCCATCCGCCGCCGCCAGACACCCCTCCCGACGAGCGACGCACCGCCAGCATGGTCGGCCCAGGCCGCCGTCTCCAACATCCTCTACGAGACCCCCTCGCCGTCGATTGCTCCCCCAAAGCGCCACGTGCTGAACTGCCTCGTCCAGAACGAGCCCGGCGTTCTGTCCCGCGTCTCTGGAATTCTCGCCGCCCGCGGCTTCAACATCGACTCGCTCGTCGTCTGCAGCACCGAAGTCGAGGACCTCTCCCGCATGACTATCGTCCTTACCGGGCAGGACGGCGTTGTCGAGCAGGCGCGCCGCCAGTTGGAGGATCTGGTGCCTGTCTGGGCCGTCCTGGACTACACAAACTCGGCATTGGTGCAGCGCGAGCTTATCCTGGCCAAGGTCAACATTCTTGGGCCTGAGTACTTCCAGGAGCTCCTTGCGCACCACGGCGAGATCACCGCGGAGAATGGCTACGCCGAGGCAAATGGCAAGGCGTCTGAGATCACCCTCGACGAGGCATCGAACCATAAGGACTTCCACCCCAGCCGAATGGTGGCCAGCCAGGCCCTACGTCACAAGCACGAGCACTTGAGGAGCATTACGTACTTCACCCACCAATTTGGAGGAAAGGTGTTGGATATCAGCACAACCAGCTGTATTGTCGAAGTGTAAGCCGTGATTTTCCATTCTGACCATCTTCTCCGTGGCTAACTCTCTTCTAGTTCCGCAAAGCCCTCGAGGATAGACTCATTCCTCAAGCTTATCGCACCATTTGGTATTCTGGAGTCGGCTCGCACTGGCCTGATGGCGCTTCCCCGTTCGCCTCTCTACGGACCTGACGAGGGTGATGCGCAAACGAAGGAGGCCGACGACGTCGTCGATATTAGCCAGCTCCCCCCTGGTTAAGAAGATCATATGTGATGGAAGGAATTGGATTGGTCATATACCATAAATTGGCAATGTCCTGTCGCTCAATTTGATCAATCTTTTTCAACCTCACTCTTTTAAACTCCTGTACTATGTCCTGTCCCACAAAATTCAACGCTCGCCTAACCAAAGGCAAAATTACAATACTTTAATCTTGGGCCATTTTACAGAATCTTGCCCTTATTAACCACAAATGCCTCCAAAGCAGCTGTCGGAATTTGTCAGTTGAATGTGAAGCTTTTCGGTCCAGGGGGGTGAACTTACCAACAGCCGCCCACAACCTATTTTCTCCCTCGTCAAAGACCAACGATCTAGGACCGTAGAACACCTCATCATCCACCTCCTCAGGGTGACGGGGCAGGCAATGCATGAACTTCCAGTCTGCCTTCGCTCCGCCGCGCTTGGCAAGCTCATTGGTGACCTGGTAACCTGCAAACGCCTTGAGACGCTTTTGCGACTCGGCCTCCTGGCCCATGGAAATCCAGGTGTCAGTTACAATAATATCAGCATCCTTGACGGCCTCCTCAGGGATCGTCGTCTCCTGAAGCTTTCCGGGCGCCGACACTTGGCTGCCGGCCGCAAGGATAACCTTTCGCATGCTGTCGGGGATACCGTAGCCTTGGGGCGAGGCAACGCCGATGTTGACGCCCATCTTGACGCAGCCGATGGCGAGATCGAAGAGGACGTTGTTGCAGTCGCCTACCCATGCGACCTTGAGGCCTTCTAGTCCGAGGCTGGAGGTGCCGGGGGTCCTGTTAGGGGTGGCCTCGATAATGGTCTGGAAGTCGGCGATGGTTTGGAGCGGGTGGAAGTCGGAGGACAGAGCGTTGATCACCGGGACGGAGGAATACTCGGCGAGGCCGGTGATGTCTGAGTGCGCGCCCACGCGAGCTACCATGCAGGCGGTCATAGAGGAGATGATGGTGGAGGTGTCACGGAGGGACTCGTTGACCTGGGAGGGGGTTAGAGGTTGGTGATTGTGAGATGGCTTGTGGTGTTCATGGGTCCACCTACACCGAGCTGGATGTCGTCCTTGCCCAGGAACATGGGATGTCCGCCCATGAGTGTCACAGCGGCTTCTGTTGATACGCGGGTGCGGGTGCTTCGCTTGTTGAACATCATGGCAACCGTCTGTCCGGCCAAGCTGTTCGACAGGGTTTTAGGGGTCTGGCCAGACTTGACGGCGGTCTTGTAGTGAGAGGCATTGAGGACTAGTTTTGAGAATTCCGCGGCGCTGAGGTCTGCAATAGACGTCAGATGACGGGGCGCAGAGTTGCTGGAGAGCGATCGAGCCTGAAGCCGGTTCATGGCCGAGCTGACGCTTCGGATAGCTGTGCGACGCATGGTGGCGGTGAGAGAGAGGTTGATGAGAGGTGAGAGCTGAGGGCGTAGCTTTAGTTTAGGGACCGGGAAATGAAGGTCCGGATGGTTCCAATTGGCAAACTGTGGCTCTGTTCTAGAACCAAGTGGCGATCGGCCTGACCTGTTGGTGTTGTGAGGAGCTCAGTGGTTGTGAGTCAATGGTTGGCAGTTCGTCATGAGGATGGCAAGGGTTTGCCAGGGGTGAGGGTTTAGCTTCAAAACGGCCAATGCAGCTCTCAGACCTTGCCTCAAGGCGCTTCGTTGGAGAGACAGCAAGCAGGAGATCGTACGGTAAGTGGATTTGGTCTGGCACCCAAAAGGATCGGACTCAATTGATATATCTTCACTTCACTTTGTTGAATGACGACCCACGGAGATGCAGGGTTCTCAAGGTGGGTCAAAAGCTGTCAAACTGCGTGGCGTCGCAACGGGCGCACTCAACCCTAACCCGGAACGAGTCGTAACCCTCTTGGACAAACATCTTCAAGCACCTTCAATCTCAACGTGTAAACCAGACTGCAAACCTCCTCTCTATTCCTAGTATGTTCGGCCGCAATATGCTTCAAGACCTCTCGAAGTTGCTCCTGATAGTGAGAACACCAGCGTTCAACATCTCAGCAGAGTCACGCTCAGAAAGACAGGGCTGACCATTGGGCCCAGTCATTGGTTGGCTGTGGGTTTCCCCGCCAAACTTGGCGAGCGCCAGCCCGCAGCTGCGTGGCAACGGCCTCGCAGCCCAGTTTCAGGGACCGTGGTGTTAGGCCTCCCATCTGGGAACCGGAAGCTTAATCAGGCTCCCTGACGTTATAAGCCACACTCGCTCAAGTTCCCCCTTTCATTCATTGAACATTCATCCCTTCTTTGTTCGTTGCCGTCTTAGAGTGATACAGCTCCGACATCGCGGCTCCATCGGCGCACCGCTCCCTGTCCCTTGCCATGGTGTTGGGTGGATTCTAGGCTGCGTCATCACAACTCCCTGGGCAGCATCAACAGCGGCGCTCTCGACGCGAGCATCGGCGGTCATTCAGCATGTCGTCGGATTCGGAGAGATCGCCGCTGGCATCAACGCCTAGCAGCAGGAGATCACCTAAACACATTTCTAGGCACATGGCGGAAGACGTAGAGTCGTTCGAATCCACGCCGCTGCTCAGTTCGGATGCGACACCCCGCTATGACGGCGACCTAGACGACGCCCACAACGCAGACATCGCCTCGCTCGCCGACGATGCATCCATCAATTCTGCGAAAACGGACTCATGGAGGTGGCCGTCTATCATTGCCATGATAGTCCTGGCCATCCTCTCGGCCGCCATCATCGTCGTCGCATTTTTCGTCCCCGCAGCTGTCGAAGAATACGCGAAGCAAGCACTCGTTCTGGAGCCCACAAACCTCGCGCTTGAATCCATCACGGCCGATGGGGTACGCGCACGGATACAAGCAAATGTCCGACTGGACTCTCAGCGTGTTGAGAACGAACATGTGAGACGCGTGGGACGGGTTACAACATGGCTGGTGAAGGAGTTGGGGACGGCGGAAACGAAGGTCAACGTGTATCTGCCCCAGTACGATAACATCCTGCTCGGCACGGCCGGCCTCCCGCCGTTGACCGTCAACATAATGGACGGCAGGAATAATGCGGTGGACTTCGTTGCCGACTTGATCCCCGGCGCCGCCGACGGGATCCGAACTGTCGCAAACGACTTCTTGGAGGGCAAGGTGGATGTGCTTCAGCTTCGGGGCAAGGCTGATGTTCAGCTAAAGGCTGCTGGCTTTATCCCGCTGGGAACGCACTCTATATCAGAGTCGCTGTCGTTTGAAGGTCAATCCCTCTACACTTCTTTCAAATCTCTGTATTTCGGAGAGAAATTCCTCTTCTGAGCCATATGGATCATGGAATCAGACCTCTGTACCATACTTCTTGAATGATTGCTGACACAGACGTGCAGCCAACAAATTACCTGAACTACCGACCTACAATATCACAAAAGTGAATTTCCTAGAGGAGCCCATTCCAGGGCAGGACGAGAAAGTAATGGCAGCCGAGGTCTCGATCACGGCTTTCAACGAGTACCCGGTTTCGGTTGACATACCCGAGCTCGGCTTCGAGGTGCTCGTGCCCGGGTGCAGCCCGTACGACCCTTTCATCCTGGTCTCCAAAGCTGTCACCAGCCCTGTGGCTGTACGACCAAAGGCGGACGCTGTGGTAACGGCCCATGGCCGTGTTAGAGAGCTGCCCGAGTCCCTTACTCGGCTCTGCCCCGGCACCACTTTTTCCCCCTTGGACAATTTCTTCAAGAAATATCTGGGCGGCGAGGACCCGACAGTCTTCGTACGTGGCCAGAAACAGCCAGTTGCCGACACCCCCGAGTGGATATCGGAGATACTGTCTAGCATCACAGTGCCTGTACCGTTTCCGGGACGTTCCTTTGACAACCTGATCCGAAGCTTCTCGCTCACAGATGTCCATTTTACGCTCCCGGACCCCGATGCTGAACCCGGCGACCCGGATTCAAACCCGAAGGTGTCGGGGACCATTTTGGTCAAGGCAGCCCTCCCAGCCGAGATGAACTTCTCGCTCAATGTCAACAGTGTCATGGCCAATGCCACCGTGTTCTACCACTCCAATAAGCTGGGAGAGTTGAACCTGCGAGACAAATGGCAACCGGCGAATTCGACGCAATACCCAGCCGGCGAGGGCGAAGAAGCCTCGTTGGATATTCAATCTCGCATTCAGAATGCGCCTCTCGAGGTGACCGACGGCGATGTGCTCACCTCGGTCATAACCGCTCTTCTTTTTGGGACTGAGGAGGTTATCTTGGGTATCACAGCCGACGTGGATGTCAGGATCGACACCATTATTGGCCAGTTCACAGTCAAGGATGTTCCCGCAGAGGGCAAGATCCCACTAAAACGTCTGTCCCCTTGGTAGAATTGTCAGTTGCCTTTGGTTTTCGGCTTGGCACGACTAGACCTAGGATAGGAAACTGACTAGCGTTCTGTCTCTAGCACTCTCCAAAGATCTATTCGGTGCCGTCGCGCCCAAAGCTGGCAACATCCAGGTCGTCGACACAACCCCGGACTCCATTTCCGTGAGAGCGTCGGTAAACGTCACAAATCCAACGCCGTACTCGGCACACGTTCCTTTTATAAGCATACACCTGTACAGCAACGGTACACTTCTCGGCGAAGCTAGAGCCGAGAATCTCGATATCACCACTGGTAACAACACCAACGTCGTCGTCACGGCACTCTGGCACCCATCCCTAAGCGGCGGCGAGGGCGTCTTACGGGGACGCAACCTCATATCCCAATACCTCTCAGGCTACAACACAAGCATCACCCTCAAAACCCACCGCGGCAGCATCCCCGCCCAACCCCTTATTGGGGAGGCCCTCTCAAAACTTAACATCACCGTCTCGGCACCGCGACTAAGCCTACCGGGTGGCGACGACGGCGGTGAAAACACGCACTTCATCCGCGACGCTACCTTTCATGTCTTCTCATCCACAGCAACATTTACTTTGGTCTCGCCGCTGGAGCACAACACCATCTACATTGACCGTGTTAACGCCACGGCGCTTTACAACCATACGGAGACGGTGGGGAGGATAGATTATGATCTGCCGTTTGCGGCCCCACCGGGGGAGACTATGACCCCCCGATTGCCGGTGGAGTGGTCGTTGGACTCGGTAGGGTATGAGAAGCTGAAGGAGGCGTTGGGGGGGAGGATGAAGCTGGATGCGAAGGCGGTGGTGGGAGTGAGGTTGGGGAAGTGGAGGGAGACGCTTTGGTACTATGGGAGGGGGATTGGGGCGACTGTAAGACCGTGATGGGATGGGATTTGTATATTGCTATTGCGTGCTTCTTTCTTTTATTATATTAGGTGTTGGATTAGGAGGTTTGGTTTGGCTCGGATGGGAATGGGAATGGCGTTTGAGGGTTTGGGATACACATTGGTTGGAAATGCCCTCAAGGGTTCTTTTGTATCATCTTGTTACTAGACAGAATGCTGCCTGTGTAGGTTGGCGGCCATTAAATGCAGGGCTCATGTGCCCTGGTCATTTGGTGTGTTTTAAGTCACTGCGAGGAAAGTGAAGTTCAAGAGAACAGCCAGTATTGGACCGAACCCGCCAGCCTCAGTCAGATATTCCTGGTCCTTGGTATTCGCGTTGGACACGTACGACACTGTTCAAAATGTTCCGTCCAACCTGCTTACTTCCCATCGAGGCTGAACTTTGGAGTCCGGATGAGCCCTGACTCAGACAGCTTACAGTCAGTCAGTCACACAGCGCAAGGTCTGGGGTTCTTTCTTGCAGCGCCGCTGAAGTGAGACCAGCGATTATCCTCCGACTTGCTGGTGGAGGCGGAACAAGACGGGCTGGAGTCCCATTCCAGTGATGACTGGTTTCGCTGTCACACTAGGGCTGTGTTGCAGTCCGGTCTTGGCCTTGACAAAATTGAACGAAAGATCTGAACCTCTCAGTTCCTTTTTTATTTTATTGCACAACGGTCTTATCGTGACAAAGGGGGGCGAGGGCACGGAGTATACGTGATGCTTCTAAGCTGCTGGTCTTGAATCGACCTACCCTTCCGGGACCACCTGACTGCGAAGTGGTTGCTGTTTTCTCCTTGCCTAAACTCTCACGAGGCGCACCCATTGGGTTGTTGTTGTCTTGGGTTCCCAGTCATTGGTTGGCTCAAGGACAACCTGACTGGCGGTTCCCTTGGGATTGCAGCAGAGAGGCCCATGCTGGTTTGCGGTGTGTGTCCGTGTTTAGGGATCGCTCTGGATCTCTGCTGGCCGCCCAGACCATCAAGAGGCCAAAGCAGAAAAATCGCGACCCTTCGACCCCAATGTCTTACCCCGCCTGCATGAACCCATTGATCGCTCGGCTCCTCGGACGGGCGGGGCCTTTGGTTTTAATCGACGAATGTCAAGTTCCTGCGGTGTGGACGGTACGTGGACGGCAATTCAACCTGGAAGGAGCGCGAGGTGGAACAAAACGTTCATGAGACCCCGATGTTGCCGTCGCTGCCGATGGGTTGTCTCCACGCGTTTCTGAGGGGATGATGGGGATCTCACCCCCGTCTCCATGGGACACCGTGGTGAGCGAGGGGCTGAGCCACCGCGGGTGTCGTGTACGGACGGGGCGCCGTGGAATCAGCCCGCCCTGCCCGCCGAGGGCCTTGCGGCACCTGGGCGACTGCAATGGGAGCATTCTCCGGTGCCGTGCAACACCGAATCCTAGTTCCCAACCTCCCGTTCGTCTTCTGCGGTGCGGTGAGGAAGAGGCCGCGGAATGCAAGGCACGCTGCACCTCTGGTGTCCGTCCAGGGGCCTTATCTGGACATGCATCTTTTGAAAGACAGCGGGCTGGTGTTTCAAAGTGGCCTTGGGAGCTTCCCGGCTGGGATTTCCGCCTCCAGTGCTCCGGCTGCAAAATGATCAATCAATCTGAGAGAACTCTGGGCGTGAAGGAAGCGAGCGCGCCGCGAGTCGCGTTCTTTGCCTGAGAGTTTTTCCCAGAGGCAGAACGAAAAAGAAAAATGCTGCTCGTGCGGTGATGACTTCAGCCTGTTGCGTCGAAAAAAGTCATGGCCATGCATCTTATCGATCATCTTTGCCGAGTCAAGCTTGGGAGCTGAGCTAAACGACCTACAGCTTCTGGGCTCGCTGGTTTTGGCCTCAGGAGCTCGCCAATGCCGGCGTAGGTCTCGGGTACTTGCGTGCTATCGCGAGGTTCCCCACTGCCGTTTTTGAAACATGGTTCAGGGTCGCGATATCGGTTGGGGTGAGGAGTCACTTTGACCTTGGACTTGGCATGGTGGGGCCCGACCGTCCAGCGCACTGAGGCCCCTCAATCGTGGGGACCAACTGGCAGCCGCCGCCGAAAGAGTCCAAGCCGTATCGAGGCTGGCAGAGGACAAAATAGGAAATGTACCTGCACACTGGCTCACATCCAAGCTGCACGCTGAAGTGGACATGCAGCTCCTGTTTGTGATGGCTGCAAATACCGACTACTGACTGCGTCAAGGAAAAACATCTTCTCGGGGGTGAGAAAACTGGTCCTCAGCCCGGTTCGCTGCGTTCGTTCTCCGTCCCATGATTTCGCGCTCCTGGCTCTTCCCCTTGTGCCCCTTTCTGGGATGCTAGGTCCGGAGCACCGTCACCCTGTCGCCGTTTTCGCGAAATAGTGGAGGCAAGGGCAAGCTTCGGAAACGTCAAGCCCCCCCTTTTCGGCGGGGAGCTTTGGACGGACAGGGGAGGGTGGATTGGTAAATTAGCACAGCGCTGCTATTGCTTTTTGGCAGCCCTCCCTAATTGGCCCCTTTTGATGGGACGAGCCCTTGGACGAACGGGAGAGGCGTTGTTGCGAACCAGAGTTGGTTCATGCGCGCCGTTTGGTCTTCACAGCGTCCTCCATGTCGCAGGACGCGATGGAGCCCGTCGCGACACCTGCTTCTGAGACACCAGGTCACAATGGCTCTGTGCCGTCCTGGTCATCGATGGATCCTTTTTGCCCGTTATCATCGAGCAGACAGAGCAAAAAGAACCTGACAACTCCCCTCATTCAGCGGTGACTTGTGAGCAGTCAGACAGTTGCCGCCGGTTTTCCCCCGCAAGCCACTCCAATGGCAACCAGCCGAAAACCCGTTGGACAGGGCCCCAGTACGGCGGGGCGTCCGCGAATGAGGCTCCGTGTTCCGTCTTGAGATTTCCCAGCCACTGGAGCATCGTGTTGGGGCCTTGAATGCAGAAAATCCCCCAATGCCGTCCGCTGGCCGCTGCATCCAACGGTGGAATCTGTGTTTTGGCGCGCTGTTTTTATCATTGGTGGTCGACGATGGAAATCCACCACTCCTGTACCTCGCAGCCCGAGGATAGCAGCGGGCAACGGAGAGGGTTAAAGAGGGGACATCCGCGCAATGTAATGTGTTGGGAACGTTGCTCTCTGGCTGGCTCCATTGGCAAGAGTCGAACTTCCCGTCGACCTGGAAATGCGGAGCCGGGCAACCGCGACGTTTGTAGTGAATGGCATATAGGCTGCTGAGGAGGCATTGAAGCTCACGTCGTATGCCGCCTTCTGGAAACCTCGTAGACCTCGTCGGCCATTTCTCCCGCCTTTCCCTCGGTCGGAGAGTGCAGTGCCATTTTGTCTTTCTAACCCGATTTCGATGGCAGGCCGGGGTAAAACTGCCCAGCAGCCCCTAAACCGCAAAAAGGAGCAGTCGGTTGGACGCTGAGGCTTGAAAACTTTTCAGCGCTGGCTGGGCAAAAGGTGCGACGGCTGTTTCTTTTTTCTCGTCTCCCCTGCTGGAGAGGCCCCGGTTTTGGCCCAAATTGCGCTCGAGAGAGAACAGCGCTCCTTCAAATCACTAGCGAAATTGGGGTCCCCTATCGTTTCTCGAAGCCTGTCCCCTGGCCCCATTGATTCATGCTAACGATGGGCCTTCGATGTTCACCAACGCAACAGCGCCCTTCTCCTCTTGCACTGAAATCATTCGACCTGAAAAAAAGTCGCGCCGTTTTTTCTCCATCACACGCATCACGTAACGGTGCGTGCCTTCCTGAGGGTTTGCGGTCCGATCGACTCAATCAATCGTGACCCGATATCGAAGACGTTCAACGGGCTTTCCATTTGGCAGAAGGCACGCCCAGACACCCGACCTAGGTCCCTTACAGACGGGAAGAACGGGAGCCCGTAACAGCAATAACTAAGCCAAACCCAGTGGAAGGGCCCGCTGCCGCCTGTCCCGTCCCAGCAGAGGGATCAATCTCGCTATCACTCCGCCCGCACCCCATCGCTCACTCACCCTCTCACCACCCCTTTCCCACGACATTGTCGTTCCTCATTCTCTACCAGGCTCGCATCGGTCGAGTCAAGCTGGGAAGCAGACCGCGCAACCTTTTGCACGTTGTTCGAATCTGTCATCTTGAGTTTGCATCGTTGCATCCGCAAGGTCGGCCCGCGCTAGCCTTCGTCACGCCCCCCGAGAAGCTCCTCGACGAACACCCGATCGCGAAAGGGACCCGCACGTCGGACATCCTCATCTCGACTCAATCGTACCATCATTTCGCGTCGCTCTTTTACCTCGAGAGAAATCTCGTCCGCTCCTTAGCACTCGTTTTACCACTCCCGCGCGCCTCTTGCAGTGCAGATTTGACGCCGCCGCCACCTATTGATCGATCTGTCTGCGAATACGAACGACGAAATCGAAACCACTTCAGCTGCGCCGCCGAGAATCTGGACACAATCGCCATTTCCCGCCCACGACGGTCGACCCCCTCCAGCCTGGACCTCCTGAATGCCCCGGTAAAGGTGTGAAGCTCTTTTGAAGAGCTTGTTTTGTTGCCGACACCTCCTGCCACGGAGTGGGCTTGCGTGACAGGGTGCGAACTCACCGCGCATCCCCGACACAATCGACAAAACCCCCCGGCCAAGCAGGCCTCAATCGACAAAATAGATCTATTCGCAATGACCGTCGGGCACGATCTTACACATCGCGGGTCGTCGCAGACAATCAACGCGATGGCGCTGGAGGATCGGTTTGAAGTGTTGAAGGAGATTGGAGATGGAAGCTTTGGCAGTGTCGTGCTTGCAAGGGTGCGAGGTGCAGGTACCAGCGTTGCCCGTCGAGGCACAGTGGTAAGTGATGGGCTTCGGGCCGCCGGGGGATGGTGTTGCTGACGAACTGTTGCGTCTAGATTGCTATCAAAACGATGAAGAAGACATTCGAGTCGTTCACCCCGTGTCTGGAACTCCGCGAAGTTGTCTTTCTCCGGACACTGCCCGCCCATGCCCACCTGGTCCCGGCTCTGGATATCTTTTTGGATCCGTTCAGCAAGAAGCTTCATATTGCCATGGAATATATGGAGGGAAATCTCTACCAGCTGATGAAAGCAAGAGACCACAAGGCCCTCGACAACGCCAGCGTAAAGAGCATCTTGTTCCAGATCATGCAAGGTCTCGAACACATTCACGCCCACAACTTCTTTCATCGAGATATCAAGCCAGAGAACATTCTTGTATCAACGTCATCGCACCATGACTCTACCAACTCATTTCGACGATACTCGGCAATGGTTACACCACCCTCGACGCCGCCATCGTACACGGTCAAGATTGCCGATTTTGGCTTAGCACGCGAAACACACTCCAAATTGCCTTACACCACCTATGTTTCTACACGTTGGTATCGCGCCCCGGAGGTTCTGCTGAGAGCGGGTGAGTACTCGGCGCCGGTGGACATCTGGGCGGTGGGTGCGATGGCCGTCGAGGTTGCCACGTTGAAGCCTCTGTTCCCCGGTGGAAACGAGGTTGACCAGGTATGGAGGGTATGCGAAATCATGGGAAGCCCTGGAAATTGGTACAACAAGGCCGGTCTCCGCGTGGGTGGTGGTGACTGGCGCGAGGGAACCCGCCTCGCTGGCAAGCTCGGGTTCTCGTTCCCCAAAATGGCGCCGCATTCGATGGATACCATCCTCCAGAGCCCACAATGGCCATCCTCGCTCAGCCAGTTCGTAACATGGTGTTTGATGTGGGATCCCAAGAACCGCCCGACATCAACTCAAGCGCTCGCCCACGAGTACTTCAATGACGCCGTTGACCCGCTGCGGCCAAAATCGTCAGCATCGAGGATACTCGGGAGGAAACAATCAGACCTCAGCCGGGGCAAGGACTCGACTGCCTCTACGCCAACGTCGTCGAAGCCATCTTGGTTCAGAAAGTCCTTGATTGGCCGGTCAGAGAGTACTGAGGCCGTCGCCGCCCCTCAACCGACCCCCAAGGAGAACGCGACGCCAGCCTCAAGACCTCCAGTTGTCGTCCTCCCAGAGGTGGTCGCACCACCAAAGCCCAAGCCAACTGCAGGGAAGAGGACAACATGGACGAATGGCCCGTCCAACGTCGCACCGATGCCGATTCTCCCTACCATCCGCCCTATCTCACCCTTGTCAGATGCTGTGACTGCGCAGGCTAGGACACCATCGTACAATGATGCATACGCCAATGGGGCTCAGAGGAATGCCCCAGTCGAAGAAAAGAACTCAAAGAAGATTGGGCGCCAGCTGTCAGTCAACTCGAGCACCAATCACTATGCTGAGCTGCACAGGCAACAGGCTGAGCGCGCTTTGAATGGAAACTCGGGTCTTGCATCGCCACCAAGTGGACAAAAGGAGAGCTTCTTTTCTCACCTGCGTAAGAGAGCGAGGAGGTTTTCGGGAAGGCATCAAACTCCGATCTCGCCTACATACGACGATATCGAAGCTCAGGCTGGCTGCGGTCCTTGGGCAAGCCAGAGGTCCTCTATGGTCATTGACAGCCAGATTCCTCCAGCCCCCATCTCGAAAGACACATACGAGTCGTTGGACAAGACGCTGCAACATGGCCTCGATATCCCGCCCGCCCCACCAGCCCACAACGCGTCCCCAAGCAGTAACCTCAAGCGTCATCACTCCCTCCCTCACCATCAACCAAGGTCTGTCGATAACCTCATGCTCGCCGCCCGGGGCTCTGGACCAGTATCAAGCCGAACCCGGAGAGCTCAGGCCACTCAGGGGGTACACCAGTACGACGCTCCCGACGAGGAGGATGAGCTTCTGGACGAAGTCCTTACATCAACACGACGAGCAATGAAGCGCCTTGACAGGGACCCCAAGCCGCTTCGGCAGTCGGCCAGCAACCTCGGACTCTCCAACCCGTACCCAACGCCGTCGCCATCCGCCAGCGGTCACGCCGTGCTCTTTGCGGATGGTCAGGAGGCTGTCACTCCCAAGCCTCTAAACCTCAACAAGAAGACTTCAGAATACAAATGGCCCACGCCACCGTATGATGAAAGCGACTGGGCGGCATCTGCATCAGCAAGTATATGGGCGGCAGGAAACCGCTTCTAGACATCGACACGATATTCTTTTTCTCGGCGGTTTTGTGTCAAAAGTATCGTCCTGATTGGGTTTCATGGGCCGGTGTTTGGAGTCATGATTTCTTGCTGGCGGGCAGGCATCGTTCAATTGAGTCATCATCACTCGTTTATTTTTATCGACTATCATTATCAATTGGATTTCGGTCTCAACAGCGGCCAGGGGCAGCCCGCGTCGCCCTTTTCGCTTCACGCAAGCTTCTCGCAAGACTTCGGTTGGAGTTGGCCAGAAGTATTTTTTTCTCGGTTTTACAATACCCACCCAGCAGCGCTAGAGGGATGATTCCTTCTCGAGCAGCGGGCTAATATCTTTGTGTCTTTTGCCATTGAAAATACCCCCCAACCATATAGATTGAAGGCTGTTCAGAATTATCAGCCGAGAGCCGCGATGGACTGGAGAGTGATCTGATTTGAGGAGCGTCAGTTTTGAAGCGAAGGCCTTTTTGTTTCCTTTGTCAAATAGTCTTGTCTTGTAGTACTTGTATCAGTTGGCTAGGAGGAGGTTTCTTGTCAGCCGTCACCATCTGAGGGAGGAGGAGAGGGGACAGGGGTAAGGGGGTTACATAAAACGGTAACCTATGCCCTGCTTGCCATATTTCAACCGAAGCTCGGTATAACATATATCTTTTTTGTCTACACATCAAGTTTGCTGATCCTGTTTGGGATTTGCAAGAAAATGCAAGCGATGCTTCTCGAGAAACGTGTTTGTCATCTTGTGCATCTTGAACTTCAGCGAGAATACGGGGGTTTCGGGAGTGGTGTCAGGGGCGAAGCCATTCCCTCGGCCAGCCCCATTGTCATCGATTCACAATCACTCCGATTGTCGATGACGCTTATGGTTGAATGGGCCTAACTCTGGGTCCCACTGTCAAGGCATCGATGTGCGCTCAAACTGAAGAGGCTTTGGATAGGTAGGTATTTGGACGCAGGGTATTGGATGTCTATTATTATCTGACCAAACTCTCTAAATGTGCCGTAGTTGATGCAGGGTCTGGAAAGCAGGAGGCAGGCAACAGAAATGAAGCTTAAACTGGATGCCTGGAAGTGGTGGGGAGGCAGGGCAGAGAGCGTTGAGTTGATGCCTGCATGCGCTGGCTTTTTATCATGGACGCTTGGCACGAAATGAGCAGAAGCTTGTTACAAGGAGAGCATTAGTTTTGTCCCGTTTGCTTGATGCATGTGTCTTTGCATTGTTGTTGATGTCAAGTTTAAGAGTGAAGTCGAGCTTTGGAGTCGATGCGGGGTTGATTGGCCCGAGGTGCAGGGTCTCTCGTTGGAGATCTTTGGGGACTGGCAGGAGGGGTTGGTGTTTGCAGGCAACGAGATTCCAGATGAGACGATTTGACAAGGTGTTCGAGCCCACACCAACGCATTCGCGTTCCTGGCTAAAAGCGCCATCTGGGAAGCTTGCGTAACATCCTGCAGCAAGCCGGTACGTCATCCACGCGACTTTTGGGACCGGTTTGCAGGCAACGGGCAGCGTGCGGAGGTTGGATCTGGGAGGCACTTGGGGAGGTGTGGGATGAGGTGACTGCCTTATGGGGCGCGGAGATGGGACCCCCTCCTTGACAATGGCGGGGAAAGCGGCCATCACTTTCCAACATTGACCGCAGCACACACTCTGATGCATCGAAGCGTGAAGTGACAGACTAACAAAAGCGAAGGACGGTGCCAAAAACGTGGTTCCTCTACCATTTGTTCTCTTCCATCTTTTTTTGCCCGTCACTGCGTTGCTCTGGATGGCCTGACAAGGGGTGTGCTCCCGGGTCCTGTCTCGAAAGTGGACGAAGCTGAACCGAGCAACATCCACATCCACATACACCTACATATATGCACATTTATTCTTGTCGGGTCCCCGTCTACATACCTAGGTAATTATAATCGAAGGAGGAAGCAGCAGCAGAAGCAGCAGCAGCCATGAGCATCAATCTCCCCGTCCTCTCGCCTGCGCCGAGCCAGAGGAACCGCGACAGCAGGAACTACTTCACCAACAGCAGTCACACGGCGCCGTCATCGACCGAGGCTATCAATGGCCCTGTGAGGGAGCCTGCGAGGGAGCCGGCGCCTGTCAACGATCGCCTTATCGTTGGCGTCGACTTTGGCACTACGTTCTCTGGGTTAGTCTTGGTTTTCTACTTCATCTGTGCCAATGCGCCGGGCATGCGCCGCCCAGCGTTGAGGGCCTGGTCCATGATGTCGTGATGCTCCACCAGCATAGGGGCTGGAGTTGAGGTTCAAGTTACCCAAGACCCCCGGTCGCTAACCAACTCTCAGCGTGGCGGCCGTGTATACATCAACACCGGACGATGTGGAGATCATCAAAACATGGCCGGGCGGCAACGGTATCACCTCGGACAAGGTGCCCACCGAGATCTCGTACGATCTGCCTGCCGGCGCCGCCCCGGGAACCGCCCCCACGGTCAAATGGGGCTTCCAGTTCAAGCCCGAGGAATCACGCCTCCGGTGTATCAAGCTATTCCTCGACCGATCTCAGAAGCTGCCCTTCTACGTGAGCCCCTTGGAGACAGCCGCTCAGCTCAAGAAGTTCAACAAGACGGTGGTCGACGCCGTGAGCGACTACCTTACCCAGGTCTACAAGCACACCATGGATACCCTCACCCGCCGGTATGGAGAGTCTTTCATGGCCTCTACGAAGGTCGACTTCGTCCTCACATGTCCGGCTGTGTGGTCTGATGCCGCCAAGAATACCACCCTTCAGGCGGCAGAGAGAGCGGGTATGGGCGCCAAGTCACAGATTCAGATGATCAGTGAGCCGGAGGCTGCTGCTGTCTACACGCTCAAGGCGATCCAACCGAATCATCTGAAGATCGGGGACAACTTTATTGTCTGTGATGGCGGTGGTGGCACAGTCGAGTGAGTCAGGCGGGACAATGGGGAGGAGATATGTGTGCTGACTCTGTTCCAGTCTCATCGCCTACAAGATCGTGTCTTTGAAACCGCTGCAGGTAGAGGAGTCCGCCGTTGGGACAGGTGGACTCTGTGGCAGCGCGTTTCTCAACTATAGGTTTGAGGAGCATGTGAAGAACCGGCTGGGACACAGCCGGTTCAATGAGATGAAGGTCAAGAAGGGCAAAACATGGCAGATGGGCTTGCGGTACTTTGAGGAATTCGTCAAGCGAAACTTCAACGAGGACGAGCACACCGAAGTCAATGTCCCGTATGTCTCACTCAGGGGTTGCCTTGGATGGAGTGATGCTGACGGACTTGTTCAGTTTCCCTGGTCTCCCAGACGACGAAGAAATCGGGCTCGACTCCGGGTTCCTCGTCATGACGGCGGAGCAAATAAAGGATATCTTCGATCCCGTCGTCAAAGAGGTCTGCGATCTCGTTCAGGGGCAAGTAGAAAGCCTCCGGGCCAAGGGCGGCGTCGTCTCAGGTATCATTCTCGTCGGCGGCTTCGGTCAGAGCGACTATCTATACCGTCGTCTGAAGAACCACTTCGCCAGCGCCGCACCACCACCGTATAGTGAACGGCCCACACACTCGGGGGCTGTGTCACACGAGGACTATGCTTCAGTCGAGGTCATGCAGCCGGTGTACGCCTGGACTGCGGTTGTTCGTGGTGCAGTATTGAGAGGGCTCGAGGGGAATATGGTCATCTCGCGCAAAGCTCGTATGCACTACGGGACGTCGTACGCTACTGTCTATGACGAAGAGAAGCACTCGGTCAGCGAGCGGTATTGGTCACCACTCTGGGAGAGGTGGATGGTCTCGGATCGAATGCAGTGGCATATCGCCAAGGTGAGCCTCCTTGCTGCTCAAAACCAGACTTGAAACGATGTTCTGACTCAAAGTGACAGGGCGAGGCGATATCACCGCTGAGTCCCATCGCCTTCCACTACACGCGCAATTTCCGACCCGGCCAATCGCTTGTCGTTACGGACGACCTCATTGCTTGCGAGGCGGATGAGCCACCCCAGGCATACACCCGCGACCTCGTGCACGTATGTACGCTCACGACCGACTTGAATGCTGTGCCGCGGAGCCTATTCACACGCCTGACGACAACGCGGGGTGTCGAGTTCGACAATCTGGACTTCACGCTCGAGATGATTGTGGACAGCGCAGGGCTGGGTTTTGAACTCAAGGTGGACGGTGTGAGGTACGGGAGAGTGGACGCCGAGTTCCACTGATGGGAGTGAGATGAGTGAAACGAGTACCGAGTTGGATAGGATGGGACTCTGTATGAGGGAGGGTGAGAGACAAATCAACCAGCCAGGCGTTTTGGTTTGGGGAAACTGTGAAATTTAGATTATATATCTTTTGGGTACACGCGAGAAGGTGGGAGTTTGGCGTGGTTCAAATACAGCTACTCGCTGATGGCTTTCGGTGTGAATCCCCCTCAACCACTCAGACCGCTCAACATCGCACTTTGGGATGATAATGGATCCCAACCACGACACTATTGCCTCACCCTACAATGCTTTTCATCTCCTCGCCCCACGAATTCACCATAATGGTGCGGGATGACCCGATGGTCTGCCCCCGACCAGTTACAACCGACCCCCTTTTGCACAGCCACACTCGTGTTCCCCTCTCCGAGAATTCCATTTGGTAAAACACGCTCGGCCTCAGCTTGCCCCGTGCATTCACTGCTACCGGTGTCCAGTTCAGTAGGTACCAAGACATATTGCCTCGTCTTTCTGCGCGTCGGGAGGCTCGGGAATGGTGATACGATAAGGACGCGTCTGTCTGCCTTGCGCCTTGTGCTGTGTGGTGTGTGGTGTGTGGTGTGGCAAACTGAACCACGCGCCGCGCCCTTCCATTGACTTCCGTATTTCCGTTTTGATACAAGCTTTTACCAAAGCTTTGCCCCCCCTGAGTTCAGGTCGGTACCAAATTTGTGAGGCGGTGAAGAAAAAAGTGCAGAGATGTTATATGGCCTTTGTCCCGCGAGCATCCCGAGCCCAATACTGAACTTTTTATATTTAGTTGTTCTCGGGAACGAAAGCAAGAAAAGAGTTGAGTTCATATAAACGAGACCTGCTCTGTTGGTCATTGCCGAGACTAGGTAGTCCTCATGACTATTTATGCATGCGGTATACCTTATGTAGTCTCCTCAATCTTCGAGGTTACCCCTCGTCTTTAAGACCTAAGGCCTCTTTCATCCAAAGCCAAAGAAATGACATCCCTCCCCTCTTCCTCCCGAATACAAGATCGAATCGAATCCATCCCCGACACCTGTCCTGTCGCGGGATTTCCAACCAAACACGTGGGTGGTGGGACCAGCCCCCATCTCACCGCCCCGAGTTATACCAGGGGAAAGAAACAACATATGCATACAACACCCAGAAGACCTTGACCGCTACTGACAATTTCCATTTCCAACTTTCAACTTCCGGTACGTGATCAATTTTGTTCTCAATCTCCCTCTCCAGAGCCTCTGAAAGCCGAAGCGCCCCAACCCGAGCTCCATGGCTCCAGTCTTTTCCAACTCGAGCGCGGCCAGGGTATCGTAGGAAATCATGACAGGGACAAAGATACACTGAACGTTCGAAACAAGAAGAAAGGAGATATTGAAACATTGCTTCTCTCTCGGTCCAACCCTGCGGACACTGGGCAGATCGGTGCTCCAAGATCCGAGAGCCTCACCCTCCGTGGCTCTGGCTAGTCACCGACGACCCTAGGAAGCCGACACGACCGGAACGAGAATATATCCGTTCCCTATGCAACCCAGCCTTGCCGCCTATTCTGGTCAACCCGTAGGAAACGAAGCACATATGCAGGCCAGCATTAGTGTGCGGACTGTCAGGCTCCTGCCGCAGCTGGCTGGTCGCCTTGCAAGCCGTGTTGCGGCTCATTTTCCAAAGCCAAGAACGCAACGTCAACAAGTCGAGGATTGCAACGCAGGACGCAGGTGTTTGTTGTATGAGTCGATTGGCTGACAAGAAAGGGACAAACGAGATGTTTTGACGTCAAACCCGGATGATCGGCGAGATAGCCCCGGTCCACTCGGTCCACAGTGGCGGGACTGTTCCTTCGCTTGACGCGTCAGAATTGACACGTCGTTCAGTTTCTTTCCCTTTTCCCCCCTCCTCAACATTTCGGATTTCAGGTAAGTCAGCGTCCCTTTCTTCCGGCGCGTTTCTTGTGGTGTCGACGTTCTTTTTCCAGGTCATGAACCACTGCACCTGATTTGGATGCTCTCGATTCGTCCCACTCAGGTTGTCGCAATGACTCGGGAACCTCGGTGTATGCCATCGCGAAGTCGTACATATTTTTGTCGAGTCGCCCACTCTGGTACATATGGCTGACCATGAAAAAGTCGGGCCGCATTTGATCGGACGTCCAATAGCCGTCGTGCAGAATATGTCGGCGAACGTGCTCCATGCGGTCCTCGAAGTTTGACTGGCGCTCGGAGGTTCCTCCAGCGACGAAACGAGGATGGTCATCGCAGAACCAGCAGACGAGCTCATTAGGCAACGATTCTCTCAGATGTCGGATGTGATGTTGAATCCAAGCGGCTTCATCGTCCCCTCGAAAAGTTGTTTCGCAGCCCTTCAGCTGGCGGAATTCGCACCACAGAACGAAGTCGTCGTTCCCGCCTGCTTGGCTCATCCCTGCGTATGCAGTCCAGCGGGCGGGCGCTGTGCTAGGCACTGAGCTTTGGGTTGCAGCGCTACGCCTGCTGAAAACGGACGCCGATCTCGCGGTGTGCGCTCGCGATGATTGTGTCTTATGGGATGATTTTGTCGTATGGGTGTAGTTGGATTCCTGATCCCAAGTGGTGGTGCTGGGTCCACTTGTCGATGCTTCGTCATCGAGGTAGTATCCCCTGGGAACGGAATAGTTGTATGCCTGGTTGTATGGCGACCATGTCTCTTCATGCGACTCGCCTCCGCGATAGTCGTCGAGAAACTGGTTTATGTCATCGACATTTCCATTGGTGTTCGCCATGATAAGGGCAGTGAGAGGTGGGTGGCGGCCGTTGATCGACAATAAGGCAAGTGCCAGGAAAACGGGAAGCCACAATCGATCAAGGATGCGGGGGTTGCGTGATTGCCGATTGCAGGGCAGAAGGGCAGATCGTCGATCCTTCCGACTGCGGCGACCTCGGTGCGGGACCTGACGGTGAGAAGACTTAGGGCAAAGGATGAGATACCAACGCCCGATTACGTCTCGCCGGTCCCCGAGGCCAAACGAAATGGTTTGAACGAGGAGATCAAACGATCGAGAATATGAGATGGTGGGTGCGGGAAGGAATAGCGATCCAGGCCAAATCGAGTGATGCTGCAGCAAGGCGCAGAATATGGCCGGCCGGGGTTTAATCAAGCAACAAACGGCCCAAGCAAGTCGACAACGGAACGGCGCCGAGCGGAACGGTGACCCGATCGAAGAGAGTGAAAAAAAATTACGATTTCGAGTCCTTGAAGAAAGGGGGAACAACGATGATGGGGCGTCGGGGTGCTTTTACAAATTTCTACATCGGTCACGGTTCAGTCGGTTGCGGGGCTTGCTCCTTCCTTCACTTCATCACCCACCCCGATCAAATTCCATCTCCCGCAACTTTCCACAGCGGCCTTTGCAGCGGCCCATTCTCTGAACCCGGCGAGCTTGCAGGTCGGGACCAGATTACCATCGCTGCCCACCACATGCGTCTGCACCATGTCTCACAGCTTCACACCTCTACCTCACGACAGGCCAGCATTGGCGCATTTCACTATCGCCTGTTGGTCTGGCTGGTGCGTGCATGCACGTCGAAGCGACGCTTGCTGAGCATCGTGAGGAGGACCGGAAGCGACGCGGTCGCGGTCATGGTTTCGCACCATCAGCAGTTTATCGGACGTACACGGCCGGCTGATAGGACGGGCTTGGGTGGCTGATGATAATACCCTATCGAAGCTGGAGCTATCCTGCAGCCATAGGCTGCACGGGTCTATAGCTCGTCCTCGTCCACTCTCCTGATTCTAGATCATGACTGTTCATGACAGGAGCTTGACAGCCAGTGAGATCCCCCTTTTTTTTTGCTCCCTCACACACCGCACCTTCGGGAGCTTCAGTTTCCTGGGCCGAGCTCCACCCTCCTCTCATCCTTGGACACGACATCTCCGTGGTCAACAAACTGAATGCCATTGCGGCTCTGCGGCTCGCTATGCTCATCTGTCCATTCGGATAGGAAGGTGCTAGTCTCAACGAAACGAGAGCTTGGAGCGGTGAGCCGGTCCGCAACCCAGATCGATGCAATATTCCTTTGCAGGGTAGACGCGGGAAATCCGAACATCTGACCACGGATACTGGCGCGATGCTGAGATACGTGTTTGGGCTCCGTCCTATCGTCCATCCTGAGGAACACTGCAATTTGACTCACGCAAGGGATGCACCCACCGTCATCATCCCTGCGAGTGCCTCACATGCGCCGTACTCCTCCCAGGACCCAAACCAGCCGTCCCGATGAGAGCACCTGCTCGTCCGACCAGCGCGCTCTTTTGTCGGCCCAACTTCAATAATCCCAAAAGCTTTGTCGCGTCCAGGATACCCCTACACCCACAAAGATCGTCGATGGGCGTAGGGTGCGCCCGAAGTTCCCGAGCCAAAACAAGCATATGGCGTAGATGGTCACATCGCACGGCACAATCTCTGCCCCACCCCTACGAAGAGAGTTGGGGGAGAGAAGAGTTGCGGATGACGAAGATGAAGAAAGAGGCTCTGCGGGACAAGTTCGCCAATGAGCTTCGACTGCATCCGATTTCTTACGAATCAGAAGTGACCACACGTTCCGTCCTCCCGCTTGCATAGCTGCAAGAGATACATCATAACTCATTCCCAAGTTGGGGCCCCACTGGACCTTTTTATTTCTCAGTCAGTGCCGAGTTTGGCGCGGGCCTACGAACATGGAGCGGGGATAATGGCTGGATGGGTAAGGTGAATCGTTGTAACTGGTCAGTATTTGGGCGCCTCGGAGACCGGTTGGCCGGCCCCGAGTTCGCCACTTGCGGAGCACACTCCGGCCGCTCATTCGAGTGGACCGCACCCGAGTATCACAAGAACCCATGGCCACGGCGCCTCCCCAACGTCGTATTACTAGCAGAGGGAGGTGCCATGTGTTGTTGCCGGGGTGGAACACCAAACCTTCACGATCCTGACCTATCACTCTAGACCAATTACGACGAACGCGGCCATCTTTGGTTGTTCAGTTTTGTCTCACTCTGGGCTACACAACACTCTCGCTTTCGCGATGACATTTCTGTACTGTAGATGGCCGCCGCTCTCGTCTCCCCGTTTGATGATACCGGGGAACGCAACGCAGCAGATCTCGCGCTCGTCCAGCCCCTCCTCGTCTTCACCACCCATATCTTCCATAGTGGCTGGATCGAAGATAGTTTGCTGGTGCGGCAAGATCTCGGGCATAGCTACCTTAAAGATGGCTTTTTGCACCACCAGTAGTCGTGAGAGTTCAACTGCGCTGGCTACCAGCGCGCGTAGGCCTTGGTCGCGTGCATCAGTGGGTTTGGTGTCGGTTATTGCGTCGAGGATGTGGTTGACCCGCTGGATGATGGTATCGGTGATATGCGACGTCTCCTCCTGTAGCCTTTGGTTGGCTTCCCCCTTTAATATTGTGAGCGTCTGTGATCGCCACTGGTTGATGGGCTCGGGTGATGAAGCTTCAGTCAGTCAGTTAGCCAACTCGTCCATCCCCAACGACACCCTAAAGAAAAAAAAGGGAGTCATACCAAACGACGCCAGAAACGTCTCAACCTGCGTAAGCTGCCTTGCCTGCTCCCCAGACAACCCAACAAAATACGCGTCAAACACCAACTCCACCAGCACCCTCGACACAAGACTCTGCAACAAATACACCTTCGAACTCACCGCCAGCTCCTCAAACATCGGCACCAACCTCCCCAGCTCCGCCCCCGTCGCCTCATCCACTCTCCCCACATCAATCCTCACCCTCCTCAAATTCACCAGCACCCAATTCTGCAGCTCGTTCCCCAATCTCTTCATCATATACCCCAACTCCTCATCCGCCACCTGCCCCCTCCCATCAGACCGCGTGCTCGTGCTAACCCACTCCTTCAGCCCGTGAATCTGCCTCCTCAAGTCCCGAATCTCTTCGTCCCGCGCCCGCACCGCCTCCTCCCACCCCCCTTCCTCCCGCATCCGCGCCAGCTCCCGCTCCGCCTGCCCCGCGGCCTCGCTCAGCGCCGCGTACTTGGCCTGCCAGAACGTCGACCGCTCGCTCTCCGCCTTGGATAGCTTGTCCAGCTCGCGCGTGAACTCCCGCTCCATGATTAGGAGCTCGCGCTCGAGCTCCGCGATGCGCGTGTCCTTTTCGCGGAGCACGGCGGCGCCGATGGCCGCGGCGACGGTGGAGGCATCGGATGCGGATGCGGAGGAGGGGGACGGGGCCCGGTTGCGCCGGTCGTCGGGGGTGGGGGAGGAGGTGCCGCTGAGGGCGGCGCGGGGGGGTGGGGCGAGGCCAGCGGCGGCGGGACCCCGCGGGGAGGAGGACGGGTTGGAGTTGGAGGTAGAGGTGCGGCCGGTGCGAGAGGGGGAGTTGCCGCTGCCGCCGACGGGGACGCGGCGCTTTTCGGAGGGGGTCATGGTTTTGCGAGGCATCGGCGCGGAGAGCGGGGATGCGGCGCGGGGCTTCGGTTGGTCACTCGCTTGGTTGGTTGGTAAGTGTGGGCGCTACGCTACCGGATGCAAGGACAAGGCTGTAGTGGGCATAGGCGGGTCGAAGCGCTGGTGGAGGATAGGCTGCATCATGGCATTGAGGTAGTAGTAGGTGATGTTTTGTCGCGGCGGGTGAGAAGATTTCTGTGGGTGATGTTCGTGATCGTGGGTCCGTCTGTCCGGAAGGTGCGGTTTGTGGCTGCCTGGACGTTGTTGCCACGAGATGACGATTTATGGTTTTGGTTGTCGTTCCTTGTGCGACTAACTATTGCCCCGTCCACGCCTCCGGGTCGCTGCCCCGGGCTGACGAGAACAGCTACCTACCTACGTGTATACCTAAATTATCACTGGTTCCTTAGGCAGCTGGGAGTGTCGGGTTATTTCTAGCTGGGTGCAGCTCAGCTGAAAGGTTGATGCGAGGGGTAGCGGTTCAGCGCCCGGAAAGGTGGGGGCGAGGGTAGCCCTACGCTTTCGGGGAATGTGATGCCTAACACAGCGCCGGAGCCACGTTGTTGAGGCAGATGGGCTTGTCTCAGATGCAAGGGGATCACAGATCGGAAATCGATCGGTCTTCGGTCTTGAGGGGAAAGATGGCCGTTTTTAGACTCAGTTTCGTAAACACCTTTGATCACCAAGCATGGAAACCGGTGTATTAGGCAGGCAAGGATCCTAGTATAGAATTCATAGAATCCATTATCCATCCGCAGATAAAGAGGATCAAGTTTCCCTCTTGTCAAGAAGGCATGGAACAGAACATTCTCGTCCCCAGCAAGGAAGACAATAGCAGTCCATACTACTGTCTCACCAAGCCCACCTCTCCTAACCCCCCTTTCCTAAGTCCCTCCCCATCTCCTTGCTCATGTATCCTTTCCTTGCGACTATCCCCTAAAACCTCACCTCAGCCTCGACCTCATACGCCTCATCCTCCTCCCCATCCACAATCCTCTTCTTCGCTCCCATCTTACAAATCTGCACCCCCTCCACCTCCACATCCTCCATCCAAACCTCATCCTCATACCGCTCAATCACCTCTCTCGCATCAACCGTCATCCTCTCCCCTCTCCTCCCCCTCCTCCCCTTCACATACACCGTATTAACCACCGTAGCATGCAAAAGCAACAGTCTCCCATCCTCCACCATCACCCCATCTTCTACAAACACTTTCTTCACCCCCTCGCAAAACTGCTGGAGTTTCCCAAGCGGGTCCTCCGGTGGTGCGTACAGCACCGTTGCTTTCTCCTTGTCGGCCTGCATGCTCCTCAACCCTTTCAGAGTGACTTTCAGTCTCCCCCCTCCCCCCTCCTTTTCCGTTCCCTTTTCCTTTGCCTTCTCCCCAGGCATCACCGGCTCTTTCACCTCCCCAAGCATCTCCTTTAGCTTCAAGCCCCCTAGCAGCTCCACGGCACGGTCCAGTCCCTTGTCCTCTCCCCCCTCCGTGTCTTTCTTTCCACTCCCCTCCCCCTCCGTCTCTTTCCCTTTCCCCTCCCCATCCCCTCCCCTTTTCTGGCCCCTCCCCTGACCAAAACTAAAAACCCCCAACGTCAAGTGCAGCGTCCCTATAGGCCGAACCGCCCCCTCCGGGATTCCGAAGCCCAACGGGCCACAGACGTCCGATCGAAACGCCGAGATCGAGCGAGCGAGTTGCGGGCGAGACGAGGGCGTTACGAGCGGGATGCAGAGGAAGTGAGTTGGGGACTGTCTTGGGGGATGGGGTTGTCTTGGAGGACGGGTTGGACGGGGGGGTTTGATGTTGGGGGGCATTTTGGAGGTTGGGGTTGATGCTGGGGGTTATGGATTGGAGGGTATGGATGGTTTGAGGGTCGGGTTTGTCGTTGGAGGACAGGGCGGGCCTTTGGCGGGAGACGAAGGGGTCTGGGTTGGGGTTTGTTGGGTGTTTATTTGGGCAACGATGAGATGGATGTGAGAATGCGGGTCTGGGGCTGGTTGAGCGGATGGAGCAGTGTCTTGACTGGTTGCCTGGCTTGGCGGGGGGTTGCGCTGAACAAATGTGCCTAAGGCAGTATGAAGAAGAGGATGGTCCAATTTGATCGGATATGGGCGTGCCTCTCAAACTCACTCAATGTGACTGTTGTGGTTCGTAATGGCAAAACTCAAGCTCACCTTGATCACCTTGCGGGTTGAGACTGGCGCCTGTGCTGGGTAGGCAGACATCACTCAGCACTGTGTCGATTACAAAAATGCACTGTACGCGCAAACTGTGGTGACACCCTCCAAAGTTGAGACAACACATGGATGGTTATTTCTTGGTGCCACCGAGACCAGATACCGGTATCACGATCGCCGTCACATCCACAAGCCACACAAGATGCCCAACATCCTCATCATTGTGGCCAAACCCATGAGAAGTCACCCTGACTCTCCAAAACTCCGCCCCATCAAGAGCTTCCGTTTCTTTCCGCCAAAGGAATGCCAAAACAGTTGTGTTGTGGCCTGGTCGTGGGTGGTTTCCATTCATGATTTCTACTTGATCCGGCTCGAGATGTTTTCCTGTCCGCAGGACTTCCGTAGAGACGAGAAAACAACAGTTGTATTTCCCATGCCCATGCCTCCCAATCACACACTCCCTCGACATCCAAACCAGTCGTCGAGTCGACCCCGTCCGCGTCATAACGCAGCCATTGTTGCTCGTGCTGGTCATTCGAAGGTGCAGGAAAAATGTCGCGCTGGTGAGAGAAAAAACATTCGTGGCGTTTGAGGTGATGATTTAGTCCGATTCGAAGAACTTCTTCATCTTCTTCTCCAGCGCCTCCATGTCAACCTTCACCTCCTCCAGGGCAGCCGTGATTTTCTTCAGACAGACGGCTTCATCAGGCTCGGCGCTGCCGTCGACATTCAAATTGCTGCCGTACTGCTGAATAATCTGACAGCTGTCCTTGATCTTGGTGAACCCGAGCGTAGCAGATGAACCCTTGAGGAAGTGACCGAGCCTGGAGAGCTCAGGTAGATCCTTGCTGGCACTGTTCAAAGGAAGTTTGTGAGGTTAGTCTAGGTTCGGGAGAAGTGATAGCTGCGCTTGCTGCGCGGCTTGCTACCTCGAGGGGGGGCGGCTGAGCAAACACAATATGGGGTAGAACTCGGCGAAGGGTGAGTGCTCGGCGAAGGGGGTGCTCGGCGGAGGGGGTTCAGGGGTTTCACTAACACTGCGAGATCCATCTTCTCAAAAGTCTCCTCCGCCTGCTCGAAGAAGTTAAGTACGAGAGGCATGGAGAAGTCATGGCTATCCTCGTCCATCTCGAGGATCTGACTGAACGTCGCAGTATCTACGTGATCACCGAAGTCGGCGGCGGCCATCTTGAGGGTATCTTCGTCGTCCTAGCACCGGGCACATCGGTTAGTCATGCACGACGATAGCAACAACAGCTCGTAGGAGAAGGCCCAAAGCTCACAGACCCTATCATAGGTGTAAGCCATCGCGACGGGGCAGAGTGAACACACAGAACTGTGGCAGTGCACAACAGCTTTCAAAGCCACCAAGAAAGGAAACTAGAAAACGGAGCCGGGCCAAGAGAGACACAGAGAAAGGAAGGAGCTCAGGTCCCCGCAACGGCTGAAGCCGCCCCCGTCGGGCAGGTCGGGAACCCTTATGTATGCCATCCCTGTGGACAACGGTCGGAGGGCTAGCCACTGGCTGGAGGGTCTACGCCGTGGCGTACCGGCTCCGGTCCGTCTCGCTGCTGGCTGCTGGGGAGTGGAAAAGAGGAGGGGTCCGGCCCCACGAAGGAGGCAGGAACGAACAGGTAGTAGGTGGGGATGGAGATGGGAAAGGGACTTACAATGAACAACAGGAACTTGCTGATCGAAGCACGGACAACAGCTGCTGCTGCAGGCTGCTGAAACTTGTTCCGGAGACGGCCTGACAGCAGATGGCGACGAAGCGGTCTCGCGGTCTGTTGCGCGGCGGCAGGGGGTGAGTGAGATTTTCTGATTCTTTATTTGCGCGTTAACGGTGGTGACCAGCGATGCGGAGATAGGCCAGGTTGATGGGGGTGGGGTGGGGTTCGGGGTTCCTGCTCGGCGCGGATGTATAGGAGGAATGACGAGGAGGGGAGGTCGGCTCTCACATTGAAAGGAACCAAGTCGGCCAGTAGGCAGAGGAGAGGACGTGTTTTTTTCCCTCTTTGGCCGGTCGGAATGCGACGAGCTTCTGCTCCCGGGCGCCCCAGCTAGGTTTGTGAGAAACGGTGGGTGGGTGGCTAGCGGCACGGAATTAGGTGAAGTTCGCGGGGTCACGTTTGCTAGCAGCGGGGTGATTAAACCACCATGTTGCTGGAGGAGAATGGAGGGTGGAAGCGTGGGTTAGGTAGATTTTGGATTTTGGTAAGTAGCCGTGTGCTCCAGCCTTCGGGACGGGCACGCGGGGGAGCCTGAAAGAACAATGCTGCACCCTTTTGACTTCCAGGTTGCAAAAGTTCCACGCCCTTCTGAGCTTCTCTTTATTTTCGTCATAGGTAGCCACCCAACTAAGATATGCTCCCTCCCGACCGCCTCCATCTTAGTAAACTTGGCTAAGGTAGGTCTTTGGAAACCAGTCATCCCGTCTTCATTTCAAAATCGCATCGCCTACAGAACAATTCCTAGGAGTAGCTCTCGCTCTAAGTGGCTCTTATCACGAAACAGCCATGGCCTCCATCATCGCAACATTCCCTCCACCGCAAAACAGAATATGCTCCCGTGGCCTCCGTTGTGGGCGCATCGCGGGGACGGGCTCAGGTTCCACCGCTTTTGTTGACGTGGGATTGATTCATCTTGCATGGTGCTGGTGCCGAACTTCCAGAATGCCGGGAGACATGGGAGGCGGGTTGAGCAAGCAGCTCTCTCTGTCTTATCTGGGCTGCCCGTGCGGCTGACCGTCCATGGAACGGGCTGCAACTGCCCTGGGAGTTCTCATCGGTTTGCACACTTGCATATGGGAACACCGCCGAAGTGCTGAGAATTGGCCCCTGAGACCCCGCGGTATAGCTTCTTGATCGGTTACCAGAACGCTAGTCCTTACTTACTTTTCGCTCTTCACTCGGTAGCTCTGCTCGAGAAGCCCTAGACCCGACACGCAAACGACCCTCTAGTTCTGGCTTCTATCATGAGGCTTCAGCCGCATCTTGATCCGCACGCTCGATTTTTTTCCGATCGCGCGTGGCTAGATCCAGACGACACAGGCAGGGCTGAGTTCTGACGATGTCGAATGCAGGGACTGCTGCCATCTCCGCACTGCGTGGTAGCTATGCGAACGCGGCAGACCTGGCGGTTTGCTTCCCAGCCCCTCCCCCGCCTCGCTGCAACTTACCCAGCGCGTATTCAGACATTGCAGCTCAAAACAGGCCCTGCATTGTCTGGGCCCTAGATCGCATCACATATACAAACACAACCACTGATCACAGCTCTTGTGCCTGTTCCCATTCTCCCCTTGGAGCTCTTCGAGCTCGTGGACGGGGACCTCTCCCGTCATCGGTGGACCTCAAATTGGGCGCAAAAAAGAGGGGTCGTCCCCCTACGTCATTCTGCATATCTACTTGCAGGGATCATGGGTCAAGCTTCTCCGATCTCTGACGATTTACCTCGTGGCCTCATTTCTCCTGAAAATCATCGAAAATTGAGATGGAAGGAAATAATCGAAATCCTAAAGGCGAGATCTATCAATATTACTATGCGCCGAGTCTTGGGATGGGCATGCAAACAAGGCGAGCAAGAGAACCGAAAAGGCAGCCGGTAGCAGGCCTCGGGTGCTAGCGGGTGATGACGACAAATCCAATGATCCCTGCATGGGGGGGTTTTGCGTCAGAATCCTTCCTCCACAGCCGAGCAAAGCCCCCGGATGTCGGCACAGCGATTTACCACCATCAAAAACCTCCCACCAGCAGAGCACGCTTCTGTTGCACCACAACTGACTCCTCCCCAACGACTCGCCGGTCTCGCGAGTCACGCGTGGTGCGACTCATGATGGCAGACAGGCCATTTCACCGTCTGCCACCGTTACGGTACGGATACTTTGGACCGTTTCTAGGCTACCTGCCTGCCCCCCTTGATACCCAACCAGCAGATCCCCGTCCTGCGTTGGGAGTAATTCTGTATGTAGGTAGCTCGTAGAGAACCCTCACCGCTGCAGTGACTCCGCAGCAGCAGCACGGGCAGATTACAGATCGGGAGACGTATGTCCCATTGTACAGGATGCACCTGCGCTGCCGTAATTGGATCCGTAACCCGTCTAGTTCGTCACGGGGACGGAGTTGATCCTTCGGTGATCCTCCATTGTTGCACTCGGAGCTCGAGACACAATTATCATGTTTTTCTTTTCTTTTCTGATTACCATTTCTTGCACGAGGACGGACGGGCCCGTACGCAGTGCACTCGAGGACCTGAGATGACAGGTCTGCGGGGGCGGACCACTCTCCTCCCCCTCCCTTCCGGCTCTGATCTAACTGGTACGGGGCTGCTCCGGCATCGTCCGTTTCTCTGCCATGTCGCACATACTGGACCCCTAAGAAACGTCAGTCGGAATCGGCCATCACTTCCCCGATGGATGTTCAGATGAAGGCCAAGATACATCGTCAAAACACCAAACTTGCAGACCGAGGTCTCCAGAACCTTGCAACAACATTGCATCAAATTGATACCGAGTCTATCCTTTCGAGCTCTGTTCTGATTACCTGCCCCATATTGACACTTCAGCATCAATCCCTAGATCCACGGCACCAACTCCCAACCGCCCAGGCAAACCACCTGGCAAACCACCTGACAAAACCCAAATACCAAGTCCGTCTCGGCATTTCTGACCGTTTTGACTCGTCCCTTTTCATAACCTGACCACGGGAGAGGAGCATAAAAAAAAGAAAGGGTCCCCAAAGACCCGCCAACCCAACCTGCATGCAGAAAATGCACAGTAACACACGGAAACCTGTTTTTGAGCAAGCAACCGCCAGTCGTTCCCTTCCCACCGGTTCCGCCGAGCCTATCAAGACCGAGCCAAAACTCCACGAGCTCGCGGCGGCTTTGCCTAAACCATCGTGGTCCCCCATAAACAAACCCGCTTTTGGTGGTTGCTGGAAGATTCGGTCGTGGCGCGGAGGGGTGATTTTCCCGCTTGGCGCGAGGGATACTTGTTGATACTGACAAGGAATCGGACTCTCGATGTCGCCAGGGCTAGGGTGGCCGTGTGAGGCTACCTTGCACGGCCGAGTGCCGACATAGTGCTTGCTCCATGCATCAAGTGAACCAGCCAGAGCCGCCGGGTCCATTAAAAGACCAGTCTCGACCGCGCGCGTGTGATGTAGTTGTGGTCTGATTTGTCGAGAGACGGGAGGCGTGTTGGTGCCAAACCGGTTCTCACGATAAACCGCTCCCAAGGCGGGCGATCGTAGATGGGTTGAAGCATCAGAGAATAACCTTTGAAGCCACCGTCAACAACCAGGCTGCATCGTGCCACCCGCCCTCTTCGGCCTTGGGAGGAGGAACTCGTGCATCAAGCTCCGTCATCATCCCATCAAGCCTCCTGTTGCTCGACGAACGCCTGGGCTGACCCTCTGCCTCATCTAGCTCACCCTCCGTTGAGTCCCCATCGCCGTCATCAGACTCGTCCGAGTTCTCCTCAACCGAGAACAGCTGAACTCCCAACACGCTGCCGAACCACGATCCCATACCGCCGTTGCCCTTCTTCACGAGCCTGCGGACATAAGCCTCGTCCTCAATAATCGTATCAACCTCCTCGTCGACCGCTTCAAGCGCCTCGTCAAGATTGACAAAGTCTGGCCCAGAGATATAGGCATCGTACTCGCTTGTCGCCGGGAAATACCCATCTTCTGCCGACCGCAGCTCCAGCGGTGTCATCATCTGGCTACGGCTTCCCACACGGCTGTGAGAACGGCTACCATAGCGGCTATAAGGAGGGGAGGACATATGATCGCCCCCGTCTTCGGGTGCGGGTCCGCGACTGTGGCGCCGGCTTCCGTTCCGGCTGGGTATGTATTGTTCCCGCTCAAGAGCTAGCTCGCGGTCAAAGGCGTCGTCCTCGGGGTGCATGCCTGCTAGACTGGTCGAGCTCGCACGCGAAATGAGCCATGCCTGGCCCTTGGACTCACGCGTCTCGGTAGAGATGAGGGCGCCAGCGCGGAGCATCCAGTCCGAATCGGTACGGTCGCGTGCGATGAAAGGGTCGTGGCTCCGTCGCTTAGCGGTGGGAGATGTGGCGTGATATAATTGTTGCGATGACCGTTGCCAACTAGCGGATGTTGGAGGGAGGTGTGTCGCTGATTTGCTCTTGGGGAGCCGGTTTGCTGAGGAGGGGACGGAGGTGCCCTGAGATCGGGAGTGAGCCGGCGAGCGGCCGGGTGATCGGGAGAGGAGCCGTGGTGTTGCGGGAGCAGACTTCCCCTGCAGGTAAGAGGCAGGAGCTGTGAAAGTATCGGACAAGTCGCCATCTTCGTTCAATGGGAGCTTGGTCGTCAGCGGCGCGAGAGAGAGGTGGTGGAGGTTGGTGCTGGAGCGGTTCTTGCGCCGCGCCGAGCTCGAGTGTTGATTGTAAACGACGTCCATCGTGTCCGGTCCGTTGATATTGTGGATTGGATGCTGTGATGGTATGTACCCTGAGCGTCCCTGTAAACTCGCAGGTGAGTCTGGAGAGCAAGCACCGGGCGGTGTGCGAGTGTGTTGACTTAAGTAAAGGCCTGCCAGAGCTCGTGTTGAGTGGTTCGATTGGCAGGTTGTGCACAGTGCTTCCTGGGGTTCTGGTCTCGTCTGGTGGCGCGCTTACCTTCAGCTAGCAAGGCCTGCGACAGGCTAGATCGGCACTGCAGGGATATGGCCCATGCTGCCACAGGACGAGTAAAACCTTCTGGGCACTGCCAATTGCATGCTGACGTCGAGGCCTGTTGTGCTTGTGCAACAGATGCCCTGTTATATTGTAAGAGAATGCGTTGTGATTAGAATCGTAACAATCTGCAGAATAATTGTTGTTGCTTTTCCGTTAGGAAATGCTTGATCAAAGCAGGACCTGGAGGTGCGAATGGGTGTCGGCATTGAATTGTGATCCGAGCTTTCGTACCGGGAACTTCTTCTGGGCCCTGTAAATGCGGTGTCTCCTGCCCCGACTTTCGGCTATTGCATGTAGCCCGTACTTTTCAGCTCTGCCTGGCTCGAATGACTAACACTGTGGATCACAGATCAGGCTCACATGCAACAGTCAAGACTTCCATCACAAGAAGAGATTCCAGCGCAGGTGAGGCAACGCCGGTTGATTCGCGTCAAAAAGCACACCGTCGGTTTCTAATTGTTGGTCTCCAGCTCGTCACGGACTGGTCGCCGGGGCTCAGCTTGACGGAGGCGTCATTGTCGTTCTTCGACCATCGAGGCTTGCGTGGATTTGCAGCCCACGACTAGATCCAAAGTGCAACAACACTAAATTCGTCTTCAAGCTTTTTTTGCCACTGCGCTCGCTGTACCACTTTTTTCCCTTACGAACTGACGTCTTGGCGACCGACAATTTCCGAAGACCCCGTTGAGGGTGTTGGAACGGTCTCGCTAGACCTGTGAAGTGAAAGGAAGAAAAAAGGGCAAGCCACTTTCGAGATGCGCAACTTGCGAAACATCGGCCACAGCGGCTTCCAGGCGCCGCCCTCGGCCTCGGCCATAACCGCCACATGCTGGGACGCCGCTAGAGACGAGGTTCTAATCGCGTACGGCCCGACAGCTGACGAGCCGCGCATCGAACTGGTCCGGCTCAGCAAGGACTCTTCGTATCCTTCAAGTCTGTAAGTCACAAAAAATCCCATCATCAGCTCGCGTTGTCGGCTTTTGACAGCCGTTACGTTGCCTGCATACTCCATCCCATGTCCTGCCCCTTTTCCACACTATATCCTAAATTAGATCTTGTAGTACATCTAGAAGCATCGCATCCTGGGAGCCAAGCAGCAACAATGGCATTCCAGACGCTATTAGGAGGTTGCATCACAGCAGTGATGCTCTCACCACATGCGTCGTCATGGCCGGCGGTGACATTGTCACCGTCACCGAAGATGACGATGGCGGCGCGGCCTCTGCTGATGCCCATGTTGAGATCGTAGGCACGCTAGAGCCGTCTATTGCAGCTGCACGCTGGTCTCCGGACGATGAGATGGTTGTCATGGTCACCGGCAGCGGAAAGGCCGTCTTTATGAGCCGTGACTTCGATGTCATCACAGAGACAGAGCTCAGCGCTGAAGACCTGAAGCTCTCGAAGCACGTCTCAGTCGGATGGGGCAAAAAGGAGACGCAGTTCCAGGGGAAGGGCGCCAAAGCCAAGGCACTCCGTGATCCTACCATCCCGGAGAAAGTGGACGAGGGAGTCCGTAGTGCCAGAGACGATGATAGCTGCACCATCAGCTGGAGGGGAGACGGTGCTTATGTTGCCGTAAACTATGCCCAGGAAGGTGTGCGGAGAGTAATCCGTGTCTACAACCGGGACGGCGAGCTGGACAGCGTCGGCGAGCCTGTCGACGGCCTAGAGGGAAGTCTAAGCTGGCGTCCAGAGGGCAATCTCATGGCCGGCGTTCAACGCCTCCCTGACCGGGTAGATGTGGTGTTTTTTGAGAGGAATGGGCTCCGCCACGGCCAGTTCACACTGCGAGCACCAAGGGATACAACAGATGCCCTTGACGAGGTGTCACTGGAGTGGAACACGGATTCAACCGTCCTGGCCGTTACCATGAAGGATCGGATACAGCTATGGACAACTGGGAACTACCACTGGTACTTGAAGCAGGAAATCCCGTGCGGCCCGCACCAAGGCCGAGCTCCGGGGATTTGTTGGCATGCGGAAAAGCCGTTGCTGTTTGCAGCCGCTACATCAGGTGAGCTTGTGTTTCCTCAGCCCACTGTGATGTGCTCTGCTAACCTCCACCCAGACAGCGTGATCTACGAAGAGTATACCCTCACAATAGCCAGGGCACCAGCACTCTCACCCCACGACTATGGAGCAGTGGCAGTCATCGATGGACAGACCATCAAATTCACCCCTTTTCGAATAGCAAATGTTCCGCCCCCTATGGCAATGGCGGAATTTGAAGTCGAATCTCCGGCCATTGATGTCGCATTTGCCTGGGATTCGTCTTCCATGGCTGTACTACACCAAGCTGGTGCGAGCATTTACGCGCTCGAGGCAAAGGGCCCTCGTCTCTCTGCTCCGAAGTTCGTCGGGACTATCGCCATCCACAGGGCATCTCCTTATGGTGATCTTCCACTCCAAATTGCCTTCTCTGGCTCTGAAGAGATTTTGTTTCTTCAAGCAACAGAGTTTGAACCAAAGCTCATCGCTCACCATGTCAAGGCGGCCAGCGAAGCAGCACACGCATGGGAAGAAGTGGAGGCGGGGAATGTTATTACCATCAACTCATCCTACGATGGCATTGTAACCCAGGACCACTTGGGTGGGCTGAGTCGTGTCTCGGCTTCGCAGATTACACCGCTGGATGAAAGATTCCCTACATTTATGCCGTGGACCGGCTTCGTCTCTCACGATGACCAGTTCCTAGCCTTCGGACTGTCTAGAAACGGACATCTCTACGCTGGCTCCCGCCAGTTGGCAAAGAACTGCACCTCTTTCCTTGTCTCTTCAAGCCATCTCATCTTCACGACAAGCAACCACCTTGTCAAGTTTATCCACTTGGATGCCGGTGATGGTTAGTGATGCTATTCGTTGATTTTCACAGTTGAAGTACTGACAAATTCAGCCCTCGATGTCCCTCTCGATGACCCGGAGAACGACGAGCGATGCCGCAGCATTGAAAGAGGCGGAAGACTCGTTACCGCGATGCCCACTAAGATGAGCATCGTGCTTCAGATGCCACGAGGCAATCTTGAGACCATCTTCCCACGAGCTATGGTATTAGCTGGCATTCGACAGCTGGTTGAGCAGAACAACTATGGCGATGCCTTTTTGACATGTCGAACTCAACGAGTGGACATGAACATCCTCTACGATCATCGACCTGATCAGTTCTTGGAGAACGTTGGAATCTTTCTCGAGCAGGTGAAAGATGCTGCCAATATCGATTTGTTCCTTTCGACTCTGAAGTGAGTATTCCATTTTTGATGTACGGTTGTGCCGGTGACTGACACATTCAAGGGACGAGGATGTGTCGCAAACCATGTATCGGGACACAAAGTCTGGCGCTGTTCAGCCTGATCCAGAGGCGAAGATCAACCAGCCTGGGAAGGTCAACACCATCTGTGATGCTGTTTTGCAAAAACTGAGAACGCAGAAAAATGCGAACCTGCAAAACATTATCACAGCTCATGTCTGCAAGAGCCCTCCTGCTCTCGACGACGGCCTCACTGTTGTCGCCGAGCTCATGGAGGAGGACGAAAGCTTGGCAGAACATGCTGTTGAACACATCTGTTTCCTCGTCGATGTCAACAAGTTGTTCGACCACGCTCTCGGTTTGTACAACTTGGATCTCACGTTGCTGGTTGCCCAACAGTCGCAGCGTGACCCTCGGGAATATCTGCCGTTCATCCAGGAGCTGCACCGAATGCCAACCTTGAACCGCCAGTTTACAATCGACGATAAACTTGGACGCAAAGAAAAGGCCCTGGGGCACCTCAAGTCTCTCGGCAACTTTGAGGACGTAGAGAAGTATGTGGTCAAGCACAATCTCTACCAACAAGCCCTCAACCTATACCGCCATGACGAGCAACGCCATCGAACCCTTACAGATCTATACGCCGCCTACCTCAAATCCATCTCCCGCTTCCGCGAAGCCGGTCTCGCCTACGAATCCCTTGACAGTTTCTCCTCCGCCGTCGACTGCTACGTCAAAGCCGGCGCCACCTCCTGGCGCGAGTGCCTCTTCGCCGCGCAGCAGCAATCCCCGCCACTCGCCCCCGAGAAGTTCCAAGAAATCGCAAGCACCCTCGCTGACGCCCTCCTCGAGGCAAAAGACTACATCGCCGCCGCAACCATCCACATCGAATACCTCAACGCCATCGAATCCGCCATCCAATGCTTCTGCAAGGGCTACCTCTTTGCCGACGCCATGCGTCTCGTCGCCCTACGACAGCGTCCTGACCTCCTCCCCACTGCCATCGACACCGGCCTTGCCGACGCCTTCTCGAGCAGCACCGAGTTCCTCGCTGACTGCAGGGCACAACTTAAGGCGCAGGTCCCGCGCATTGCGGAGCTGCGCAAGAAGGCGCGCGAGGACCCCCTCGCCTTTTACGAGGGCGAGTATGGCCGTGCCGAGGACATCCCGGATGATGTCTCTGTAGCTGCGAGCTCAAGACTGAGCACGAGCGCGAGCTTGTTCACGCGCTATACGGGCAAGGCTGGGAGTGTGGGGACGCTTGGGAGCAATGTGTCGAGGGCGACGAGCAAGAATCGGAAGAGGGAGGAGAAGAAGAGAGCAAGAGGCAGGAAGGGGACGGTGTATGAGGAGGAATACCTCGTGAATAGCGTGAGGCGGTTGGTCGACAGGGTGGAGGGGACGAAGGGGGAGGTGGAGAGGTTGGTGTTTGGGCTGGTGAGGAGGGGCATGGCGGAGAGGGCGAGGACCATTGAGGAGAGCATGGGGGTAGTTGTGGAGGCTTGTAGGGTCGCGGTGGGGGAGGTTTGGGGGGAGAGGGGGGAGGATGTGGGAGGGGGTGAGGGTCAGGCTCAGGAGGAGGGGGAGGTGCAGAGAGCGGGAGGGGGACAGGGGGTGTTGCAGGAGACGCTGGAGGCTTACAAGGCGAAGCAGGAGCCGCCGGTGGTGGGTCCATTTGCTAAGTTGGAGTTGTTGGGTGGGAAAAGGTGATAGATGGGTGAGGGTTGGCGTTGTAGTGGGAGATAGGGGTAAAAGTTTATGATATCAGTTTTCATCTGAAGAAATCATGGTGGTGATTGTGCGTTTATGTTGCCAGTGGTCAAGCTGTTGGGGAGGTCTTGTTATTTGCTTTTGGTTTGGATTTTGATGAAATGCAAACTGTTTCCCGTTGTTTGGACTGCCAGCGCTGTCATGGCATCAAAACATCTATACATACCTAAGGTATTGCCGAAGTGGGCTCAATCGCTCCTGCCATTGAAAACGCCTGGGGGCCGTTCCCTGCGGCTTCTGTATGTGCAGCAATGCCCAAGGTGCGCGTTACAAAAACCCTTCTCAAATCGGTCGAGATTTATTGTACAGCTTAGAATACCCTCCCGCCTGCGACACTTTTCTCACCAAGTGATATTGTCATGGGATTGGTCACCTGGAAGTGTGTTGTCAGGGGATGCTTTCAGGGGGAGGGGCGGTGAGCTTTTGCATTGCCCCACAACGATTTGAACCGGCAGAAAATTTCTGGGAAACTCGCAGGTCGCATTTTCCACCCAGGCGCAGAGAACCTCGACCTCTGTACCTCACGTTCAGATCGCCACAAAAACGGCAAAAATGGCCCCAGAACTTCGCAAGAGAAAATCCAAGAGTCAGTTCCACTTCTGTTTATTTTGGCATTGGGAATTATGTACTAACTGGGATTTAGCGGACGTTGCTGCGCCCGTCGAGGAAGCACCTGTCGCCGCCAAAAAGGCTGTGAAGAAGTCGCCCAAGGTTGAGAAGCGAAAAGGTTAGCTAAGATGCGCTTGCCGGTATAAAAGGGTTTTGGCTGACCAATTGGTTGGAAATCTAGCAGCAAACGAGGATGCCTCTCCCGTCGCGACCAAGAAGCAGAAGGCGACCAAGGGCAAGGCCGTAGACAGCCCAGCGCCCAAGAAGGGAAAGAAGAAGGCCGCCGAGGAGGAGCCTGCGCAAGAAGAGCAGCAGGAGGAGGTCCCAGTTCCCAAGAAGGCCGCTGCGAAGAAGGAGAAGGCCCCGAAGAAGGCCGCAACAAAGTCCAAGAAGGAGGTCGTTCCCGAGCCCGAAGAGCCAACACCAGGGGAGGACGAGGCCGTCCCAGAGACCGAGGAAGCCGATGAGGAGGTCGATGTCGCAACAGAAGCTCTCGTTGAGACTCTCGATGCCGGCGCCGAAGACAACATGGAGGACGAGCCAGTCAGCACTTTCAAGAAGGGCCAAGATGTCGGCAAGGCCCCCAAACCCAAGAAGGCTTCCAAGGCCGCCAACGGTATCAAGCCCAGCGGGAATACCGGAGTTATGTACCTTGGTTCTATCCCCCACGGTTTCTACGAGCATGAGATCAAGGAGTATTTCAGCCAGTTCGGCGAGATTACGCGGCTGCGTGTGGTACGGAGCAAGAAGACGGGCGCCAGCAAGCACCGGGCGTTCATCGAGTTTGCTGATGCCGAGGTTGCCGACATCGCTGCCCGTACCATGGATAGCTACCTCCTGTTCGGTCACATCCTCCGCGCTAAGTTGGTGGAGCCATCCCAGGTACACCCCGACCTGTTCAAGGGCAGCAACCGCCGCTTCAAGGCCGTGCCGTGGAACCAGATGGTCGGCCGTCACTTGGAGAGGCCGCTGGGTGAGACGGCGTGGCAAGGCAAGGTCACCAAGGAGGAGAAACGCCGGGCAGAAAGGGCCGAGAAGCTCAAGGCGATTGGCTATGAGTTCGAAGCCCCTGAGCTGAAGGCGCCAAAGGCACAGGAGAAGGTTGAGGACGCGACGGAGGAGCCGGTGAAGGCTGTGGAGGCTCCTGCGCCCGAAGCTGAGAAGGCCGAGGAGGCTGCTGAGGAGCCAACTTCCATTTCGCAGCCGAAGCCGAAGAAGGCGAAGAAAGGAGGCAAGGCAAAGAAGGTGAAGGCATGAAAATAATACGATTAATGTCGGATGTATATACCCATGGAAGCATTGGAGGAGACGAGCGACATGTCTTAAGTGCCTAGCAAGACCGTGTATTGGCCGAGGACCGTATTGTTACATCTGACGTTTGGGCGTTCTGGTATGAAGAGTCTTAAATACGACGGGACTCGCGAAATCATGCATTATTGCGACGAATCTCGAGCACGTTGTTGGAGCTGCGGATGGTGAGATTGTGTGTGGAATGTGCGCGCCAAGCGAACCTGGAAAGCCTACGGGAAAAAGGCCCGTCAGGATTATAAGACGCATGCTAAATTTGCTCTACTTCGACCTCTTTCATGAATTTGCCATGGAGCGTTTACGCAGATTCGGGTTTATTCGAGGCCAAAAGGTGAATATGTATGTGGAAAAAAAAAGGAAAATTGGGAAACTGCGTCAAGCTCGGTGGAGGTTTTATTCAACGCACGTTGTGGCTCGTGCGCAATTGGGTTTGATTATGTCATCGGTTTCATTCAACCTTCAACATTGACAGCTTTCTCGAGCTGTTCGACGCAACTTGATGCTTGTGAGCTCGAAGAGCCTTTGAAATATATATTAAGATCGACAGCTTTGAAACATATCTTCTTCTTGTGTTTCCAGGTTGGCGTGGAATAGATTTGCCGGGGAAGCTGTTTTTGCGGGCCGAAGCGAGCAACTTGACTGACTACTGACCTCGGACGACGTTTGGCATATCCCGCCAGTGCCTCCCGCCGCAAACCACGCATGTAATTCCCGGCTTGAAGGCGTGCTCTGTTTACTTTGGTTGGGATGCGTAAACGGGGCTAAAACGCTGCTAGTTAGTTCTGCGCAGGATCCCGAAGCAGGCCACCGCGAGGCGACGGGATTCGAGGCGAGGTGAGAGGGTGGGTTTGTCAAGACACGTATTGTTCGCCGAGATTCGAACCACCAAAGACCCCGGAATTATTGCCCTCCTGCACCGGTCGACGACGACAAGAGGCGCCAGCAGCCAGCGAACCAAGCAAGCAATCGCTCTCCACCATGTCTTCTTCCGGCGCGCCCACAGATTCCGCTGTCCAATCAGCTGGTCAAGGTATGCGGTTCGTTGGGGTTGCGCTTTCTGCATTTCGCTTCGTTGCGCTAATCGCCGCCATTGTAACCAGCACCCCAAGCTTCGAGCAAGAAGAAGAACAACAAAAAGAAGAAAAATACAAACAACAACAACAACAATAATACAGCCAACGCAGCGAAGCCGAACCCCGAACTCGACGCAGCGGGCGGGAAGGATGGCGCAGGGAGCGCCGAGGTTGAAGACGAGCCAGCGACGCCGGGTTTGGTACGCACGATCTGTCCTCGTCGTTTTTTGTCTGCGTCTTGATCGCTGACCTAGCCCCTCACAGAGCGCGCCATTACAGCAAGACGGACCAGAAATGGCTTCTGAGAAAGACCCAATTGCAAACGCAGACACGGGTACCAACGGTCATGCCGGCGCAAACGGCCATTCCGCAGCCGCCGACTCTCCCGCCGCATCCGCAGATACAACAAGTGCGAAGCTAGAAGCCATGTCGCAGGACCGCGAGGCCCTTCGGGCTGAGGTCGAAGAGCTCCGGAAACAACTCGAGAGCATACAAGAAAACCACGCGCAAGAGGTATCCCAGCTCAAGACAGACCTCGAAGAGAGCGAGGCCGCCAAGGAGCACGTCGAGACGCAGTACCAGAACCTGCTTAACCGTGTCGAAAAGATCAAGGAGACGTTGGGTGACCGACTAAAACGGGATAAGGCCGAGCTGGAAGAGGCCAAGGACCGCATTGAGGAGCTGGAGGCGCAGAATGAAGAACTTCAGCGGACGTCGCGCTCCGGCGACGAGGAGACCGACCGGCTCCGCGCCGAAGTGCAGGAACAAGGGCGAGAGTTGGCCAGCTTGCGCAGCAGGACAAATCTCTCGCAGCAAAACTGGCTAAAGGAGAAGGAAGATATGACCCGCCAGATGCAGACCCTCAGGCACGAGCTCGAGTCCACGACCAATGCCATGGGCGAGTGGGAGGTTATCGCCAGGGAGGAAAGATCTGTACGCGAGAGCTTGGTCGAGAAGGTGGCAGACCTTGAGGAGCAGCTCGCCAGCGCGCGAGAGGCGTACGAGAGGGCCGCTGCGGAGCGGGACACGCAATCGAGGCTCATCGACACCCAGCAACGAGCGCTGCAGGAGCTCCAGGAGGTTAGGAAGAGGGAAAAGCGCGAGATGGTCGAAACCACAGAAGAGCAACTGCAAGCAATGAAGAGCCAGGCCCAAGATGCAGAGGCCAGGGCAGCCAAAGCCGAGGCGGCGAGGGAGGCCCTCTCGAAAGAGCTCGAACGGACAGCCCCGTTCGAAAAGGAAGTCAAGGAGAAAAACCTGCTGATCGGCAAACTACGGCACGAAGCAATCGTGTTGAACGACCACCTCACCAAAGCCCTGAAATTCATCAAGAAAACAAAACCAGAAGAAACAATAGACAGGTAAGCCAGAACGCCCCTTTTTCTTACTCACCCTAAGAAGCGAATAACTAATAGATCTATCTAGGCAAATCGTAACCAACCACGTCCTCCAGTTCCTGGCCCTGGACCGCTCCGACCCCAAAAAGTTCCAGATCCTCCAGGTCATCGCCGGCCTGCTCAACTGGACCGAAGAACAACGCGAACAGGCTGGTCTCGCAAGGCCAGGTAGCGTCAGCCATACGCTCCGCCTGCCCACGTCCCCCTTCCATCGGACACCGAGTTCGCCCGCCCTGAACCAAGAGTTCTTTGCCGAGCCTGCGTCGGCCTCGGGCCGAGAATCCCTCGCTGATCTCTGGGCGGGCTTCCTCGAGAGGAGTGTAGAGGAGGCAGGAGTTGTTGGGGCCCCGTCTAGGAAAGATAGTACCTCTAGCGTAGCCACTACGATGACGAGGCCCGACACTCGAGGGGTATGAGTCGAGGACGCGAGGTGGAAAGCAGTGTTGTTGTTCCCATAGACTTTGTCAAGGATGGACGCAATGGAGGTTACATTATCGATTTAATAGGACGGGGGCAAAGCATAGCCTCTCATTGCGGGATTGCGTGCTTTGGAAAGACGTCAGTCAGTCGGCTTTTTTTCTGGTCCGCAAGGATGGTGTCGGTATAGACAGACTCCTTTGCCCATCCTGTATTCATTCGATCATTGGGTTGGCGTTTTGAAAGCATGTTGTAGCTGTCCTGGGAGGGTAGAGAAATGCTATCAATCGAATAGTATGACGGAGATTTTTGGATCTCGGGTGTCCAAATGCCACGAGGGTGCATGGCCCTTGGCTATTAAGTCTATGGTAAGGGAATCAACTCGCTACGTAAGGATGTATGGATCGTACAATATGGACAGATGTGAATGAAACCTCTAGATATCATCCTATGACACCAGGCCAGGTTTCAACACATTATGTGCATATGCCTCAGCATCCTTGGAAATAGTCTGAATATCGATCCGGTTCTCAAGAGCGTCATTGACACCTTCAATGACCTCCCTATCCTCCATGACATCACGCATCAGCCGCACCTCGTGGCTCCAGTACGCCGTGCCCCGCGTGCGCAGCTCGTCGTCGCGAATCACCGTGTTCTTGATGACCCCGGCGGCGTTCAACTTGCCCTTTATGCTGCCTAGAGCACGAATGGAGCCCTCGATGCGCTCGGCGGCGGTCGGGGGGCTGGAGAATGCGCGGTTCGTGGAGCTGAGGTACATGAGCCACCCGAGGAGACCGTCCAGGGCGGCGAGGGCAACGGCACGGTAGAGACGGGCCGTCCAGAAGAAGAAGTCGATCTCGTTGAGGCGGAGCGCGCGGCTGTTGGCTTGGTAGTTATAGTTACTAACGACGTAGATATCGAGCGCGGCGACGAACACGGCGGCGATGGTAGCGAATGTGCGCCAGGCGGCGCCTTCGCGGCCGGTGACGAAATTGGATGTGACGATGGCGATGACGATCAGGTTGACTAGGTGTGGTATCGCGAGGGACGGGAGCGCGTAGTAGAGATATGAGGTGGGCTCGTCTGACGAGCAAAAGGGGCACCTGGCTAGGACCTCGGGACCGAACTGCAAGTACAGGAGGCGGCTTTCGAGGTTGACGAAGCGGGCGCGTAGGGCGGCATCGGTAGCGGTTAGCGCGCCGTTCGGACGGAGCGCGGCGAGGCGGGTGAAGAGGACATCGACGGGGATTTGGAGACGCGATTGCGTCACGGTGAAGACATTCTCGGGGGCGAGGATGGGGAGGGTGCGCAGGAGGAAGACGGATGCGGCGACGAAGAGGAGGATGAGCGCGCGCGAGACTTTCGGGGGGACTGGTCGGACTTTGAGGCCGTGGGCTTTGGGGCCATTGCGCGCGTTGCGGTAGTAGTTGATGGCCTTGGGAAGCAGGGCAGGGCCGAAGAAGAGGAGAAGCGAGCGGATGCTGATCATTGTGTTAGCCAAGTCTTGGAGGTTTGCACATATGAAGCGCTAATCTTGAGAATTGTCGCTGGAATTTGGGGATTCTTACCTGCCCCACGGGATCGCCATGATCGCAGTGTTTGGCGCCTCTGCTGAGACTACCCTTTGAAGTTTTTGGGCAACGTGGTTGGCATAAAGATGGACTTTGTTGCCAGTCCAGCAGATGCCACCTCGACCTTTACGGCGCGATCAATGAGGGATGTTAGCCCCACCACGCCGAGTCCAGTGACGCACCCTGGTTTAGCATTGGAGCGCCCCCACTTTAAGCCTCAACGGGATTTTTTCTCCAGCATAAATAGTGCCTTGCTGCGCCGTCTCTCAAAATCATTCTTTCTCAAACACCAACAGCGACGAAACAAGCGATCCGAGCAGCACGACAAATACGCAGCGAGCGAAAACGTATCCATAGACGATCGAACGGTCGGCATGAATACAATCGTTTACCTTTTGCCCTCTCCCACCCACGTGAAATCTGACACCACCAGAGACATTGTGATCACGGACAAACGTCCATTTGGCACTTTCGAAGCTTTGGCGACCTCCCGAGAGGGACCAAATGGTCGTCAGAGTCAATATGTTGCCTAGAGCGAGCCCAAGTACTCTGCCAAGAGTCATCTCACGTAGTGTTACAAAATTCCAGCTAACGCAATGAAGAATTTTGTGTCAAATTGCTGAGAGACATTCCTAATTCTACAATCTATAAATCTTTTTTGCCAGTAGAAGACGCTGTGCCAGCAGCAGTCCCCTTCTTCTCGCCTGCCGGTACAGGCTGCTTCTGCTTCTGACGGGACGCCACGGCGAGGCCGATGACGGCAACAACGGTGTCCATGATGAGCTTGATCATTCCGTAGCATGCCCACTGCCACACCACAATGCTCACGCTGCCCATAGGAGCCTTCGGGAAGGAGGCGAACCACTCGATGTAGTACGGGAGACCGTAGGGAAGCCAGAACATGGGCTCCTTGCTGTACCAGAACGGTAGAAACCACTGGGCACCTCGTGTCAATACTAGTCGGATTCCTGTGAGATATCGGTCGAAGCTCGCTTGGGAGGCGTCGAGGCTAGCCTCTGCAGAAGAAAGTAATCAGCATGCCATGTCTTCGTAGCGACGTCTCCGCCCAAAATGTGTCCATACTCTTCTTCTCGAGCTCCTCCAGCAGCTTGTCATGTTGCCGACGAAGTTTCGCCCATTTCGCGAACTGGTCCTGGCTACTCGTCGCGTTGAGCTCGTGTCGCACTGCTAGATACTCTTTCTGCTTTTGTCGCTGTTCGACGTATTGCTTCGACACTGGGATAGGGAGGCTCGTGACCAAGCGCCATAGCTTGCTTCTGCGTCAGGACAGCGCCCAACGGTAGTGGGGAGAGGGCATGAAACGTACCAGGCCGTTGATGGTTCCTGCGCCAACGGTGTTGATGAGCTGAACGAGCAGCTCAACAGCAAATATGACTACCAGTAATGAAGGCATTTTGGCACTTCGTGGTGTTTGCAAGGCCAGATGCAATGGTGGGATTCTAGTCTTTGCGACACGAAATGGGTGTGACGTGTTGGCTTGAAAAGATTAGCTGACCAATGCCCCCACTGATCGCCCCCACCATTCTTTCCGCAGCTGATGGCTGCAGGGTACTCAGGTACCTCGATGCCAAATCCTCACCAAATTCATTGAGAAGCTTCATTTTCTCGGCATACCTGCGCAGGACGTCAAAGTACTCTCATTTCAGCTGTGTAAGCTCTGCTGGACTCAAAGACTCAGTTTGCTATCAGTCGTATCTCGCAAAGCAACACCGATCTGTCGAGGGCCCTCCAAACCTAGTCCTGCCCCCAAGGCCCTCACAAGACTCAAACAATGTCACGGGCTCTGGAAGGGGAACTCGCTGCGTCTCTCAAATCCGGGGATCCCACCGCCGCCTACGACGCAATATCGGAGCTATTCGCACCGAATACAGACGGAGATCTTCTGGAGCTGGAGATCCTTGGAAGGTCTCACCCCTTTCCTGACGGTTGTTATTTGCTCAGGGATGGATGCGCGGTCGCGGTTTCGAAGCTCGGGCTTGTTCAGGCCTTTCTTGTTTGCAAGAAGATTCTCACAGCCCATCTCGATGGCTCGAAACCCCGAAAGGGTGAGGAACTGCTGGCCGCCACGGCAGTGATGCTTCTCATGGACCCCGAGCACCTCACGGCAGCGAACACGCGGAAACGAGTTCTTCAGGAGAGAATGTCGTCGTGGTCTTCTCCAGCACTGGAAACCACTTTCAAAGCAGAAAAGCATTTTCTCGATAACCTTTTGACGAGCAGGCTTCACCGACACACCAAATCACCCACTTTATGGGCTCACCTGCAGTGGCTTCTCCGCGTGTTCGTCTCAATGGGCATCCCCGTTGATGGGCTTTCGGATATTCGAAAAGTGGTCTTCGTTGCTGGGGAGAGGCATCCACGGAACTATTACGCATGGAATCACGCTCGTTTTTTGATCAAGACGGGACTGTTGACTCCTAGTGAGGATCTACTCGGCCTGGTTATAAAGTGGTGTGCTGGTCATCACACGGACACCTCTGGATGGTCATTTCTCTATTTCCTTCTCGACAATACGAGGTCCTCCAGCCCATTCACCGTCCACCGAACATTCGAAGAAGTAGTCACACTCGTCCAGTCTCTTCGACTGACGAACGAGTCCGTTTGGGTCTTCTTGCGGACTTTGGCCGCATCACCTTTCACCGGAGATGCTGACACTTCCCAATTTCTCAGTATTGCCCGGAGTTTCATCGAGATTTCGAGCTTTTCTTCCGACCACGATGTGCTTCGGTCAGCACTTGAGTGGTGCGAGACTTACCGAGCCATGCCTCCGTTGGCCGATGCCGTGGTGACACAAAGGAACCCCTGACAGGCTTGCTCACCATCATGAGCCTTACGGGAGCAGCAAACAGATATCTCGGTGGCACAAGACCCAGCGCCATGGCTTCCGTTCAGCATATACACTGATGCAGGGGTATAAGCCAACGTCTCCGAAAGATCATGATGCAACCACACCGGCAGCCACACTGGCAGACAACGGCAGAGGACGGCGAGGATGAGTAGAGTTTCACGTTGAGGTCAAGGACGGGCTTCTCGGAGGGTTCATCCAGGCACTGATCCTGAAATATGACGGTTAAAGAACAAGATGAGGGTGGTGATACCGGTGAACATCTCCGATTGCCGACTCCGATCCCCCCCCTTTTCTTCCCGGGCTGGGCGGAGGTGCGCGCAGTTCTCCGTGGCCTTGGGGGGCGTTGATATTGGATTTTCTCGCTATAATGTGAACCCCTGGAGGCTGCATTTACGAACGACAGTGCACTGAGATTCATGTCTAGGGGGACGTGGCTCGCTACTGATCACTGTGTTGCCTACGAACAATCCAGTTGGGGCCCAGTTCCGCCGACCGTCATCACTCATCAGCCCTCCAAAACTGACCTCGCTGCCGTTTGTGGTTTTTTTTGCTCCTTTCAGCAAGACATCTGCTCTCCGGCTCCCGGAAAGCATCCGTTTTCTCTCTCCCCAAGTGTCAGACAGCGAAGACAAATCCATCCCTCGCCATCCGGAGAAAGACACCTTTCTTGATTAACCGCCGCTTTTACGATACTTACTGCATCTGCACGCCTCGACATTCATCTGTAAAGATAGATGTAAGGGGCGCCCTCCCCAAATAACCGGCATCCAGGAGACCATTCTAGCCTGGAAGTTATTGGAGAATGAGCCGCAAATGCAGATTTTAGCGCTGCAGACGCAAGGCGCCTCCCCCACGGGGGTGAGATATCAGAAAAAAGAGAGCACACACACTTCTTAGGCGAGGTCCTGCATTTCTGATAAAATCCGGGTAGTGACGCCCGACACTTCAGCCGAGACCCGTGATTGCGAGCCAACGCTGTTTGGCGGTGGGATTACGAGGGATGGGGGACGTTCTAGACTTGAGGAGGGAGGGAGGTGCAAAGAGGACCATGGACGCAGCGGCAATGTGGTGGTTGGTGGTGGACCGGTTGCTCTCTCCCGGTTGCATTGTGCCACCCCGCAAATATTGTCATGTATTATTTCTCCTTTTGTCTCAGCCGCTTGACTCGAGAGTCGGAGCTGAAGGCGGGCTTTTCGGTTGGGTTTGTTGTGGCTTGTTGTCATTTCCAGGTTTCTTGAAGAAAGGTTGTTTCAAGGCAAGACATAACAACATCACACGTGTTGTTCAATCGTCTTTTCCGGGTTTCTCGCGTCGATCGAACGATGCATATCCCGTTTGGCGACGCTAGGAGTGGGGTCATTTTTTGCGGTGGACGGGGTTCCGCTCTCCGGCTCACGAGGTCTGCCGTCTTTGACGCCCAAAATAAACCCCGTAAATGCCAGTCATGGGCGGTCGGGATGATTAGAAAGAAAGAATTCGTTGGGACAATTCTTGGGACAAACGCAAATCCAGCAGGCTGGGAGCTGGCTGATGGGTGCTCAGGAGGACGATTTTCCTTCTCCATCTGAACTCCAGCCAATTTGAGGCTGCCAATGCGCCACTTCGGGGTTCTGTCCGTGACCAAACCCCGGAGCCAGGAGCGGGAGATTGGGAGGCTTGTTTGAGCCCGTTGTCCAATCGTGGAGGCTTTGTGCGGGGTCTGGCAGGGGCCAGGGGTCGAGGTTAGCTTCTTGATGAACGTGCCTCTGGGACTCGTATCGCCCGCTTGTTGGATAAGTCGGCCGCTTCCAAGTTGCAATTGCGTCAATTGGGTCGTTCCCCAGGTCGCGGAGGCGGCTACGACATTGGGTCCTCATCAGGCGTGGCCATCACGGGACGGTCGTGAAGAAAGAGCGAGACAGATCTTGAGAAATTGAAGAGTGAGAAAGCAGGGAGAGCGGCTTCAATTTGACATGGCAGCTCCCTGATTGTCAAACTGGCCAGACTTCGCTAGACAAGCACGGTGTGATCCATACCTTGCCATGTGAATGGACTAGCCCTTTTTAGGAAGGAATGCATCGCTCGCCGTTGACATCCTTCCACCCGCCAGACAACGGCAGCAGACAGCCACCACCCTCCTTCAACCCCCTTGTACGATGCAGTTTGCGCCCGGGGAAAGATGAAGTGCATGGAGATCCCGTCTCTCGTGTCTTGCAGCGGTTGACACTTTGTCCGCTCGTCGCCACGGCCTTTCTCTTGGCCTTCTGGTTCTTGACTCTTTCTCTACCGAGCATCTTCACCTCACCTTCCCTCTCTCATATAATCGGATCCTCCTGGCTTCCCTGCGGCCGGTTGAGGAGTGTGGATTCTTTTTGTTCGTTTTTGAGTATCACGCAAGGGAGTCTCCCGGCTGGCTTTCCACTCCGTCCACGACATTTCGTCCCCTCTCCCGGCTTTACACTACGTAGGTTGTGCCGCCTGCCATTTTCGTTGGGTGCAGATCCGGCTCAACGACGACGTCACCTCTTCCGGCTGTCGATATCGTCCGCACATTCCAACAGCTGTGTGTATAGTTAATACCGCCCGCATTTCCGAATTGTCGATATTCGTCCTTTCTCTTGTATCGTATCCGCATCTAAAGAACTCGGCCGTTACATTGCCGTTTGCCATACATATGGCGAGCATCCCCACGCAGATGCCGCCGATCTAATCCTTAATCACGTTAATATCCCGCACCACCAACGCCAGCGCCGCCAGCAAGAGTCCGGTACTCTCACTAGTCGGTCAATTGACAGCTCCCGGGCTTGCTGCCAACTTCTACAACTCTTATCGTGGGGTCTTGGTGGGCTCTGAGCGTGTCTTGTGGCGTCGAATTTCCAGGTGGAGCCTCATCGGGCCCGCATGCTGAGTGGACTCGCTGCTCGCCCCTGGAGCTCGGTCGGAGGAGACAGTGCAGGAGTTCGCGACCCGAGCGTCCCGTCTCCTTGCCCTTTCGGCGGTGGCACCTCGACTCCCCATATACAGGACGGGCCCCCCCGCACAACGGCCGGCCTCTGGATCGCTCCCGCCTACCGGAGTTGAGGTGGTTGGGAGAGCGAGAGGAGCGGCTTCAGTTGTTGGTCGTCGTCGTCAATATGCTGCGCGCTGTTCTGCTGCTGCAGTTGACGCTATGGGTCGCCAATATCCACGCCTTTTTCCCGTGGATCGCCTGTGAGGCCGATAAGTCGTGCCCGGGCAAGAGTAGGAGGGAGTTGCCGGGACCAGCAAAGGGCATCACGTTGGATCTGTGGCATCGGGGACCAGACGTAGGTTTCTTGCTTGGTGGCGTTGTATTTCTGTGTCCCTGCTAACGCTCTGTTTCTAGGTCAACGAAGATCTAGACAAGAGGGCCGCACGAGCCGCCCGCGCTGCCAGCCGACTTGCCCGGAAGTACGCGCCGTTGGAAGCCCTGCGCGGGTCAGCCAATGGCCCTGATCTGGTTGGAAGATCGAACAAGTATACCGTCGTCAAGCCCCTCGAGCCGACTGCAGAGAAAAGCGCCGGGATACACCAAGATGGAGCAGACTATTCGTACTTCGTCGAGGCCAAGTTCGGGTCCGCGGACAAGCCGATGTACATGCTGATCGATTCGGGCGCGGGAACGACGTGGGTCATGGGGTCGACGTGCAAGTCGGACGCCTGCCTGATGCACAACACATTTGGACCTGACGACTCGAAATCCCTCAAGGTGGACGATAAGGCCTTTTCCATCAATTACGGGACAGGAGAGGTCACTGGCCGGTTGGCTCACGACTCGATTTCGGTAGCCGGCATGAAGCTCGATGTCAAGTTTGGACTCGCCAACGAGACGTCTGTTGATTTCACCCACTTTCCCTTTGACGGTATCTTGGGACTCTCGATGGGCAGCGGCTCGACAGATAACTTTATGGGGGCTTTGATGGAGAAGAAGCTGCTTGACTCCAGGATTTTTAGCGTCAACATCGGCCGGGCCTCGGACGGGATCAACAACGGTCAGGTCACTTTTGGAGGCACTGACCCGTCGAAATACGTCGGCCAGATATCGTACACGCCGGTCTCGCCCAAGGCCAACGGCGACTGGGCGATTCCGTTGGACGACTTGAGCCACAATGGCAAGACGTCCGGTATCACGGGTCGGCTTGCGTACATCGACACAGGCACTTCGTTCGCATTTGGACCCGAGTCCGACGTGGCAGCCATCCACAAACTTATTCCCGGGGCCACAACCGAGGACAAGGTCTATTACAAGGTCCCATGCAACACCGACACGCCCCTCACTGTCAAATTCTCCGGCGTTGCCTACACTATATCCCCCAAGGACTGGATATCGAAGCGGGATGGCAGCTGCCAAAGCAACATCTACGGCTACGAAGTGGTCAAGGATCAATGGTTGTTTGGCGATCTTTTCCTCAAGAACGTCTACACCGTCTTTGACGGCGCTCAGAAGCGAATCGGGTTTGCTTCGAAAGCGCCACTCCCAGATGTGCCCAAGACGATCCCCGTTGTTACCACTCCGCCTTCGGTGACAGAAGGGCTCGGGGGCCATTTGCCAACCGCTAGCCCCCTGACACCGTCCGATGGATCTGCCTCATCGCCTGCCGGGCAGCAGTCGGACGGTGCCACGAACGGTGGAGCGCCGTCATCCACCCCCAAGCACGTTTCGCCGGCTGACCAACTGGAGAGCCCCGTTTACGTGTCTGTCTTGTGCGTGGTTGCCGTTCTCGCTATGGTTGCTTGATCGCAACGTTGGACCGAGAAGGAGAAGTGGAAAGGGTTCATACAAATGGCCGCAGGTTCTGGTGATACGGCCTGGGAAGAACGCACAAAAACATCTTCATAAATACATGCCGCAAGTGTGCATCTGTCTGTCCCAGTGAGTGGCGACATATTCATTATTATTTTTAGTATTATTATTCGCATTTGCATAGTGTAAGCCAGCGACTGGTCGAGTTGGAAAGACTCATGGGATACCCAAAGAAGCAAGCAAGCTAGTTAGTTAGTTATATGGAACAGAGCGGGGTGATGGAGAGGAAGATATCGATCGGTGGTGAGAGGGCCCACGAGGTCCATGGAGGGAGGGTTCTTTGAACATAAAAACGTTGTAATATAGGTAGCATTCAGGGCGAGGATAGCGCTGAGGGACGGGACGAGGGCATTTTGGGCTGAAGGGAATGAGAGGCATGTTTGAATCAATAATGATTGAAGCATAGGATGTAATTCATTCCCGAATACGGGTGTACGGTCGCTCGTATTGGTGGTTTCTGCGTGGTTCGTCTTTGTCTTGTGAGAGATGTTCTTGTCAATGTCAACGTCGATGGAATGGGATTACTTTGCTGTTGGATCCAATTGGCTGCAAGGGGCATTCGCGGCGTTTGCACCCCTGTCAGGTGATGCGTTTACAGGGGTTAGCCAAGTTGCGGCCAATTGAACCACCTTGCCAGAGAGGTGCGCAAACCAGCGAAAGTGCAAACAAGATCGCAGATTACTACTGCCACGACGAATTTCTGACCACCAACTGCAAACGGCCTTGTCGAAGCCCAACTACCAAGCTCTTCAGCCTCCCCGTTCCAAAGCCAAGCCGCTCGACTAAGCATATATTACCTTCTTGCGCTTATATCCCTTTACCCTCCGCCTCTTACGACTTCCCGCTGCGTACTTCGATTCGGCTTTGCGCCACCCGCCACGACGGAACGACGCCGTGTCCCCCACGCTGTGCCGCGAGACGGACGAACCCACGCCCGCCGGAGAGGACGAAGAACAGGACGGCGATGATGATGCTTTCCCGGAGCAAGCAATAAAACCACAAGAACGCCCGACCAAACCATGGCCAGGGCGAGACCGCATGGCAGCGGCAGCGGCCATGCCGAGGGGGATGCGACATATGACAATAACGAAGAAAACTTCGGGCTGCTTGCGCCCGAAGAAGCAGAAGGGGTCGGCGGCGGCGGTGTGATCGTCCACTCTGGGCTCAGCACCGCCGCGCCCGCGAGACGCTCGCCCTTGCGGGTGCCGTCCCCGTCGTCGCTACGACTGGCGAAGCTCGCTGAAGAGGGGGAAGACGACGAGGTGCCGCGCACCCCGCGCACGCCGAACAGAGTCCGGTTTGACCTGACGCCGACGACAATTGTCATGGATGAGGAGAGGGGGGATCACCACCACCATGCGAGGGAGAGTTTTGATATGGATGAGGAGGACCCGTTGGCGGACCGCGGGGGGCATGTGCCGTTGTTGACGGGGATCGAGGCGCCGTCGGTGGCGCTGGCGAATAGCAGAGGGCCGTGGACGGAGACGGGGGGCGGCGTGGAGGACTGGGCGGAGGCGGAGAGGGCGAGGCCGAAGAATGGGTTGAGCATGGCGTTTATGAATATGGCGAATAGTATCATTGGTGCGGGGATCATCGGGCAGCCGTACGCGTTTCGGCAGGCGGGGCTGCTGGCGGGGGTGGTGTTGCTGGTGGTGCTGACGGTGGTGGTGGACTGGACGATATGTCTGATTGTGGTCAATAGCAAGCTGAGCGGGGCGAGCAGCTTTCAGGGGACGGTGGAGAAGTGCTTTGGGCGGTCGGGGTTGATTGCGATTTCGGTTGCGCAGTGGGCGTTTGCGTTTGGGGGGATGGTGGCGTTTGGAGTTATCGTGGGGGATTCGATACCGCATGTGCTGATGGCGATTTGGCCGGGGCTGAGGGAGATGCCGGTGTTGGGGCTGCTGGCGGATAGGAGGGTGGTGATTGCGGTGTTTACGCTGGGGGTGAGCTATCCGCTGGCGCTGTATAGGGATATTGCGAAGGTGAGTGCCCTCTGTTTTGTTGCGAGTGTTGTGAATGGGAGGGGACTGACTGACTGTTGTGGTGTTGTAGCTGGCCAAGGCGAGCACGCTGGCGCTCATCAGCATGGGCATCATCGTTCTTACGGTTGTTTTTGAAGGCGCGTTGGCGCCTTCGGAGTCCAAAGGCTCGATCAACACGTTCAATCTCCTTGTCATCAACGATGGGATATTCCAGGCGATCGGCGTCATCTCTTTTGGTAGGAGCAGTTGCTCGGCTGTGTTGTGGGTGTATGATAGCTGACAGTTTACACAGCTTTCGTGTGCCACCATAACTCACTTCTCATCTACGGATCCCTTGAGACGCCCACGATTGACCGCTTCTCCAAGGTGACGCACTACTCGACGGGCATCTCGATGGTCGCGTGCCTCCTCGTTGCCCTGGCCGGGTTCCTGACGTTCGGCGACAAGACTCTTGGCAATGTGCTCAACAACCTCCCGTCGGACAACACCATGGTCAACGTTGCGCGGCTCTGCTTTGGACTCAACATGCTGACGACGCTGCCTCTCGAGGCCTTTGTATGCCGCGAGGTCATGCTCAACTACTACTTCCCCAACGCGCCCTTCAACATGAACTTGCACCTCATCTTCACCACCAGTCTTGTGGTGAGCGCCATGACGCTGAGCCTGCTCACGTGCGACTTGGGTACCGTCTTCGAGCTGGTAGGCGCAACAAGCGCGTCTGCCATGGCGTATATCCTCCCGCCGCTGTGCTACATCAAGTTGACAACGCGGTCGTGGAAAACGTACGTGGCGTGGGGCATCGCAATCTTTGGCTGTGCCGTCATGTTCATCAGCATGTTCCAGGCGCTCGGGAAGATGATGCGAGGTGAGTTTTGTAGAGACATTCTTCTTCAAGTCCGACTTTGAGCACCAGCTAACCTGTCTCTCGTTTTCAGGCGAAGGAGGCACAGCCCAGTGCATGTAATTCTAACTACACACTACCATCAGTAATAATACGGCTGGCCCGCAGGATCCAGCCTGGGGGAACAGGGAAATCGGCGTCATGTCATGCTTGCTCTTCTTCACTTTGTTTACAGTCGGTGCATCATAGAAAAGGGGGTAGGTGGCAAAAATTTATATGGGATGCCCGGAGTTTAAGGCCGCTGGCTTGTTTACACTACTACATCATTGGCAAGAACTGTTTTGCCATCGCCGTCTTTCCCCTGTTGAATTTCATCCATGACTGGCGTCAATGAGTTCTGGCTGGCTGGGCGTTCGGTTATTGAGGTCACATGGGATGGTCATCCGCACCGTTTTGTTGAGACTACGGGAATCTTCGGTACCGACAGTACACTGCCGCTTGATAACTCATTTTCTAGCCATACTTGTTTTCGTCTGGTCTTCCATAGGGGAGAACGCTTATCAGACGGCCAGGCAGTGGAGTCCAGCGCTGCAATCTTTGGCGTGTGAGCCAGACAACTAAGTACATGCAAGCACGATCGACACGCACCTGCCTTGCTTAGGTGAACTACCGTCGTAGATGCTCTCGGCGGAGAAGCAAACGACAGGTTTGATGCAGGCGGCCGGGCTCAACGGCCATGACCACACGTGTTCGACTGCCGCGGGTGGATGGGAGGTCGCAGCCCCATTGTTAGACTCGAATGCATCAGCACTCGCCTGACCACGTTCTTGGGGGCCAGAAGCGGGGGGTTCGTTTGGATGTTACACACACAGACTGCTGTGGACTATCTACAGTAGAGCTTCCCATCTCCGGCTCCCTTTAGAGTCACGATCTGGTGAGAGATCCGAAGCGGGAGGGATCCGTCGAAAGAGACCGGACCCTAGAAGACGGGTAGGATACCACGCCCTGCGCGGGGGAAGGGTGCCACAGCGTGGGCTTCCTGGGGTTGCGGCGGGTGCTAGATAAATATATTACCCTAGCCCACTCCACCACATGAGATATCGTTGATGATATGGTGGTCACCCTCACCCTCTTCCTTAGCGGATGCGGGTCGCGAACGAACGAGCGAACGTGGGAGGCCCATCCATCTATACCTATCTGCTGTGCTGTGTGAGCCGTACGGACGTGAGGTAGAGGGATCCTCCCGTTCGCGAGCGTTTCCCCGCCCCTCACTCAACAACTCGTGTCATCCTTTTCACCCACACCCAACCCACCCCTCCTTTTGGTTTCTCCTCCAGCTCCCCCCTCTACCTACCCAAGTGTGGGTTGGCTCTTTCAGTTTTGAATCGCTCTCTCACACGACACACACACGCAGACCATCTATTTTGAGGTACTTCCCTACCATACCCAGCTCACGTATATAGCTCGCCTCCCCATCCTCTCCCCTCTTTCGCAGAACCCCTCCTTTCCCTTCCCCTCCAACACAACGCATCTCAAAAACACAACACCCAAACAACGAAACCCAAACCCAAAACCAAAAAACCATCACCATGCACGGATCGTCTTGCCCCAAGTGCGGAGCTTCCAGCGACGGCAGCTCCAAGTCGTGCGGGTCCTGCGGCGCGGTATGGCTGATCTGATCTGACGCCCTTCCTCCCTCCCACTCCCACTCCCAATCCCAATCCCAATCCTCTTCTTACCAATCTACAATCCCCACCTACCTTACCTACCCGCCCATGGGTTGCCTAGATCACAGCAAACTAACATTCATTCGTTCCTTCAGTCTTGCCCCCAGTAAATCAAATCCTTCTATCGAGCATCGTACACCATTGGGGGGTCATGAGGGAGAATCGATGGGACGCCAGGGTATAGTTTCGGGGTTTGCCTTTTCTGTTTTGCAGATGGCGGGAAGCATCTGAGCATTGTCATTAAGCTGGCCGAGACAGTCTAGTCCTTTCGTAGGGGCAATGAGAAAGCAGCATTTCTGTGAGTGGTTGACCGCGAGCAAGTGACATGTCAAACATCGCCCTTTCTCCTTCGCTCACCGTATCGCCGGTGCAGATGCCGGACAACGAGCGTGATTTCGTGCGGCGAGTGTGGTCATGGGGGTTACCGGTATCATGGCCATGTGTAGAGGGAAAGGAGAAGATATGGATTTAGTGTAATATGACTGAAGAAGGCCCCCGGTTTCGCACTGGCAACGACTAAAATAGAGAAATAAAGAGAACAGACGACAGCGATCAAATCCCAACCGAAAAAAGACTAATGCAAACGCGGGTCCCCCTTCTTGGAATGGTTTCGCATTCGCCGTTCTGTATTGTGTGGCAAAGTAGTTCCCCAGTTTCCGTTACAGTCCCCCTCCCTTCTCTCCCCCCTAGGCCCCTCTCTCCTGTGCACCATATCTCCTTGGCAGCTCAAGTCGACAACACCGGGAGTTGGTGCGAGAAGAGGCAAATATCTTTGGTCTGTGAAGTCGATTTCGTAACTGGATTACAAGTGGTGGTTCGGTGTTATCGAGGCCCTGTAAGCTCGACCGGGCAGGGCTCTCATCATGGCTGGAAGCTCTCTCCGCTTACGAGACCGAGCTCTTGCAGAGTCCCCTTTTGGGCTTGGACTTCTTGAGCAGCGCTGCCCGTGTCGCGTTCTCAAACACCTCGCGGACACCCTCGTTAGTCTTGGCCGAGCACTCAAGGTACTTGTGAGCACCGATCTTCTTCTTGAGCGCCTCACCCTGTGGCATCGCATCGTCAGCATCGTTCTTGTAGCGCGTATACATTGAAGCGTGGTTCGTTTCGTTTCTTACCTCCTCAGGGGAGACGGGCTTCTGGCTGGTCTTGCGGAGCTCCTCAATTGTCTTCTGGTCGTAGCGAAGATCCTTCTTGCAACCGACCAGGAGTATCGGGACATCGCGGCAGAAGTGGAGGACCTCAGCGTACCACTATTGATGCTGTCAGCATGCTGAATTGCGCAATTGGGGGGTGGCAGGATGGACGCCGATAAGGGATAGGCTATTGACCAAAACTGACCTTCTCAGAAACGTTGTCCAAGGAGTCGGGGGAATCGATGGCGAAGCAAATTAGGACGACGTGCGAGTCGGGGTACGACAGAGGGCGGAGACGGTCGTAGTCCTCCTGACCAGCCGTATCCCATAGTGCCAGCTCGACGTGTCTGCCATCGACCTCGACATCGGCAACGTAGTTCTCGAAGACGGTGGGAACGTAGACCTGCAGCACACCAGAGTCAGTTCCGCTGTGGCATGATAATTTTTAAATGTGATGGCAAGCGTGCGAGGGCCATCAGAAATGGCAATCTTCGCTATCGGCTGGCTGGCAGCGTGAAGGCTGCGCGCGGGGAGGGCAGAATCAAGCTTGCGAGAGCCAGTCGTATCGATCGGATTGAGGGAGCCTCGGAGGGCGGGAAATGCGAGCCACGTACTTCAGGGAAAGTGCCCTTGGAGAAAACACTGTATTTGGTCAGCGTCACGACGGCAATGCGTGGGGGATTGAGAGCGAGCTGGTTTGAAGCTGGAGAGCCGATTGAGACACGTACATCAACAGACAGGTCTTGCCGCAGGCACCGTCGCCGACGATGACGAGCTTCCGGCGAAGTTCAGCAGACATGGTTGCTGTGGTTGGGTGGTCTGCGCTGGGAAATGTCTGTCGTTACTTAGAAGATGATGAATGAGTTCAATTTCGAAAAGCGAGACGGAGTGCACCGCTGAATTGTTGGCGATAATGCGTCGATGGACGGGATGAGAAAGCTGAAGGTTGGTGAGGGAAAGCCCGAGTGACCGGAAGACGCTGGGGGCTCGACCAGTTAGTGCTAGTCACCCCTGCCAGGATCAACCACCCAGCCAACCAATGCCTGCTGGGCCTTCTGCTTTGGTGCACCTACCTATCTCCAGCTCCAGTCACGCCTTTGGTGACAATGTTGGCCCCGACAAATCGACTCCTGAGGTCTGCTGCCTTTTTTATGAGATTGCAGGTTTCTGGAAGGTATTTTGTTGGTGGAATGGACGGTTTTATTTTTTGGCAGTTAAGCAGCCGTCAATCTGATGCGAATTTGGCCCCCGTTTTAAGTGTCGGTGTGGCTCCTGGCTGTTCCCTGTCTGGTTGCGCTGATCCAAAGGCCTCCAATGGGTCTGACGCCAGCACAAAGGAAGCGTCTATGGCATGTGAGAGATGGCAATAGTTACACTTCTTTTACATCGCGAGTTTTGACTTTCCTATCATCCCAAAAGCACAGGTGTTATGGCTCGGCCGCTGGTGCCTATTTGTCCTGGCACCTGCAGTCGGGGGCATCGCGCAAGTGTCCTGCACTAACAACCTGGAAACAACTGTGACAAGGCGCAGGTCCTGTCGTGATGTTTATTAGCGAGCGAGCGGGCGGCATGTTCCATCGCTCGGCCTGTGGCCACCACACTCTCAGACATGCCAGCCCAGGACAGACAGCTGAAGTTCTAGGCGCTGCCGCCCCTGTTGACTGTCGGGGCTCGGCGACCATGGCATTTCCCGGATACGTCGAGCACAGTAAGCGGGATGCGAGACGTCATCCATTGCCTGGGGTAGCAGTTTCGGCCGTCCAGGCCATTGGAGCCCTCACAAAAAAGCCGTGGTTCGCCAGTGTCGCGTGGGCTCCGTTGGGGAGCTCGGGGAGAAAGTCCTATCGCCCCTAGGACTCAACTGCTCCAGAGCCGCAGCCAGGTCTCACCAGACATAAACTTGGCCTGGGGGTACCTGTCCGCGTGCGTCCGATCATGCTGCCGTCAGCCTCAGCCAAATGCACGAGCCAGCCCTGTTTTGATGCTCTGGGCAACCTTTACGCGGTACGGATCCGTACGAGCAACGCAATGGCCGAAAGCTGCACGAGTTGTTAACCCGGCGACATGTCTGGCATCATCTCGTTGGTCTAGGAACTGTGGATAATGTTGTTTTGTCCAAGTACCCCGTGGGCCTTCGGATCCATCATCTTTGGTGCAACTCTGGTGCATTGGCCAAGTGGGGTCTACCCATCAGCCAGGGGAGTCGCCGGCTGGCAATATACAGCTGCCACCTGCCGACCGCGAATCCGTGATCCCGGCAAAAATTCCAGCTAGCTCGGGTTGGACGTGAACATCGCATCGAAATTGACGACGACACCCCGAATATCGAACCGATCGACTCAATCGCCCCAGTCGGCCGTCCCACGCCACTCTACGGCGTCACCTGCGCGATGGACAAGATCATGAGGCGGGTGCGCATGGCCGAGCGCAAGGTTGCGCGGCGGACCAAGAAACTCGAAACCCAGGCCAGCAAATTCGAGCGGGTGCAGCATCGCGGCCAGATGGTACAAAGCCAGCAGAGGGCTGGTCGCCAGCTCGGAATTGCCATCAAACACCGCCACGAAGACTGGGAGCTGGGGCCCATTGCCCCGCGCCGTGATGTGAGCCGAATCGACGAGAGCGGCAACTACTGGGGTAGCATCCACCCCGAGCAAGCCCAGCTCGATCTGCCTTCGATGACGGATGAGCAGAGGGAGGCTCGTTGCGCCTGGGCTGGTGGCTCAAAGTACCTCTGCTTGGCCGTGGGTGACCGCGTTGTCGTTCTCGATGGGCCCTACAAGGGCAAGATCTCGCCCATCACGCAGATCCACAAGGAGAACATGACTGTCACCCTCGGCGAGGACATGCTGGTAGGTTCTGTTCTACAACCTCACCGTTCGAGCCGCCCGCTTCCCGGACGCTGACACGCTGGAACAGTACAACCAATCGATTCCCGATTCCTTCAGGCCCAAAGACATGGACTACGTTGAGCCCGCACCCGCACGCATGCCCATCTCCTCCGTACGACTCGTCCACCCCCTTCCGGACCCGAAAACAGACGTCATCCGCGACGTGATCGTCCGTGAGCTCCGACCCGCCGGCATCCTCCACGACCGCCCGACAAGGCGAGTCACCTGGGGCCGCATAATCCCTGGCGAGAACGTCAAGGTCCCATGGCCCAAATCCCCCCCCAAGCGACACCCCGAGTACGAAATCGACACCAAGCGCGCCGACGTCGAGGAGCGCACCTTCGTCCCCACCCTTCTCCGCCCACCTATGCCCCAGACAATCCTCGACGAGCTGCGCGGGCGCTACAGCAAGTTCCGCACACGCCACGAACCCGAATATATCGCCAAGATAGCGGCCCAGGAGGCCGAGAAGCAGGCCCGCAAGAAGAGCGTCGATTCGATGCTGCTCCCCGTACAAGAGCTCAACCGCAAGCTGCGTCAGGAGCGCCGTGCCCGCGGCCAGCCCGAGCTGACGCAGGAGATGCTGGTGAAGATCGGAGAGGTGATTGCGAAGAACAAGGCGCTCAGGGCGGCAGGGCAGAACCCCATGGTGGATAGCGTACAGAAGGCTGTTGAGCAATTGTCTGTTGAGGACAAGGCCACACCCAGTGAGGACCAGCCCAAAGCATGAAGGGGCGAGGGGAAGTTGGGGTGGTGACTGGGACTCGAGCATAGGGGGGTTGTAACATATGTATGTATTGTACCACGGCTTTCCCCCCGCGGCGTGTAACGATATTGTGGTATATAAAGGATATCAAAAACTTTAGATCATGAGCATATATCTGCAGCATATCAGCTCCTGTGTAGCATCTTTTGTATAAACGCCTGGCATGAGGCGAATCTTCTGTGCTTGATCATCAGAGCTCTATGAACCAAATGGGCGACGAACTGCCAAAAAGCTTTCAGGCTGCACGAGCGAAGCTCAAGCGAAGATGCGACCTCTATTAGGCCCTCGAGTTCTTACTCAACACTCAGCCGATAGACATCAACCCCATAATGGAGCCTCAGCACTCTCTCAGCATCTTTGCTTGCTACAAACCGCATAACACGCACTCACATCGCATACCGGCAGGGGAATCCAATCCGAGAAACTCTTCAAATTCATCATCCATTCCGCATCAAGCGAAACTAGAAGAAACCAGGCGGAAATGACCAACCGAAAACAACGCAATGGGTATTTAACATGAACAAAAAAAAACAGCCCCTTGCCCCTGAATCCATCCATCCATCCTCCATGCCATGCCATGCGATTACCCCCTTTCCTTTCCCAAATACCAATCACCCTATCATAACCCGTAAGTCATACACAATCATCACTGGGAAAACTTATCGTCTCCCATCCCATGCTGTAATACCCTTTCATTCCATTCCACTCCCCAGCGCGGGATCTCAGACCAAGAGTCCTCGGAGGAGGAAGGATTAATCATCCCTCTCCGAATCCTGCCCATCATCAACCAATATAACCACCGTCAACGTCGCCGCATACGCCTCGCGTATAGCGCACGCCATGCTACCAGAAACATCATTAGCGCCTCTCTCTTCTCAGACATCACCACAACAGAAACTAGACGGGGGAAACTCACCATGTCCTCCCAACGTCCGCCACCACTGCACTCAACCCCCAGTGCGCACACCACGCCCTCGCCAAAACCTCATTATCCGCCACCCCAAACGCCTCCACCACCAACACCTTCTCTTCATCCCCCACCCCCTTGCCTTTCCCTGGCATGGCTCCCCCTAGATTCCCCGTGCTCTTCGCGGCGGCCCCCGCCCTCCCGGCACTGCCCCCCGCCGAAGCCGGCGACAGCGACCGCGCGTCCCTCTCCTCTGGGTGTCCCCCATACAGCCCGTTCCAATCTTTGATATCGACTAATTCGTCGGCTCGAACACATTCATAGACGTAATCGAAGAATAGCGGGTGCGGGCCGTCGGAGCAGGGCCAGGCTTGTATGAAATTGACGTCGAACGCCAGACGCAAAGGCCAGGATGCGCCGTCGATAGCGAATTGTAGCCGGGCGTCGAACCAGCGGGGGCCGGAATCGACAACGGAGGGATGGGGGTTCTGACAGGGGCGGAGGGAGAGGAGTTCCATGCGGACGAAGTCCTGGGCGTCGAGGTCGTAGGTCGGAGAGACGAGGGCGTATTCCTTGACGGGGAAGACTTGGGCGGGGGGTCCGAGGGGGTCGGAGCGCTCGCTCATGGAGCGGACGTCCTCGGGCGTGAGGGAGCGTTGCTGTTGCGGGGGTTTGCGGGTGCGGATGCGGGCGATTTGGGAGCGGCCAAGGTCGGGGGTTGGGCGGGCGGGACCGACCCAGCCGGCGACGGAGCGGCAGGTGGGTGCGAGGACTTTGCCGACGATGGAGGCGGCAGACCAGTAGGTGTAGCTGCTGCGGTATTGGAAGCCGCAGTGGGGATGGACGTGGGTGAGGAGAGCAAGCTCGTCGGTTGCTTTGTCGGGGTCGATGTCGATGAGGGAGTTCATGACGAGGAAGGGGAAGGTCGGGCCGGGAAGGACAAGTCCCGAGAAGAAGGCCATGGCGTGGGAGCTGACGAGGTCGAGTGTGCCGTCAGTGTCGCGCTGCTTAAGATTAGCAAGCGTTGCTTCGAGATTCGGCCACTTCATCATCTGCGCGAATCGCTTGAGCATCTTGACTTGACGCTTCTTTAGTTTGAGGCGTAAACGGAGTTGGTCTGGCGAAGGACCATAGTCCTCGATGCGCATATTGTCGCGCCAGCGCCGCGCAACCGCCATGCTCCATTGGATGGTAGGTGGGATCTGGGATAGGAGTTTTTCCTTGGCTTCCGCCAGGTGATGCTTTGAGTTGATTCGAAGATCGAGCTCCGCGCTGAGAAGCAGCTGGTGGAAGAATTTGAGAAACGTCGGAGCGTTCGGTTGGCTCGTGTCAAAGATGAACTTCGTCACGACCTGGTTTCGTGGGTTCGTAAAGTCGATCCAGTCGGCGCGAGAGAGCACCATAATCAGATCCGTAATCTGCTTGTCAAGCGTGCGGTGGGGGCTGAGGTACTTGTCCGGGTCCCGTAGTAATCGGCGGTAGAGGTTCTTGTACATCAAGTCCTCATCATTGTCCTCCAACCCCCTTTCCAACTCTTTCAGCCGCTCCAGGATGCTCTCCAACTCGACTTCTCGAGGCAATATCCCTGGGTCGCGCAACGGAATAGAGGACGGTACCACACTCGCCATCGACGCCCAGTGATTGAGGGTAATAGTCCCCGGCCTCCTCCCAAAGCAGAACGAGTAGCTCGGCTGCTCCAGCGTCTCCCACGGATACGTTGCAGGCCCAGCGCCCACCAACCGCAGCGTCATGAGCTGCGTCATCGAATCATGCTGGTTCGCCGCATCAGTCTCATCCCCATGGTTGCCAGCCGCCGTCGCAAACAAGGCGTAGTAATGGTCCGACGCATGCGGTATTTGTCGCTTATATCCCTTGAACGCCGGCACGCCCCGCGAGATGAGCTGCATCGCCGGGCCGAGCGTCAGCTCCTCCCGTGTCGACATGCCGGACGGGGGCCACTCCGTCAGCGGGCCAACCTCGTAGGAGCGGCCGCCCGGCGCCTCGCGACCCTTGCCCTTGACGGCACTCGGACCGGGGCGGCGCGGCCTGCGGCGATCGCTGTTGGGGTCTTCTCTCGGCGGCGGGGCCTCTGATTTCCTGCGCCGGTTGAGCGCATCGCCGTCGCTTGCCCGTCGCGGGGCGTCCTTTTCCTTTTGCGAACTCGTCAATCACTGCTGTTGCCAAACACTCAGGACGGGGGGGGCGCAAACCAGTTTCCGGCCCTTGTTCGCCGAGCTTTGCGTCCGGAACAGGCCCCAGAAGCCGCCGGTCTTCTTTTTCGGCTCGGCTCTTTCCTCCTCCCTTGCCATCTTCACTTGACTTCGCCCGTGGTGTTTGGTGTGTTATGTTAGAGAGTAGAGAGTGTCACTCGGCAGCTGCTACTGCGGCGACGACATGGATGAGCGCTGCAGACATCTGCGGCGCGTGTTTCCCGAAGGCGCGCCACTACGGGACGGCTGCGACAGTTTTATGCAAGCAGGTTGAGGCGAATCGGCGACGGGAGGGAGTGGCCTCCCCTCTGGCTGCCGCTCTTTCAGCGGACGCACGCGCGTCAGGAGGTGTGCGCGAGGTGCGTGTGAGGGTGGCTGCGCAGCTCCAGACCAAAGGCTATTCGACGGCGCGGGACACTAGGGCAGATGGTGCTGGAGCTCAAATGGGCAACTTTGAGCAGCGACTTGCTCCTTCCGCAGTTTCGTCATGGAATGCCTAGGTCATTCGGTTCCAAAAACCGGGGCACTCCCAATGGAAACAAATCTGGGGTAAGGAACATGAAAGTCGTCCCGATGCCGTGAGACGTAGCAGCAGTCAAATTATTTTATATGTGTTATATTAAATTTTTGGATGAAACGCACGTGGAAGTCGCTCCCGACGGAAGCATGAATGAGAACCGCTTGTGCCAGCGCAGTTGTGGGGCCTCCCAGCCCAACGGCTGGCCCGCTGGTCTTCAATGGTGATACAACAAACCGCTCTCTCATGTCCAACCCGATTCTATTCAATCATCCAGATACCCAAAGCACGCCGCCTTTCCTCGACGGGTTGATGGTGAAACGGAACAATCTGATACATGACAGTGACTCCGTCTAAATGCAGCTTGACATCCTGAAAATGCATATGCTTCTTTCCTCATACAACAACACGTCGACTGCTCACAGGTCGCTGATGGCCATCGACGTTTTATTTCCCCACAACTCACCGGGATTCGCTTTCCCGATCGCAGCCCGATACTAAGCGATGATGTCAGTTGCTAGCCCACCAGAGGGAATACGGGGCGTATACTCACTGCAAACACAAAATTCAGGATCAATGCCACCATCAGAGCGGCGCTGATGATCATGGGCCCGATCAGATTGTCAAAGTCCTTGCCGCTGCGGGCCACAATCATGCTCCGCCGCCAATGCAGCGTGTAGTATCCCCAGCAGCCCGCAAACACGGCAATGAGAATATACCCGATGCCCATCCACTCGGCCAGCGTGCCCCTGCCCGCTGCGGTATACAGACTGATGGCCAGGCCACCCAGGAGAATGCTGATGTGCTGCCACTTGAGGAATGTCCGCTCGTTGGCCAGCCACACCTTGGGCTCGATCTGGAGAGGACCCGAATTCTTGATCCACTCCGTCGGCTCGACCACGCCAGCTGGGAGTGGTGTCGAGGCCCTCGCCCGCTTGGCTTTGCCGTACTTGGAGAGGGAGAAGCCGGGGAAGATGGACGAAAGCGTGCCATAGTCTCTTGGCTGCTCGCTTGCCGCGCCGTTTTCGTCACCTGTCCCCGCCGCTGCCTCGTCGTGAGCCCCGACAGATCGTGCTGCCGAGGCCGCAGCCTCCGCGGCGGCCCGCTCCGAAAGATACGACTTGGCTACCGGAGAGCCTTTCGAAGGCTTATATGAGCCCAGCTTAGTGCCAAGGAAGCTTCCCACCACCTGCTCGTTCTCGGCCCTCTGAGCCCGTCGCTCTTCAGCTTCCTCGAAGGCGACTTGTGGGTCCTTGCGGATATCCGCGTCGAGGTCGCTCAGCCAGAAAGGCAGTCGGTTCACGTAGTCCTCGAAGAGAGAGGCGACAGCTTGTACAAACTTGGAGAAGCGGGGCGATGGATGCACAAGATGCGATCCCATGAGGTCCTGGATCCAACCCGGGCGCTTGCCGGTATTGTCGTCCCTGAGTTTGATCTCCAGCACTGCGTAGGGGAAACGGGACACTTCGCTCTGGTTGATGTTCTTGAAGGGGTACGTCATGTTGCCGTTGTCGATGTCGGTCCGGTGCCACTCATTGGGGTCGCGGCAGGGTCTGCTCCGGTCCAGTGTGTCTTCCCGGATGAAAGCAATGTCTGTGTCGATCGAGATGCGCACGCGGTCGTCTCCGGGCTTCTGGAAAGCAGTGCGGACATAGTTGGCCCGAACCAGCGGTTCGAGCTTGTTTGTCCGAGCGAACTCCTGTATCGCGTCCGCCGTCGATTGAAACTCCTCGACGTTCTTTGCGCTCTGACCCTGTCTCTCCATCTTCTGGACCGACTTCTCCATCTTGTACTCGTCGTGGAGGAAAGCATTGATGTACTTTTCCTTGATGGGGAACTTGCGCTCCTCGCTGCTACCGTTTTCATGAACGATCTTTTGCTCGAGAACAATGTCGGGCTTGTCCAGCAGCTGGCCGTACCACCGAAGTCGAAGAGATGATGCCTCGCCGTCGCGCTCGACCTTCTTGTAGTAGAGAGGGAATTTTGCACTATCGAAGTACAACGAAGTGATAGTTGGGTCTTCGTTTCCGTCAACTTCCTTCGCGGACTGTTGGCTATAAACGAGCGCCGGCAATCGCCGCATGATGTAGGTCTTGACCTCAAGCAGATTGTCTGGGTGCACCCAGAACTTGTGCGCCGTGTATCTCTCGCCGTTATGGGTCTCGGACTGGCTGTCTGGATCGGCCGGGTATGCCTCGGCTGGCCCCTCTCCTTCGAGCTGCTGCCGGACCGCGAAGTACATGAGAGAGAGCTTATTGAGCAGTGGTGAATACCCTTGTTCCGAGTTGAACGGCCGCTTCGACAGGCTGACCTGCATCATCGGCCGGATCTTGTATCGGTCGCCACGCTTCCGGTCGTGCTTTTTGACGATCTTCAAGAAGCCTGTGTAGTTCAAGTTGCTATATTTCTGCAGCTCCTTGACCTCGTTCGTGATGCTATCCAGCTCGGCCTCAAAGTCCTTGAGCTGCTGCGTCTCGACGTCGGTCTTGGGTTTGGGCTTGCCATCTTCGGTTGTTGAGATGTCCTTCAACCGATCGAAAGCGGCATCGACGCGGTTGCGCAGCTCCTTAACCTTCTCCTCCTGAAACTGGGCAACTTTCTCGAGTTGGGTATTGAAGATCTCATCGCAGAAGCGGTTCTCGTCGTCCTCGGTCCACGGCTCGTCCTCGTCATCAGGCTTATCTTCGCGCAGTATGCTCTTCAGCTTCGAATAATCGATATATTTGTCCTTCCATGGCGCATAGGTCGACTGGCGTAGCGTTTTGCCGAACCTCATTTTTGGAGCTGCGTCGCGTCAAGGCGCAGGTGCCGTATCGACTTGATCGTCTCCGAGACCGCAGTCGAGGTCTGGTGCTGGCAGGACGAGCGAGGGGGGGAAGAGCTTCCGCCAAGGTGCGATTGCTCTGCGCCTCAAGAAGGAATATAAACTTGAAAAGGCTTTGCAGTTGATAGCACTTTTCCCGTTGCAGAGAGAGAAAGTAACGGTATTTCTCGCAGTGCGGACCCAAACAGAAGATGCGAGGAAAGGTGGTTGGGCAAGTGTCGCGATGGTTCCCGCGCCATTTGGTAGCTCTCGTCATAACCCCACTGCACTGTTTAGCGGTTACTGGGCTCTAGCGATGCGATTGACCAATCAAGCCGACGGATCTGACCTCGTGCTTCGAGCGTCGTTACGCCACCAGCGTTTGACTGCACGTACCCCAGTGTCTCGACATGATGCAGCCCGCCTTCACGAAGGTCCAGCACAACAGTTCACTGAGCCCCAGTCCGGCTAGGCGAGATGGGGAGGACTCATCAGCAGTGCCCGCGGCACTCTCGGTTGCTGAACGACAGATCTCTTGCAACGGATTCAAAGCAAGAGGTACCTCTGGAGTTCAGCTGGGACAACCTTGGTTGACGAAGTCGAGCATTGGAATGGCCTCTGCTCTCTTCATCCGGAGCCAAATTTTAAGTATGGGCCCGTGAGTTACGGATACTTGCCCGTCAAGAGCTCTCTTCCGCCGCAAAGCGCCCTAGAAGTCATGCGGGGCCGGGAAGGGCACCGGCGCCGACCGAGGGCCGAAAGGCACGTGCGTTACCGAGCACACGGCATAAAGCCCAAAAAATTTCCTGCAGTTTGACACCATTTCCCTTCTCTCCCAGAAAGTTTTCAGCCGGTGCAGAAATAATAGACTTGGTGCCCTCGTTTCCTGTGGGCGCCAGGTTGAATAATCCGGCGAGATGAGAAGGGCCATTTCTAAGAATTCTATTTCCTCATAAGCGGAAACTGATTCCCGTGATGCCCCGACAACTCTACCCATGAGATGTGCGTATTTGCTGAATTCCTCGCAGTCGTGTTCCGGCGTGTCTTTCGTGGACGCATATCAGTATTGTGAGAAGAGTCTGCCTGAGATTTCAAGCTGCATGGCTTCCGCAGTAGCAGCAACGTCGATAGTTCCGTGATCCCGTTCCGCGAGCTGGTGCGGTTCCTGCTTTCCGGAAGACAAAGCCCAGGTCCAGCTCCGGCTCCAGGTCTGGTCTCGTCTTCGTGGCGGCGACGAACAGGCTTCTGCTCACCTGGAATTCCAATCACCCGGATTATCTTTTGGGAAATGGACCATCCAAAGCAGCTGGGTTTGGGGGAAGACCTTTTCGTGTTGTATCCAGAAGGGGTCTGGCACGTTGTAATCATGCGCAGTTGGCCTGACGCCTCGCCCGTGAAAGGCGCCCCCGGCGAGATGCCCGAGCCCGTTCCCGTTCCCCATTGCTAGAAAGCTGCATCAAGAAGCTCCGTAACGCTGTGTCCACTCATGACCCATGACGGCCTCGGCCTCGCCTCGTCGATTTACGAAACCGTCAGGGCGGTCCGCTGCTTCCCCATCTCCGCCAAAGCCAGGTAGAGTTGATGAAGCCAATGACGATTTCAGTGGGCAAAAACTGAAAACAAAAAAATCGTCACCTGCAGGATTCGAACCTACGCCCCCGAAGGGACTGCCTGTACTGCTCGATAGCAGGGCAGCGCTTTAACCACTCAGCCAAAGTGACTATTTGATGATGATTTGACCAGAAAGGATGTTTACCAACGCGCTGCCCCCAAGTCCGTCAGCTAGCGCAACTCCCTCCCACTGCAAAAGAAGGCCGAGAAAATAAGGCCAAACATATCTCCCACCGATCGGATGAACGCTGCATGATGCTGAAAGTAGTCTCAGGTGATTTCAACGAGGCGCCTTCGGATCGCAGCGAACCGTCGTCGGCTGCGTGTGGCTGGCATCCAACCCCACAGCGGGTACCTAGCTCATCGCTCAGTTCGCCTGTCATCGCAAACATCCACCAACGATCGGTTTGATGATCGAGATACCGTTGAGATCAGATGATGGTTCGGGGGCGCCCCGGCGAAGCCTGCGGCTTCTAACCACCGACCAGGTGAAGACTTTCAGGTATTTCTTGTTCAGGATGTCTGGGCTGTTGAGAGACAGAGCTTCAGTGGCATTTTTGCACGGCATCTACACAAGCCGAAAGGCTCGAGTTTAGTTGTGGAAGGCCTCGAGTTCACTGCAAAAGCGTTAAATTGAAACGACCCCCCGTGGTCTTAAATACTTAGTTCTTCTACACATGCCCCATAGGCTTCGCTGAGATTCTAGGTCCGTGGACAAGAAATACGTCCAACTGCATACCGCCCTTATCGTCGACGATCAGATGAATGTCGGAGAGGTCTGAGCCCGGGAATGGCAGGAACCATCCCTCGTACCTACCTTCCCCCTCAACCATGTTTCAACCTCCTCAACAAACCTCACAAAACTGCCAATTTGCAGACTGTTGACCGTTTCTTCGACTTCTCTTGCCATTGACGCAATACGCCAACGCATCTGCAGCCTACTCTACTGCCACGTCTTCTGCCGTTCGCCCCGACGCCAAGATGAGCGAACAAGAGGAGCCCATGTAAGTCGCTCTGTGTTTCACTGCTTTGACAATCCGTCTCGCCATCTTGCGCGGCAGGAATGGCCCAATGGCTCCAGCTAGTGCGGGCCTGATGAGCGCGACAGCATGGCTATCGAATGTCTGCACGCTGGCTTTCATGACGAGCTGGACCGATCTCCGCATGCTGCTTACTGCTCAGCGCTGAGCCAATGGCTCATCCAGGGGTCGTGGGTATCTCGCAGCTCTGCATGCACCTCCCCTCGTTGGGACGAATACACACGTCAAGGATGTCTCACTTGCTATTTCCTCGACCAGGGGACTTCGTCCTAGATTTATTTACCCCACCGCCGTCGAGTCTCATGGAAATGCCGCCTCTTCTTCACTCTCATTGTCAATGCTGGTCCCATGCCCCCCGCTAACCGCTTCCCCAGGAAGAAGGTCGCCATTGTAGGCAGTGGCTGCGCCGGCATCGCTGCGCTGTGGGCGTTGAACCGCAGCCCTCATGATGTCTATCTCTATGAGGCGGACACCAGGCTCGGCGGCCATACCAATACCGTCGAGTTCACCAATGGAAAGTACAAGACGATGGTTGACACCGGCTTCATCGTCATGAACACCGCTACCTATCGTCAGTCCCTCTCCCATGGTTCGAATCCTCTACTGTTACTGACCCTGCACAGCGAATTTCATCAACTTCCTCGACAAAGTTGGTGTTGCAACAGACAAGACAGAGATGACATTTGCTGTCTCGAGAGACCAAGGACTGTTTGAGTGGGCGGGGTCTAACCTCAGCTCCGTCTTCTGCCAGCGAGGAAACATCTTCTCGCCTCGGATGTGGCGTATGATCTTCGACATCATTCGGTTCAACCAGTTTGCTCTGGATCTGTTGGCAAAAGATGATCCGGAGCCGGCAACGGCAAAAGGCTCCTCACCGCGTCCCCAGGAGACGATTGGCGCCTACCTGAAGAGGGAGGGGTATTCGGACGCCTTTCGGGACGAATATCTTATTCCCATGACGGCTGCTGTTTGGAGCACCAGCCCTGACAAGTGCTCACTGGAATTCCCGGCTGTCACCTTGGTCCGCTTCCTGTAAGAAACACCTCAACTTTCTTTTCTGCTAGGTTACTGACATCAAGCAGATGGAATCACCACTTGTTGAACACAGTCTCGGAGAGACCCCCGTGGCTCACTATCAGAGCCGGCTCAAAGGCCTACATTGACAAGGTCATGCGTGGCTTCCCGCCGAACCACTTGTTCCTCAACACCAAGGTCACACGCCTTACCAACGAGTCAGATGGCCGTGTACGCCTTCACACATCAAACGGCAGCTCAGACGTCTACGATCATGTCATCCTTGCAACACACGGTGACCAGGCCTACTCCATCATCAAGGACTCGGCGACGACCGAGGAGCACGATATCATGTCCAACTTCCAGACCTCTGAGAACATCGCCGTCATGCACTCGGACCTCTCGCTCATGCCAGTTTGTCGCGAGGCGTGGTCTAGCTGGAACTACATGACTGCGTCGTCGCCAACCACTGGTCGCAACATCGATCAGGTCTGCTTGACGTACAACATGAACATCCTGCAGCACATCCCGCGCGGGGCCTTCGGCGACGTGCTGGTGACGCTCAACCCCCTTCATGAGCCAGATCCCTCCAAGGTCCAGGGCCGCTGGATGTATGAGCACCCGCTCTACACACCGGCAGCCATCCGCTCGCAACAGAGATTGCCTTCGATTCAAAACAAGCGCGGTATCAGCTTTGCCGGTGCATGGACAAAATATGGATTTCACGAGGACGGCTTCAGCAGCGGGCTGTATGTCGCCAAGGAGCACCTTGGTGCAAAAATCCCCTTTGAGTTCAAAGACTCAACGTACAGTCGGGGCAGGAAGCCCCAGCTGAACGTCTTGGACCGTTTGCTGCGGATGTGGATCACTTTTGTACAGGTGTTAGTTGGTGTGCTGGACAAAGTCCTGCAATTGCATGTTGGAAGGGCTTGATCGGGTTCTGGGATGCATTGCATTACGGAGTATGGGGTGGCTAAACTGCTCTTCGAAGCCATTTTGAGCGGCTTCAAGAAGCCAGCATATAGACCCGTCGGGGTATATCTAGTTACCTGCAGAGGCCTATATAGCTTCTAGCAAAACACTTGACACGCATGAACTCTTTGATCGTTCCCCTGCTCTGTTTCAAGGCCGCTCACATCTCAACCAGGCCACGCTGTCCAACTAATTACCCCTGAACAGAAGACATAACGTGGCGTAGCATCCGGCATGGAAGACGGCAGGCACGGCGAATGAGCTCGGTCCCCTCGGGTCCAATCCGTCACCCAGCCGCGAATCAGCTCGGCTCACACCGGGCTCACCCGAGCTGACGCCAAGCAGTTCGATACCCTGTATGTGAGTCAAACGTCCTCATTCTGGTTCCAGTCTCGCTTTCACCGGTACTCTCCCCACTGCTTGAAATGCATGTGCAACGATAGGACGCGCAAGCTCTTGACACTTCAATTTCACCCGTGACCTTATTCCCGTGTTCATTGCTGGTGCTAGTGTTGGTATTGGTGTATAAGTAAAAGTCATAAACCACCACCACCGCCATGCCCGGAAGAGGAAGAGGCGCCCGAGGCGGTTCGGAGCAGATACTCGTTTGGCCTAAACTTATTGGGTGGATGCTTCTCACGATTGGTAGGGCGGTTCAGAAGGGGTTGAATAACATCTCGAAGACGACGACGGGCTCGCAGATTGCGGAGGCGACGAAGACAGCGACGAGAAAGTGATTGTTGGAGGTCAATATGGCAGGGGGACTCAAAGTGCTGGTTGTGGGAGGGGGGGTTGCGGGGCCGAGTTTGGCGTTGTGGCTTGCGAGATTGGGGTGTGAGGTTGTTGTTGTGGAGAGGAGTGCGCAGGGGAGACATACGGGGCAGCAGATTGATGTGAGGGGGTATGGGGTTGATGTTATGAAGAAGAGTGAGTACCCATGTGTGAACTGATGCTGATGATGGGGAGCGAGTGCTGATATCTATCACAGTGGGAATTGCTGAGAAGGTGAAAGAACGGGTGGTGCGCGAGCCGGGAACGTTGTTGGTGGATAGAGATGGGAAACACAGGGCGTACTTTCCGACGAGAGAGGATGGAAGGGGGGATACGAGCATTTCGTCGGAGTATGAGATCATGAGGGGAGATCTCTGCGAAATCCTATGGGAGGCGACGAAGGATAAGGTGGTGTACCGGTACGGGGTGAGGGTGAAGGGGCTGGAGCAGGTGGATGAAGGGGTAAAAGTGAGTTTCGATGACGACGAGGGCAAGCCGGAGGTCTACGACTTGGTAGTGGGATGTGATGGGGTGAGGTCGGCGACAAGGAAGATGATGCTTGGAGAGGGTGCGAAAGATCCGTTCTGCCCTACAGGCGGCGCTATCGCCTGGGTGACGATTCCGACCGAAGAGGGAGATACGAGGGACTTTGTGTGGTATGCTTCTCCGGGAAAGAGGCTGATGGGGTCGCGGAAGGACAGAGACGACTGTCTCCGGGCGTACTTCATCACGTCCGGTTTGCCGGAGGATCACCCGATCCGAACTACGCTGCGGAGCGGGGATATCATGGAGCAACGAAAAGCGTGGGCGGCGCATTACAAAGGCATGGGCTGGCAGTCGGATAGGTTCACGCGCGAAGTGGTCGAATCTACACTGGCCGACGACTTCCACGCATCAGAGACTGGTCAGGTCAAGATGGAGAGGTGGTATGAAGGTCGGGTGGCGCTGCTCGGAGATGCTGCGTACTGCCCGTCTCCAGCAGGATGGGGCACGGCAATGGCCTTCGTTGGAGCGTACGTGATGGCCGGGGAGCTTGCGAGACACTGTGGGCTCAGCGCGGATGCTGGCGAGATTGGCGAGGAGCAGAGAGAGAAGGCCAGAAAGGCCATCCCGGATGCGTTGAAGGCGTACGATGAGACATTGCGGCCGTTGATCGTCAAGGTACAGAAGGTTTCCCGCGCAGGCGAAGGCCTCCCGAGCTCCAGGTTCGCTATCTCAATGTTTCTTGCTGTGATGGGTTTGGTTGAGAGATTGAAGCTGGATAGGCTGATGATGCGCCTGGCAACGGGTGGTGGCTCAGATTTTGGTTGGAAACTTCCTGAATATGCTGAGCTGGGTGTGGAAAACGATGAGAAATGATCTCACGACAGAGGGCGGCGGTTTGGGTTGCTGGAATTGTGTTGGAATGGCAGCGAAGCTGGTTGTATTGTGATATACCCTCTCCTCAGCAGTAAAGCGAGAAATCGATACATCTCCTCTTCATGTCCAGTTCCTTTTTGATAACTGAAGTGACACTGCCCAGGAGATTAGCTTTGACGTTTTGTTGGTGCGGTGTTGCTGCTCACATTCAGGGGTCCCAGTCTTGGCGACAGAAGCACTGAGCACCCAACTGGCCGGGCCCCAGCTCAGCTCGCTGCAACGGCCCGCCCCACCCATCTTCAACTGCCCTCAGCTAGCGCAGACGGGAGCTTCCATTCTCAGACCACCCAGGTCTCCCGATTCCAGGTCGCCTCAACACAACAATGAATCCGATACCACAATTCAGCCGGCGCCTGCTCGAGCGATCATCACGATGGTCATGCTCCTCCTGCCAACGCGCGCAGGCCCAATGGCAGCAGCGCGCCGGCGCACGCCGGTTTGTGTCGCATACCTCGACGAAAAGAGCCCAGCAGACGACGGAGAGCCGGACCCGTGCGAGCGCCAATGCGCCCCGGATGGACAGGATGAAGGAGGAGTACAATAAAAAGAACAACTCAACTATGTATGGATGAGTCAATTCCTGGGCAGTAAGGGTGGAGGGAGGTTAACGGCGCTGGGGGCTCTTAGGTTTTACACCATCAGTATCATCCTGGGAACTGTGGCATTCTCGTATGGATCGGTGCCGATGTACAAAATGGTATGTTCGCTCGTGATCTTCCACATGGATTCTAGCTGACTCCTCGTTCTGCACAGATCTGTCAGACTACTGGCTGGGGCGGTCAACCCGTCCGCGCCCACGGCGGCGGCTTCGGCGGAAAGGAAGACGAGGACCTAGCGAGCAGACTCAAGCCGGTGAAGGACGCAAAGAGGATACGCGTGACGTTCAGCTCATCGGTGTCGGACGTGCTTCCGTGGAAGTTTACACCCCAGCAGCGCGAGGTGCGGGTGCTGCCCGGTGAGACGGCGCTGGCTTTCTACACGGCCACAAACAACAGCGACCAGGACATCATTGGCGTGGCGACATACAGCGTGACGCCCGCGCAGTGTGCGCCTTACTTCAGCAAGATCCAGTGCTTCTGCTTCGAGGAGCAGAGGTTGAATGCGGGAGAGACGGTGGATATGCCGGTCTTCTTCTACTTGGATCCAGATCTGCTGAATGATTTGAATATGAGAGGCGTGGAGACTGTGACGCTCTCGTATACCTTCTTCAGTAAGTTGTCCGTCTGGAACCCAGCGAATAGGGGCGTGCTAACAATGTGATTTTACAGAGGCGAAGTATGATAACAATGGAACGCTGAAGGGCATCCCGGCCGTGTCATAGGGCCGAGTAACTCCCTTCCCAGAAGGAAAAGACATTTAAAGCAAGCTGAAGCTGTATTATTACCACTATCTTGTATGATACCTAGGTAGGCACGGATCCTGGTGCTACAGTATCTGAGTCTCTACCTTGCATTGGTAGCATCGTGCTACTGGCGTCCCGAGATCGGGACAGAGAAAGTTGAACCCCCACTACCATTCAACTCCCGTCCCCTCAATGTGATGTGGCTGCAGCTTGCATGACGGCACACGGCCGCTGGTAGCGATAGCGATTTATTGCATTGACCCTTCGTGCGCGACTTTGCGTTAGTGAAGCATACTTGAGGCCTCTGGGGTGTTGACTCTCTTTGGTTCCATCTTGCCGCCGTGACAATTATGTCTCTCAGGTGAGCTGAAAGTGGTTCTGCTGGTAGGGGTCTCGAAGGACCCTGCTGGCTGCGTCATTGCCAAGCCCCGTAATTACTGAGGGGCGTAATTACGTTACGAGTTGCCAGCCGGGAGCGGCCCAACACGCCCACCAGCAAGCAGCAGCTCGGCATCAAAGACACCACCTTGACAAGTTTCGGCGCGTGATTATTGACAGCTCCTACAACCGCACAATTCTTCGTATATCGATCTGGCCTGGTATATCTTGGATACGGCCGTCTTTTACAGCTTCCGCGCCGTCCCGCATCGAGCCCCGTCGAGATTGCGCATCGAAATGTTGCCTGTAGCTGGTCAGCCCACATCGCGCCAGTAGGATGAAGGTTATCCTGCCTGGAAAGCCCGAGTCTCGGCTCCAAGCTCTGGCGACGGGCTACTGGGACTCTCGTCGCATTACTGTAAGCAGGTCGTTTCTGAGAGGTGTTACTGGGCCCATGGGCTGATTCTGGTGTTTTCCCCAGGCGTACATTACCGGCAATGCCTTCTCGATTCTAGGGGATCCCGAGACACTGCTCCAGACAGTGTACGACGACGATGAGCAGCCACTGGAAGCTATTGCGCTGGACGAGGCCTCGGGGAAGATTGCAGTATGCACAGACAGAACCGTGCGCATATATCGACCGTTTGGCAGGGAGGAAGATGCGCTTAGGGTATGTTGTGTTGCGCCCTCGGCAGCCCCTGAGAGGTGGATGCGCTGACTCTGTTTGCAGTGGGCTCTGCAAACCTCCTTTACCGTCGAGCGACAAGATGCTTCTGAGAGCGACAATGCGTCGATGTCCCTTTCGTGGGGCGCCTCGGAAGAGCTCCTTGTAGCACACTCGTTTCTGGAGCTCTACAGCACCTCGTCGACGCCAGAGTGCTCGTGGCGCAAGAAGTTAGCCAACCCCGTCCGCCTCGCCAGCCTCTCCTACGACTCGGCATATATTGCATCGGTGGGCCGGTATGATCGACTGGTCAAGGTCTGGCGCCGACTGAGCTACGGCACCGACGGGGTGCGCTTCGACTTCATCTACCTTTCGCATCCTCAGGCCGTGACCAATATACAGTGGAGGAAACCACATTTCATTGACCAGACGATCGACAATGTCTTGTACACCTTTTGTACGGACAATGTCGTGCGTGTCTGGACAGGCTCGGACAGCTACGGGCAGCAGCATTTGCAACTATGGGGGAAGATCGACCTCGCGGAAGCCATTCAGGGGCGCGATCCGTTATCTCCGAGTTTCCCTAGCATTCGCTGGGCGTTCATATTGCATGGGCGAGATCTGTCGGCGGCAACGGAAAGAGCTGTTCAAGAAGGGGTCCCTTCTGGAGACGACGATGCCGCTGCCGCCCTCGAGCACCTGATCGGCGTTGCAAACAGGAGTCCGGAGATCTGCGTTGTCCTCGATGGTCGAGGCCACATGTCAGCCTGGGCTTTTGAGAACGTCGGCTGCAAGACGCCAAAGTCGAACATCTTCAATGTTGCCCATGTTGAGTCGCCAGAATTCGACTTCCTCAAAGGACTTTCGCCATCATCCATTCCCCATGTGGAGGCGTATAGTTACTGCAACACAGGAGGGCACTTACACATAATACTGCACTATTTCGATGGCATGATGCAGGTATATCGCAGCAACGTTGCGTCTTTCTTTGACCCTCGGCCAAACAAAAAGCGCATCGCCTTGGGGAGTCTCTGGACCGGCAACTCAGCGCCCATCAGAAAGATTGTCCGCAACTTCAGCGGGCGGGCTATCATCTCGCGAACTCAGGACGGGGAATGCGTGGTCTGGAGGCACAAATTCGGTGGCGTTGGGACGATGCTCTCTCGCCAGGTTGTCATTCAACACAAGAAGCATATCCATCGAACATGCCTTCTAAGAAAGGGAAGATTTGTTGTTTTTCTCCACACGAACCATATATCTCTGTGGGACTGTCGAGAATCGGCCCCGATCTTGCTGGCCGAGGAAACATATGAGGTCCCCGGGAAACCGCTATGTTTGCTCATCCTCCCAAGGCACAAAGTCGAGGATCACACGACTGCTCACATCGCGACCATTACATCGGAGAAGCACGGGCTTGTTTGGGAGGTGAAGCTCCCGTTCTACACCCCGAACCATGGCCCCGGAGTTGTCAATGGCAACACGCACCAGCGTGCCTCGATATCTGAGTACGATCGGTTTGAGCTAGACGACGCTGGGGAACTGGGTTATGTTCTCCCAGTAGATCCGGCGGGTGCCCAGCCTGTCATTTCGGGCTTTTTGGATGTCTTCACCCGTGATGTCGCCGTGTCATACACGCACTCGGGGCGAGTAGAGTTTTGGACAGCAAGAGTGGGCCATAACAAAAGAAAAGGGGTAGAGTGGCTATCGACTGCTTCAATGGAAACAGGTGTCTCAGAGCCAGCACTCGTCAGCGGGAGTACCTCGAAGAAGGCGGCACTGGTCAACTCTTCCAGGTCGTCCCTGACTATCTGGGGTGTGCGAGGAGAAAGCCTCGAGTACACTCAGGACTTCGAGACGGGCACCATCAAAGACTTGGATTGGACATCAACGCCAGATAGCCAGTCGATTCTCGCCGTGGGATTCCCGCACCGCGTGCTCCTCATTTCTCAAATGCGCTTCGATTACCTCAACAAAGGGCCTGCATGGGCTCCTATTCGAGAGATCAACATCCGCGACTTTACACCACATCCCATCGGTGATTCGACGTGGCTTGGTGACGGCCATCTCGTCATCGGAGCGGGTAATCAAGTATTTGCATACGACAGGCAGTTTGACCTCTCTGGTGCGCTCATCACCAGCTTGCGACTACCGCTTCGGAAAAAGGGGCAGTGGGATATTTTCGATGCAGTTCAGCGCCTGAATGGTCCGCTTCCGGTGTTCCATCCGCAATTTCTGAGCCAATGCATTCTTGCTGGCAAGATTGCGTTGGTGCATAGTATTCTGCTGGCGTTGAACAAGACGCTCAAATTCTGGATTGAGGGCGAGGTGATCGATGATTATCTGGGTCTCTCGCTGGAGGACTTTTACTCAGTTGACCATGCAAGTTCTCATTCTTTTTGCAGTGGTGGTTGAAGGGGGGGCACTAAGCTAACCGTCATATTGTAGGCCTCAAAAGTCTCTGGAAAGGAAGCTGGGGCTTATCTCAGCCGCCGGATGTCCTACGACGAAGGCGACGAAAGCTTTGACGAGGAGACGGCTTGTGCCATCAACGAGAGGTTGACTAGGGTAGGACTGCCGCAGCTCTCTGGGCATGAGCAGATCCAGCTTGTCGATATTATCGAGTGCGCAGGGCTGGTTGAGAAGCAACGGCGATCGCTGGATGAGAACGGTGCCCGCTTCATGCTGTTCTTCCGCCAGCACGCGCTTCGGAAGGGTCGAACAAACGAGATTTATATGGGCTGGAGGGAAATCAACTGGGCTTATCACTCGAGCAGTCAGGATATTTTGCTTGACTTTGTGTCGAAGCAACACCATGGGAGGATCTTATGGGAGGATGCCAGGGAGAGCGGGATGTTTATGTGGATGACGGATAGTGCAGCGGTGGTAAGTGAAATGCCCGACCTGCGAGAGGATACAACTGACTCCTTTCCAGAAAGCACAATTTGAAGTTATCGCGCGGAACGAGTACACCAAGGGGGAAGTCAAGAACCCAGTCGACTGCAGTCTCTTTTACCTCGCCCTGAAGAAGAAGACCGTCCTCCAGGGGCTCTGGCGCATGGCCACCTGGAACCGCGAACAGGGAGCAACACTCCGCTTCCTCGCAAACAATTTTGATGACCCCAAATGGCGCACCGCTGCGCTGAAGAACGCCTACGCCCTGATGAGCAAGCGACGCTTCGGTACGCAAATCCCTCTTCCCATGCTCCCCCGTCGCCACTAACAACGTCCCAGAATACGCAGCCGCCTTCTTCCTCCTAGCCGACCACCTCTCCGACGCCGTCAACGTCTGCCTCAACCAGATGAAAGACCTCCAACTCGCCATCGCCGTCGCCCGCGTCTACGAAGGCGACAACGGCCCCGTCCTCCGCAAGCTCCTCGAGGAAGAAGTCCTCACCATCGCCTCCCAAGAAGGCAACCGCTGGCTCGCCTCCTGGGCCTTCTGGATGCTCCACCGCCGCGATATGGCCGTCCGCGCCATCATCGTACGCCCCCCTTTCCCCCCCTTTTTACGTGTCCTCACTAACCCGCACTCACCCACCAGACACCAGTCTACACCCTTCTTGAAACGCCTGCCTCGCCCACCCACATAGACCTCAAGTCCAAACTCTTCCTCACTGATGACCCTGCCCTCGTCATCCTCTATTCCCAACTCCGCCACAAGACCCTCCAGACTTTACGAGGTGCCTCAAAAGTAACTCCCAAAGTAGAATGGGAATTCGTCCTGCACAACGCACGGCTCTACGACAGAATGGGCTGCGACCTGCTTGGGTTAGATCTCGGTATGTTGCCTTCCGATACTCTCTCTTCCGCATGGTTTTGAACAGCGTGCTGATGATGCATGATACACGTGTAGTCCGAAATTGGGAGTTCTCGCTATCTTCTCCCACAGTTGCCGTTGGATCGGGCGAGCATGATCCGCTGAAGCTGCTGAGACGTAGGGACTCTCTTGTCATTGCGGACCTGCCCGTATCGCCGGTGCTGGCGCATTTGCCATCCGAGATGAAGTCGGGCGGCCACAAGCCAAAGCCGCCACCGACGGTTTTCGAGGAGCCAGACTCAAACTCCTTGCTAGACAGCTTTGGTTTCTGATAGGAGCCTTGACGAGAGGCAACACCATGTATTTGTAAGAAGTATGTCGGGAGACACTTGCAATGGCTCACTGTCGCAATGGGAATGCCAAACTACAGCGCAGGTTAGATTCTGTCCCCGTAATTTGTATATGCAAAGCACACGTATTTGATGCAGACCACGCAGTTGGGTGAAGCAACACTTCAATTTGCCTGAAGAATTTTACGGTACCCTATACTACTGATGATCTAGAGCCACAACACCTTGGAAAACCCTTCCTTGATCTGTTGGAGTTGAGTTGCTAGGTAAGAAGAGAGCTCATCCGTCATTACAGCCGTGCGGAAACGCAACCGAGTTACTTCTGGGCATCGACCTTGGCGACGTACGAGATCAGGTCAAGCACGCGACGGCTGTAACCCCACTCGTTGTCGTACCAGCTGACGAGCTTGACGAACTTGTCGTTGAGGGCAATACCGGCCTTGGCATCGAAGATGGAGGAGTTGGGGTTGCCGTTGAGATCGCTGGAGACGATCTCGTCCTCAGTGTAGGCGAGAATGCCTGTTCGAGAGTCAGTATTTCCCTTGATGCAAAGATGTACGGAAACCTACCCTTGAGGTCGCCCTCAGCAGCGGCCTTGATGGTGGCCTTGATGTCGTCGTAGGTGGCACCCTTCTCGAGGCGGACGGTCAAGTCGACAACGGAGACGTTGGAGGTGGGCACACGCATGGACATGCCGGTGAGCTTGCCATTGAGCGAAGGGATGACCTTGCCGACGGCCTTAGCGGCACCAGTGCTGCTGGGGATGATGTTCTGAGCAGCACCACGGCCACCTCGCCAGTCCTTGGCGGAGGGACCATCGACGGTCTTCTGGGTGGCGGTGTAGGAGTGAACAGTGGTCATGAGGCCCTCAACAATCCCGTACTTATCGTGGATGACCTTGGCAAGGGGAGCCAAGCAGTTGGTGGTGCAAGACGCGTTGGAGATGACATCGGAGCTGCCGTCGTAGGTCTTCTCGTTGACACCCATCACGTACATGGGGGCATCAGCCGAGGGGGCGGAGATGATGACGCGCTTGGCACCACCCTTCAAGTGAGCACCAGCCTTCTCCTTGGTGGTGAAGACACCAGTGGACTCGACGATGTACTCAGCGCCAGTGTCCTTCCATGGGATGGCAGCGGGGTCACGCTCGGTGTAGAACTTGACGGTCTTGCCGTTGATCACGAGGTCGCTGCCCGAGACGGAGATCTCGCCGTTGAAGACGCCGTGGGTGGAATCATACTTGAGCATGTACTCCTGCAGAAAGGAAGGCGGTCAGCTCTCTGGGATAGAACGGGAGAGGTGGGACTGCAGGGAGGCAAACTTACAGCGTACTTGGGCTCAATGAAGGGGTCGTTGACAGCAACGATCTCGACATCGGGGTGCTCGATCGCATTGCGGAACACGATACGGCCGATACGGCCGAAGCCATTGATGCCAACCTTGATAGTCATCTTGTCTGTAGTGATGGCAAACGGAGTCAGTTGGGGAGGGATGCTTGCGATGCTGATCGTAAGCTTGGAGGGGTAGAACGGACGAATGTGGAAGCAGAGGGGATGATGGGGTGACGGGAATGAAGAACGAGAAGACTGGATCTGGGCCCAAGACGGAGGAAAAGGTTTTTAAAGCCTCAGAAAAGCAAGAATGCTTAGGAGCATCCAATTAATTGGTTGGGGCGGGCAAGTCTCGAGAAGGTCCGACGCAGGAGATCAAGGAGGGGCGAGGGAAGGTGCGGGGTTGTTTTGGAGTGGGGAGCAGCACTCACCAGGTTCGAAGCTTGATGTTTGTTGTTGTTGTGAGGAAGGGTTTTCTGAGGTAATGGCAAGAAGAAACAACTCGAATCAGTCCTGAAATCCGTCGATGAGGTTTTCAACAGGAGATGACCGGAAGTGGTGGGCATGAGCGACAAATGCTCTTTTTACATCACCGTGGGGCGCGCGCCCCCGCGGAGCTCTGCCCCTCCATGAGCGACTTTCGGGAGACCGCGCAATGGATGGTATTTCTTGTGTGGTCACCCACTTGGGAGCCTTCCCATAAGGCTTTGCTAGATGGGTCGGATGCTTCACCCAGTCCAATCACGCCCTTTCAGACGCAGCCAAGGCGGTTCCGACGCAGTCCAGGCATATCTACAAGTTTGCTTGGGTGGAGGCTGCGTGCGGGTGGATGCCACCGAGCCCCCCCTCAGAGGCCTAGATCTCGAGTTGCGAACAAGAAATACATTCCACGGCCCGGATGCCTCCCTTCACCTCTCGCTGGGATGCCGCTCTCGCCGATGCGGCGGTCATACGAAGGTGGGGAGAGGCTGCGAGATGGCGTAGCTCTGGCTCGGACATGGCCAATCGCCACAGCCTTGATTATGCAACAACAGACGCCTTAAGCTCAACATGAGGTGGGAAAATAGATGTTTTCTTGTGCTTGTTAATCTAGCTCTGCCTCTTTGAGGCTCGGACCGGCCTCGCGCATCGCATCGAGCTCGAGGCACGTTGCCTGCGAGCTTGCCAGGGAGCTTAATAACGGTAACAGTCACGGCTCGCCCGCAAGAACCGTTCATCCAGCCAAAGACGATCTAGTGCGGTAAGAGCTGCGAATTGCCACGGTTATTTCGGCCCAGGACATCGACAGCGGTTGTAAGCAGCCGAATGGTTTTCGTCCAGCTCCGAACTAAGACGCTTGAACCTGGCTTCGAAACGTACCCGAGCCCGATCAATCGTGGGGCGATCCTCATCGGGAAGCTCCCAAGGCAATTCCAGCGAGAGTTCCTGTTGTGAAGACATTTGGATCGACGAAGCCGGCAAACGAAGGAATTCGTCGTTGAGGGCCAAGCACCGCGATCGGTTGTCAGATGGGACCCCCTGTCAGCCACCGATCCTGATCGGGCCGGAGCGCTTTAGGATCCCGGACAGTCCAGCCTCACAAGGATGAGCTTCTGAACCCTGGATCACAGACCAACCTCACCCTTCCAGCCCAACATCACCGCGTCAACTCGTCGAGACAACCCAGAAGAACAACAATACGTCCTCCTCATGTTCGTCTCAGCCGCGAACACTTCCACCGGCGTCTCCATTGGTTTGTCAACGTATCACCCTGCTTTGTGACTGCTTGTCGATGTCATCGTCATCATGTTTATCTCTGTGGGGACGGAACCCAAATTCACGGCCCCTCCCTTGCCCCTCCCTTTCGCAAAGCCTCAACCGTAAAAGCTTCAATGCGCTGCAGAGCGCGCGTCAGCTTCCGCAATGTTTATCTGTCGACACAGCTTGCCATGACACGTCTCTTGTCCAAGCAAGCGCGACGTCGGCCGTGCAGGAGAAGCTCCCCCCTCACCCACTCGATGATGCACGCAGCTCGCTTGACGCCCACCAAGCCAGGATGCAGCTCTCATTGGTTCCAACGGTATCCTGGAGAGCAGAAAATATCGTCCCTTGGCCACCGTTCATCCTAACTGGAGATAGGGTCATGTTGAGTAATTTTCTCTTTTGCGTCATTTGTTGAAGATGGGGGGCTCAAGTCAGTAAGGAAGGAACGAGCGACTTCGCTAGCCAGTTCGCGGCTTGCGGCTTTCCTTCTCGTCTCCTTAGAAGGCAAGCTTAGTTTTTTGCACCAGCGTGTCTGTTGTTGTGCTCAAACTTTGCCATTAGGTAAGTTTGCCATGTCGTTGTTTTGCTTGTCGACGACGACACATCTCCAATGCTTGCCAAGGGATGAAGTATTTGTAGCAATACATGGAAGTTCAGGACGAGATATCTGTTCAGACGAAGCATTAGCTCCCCTGTTCTTTCCCTGAAGGGTCTGCTTCGGCGGTGAAGGTTCCTTTGCCAGTGGCGTGTTATAGATTTGCATGTGGGTTGGTGTCATTTCGAGTTCTTGAGGAAGTTGCGACTGGTTGTCACTGCCACTCATGAAGCCCACATAGGTGAATCGAGAACCGAGACTCTCCCACATCACAAAATAAGATCGATCAAATATATCACACAACTTCTTTGGTTTCCCTATTATGCGATCTATCTTTTCTGTCCCGCAGATATTAGGTAGCTGAGGTTATGACTATGCAAACTCCAGTTGGGTATCTCTCCCGCAAATCTCCGAACTCCATTACGATCCCAGATCTACCCATCCATGCGCCAGTTCATCACCCATATCACGACCATACCACGGTCTCGTTTCCCGTCCTATCGTACAGTCCATCTCATCCCAGACGAATCATCAGAGCCACCCCACTGCTTACCAGCAATCTGGGGGCACCTCTCCAGCTCGGATCTACTGCGGCATCTCCGGGGACGCCGCCATGCCCTGGAGGTGGGCCACCAACCGTCGAATATTCTCGTCGTGAGAACGATCGATCTCAAGGATGAAGTCGTCCGGGCAAAACATGCCCCTCTCCTGGACGACGCGAACAAAGTCGTTCTTCTTCGCCAACTGGCTCGCGCTGCCACTGCCGAGATTTGCAGGCACAAGCTGTCCGTCCATGCGGATGTAGATGGTGAACTCCTGCGTTCCGAAATTGTACGCGACCTTGGGCACCTGGGTGCCCGTGGCAGTGCCGGCGCCAGTCGAGTTCTTCTTGGCTCGAGACTTGTATGCTCTCTTCGCCTTGGGCTTCGCAGCCACGTCCCCGAGGCTCGGGAGGGGCTTGCCGAAGGTGTCAGTTGTCTTCTGACTGGGCTGGGATGGGTCGGCGTTGCCCTGAGCGGGGATGACGGCCTGGGTCGGAGCATTGTCATTCGCGATGTCAGGTTGCTGGTGATGGGTGATGCCGTTACCGTTCATGGCACCACCGTCCATAGGCTGGGCCTGCTGCGAAGGGCTTCCCATAGCGTGGGACATACTGGGCTGAGATTGTCCAATAGGCTGAGCCGACATCATGGCCGGGTGCCGAAATCCCATCGAGTTGGCATTCATCTGGGCATTGCCGGTGTAATAGGCGTTTCCGTGGCCCGCGCCACCGAACTGAGCAGCATACCCCATGTTGCTGTAGCCATTGCCAGCATTCGGAAACATGGCGGCATTGGCACCGGGACCGGCAGCCTGCGAGACAGTGTTGGCGTAGCTCTCGTATCCGTTCGCGGTACCAGCATAACCCTGAGCAAATCCTCCTGCAGTGCTGTGGTTCTGGCCAAAAACGTTGCCGGCATGGTGGAGATAACTGTTTTGGGACTGCGCCGACATGACGCGGTTCTCGGTATGCTGTCCAGGGGCCTGGAAGAAGGTTGTCTGCTGCTGACGAGGCATGACTGGGTTGCGATTGGGCGTAACCGAATTCTCTCGTGACGCAGCCAAGTTCTGATGGGCCATCACCGGGCTCTCAAAGGGTATGAAATGGTTCGGGAGAGGCGCTCCGTGGTTCGGGAGAGGTGTGCCGGGGGCTTGAGAAGGCAGTCTCTGGCTTTGGAAAGGTGTGACCGGACTCTCAGGAGGCGTCTTATTGTTATGGCCAGCCTGTCCGCTCGTTGCAGACGAGCCTCCATTGTTTTGGGCAGCGTCGTCGTACCAGCTCATAAGAGTTTTCTGCTTCTTCGCGATATCGCGGCGAGCCTCGTCAGACTCATCATCTCCGAAGCGGCCAGTCGTCAACTCTTGTCCGAAAACAGTGCCGTGGCGCTTGGCCTCTTCCAGGACCGAGAAGAGAAGCATGTGCGTTCCGCGCATGAAGGCATAGCGGGCGTTGGGAAGCCTTGACTGAATCACCTCGTTGAAGACCTTTGCAAGTCCGAGATTGGGATTTTCCATCATTTCGACGACCAAGCAACCGTTCACCAAAGGCTGGCCAAAGATTGTTCCGCGTTCCTTTCCCTCATCCAAGACGACCGTTACGGCGCTTTTGATTCCATTTTTGACGGCCTCCCTGATGTCCTCAAGCGTGTTGTCAATAGACCCGGTGTTTGTAGCGGGAACAGGCGCAGAGGGAGCGGCGACGAAGCCGGATGCTGGCTGCGCAAAGGTCGCCTGGGAAACCGAGGCGTTATTATCGACAGTGGGTGCCGAAGAAATCGACGAGGTGGTCCGCGCACGCTTGCGACCCTGAGCCGGGGTTTTGTTGTCAGAGTTCCTGGCTCTGCGCTTTCCTCTTGCCTTGGGGGCGGGCTCAGCCGCCTCGGCGGTGACTTGAAGAGGCTGGAAGACTGCCTGAGGGGTCTCTCTGATGGCCTGGGGAGGGCTAGGATACACCATCTGCATGGGCTGCTGGGCAGGACCTGCCTGGTACAAGTCAAGAAACTGGGTGTTGTGGGAGTGCCCAGTCTCCGCAAACGCAATATCATTGCTCTGTCCAGGGGGGAAGAACGATTGAGCTTGTCCAAACTGTTGGCCTCCAGCCGTGTGACTCGCAGACACAGTTGAGAAGTCTCCAGTGGGAAAGTTGGTATTGGCGTCGTTGTAGGCAGGACTGGTAAGGTCGATCATGTTGGAAGGGTTCGCTTCAGCAATGTTCGTGTAAGACACCCCCTTGTTGCCGCAGTCGTTTTCGTTGGGTTGACCCTGGGAGGCCATGATCTTCTTCCTCTCCTTTTCTTGATCCAGTCTCTGGTTTTCGGCTGCAAGCAGAAGAAAGAATTCGCGGTCTTCGTCGAGTTGCTCCGGGTTGGCATTTCCGATATTCTGCTGAGTATAAGTCGCGATGTCCTGCTGAAGAGCGATGCTGTCTAGGGCTGGCTTGTTGGACGCTTGGAGAGATGCCTCGGGGTAGATCTGGCCCTGGCCGAAGCTGTTGGGGATGTCGCTCTGGTTGACAGCTTCAATCTGTTCTTGACGAGTAGCAGCCTCGGCACGAGTAGCCTGTATTTGTCTCTCGCGCTCGGCCTGCTCACGTTCGGCCTGCTCGCGTTGGGCTTGCTCCTGAGCAACCCTGGCCGCGTGTGCCGCCTTGGCTTCAGCAAAGAGAGCCTCCTGGGCCTGCCATCCCTTGTACTCCTCCTGGCTCATGGTGCTTTGCACTTGTGGTTGGGCCAAATTGGCGAGATCTCTGACTGAAGGGGGCTTTACGGCAGGTGATTCCCCCTTGGAAACCGATTGTGCCTTCTTCTCCGATGCCTGGGGAGTTGCCTTCTTCGGAGCTTGACCACCAGTCCAGCGGCCCTGCTTTCGGTACTTCAAGCCAGACTCCGAGGTCTGGAGTGCAACTGGGTGCTCCGTGGCGACGGCTTGGGTGGCCTGGCCATCAGTGGGCATGATCAAGCTGCCAGTGGTAGTGGGCATGATCAAAGTGGGAGAAGGCATGGGAAGAGAGGGAGTCGGAAGAGTGAGGTAGACCTCAGGGGCGGAAGCGGAAGTGACAGTATTGCCGACTTGATTGGCGCTGTTGTTGTCATTCAGGTTTCCAGCTCCGGTCTGGTTTCCGTCGTCATCTACATCAGAGATAACAGTCTCGTCATCAGCGTCGTAAATCTGGCTGTCAGGTTCATCGGATGCAGCATTGCCATTGGCAATCTCGCTCTCTCCAAATAAGCTGTCGTTGTCGTCATCACCGTTGTCTTGACCAGAGGTGGTGACATTGGTGCTGTCAGAAATGGTGGCATTGGTATCCGACGGGTTGGCGTCGGTGTCGAGAGCGAAATCTGCCCCGTTGATAAAAGAATCAAAGTCGTCTGGAGACATGTCGAACTGAGGAATATCGTCGCCAGGATACGAAGACTGGTTATAAGACATTGTGTGAAGTCGCCAATGTGCTTTACACTGGTGATTTCAATATCGAAGGTAGTCGAAGTCGACTGATAGGGAGAGGAAGCTTGATTCTGGAAGGATAATCAGAATTGGCTCTGCCAATTGAATTTAAATATCGGGGTCGACTTACAAGTAAAGCAGCGAGGCTACCTACTGGTTGAACCAGCGGTGCCGAGTGAACAAGTCAAGGCTGACTTGTTGGTTGAAAAGACGGACTGAAGGGAAGGTTAGAAATGGCAATTGGCTTGCTGGATTGGTGTCAACTCACAAGAAGAAACAGGTTGGATGGACGTTGGGGTGGAAGGGTTCTTCGAAGAGAGCAAGCTGGAAGTGCTTGGCTGTGTGACTCGCGGCGTTGACTTGCCGACGAGAAAGAACGATATTCGAGAGAGCAAGTGATGCTGCCAGAGATGCGGGTCGAAGTCAACTTGCTGAAAAAAAAGACTGGCGATGACCTTCTCTGTGTCGAGAATTGGCACTGCCAAGAGAGCAAGTCAAGAGTGAACTTGGTCGGAGATGGAACTGCGAAGATTATCGCGAGAAGATTTGGCACTGCCAAAGAGGAAATTTGGTGTTGATGGGATTGCTCAGGAACAGAGTGCCAATGGCTGCTCTGGAGGGGCAAGGGAAGTGTGCAGTTTGGTGGACGGAAAAGAGGATGCAAGATTGCGAGGTGAGGAATCGCAAATATCTCGAAGAGGAGATTAGAAGATGAGAGAATGCGACTGGGAACTGCAGAAGAGACGAAGAGGGAAAAAGCGTTTGCGGTCTTCCTTGGTGTTGACTGCAGGAGTGGTGCGGTCAAGAAACAGGAAGAAAGTTGGTGATGAGGAAGTTTCTTGAGACGAAGGAAGGAGAGAAAAGGCGGGGGTTATTGTGCGCTCGACTTGGACACGAAAAATCTGCTCCTTCCCTGTTTGGGCGTTTAAGACGGTGCCGGTGTTTGCTTGCTTTGGAGGTCAGGTGGGTGCTCGCTGTGGTCGACGCAGTGAATTGCCTTGCGCCGTGAGGGTTCCCGGCGTTATTGACAGTTATCTATTGTTCTTCTTTCTGTGATGGTATTGTCTGGGGTTTTGTGTGAGGGTTTTACTCCTGGTTTGTGCACCCCTATTCTGGCTAGTGCCAAGCATCGCGAAGTAAACATCAAGGTGTTTTCACATTGTGCTCTGCCGCAACCATGGATATCTCCACCAAAAATTACAGTATGGACAAGAATTCAATTAGAGGAGTCTAGAAATGTACTCTAGATATCTCGGAAGCCTTTTTGGTCTCTTCAAAGAGTGACGCAGGTGTGTGGTGTTGATGCAGCCGTCGCACCAACATGTTCCGTACTCAGGGGTATCTCACCACCGCGCGGCCCACAATTTTGTGTTGTTTGCTTGAAAAGCCCCGAGAGGCTTAGGGCTTGGAGTGTCCGAGATGGGCTAATAATGCCGCCCATGTTGCCTAGCCTGTTTTTCGTCTATTTTGGATCATTCCGCGGGAAGGGAAGAAGATTTGGGAAAATACCATGCTCACCACCCGAAGAACAGTCAAAAATTAGAGAAAGCAGCTCCAGGTGGAGATTTGTTTCAATTTGAGGGTGAAATGCCTCCTCGACTTCTCAGCCCCTCGGCTTCCAACCCCCGAGGACACCACAGATGGACTGAAGATATATGCAACTGGCCGTGCAAACCTCACAACGTCTCCCTATCGTCGTGGACTAAAGAACTATAACTGAGCATTGGCAGGAGGTAAAACCCAATTTATGTATATCTAAGAGCCGATGGCTCTGCTGGGGGTCCAATAGCCCGACGCCTCGATGCTGAGGCGAAGCATCTCGGTCTTCGGATTGTGGAACCTAAACAGCCAGGGCGTCACCAATAGGTTAAGCATGTCCACAGACCTGCAGATGCTTCTGGCTACTAGATGCTGTTTCATTCTTTCTACTATTGCCTAACAATAGCGAGATAGAGGTCCACCATGATCAATTGGATATGTGTGTCTGAAACCAGGGAGGAGACTAATACTGGGCCGAGGAGGTTATCTCAACCGTCCGCTGTGTTTCTACCCCATATCACACAATGGCTATTTCGACACATGTATCTATACCGATGACGCGGTAGAATGTCATGATGTCCCAGCTGCATGTAACCCTCAAGGCACAAAACTTCACTTCCCCCGGAGACATCCATGGACAGCAGACACCAAACTCACAGCATCCAGCGCAAGACCAGGGCAAATCCCCCGGAAGCTTCCGCAATGACGATGCCGGCTCTGTTTTCAGCCCGCCCGAAATCTATAATAATAGCATCCCTTCCCGAAATGTGATGAACATATGACGCCCAGACTTTTACAGCCCAACCATGAACAAGAAACAATAGCCTTTTGTTCGACCACGGCTAAAGAAAAACGATGTAGTGAGCTAGAAATACATTCTCCTCCAGTCTAAACACTTACGAAGCCAAGCCAAACTACGAGACCTCCTCGACCATCTTCCCTCGCGGGAGACCTCCCCCTCCAAGGAAGACGCGACCTGCAGGCGAGATTACCATCTCGTCGGGGACGCCAATGCGGTTTCCTTCCTTGGTGCTGACCCAGCGGACAAATAGAGGGTCTGCCCTTTGGTGCTCCGAGTCAGGCGTGTCATAACCAGCCGCATTACGGCGGTTTGTCTTGGGGGCTTGCTTCTTGAGGAGCTTGTTGATGGTTTCCATCTGAAGGGTTGTTAGCAGGGATACTCAAGGTCTCATCCTAGTTCTCGTAACGTACCTTGACTTCCTCGTTGCGCTTCTCGCTCAGATTCCGTCGACGGCGAGCCATCTCCGCGCGGCGCATAGAAAGCTCCTCAGCCGTGAAGACCTTTTTCGCTTGAACCTCTGCATCTGATTAGCATCTTGAACCAAAACACGCAGAGCGAGAGACTCACCATCGGACAGCTTAAGATACTCATGAGAAGCCTCGCCAAGCTTGGCCCTCTGCCGAGCAGTGAGTTTAGTCAAGTCTGGCGTGCCTGCGCGACTCCCATCCTCGCTATCGAGCTCTTCGTCCTCCTCACCCTCGTCGGCAACCTCAATCTCCTCGCCTTCGGCATCGATATCATCAAGCTCCTCGTCCTCCCCTTCTGCGTCCTCGTCGCCCAAGCCCCCCTCTAACCCCTCCGGCTCGCTCTCCAGCTCACTGAGCTCATCATCATCATCGTCATCAACCGGCGCCTTAACCACTGGCTTCGGCACCGCCACACCCTTCCCTTTGCTCACCGGAACCGCCGTCCCCTTGCCAGGCCTCGAGATCGTAATAGCCGGGGGCGGTTGCGGCGGCGCAATATCCATATCGATATCCCCTTCTGCATCCTCATCCTCCCCTTCAGCATCAATATCCATCTCATCCACCTCCTCACCCTCGGCATCCTCATCTTCTTCATCATCCTCCGCCTCCTCCGGGTCAACCAACCCAGCTCGGGTCCCCACCTCAATCTCATCCTCCTCCTCCTCCTCCTCGTCATCCTCCTCCTCCTCCTCTTCTTCCTCTTCCTCCTCCTCTTCATCACTCTCGCTCTCCACCACATAACTCTTCTTCGTCCCCCTCGTCCTCTTCCCCGCAGCAGCCGCGCTGCTCGTGCTCCTCCCATACGGACCCCGACTGCTCGCCGCACCGGCCGAAGCACGCTTGTTCCCGCCCGTGGTTGCTTGGCGCAGCTTGTTGGAGGGCACCTTGACGGTTAGGTGGCCCCCTGACTGGGCGCCGGTCGCCGACTCGGCGACGCTGCTAGCGGGCGAGGAGGGCGGCCCCCGGGACACGGAGGTGGCGCCCCCCGAGCGGCGCGTGCGAGACGACATGATGCGCTCGTTGTCTCTGTCGGCCATGTCAGTTATTGCTACGGTGGCGCGCTGGGCGGCCGAGCGACGCGGGCGAGAGGACATGGTGGCGGTTGTGGGTGTGGTTGTGGGAGTGAGTGAATGTCAAGATGAAGGTGAAGGTGAAGGTATGAGGGTGAAGAATGGATGGGGTGATTATTGATGGGCGGCTGGGCTTGGCAAGGGTGGTGCCGAAGGTGGCTTTCTGGGAAGCGCGGCGATGTTGTCCCCTCCGTCGGTGCTGAGAATTGCAGGTGGACGGGGCGGGCGGGCGCACAGCGATGGCGTTGTTGCTGCGTTTGTGTCGCTCCCTGTGGATTGGCAGGCGCGGGGAATGATGGTGGTGGAGGGGGGTTTGGTTGGGTTGGGGGAGCGCCCGCGTTTGTCGCAACAAAGAGGGCACGTCGTCAAATAAGTTTGACGCGGCGGAGGCGAGGCAAAAGCGTAAGATAATTGCTTGGATGGGGGAGATGGGATGGATGGCTTCTGGAATGGGGAAGGAAGCCACTTGGCTGCCGCGAGCGAGCGAACAAGCAACCGCATCAACTGGAGAAAGCAACGCCAACACACGAGCCTCCATCCAGCCCAGCCCAAGTTACTTCATTCAGGTCGCTCCTCCCTCCAGGTACATGTAAGCTCTCTGATGGCGGATTGGCGTCAAGTGTCAACCCATCCAACTTCACCGGTGACGGCGAGCAAACAGGTTCCAACTTCGGTCCTGGGGGCGCCCTCCAACCACACCGCGTTGTCTGTCCTGCTTGGCTTTTTTTTCGGCCAACGATCGCTGCCACGCTGGTTTCACAAAGAAACTATATTGCGCCTCCAAGAGGCTGTCGACGCCGACCGCATTTTCCTTGCCCGCCCGCAATTCCTTTTTCTTGTTGCATCACCGCCGCAGCCGATGCACCAGCGGGTATCACCGCTTGACGCCCGACAGCACAAGCGAACGGGCTAGCTACCTGCGGCTCCGTGGCACTCGCCCTGACACCAGGTATACATTGGGAAGGGACGACATGCGGATAACCTGAATGCGAAATGCGACTTACATCTGGAACCTGAGGCGAGATGCTGGACTTCTCGGCTGTGCTGCCGCGAAGATCTCCACAGAGACAAATCGAGGGCTGCTGTGTCCCGCTCGTGGCAGCTTTTGGAGTCGATCGGTTGGCTGAATGGGCTTGCTATGGCAAGGGGTACCGAAGGTGTTTGCGCTTGCTTTCGAACGTGCAGTGGTGAGCTGCGGATCGCGATGCCTCCTAGCGGTGTCGGTGTCGTTGAGTCGCGAAACTCAGATGAGCAGAGACGGCGTCGGGCCTTTCTCTGGCGTTATTCCTAATAAGTCGTCGCTTGTAAGTGAGCAGATAGGAGATGGTGATGTGTTCTGTGACAACAGGATCTACTCTTCTGGTCCTGTCTGTTTCAATGCTGCGGAAAACTCATTCATCGCGGCTGTCTTCACCAAGGCTGTTTCGCATCGCCTACAGCCCCAGGAGCCAGGGCCCTTTCCAGCCTTGCTGAGCGGTCCCCAGAAGTGGGGCGTGTGTGTGGGGCACCACGGGCAGGGGGTGTGCGCTGAGCCGTGTTTATTCCGACAGGGCACCGCGGAGCAACTTACCTCGGTACATCTGGATCGCGATTTCGTCATTCCCTCCTTGCGCCTGCGGAACATTCCCTCCCATTGTTGTGCACAGCGATATCGACATTGTTGCAATGGGTGAAGCAGAGGACAAGCCCCAACCAGACGCGCCCGCCTGGCAAAAGGCTGCGCAAGCGCCAGTCGAAGCAGGCGAGTCCGAGCCGAACAAAGATGCGCCAGCAACCCTCGAGCAAGCGCGACGGTTTCTCGAAGATCCTGAGGTGCAGAAGCAGACACCAGCGCGGAAGATCGAGTTTCTACGAAGCAAAGGGTTATCAGAGAGCGATGTAGAAGAGCTCCTCAAAAATGTCTCTCAAGAACCACAAACAGAGCCGCCCGTCGTGGTAAGCCGCTCTCCTGTGATGCGTTGTCGCAAACATGACGCGAAGCTGATGTTGGATGCGCAGGGCCAGGACAGAGCAGCAGTATCACAACCCGAGCCCCCATCTCAAGTCGCAACCACCCAGACAGCAGAGAAGAAAGAGGACCGACCACCCATCATCACCTACCCCGAATTCCTCACCAAGCCCGTCCGCCCGCCACCCCTGATGACAGTCAACGGCTTCCTCAACACCCTATACGCCTTCGGCGGTTTCTCAACCCTCCTCTACGGCACAAGCAAGTTCGTCCTCGAGCCAATGGTCGGGTCCTTGACCGAGGCGCGCGTTTCATTCCATGAGACCGCCAAAGACGACTTGACCAAGCTTGTTGAGAAGCTAGAGACCGTCGTCTCCGAAATCCCGCCATCCGCCAAGGCTGCAAACCATACCGACGAGCACCACGACGACGACGCTAAGAGCACATATGAAGATCCTACGGAGCTCTTCCACCGCGATATTGGCGTCCAAACCTCGCTGCCGCCGAGCCCCGCGGTGTCTGATTACGAGACCTCGCCGCCCGAGCCAGCGAGCCATCAGCAGGCGCGGCGGCTGACAGAACTGGTGGCATCGGTCAAGACCATAAGCGACGGTCTTGTAGGGCAGACGGAGGATTTGGGTGATGTCAAGTCCCTGCTAGATGTGTTTCGCGAGGAGCTCGACCAGTTGAGTTCGGTGCACGCAGGGCTTGATTATGGCAGCGGGTTCTCCATGTATGGCAGCGCAAGCCGGAATGAACCTGATGACGAGATCAAGAAGGCGAAGGAGAATATTAGGAGGGTGAAGGGGGTTTTGCTAAGCACTCGGAGCTTCCCGGCGTCGACGAGGTAGGGTGAGGTGTTATTGTAAGGGGCTGAAGGGCAGACTGAGGATATCGGTGGCAGGCAAGTGAGACCAGCATGAATCTCATCACCAGCGATTTGTATGTTTATGTTACAAAGGAAATTGCTACAGCGAAGGATGCATTTGGATAGGGAAAACTAGGGTCCGACCGTTCACGAAGATTGGCCCTGGCAACCGTGTGATTTGTGATGAGACAATGCTTCTCAGCCGATGCTAGGCTATCATCATCTGTGTACGTATGGACGGTTCGGGGCCCGAAAGCCCTCTAGTGTTGATGTTCGGATGGTATGAGATTTCTGGCCAAGCTTCACGTTGGTGGAAGGCTGGTCACCAGTCAGTCTTAAGATCTCAGCGGAGAACCCCGACATCTCACACCCGGGCCATGCTCAGCTCTGCTTGGACGGGCGCTGGAGCGCTCAAAGCCGGCCGTTATTGTTGTTGCAAAACAAAATCTACTCCGTTTGCATCGCTGTGTTTACCGTCCGAGAGCCAACCGAGCCAACTCAATTCGTGACGTGATGGTTAGACTCGTCCAGAGTTTACCTCGCATCGCGCTGGCGTTTGCGCTTCGAGGTGTGCCGCTCCCGCTAATCCCCTGCTCTGCAAATCGACTAGGGGCCGCTCGGCTCACCGCCGACTGAAGTGCGGGGGCGGGGAAGGAGTGAGTGGCTGGTCCAACACCAGCAACGGTCCAATGCGCCCCAGCCACATTTCTCTTCTGCCTCTTCAAACTGACGGGATCAGCGCCGTTTTGCTGATGATGGCGCACAGCGGTCATCCATCCGGTCTGCGGGAGCGATTCGCTGGAGACACAGGGAGCCCATCGCCGTGTCTCCATCCTGTCATTCTCGTTCTGCGGAACCGAAACTGCACGGTGGGACCGAATAGGAAATTGGCAGCGGAGCGAGCGCAGACCACTTTGATGTCTGTCGCGGTGAGCATGTGAGGTTATAGCTGAAGACGGTATAGCGTGTCAAGTATCAATGGAAGCCAACCGTTGGGTTGCAGGCAGATATGGCCGTTGGGGCACTCTATTGGCCTTTCTTATGCTAGTCGTGAACGGCCGGCTTGAATATTATCGGCGTTCCAGGTGCTGGGGTGGTCTTGGAAAAGTCTTGGACTGCGCGGTCCAGGACGGTCTGTGGCAATCGAGATCACACGACGACGCATCACCTTCGAGACGTGAGGATGGGGGCACTCCTTGGAGGTGGGCAGAGGAAGTGGTTCTCAGCCAGCTTCCCCACTCGGTGCACCCTGAACGCCACCTCAATCTGATTTGCTCCATATTCAATTTTCAACCTCCATCACCAAGCATTTGCGCATCTGACTGACCCCTCAAGTGGCAGAGTTGAGTGTTCCTGTGGACTGGTACCGAGTAACTATCAACTGCAGCCCCCCGTTTATCACAGCAGAATTCGGCCCTGGGCTGGTTCAGGTACAACGTCGCGAGCGAAACCGAAAATCGACGAAGCAGACGTTTGCAGGTCGGGTGGTAAAACGGTGGGCGATCGTTTTTTTGATCAAGTGCCCTGAGGTGTGGCGACGGATCCTGCCGCCCCCAGACAGCTCAACCGTAAAGGGACATGGCGCACCAGACCGATTGCACAGCGCAGAGGCTAGGCCCGTCCAAGTCACTGACGATCCCTGCTTCATTGGGGGGCGACTGTGAGCGCGATGCAGAGCGTCTTGAATTGCCTTGTTGCAAGTCGGATGAAGTCACGGTGACCTCCGCGGCGGCTGCACTGCCGACCTCTGTGGTGCCTCAGAGCCTCGACCTCAGCAGCTCCGGTATGTTTGCTGCGTTTCTTTGTTCCCTAACAACATCTAATCCCCCCTAATCGAGTCCTCACGCCGACTGAACTCGTGTCCGCTGTGCTGCTTGCTGGCTTCCTATTTCTGCTTCTTGTTTGTTGCTCCTCCTCCACAGCGGGTGATTGCACCGGTGGACAGGGCCGTCTAAAAATACACCCCCTCCTCCCTCCGTTGCACACACCTACCTCTTGAACCGGAGCTGGGAAGTCAGGAGCGCCAACTCCGCGGGCTGGCAGAGAGCTTGTCAGTTGTCTCTGGCTGCAGTCAATGCGCATGTCGCTAATGTGCTCCAGCCGGCGACCAGCAGGACATCATACCACTTCCGGCTCGCCTCACCCCGCACAGCGAACACCACCACCACCACCACCGCAACCTTGCGGGCCAACGAAGGCTCCCCTCGCCTCCAACTTATAAAGGGCCCGTCCTGCCGGAGGCGCGCGCGGCCGACCGGGGCGACCCCGAGCTGTCCACCTCCCAACCCGTGCCAGCACCACCACCAAATATGATTTTCTCGGATCTCTACAGGTCGCCGAGGTCTCCCTTTAGCAAGCTGCGAAGCGCATATCCCCACGCTGTCGCCCTGCCCCCGGACCTCGATGCCGACCTCATCAGCAAAGACAAAACAAGGCAAAAGGAAGCCGTGAAGCGCTTCCTCACAGAAAGAATCCGCAACGACTGGGACTTTACATGGCCTCCTCCGCCAGCGGCGCAACCGAAACCGGATGTTGCTGCCGCCAAGCCTCTGGACAACAGTGCGCAGCCTGCAGCCGATGCCATTGAGTCGCCAGCAGCAGAGGGCGACCAGGTGAACCAACCGCTCAGTGCTGTGGTAGCAGCTGGGAATGTCAAAGATGACGATGATGCCCCAAGGGATCCTGGAGAGCAGGCCGACTCCGAATCCGACGCCGAATCAGTTTACAGCACGATATCAGAAGACCCAGTGCACTTCCGCCCCCGAGCGGAGTGGACCTCAGACCTCTCCGACGACGATGACGAGCCACGATCAGCAGCGTCTCCTTTCCGATTCGATAACCCCGACTCTGTAGGGACTGCCGTGACTTGCTCGCTCCTCGAAAAGCGCGCCCGTCGGCGAAGAGCCATACGAGAAGAGGCTTCGTGGAATCCCGGTTTGGCATGCTTCGAAGCCCGCCGCGATGCCTGGACGGGCGCGAAAACCGCACGCGTGAAGCCGAAACCGCAGAGCCCAATGTCTCCGTCGTCCTCTCGCCGATTGTCTTTTTGGAGGCATCACCGATCCGAGTCTGCGGCTTCCACCAATGGGGGCTTCAGCTCAGGCTCTCCACCCGCCGTCACCTCACCCTTGTCACCGACGGGGACGCGGACATCTGATGCTTCGACTGCGCCCTCAGATCACGATTCGGGCAACTCTCTGTCGAGGGGCACTACCGGATCAGGCGCGCAGAGGACCTCCTCCCACGATTCCAGCCATGGCTTGTACGCTGTTGAAACACTGCTTCCCATCCCGCCACCCCTTTTGCCGCCGCAGAACCCCATGCGCGCATCCGTCACGCCGTCCATCTACCCCTCGTTGTACGACAAGATAGTCGTGCACAGCCTACAACCCTCGTGCCCCGTGAATCTGGGCGACATGCTCCGCGCGTGCGTGGTGGGCTGGAAGCGAGATGGAGAATGGCCCCCAAGACCGGCGATGATAACCCCGGTCCTTACCGCCACGGACCTAGCCGCCATCCGCCATCGCAAAGCCGTTGCCGCGCAACAACACGCTCGCAAGCCTAGCACCGCGACAGTTGGCTCCTCGCGGCGAATGAGCTTTGTAGGATTTCTCGGAGGCGGCGCCAAGGAAGAGAAAAAGGAGGAGAAAGACAAGGGCTCCGGAGGCAACGGCTCGGACGAGGGCGCCGGCAAGGCCATCCGACGGAGCTTACAGAAGGTCTTCTCGCTGGGCCACAACGGCCACGCGAACGGCGCCACGCCGATCTCGCCTACCTCTCCGAACTCTACCATTCCGGTCAAGGAGGTTACTGCGACTGGGTAGTGGCCTACACCCCTTCTCAGCACTCCGATATCCCGGGTTTTACTCATGCGAGATGATTACGGCACGGCATGGCGGCGACATCGATCTTGGATACCCCTACCTATATAGCGGGAGGCATCATGAAAACATGACGGGCACATGTGGCGGGGAAAGCGTGGCGTGGAGCGGCATACCCAGCACCTAGTGACCATAACGACCTGGTGCAACACAGGCTGGGTTTTGTGTGCGGAGTTGGGTTTTTCCTTCTCACATTGATCGATCGGCGGTAAAGGACATCATGATACCCCCATCATTTTTTATTTTTTTTTGCGAGCAGGGAACGTATTACTTTGTGTTGTTTGCTTCTGGGCCAGGGGGGAGGGACGGAGATCCAGGGGGCGCTTTCATCGCATTTTATCACACGCGGAAGCATACGGTGGACTTTATATTGGTTCATAGTACTTATTTTATTCATTTTGACTCTGCTCTGTTTCAATGATATGAAATGTGATGACTCAAGGTTAAGTTCGCTCTCCTGAATGTAGGCACAGTTCCTATATATGCTCGGAGATATTCCCCCTGACAGAGCGCCGTTTTCTTGAACCAAGTGCCTTGCCAGTAACCTGCTATGCCCTCGCTCAATCTAAAAGAAAGATGACATGATGTGTATATATATGCCTTAGTTACTCGCTCAAAATGTAGTCGATACTCTTTTTGCTGTAAAAGGGAGTTCTGCGGCAGTCGAATAACCCCCATAAAACGAAGCAAGCAACAGGTAGAATGCGGGTTGCCCTTTAAGAAAGGCGACCTGCAAGCTTCTCTAACCGTACCTCGCCTCCCGATTACATCCCCGTGACTCTCATCGCACCGTATCCCACGGTCACAACCACCACGAGTGTAAGTATACTGCTCGGCACACCGCGGCTAATGAAATGTTTGACCTGGAGATACCGTTGCCCCGTAGGATCCTCCTTCATGATGGCAGCTGTTCGAGCATTAGCTAACGTCCACTGTTTCGCACCAGGGTTGAAACTTACTCATATTTGGAAATCCACTCGTCGGCAATCCCATTGCCGCGCTGCACATCAACACACCGCCCATGACCAGCAAGTTCGGATGCGGATCCTCCAGCCTCTTCCCGACATCGTAGACGAGCGGGAGGATGATGAGCGCCGCCACGGTATGGCTGATGAACGTGGCAATCACCAAAATCAGACCCGAGAACACCACCAGGATCGCGTACAGGCTGTAATCCTGCACCTCGATGGCGATCGCCTCCGTGGCGGTATGCAGGAGTCCAGAGGAGTTGACAGCCTTACCAAGGGAGAGTCCTCCGGCGGCTAGAATAATAATGGTCCACGGGAAGTTGTTGAAGTCTTCCTTGGTGAGGATGCCGACGCCGAAGAAGAGGACGATGGGGATGATGGCGATGACGCCCATGTCACCAAAGGTGGACTCGAGCTGGTGGGAGGCGCACCACAGGGCGATGGTGGCAACGGTGACGGCCGAGACGAACCACTGGAGACCGGTGAAGGGGTCGCGGACCGGACGGATGGGCACGATGGTGGTGCCTCGGCCGGGTTGGAAAGTGACAAGCAGGAGAACCCAGATGAGGGTGATGGAAATAACGCCGACGGGAATCACGATGAAGAACCATTGGCCCCATGTTGGCGGTGGCTCCATGATGCTGATGGCGACGACGTTTTGGGGCGAGGCAATGGGGGAGAGCATCCCGCCAATGTTGGACGCAAGGGCAATGCCAATGATGACGGCCTTGGACATGTTAGAGCCGGCAGGTAGATTGCGCAGCATGGGCTATTGAAGGTGAGCAAGTTGCCAGAGTCGATTTCAAGAAAAGGGGGCTGGTAGCATACCTCGATAATACCAAAGCAGAGCACTGGGGCGGCGACGTTGCTGATCAGCATACTTGCGACCGCCGCCACGGCCATGTTGGCAACGAGAACAGTCCTTGGCTGCGTCCCTGCTTTACTGAGCACAAAGGTGGCAATTCTTTTGTCAATGCTGCACTTGGACAGTGCCGCAGCAAGGGTGAAGCCGCCCAGCAGCAACATGATGACCGGCGTCCACATGGCTGAGAAGACAACCGAAGTAGCTTCCTTCGAGCCGAGCCTGTTGTGCGGCACATCCTTGTCGCGGAAGACCCTCAACACAACGCAGAGGAACGGGATGATGAGGGATGTCACGAATAGGGGTATGACTTCCGTCGCCCACATGAGACTGACGAGCACCAGCAGAGCGAGGCAGTTCTGTTGCTCGGGCTTCTTCATGATGGGTATGAAAAGAAGGGTGAAGAAAAGGGAGATGATGAGAATGAGGTTCAGCATCGTGGTGCTGAGCAGCCATGGCGGGCAGGTAATGCGCCCTAATGGTGTGACAATCTCCTTCATTGGCAGAATGAAGTCTTCGTCACCTTGGAGCCGTGTTTTCGTAGGGTCGCCGTCGATTCCAAGCAGGGTGTGGCCAAGGCTAGCAGCCTCAGCACGCCTCTCCAGGCCGATGAGATCTCTCCAGACGGTGTTTCGCTCCCACACGACGTGTTCTCGCAGATGGGAACGAAGGTCTCGTTTTGCCAGATCCTCGTCTCCGTTAGTGATGATAGCGGTGTACGCCTTGACCATTTTGGAAATATTATCCTCCAAGATCTTGGCCGACTCTTCTTTGAAGGGATAAGCCGTGTCCACTGCAGCATCCATGTACTTGGGTCGCAGCTGCCGGTCAATGATCTTGTCGAATTTCTTGAGAACCTTGCTGAATCCCGTCCTGTTCAGTTGCACGTAGGACTTGAGCTCGCAGAGCTGAACGTAAAGCGTGATAATTCGCTTCTTGAGCATGATGCCTGACGAAAATGCTGCAGCCTGCTCAGCGTAATCCTCGAAAGTAACGCTGTACCGACGTGAGCGTGTCAAGTCAGTCGAGGCCGTCATGTCGGTTGACGCGAACATGTGGCTCGGTATGCTCTTACGCCTCCCGAAGCTCGAGCTTCTCCTCCTCTTAGTAAGGCCGGTAGTCTCATCTCCGTCGTCGTCACTATCCTCTACCCCGTCGTCCGTAGACCGTTGGCTCCGGCCGCTTTGGCTTCGGGGTCGCGGAGCGCGCGCAGGTGCCCCATCGCTGCCGCGGGTAGGCGGTCGCAGCTCACCGCCGGTTTCTGGGTCTGCCTCAAAGTCGCCGACATCGCGCAGGAGAAGTTGTACCTCGTCAATCAGCTCCTTCTCTTTGACAACGTAGAAAGACGATATCTTTTCTAGTTCGACATCGAGGGCGCGGGTGAAGACGGTTTCAGGGTCATCTTGAATCAGAGGGCGCGATTCGGCGTCACCAGTGGCGGGGAGATGGATGGCCTTCTCGAGTTGGTAGATTCTAGACGCGGATTGTCAGTGTTCGGTTCCAAGGGGGGTCGAGGCGGCGGGGTGCTTACAGCTTCTTGAGGTTGCTGTACGCGATGTAGTGGCTGCTCCAATCCGGAACGGCATTGAACTGGAGACTGTGCGAGAACTTCATCTCGTCCTGTTCCTCGAGCCAGCGGCGCTTTGCGGCTCTCTTTTCCTGATGTCTATGCTCGCGCTCGTGGCGTGGATCGTGGTTGGGGTATGCAACAAGTTCGAATTCGGCTTCGTCGGCGGCTGGTGGTGCGTTTCTGACTCTCCCTCCCCTGTCCGGAGTGCGCTCGCGATCTGAGGTTTGGCGAGAGGAGGGGTTCCGAATGTGAATTGGAGGAGTTATGGTTGCTGCTTAGCCTTGCGGCGAAGACGGATTGCGCAGACTCCAATCCTCCTGGTGAGGCTTTCAGCTCCCAGTAGGTTCCTTGGAAGGTGCGTCAAGTGAGGTACCCCACGCACGTGGGCGGGTCGTGCTGGATACACCAGGGACTATCTCAGACACAAACTACACTTCGCTATATTGCAGCAAGACGAAAGATTATTTTCCCCAGAAAACGTCATGATTTATTCAAGAAGCAGTATTTTATATTGTAATAAGTTCAAGTCCTCTGAGTCCTGTTTCGTAGGACAGCGTGTCAACCAGTTTTGCTGCCTCATGTTACGTAACAAAGTCTTCGACGAAACTAATGCAGGCTCGGCAGGCGACGATAACCAGGGCCGCTTGACTCGGAGTCGGGACGCCACACCACACCGCACAGCTGTGGGCCAATCCCTAAGGCTAATTGGTATCGAACACCATGGACCTTCGTTGGACTCGACGGGTGTCAGCCATCTGAGTTGATGGTAGCTAATTCGAAAGCGAAAAGTGTCATACCTACTGGACAGCTTCCATTTCCAACTAGTAGACGGTCAGCCAGGGACTGTGCCGCCGTTCCTCAACTCCATTGTTAAGCAGGACGGGACCGCGGAGACTGGCAAAACAATACCGCAAAAACATACATACAACACCCGGGATTCGCTGGTCGTCACCGACCCAACTACTGATCCGGCCCTCACTGGTTTATCGATGGGAGAGCGGACGGGATCCCGAGTTCTCTAGTGGGTATGGTCGTATGTGGAAGTTGTCGTTGCCGGAGGTGCTGATATATCGGTGGCAAGCTCTGGTGTCACAGAGCCCGAAGTGAGACAAACACAAGGCCAAACTCTCCGTATTGTCTGGCAAAAGACTGTGCTTTCACTTAGGGAAAGACAGACGCCAGAGGGAACAACGGGCCCAAGTTTCTTCCCGGCTACTAAGAGGACAAATCAAGCTGCTCTCCTATGCTGCCGGTTGCCCGCCAGTTGCATTCTCGACAGAAGAACCTTGATGGCCAGGAATGCGGTTCACTGACTGCCCCAAGGCTTGGATGGTTTTCTGGTTTGGCAACAAACATGTGCTCCTGGTAGAATCAATGTCATTCTCACATATTTCTGTGCGTTCATCATGAAAGGTTGATGGAAAGACGAAACATTCGCAACTGGTGATCCCACGCCTGTCGAGCATCGAAGGGGTGGCCTGAACCCTAACCCTCTAAGAAGCGGCCCCACCATCTGACCCAGCTCGGCACCAGCTCCCGATGCCCCCAATGCCGTCATCTTCGCTAGGTACCTATCACCAAAGCACGCTCTGCGATCCCGCGTCACCGACCGATACGCCCGCGACTACGGATCACTCCATCCACAGCTTCTAATGCATCCAGAATCGCGATAAAAGCCTCTCAACGCCGGGGCTGGGCATCGCCATGCTCTCCGCATTCACAGCTCGACCGATCATCGAGCTCAGGCAGCGGGACAAGTCCAAGATCGAGTCCATCCTCGCCTACCGCGATCGCGTCCTCGTCGGCCTCAACACCGGCGCCCTCCGCATCTACCGCCTCAACGAGCCCCCCGCCCCTCTGCCCCCCACCAAGACCTCCACCGGCGACTCCTCCCTCGCCCCATCCCAAGCCGACACCTCCACCACCTCCGAATCAGCTGCAACAGCAACCTCCTCCAATGCCGCCGACAACAACCACTCCACGGCGCCGGCCGCCGAGCCCGCCGTCAAGCCCACCGACCTCCTCCGCGAAGTCGAGCGCTTCTCCACCCGCGCCGTCGAACAGCTCGCCATCATAAAAGAAGCCAGCACCCTCGTCTCCCTCTCCAACTACGCCGTCTCCCTCCACGACATCAACACCTTCGAGCCCATCGAGGCGCCCCTCGCCCGCACGAGGAACGCCTCCGTTTTCGCCGTCACGAGCAATGTCCTGAAGGACCCCATGACGGGCATCCCGGAGATCATCTCCCGGTTGGCCGTGGCGGTGAAGCGCAGGCTGTTGCTGTGGTCGTGGCACGAGAGCGAGCTGTCGCAGGATGTCACGGAGATTGTGCTGGCGGAGGCGATCCGGACGATTACGTGGGCGAATGCGACGAAGGTGGTGTGTGGAATGAATGGGGGGTATGTCATGGTTGATGTGGAGACGGGCAGTGTTGAGGATATCGTGGGACAGGGGGCGGTCGGGGGAGTGGCGGGTGGACAGGCGAAGTTCGGGGCGGTGAGTGCGGCGGGGATGGGGTATATGGTGCTGGGAGGGTCGACGCCGAAGCCGTTGTCGGCGAAGCTTGGGGAGGGGGAGCTGCTGCTGGCGAAGGATATCAATACTTTGTTTATTGATGACTCGGGGAAGGCGCTTGAGAAACGCCAGGTTCCGTGGATGTCGGCGCCGGATGGGATTGGGTACAGCTACCCGTATATGCTGGCGCTGCAGCATCCGACAAAAGGGAGTTTGGAGGTGCGGAACCCGGAGACGTTGAGCCTTTTGCAGACGATCAACCTGCCTGCTGCAGCAGCGCTTCACTTTACACCACCGACTTCGAGCTTGGCGCACGCTGGAAAGGGGTTTTATGTCTTGAGTGAGCGGGTTGTTTGGAAGATGGACGCTACGGATTACGATTCCCAGATCGAGGAGCTGATTGGGAGCGGGAAGTTCGACGAGGCAATCAGTGTCTTGGGCATGTTGGAGGATGCATTGTTGAAGAACAAGACACAGACGATGCGCGAGGTCAAGATGCTCAAGGCAGAGCTGCTGTTCAGGCAGAAGAAGTATCGCGAGTCGATGGATCTGTTCAACGAGGATGAGGTGCATGCTCCTCCAGAGCGGGTGCTGAAGCTGTTCCCAAGGGTTATCGCTGGCGATCTTGCTGGTGTGGAGGAAGAGAAGGACAGCAGCGATTCCGATCACGAGGAGCACAGCCCGAAAACAAACGGCGATGCGGCGCAGAAAACAGATGCTGCTGCTCTTGAGCCTCAGGTTGCGTCGCCACCAAGGGCTGGCGGCTTTACCAAGTATCTCATGGGCCATCGCAAACTCAACCCAGAAACGGCATCCATTGCGTCCTCCAAGAGGGCCTCCGATACCGACGACACTGCTAGTATCAGGGGAGTGAAGGCCGGCGAAGAGCAGACACAGGAGGAAAAAGATCTCATGGCGTCCGTCCAGGAGCTCAGCGGCTACCTTGTAGGCGCAAGGACGAGGCTCCAACGGGTGCTCGATCCAGCAACTGGAAAGTTGAGGCCGAGAAAGACACAAAGCGGTTCCACCGAGGAGGCCTTCAAGACGCTGTTAACCTCGTCTAGGGAGGAGAGCGACGAGCAACTGGAGGCTGAACTCCAAAGCACCTTCAAAATTCTTGATACCGCCCTGTTCCGCACTTACATGTTCTCCCGCCCAACCTTGGCCAGCTCCCTGTTCCGCATCCCCAACTTCTGCGACCCCGAAGTCGTCAACGAGAGGCTAGTGGAGCACAACCGCTTCACCGAGCTTGTCGACTTTTTCTACGGGAAGAAGCTTCACAAGCAGGCTCTCGAGCTACTCCGACGATTCGGATCCCCCGACCAGCCCGACGACGCTGCACCCACATTGCACGGCCCACAACGGACAGTCGCGTATCTCCAAGGGTTGCCGCCAGATATGATCGACGTTATCCTGGAGTTCTCCGACTGGACGTTGAGGAAGGATCCCAAACTGGCCATGGAAGTGTTCTTGGCCGACTCGGAGAATGCAGAGACGCTGCCGCGGGAGAAGGTTGTCCGGTTTCTCGGGGGAATCGATTCGGCTCTTGAGACTGAGTACCTGGAACATATCATTATGGAACTCAACGACATGACGCCGGATTTCCATAACCGGTTGGTGGAACTGCTTATCACGCGGCTCATCAGCATGGAGCAAGGGGAGAAGTGGGATGACCTGATGGAGCGGCTGTTGCGCTTCCTGCAGCAGACTTGGCAGGGGAGTAGACAGTACGGCCTCCTCACGGCGTTCAACTTGATACCAAAGACAGGTATGTGTCTGTCTTGTGACGTTTATGCTTGAATATGTCGCTGACGTTCTCGGTATAGATTCCCGGTTTTACGAGGCACAGGCCGTTGTGCTTAGCAACATGGGGAGCCACAAGCAGGCTTTGGAGATTTACGTCTTCAAGATGCAAGACTACGCGAAAGCAGAAGAGTAAGTGCTGGAGAGCCAAATCATCCTTTCCATGTGCTGATCGAATATGACTAGATACTGCAATCGCATCCACAAGGCAGGAGACGCACACACAGCCTCGCCATCGCAAACCACCCCTGGTGGCACCGAGGACCCAGAAGACGCCAAGCCATCCATCTACCACACCCTCCTATCCCTCTACCTCACTCCACCGCCTCCACACGAGCGAAACCTCGGGCCAGCACTCAGCCTCCTTTCCAAACACGGCTCCCGTCTCCCAGCCAGATCCACGCTCTCCCTGGTTCCCGACTCGCTGCCCGTTGCGGAGCTTGAATCTTACTTCCGCGGCCGCATGCGCAGCGCCAACAGCGTAGTTAATGAGACACGCGTGGTTGCTGGCTTGCGCAAGACCGGACTCGTGGCCAGCCAGGCCCTCCTTCTGCTCGGCGACGGCGTCCCTGGCGGCCAGGCTGGCAGAAACAGACGGGTGGTTGTCAGCGAGGAGCGCGTCTGCGGTGTGTGCCATAAGCGAATTGGCGGAAGCGTCGTCGCTGTGCTACCCGACAACGCTGTGGTGCATTATGGCTGTTTGAATAGAGCCAAGACAGGCGAAGGGGGGAGTTCGTATAAGTCGGCGCAGGTGGGGTCCTGGGGGAGGAGTATCAAGAGCTAGGGGGGAGGGGAACGTTTGTTTCTGGATTGGAATTGGCGATGTTGTGTTGCGTTTGTATGATGCTAAGCAGGCGGAAGTTGAGTTGGCATGCAGAATAACTGAATACCCACTTGTATCATCGATAATAGACGGACGAGGTTGTGGCTTGCTTGGCTGGTCCTGATTCGCTGGCGGATGTGATGTGAAGTCTAGTCCTCGTCTTCCTGCATCTCCTCGCCGTAGTTCTCCTCGTCTTTGGAGTCGGCTGGGGCCGAGGCGGCGAGGTTGTCTTGCTCCATCCGGGCGGTGAGCTCCTTGTTTACTTGCTCCTGAACGGTGGTGACTGAGGCCCGGAGACGCTGGAGGTAGTCGCTTTTGCTGGTGACGGGGGGGAGTGTGGTGGAGGGTGCTTCTAGAGGGGATGTAATGGTGAAGGAGGCATTGCAGGAGGTGGAGGTGTAGGTTGCTGAGAGGGTGAGGGGCGAGGAGGTGGTTTGGTTGTTGTTGGGTTGGGCGGCCATTGTAAAGGAGGGGTCGAGGCTGTGACCTGACTGGGTTTTGGCGGGGTGATGATGGTGATTTTTTGAGATGTGGTGACAAGGCGGGGCAGGGGTTTGCGTGGTGACTGCGAGGTTTATGGGTAACTTGTATGGTGTGTTGCTTCAGTCTGAAGGAGTCTAGATGTTGGTAATTGCGAATTTATGACGGCGAGCTAGCTTTGGAGTTCTTTGAGATGTCTAAGTTGGTTGATGAGTTTCTTATCTGGTTCCGAGAGAGTGGGATGGGCGGGCCCCACTGGGCGCGGGCCAGGCGGCAGGGGTGATCAATCAGAGGGCGGGATGCAAGATGGCAACCGCAAGCATCGCAACCCTGATGTCCTCGACATCCTGACATCCTGACATCGTGCCGCCGCCTGAATCTGTCTCCTTGAATTGGCCATCGTTTTTCTCATCTGCAGCAATAAACGCATTTCGATGCCTGGCTAGAGCGCCTCGCAGGCCCGCAGACACCGCGATGTGAATTCGAAACACGCAAGGACGATGCAGCCGACCAGACCCACGCCGAGAGCCCCAGGGAGCTTCTCGCCCCTGCCCACCTTGGGGGGCTCTGACATGTCACGCAACCTCAACTTGACGATTCCCAAGGCTCGAGCCGCGTCCACGCACACTCCCGAGGGGCAGGCTCCCTCTCCCGCGACCCCGATCTACGCTAGCTTCACCTCGCATAGCAACGGCAGCTCGAGCAGCCTGCACAACTTCTCACGCCCGAACTTGTCGACTGCCGTCTCCGCCGCCCGAAGCGTCGCCGGGACCCATTCGCCGAGCGATGCGCGCAACGCCTCGCCATTGAGCAGACCTGCGATCTCGCCTTCGTCGTCGACTTTCCGTGGCCACTCGCGGAAGCACTCGCAGAACGCTGGCATGTTCGAGCCCACCCTTCCCTCCACGAGCACGTCAAACCTCTCGCAGGTCGGCATGGCGCACTCCTCCCCGAAGCTTGCCCCGGCGCAGCCGCAGCGCCGCGAAATGTCGGCAAGTCAGATCGCTGCGCAGGCAGCTGTCATGCAACACCAGAGCCAGCAGCAACAGGTTCATCAGCAGCAGCAAATTCAGCAAGCGCAATTGCAACTACAACATGCGCGCCAGAGGTCACAGACGGTTCCGGCGCCAGGGGCGGAGTACGAGCAGCCACCCCTCACGAATAAGCGCACCAGCGGGGGGGCGGGACCATTGAGCCCCCCTGTGTTGAGTCTGACAGAAGCGAGCGCCCCAAGGGAGAGCGGGTTTGGGAACCAAGGGTATCACAATGGGTTGGTGGGTAACCACACTCTTGCCGCGACGGCGGCCGCCAACATCGTCTTTCCAAGATCCGGACAATCCTCACCTGGCCTCACCTCGCAGTCCTCGGTCTCCTCGTCCTCTTCCATGCCGCCCCCGGCTTTGCCTCCTCCAGTGCCGGAGAAACCGGCCAAGTCTGAGAAGTCAAAGGTCAAGCTGTTCTCCCGGCCCGCCATGAAGATTGGTGTGAAGGGTGATACCAAAGAAAAGCCGCTGCCCAGTCCGGCCAAGATTGGGCACCCGTTTGGAAACCTCCAGCGCGGGAATTTCAGCACAACCAGTCTGGATTCCTCTTCGCAGTCGTTTTACAGCCTCCAAAACTCGTCCACAGCGACGATTCGACCGGTCGACACCTCTGCCGTAGAAAAGGAGGTCAAGGAGAAGGAGAAGAAGCACCACTTTCTCTCACGCCAAAAGCACAAGCTCAAGGAGGATTACCATCTTCCGTTGTCGTCAGCTTCGAGCAACTCCAGGCCCAGTGACCCAAGCGCCCCAAGCAGTCTTTATAACTTCAATCTCCCGCCAAGCCCAGGGCCCAACAGCACCAGCTTCAAGAGCATGTCTGGTCTTGACTTGCGCCATGGCGGACGCGCTCTCCGTGAGAAGAAGAAGGAAGAGAGACTATTCGACGATGCGGCGTCTACCATTGTGGGCAGTGAGTGGCCGGGTCCCAGCAGCGTCAGCTCAGCATCTGGGCCGCTTGCTTCGTCGGTGTATCACGAACCTTTTGACAGTGGCAAGTTTGGCCTCAACAACATGATGCTGGATGATGCCTGGCCATACTTGAAGGCGAAGTTGCTCGTGGTCTTTGAAGCGGAAGACCTACGAGTTCCCGTCGAGGATCTGAATCGGGTTGTCTCGATGCATATTCAGTACTGCATCAACCGCAGGAGTCCAAATATCATCGTGGATGACCTGAGGGAGCTGTTGGCTACCGGATTCTCGAGCCTTGATCAGACCCTTCGCAAGACCTCCGAAGACAGGTTGATCCCGTCTCTTGTTGAGCTGTGGATGTTCACATTCACTGGTATCTTGCCATATCTACAAGCTGTCTTCCTACCCCTGGATCTGGAATTCTCAGGAAGCGGTTCACTCATGACGACAGAGCAAGCCCGCGACTTTTGGGGTGGCATCCCATCTACTCACTCGCCAGTGGAGACTCCTACGAGTCTAAGCTCTGGTCATGGCCACGGACAGGGCGTCAACGTCTCTCCAGCTTCTTCCGTCCTCGAGGTTCGGCGCCTCGTCTTATTATCCTTCCGGGACATTGTTATCTTGCCGCGCTATGAAACGCTAAAGGCGATGTTCTCACGCCTGTCCCTGGAGTTTCTCCCCCAAGCCCTCGCCTCTATGGCCTTGACGTCACCAGTGACCGTCCCATCGCCAATGTTCGGCAGCCAGGGTCAAGGGCAATTCCAACAACTCTACTCCACATCTCCGGCCGAGTCCTCACAGGGCTCCTTCAGTCTCAACAACGTCAACAGTGCCCCGGGCGGCTACCCCCGCCCAAACACTGCCATGTCCCTCGACCCCTCCGTCTCCAGCTTTCACAGCGCCGGCAGCACCCTCCTCGGCGACGGCCCCGGCAGCGGAAACCGCAGCCGCGCCATCAGCAACGTCAGCTACGGCAGCGACAACACTCGCCCTTACACTCCCAACAGCCTCTACGCACTCGGCGCCTCCGTGCCGAGTTTCACCGGGAACAATCCCCCCGGCGGTGCAAACCCCACCGCCACTAGCAGCGGCAGTCTTCGCGAGCAGAACGTCGAGGGCTCCAAGCAAGTCACCGAGATGGTCGGTCGCATGTTGCAGTGCATGAGCGTCTTGGCCTCTGTGGGCCACGTTCCAGGCGCGCCGCCATCTGGGATCTCTGCTGGCGGCAGTAATGCCGCTGCCGCCGCCGCAGGCGATGAGGGTAACCAGAAGATTGAGGAACTTAATAAGCTCTTGAAGCTAAACTGGCTCGGGCGTGGTCGGACGGGGAGGAATAGACGCGGTATTGTTGGAGGGCGCGTCAAGAGGGGGGCGATATTGCCGCCGCCGTTGATGGCGGGGCTGTCGAATACGTCGTCTAGCACTGGGGGCGTGGCATTGGGAGGGGGTTCGTCCTCGGCGAGTGTGAGGGAGGAGAAATAGATATGGATGGGGCCTGTTTTGTGTATGCGTGTGTTTTGCGATGAGGGCACTGTATTACCTATCTTTGCTGTTCTTGGCTTTCGCGAGAGTTGGAACATGGGCTGGGTGGGAGATGCTGAGGGCTTCACGATGTTTGGATTGGCATGGTGTTGGTTGTGTACTGATTGTACTTTATGATCGGGCGGTTACGGTCCTCAAAAAGGGTGATGACGATTTAGGCGCACGGTTTTGTGATGACTGGCATTTGTAGTGAGATGGAATATATCGAGAAAGGATACACGGGATGAGTTTTATGGGAAGCGCATCTCGTCTTGATTAAGTGCCAATGTATACGAATATGTGTGATGGGTGCCTGTTATGATTGGACTTGACTCGGATACATGGGTTGGTGAATCGCGCTGACCGACGAAAAGCGGGCGATGAGATGCACACGGTGAGTGGACGACATGTAGCTGCACGACAACAGGTTCTAGGAACATTGCACGAGACAGCAGATGGAGGTCAAGGATGCATTTTCTATCTAGGATATTATGTACCATGGAAGAGATCCTGCTGTTGCTGTTAGCAGCTGACTCGTCTCGAAGCATGACAAGAACAAGTGTGTGAGATCCAATCAGACATCCAAGGAAGGTATTCTCCCTCATCTGTCCCAAGAATAGGCTCGTATGGGACTCGAGTGGAAACTGCGAATGTAGGAAAAAGTTTCATCATAGGATTGAGGGTGCGTGTGCTGTGAAGAAAAATGTTACTGACCTTGAAGAGGATGATGTGCGCGAGATGCTGCGAGAGTTAATAGAAAGGGAAGAGGCGAGCTTTTGTATGCGTTTGCCAGCAGATGACAGAACGCGGCTCTGAGCAGAGTTTTCGAAGCAGGTGGAGCAATATCTGAGTTTTCTGTTAGCAAGGTTGCCAGGACATCGAGGCAAACGCGCCAACAAAAAAAAACGCCACAAGATTCATCAAAATGATGATGTTCCGCTTCGTCAGACAAAAATACTGGCAAGTAGCAGGCCCCTCCCCGTAGGAAGGGAGCCCGGACAGACTAGCTTTCGTTCATGGTCGAATCAGTTGGGAAAAGAAGACATGTTCAAATAGTTGTCATCATCCAAAAGCGGAACGGAAGGGAGGCGTGAGTGCGTTTGCGAAAGAGGAGGATTGGCTTACCCGTTGTGCTGCCAATGGCACCTGCTGAACACGGCTCTGCCGCCTCGCAACTCGCTCGTTTGCAACGCAGAGATCGAGCAAACCGAGAATACAGGGGTCGAATTAGACAGCGCCTGCGAATTCTCGGTTCGCCAGTTCGTGCGTGGGAAGCCAGAGGAGCGAAGTTGGTGAGGCGGGCAGAGCGTGGCAGTTGTTGTCGAGAATGGAAGGAGAGGAAGAAGATGCGGCTCAACTTGACGTTGAATATATACTTTGAGAACCCGTGGTATCGATAAGAAATGAAAATTCGGGCTGCTGGATCCACAGGAGCACAGCCTCAGGCAGCAATATTTGATTTCCCCACTTTCAACCATCAGTAAAATTTGACGGGTCGCGACATCTGACAACAGCCGCCGGTACCATCTTAAGCAGTTTTCGGACCGGAAAAACATGCTCCAGCCCCCTTATCTGCATTTGATGGATGAATGACCTGCAAAAGATCGCACAGGCGGGAGAGGATTTGCTGGCGGGAGCCAAGACTCCTGCTTGATCGACCGCTTCGCACGCCTGACCCTGACCCCCCCGATTTTCGCGAGAAAGGGGACTTCGCAACCTCCCGCCCGATCTCATGTTGCAGAGGTGAAAAAACTTGGGGCCCCAGGACCGGTTTTTTCATTTCCTTCTTAAGCGCATCTATTGTTGCACAGGCTTGTACCAGCCCTGGCAATAATAGTCGACGGCGGCAAAATCTTTTGACGTGCCCGCTGCGATCAGCTTTCAATCGGGCAACTTTTCGCTCGCTCCCCCCGTCGCTGGGCTCTCGCCTCCAACAAGCCCCAACCCCGTCCTAAAACTCCACAGCCCGCAATCCACCACCTCGGACCACGACACGTCGCCGCCGCAGCATCACTCTCCTGTCGCCCTGGCCACGCCTGACAAATCGGACGCCCAATACTTTCCCTCTGCGCTGTTTGATTATCTGTCTGTGTATTACTGAGTCCTTGGCGTTGCTGTTTTCTCCTGGTTTCCAACTCGGCTCGCCCGTTTTTCCACGCTCGTCGCGCGACGATCCCTCCTGCTGGCGATATCGGGCTCGACGCGGCAATCGCATTCGCTCTGGTCTTTCGCGACTCCAAACACACGACGTCTCGCTTCCCGAGCCACGGCTGCCGACTTTCCTGGCACGCGTGCGCGCGCTCCGCGTAGTCACTTCCGTCGGCCCTCTGCGGCAAACCAGATCTGTCGCGACAAACGCCAAGTCTCGCATGCGATAGCGCGGAGGTGCTCACGTCGATATCCACGTCGTGGGTAGTCGACAGCCCCGGAGATGATGGCTAGTATGGGCCCGTCCTTTCCGCCGCACCCCGGCGGAATGCAGCAACACCCGGGCGCCCCGCCCGGCCACCCCATGGCTCCCGGGATGGCTCACAACCCGAGTCAGCCCGGCGGCGCCCCCGGAATGCCACAACATCTGGTAGGGCACATGGGAGTTTCGGGGCCGGGGCCCCAGATCAACCCTGCCGCCCTCATGGGTGGCATGCCACCAGGTGCTGGCAACCCGAACGCCCACGCCATGCAGCACCTGAACCCGGCGCAAGCCCAACAGATGTTCCATCAACAGCATATGTGTATGTCCCCTCTAATCTTGCGATGGATGAATGCACGCCATCGCATTGCGCAAAATGTACTAATTCGAATGACCAGTCTCGAACAACCCGGCGATGCATCAACAGCAGCAGCAGATGAGGCTGCAACAATTACAACAGCAGCAACAAGCGCGGCAGGCCCTGATGGCCACACAGGCTGCGTATGGGGGTATGAACATGCCCATTGGTATTCCAATGAACGGCATGAATCCTGCGCAGTTCGCAGCGCTGAGAAACCGAATGCCGGTACATATCCCCTCCCATCTCCACCAGGCACAGCTCGCTCAACAACAGCAGGTTCAAAACATGAACGTAAGCCAAACCATGGCCGCATTGCGGACCGCAATGTGACACTCGTAGGTTGTTTTCGTAGGCATGTGCTAACTTGGTTGTTCCAGCCGAATTTGGTTGCGCAGCAAATCGCCCTGCAGCAACAGCAGCAGATCCAGCTTGGCCAGCAAGGAGGAAATCCCAACCAGCATCCCGGCATGGGTCCTCAGCAGCACATGAACATGCAGCAAGCCCAGCAACTCGCTGCTCTTCAGGCCCAGCAGGCTCAGGCCCAAGCACAGGCCGCGGCACAAGCCCAGCAGCAACAGGCTCAGCAACAAGCCCAGCAGCAGCAACACCAACAACAGCAACAGCAGCAAGCCCAGCAGCAGCAGGCCCAGCAGCAGCAGCAGCAGCAGCAACAACAGCAGCAACAGCAGCAGCAGCAGGCGGCGGCGCAACAGCAGCAACAACAAGGCCCTGGCCAACCTCCACCGCAGCAACAGCCCCAACAGTCTCAGCAACAAATGGGACAAGCGCAGCAGCAAGGCCCCCAACAGCAACAAGGACAAGTCGGCCCCGGAGCCAACGGGCCAGCGCAGAATCAGGGGCCGAGCCAGGGCCCAACACCACAGCCGAATGCCCAGCAACAACCTCAAGCTCCTCCGCAGACGCCTCAAACCACCCAGGCACAGCAGGCTCAGCTTGTCGCTCAGGCCCAAGCACAGCAGCAACAGCAGCAACAGGCACAAAACGCGGGTGTCGCCTCCCTCATGCAGCAGCAGCAGGCTCAGCAACAAGCTCAGCAGCAACTTCACCAAAAGAGCATGAACATGAAGGGCATGTTCCTGTTGAAGTTGATGCAGTTCAGCGAGCATTTGAGTGGGTTTACTGTGAGTCTTTCTCCTTGGTGACAATTTCCTCAGCTACTGACAGAACTTCCATGTAGAAGAACAAGGACGGCCTCGATTACTGGAACAACTTTGTTCAGCAATTCTTCTCTCATAAGGGTATTTTCAGGCACTCTATTCTCTGCAAGGAAGGGGAAGCACAAACCGAAAAGCAGTACGAACTGTCTTATCCTTCCCTCGCCCGCTACTTTTACACCCATTTTGAGAGCCAAGTCAAGACGATACAGCTCGTTCTTGACAAAGGGATAACGGATCGGCCCCTCCCCAACGACTGCCACTTCATTGAAAACAGCAAGGCCAGCTTGGTGTATTGGTTTGATAGCGGCTCCCACGTAAGCTCCCAAGTCTTCAACAAGTTTGGATGAGAGGTCATGCTAATGTATCCAACCAGTTGGTCAGCACCGGCATCCTTCGTGCTCAGTTTGACAGTGATCAAAAATTCGAACTTCTCGAGTTCCATACGACCAGCCATGAAGAGTACATCTCGAGAGATGTCGTGATCCAGGCAGCAAGGCCCCTTCATAACTGGACGAAAGAATGGCGGCAACTCAACTCACAGGATGGGACACACTCGCCCGAGATGAGCAATAAGAAGAAGGCCAAACCTTACAGGTGTCCGGCGAACCCACCCCCGGATTTCGATCTACCCCAGCCATCCGTCAAGCTCGGCATGGGGGTGACCCATGCTGTTCATCAATTCCTCGAGGTAAGACTCCCCCATACACGCGTTTGAGCTTTTGCTGATCACCCCCACAGATTGTGGAGATCATGGGCCAGATGAGCCCACTCTTCAACTATGTACAACAACATCCTGGGCTTGCTCCTTACTCTGCTCTTGAGCAATACGTCAACCACATCAACAGCTCAGGCCAGGGGGCGAATGGCCAGAGCATGCCACAAGGGGGTCCGCGAACGCCCAGTTTCAACCAGTTCCCAGTTGGTGCCAGCCCGGCGATGCCGAATCAAATGCTACCAGGAAGCCCGCATATTGGGAGCCCAGCCCCGGGACAAATGCAGGCACCTGGTATGCAGCTGCAGGCAAGCCAGCAAGGGACCAGTTCCAGTGGGCCCAGCGCGAACACGTCACCTTCTCAGAATAACAAACGTAGAAGGGCTTCGGCTGTGAAGACAGAAGACGATACCCCTGCATCGGCCCCTACGCCTGGCACTGTTGGCACCCCCCAGATGAACGGAGTCCCAGCCAAAGGAAAGCAACCTCCCACGCCAAGGATGAACAAGAGGATGAAGACGAATCCCCCATGAAGCACGGCTCTTTTCAACAAGAGACTTTTCTTGCAGGGTCCATGAGCGCGATGGTGTTGCGGAGTCTGGCTGTTGTTGTTTTTATTTTACGGTGTTTGACGGCATGACGGATCTTTCTTCATTAATTGGTTGGTTTGGTTTACATATTGGGGCGGCGAAGCATCTGGAATCGGACCCTGCATATACCCAATCTCGCATCGAGCTTGCTGCAAAGAGGAATAGGAGGCGACGATCTCTTGTCAGCATAGTCTTGTCAGCCCCGCTCGCACTTCATCGACCACAAAGGGAGGATGCTCTAGACTTGGGTAGGCCAATGTGGTGGGGAGGCTGCTCTTCATACTCGTGGTCATGATGAAATGGCGTCGGGAGAGGCCTAGTTTCCTGAGTGCTGGTGATGCAGCTGAAAGGGGAAAAGGCGGACAAGAGAAAAGAAACGTGGAGAAAAACAACCAAAGAGAAGTGGAGGGGGCAGACAGGGTTTCCTCTTGATGTTCCTCCCACGCAAGCGGAGCGGGTCGAAGCGTCAGGATGAAGACGGGTGTTCTCTTTTAATAGGCAAGCTGGCAAGACAGGACAGGATCAGGTGGATGTTGAGACAAGCAATCTTTCGAAGCTCTGGTTGAGGAGTTCGGAGCGTCTGTAAAATTAGTTCATGCCGGAGGGCTCGGTTTCGTGTCTCTAGCTTTCTGTTTGATCATATTGGCCGTTGGAATCAACAATACGTCTACACACTTTGCTTCTTCGTCTGTGGTTGGCCTTGAGGGATCGATAAGAGAGGGGGGAAGGGCATTTGGATACCGGCTCTTATTGTCTCCTTTCTCTTTTTCTCTCTTCATTCCAAATGTAAACATTCCCTGGACATTGAGGTTTGGTGCCGGAAAACGGAGGCGCGATGATGCAGAAGAGACAAGTTTGCAGCATGTATTCTCATAGGCTGTTTGACTCATCGAGGTGATTATGAAGTTTTATTGTTGAGGACAAAGAGCAACCGTTGGTAATTGGATGGGACAAGGGACCCATAAGGGTGCAAGATGGACGCGCAGCAGCTGGCAACGATGTCGAAAGTTTGGGAAAAGTCGACAATCCTGTCTGCTTTGCATTCATGTAGAGAGGCGCATCGGCGATGGATAAGTCGCCGTGGGTGGATCACTCTGGCTTATTCAATCTGCGAGCACAGTGCCGACTCCGACGCAGGAGCCTAATCTCAATCAACGTTGCAAAGCACAGTGTGAGGTCGTGGACAGTAAGAGGACGCTGACGCTCAAAGAAATTCAAGGTTCAGGGACATCTTGCAACTCTCCGCCTGATAGTCATGCTCTCTAAAGAAGTCAAGCTCAGATGGGTCAACAGCAAACAGGTGGTAAGTTGCCGAATGTCTCTGTGGGGCCATTCCACCGACCGGACCGCTTCCTAGTTTCCCCATGGCGTCATAAGCCATCCACCTCCAGATTCATCGTAAGAGACCCCCCATCGTGACCAAAGCAAAAAGCACAAAGCCAAAAACATGGTACACGCAGAGTCCATCCAGTCCCCTCGATCAAATAATCTTCACTCAGGTGCCGAAAACGCCGTGTGGTCTAGGAAAGGGGGCCGAGGCCTGGTTCCGTCTGCCCGTGGACGATACCCATGACGTCGTGACTCAAGCTGACTCGAAGTCGCCAAAAGTGTTCTCTCCCGAGTAGGTGATGTAGAGGAATCTGGCGCGCAACATGTGGTTAGCCTGTGAACGCGATAAGGAAGCATCGGGTGCGAGGCCCAGCGGTAACGCCGGAAAGTCAAAAATGCAGGGCAAGGACTTACCCGTCCTCGTCTTTGTGCTCCTCGTAGATGCTGCTCATGAGCGCAGCAGTAGGAGGGAGAACTTCATCAACGAAGATGAAGATGGCCTTCTCCGGCGAAAGCTTAATTCGCTTACGGATAACGTAGACGAACTGGCCGACGGTGAGGTCTGCGGGGACAAGGTACTTCTTCTTGTCGATCGTGGCGATGTCGCTCTTCTCGACCTTCTCGCAAATAACCTGAGCGAAAGAGAACATGTCAGCTAGGCGCGATCGGTATTCGGAGATGGAGTGGTGGAGGAGGGGCGACGCCAAGGGTCGCGACTCCGAATGAGGAGCGGTGACCATCAGCGACCGGGGAGATTCAGCAAAGAGAAGCACTCACAGGAATCCGATCAGAGTACTTCTGCCGGATGCGCTCGGCCTCGGCCTTGCGCTTCTCGAAGGGGTGCTCGTCCTTGAACTTGCTGCGCATTTTGATGGTGAGCGGGATCGGTCAAGGGATCGTCTGCTTCTAGATGTAGTCAAGTCGATGTCGGAGAGCGATGCCTGCGTGCGAGGAGTCGGAAGAGGATGGTTAGCTGAAAAGACACTTTGAGGGAAGGTAGAAAAGGATGGGAAATGGAGAAAGCCAAATACCTTGTGCAGAAGTCTCTTGGTTGATGGTGGGAGGAGAGATGGATTACGCGGTTGCAGCCTTGAATGCCATGAGGGGTTGGCTGTTCACTGCTGGCCCGATTCGGCCTAGCTGAAAGTATCAGCTGCCTGCCCGGTGACTCGTTACTCGCACATCAGGTGAATTCACTAGCTAAATCAGGGGCGAGTGACACAGCGGACGGTATTTCTTGTTGTGTCAGTCACTGTGAGCCTGTCCAGGCCTTGCTAGATCTGTCGCAAGCCTTATCCCGGGTTTCCATGATGAAATCGAAGACATTCCTACCTTTTACGCCAGAGCTCAGGCCTTCAGGTCGATGTCTTATCGATGTTTCCAGGAGCCCTGAATGGCCGATAGTGAGTCACCCGGAACAAGAAATACCGACCAATCTGTGGAGGTCTCCAATGAGGCGCACTGCTGAGCGTCCTCAGTCCTCGGTCTCAGCCTTCCAACCCCACGTCCTACTGGAACTAGCATCCCTGCAGGCGGGTTGGCGGGGAGCCACCCACCGCGCTCTGAAGATCTGGGATGCCGCATTTTGCACCCAAATGGCAAACGCGGACTTGGCCCGATTGCGGGAGGTCCAGAATAATCCACTGCGCGTAGAGCTCTCGGCCGATTGTGATTTCGAGATCAGCCCAGCGGATCGCATTACACGCTGACCGGCCTAGCGGTCTCCATTCCGATTGACCGATCATCAACGGCCTGGCCCGGGCTCCTGAAAGGTGGAAGCTCCAACTGTGAAGGTGGCCTCATAAATCATCCGATTCATCCACCAAACCAAGGGCTACGCATTCGTGCAACTACGCCTGGCTGGACGTATATTAGAGCTCTCGAGCGATGGCTTCCAGGCGCCCCCTTCTTCGTCTTTTTGAACTGTCCAGGATACAAAGCCGATTGAACAATCCGTCGTGTCGCCGAACCCTGTCGAGCTTTTCTGCAAGCTCCGAAGCTTCCCAGCTCACGCCATTGGCGAGGTACTTGGGCGTAACAGCTCTGAGTCTCCTTATCGCAACACCCCTTTTCTACAAGACGGTATGCCTCCTCGAAGCCCAATTGATACCTCTAGGGGTCTCCATCCATGCTAACCATCGCGTTCCCGCTCCCCGCAGGCTGTCGACGAACCCCTCATGCTCGATGCGCTGTCGCTCGCAGAGCGCGACCAGCAAACCAAGCGGGCCGAAGAGATCACGAATGCCTCGCCCATGCGCCTTCGCATGGAGAAGTTCATCAAGGAGCAGCAGGTGGAGATTGTCCGGGCACTAGAGGCGATCGACGGCACAAAGTTCCGGGTGGACGAGTGGCAGCGCAAAGAGGGCGGCGGAGGCATCACCTGCGTCCTGCAGGAAGGCAAGGTGTTCGAGAAGGCCGGAGTCGGTGTCAGCGCCGTCTACGGCACCCTCCCCAAGGCGGCTATTCTCAAGATGCGCGCGAACCACAAGAACCTGGTCAACGGGGCGAACGAAATCCCCGAGAGCATCGAGTTCTTCGCCGCAGGCCTCAGCTTGATCTGTCACCCCCGGAACCCCATGGCGCCCACAATCCACCTGAACTACAGGTATTTCGAGACGGCCAACCCCGATGGATCGTCAGGCGCATGGTGGTTCGGCGGCGGCAGCGACCTGACGCCGAACTACCTCTTTGAGGAGGACGCCATCCTCTTCCACAAGTCTCTCAAAGACACCTGCGACGCCCACAACAAGGAGTTCTACCCCAAGTTCAAGAAGTGGTGCGACGAGTACTTCTACAACAAGCACAGAAGGGAAAGCCGCGGAATCGGCGGCATCTTCTTCGACGATCTGGACGAGTCCACAGCAGACAAGGAGAGCCTCTTCGCCTTCATCCAGGAGTCGCTCAAGAGCTTCGTGCCCACCTACACCACGATCATGAACAGGCGGAAGGACATGCCGTTCAACGAGAAAGAAAAGGAATGGCAGCAGATCCGCAGGGGCCGATACGTCGAGTTCAACCTGGTGCACGACCGCGGCACGGCGTTCGGCCTCAATACACCCGGCCCGAGGGTAGAGAGCATTCTCATGAGCATGCCCCTGACGGCAACATGGAAGTACATGTATGAGCCAGAACCGGGCAGCAGGGAAGAGAAGCTCGAAGAAGTGCTGCGGAATCCCAAAGAATGGGTGTAAAATCTTAGTTTCGAAACAAGTGTATATTATAAAAATCTAGAACATATTGAACCACAGAGATCAGGCGCACGTGCCTTGTGACAGTCTGTTGGGTCGTGATGTCTTGTCAGCCAGCCCTGATCACACGCAACTGGAGGCTGTCACGGGTCAGGGGCGGAGATTATGTAAGCCACGAACCATCCACCAGGGGCCCAACCACCAGATATCTCATCGTCACGTAACCGGTGAAAGTTGGGATTGGCGCGTTGACATTTTGGCTGTTACCGTCTTTTCAGGGGTGTTTTTAGTTGTGGTGTTTATTCGAGAGAGGTGCCGCTTGGGTCCAACTTGGAAATGGCGATGGTGCTGCCACAGTCAATCCCGAGCTCGAGGCCAACCCCGAGACTACCGTCGCTGTTGAGGCTGGTGGTGGCTCTCGGGTACCCGAGATAGGTGCTGGTATGATACCGACAAGGAGTTGGGAAGTGGTATCTCCGAGTCATTACCTATCGGGTTGAGATTGGGGTCGAGGTTCTTTGAAACCTAAGGCTTTGAAAACGTTCAAGCAGGATTCAACCAAGACGTGGCTTTTCTTTGAAGAATTTCAACTTTTATTTAGACTAGGCGGACTGTTTGTGTTTCTATAAATGGGGAGATTGATGAAATCCGAGCCGATACGACCGAAGTTGAAAATGGATGCTGTGAGGGAAAACACGCCTCGGCCGACCATCGAAGTCCCAGCACAGAGGCAAGTGCGACTGGATCAGCCCCTCCCACTTTCAACAGCGGCTTGGAAGTCTGGATTCTTGAAAGCCTCTGGCTGACCATCACTTCCTTCCAAGGTTCCAGGTTGATACCTCTCAAGCAGTTTTCTTGTCTAAGTTTTCATACGAAAGCTGCGTGCTTCCTCACCCCATTCTACATCCCAGCGATTCCACGATGTCAAGCAGCAATTCCGAGGCCAGAATGCTACCGATATGGGACCAAGCCATCAACTCTACCCATTTCATTTTCCACTCTTTTTGCCCTCGCCCCTACGGATGGCCTCATGAAGTCTCCGGTTGGTCTGAACCCCTCAAACACCCCCGCTTACTAGTGAGAGTGGACTCTCGATAACTTGTCTTTGGTTACATTCTACCACCTTTGAGGCTTAGACAAGCGCAAAGCTAGGAAGAGATACCGGCAGCAAGCGAGAGTCCGCGGTCAAGGTGGAGGACAAGTCACAGGGGTCTTGTGGGCGGCCGATCTCACCCTGCATATCCTGCCAACACCAGAGGGCGTTACCACCCAAAACCAACGCCATACCAACACCCAGTCACTACGACGGGTCCCCCGCAAATGGCTATAAAATGACATCAGTCCCGCCCATGTCGGCGAGCTAACATCTCAGTTGGACCACATATCCTCATTGAGAACTTGAAGTGTCTGTCAACTACCCCAGCAGCCAGAAGCATCCGACGTTCGAGAATCATGGCTCTTCCGTCCAAACAAGAGGTTGAGAACCTCATAGAAGAGCTCTCCACCATCTCTAAGGGCTACTCTGACACGCCAGACCTGAATGGTCATGTCTTGCGGGTGCAAATCATCGGACTTGGTGCGAACACTCGCCAGCCCGGATATGACCCCCAACTATCACGGCCTCAACGTGAGCATACCCGTTGGCTTTGACCCCCGATGAAGCTGACCTATGGAGTCTAGATGGCCGAGTTGATTGCCGTTCGCACTTTCATCAAGCTGGGAGTATTGGACGCCATTCCCAAGACCGGCTCGATTTCGTTGGAGGACCTTTCCAAAGCCACTGGAGCCCAGGCGCCTCTTCTTGGTACGATATCATGAGAGCTCCCAGTTGTGTAAGACGCCGTGCTGACGGTGTATTGGTTCCAGAACGCATGGGGCGTGTGTGGTACGCATCCAGCCACACCCCCTGTGAAAAGGGGCGCCAGCTGACCATAGGTAGTTGCGTCAGGATTCCTCGACCAGACTTTCCCCAACGGCGGGGAGTACAAACACACTAAATTTTCACTTGCTTACTTGCTTGACCAACCGTCTCCGGGGCATCTGTTCCTCGCCATGTACGACCATTGGTTCAAGCACATGGCAAAGTTCGACGAGTACCTCGCCATCAAGGGGCAGCTCGAAGCGGCGCGCGAGCCTGATGATCCGCTCTACAACCCATACACGTTCTCGTCTGGCCAGGAGGGGACACCGGTATGGAGCATCATGGCACAGGACCCAGAGAAGCTGCAAATCTTCCAACAAGGAATGTCCGGAATCGACGTCGCCGTCCCGGTAGTTGGCCATTTCGACTTCTCTCTGCTGCGGAACTCCGACGAAGAGAACGAGTGAGGTGTGGCCGAGTTGGTAGATATTGGTGGTGGTCACGGAGTCGTTCTCAAGAAGATCCTCGGGACATATCCCGAGGCCCTGTCATCCAAAAACGCGGTGCTGCAGGACAGAGAGGATGTAATCTCACTCGCTAAAGGCAGTGGGATACTTCCTAGTGATGTACAGCTCATGGTACACGACTTCATAGCCGAACAACCCGTCAGGGGTAGGTCCAAGACATTGTTTCCCCTCCCCACCGGCCATACAGCTGATTCAAAATAAAAATAGGAGCAAAAGCATACTTCATGCGGATGATCCTCCATGATTACGCCGACGCAGTGGGAATCGAGATCTTGAAACGTTTGGCGGCCGCTATGGACAGCAACTCACGAGTTCTGATCTGCGAGATGGTTCTCCTCGCGCGTGTGGGAGAACTTGACTTCCCGGCGGCCGTCATGGATCAAGCGGTCATGACGATGGGTGGCAAGGAACGCACTGCGGAAGGATTCGGCAGTATGTTGGAGGCGGCGGGTCTTGAGTTGGTAAATGTTTGGCGGGCACCAGGCGTTCCTGGGGCTTGTGTGGAGGGCAGGCTGAAGCAGTGAGGTTAGGAGAAAGACTGAAAATCCCTCGCATCAGATCGGAATTCAAAGCGGTGAGGGAAAATCGAATGCACACGCCGAAGATGTGTGTTGGCACGGTCTCGTTGGTCAGCTTACCTACACTTTTGAGAAGTGAGAGATGACGGCGATGGATCAATCTTGGAACCCTGACTGACTCAAAAGTTGTTCCCTCTTACCTAGACGGCCTTGAAGTTACGCAGATCAGTGCAGGAGGATTCTGATGCAGGGGGCGAGCGGCGGTCTGAACCAGCACGTAATCATTTTGCTCCGCTAACACGCATCCGGCGGCGGTCACTCTGATGTGCATGATAAGCCGCAGTCAGAAAGCTCTTAAGCTGCAGTGCCGAGGGCATATGGATGTTATGTTGACTGAGCGGCGTTGTGGTGTTTGATTGTTCGAGGCGATTTTGGACGTCCGGGCAGATTCAGGGGTTGGTTGATACGTTCAAGCCCCTGGAAGAGGACGACACGGGAACGTGTTGGATTTCCATTCTCCTAAGTGTTGAGACTCTGTACCGAAATAGAGCCTAATGGTTTTTCTAGTGATAGTAACAAAGTAGTGGGCTGAGACTGGAAAGGACAACCATCACCTTATAACCAGTCTGAAGTGATACCGGCGTAAGGTAGCGAGCTTGGGTGGAGCAATAGGTAATCAATGGTCCCGCTGGTAAGCAGATAACTAGATACATTGTCTACCTTGCTCTCGTGTAGTGCATATCGGGGATGCGAGTCTCAAAATTCTGATGATCGGATAGGAAGGTGATATGGGAGGTAGGTAATTAGTTCTCGTCGAATCATTGGCTGCCTTGCTCGCTTGGCGTTTTGGGGGGATCTCGGGAGAACAGCTGCCTGGAGCCTGCCTGCTCCGACATGGATTCCGCTTGAGCTTCTGGTACCATCTCATCACCACCATTTGATGACAGAGCGATTGAGAAATGGAGGAAAATAAGGTAAGAGTCCGAAATCCAACGATAAATGGATTTTATTCGGCGTAGATTGACATAGTGTCTAGGACAGTGGTTGCTACGTCTGCCAGCGAATTCGGCGGGCATTCCTTCGCTACATCGGTCGGATTCCTCTCGGAGAACTTCGGCAGCAGTCAGTTGGTTCTAGCTATTGCTCTGTGCATCTTCGATTATTCGCCGAGATCTCAGGGCTTGAAGGGCTCGGAAAGATAGTGGATATGGCGCTGGAGACCACATGGCGGCCCCTGAGATCTCCTGATGTCAGCTTCTTGGCACAGGAGAGAGGAACCCGCCGGGAGCTTTCATCAGGGCCTTTCACTCTTCTGTCGACCGCTGAGCCGGGCGTACGGTGTGGTGGAAAGCTGATAGACCCCCAATGGGTCGATGCAACTCTCATTCCGTCATGGAAGGCTCGGTGCCAGGAGCATCACAAGGAATGCCGCGGCTGGCCAATATTCCCTGGCTTCTCTCAGCAGAGGCCGCAGTGGGTGATCGATGTTGTGCAAATGAACATCGTTAGTACCCCTCCTGATGCTCGGTACACGGCTCTCAGTTATGTCTGGGGTGGTGTGAGACAGCTTGTGACAAATCTTGCGAACCTCGATAACCACCGTCGACCCGGGGCGTTCAGACCAGAGACTTGGACGGCTCCCGATATCCCCAAAACAGTACGGGATGCCATGCGCATAACAGAGGCCCTTGGAGAGAGATATCTGTGGGTCGATGCCTTGTGCATAGTTCAGGATGATGCAGCCTTCAAGCATGCGGAGCTGGCCAACATGGCGTCCATATACGCCGGTTCCGACTTGACCATCATTGCCGCCGACGGAGAGGATGTGAGCTCGGGCTTGTGTGGGATTTTCGGTGTTTCGGATGCCCGGTTCTCGCGACAGCAGGTCTTTGACCTAGGCCACGGTACCAGCGTGGTACAGCGTCGGAAGTGGGCGGCGACTCCGCCTGATAACGCATGGAAGGGACGCTGTTGGACTTTCCAAGAGGGCGTATTCTCGCGTAGGAAGCTGATTTTCCACGATGGCCGAGTCTCCTGGGAATGCGCCGCCGCCGTATGGCACGAGGATTCCAACACCCTTGACGATGCGGACGACCACGTCAGCTTAAACAAAAAGCTCGGAGCCAGAGATGTCACTATCCTTGGACTCCAGAGCTACAGCATCCAAGCCATGTTTTCCATGCCCACACCTGATATAGGAAGCCTGACTGACGTTCTGGATCACTTCAACAACAGGCGTCTCACTTATCCGGAGGATATGTGTGATGCGCTTGCCGGGGTTGCCAGAGCACTGGCTCATCAATACCCAGGAGGGTTTCTCTGTGGTCTCCCGGTGGGCTTCTTCAGTTTAGCGTTGCTTTGGGAGCCGGGCGAGACGGGATCCAGGAGGTTTCCATTTGGCACCAAGGGTCCGCCGAGGCTACCATCGTGGAGTTGGATAGGGTGGAAGGGTCAGCATGATCTCTCGGTCTGGAAACATGCTAATCTCGTGGGGGAAGACAGCGACAAGCTGAAACCTGGTCACTTCCCAAACAAACTGCAAGCTGATCATTCCAACAACACTATCGTCATTAAACCTCTTGTTCGCTGGCTTGTCCACCACGAAAGAGGCGATGCCGGCGTTGTGATTGAGCATTGCGATCTGATTGAAAGAAAGCGCATGGATGGCATGCAGGCGACATCAGAGACTTTGGGGCTCGACGATGACTCTTCGACAGACCGTTATCGAAAGGAGGGCGATATTTCCGGCCGAGTTCCATGTCCGTATCAGCGCGATCAGAAAACAACCCGGAAATGTGTACACTTACACCCGGCGATTACTAACCCATCATTGGAAGAGACACTGGGCAGGAACCCCAGCTTCATTTCGTGTCGAACACGGCGAGCGCGCCTGAGCCTGATCTTCCCCGGCACCAAAAATCGTTATCAACTGGAAGATAAGTTCATGGGAATCGTTGGGGAAATGCAGGTACATCTGGATTCGCCCACGCAACAAGAGGATCGGTTGAGCATCTCAAAGTTTTGGATGGCCGGTAGGATGAGGGTTGAAACCGTTGAGATCGCTGAAGGCTCCGAGTCCTCACTCAAGCGCGATACGACCAGAAACCGTGACCCCTGGGACGAGACTGCTTCAGCAATAGTAACTCGGGAATTTGTTTGGGTTCTATGGATTGAATGGCAACGGAATACTGCCTATAGGAGGGGCATTGGGAAAGTTGACAAGAGGAGTTGGGAGGCATTGATGCCAGAGTGGATGGATTTGATGTTGGGTTGAGATATCGTTTGCTCTTTCCCTCAGGTGCGCGACCGGGGCTCGAAGTCGCGACTGCAGTTTGAACCTTTCACAGTCATGCAGCTTCACTGGCAGGGAAAGGAAGACAGATATTCTCGCATAGCGTGCTTTATGTGATCACGAAAATATTATTGTAGAATTGATCCATCCAGCAAGACCTCCGAATCGCATCGGCAAGCCTTCATGTGATGTTGGCGGTTGTATTCAGGGTTAGGGTCCCACGAGCATCATCTCATCTCGCCTTTCACTGCCACCACCAAACCGTAAACCACCAGGCAACAAAGCCAAACCAAACCAAACCACAAACCGGCTTTCAGATGGCCCCTCAAAAACACTCAACCCATCCAATATGGCAACTCCAGCGCTCCCAACGCCCCGCGCGGTGCTCACCTCCCTCCTAAACGCCATCACCCGCATCCCCCTCCAACCGCCCCCCTCAACCACCAACTTGACCACCACAACCACAACAACAACCACCACCATCAAAACCGAAGACACCAAACCCGACCCCCCAAAACCAAACCCCCTACCGCCAAGCTCCAACGCCCTCTCCCGCGTCCCCCCTTCCCACCGACACCTGCTCATAACCCTGCACGTGCTCTTCCCCTCCCTCCTCCTCCCGGCACTAGACCTGCTCGACCGCGGTCTCGTTGCCCGGATCATCCTCGATGCTCCCACCCCTAGCGCTCCCAAGGACGACCTCAAACCAGAACCCACGCCCCAAAACGCACCCACCTTCTACCTAGTTCATTCCGCACAGGCATCTACTTCATCTTCGCGCCGACGATATCGTCATGGGAGCGGGGCGGAGAAGGGCACTACGGGGACGGGGAAGGCGTATATAGTTCGGCTGGAGGCATGGAATTGTACGTGTGCGGCGTTTGCGTTTTCGGCCTTTTCCGTGGATGTGGATGGGAATGGGAAGGGGTTGAGTGACGGGGAAGCGGAAGGGGATGAGATGGATGTTGATGTTGAGCCAGGGGCAGTGTCAGGGGCAGCGGAAGAGGAGCTATCCTTTGGCGGGTTGTATTTTGACGATGGTGTCGAGGTGGGTGTGCCGATTTGCAAGCATGTATTGGCGTGCCTGCTGGGTGAGAGGTGGAGCGCAGCGTTGGGAGGGTATGTGGTTGAGTGGAGGGTAGGGAGGGAGGAGATGGCAGGTATTGTGGCTGAGGTCTGACTCGATTTGAAGGAGAGGTTACGTGGAGAGAGATGTGGTGTGTATATTTTACTTCTCACGAGATACCCACGATAGAGAATTTGCTGTGGTTTAGGCCATTGGCTGGCCGGCGCCGAGACATGGAACCACGCTTATCATGTAGCATAAGTTCCCATTTCGTGTGTAATCCGGATACAGACGCAACCCCAACGCCAAACCGGCCGGCCGCATTGCTGGTATTAACACGCCCGAGCACCTCCCTCGAGCACTCTATGAAGCTCTCGTACACGGCAATCCTCACGGTGGTTCTCGTCCCGTGTGGTCTATCATTTCTTCTTTTCTTTAGAGCCCTCCTTCTCCTTCTCCCCGCCTTCCTTGCCCTCGCCGTTCACAGCCGGGCTACCCTCCTTCTTCTCACCATCCTTGGTGCCGTTCTCGCCCTCCTTCTTGGCTGCTTCCTTCTCCTCCTGTTGCTGCCTGTTCTGAATCTTGTTCTCAATGAGATCGTGGAACGCTGTGATCGCCCGGATGAGACTGCTCAGGTAGATGGCCATCAGCTGGTCGTTGGTCTTGATGCTCATGGCGTACGAGAGCTCGGTGTCTGGCTTGCCGCCGTTCACGCCTGAGCCTGACTTGGGTGTTGAAAGGTTTGGCAGGAGGTTGAAAACATCTTGTAGATTGCCAAGAATGGCGTGGTTGACGGGGAGCTGGCCGTCGATAACTTTTTGGAGGTAGGCGGAGATGTCTCGCAGCCGGAGGTGAAGGCCCTGGAGGGACTGAAGCTGGTTGGTGACACGGGTCGAGAGAGTGCCGACGGCTACGTCGCGGATGTCGCGCAAGAGGTGCTCAACACCGATCTCTTCTGCCTCCTCGGCCTCGATGATGGAGGGTGTGTGGACGAAGGTCTTCGATGTGGTGGTGCCGTCCTAAGGAGCTGGGTCAGTACTGGTTTGCGCGCGAGCACCCATTGGCAGCATTCTTACATCCTTGATCTCCTCCACCGCGAAGTAGGCGTCCGTGGGAACACCGGCCTCCTTCGGCTGGACGTCAATAATGACCAGCAGCGGGTTCGGTGTGTAGCGCTTGAACAGCTCGTTGATCTCGAGATCCGAGGCCCGGAGCTTGGGGCCTGAGTGGTACCATCCTATTAACTTCTCCCGCGCATTGACCTTCTTGAACATGTCGTTCATCGACTCGACATAGTTGTGGTCGAGGAACCAAACCGAGGGGTCCTTGTCGTCCTCCTCAAACGGAACTGCAGCGCCCGTGTCAGCAAGGCTCTGTGAAAAACAGTCGAACCGGGGTTCTGCCTACCCGCGTAGCTGTTAGATACGCGCACATTTTTGCCGTCGTTTTGGCCTAATAGCACACCAACTACCCGCTTGCTCTTGCTTGTGTTCGCTTCGGTGCGATTGTAGTGATCGACAACGGAGAGAAGGACCAGCGGCGCCACCGACACGTTGCGTGTCACCAGCGAGAGCGTTTCCGCAGTAGTGGCAGGCATTTCTGGGGTCGTATGCTCAGAATCGATGCGCTCGGCGTGGTGTTTTGTTCATGCGATGTCGTGGTTGAGCAAGACGCGGGTTGTGGAATTCGATGATGGCGGCCCAGCTCTCGTCGTCGTAGCGGCTCAGCTGCCTGCGGGAAGCTCTTCCAAGTCCCCACTCTTTGAATTATGTAATCAGGCGCCCCCGATTTGACCTTCCCGTTTTGAGTTAAAGGGCGCTCCACCTTCCGACCACTCCAGGATCCGATCACACCTCAATCAACTACCCACCCATCTGCTCGCCCCTCGACTTCGCAGAACACACCACACGTTCCACAACACAAAGCATACACAAACGCAAGCTACACGACGACCAGATAATTTCTTCCGAATCGCAGCCATGAGACCGTTCGCATTCCTCATCGCGGCTTTGTCGCTGTTCGCTGGCGCTTTCGCTGTGGATATTCAGAAATCCGTCATCATCAGCTACCCCGACTCAACCCCAGATTCGGTTGTGGATCAGGCCAAGAAGGCTATCATTGACGGCGGTGGCATGATCACCCACGAGTACCATCTCATCAAGTAGGTTAAGCGGGATACCTCGTTCGGATGGCTGAATTACTCATCTTTCAAGTTGCTAACACACGCGACAGAGGGTTTGCGGCGAAGGTTGGGGAGAAGGCACTCGACACAATCGCAGCCTGGGGCAAAGAGCACAATGCGCTGATTGAGGAGGACCAGGTCGTCAAAGGCCTGTAGATGTGGATGTTCAGGCTTGACGAACGAGCAGCGGCGGGGCGGCTAAGAACAACGGAACTCGAGGGGCTGCCCCGTTTCGCACGACGAAGGGGGCATGGCCCTCCGCTATGAGGATACTTGTGAGCGACGACTTTATGGGATAGACAGCGGCTGGCGTTTGCGTTGGAGGTATCGGGCGCTGTCGTCTGGATGGTGTACATGGTTTGGGGTAGGGTAATGGTATATAAGGTCTGGTTACTCTACGGTCATTACAGAATTCACCTTGTTTTACTACTGAACCTCTGGCTGGTCCCTTGTAAGATAATGAGCAGAGCATTCCAAGTACATCACCATAGTTGACTTGCTTGGAGATTTGAGTCTGGGGACTGGACGGTTCGTTCGTTTCAAACGGGCGCACACTCATCAAGCATTGTCTCTGGGGACAAGGAGACGTCAAGGTGACTCGCCTCGCGAGCCAACTCCCGTTTCTCCATCGGCGCCGACGCTCCTGGACTTTCTCACCTCATCCTATTGGGCACGTAGCTCCTAGCCGGGCGGCCCCGAGTGCTGATGAGGCGGTTGGTCACGTTCCGTCAGTTCCATTGTGGTCTCGCTGTGCCGCAACGCAACCTGATCAGGCTGTGGTGCGGGGCGCCCGGTGCGCTCAGGTTGCCAGAGACAAAGGCAACGTGGAGAACACTTATTCTGAACAGTTTGCTTTGTTCAACACATTGCTTATTATGGCACTCATACCTAATAGTCACAATAATGCTAGAATTGTCAAGGCCAAGCTGATGGGGCAATCAGGTTGAATGTAAATGTGGGATCCTGCAGCGGGTAGAGTCAGAACAGGACAGGGGCAGGGTGCGTGGGCTGCAGCGGCCTTGCATGAAGTGGGGCAATTTGGGGAAGCTAATCGATAACGGGTCCAGCCCAACTGCATTGATGGCAGGCAGGCCCTATGGCGTCAAAAAACAACGTCTGGAACAATGCCTTTCATCCAGCGCAGCGTCTTTGCAACGCGCGAACTTGAAACACAAGAGTCCCGGCTGAGATCCTAACAACAAGTTTCAAGAAATTCCCTTTTTAAGATTATGTTCTGCACCCCAACCCCTTCATCATCCCGACATCAAACTACGTGGAGCACGCCCTGGATTGACACCTGGCTCCGAACCTGACACTAAGCACGAGCACGCGGTCGCCTCGCGCATACCTAGCACGACACAGCACCCGCACACGCAGAAGGCTCCGAATATCGCATCCCAGCACTCTTCGTACGACGCTCTCGCGGCAACTCACACCAAAAACCTCCTGGGAACACCGCGCCCCGACTCTGGTGTCACCATGACGCAGTTCAGCAGCTCCGAGCAGGCGGCGCTTCTGCGATGGCTCAACACATTCGACAACCGACGGAAGGCCACGTCCCTCGCCGATCTTCAAGATGGAATTATTCTTGGTCAGACGCTCGAGCAGATGCTGGGGTCACAATTCCAGAGCTCCGGCCTTATCCTGCACCCCTCTTCGCGCGAAGAGAACAAGCAGAACCTCGAAATCGTTTACCGTGGGCTGGCGAGCTTTCTCCGAGACGATAACCCCTATCTTGCGCCCTCGCCCTCTGAGTTCCGAGCAATCGCCGAGAACCCCGACGACAATGCGATGTGTAACTTCTTGTCCGCCTTCCTGGCAGCCGCCTGCCTGGGGGGTTTAAGCCGCGTCTACGTCCCCAAGATCATGACCCTCGACACTTCTTCCCAAAAGGAGATTGCTAGTATCATCAGTCACCTGAACGATCTCAAGACGGATAGGGAAAACAAGGCGGATGGGGAATTGCCGGAAGAGGGGTACGACAACTCGCTCGACTTTCACACACTCAGAGACCCCGACCTTATGGAGGAGGAACTCTACCAAATAAAGGAAAAATACGAAACGCTCAAGAAGCAGAATGCGGATCTCCAGTCACGGATCGACAAGCTTCTTGACACTCGAGAAGCCGTTTTACACGATCTTCGTGTCGCTCAGGACGAGCTCACCGCGGAGAGGCGCGCTCGAGGCAGCGATGCATCCAGCGCGGTCCGTGACCTGCGGAACGAACTCCGAGAGAAGATGGCAGAAATTGACCGGCTGGAGGACTTGGTCCAAAAAGAAACATCGCGCTCCACGAGGTTTGAGAAGGAGAATGAAGCTCTCCGCGCAAAGGCCGAGCGGCTCAAAGACTTCGAGGACAAAGTCATCCTTCTCGAGCACGAGACCAAGCAGCAGCAACAGCAAATCAAGGGCCTCGAGAACTACAAGAAAAAAGCCCAGGACCTTACCGTTATTCAGCAAAGGAACCGGGTTCTCGACGAGCAGATCATGCAACTCGAGCAAGATCTCAAGGAGTTTGAGGAGCTGAAGCTGTCTAACAGGCGGCTGCAAAAGGAGATTGAGGAAAAGGCAAGGGTCTTAGCCAGCAACGAGCAGGAGATTATCTACACAATCCAGTCAAGAAATGTTCTGCAGGATACCAACGAGGAGCTCAAGAGGCGAATCGAGTATTTGGAATCCAAGCGCCAGATGGATGAGAGCACAATCAAAGAGCTTCAAGAACAATTGCAGCTTGCCGATGTTCCGCAGGCGGTTTCCCACAGCCCGGGCGCAAGTACTTCCAAGTTCAACTTGGAGCAAGAGCTCGAGACAACATCCGATCCAGTGGTTGCCCTCCGTGTCGAGATCTCGCGCCTCAAGGCCGAGAACAACGTGCTGCGGAATAACATGACGGTGGCATCTGAGAACGAGAAGCTCCGAAGTGAGCTCGATAGTGCGAACCAGAAGGTAGAGCACTACCGGGTGAAGTGCACAGAAGCCATGGAGAAGCAGGCTGTCTCGCAAGAGCAGATCAACGCGATGATTAGTGGTCTAACGTCAGAAGAGTCAGTCTATGCAATCAATGCCGCTCTGAATATTGCTGGACTTGATCCGCTCATGCCAGGTTTCTTTAGGACTTCTGCCTTCATCAATATGCGACGCGAGCTGCTCGAAGCAACACACCAGGCCGAAGCGTACCAAAAGCGGGTTCAGGAGCTCGAAAGGGCCACCGCTGATAAGGAGCGCGAGCTCATCCACGCCAAAACCGACCGTAAGTTGCGTAGCCTCAGGAGTCATATGAGGTGGCTGAAACGCCAGGAAGCGGATCTTGCTAACCTCAGCTATGATCTAGTCAACGCCATCGGCGAGGAGCAGGCGTCAGCACTTGCTGCACTCAAGACGTCGGACGAGCTTATCTCTGAGTCTCTCAAGACGGAGCTGGATGCTACACGCAAAAAGCTTGCTCAGAAGACCTTCGAGCTCGACGAGATGAAGGAGCAACTTATGGGCGCCTTGGTGTCCAAGGATAAACTCCGGAGACAACTTGACGACGCCATCGACTCAGCTACTCCTGGGCAACCCTCCCCTGACGAGGTGCCCAAGGGCAAGAAGGAGGACTCTGAAAAGGTCGAGAAGCTTAAGACCGCTCTTCGACAAAAGATGGAGGTAAGCAACGACCCCTACCGTTTAGATTCTCCTTATGTCGCTGCCCGGTTGGGATACCGGATCCGTGAGACGCCGATCCAGCCAAGCTTTACATCGCCGTCGCCGTCCCGAGTTCCTGGGGAGTCGGTCTCAACCTGCAAAATGATGTAAACAGAAATCGTTTGACATCAGCCTTGGCTAACGCACTTCCAGCAACTCGAGAAGGCTGAGCAAGAGAAATACGAACTGCAACGACGTATCAAGGCCGCAGAAAACGGTGGAGCGTACGCGGCACAAAAGGTATGTCCTCTCGTAATATCATTCCCCCCCAACATTAATAGAAATACCCAAATATCACTTTCCAAGTTCACGAAAGCTGTGCCAATGTGCCAAACTACTCCTTTATGAACTCCTGACCCAAATATCCATGATGTCAACATCCTGGACCAAATGTGCACCAAACTGACGCAATGCGATAGGCTGCATACGACCAGGAGATCAAAACTTTGCGGCGCGAGAACGCCATGATGACAACGGCTTGGTATGATATCACCAGTCGCCTACAAAGCAACCACGTGGTTCTCCAAAGGAGGCAGGACGCGCCGAGGAGCTGGCTGAATAAGCAGAGGCAGATGGTGAATGGTAAGTTCCCCTGAAACCAGGTCTTATCCCCCCTATCCCAAGTCGACCAATGGCTAACCCTACTTTTCACAGCTACGCCACGAAGATAGGGCCTCGATGCGTAGTTTCATTCCGGCTTCAACACCTCTTCGGCACTACTCGCCCTGGTTCTCATCAACCCCAGGCGGTGACTACTACGGCACAGCGCAGCGTGGCGCGTTATTCTACGGTCGACTATCATCGATTCCTTTCTCTCTTATTACTCAGACGGTGGTGCTCAACATAGCCAGAGCATAGCGCGGTGTGGATGGGTTTCAATCATTATTTCCCTTTTTGTTCATCTGCGGCTGCGTCTCCCCCTGAGTTGCTGCCCGTTGGTTTTATAGCCCTCCCAGCCGGCGCTGGATGCCGAAGCGGAGACGACACAGAAGCATGGCGAGGACGTTTGTGCCTTAGATAGTCAAAGGCGGGCTGGCTTTCTTTTCATTTTACTTCTTTCTTCAGAATACCCAACGACCGAAATGGATAGATAGATGATGTGCGAGGCTTCGTTTCTTGCTCGTGGCGAAGGAGGCATGAGCGTTTGGGGAGTAAACATGTTTTGGATCGCCTTCAATGGGGACGGGAAACGCTCAGCATCCACGAGCTCACTTGTAAATAGCACTACGCCGTCGACCAGGATAACGTCCGATTAGAATACATACAGGGGTCGTAATCGAAGGAGCAGGCATTGCTGCCTTATAGTAGTACAGCGTTTTTCGTTTCCCCATGTTGTCCCATGCCCTTTTCAAACGCCCAGCCGGGCACTGGGCCGATCACAGAACCGCCCACGCTATCCAGCTGTTCCCCAAGACCTAGACAGCCAGGTCAGGGCCTTGCAAGACCAACCAGCGCCCAGTTAAACATTAGCCATGAGGTATTCCATATAACCGATTCGACCTAGGCGGGACAGAGCCAAAGGTCCCATCGTTAAGGCCGGGAAAAATATAAAACTAAGTCTATTTCCTCCGGCCGCAGCTCCTCGCCCGACTACGAGCGAGCTGCAAGCTTGTTGAGGATGCCGCTGCCGGCGGAGCTGGCCTTGGCCTTGTCGCCGTCGAAAATGGCCAGCAGGCTCTTCCAAACCTGACCGGGCTCCTGGCTGGCATCAACGGCCTTCCATATGCCGCTCTTCTGGTAGTAGCTGACGACCGGTGTGGTCTGCTTGTGGTAGGTTACGAGACGCTTCTTGAGAGCCTCCGGGTTGTCATCGCTACGCTGGATGAGGGGCTCGCCGGTGATGTCGTCGGTCATGGCCTTCTTGGGAGGGTTGAACGTCATATGGTACGACCGTCCGCTGGCAGGGTGCACGAGACGCCCGGTGATACGCGCAACGAGAAGTTCGTCGTCGATCTGGAGCTCGATGGCGTGCTGGAGGGTCTGGTTGCGCTCGATGAGCATGGCGTCGAGGCCCTCGGCCTGCTTGACGGTGCGGGGGAAGCCGTCGAGGATGAAGCTGTGGCAAGGCGAGAGGTTAGCGAGGCTGGGCCGGGTGGTAGCACATCGGGGGGCGCAGAGCAACATACCCGCCCTTGCACTCAGGGTTGTTGTTAAGCTCCTCCTTGATCATGCCAATGACAATATCATCACTGACGAGGCCGCCCTGGTCCATGATCTTCTTGGCTTCCCGGCCGAGGGGGGTCTTCTTGGCGACCTGGGAACGGAGCATGTCACCGGTCGCCTGCGTGGGAATGGTGTCAGCAAAAAAAGGGCGCGTTCCACGGCGGAAGAGAGCTCAGTCTCGGGCCAATTGGCTTACCAGATGGCAGCAGTTGAACTTCTCCTTGATCTTGGGTGCCTGGGTTCCCTTGCCTGTTTGCGACGGGACCTTGAATTAGCTTCACTCGTGCATTCCCTAACGCGAACCAGAGGGGGAGGGAGCGGTACCGGCACCGGGGGGTCCGATGAGCAGCATGCGGATCTCTTCTGTTGTCTTCGCCGGGGCGCTGCCGCCTTGCCTGGTCTCCAGAGCTTTTACCCGGCCCTCGAGGCTGCCGATAATGCCCTGCAGGCGCTTGACTTCGTCGTCGAGGTAGCCCATCTTGAATTTGGTGTTGCGATGCGCGGCGAACGGACCGGTGCAAGGCTTGTGGTGAGAGCTTCAATAAGCCAAGGAACCGCGTGGGGAGCGTATGAGGTCGACGGGGGGTGACCGAGGGCGAATTGACCGAGGGTTGTTGCGGAGATGCACGTCGCGAAGCAGGATGTTGAGGGTGTTGATGGACGAAATTTAACTTAGCTGGCGTTTTTTTAGAGGCGCCGATTTCTGGCGGAAACATGGATGCAGCAGGGATTGAACAACAGGCTGCGACGCCGCAGGCGCGAGCGGCTTTTTTGTAACAAGGGAATTGCTTCAAAAATGTCACTTCTTCCGCTGCATAAGACCCGCCTTGATTCTTTCCTCACGTTACACCTGATCGGATGCTTCATTCAGCGCAACGGAATACCCGTTGAGCGCACTGTAAAATACCATTCTCATCCAATCCTTCTGGCACCAACGATGACATCGTCAAGTTCCTGTCCACCGAGGTAGCTGCACTACTTCGGCAAGGGAGCTCTTTTGCCGCGAAGCAGCTGCACGGCAACATGGAGAATGATGTATTTCTTGTCTGGCAACACGGGAGCCGCTCCGGTAACGAGTCGGCGGACCTATCGGGGAACTTCGCCGTCCGCTCAAAGCCTTGCACAAGGCGACAGAAACATGTAATGATGCAAAGCAGGCCTTCATTGCACGAATGGACTTGCGCTATTGGGAAATCATCTCGTGAATCTGACTGGTTTTTGGCGAAGTGATGTAAGTTGTCTGCGAACAAGAAATACAACTATTCCACCTGCATTGGAAGGTCGGAGCAGCGGAGACCAGGGGCATTTCTCGTGCATGTGCATCACCGTCGACACCCTAACCCTGGACCTCGAATCCTCTGAGCTGGACATGAGTCTTCCAGGTTGTGATTGCAACTCTCAGCCAAAGAAAGATGAAAACATCCATGTCATATTCATATTCAGGCCTAGTATCCGTATTTCCTAGGTGCCGTTGAAACGCCGGAACAATGCGCTGAGAAGAGAACCTCGAATCTACAAATACGCCCAAAGTTCAACCCTTCGCGCTTCCTGGCACACTCCCTGGTAGACTTGTAGGAGCGCTGTCTTCGTCCCCTTCGGCCCAAACATCCTTGCTCTCCTGTTCTACTGCGCGCATAGCAGTAGCCACCTCCTCAAGCTTGGCCACAACATCCAGAACGCCCTGGTTCACTCGCTGAAAATAGCGATCGTTGGCCTCCCGCCTCTTCCTCGCAAGCAAGATATCAACCGCGGTCTCCTCCTCACGTTTCGCGCCCATCCTCTCAGATCCCCCAACACCACCCATCCCGCTGCTCCCAGGCCTGGCACTACCAGTTCCAGCCGTACTCTTCGCCCCGTCGGTTGCCCCAGCCCCTCCGGTCTCACTCTTCCCCCCACCGTCACCAGCGCCCTCCGTGCCGCTGGGCGGGGATTTGGCGTGACCACTACTGATCGTCTCGATTGCGTCGTCAGCCTCGCTCCTCGCCCACGCCTGCGCCAGTGCGATCTGAGCCGACCGTAGCTCGCTCAGCTTCCGCTCGTGATCCGGCCCAAACACCCGCGTGCCGCCGGTAGCTGAGAGCTCAACCTCCTCGAGCGTAGCCTGCATCTCCGCCCAGAGCGCATCCGTCCTATCGGTTGCGCGAGTGGACTCGCCGCGGGGTAGCTGCAGAGGAAGGTTGAGGCTGAGGCCTGCCGACCCAGAAGTTGCTGCGTTGGGGCTGCGAATCGGCGATGTGAGAGCTGATGGATCGCCGCGGAGGAGGGATCCACCCCGGGCCCCGAGGACCGGACCGGATGCGCCGCCGGGTTGGGGCTGTCCAGAACCTGGGGGGCCTTGAGAAGAGACGCCTGGTGCCATGATTCCGGGGATCGACACGTGAGATGGGGATGGTGAAGGGAAAAAGAGCGCTGGCGGCGCCTTGGACTTCCCCTTGTCGAGTTGAGACATGGCTACATCTTAGTGCTCTCGCATCCTGTTGTGTCCATGTGTTGAATGTCCAGCATTCCTTGTTGGAGGTGGAACTGCTTGACTTGAGTGAGGATATGCATTTAGAAGCCGCGATGCAAGTATTGAGGGATGTCCCCACTTTTGGTGAAGGTGCCCAAGCACCGTTGCCTGAGGCAGAGACCCACAACCCACCAATCAGTCTCCTAGGGCTTTCTCGCCCTACAACGAATTTCGGATCCAGGCGAAAAAAAGACCAACGACCAAGTGAACTCGCAGCATCACGAACCACACCCAGATATCGCGATCGCCCATTAAATCGGTATGTATGCCCACCCCGCTCGATAACCACCTCAGCACACACCGAAAGGCCAATTGTTACCGCCGTCTCGATTTTTCCGACCTCAGTTGCTAACACCGCCGTTCAGCAATCATGTCTGGAGGAAAGCCCCGCGGTCTTAACGCAGCGCGCAAGCTGCGCAACAACCGTCGCGACCAGCGATGGTCCGACCTTCACTACAAGAAGAGGGCTCTCGGCACTGCCTACAAGTCCAGGTACGACACATTGGGAACGATTCTGGATGGAAACGACGGATGGACGGGGAGCTGACATTTTCCAGCCCCTTCGGTGGTTCCTCGCACGCCAAGGGCATCGTCCTTGAGAAGGTCGGTGTTGAGGCCAAGCAGCCTAACTCCGTACGTACCGCCCGACTTCGAAACGACCGACTTCACATCTAACCGTCATTGCTACAGGCTATCCGAAAGTGCGTCAGAGTTCAGTTGATCAAGAACGGCAAGAAGGTCACTGCTTTCGGTACGAACCCCCGATACCTCCGAAGATAAGGATGCGGCCGGCGAGCCGGAGCTAGATTGACGGGAACAATTTTGCTGACGGTGATGCACTAATACAGTCCCCAATGACGGTTGCCTTAACTTCGTTGATGAGAACGACGAGGTCCTCCTCGCTGGTTTCGGTCGCAAGGGCAAGGCCAAGGGTGATATCCCCGGTGTGCGCTTCAAGGGTTAGTTAACATTCTAGTCCCCTGAGTCTTCTCATCAGGCTCTGCCTCGATGTGCAAATGCTGACCCCCTCTCCAGTCGTCAAGGTTTCCGGTGTCGGTCTCCTCGCTCTCTGGAAGGAGAAGAAGGAGAAGCCCAGATCATAAATGCTGTTTGGGTGGTACGAAAAAAGGCACGGTCGGGGCATGCGGAGTCAACAAGGCTTTTTTACATTGGCATTGCAATTTCAGGTTGAGGGAATCTGAATTCTCCTGGTAGACATGATCCACGAAATTAGGAATCATTGAGCCACCACAGTCTGGCCCAGCCCATGTTGAGAAATGGCGTCTTTGTGATTAAGCGGGTTGTGTTGCCTCTGGAGGCATGGTGCTAGTCCTACATTACGACACGGTTCTATGCTACAAGAGTTTTACAATATCCCGGACTCAGGCAGTCTCTTCTGCCTTGTCATCCCTTTGGACATATTTTACAAGATAATCAGCCCCCAGGCCGAGGCTAACAACGCCTCCAGTCAGCCAGCAGCCGTTGACGAACCACCACCAACAATCCTTGACGCTCTTTAAGTTCACCCTCTTGATCATGACGCCTAACATCACCAAAGCCCCTCCACAGCTTCCGATGAAGAACGCCGGGCCCGCACCGCTGGCAACCCCAGCCCCAGCAAGCAGCGCAACCTGCGTGATAGCCAACCCCGTCAACACCTGCTTCGTCTCCGCATCGTGCTTCAGCGCGATGCTCTTGATCCCCGCCTTCGCATCGTCCTTGATGTCCATGTGCGCATAAATCATATCGTACAGCACCGTCCAAGCTATATTCGACGCGTACAGCAACCCCGCCGCCGTCATCGCAGCCCCGTTCGCCAGCAAGTCAACCCCCAGCGCGGGGAAACCCATGATCGCGCCCCAGGAAAAGGTCAGCCCCAGGACGAACTGCGGGTAGTACGTCACGCGCTTGGCGAGGGGGTACGTCGCGACGAGCAGCAGACTCGGCGTGGCGTAGAAGAAGCAGTCGAGCGGGAACTGCAGGAGGATCCCCAGGCCGGCGAGGAGCTGGGCGCCGGTGAAGACGACTCCTTGGAACGGGGTGATGGCGCGCCGGGCGATGGGGCGGAGCTTGGTGCGCGCGACGTGCGGGTCGAGGTTGCGGTCCCAGAGGTCGTTGATGGTGCAGCCGGCGCCACGCATGATGATGGCGCCGGAGAGGAAGAGGAGGGAGGTGCCCAGGACGGAGAGGGGGTTGGCGATGGGGGTGGCCATGGGGGCGGCGAGGAGGGTGGAGAAGAGGCAGGGGAAGAAGAGGTAGTAGGAGCCTGTGGGCTTGTCGAGGCGGATGAGCTCGGCGTAGGGGACCCAGGAGGAGGGGAGGAGGGAGAGGAGGCCCGTGGTGGGAGGGGTGTAGACAGGGGCTGGCGTAGGGGATGGGGGGGATAAGGGAGTTGCTGCTGCTGGGGCGGAGAGGAGTTTCGTAGTTGCGTGGTAGGCGAGGCGTTGTGAGGGGCGGGTGTTGTAAGTCTCAATGGCGAGGAGACGGGGCGCAGAGAGGAGAGATGAGACGGCGGGTTTTCTGATAGTGAGTGATGATGGCCGCGTACATCGGGTGTGGTGGAAGGCTGCCTGCCTCAGGGGCAGTCCTGTGAGTAAACGAGGGTTGGACATGGTGGTGTGCGCCGAAAGGACTGTGGTTGGCCCTGTTCAGTTGTCAGTAAGTGAGATGGGTCGTGTGAAGCAGGAGCAGCCGGTCAAGGATGCTCAGGGACTCACTCTTCGTCCTAGGAATACAGATTTTTCACCCCAAAATATCGGAGGGTGTCTCATAAGTGAAGCATTTTGAAGATATCGGTTGAGAAGGGTTCAATCGACTTGTCGCTGCAGCTCAGCTCATCAACACCAAGCTTCGAAAATTCACCGGCGCTGAGCTTGAAAAAGTACAAGGTCGAGGTACCTCGGTACCTACCGCGCCACATATCTGCATCTCCAGCCACAAGCAGCTTGCCAGCCGGGAGCTAAACGCCACATCTCTCAATCGCCTGTCGCGTCCAGAAGGCGACGGAAAGTGCGAACAGCGCGAAGCTTCTCTGACCTCTGCAATACATCGCAAAAGAAGCAGTTACATCCACGGCGCGCGCAGTCACCCCATGGCTCGCGCTTGTGCTCCATAACCTACTTTATCATGCATCGTCTGCCGCTCGCTTCACTGCTGCCATCACTCTCGCCTTGTGCTTCGAAATCCCGAATCCGTAAAGATGGCGCCTGCACAGCATCCGCAGGCAAAATTTGACCCAATCCCCCCGGATCTCGATCTCAACGCGCTGGTAGAGAGAACGTCAAACTTCCATTGGGTCCAAAGAATCACCGCCGCCCAGATCCGCGGCATTAGGGCCGAGGACTTCGAGAACCTAGTCAGGACGCATGTTATCCAGCGCGGAAGGCCGCTGGTCATCGAGAAATGGAACGACCGTCTGCCTAAGTCGCTATTCAGCGCTTCATGGCTGGAAGCAAATTATGATAAGAAGGGTAAGTCCAAATCCCAGCTTTCCGTGTTGTGAATGTTGCCAACTGTAGCTCCCCAGAGGAAAATGTTCGTGACATTGTCGACCAACGGGACATTCCAATGACGACAGGTCACTACCTGCGATCGATGAAGCAACTTACGAAGCAGTGGACGCCGACCAATTACCGCGACGAACGGCGACAGCGTCTCTACCTGAAGGACATCGACTGCCCACCCGAATGGCAAGATCGGCTTCGCAAAATCATTCCCGCCAGCCTATATTACATGAACGACAATGTCGACAACCGCGGAGGCAAAAGGGAAATGGACGATATGGACATGTTTGAAGAAACGCAAACAGCGGCTCCAGCAGGTGATCTGATGAGCAGTCTGCCCGAGGAAATGCGAGCGCAGAACCTCATGTGCTACATTGGCCACGAAGGAACATACACGCCCGCCCATCGGGAGATGTGTGCGAGCTTAGGTCAGAACATCATGATCGATGCCTCGGGCAGTGAGAATGGAGAGAAGCCCGGCAGCTCGATCTGGTTTATGACAGAGACAAAGGACCGAGAGGTGGTCAAGGAGTACTTCCTGTCTATGCTTGGTCATGACATCGAGATTGAGAAGCATTTTGCTCAGATCAACGCGTGGAAGAAGGCGGGCTTCCCAGTGTACGTTGTTGAGCAGAAAGTCGGAGACTTCGTTCTCGTTCCGCCACTGGCTCCCCATCAAGTTTGGAACCGTGGAACCCGGACAATCAAGGTGGCGTGGAACAGAACCACTGTCGAGACCCTTGCAATGGCACTACACGAAGCCCTTCCAAAGGCTCGCTTGGTCTGCCGTGATGAGCAGTACAAGAACAAGGCCATCATTTTTTACACCTTGAAGAAGTACTACCAGGAGATGCTAGACGCCGAAAAAACCACAGACATTGGACTTCTTGGCTTTGGCAGTCAAGCCTTGATGAAGGACTCGCCTCGGACCAAACAGCTAGCTGCCGACTTCAAAGCGCTGTTCCGCCTCTTCACCGAGATCTTGGTTGATGAGATGTTTGCCACGAAAGAAAAGGATGTCGAGTTCATCGAGTTTGACTCCTGCGTCACCTGCTCTTACTGTCGGGCCAACATCTTCAATCGCTTCCTGACTTGCAAGCACTGTGTCCGCGAGCTCGTCAACGGCGATCAAGATACATATGATGTTTGCATGGAATGCTATGCGATGGGCCGCTCCTGTCTCTGCGTGTCCAAACTCAGTTGGTGTGAGCAGTGGCGGTGGTCGGACCTGGTGGCTTGCTACGAGGATTGGCGCGCCCTGATTATCAAAAACGACGGCTTCATCAACTTCAACACCTCACCGCTCCCTCTTGAACTGGAGAGACGAAAGTCTGGCAAAAAGTCCGTGGCCCAAATTTGTCAAGAACAGTTGAGGCGGCGGCCTTGGAAGGACATTACCAAGGTTGAGCCCCAAGAACCAGAGGCTTTAGAGCCGGAGGTTGACGCGAATGGAAACCCCAAAAAGAAACCGAAGCGAAAGAGGAAGCATGGTGATGTGAGCCGCTGTCACGTTTGCAGTCACAAGGAGTTCACCTACAAGCTTGCCTTTTGCTCGACTCTGGGCTGCAACGAAGCATACTGTTATGGCTCTCTCTACCGAGCCTTCGACCTTCTGCCCCAGGATGTCATGAAGAATGAGAGGTGGCAGTGTCCGAAGTGTCTCAAGATTTGCAACTGCGGCTACTGTCGGCGCGTTGGTATCGGCGAGCCATATAACCCAAAAAGCACATTCCTCGGACACGATACTCGCGCCATCGCCGACGATCGGAGCGTCGAACTCCTGGTCGATTTCCGAGTTCACAACCTCTCGTGGTTGAAGGCCTTGGGCGATAGCAGCCGGAACGTGACGAGCAAACGTATCCAGCGTCTGCAAGAAGCAGCCGAGTCAGAGAAAGCGAGGGAGGCCGATCTTGCCAACCCTGTTCCTACGCTGCCTGATCGAGAGTTGGCGGAAACGCTCGAAGCGGCCATACGACAAGAGGATGCTCTTCTCAACCAGAACGGCACGGCCAACGGTGCTCAAGGCGCGCCCGGCCAGGATGCAAGGGCCGAAGATGCGGACATGTCTATTAGCCAGGATCAGTCTGAGTATCCGGATCCATCTATGCTCGCGCGTGATCGCATCGGAATTGGCTACTATGAGCAAGACGATGACAGTCCGGACAGAATTTTGTTTGACCCATATCAGGCGCCAGCCGTTGAGACTCTGGTTGTGGATGATGAGCCAGAAATGTCGGAGTTCTTTAGAAAACAGCTGCGGCTGGCGAAACGCAGAGCTAGGAACGAAGAGGATGAAGATCCCGACTTTGCTGCACCCAGACACAACAGGAAACGACCGAAGACAGCCAACCAGCAAGAAGCGGAACAAGATGCATTGGATAATATGGACCCAGCGCTGTTTGCTGACGAGACAATGGTCGACGCCCCAGGGGAGAATGACAGTTCTACTGAGCCGGAGGCAGCAGCTGATGGTGATGGAGAGTATCGCCCATACTCTCCCAATCGCCCGGCCCTCAGGCATGCGCAGCCCAAGGCGTCATACCTCCTCGACGCGCACGGGGAAGAAGAGTTCAACGAAGTCTTTGTTCCCAGGGCTCAGAGAAACACCCCACCGGAAGACACGGCCCCAGTTGACCCGAGCAACGATACAAGGGATCCCTTGGATTTAGCATCAGCCGCCATATTCTCGATGAGTGGCGCTGCTCAGAGCACCCAACAAGCACCGACCCCCACTGTGCCGAAGAAGAAACCAGGGCGAAAGCCGGGCCGTGCTCCTGGTCGCTCGTCCTTGGGTACAGGGGATGTAGGGCTCACCAGCACAGGGAAGCGCCGTGGACGGCCGCCGAATTCAGCTCGAGCTTCTGTCAACGTTGCGCAAGACAAGGACGAAGGTAACGAGGCTGGGATGACGGATCTTGACGACCAGCTGGCCCGTCAACTTGAAGGATTTGATGATGACGGCGAGGTCATTCAGCAGCCTTCCTCATCGGTCACGCCTACAGTGAGCGCTCCAAAGCGCCGCGGCCGACCACCACGGAGCTCTATGCCGCAACCCGCACCAGCGCTAGTGGCGGAATCATCTGAGTCGCCATTCATGTCGATGGCCGAGCGTATGAAGGGAAGGAAATTTAAGATTACAGCACGGAAGAGCATGCCGGCACGCTCAACATCACGTCCGTCTGACGAGCCCGAGAAAAGCCCAGCTACAGTTGCATCGAGTCGAGGCACGTCAGCGGAAGATGTTGCGATGAAGACAACTTCGCAGCCAGCACCAAAGGCGACCCCCAATGTGCCACCTAAACGTAGGGGGAGGCCCCCGAAGAACCAACCTGCTCAACTTGCCCCCGAAAGCGCAGATGACGATGACTACAACCCAAATGCCGAGGAGATCGAGGTTGAGGGGCCGTCAAGCCCCTCGGGATCCCCAGACGAGTCAGACTCAGCCTCGAGCGCTCCCCCTCCACGTCCGTCCGCCGCTGCGCAAAAACGGGCAGCGCCTGCTCCTGCAGCTTCCACAGACAAGCACTATGAAGAGCCGACGGAACCATCTTCGCCATCAGCGTCGCCCTCACCATCGCCCTCGCCATCACCCTCGCCATCGGCATCTCCGTCGCCCGCTCCGACACCCCCTCAACTGCGCTCACCAACACCATTGCTGCCATCCCCTTCTCCTCCGCCGTCACCGAGAGCACCCGCCGGTCCGACGATTGTTAGGCTCATGAGTTCGGACGAGGAGTCAAGCGTCTACTCTGACTCGGGCTCGGATATCGAGCCAAGTGAATCCGCCAGGGCGGGAGGCCCAGCTGGCTCAAATGGCTCCTCCGACTCAGACTCTGATGATGAAGACATACCGGCTCGAGTGAACAACCCAGCACGCGGGACCGGATTCGCAACACGCGGTAGAGGGACGGCACTCAGAGAAACGGCAGTCAGAGGAACGGCAGTTAGAGGTAGAGGCGGTCGTGGTCGAGGCCGGGCGAGACGGGGCGTTTCGTGAGACCAGGCACGGAGTGATGGATGAAACTGTGCCATTTGGGTTTGCCAATACACTTGTATGATTTACGTACTGATACACGCAGTATGACGTGTGGGTTTTGATACCATTAAGTCGGCGTTGGCTGATTGCCGTTGGGGGTTTGGGCTTGGAGGGTAATTTTCTCGAGACATAAACCAAATGGATGCATTTGCGATCTACCACACCTTTTGGTGAGCCCTGTAGAAGTGACATCAGAGCCTGGCATTCAAGTGCCTTTCCTCCATATACATGAGTTCCCTTTGCCGGCACCCTGATCAATGCTCACCAGTGCTTTCCCTTCGTCAAGTCGACACAGTGCCGCCCGATATCACGCCTTCCCACTAGAATGACCCTCCATTCCATGCTGCCATGTCCCAATTACATATTGTCCTTCATCGAAGTCCCGTGCTTCGCCGTCTCTTCAGCGCGCCCCTTTGTCTGTTCTTGCAAGCGCTTCATGGCCTCTTTTCCGGCCTCCTGGGGGCTCATGCGATCGGCCTTGACGCTCTCTTCCGAGTCGGAGGCGAGCTCGGGCTTCCAGTGGCCTTGGCCGCGCTTTTGCTTCTCGATGCTATCTTTCTTGTGCTTTTCGTAGTCGGAGGCGTTGGGGTCCGCTGGGAGATGTTAGTTGTCTGGGGGGTGCCAATGGGATACTGGGGTGCGAGGGGAGGTCATGTTGTGGTGGGAAGAAGAGGAGGATATGACATACAGCTTGCGCTTTCTTTGAGATAGAGAGGGGCGCTGATGCTGAGGGGGCGGGTAGCAGCGGGGAGGCTGGCAAGGACAGCCGGGCGGCGGAGGAGGAGGCGGGCGGACATGATGGCGTGTGTGTGTGCGTGTAAGTCGTGCGGGTGCGGTTGGAGGTGAGGTGAGGTTCAATTGAGGCTCTTCCTTTGGTTGGTTGGTCCCTGGGATGGTAGTAGTAAGAAGAGAGGAAATTATTTGTCTCAGAGTCGTTGAAATACCGAGGAAGGATGTGGAGGGTCAATTGGGAGTTGTTCATTGGAGGACGGGGAGGGAAGCAAAGGGGGTTGAGCCGGGTTTGGGGGGAGGGAACGGTGACGTCATGCGGGTGGATGGTACGCGCCGCGCCGGGTTTGGGGGGTAGCTAGGGTGAGCGACACGTGGGCTAGGGGGTGTTTACTCTGGAAGGGGGATTTGTTTTTTTTAAGATGCGATGGAAGGTATGGGAGGGTTTGTGGTTTGGTGTTTTGAGGTTGGGTGTTGTTGGTGAGGTGGGGGGATGTTGCGAGGTGGAAGGCGTCTTGGGGCTGTTCTGCCACACGGGTTGAACATTCCCGTAAGGCCTCGTTGGATGTTTCGAGGCTTTTCTTGGGGATTCAGTGAAGGCCTCTTATGGCACATTTGATGCCTTTGACGAAACAAAAAGGGCGTGGGTGAGGCTCACCAAAGGCTCGTCCCGACAGAGGAGAGATGTGTTGATGGATCAGCTCACCGCGAGGAAGATGCGAGTATGTGGTTGCTTCAATCAGGATCTACGACGACCCAATTCGTCCGAAATAACATTTGAGTAGGCAATATTTGGGTCTTCGAGGTGCCTGATTGACATCTGATGATCCGACTGTTGTCGCCCTATTTTGTTCCTTCCCTGCGTGGAGATTTGAGGTCACCAAGGCTCTCTCAATTCTCAAAACACCTTCTCTCCACCTCAGAGAAGTCTCCCTCTCCTTCTCAGAGGCGCCGTACATCTCGGCAAAAGGCTCCCTCTCTCGACAAGAAAGCCTTTTTTTCCTTCACAGCGGTATCATCCATCTCCTCGAGGCATTGCCTCTCATTCCGAACACCCTACTCAAGACTATCCTCACGCCTCCCACTGACCGCTATCCGCCATCAATATGTCCCCAACAAGCCGCAAGAGGCCTGGCTCGTCTGTGAAAGACACGCCATCGAAGAAGACGAAGATCATGGAAGTCAGCGAGTTAGTCGTTAGCCTAGTTCTCTTGACACATCTTGAACGCATACTAAACACATATAGACTCTTATCCGGATGCACGGCCAAATTGATCGTCGGCACCGAGAGGAAGGATTGGCTGATCCACGAGAACATGCTTTGCGCCAAACCCGACTTCTTTGCGGCTGCTCTGAAGGGTGCATTCAAGGAGAGGGATGGTGTCATCGAGCTTCCAGAGGAAGAGCCAGCTGCCTTTGAGGTCTTCGCCACATGAATCTACGATTCCATTCGACAGATTACCCCTCTGCCTACCATTGACTCTGACGACGAGTTACGCACCTACCTAGGCGTGTACGTGATGGCGGAGAAACTCCTCATCCCCAGCCTCAAGAAAGAAGCGTTCAACTCGATATACAAGTATCACGTTCAACCTGGCTTGACCATCATCAACAAAGAAGTCAAGCCTAAAGCTGAGAACATTCATTATAACTTCGACAACACCATGGAATATTCTGTGGTAAGGGTCCTCTTCGGCCACATCATGCTGCTGCACATGAGGATATTACCAAGTGGGAGGAATTCACGGCTGGTAGGGATGCCATCGGAACTCAAATCGCGGCGGCAGCTTGTGATTATCTGAGGGACGATATGGCAAAAATGCTCCAGGATGCGGAGCTGTACCACATAGCCGGCTATCACAACATTATGTGATGGCATGGGAAGTGGGATTTTGGGGCTGGAAAAGGGGTTTGGCTGAGTCTGAAAGGGCAGACTGGAAACGACAGGGTGTGTATTAAAGCGCAACTTTGCACGTCGAATGAAACCCCATTGAGGCCAAAGTCTTCAAGCAGTGTTCATCCCATAGGCTTTGTTACCCAATCCTGCCCTCGTGGGATCCAGAATTGTTGTAACCTATGTCTGAAGACGTCTGCTAATATTCTCTTTACATACATCACCGCTGCTCCATGCCTATCAACACAACCAGACACACAGCCGACGGTTTCCGTGTCTCTCTTTTCATCCTCACTACAAATCTGATGCCCCGGCATACCGACAGTACAAGCAGTCCATCCGCGCCGTCCACAACCAAGCCCCAAGCAACGTGCCGCAACCAGAAAAAGAACATGCAGCAAGCCTGCCATTTGTGCCACTCTCCAATACCGAGACAATCATCACGGCATCATGTGGTACAGGCACTGTAGTCGGTGCATAGCGCATTCCCCCGGATCGGAGTCCCGGCCCCACATCTCGGAGCAGGCCAATCCGGAGCAGCCATCCCCGCCCGTCACAACGGGCCCGGTCGCATAACCCGCAGTCTCGTGACGGTTTCCGGAACAATCAAGGCCGTGCTGCTGCCTGAGCCCGACGACTCGCCATCTCCAGCTGACCCAGCCATCATCACGTCGACCGTGTCAACCCCTCGTTCGGTTCGTCGGGTCTTTGCCCCCCCTGGCCTAGCCTCCGCTCACCCACCCAGGAGACACCCCTGAAGGCCGGCCCCTCTCACCAATCTCCAAACTGGATGGATGCTCGGATGCGATGCCAGGGAGAGCCTCCCCGGTTCCACAACCCCTCTCCAGGGCACAACCCAAGTGACCAGCGATCCCGCCTCACCAGAAAGCCGACGCGGCGAAAGATTGAAAAAATTCCATGCTCCAAGTACGGTGTAGGTGTGTGTGCGAATTGAGTCTCCGCAATAGGTCTAGGGCTCGATCGCAACACAAGCAAGTCCTCACTCGCTCACCGACACAACCCGCAACCGACCCCAGTCCAGGCCGGCTGAGCCACCGCTTGCCACTGGGGGATCGTCGGTGTCTTTCGTCGCACAAGGAGCTGGAGTCACAGTCCAGACCTCAATCGCACTAACACAACGCAGCAGCGCAACCAGGGGACAGAACAGAAGACAGACAGACAGGATCGTCGGACCACCCGAACGCCCGCCTAGCTACTGCTGCTGCCTTCCAGTCCTCGCCCTTTCACGAGGTCACTCCGATTCTGCTTCCAGCCGGGCCGCCCGTGAGACAATGGAAACAAACCTTCAGCTGCTGCCCTCTTTTGTCTGCGCATTCTGCCTGCTGCTGCTGCCCGCCTGCCCACAGCGGAGATGCATCGGAGGAAGCTAGCAGCATCGCTAGCAAGCAACCATCGAAGCCAAGGCCAAGGCAGCCGCAGCCACACGCTACCCCAGAGTTTTTTCTTTTCCGTTCCCTTCTGCCCCGGCACGTTTTTGCCTCGCACTGACAGACAGGCAGACTGGGCTGGGCTGGGCTGGAGCAGCATTTCCGGCCCGCCGTTCGCCGGAGACCTCCCGATCACCATCGACATGGCATTCCTCAGTTACACACGGGACTCCCGTACATGCGGTTCTGGCCCGGCCTCAAACTGCTGCTGCTGCATCCAGGCCAGTACCGCACTGTAACCCTCGAAGACAGACAAAAAAAACCGGTTGTCACAAGCCCCCAGATTGTGTCGTTCCAGACCCCATTTCCCATACATGCCATACCGCTCCAATATGCAGGAGACCTGCGCATTTCCCTGCTCTCCATCCCAACTTTCCCTGGCTCTCGCTGCATCGCCCTGCCTGAACTGAGCTGCCCTGCCCTGCCCGTAATAATATCCACAATCGAACAACCCGAGTGCTGCAACTCGAGATTGTCCACTGCAGGCGTCGGTACCTAACCTGAACAATCGGGAGAGGGAGAGAGGGTGAGTGAACAATTGGGGAACCGCCCACCGGACCACCACCACTGGACCCTTCGGGATGCGGGAGAAAAGCGTTTCGTTCGCGCACCACGCAACCAACATCCCACTCCCCGCGCCGCAGCTGCTGAGGAAGGTCGGAAGCAAGGGAAACTATCACCTTAGCAAAGCACATCGCATCGGAGCTGGATGCGCTGTGCCGCTGACGACTCGACTTGAAGGATGCTCCACCTCACATCAAAAGTCAAAGTGAGCAATCAGATGCCGCAGCTGACACCCCACCAGTCTCCTGTCTTCCCAACCCTTTCCCAGTGCGTAGCGACATCCGGGTGAGAGGTGGGGGGACGAAAGCAAAAGAGGCGGTGAACAACCACAAGTGTCGCCCGCGCCCCATTGGATCGGGGGCCATCGCAGCTAACTCTTGCCAGCGCCAGCCACTCGGTGGTCCGTGTTCGCTAGTTTGGTAGCTTTCGAAAAGAAGAGTGATCGGCTTGTGCTTGAGATCTGTCACAGTGCGGGGAGTGACTTGCCCTGACTCGAGCGGTGGGGGGACCTCGAGCGAAACGTGCCTGGCAGGCACTGCCCTGTTCTTCCCGCAAAGTCTTGGGGTTTGGATCGATGCAGGGCAGGGCAGCGCCAGCCCAGGTTTTGATGTTTGAATGCCGCAAGCCACCCCTTTCGAACCTAAATGCGCAGCCCCCCAAGGGTTCGATAGCACGGTTCGAATTATCATATGGTGGTGCTCTCGATAATAGGAGAAGCTGGATTCCTCGCGGATCATCCATCATCTCATGCTCTTGATTACCAGGTGTCCCGACGTGCGGTACGAGGCCGTGGACTGGGACCTGGGCGCCAAATGCATTGACCCTGACCGCCTGGCCCACCAGTCGGTTTGATGATGGGCTTCCCGAATGTAGGTAAGCTCGCCGTCGCATTGAGATCTCCCCCGCAGTGTAAAGGGGGGCGCTCCATCGCATCAAACGCCAGAGCAAGGCTGTGAGGGCATCTGAGTTTCAAGGAGAGCAGGAAACCCAAACCCCCAAGAGAGAAACATGGAGTTTCCCGAGGCTTCTTCGCAGCATTGTTCCCAACATTTCCAGATCTGCCCCATCTGCTTGGGCACGGGTAGGTTTCTGGTAGACGAAAATAGCCCGCTTCCCAATCGACACCATTCTCGCCCCGCTCTGAGCCCACAAAGCCGATGAAACGCCATTCGCCAATGGCCACGCCCCAGCCTCTACTGTCAAGTCTGGTGGGTGAATTGGTTAGAGACAGATGAGCTGCTGCATCCTGACGAATGGGCTGTTTGCCAGTCTCTTGAGGCAAACGTTCAAGGTTCGAAAATATACTCTCTGCAGCATATGCATACATGCACGTTATAGATGCCTCGAAAAGGAACAACGGCGGCCGAGGGTAAAGTGCTGCCAGCAACGGAACCTGAGTGATGCCAGCCATTGGGAGGTCGGACTCTGCCCCAATCGTTATTACCCCGCCTAGGAATGGGGGAGAGAGGGGCCCTTCAATTGTGTGGTGGGGGTTGTTCGTCTTCTCTCTGTTGCCTCCACAGAGGTCCTCTGCCCTAAGCGGGTGATGGCTCGATTCGCTCGAGATGGTAAAACATTCGACGAACCCAGCGGGTAGGTTGGCTCGAGGTTGGCGTGTTGGGTATCATCAACTTCGACCGTCATGCGCTTCTCGCATCCGGCTGAATCCCAAATCTGTTGCTGACGGGGTTGTCAAAAAGCGGGACCCGACTGACGAACGGGAGATTCCTGGGCAGCGTCTGGTCACGCCGGAGATAAATCACCTTGTCGTCATGCGTCGCTTCGCTGCTAGGCGCACAAGGCGGCTACTGGCGCAGGCCAATCGTGTGTCCTCGCCAGTTGACAGCGCAGGTAAATGAGACATGCTTGGTGGTTGCGCGGGCGGAGTCAGCACCAGTCTCCGGCTGGCTGGCAGAACTCTGGCAGGCAATGAAGCAGCCTCTTTCTCGAGAGTGCCGTGCCTGCAATCTCTACAGAGTCGTATTGCCTGCAGGTCGGGGCTGATGGGGGAGGCAAAATGCGTTCGTCTTGAAGGCTCCGAGGATCGTCTGAAAGGGATGGCTCTCTCATCAGCGTCACCCACGCCAATCGGTGGCGAGCCATTTCCATCACGGGCCCCGCTCGATGATGGGCAGACGGGCGTGGGAGGCATCTGGCAGCTGTTGAGGACGACCCCGCGGCGCGATGGCGTTGTCACCGGGATCGACGGAAGGACAGTCTTTAAGCAATCCAGTGAACTCAGCGAGACAGGAGGCTTGGCGAAGCGTGCAGGAACCACGAGAAGCCTCTCGACACACCGTTTGTGAAAGCCACGGGACACTGGGGGGTTCCCGAACCAGCCACATTCCGTGAGCTGCGTCAATCCGTGCAACCCAACAGCACAGTTGCCATGCGAAAGAAAGGACGGGACCAGGCTCGTCGCGCGGGCAGCATTCTCAGCGGTACAGTGGTCGGTCGGGAGGCCTGGAAACGGTCTCGCGGTGTTTTACCGTAGGTGCCAGCCAGTCAAAGCGCGCTGATGGGGTCGCCTTCGCCACAAGGCTGGGGCAGAGCGATCTGCTGATGGCCATTCAGGCCGCTGCCCTGCGCTCAATTATGAACCCATCTGAACCGGCCTGCAGGAGCGCAATAACAGACGGAGGCCCAGCCAGGCCATGGCGCCTGCGAACTCCAGTTTCAGCGCCCAAGGCGACACCCAACGGAGCGAACGTAGCGTAGGTTGTTGTTGCCGGACGGTTGCGGCAGCGCTTCTCCAAAACATCTGACAGCATCCAGTCGAGGGACGGCGTTTCACGCCGACGCAGGAATCTGTTAGGGCAGCAAGCGCAAGGAGAGGAAGCTGATTGAGAATGTCAATTTGGGCCGCCAGTGGGGAACAACTGTTGACGTCGACTGAGCCCCATAAAACTGGAGCCACCGAGGGAGGGAGAAAGGCCATCATCGGGCCACGTCGGGTGACGATTGTGGAATTCGGGACTGGTCGCTGTTTGGTGCATTGTCCTGCACAAATTCGTCGAGCGAGCGGCGCACCGTCTTCGGCACTGGGTGCTGTGGATTCCGCTGGATTCCTTGAAGGCAACGCTAGCCAAAATTACATGGCCAACGCGCCATTCCGCTTCCGGTCTAGGTTTTCTGAAGGCGCCCAATCGCAGCCACCGGGGTCCACTTTTTGATGCTGGTCTTGCCACCCGGCGTGCAGCGGAGTGCCCAGTGCATCGCCTGTGAGTGGGTGTCCTGGGGTCCTGCCTCTCTCTTGCATTAGACCCTTGCCCTAGCGCCCCCCAGTCCACCCTCCATTCCGCGCAGTCCAACACTTTGCCCGCTCCGATTGCTCTCCTGTCCCTCTCTCGCACTTCGCCTCTCTTACTTCTACCACCTACCTAACCACTCCCATCCCACCAACCTCGCGCGAGCTGTCCAACAGCCAAATCCGATCACGACGACTTCCACTTCTCATCGCCCGTAGATAACCAAACGACAACTATTCCACCTTCGCCCGCCTTCGAGTCTTTGACCGTCATCCTCGGCTACGTTTCATTGTTGTTGTTTCAAAAGACGACTGCAGACGACGCAGAGCGGTTCGCCCCCTCACCCCCATAAAGCGCATCCACCCAGCTACCTTTGGCGTGCCCTTCCGTATTCACCACAACGATTTCGGCCATTCCACCTGTCGGCATAGACTATTCCCAACCATAATGTCTTCGTACTACCACTTCAACGCTCACCAGCAACATCCAACACCCGTTGGGGCGTCGGCCATCTCCCACAGCCACCATGGCGGCCGGAATCGGCGAGCACCGCGCCTTTCAGTCTCACAAAACAGCCACAAACAATTTCGCGGCGTCAGGAGTATGAAAGAGCTCACAGAGTCGGTCTCCGTATCCAACTTCCGCTCTAAATTCGAGGCCGTCCGGTCCTTTGACTTGGAAGACGACATGGAGTTCTGCCCCAACCTGTTGACCGACAGCGATGTGAGTTACCCTGCGCAAACACAGCTGCAGTTTGACGACATGGAGCACTGGTGACTGACGCATTTCTTTCCAAAGCTTCAATCCATGAGCTCTGGGTCGGAACGGTCATCCACGGCAAGCGAGTCCCCGCAAGGATCGCCGACGCAGCAGCCAACCACGATTGCGCCACCCTTCTCGCTCAACTCTTCATCGCCTCCCTTTGTCCCGCCTTCTCTCCATAATCAGATGTCGTCGTTGAAGCTCCACCAACCCTCGGCCACCCGTACCCGTAACGCCATCCCAATCATCAACCCCCTCACAGGCATCACGATGTCGAGCCCGCCCCCATCGGTATCACCCGCCCGGATGCAACAGCAGTCCGTCCGTGCAGCAGGACGGTGGTAGGTGGCTGATGTCTCGCTTCTGTGACGCAAGGCGAGACTAAGCCATCTAATTCTGCCGTCGTCGTTGCAACTGGACTTTCAACTTCAACTCTCATTTGCTTCCACAGCAGCTGCTCATCTTGGCGGGCACCGACTTCAAAGTAGCAGGCATCGATCTTTTATCCGCTGTCCGGCAGGCGGGGGCCGACAACACAAAAAATACGCGAGGTCGACTGGACCTTCGACTTGGCAACCTTCTCGATACCCAACCTGTACAAACTTCCCTAATCGACATAAGGCACCTTGTTTGAAAGCGAAAATTTGACATTTTCGGATAGCACGATGAAAGACAATCGATACCTCTTCGCATTTTGTTTTTTTCGACTACCAAAAAAAACACTCGGTGCGGTGTTCCGACCTCGCAAGATGAGGCTGTCTTAATTTCTACGACAAATGAGCGTTTTCCCAATGGGTGGTTTTTGCATGCGCCCATCAAACCACTATATTGCATCGGTGTCTAACGGCGGAGTTACTTGGGTTTTTGCGCTTGTTTTTATCGATACCATACAAACCGGGAGGGGTTTTGGTGTTTGTTTTCTTGTTGGTCACAGAAAGAAGCGGCGACTTCGGAGCACATGAAAAAGTCATCACGGTCACGGTTCCACGAGTTTTCATCGAAGAAAAGAAACCGACATATAGAGCGAGTTCGACGGGTTATTTGGAGCGTTGTGTTAGGAATGGAGTAGCTCTTTGCAACCTGGGTGTTCTCGATCTTTGGGGGGGGGGCGCTACATGGGGCGAATCTGTTTGAGGCGGGGCTGGCAACACATTGCGGTGTTTGTGTTTGGGGGATATGTCAAATCGCGGGGTGTGGGATTTCCGGACCGGCGGGGAGTTGGTTCATGTGTTTGGCTTTCTTATTTTCGTTGTATCATGGCGCGACGGTGGCACAACGCCACCTCCGTTTTGGCCTCGGGTTTTGTTTTACAAAGGGTTGCATCTCCGGATCTGGTCGGTGTGAAGGAACGGTTCCTGGTTCTCTCGAAGATATTTGTCGTATCTTTTTATGGGCTGGTTCTGGTTGGCAAAGCATCGGGTATTTGGGAGCAGGCGTGTTTGATGTTGTTCCATGGGTGGCTCGGAGCTTTGTCGGTCGACAGACTCGGCGTGTATGCCAAGATACGGAAGCTGTGATTAAATCAATCAGGCGCTATAATCCGCCACTTCACTCAAAGTTTCGCGCTGTTCCTCATGTTGTGATATGTGGCTTGAGTTGACACCACTTGAAGGACTGTGAGCGTCATCCACTCGCGTGTTCCGACATCTCATGACCATTGGCCGTTGCCATGTCCTAGGTATACTTGCCTTCCCAGCTAGTGGAGCAAACCTTAAATGGTCGTTGCGTTCAGGGGTGTTTTAGATTGTTTACTTTGACGTAGATGTCAACGAGACAACCATCACTAGCCATAATTCCAGAGCCCTGTCTAGAAACTGGACCGTTTTCATGTGGGTGTCTCGCCGCCAATGTAAAGCAGCTCTTGTGTGAAAATTCCAAGAACCTGATGTTTGCCTGTTAGTGCTCGGTGCTTCTTCCGGCCTTTATGGCCCTGAGGATGAAATCCAATGATATCGTCCAGACATGTCTTGGCCCCAAGACACTTTGTTCGCCGGGCGGAAACTTGCTGGGTGATTTTGAAGGCTCTACCGTTGCCTGTCGTTCCTTCCCTTTGGGCTGCCTTCATCTATTGTGCCTTGCGAGGTTTCTGCCCCTTGGATGATCCTGAACTGGCCATGTAAGATGGATATCGTGAGTCCTCGGGCAGAATATGATCTCGAAGGTGGGTGTGCCTGGAGATGTAGTATCGGCCCATTTCTCCTCGAGCCCTTTCGTCGGAACTCACCATACACCCTCCTGTCTCGGTGAATGTCTTCAACTCCCCGGTCTCCCAGAGATAGGACGGAACGTCTCAAGGCACTCACCTACTCGAGCAGTTTGCCGTAAAGCGCTTGGACCAGTTTGTCTGAAGCAATAAATTATTCTCCTGCCGCCTGGTCTCTGTGTTTTGCTTTTCTCCTCCCACAACCACACGACGGAGCATCATCATCCACGCGATGTCGAGCAACGGTGATCAGTATCCTATTCCGAACTCACAACCAGGCCCTCGGGTCCCGAAAGACTCCCCCATGCCGTTGTCTACCTCTTCAATGGAAGTGAGCGGAGATCTCACGATGCTTGGCGCGCGCCCCGCGTCACCATCGGTAGGCCCCGCGGACCACGCGGGTCCCTCGCAGCGTTTCCCCACGCCTTTCTCGGCGTCAGAATTCGCTCCCAGTAGAGAGATTTTCAGCGCTGCCGGCGCGGATAAGTAAGTTCTTTCCTCAAGCACCTACCTCAACCCTAGGTCTTCCACCAACCTCCTCATCTTCCCCAACCACACCGCTTCCAAGCCTCCTCTTTGCGTTTGCCCCCATCAACTACCTTGCCTCAACTTCCTACCAAAGTCAAGATGACGGACCGCGATGTTTCCGTCGTGCCCAACTGGGAGCCCGATGAGCTGTTCTTTCAGTACATCGAGCAGGCCCAGATCCAGAGCTCGACGGTGCAACTTGACCCCAATACGGCTTCCCCGCCGCGCAACTTGCCCCGTCTATCTGTTTTCAACAATTCAGAGTAGCCGCTCTCCTCACATTCTCAAGCCACGATGTTTGCTAACCGCGTCTCTGACAGTCTGCTCAATGATCGCATCATCACCATCGTTGTTGGCGAGGGCCCCACCGAGCGCAAGTGGAGCGTCCATGAGGCTCTGCTCTCTGCCAAGTCGCCGTACTTTCGCGACCTTCTAAACAAGGACGACGAGGCTCGCAAGATGCGCGAGGTCTTCTTCCGGCATACCCAGCCGAAGATGTTCAGCATGCTTCTCCAGTGGATGTACGGAACCACTTTCGGTCCTGCCACAGGTCCGCGTATCTTTCGCTACGCCGTCCCCGATGGCGAGGACTACACCGTGAGCGACTAGTAAGTCTTCCCGTACCTAGCCAACCCACACAGACGCGCAAGACTGACAGCCTCTCCAGCATCCGCTTGTACATCCTCGGTGACAAGCTCAAGATCGTCGGCGTGAAGAATGCCGCAATTGACGCCGTCTACGGCTATTTCAACGACGAGAACGCCAGCGACATTCGCTGCCCGTCCATCGTCGACGTGCAGCTCGTCTTTGAGTCCACGCCCGCCGACTCGCCGATGCGTCGCCTCTTGACTGCGAATTTGTTGTTCCATCTCTTCAACAAGAAGAGAACCAACCTCGGCAGCCTCCCGCAGGGTTGGACCGAGGTGATGAGCATCGACCACACCGTCTCCTTCGCGTTGCTCGAGATGCTGGCCGAGTGGGGCTGGTCTATGGGAAACAACGTGCCGCCCATGCGCATCAAGAACCGCCAGTCGTTCCACGATCCGATCGCCATCGACGACGATGAGCCCGTCAAGACGGAGCCGATGGAGGAGTAGCCGCCGAAAGAGACATGATCTGGGTTATTGGGCGCGCGGTACTACTGCAAGAGACCTTTGGGATGCGAAGGGAGGCAACGACCGGGCTGTTCTGAGGGCAGATTTTTCTTTTACTGGAGGAGGCGCCATTAGTTCGGTTATCATGATTTCGTGGGTGGGTGGTTACGGGACGGCGTTAGGGAATGGAACGGAAAAGAGATACCCATGGGAAAGTTCATTTACCAGGGCGTTCGGGACGGATAGGAAGGCATGGAGTTAGGTTGAGGTCTTTTTTGGGAGTTCACTTGCGTCCATAGCCGGAATTTATCACGTCTTTCCGTGAAATATCTTGAGGGTTTCGTTGGTGGTGAGTTAAGCTGCAGGTTGATTCAGGCGAATGTGTTGTGATGAGGTGTTGGTGAAATGACATCAAAATCTTCGGGTTCTCATTGAGAATGCAAGGAAGGAGCGAGGGAGCAGCAACTCGCACCACCACTCTCTGCTCTTGCCCCCCATGTGCTCTTACATCAGCCACTTCATCTTCCGACCTCTTCAACCTCATCTAGAAACGAGTTGACCCTAGAAGAAGTGAAGCTATTTTGAACTCGAGCAGCCAGAGGCACCTGCATTTTCATGGGTTCGGGACGCAAAAACACTCGGTTTGCATCCATCCATCCTCTCCAGTCGACGACCAAGTAGGGTACCAACTCGCATGCCGTGACCATGACATGCAGCCCTCTCTTGGTCGGTTACCTACGACACATATCTACCTCATCTACGATTCCGTATATGTATCCTTGCTGAACTCTGGTCTGATGGATGGATGGAGTTTTCGAGAGCCAAGACGAAGGGCTTGGAATTGTGAGTTTGGGTCATGTTCCGGCTCGACGGCAAGGCAACTGGATCATGATATCCTGCTGGTATTATGAACTGATGGGAGCATACATGTGTATTGGTTGTCTAGTATAATTCTAGTCTAAGGTGTTCTTGAAGTCGGTGAGATGACGGACTTGCACATCCCGATCAAGACACCCCCCCAGTAATCTCTTGATCCTGGGGCTGCCATGTCGGGCATCTGCTGTCGTCATGACAAACGACTGCGCGAGATGGTTGCTACAATGCCGAAGTTTGCTTGCCTGAGGATTTGTCTTTCCCCTCAGGCATTGGACATGTTTGTATCACAGTGTCTGAGTCTTCTTCAACCCAGGTCGGCTTCAGTTGACGCCTCTCAATGGTATCAACCGTTGTGCTACTCCGACTTGAGACTTCGGTACCGGGACTTCCGAGCTTCGTGACTCAGCGGCCTGCAGGCCGAAAGAAATGCTACCAACTGGAGGGGCAGCCTGTCTCACGCCGAGAGCTTTAAACCCACGATGCATGACATGGCCTTCCACAGGGCGTGGGGTTAGAAGTGTTGGAATATGACCGAGGCAGCCCGGAATAGTCCAACTAGATGTCGGATACAATGGCTAGATACGGCGCCCCATGGTGTGATGAGGTGAGGGGACCGTACTTGCGCCCCAGGATGGGAGGGGAGTTCAGAAACCCTCCGATTTTGGTGAATTTCTGAGTGCTCGTGTCCCATAGGCGTTTGTTGTGTGCGCTGAGCTGTAGCGATATGCCACTGGCTTTGCATGGACAGCCGGGTGGCCCTCAGCGGTGCATTTGTTCAGGATATCCGTCACATAAAAGGCCAACTGTACAGCGACGCGATTCAGCGGAGTCGACCATGCCATTTGTTGCGAGCTTGTTGCTCGAGACATGGGGCCGCCGGCCGTGTGTTGTCGCCAACGACAGTAAATATCTGATGGCGATGACTTGCGTTGTGTTCTTCGGGCCAGGAACTCAGAGCTGCCGTGCTTTGATGAAGCGGTTGATCTGCTCTCGCGCATGCTTGTCGTTGTATTGCTCGTGGCACTCGTAGAAAGCAATAAGCTCCTGCGTGCAGTCCACCATGGCCTCGATGTCGATGTTGCTATCGGCGAGCCACCCTGCAAAACGTGTTACTTTGTTCAAGCGGTCCTCGGGGGCCTTCTTACTCGCCATGCCGCTGTCATGAGCTCGCTGGACGCCGGGGTGCAGGCCCGGGAGCTGCGCGGCTTGCGATTCCGATGAGCTTTGCGATGTAAGGCTTGGAGTCGCGGACCCGCTTCTCCCGCTGCTGTCGTTGTTGCCACCGGTGATGGCTGCTCGGGCTTGCGCCTGGGCTAGCACCGCGCTGGCGGCAGCAAGACCCGCGGCGGTGTTCGAGGAACCACCTTGAGAGCCCGTGGGCGCGGGTCGTAGGACTAGCGCCAGAACCATGGCTGTCAGTGCGATGATGTGCGGAGGATACAGGAGCGGGAGATCCGTCATGTAGTGGTCGTTGATGATGGACCAGGCCAGAGCGGCCTCGTCAGGGGTAAGCCCAAAATCACCCTGAAGGGTGGTGAGCGTGCGGTAGGGCTGGTGGACGATGAGGTGCGAGCTCATCTCCGATATAAGGAAGAACTCGCACTCGCCCACCTTGCCTGTGTCGATGCTCTGGATCTCGTTGGGCCATAGCGAGCGCGCCTCTCCAGCCACCAAGCGGATATGCTGGGGGCATTCCTCCATCTTGCACGCTAGGTAGACGGCTGTCGCCATCAGCAGGTATGGGTTGGTGCGGCGGATCTCGACCCGTGTGTAGAATCGTTTCGTGTACAGCTGGGCAGTTGCCATGGGCTGCTGGCGCACACCAAGACGTTTCCCAAGACGGTTGATCTCTGTGCAACATTATGATGTTAGGGGGGCTTCAGCTGCTAGAGTGGGAGGTCGAGACACGTACGCTGGTTGAAGTAGATATTCAGATGTCGGAGGTGGGGCAGGGGATACATCTGGACGAGATTCGGGTCTTCGTCCTCCAACTTTTGGCGCATCGCTGCAAGCTCGTCTTTGGTGAATTGCCAATGCCGCCGCTGCGTCGACTCCCAGAAGTTGGCTGCCATGACTGCCGGCAGGAGAAGCTTATGCGCCCCATGGACTTGTAGTGGTCGGCGGTGTTGTTGACGCCGTTGAGTTGCTGAGGCCAACGACTGTCCGTGAATCCTCCTGATCAAACCAATTGGTGCGTAGTCCGCGTCAGGCGGCTGCGGCTGGCAACCATCCATCGCCAGCGAATCACAGCGCGGCTAGTTCTTTGGTGCCTCCTCTCCCCGTCCAGGTCCCGGACTGGTGGCAGAAGTGGGGAACGTGGGGCAGCTCTGGGCAGCTTCTGTTGGCCAAGACGGCCCGTGAGTCGGGTGACGATAAAATCCAAGTACCTTCTAACAGCAGCTTCGCCTCTGGCGCCAGCTTTCATATCCAACTGGCCAGCCGCGGGCGTCAAGTGTCTTCTGAGTAACTAAACAGTTTCAAGTACCTAATATATGACCAATTTGGGCTCACCTGGGACAGCTTGCAGCCTCTTGGCAAGGGCTGGCTGAGGCCGGTGAGATGAGGAGTACGCGGGGCCTCTAACCCATGTTCCGCAAGTGCTCCAGCGAATGTCTCCAAACAAACCTGGGAACTTTTGATGCAGCGATATCCATCTTGTCGGTCCAGGACGCTCCGCTCCAGCTTTTTTCTGTCTCTCCCTTCGCAACAACCCGGCGCAGTCGAGAGCGAGCCTAATGTTTAAGAGAACCGCGATGTCGTGTCTGTAATCCGACGAGAATCCGCCCCTTCGGCCGAGGCCACGACCGTTTTCCAACCCCCATATTTCGCTCAGCTACGTCATAAGCGCCGCGACGCTTGTGCGCCTTCCCGCCTCGATTGCATGCCGCACCGGATCATGAGTACCCGGACTCGGGAATGAAGATCTCGGATGTGGTCACGGAGCTCGAGGCAGAAATGGAGGAATCACAGAACGAGCGGGACAAGCGCGTCGAGGAGCTGTGGAGGAGGCTCGATCCTGCTGGCCACAGGGAACTCGACCTCAAGGGGCTCCAGAAGGGTCTCAGGAGAATTGACCATCGTGGGTTTTAGCATTCGCTTCTGCCATTGGCGATTGGTTCACTTGCTGATGCCTATGGTTTTGCTTGCCCGAACAGCCATGAAAAATGCCGACCAAATGCTGAAGGCGATCATTAGCTTGGTGGATACGGACGGCGACGGCAAGATTCAGTACGAAGGTGCGTACCAATCGCGATAGTTGGAAGCTGAGATGCTTTTGGGATGGGGTACTGAAATACTACGCAACAGAATTTCGCGTCTTTGTCGAAGCGGCGGAGCGACAGCTCCTCAACTTGTTTCGCTCCATCGATCGCGATAAGGACGGCCGCCTGGACAAGGAAGAGCTGCGCGCGGCATTCCAGCGTGCTGGTGTCTCGGTTCCCTCAAGAAGGCTCTCTGGTTTTTTCGACGAGATCGACGGTAACCGCGATGGATACATAAGCTTCGAGGAGTGGCGGTATGTGACATGGCACTCGGGACCCTACAGTGGGCTTGTGATGTGGGCTAACTTTTCATCCCGAAGCGACTTCCTTCTTTTTATGCCGCCAAACCACGACGGACCCGCGCTTGAGGCTGCGCTCTCGTTTTATTCATCAATTGTCACCGTCAGCGCGGAGGGAGATTCGCTTGTCAGTGAAGACACACTTGAGGGTCTAGGTACGACCGGCTTTCTTCTCCAAGCTCTCTTAGGTTCTCTCTTTAAAATCGCCAACCCCGCCTCGACGGCTTCTCGCTCTTTACCAGCTTCGTCCGCGCTCCCGAGTTCAGATGCGCCTCCGGCCCCAGGCGATCAAGGCACTGCAGAACCCTCAGATATGGCGGGCGCGGCATCCTCTCGCCTCGGCGCGGCCATCCCGCAGCAGATCCTGACCGGGGCCGCCACGCGAAGTCCCATGATATCACTTGAGCACGCAGAGCAGCGCGACCGGATTTCAGACTATCAAGAGGAGGCTGAGGAGGCCGTGGAAATCAGACTGACAGATCTCCTGCCTGAACCAGGATACTTCCTCGCCGGCGCTGTCTCGGGTGGTGTGTCGCGGACTGCTACTGCGCCCCTCGATCGCCTCAAGGTCTATCTGCTTGTGAACACCAACACGAGAAGCACCGTGGCCGTCTCTGCCGCGAAACATGGAAAGCCTCTAGTCGCTCTTCGAAATGCGAGCGGCCCAATTCTCGAAGCCATAACGAGCCTGTTCAAAGCAGGCGGGTTCCGCACTTTCTTCGCAGGTAAGATTATGCAAACGGTTTTGCTGGACATGGAGGGCTAACTAGGTCAGGTAACGGACTCAATGTAGTCAAGATCATGCCGGAGTCAGCCATTCGGGTATGTTGCTCCTCCAGCCTGTTTACTGCCTAGGGCGCGGCCATTGACGCTCCCTAGTTCGGCTCCTATGAGGCATCGAAAAGATTCCTCGCGGCGTACGAAGGCCATAACGATCCAGCCAAGATCAGCACCGTCTCGAAATTCGTTGCTGGCGGTATGGGCGGTATGACAGCTCAGTTTTGCGTCTACCCCATCGACACGTTGAAGTTCCGACTGCAATGCGAGACGGTCGAAGGTGGCCTTAAAGGCAATGCCCTTCTGGTCGAGACCGCGAAGAACATGTGGAAAGACGGTGGTCTCCGCGCTGCTTATCGCGGCCTTGGGCTCGGCTTGATCGGCATGTTCCCCTACAGCGCCATCGACATCGGAACGTTTGAGCTGCTGAAGAAAACCTACACTCGGACCAAGGCGCGATATTACGGAATCCACGAGGAAGACGCGACAATGGGCAACGTCGCGACAGCAGCCCTGGGCGCAACTTCGGGAGCCCTCGGCGCCTCCATCGTCTACCCCCTCAACGTCCTCCGAACACGATTACAAACCCAAGGAACGGCCATGCATCCACCAACATACACAGGCATCGTGGATGTGGCGACAAAAACCCTCCGCAATGAGGGCGTCCGCGGCCTGTACAAGGGCCTTACCCCCAACCTTCTCAAGGTTGCACCAGCACTAAGCATCACCTGGGTGTGCTACGAAAACATGAAGAAGCTGCTTGCGTTGAACTGAAGGAAGCGGCAACGATTTTATATTTGATCTTTTGACTGGATACCCAGTGAAGATGTTTCTGACAACATCTGTTAGCGCCTTTTCGGGAAGAAGAGCCATCTTTTATCAGCATCGTCTTCGGCGTCAGGACAGGAAAGACGTGTGTGAGCCTGGGTTGATTTAGGCCGAGCCGTCATCACGTAGGCGTTTGGAGATATTTCTCCAGAGAGAGATACCAATAGAAAGCTCATGCGAGCATCAAGAAGAGACAACATGTCTGTGGGTGCTGGGTGTGCTGCTTTTTCACTGCAGAATGTGGGGTTTTGGCAGCTCGTGCTAACGTTCATCCGACGTCGTCATCTTCTTACCTAGGCGCCTGCAAGATGCTCTGCAGGCGTCGTGAGCCATTCGTCACCAACCTCAGGCACATGCAGCCATCAGGCCCTCCAGCCAGGTCGAGACCAAGTCTAGCGCTCAGTTGTGCGGTATATTCAAAAGGCAATTGGCCTGTCATCCCGTCTCCTTTACCGCGAAGTCGCCCGGTTGCTGCATGCTTCGCAGCTTCCTCTTACGGCCAAATGAGCTGCCCACCTTTGCTCCTTCCAGCCCGGTTCGGCACTCCCACCCAGTCCTCGAGTCACCATTGACGAACGGAGTTCCACTTCCCCACGCGTCACAACGGCTTGCGTTGAAGATTTCCCAGGGCCTCATGCGTGGCCAGTCGTGCCAGTGTGCAATTTCATTTGGAAGCTTCTCCGGTCGATCGGCGTGCTGACGAGGCCATCCATTTCTTACCCCTCCTTGCTGCCCCGCGGCTCAAGCAGACAAGCTCACACTGCAGCTCGAGCACCATCCCACTCAAGGTATTCCTTCTTTGCCACCTGCAATTCAGCATTCGCAGATTTTGCAGCCATTTGACATCCTAAGCCATCATTGCGCTTCGTCCTGAGATTACCTCTAGTGCTGTAGTTCAGCTCTTCTTTTGCAGACAAAAGAAGCTTTTGTGCCAAAATCCAGGGTGTCCGTTCTCTTTGGTCAAGTTTCATAGGGCGTTGCCAAGCCGTTTCGGGAGTCATGCCATACTCCGACAACCTGTACTCGGCCTGGGACGAGTCAGACTCTGAACCAATTGAGGATGGTTTGAATCAGCTTGAGCCTCAGGGCTCGGAAACGCATCTCCAACGTTCACATGGAGGGCAGGTCGAGCCGGATTGGCACACGGGCCAAGTCGTTTCTGATGCTTCTGGAAGGGGTGGCGATGGTGACCTTGACGACGACGAAGACTTCCTGTCTCCCACCGACGGGTATTTTCACTCGACGCAGAACCCAGCAGAAACGCAACAGTCTCGCCCTTTCAGTGCACCTGCGGCTGCGACGTCGTCTAATGTGCCGCACGTTCCGAACATCTTGGTCGAAGACCCTTCTCTCCCACAAGGCAGTACCGCCCAGAGCAAAGCACGAGAGGCTCACCAGGAGAGACTAGCAAGCAGTGAGCAACCGCGTCAGTTTACATCGCGATACCCCTCCGGGAGCAGCCGTATCCCAGAGCCGCGGTGGGATATTGAATCCAGGCCTGGGCCAGGCCGGGACACGTACCACACCCCGTCGTCATCCACTGGGGGCTCCTACGCATCATATACGCCGCACGCTCCACAGAGGACTGCGTACGACGAGAGCTCCCTGCTCATCCCCAGGGAAGCACCTCCAGCTTACACACCGTCACCCACCTCCTCCCAGAGTCCCGGCTCCGACAGGAACTACCGAACCTTCCCACCGAACACAAGCATCACCGCCGCCATGGGTGGGAGGGATGAAAGCGAAACTCAAGGGCTCTTAGCCTATGAGCCACAGAGTATGGGCAACCCCGATGATAGCAACAACGACACTGCTTCATCATGGACAGATCGACTGAGAAGTCGTCTCCGTCATCGAAGTGGGAGACATGGAAAAGTGGCCCTCCTTGCTGTCCTTCTTGCTATCCTTACAATTGGATTTCTTCAAGCCATCATCTCGAGTGGAGAAGGCGATGTAAGTTGGTTGCGCGGCCTCATTCACTCTTCGTCATTACCTCTATGTGGCCCTGATTGGGCTATCCCCCAGGGCACAAGCCTTTGTCACGATTGCTCATTTGTGCGTTCCTGTGCAACATGGGGTCTCTATATGTACCCGCCGTTTCTTCCTGGCTATCCGACTAACTTATTCCATAGCACAGCGGCCGCCATCATAACTCAACCATCCCCAAGAAGGAGAAAGACCTCACCATTATCGGTAGACCCCCCATGGATCCTGACGATGGCTTCGAATGGGGAGCCCACAGCAATTGCAAGGACGCCCAAGTCGCCCGTGATGCCCAGCAGTTCGACGTTTCCTTTGCTGCCAACCGGAAGCTCGTCGTCTACCAGGGTCTCCAAAGGAAGACCCCCTCAGATCATGTCCCGATTAACGTCCACGGCTCCATCATCCTCCGCCGGGTCACATCTGGCACACCGGGACCTTCAGCCGTCGTTGAGACCGTCGTCAACGATGATCGCATCAACGTCAATATCAACTGGGACGCAAACGAGCAAGCTTTGGTTGTCGAGGTGCCCCACGGTATCCCATGGACCGAGGACAATACGAGGCCCTGCTTGAACCTAAAGATTACCGTGTGGGTACCGGAAGACGGAACTCTCAATGCCCTGGACGTTGAGGCCGTTCATCTCGATATCGCCCTGATGGACAATCTGTCCATCTCCATCTCAGAACGGGCTAAGTTCACCAGCGTTGTGGGCTCAATCATCGCCGCATCTACTGGGTCTACTTCACGCGACAATTCGGTCATGAGCATTGGAGCTCCAGATAGCTTCCGACTGCAGTCACGGTTCATTGAAGTGACGACCACATCGGGCGTTGTAAAGGGATCGTGGCCTTTGTACGACTACCTGGCGATCCAAACCGTATCTGGAAACATCAAGGTCGGAGTGGAGCCACAGGAAGCAGCCAAAAACGAGCCGAAGCCCGCCATACTCTACATCAAGTCCGCATCTGGTGACGTCGAGTTCCGCGAGCCCATCCAGACTGCGGTGGAAGCTTTCAACGTCATGCAAGCCCTAGCCGCGGCAAACAAGGCCAACGACATTGACCTCCGTGCCGAGACGGTACTTCCACCCCGCGACTACCGCCTTGATGTTCACACCGCAAGCGGCTTTATCACTGGTTCAGCTGCGATCAGCAGCACTTGTGGCATCAAAACGACCAGCGGTGATATTAAGCTCGACTTGCTGCCTGTGCTTGACTCATCTTTTTCGCAAGACAATGGAAAACAAGCCGTGCTCAGGACATCCAGTACAAGCGGCAAAAGCAAAATCGAAGTCCTCGCTCCGATGTGGATCGACTCCCAAGCCGGGAAGTACACTCCTGTGCCGAGAATCCCTGCCATCCCACCTGTTCCTGGTATTCCCAACGACAGAGAGAGATTCGTTCCGATCGGAGACGACGACCCGTACAGTTGGATCCCTGGCCATCTCCCCCACGATGGGGAAAGCGCCTCCTCCCAAGATGTTTCGGCTCATCAGCCACGAAGCACGGCGAGCTCGAGAGCTTTCCGGGCTCTTGATGCGGAGCACGGCACCACTTCAGGGAATGTTCAACTGAAGTACCCCGCCTCTTGGGAGGGAACAATTACCTTGCAGACGATGGCCGGGAAGTTGAGTGCTCGTGGAGAGGGTGTGGAGATCATCAGTGGTGGTGGCGGGGGGTGGCCGAAGCGACCGCTTCTGGCGAGAAAGGGACAGGAGAAGCCGGGCTCGATTTCGGTTGGGACGGCTTCAGGCAATGTGGATGTTCTGGTTGGGAACTGAGGTTACAAGAGCGGTGAGGAGTCGGGGCGGCAATGAATGGCAAAAATGGGAAAACAGGACCATAATCAGCGTGGACGGATTAAAGGGGTGAGTGAGTGCAATGTGGAACATGATGATCTTTGGAATTTGTCGGAGTCACTTTTGTTCTGGGGCAGAGGCAAACCTCTTTGGTTGGCTGACAATGACTTGCTGACTACCTAGCTAGCTAGCTGACGAGCGAACGAATACATCACAAGTGAATGCTCTTGAGGAGTTTTACGCTATTTGCTGTGACCTAAAGCCAGAAAACAGAAATGATCAAGAAGGAGAAGGGTCTTGGGAATCGCTGGGTTCGTTGCTGGGGGCATCGCCATTGACGCTACCGTCGTTGGGGGTGTTGTTGCGGTGGTTCTCTTCATTGGTAACGGTATCGTCGTCGGAATCCCAGAGCATCAGAAGCTTGATGAAGCTGTCCTCGGGGGCGTTTTCGTACGATGCGTGAATCCAGTCCCTTTCCTGCTGGGCCAATTCGGCTGATGTCGGGCCGGCCTGGGACATCTCGCGCCACCGGTTGGTTATTGCGAAGTCGGAGTCAACGTTCAGCCAGAATTCAGAGTCGTAATCCAGGAGTTGTTAGAGAGGTCCCAAATTCCGAAAGGCGCGTGTCCATCTTCCAGGTGGAATATCAGGGGCTTGGTCGGGGGGAGTGTCGCCAATGCCCAGTCTGCTGAGAATATTGTAATCCTCGCCGTATGCCGCACGCATCACACCTTCAGTCGCCCTGAAAGTTAGGTTCCGGTTGTACTCGGTCCAGGCGCGCCACCTCCTTTCTTCAATGGTACCATCCTCGCCCTCCATGGTTCGAGCCCAAGTATCCAGCAGCTCACGCAGACGTCCGCGTTGCCCCTCGGTTAGTTGATCGATGTTCACGTGCTCAAAAAAATCGTTCAACTCCGCCTCCACGTTCACCACGGACTCGACCGAACCCTCCGAAGTCTCTTGTCCATTGCTCGACGTCTCCTGTCCACTGCTCGACGTCTCCTGTCCATTGCTTGACGTTTCCTGTTCAATGCCCGACGTCTCCTGTCCATTGCTCACTGTATCTTCATTGCTCGACGCCTCTTCTTCATTGTCCAACGCCAGATCCCGACGGCACAATGCCCCCTCTCTATCCCTCACGCCACCTTCTTCATCCGTCTCATCCTCATCAAAAATCTCAAGCCACGTCACCTCTTCTACCACCGCCCTCAGCAAACGCCCATCGTCGAGCGCACCCTATGCCGAAGTCGCAGCCGCCGCCTGGCTGCTCCCTCCCGTACCAGCCGTCTGGCTCCCGCTCGCACCCGATCCCGATCCGGATCCCGACCCCTCGGGCCCCTTCTCATCCTTCTTCGACTCCTCCTCCTTCTCAACCTCCAGCTCCTCCTCGGTATCGCTCTCCATCGCCTCCGTCTTCTTCTTGTTCGCCTTCAACTTGCGCTGCTTTTGCCTGTGCGCCTCCGCCCAGTAGGGGTCGTTCTCGATGCGCATGCAGTCGTAGCAGAGTGACGGGTCGACGAGGCGCGCGCGCGGTGCGTCGGGCGGCGGGTTGCGGGGACATCGCCAGTTGGGAGGGCGTTCGTTGCTGGGGTCGAGGGGGTCGGGGTGGGATTGCGGCCAGCAGGGGAATAGCTGGTCAGTGCCGGGGATGCGGTGGGAGTACCGGGAGCAGCGGTCGTGGGGTTTGCGGTAGCACATCCTGGTGGTGTTGGGTTGATGGAATGATAGAGATGGGAGATGGGAAGTGGTTTGGGTGGTGGTGAAGGATATTCTGTGGTTGGGGAGGGAGGGAAATGGAAAATTACGTCGGTGGGCTGGGGGCCAGGTTGGCTGGGGTTTTAACGGGAGGTAGGAGCTTGTGTTCCTCGTTGGATAGATGGTGTGGTGGGTGCTGGGGAAGGTTCAACGGTATGGGGACCCCCTTTCCACATGGGTGGGATCTGGCTTGCATGTGGCTAACCGTTTGGAGGAGCTTGTGATGCCATTCGTGGGCTGCAGAAGGGCCTGTGGAGAGTTGTGGAAACGCCTCTGAAGATTTCTAGGAGGTGTTTGAAGGTTGCCAGAAGACGTCTGAAGGCTGCAGGACGACATCCGAAGATCGCATAACAGCTACTTGAACCTCGCGCAAAGACATCTTGTGAATGCGCGACTAGGTGACTTAGCCGGCAAAGTCCCAGGCTCCATCGTGTTGGGCAAGGAAGGTTTGCGATTCCCTGGTATCCGAAAGGGTGAGCGAGGCGGTGTTCGGGTACCGCTGTGTTTCACTTTTGCTGTGCCGGCGGTTGCGATTAAGCTCAAGAGGTCGATATCCGAGCTTTGAAAGGTTAAAAATAAACTGGTGGTGTTTTAATGAAAGGACAAACGGGCATGTGAGCTTCCTGGTTTCCTGGTGCCGGAGTGGCCGCTTTGTTTACTGGAAAAGGGGCAAGTGGATGAAGATGACGAGGGCATCTGCAACAGCTTTTGTTCTGTGCGTTTCAACCAAATCTGACCCGGATGATTCTGAAAAGTACTTGGAAAAGCAGACGATGGGTAGGAAGTGTGTCTGGCTGACTTGGACGGGTCGGGATGGGTCGAGGTAAATCGGCTGTGGTGATAGAGGCGTTTTGATTTATACCATCTGATTGACAAGTGGAGTTATCGTGGGGTTTGAAGAGGCGTATTTTAAAGCCTACGTCCGAGGGATAAACATGTTGGTGGCTTTCGTCTGTAATTGAGATATTAGGGAGTGTGGACCAGCACGTTGTCCCAACCGGTTCCCACAGTCCGCATGATTTTGCCTAACCAGTGAGTTCTTCCCAGACTATCAGTCGATGTCATATGCTCCTAAGTGTCCTGAAGTGTTTGGGGCGTTCCTGCCCCTGGAAACTATGCGTGTGCTAGACGTCGAGCCGGCAGAGAACTCGAGTTCAGGCACCACGCCAGCCCTCGTTACATTTTCCACGATTTTTTTCCCAACCCAACTGCTATCAGCGATCCCACGACAGCTTCTCATCACCTCCTGCCAAGCCAACTGCTGCAAAACGAGCAGGTAACCCCGGTTGATGCTGCATCGGTGGATTCCTTTCTTATGTCTCCCCCTTTTCATCGATACTGCTGTATTGTTGAGATGACTTACTGACTTGAGTAGATATTTGTTGCAGCACAAGCTCGAGTCTGCAGCACCCGCTGTTGTGAACTCTCATTCAAGAAAGCCTTTCGTTTCATTGACCGACCGAAGGCCGTGCTTCACAGCAACCATGTCGAATCTTGATGGTATGCCATCTTGACCCTGTCGCCGACCGCCGACCGTGCTAACCCTCATCGTAGAGATACAACTGCAAGAGACGGTCAGGAGGGCCATTGAACAAGCAGAGTCCCTCCTGGGAGATATCTCTCGTAAGTACTGTTCAAGACCTTTAATGGAACCTTACTGACCCTGAAAAGGCGGGGATGATTTCCCCATGTCGCGGTCGGCAACCTCTGCTGTCGTGAATGAGGTTCGAGGAGAACAGAATCTGCAGCCAATCCCAGCATCGCAGCGCAGTAGAGCGCCGAGCTCGTCGTCTAAAAATGTGCAGCCAGTCCCGTTTACGCAACGCAATAGAGCCCCGAGCTCGACACCGAGGCCGTATCTTGCCCCGGCGTTGCGCGAGAGGACTCCCAGCTCATCAAGAATGCGACCGCGGACAGGCTCTTCCCCAATGGATGTGCCTCGCGAAGGATCAAGCTTCAAGAACTACCCGGTCGGCCCGCAAGCTTTCCCGAGAGGCGACTTCCACCCCGGCTCGAGAGACCCTCAAGGGTACCCAAGAGTCTCGCCCAGCGCAGACTCGGGTTTCCAGGCGTATTCTGCACCTAGCTCGCGGGACCTCTCAAGAAGCGGCTCGCAGGAAGACCCTACGTTCCAACACCAGTATGCACCCACTTCGGGAGGATTACCACCGCCACCAACCTTGCAGCGTGGCGGAACCCAGAATCCAACAGACTTCCAACGCTCTCACGAGGTGCCGAGCTTTCGGACCCGCTACACACCCAGCCCAAGAGAACCTCCGAGAAGCGTGCCTCATGACGAGCATCCAGATCCCCAAACGCGGGTCCCACCCAGCTTGGGAGAGTTGCGGCCGCCGACTTTGCAGCGCAACCAAACGCCCAACTACACAGACTTTCAACGCTTTCACGAGCACCCAGAGCCCCAGACGCAGACCCCAACCAGCTTGGCAGGATTGCAGCCACCGACTTGGCCGCGGGACCAAATGCCCAGCTACAGCGTATTCCCCAGAATCGTTTCCAGCGAAGAACAGGGTCATCAGGCTTACGCCGCGCGCAGCCCAGTCGGATTTCATCCCACGGCATGGCAGCACAGCGGAACGCCCCCCGGCTCAGTTTCATTCCCAGCGGTGTCTTATCGTGAAGGGCAAAGCTTTCAGCTACCCCCCACGCCTGCTCAAGGGGAATTTCCACCCAGAAGGGTTTTCAGAAACGTTTCTCCCGACCAGCCAAGCTTCCAAGCCTACCCACCCGTTAGTCATGCGGATGATCAGCCACGCTCAAACTTTCGGAATAATGTCAGCCACGAAGGTTTGGTACCCGGAAGCTTCTCTCACCCGCATGCTCAACGTCCTGTGCTGCCGGGTAACAATGCCTCTCTGCAATACCCCACCGCAGAGATGACCGTGGCGCCGTGGCCGTCTACCCTGCAGACTCCGGAAGAAGACGTGTATAACTTCGCAACAGCCGCCCCGGACGTTCCCACTGGTCCGGTTGTGCAGTCTGTCCAGGCAACTAGGACGGTGCAGACGGTGGAAATAAGCCACGACTATTTCCAGGCTTACCAGGCCGAGCTGAGTCGACAGTCGACGCATGCTACCCTCGGGTCAGATGCTATTGAGACAGAAGAAGCTGCCCCGGGGCCGCAGCGCGTGTCGGATGGATCGCCGTCGTCTCCGGCCACTAAGGGGAATAAGCGGGAGCGCCGGCGTCTGCAGACTAGAAGACTGCCTCCGCCGCATCTTGCTAGGGGTCCGTCACCCCTTTCCTCGGCCTCAGGCAGCACGGCGACCCAAGACACAACAGTGTTCCCGTCGAGTAGCCACTTGAATCCGAACAACCCGTATGGGTACCGGCAGCCTCCTCCGTTCCGTGAGTGCCCATACCCAAACGATAACAGGAAATGCTGAACTGACAAACGAACTAGAACACAACTGGCAAGAGCCCAATAGACGGGCTGCCCGCTCAATTAGGGCAGAGCCCGGGCACTCGGGACCACCCGTTGGGTCGGTGCCCAACCCGCAGGTGCCGAGCCTGGCGGATGAACGCGGCCACTACGGCCAGTACGGCCATTACCGCCACTATGGCCAGCGGGAGCGGGAGGAGAGTCGGCCCTTTTGGGGAGAGGGGGGTAGACAGGGTGAGCGAAACAACAAGAGCTGTAATGGCCAAGACCAAAGCTGACTGACTTCCCAGGCCATACCACTCAGCATGGCGCCGCTCCGGCCTTCGCATACGGGCCGAGCCCGTATGAAGCCGAAGTGGCAGCGAGTAAGCCTCCTGTCCTGTTCCGCAACAAAATAAAACAGCTGACATAAACTTACAGCCATGTGGTCCAACGAAGCTGCCGTCGCCGCCGCACCCGCCAGACCTCGCCCGGCCCAGGGGGGACCGCCGACCCCTCTTGGGTTCGGCTACTTCGACCACGGCTCCCTGCCGGGCTCCGGGCCGCCGGCGCCGAGCCGGATGCCGGCGTATGCAACTGGTGCCGACCCCAATGCCGGCCTCTTGTCGCCGGATCTGGCAGCGGTGGCCTCGGCTAATCCCCAGCGCCTCACGATGATGATCGACGGGGGCTTTGAGAGCGCGGTCGGTGGCGCGGTCGCTGCTCCCAGTGGTGGAAACGGGTCGGGTGTGGGGGAGGAAACTGGAGGGGAGGGTGAAACTCGGGCTGGTGACCGCTGAGGAGGGGGTTGATGAGGGGAGATGTGTGGGATGATTATTTATTTATTTTATAAATGCTTTTTTTTCTTTTTCTTTTGCAGGATTATTACTTGTCGGACGGAATGGAATTTTGTTGTGATACCAAATTGATCCCATGCCCTCATCAGATGTGAAGTTGGAAGGAACGTATCGGCCCCTATCTTCTGCCGAAGGAAGGCGTGACGTGACGTTCCCGTCGGTTAATTGCGGCGCTTCTGAGACCTCACCGTTACGTCCGCTAGCGCCACAGGTCTGGGGCAGTAAGTGCGCTAATGAGCAAGGGGCCTGTGGCGCACCGAGCGCACGTCAGAGCTCCGCTGCTTCTCGTTGGATGGAGCCATCTCAACGGCCCCTCAACGCCCTCATGTTCCTTGCTTGCTGACCCGCATGCGCGTCGTCTGCGTCGTCTGCGTCGTCTGCGCAACTTGCAGCTCTTCCCGGAGTACCTTACCCAGCATGAAGAGCGTGGTTTATTTTTAACAAAAAGGTAGTCTTCCTGGGGAACAATTGTGCGGTCAACGGCGACCAAATTCAGCCGTGGATCCCCGTCCCTGCAGGCGCATGCCCAGGCTTGGAACCAAGCTTGCGTGCCTCTCTCTTGGCTCCTTGTCCGATGCCCAGATACCCCTTCTCAAGAAAACCCCAAGTCCAAGACCTCACCTCTGATGGTTGCGGGAAAAAGCTTCTCTGCCATTCATCGTGCTTATTCGTTGATGCCCACTGCTCCCCTCACCGCGAATGTGTTGCAGCTACCCTGCCAAGAAATACTAGGCAGCTCGAGGGGGATTAGCGAGCGAACCTTGGTGGCTTTCGCACTCCATCCAACCTTCACCTTCTTGCTGGCGTCCCACTTCCCCAAGACTATCACACCGGCGCATGATAGTCGCCTGCGCTTCTCTGCGACATGGCCAAAAAGGCGCGCCAAAGGATAAGCTATGGTTTGTGACCACCTGTTTCCTCGCATGTGTCTTGTCCTGCTGTGGCCTGCCTGCCCGGTCTCTGCCGTGCAGCAAAACCCCGCGCTGTGCGGCCTGCGCCAGAGGCGCTCCCGTAGCAGACGGTCAACACCTCGAGCTGTGAACTCAGGTGGGCGGCGCGTGTGTTTGCTTTTTGTTGAGGCTCACAAGAGAATTCTTCGGCTGATTTGAGTTGCGCACTGTCTCAGTTCTCGAGCTTCCGAACTCCTCGCCTGGCGGCCATCGGCTCGGTGTCAATGGCCTAGCCGTCGACCGCGACAATGCCATTCTGTGAGCCCCCTTTCACCCAGTGTGACGGCGCTTGCCCCTCGATAACCGCGGTTCGGACCAATGCCCTCCATTTCAGCAACTTGCTGACGTTTGCGCCGTAGCTACTCGGGCGGCCGTGATGGCGTCATCTGCGCCTGGAACCTGAACCGCGACCTCCTCGCCCCCTTTGGTAGCTACTCGTCCGTCGTCGATAGCTTATCTCGCGCCAATGGAACGTCCAAGAACGCGACGCGCTTCCGCGCCCAGACCCAAGCTCATACACATTGGATCAACGATATTGCGCTCGCCCAGCACCACCAGGCCGTTGTGTCTGCCTCGTCCGATCTGTTGGTGAAGGTGTGGCGACCACACGGGAGCGATAATAAGGAACCGGCAACGATCGGACAGCATGCTGACTATGTCAAATGCGTTGCGACGCCGAGCCAATCGACCAGCTGGGTAGCCTCCGGTGGCCTTGACCGGAAGATCTACCTCTGGGATCTGGCAGGCGGGGGCAAGACAATGGAGATCGATGTCAGCGGCGAGGACATTACGGAGAAGGGTAGCGTCTATGCCCTCAGCGTCACCCATAGCATACTGGCGAGCGGCGGGCCCGAGAGCATCGTGCGGTTGTGGGATCCCAATACGGGGAAGCGCATTACGAAGTTCGTTGGGCATACAGACAACATCCGGGCCATCTTGGTCAACGAGTCTGGCGACATGGTGCTGACCGCCAGCTCCGACCAGACGGTCAAGGTCTGGAGCGTAACGGCTGGTCGATGCATGCACACGCTCACCATGCACAACGACAGCGTGTGGTCGCTATTTTCGGATGACCCTGAGCTTGGCGTCTTTTACAGCAGTGACCGCTCCGGCTTGGTGGTAAAGACAGATGTGCGGGGGACACTGGGAGAGCTCGACGACGGCATTTCGATAGCCGTGGCCCACGAGAATGAGGGGGTCAGCAAGGTTGTCGCGCTAGACAACAGCATATGGACGGCAACGTCGCGGTCGTCTATCAATAGGTGGGCAAACGTGGACACGAGTGCGGATATCCAGCTCCCCGAGGTCTTCAAGCAGCACAGAGCATCGATCGCCACGACAAGGAGTAGGGACAGCGTAGTACCCCATTCGCTCTCTCCTCCGCCACTCAACGGGTCGGCAAAGAAGACGATCCCGGCGAAGTCCATTTTGCGGATATCGAACACCGCGTCTTTTCCACCAGCAATAACTCGAGAAGAGGATGAGTCCCCAGCGCCTGTTGCACGGAGAGCGTCACAAATACTGGCGGACCCTGTGAACAGCGCTGTTGAGCCTGTGCATCAACTCCCCGAGGAGACAATCGAGGGGCAGTTTGGCTTGGTGAAACACCGCCTTTTGAACGACAGGAGGCGAGTGCTGACGTTAGATACGGCGGGTGATGTACTACTTTGGGATCTTATCAAGGTTTGTAGTCATTCTCTGGGGGCGGTGTTCCATGCTAACGCAAGCTGCTCTCAAAGTGTCGAACTATCAAAAGCTTCGGGAAAAGGCATCTCGAGGACGTAGAGCCGGAGGTTAATACCCTTGAGGCAGTGGCTCCTTGGTGCTCGATAGATACCAGCTCCGGAAACCTGACTGTTGTGCTGGAGCCGTTCAACTGCTTTGACGCGGAGATGTACGCGGACGAGTTGACATTGGAAGAGCCTGTGGATTTCAGGGATGATCAGAGGAGTACGTCCCTTTTGACTCTGTGGCTGGAACGGTGCTGACAGTTTGGCTAGTAAACCTTGGGAAGTGGGTGCTTAGGTATCTGTTTGCCAACCTCATCGACGAGGAGATACGACGTGACGAGGCGTTTCGGCATAAGCTTAACCATGCGGTAGAGAAGCGCATGGCCGCTGGGAGGCCCAATCCAGGCATGGTAATAGCAATACCACCCCCAGCTGGCTGGAGCGCGAGCGGTTCGCCGGGCACCACACCACGCCCCAACGGCGCTATGGTGCCAATAACACCAGGGTATGCTATTGGAGTGGCTACCCCTGGTTCTCCCTTGACGCACGGGGCGGATGGACTCACGACACCGCTTAGCCCTCTTGACAAGCGGCAGTCCCAAGTCAGCCGGCCTTCAGTTGAGAGGGAGGATTATTTCTCGGACGCGATAAATACCCCTGAACCGGTTGCTACCCCAGGGCCTGCACAAACACCCGCCCCTGCGGCAACACCAACCCCAGAGGCTGCGAAGCCGCCTGCTGAAAATGGCAAGGACAAGGAAAAAGAAAAGGATAAAGACAAGGACAACAAGGCACCGAGCACGCCGTTTGGCAAGAAGTTCCGTATGGGGATGTCCTTCGGAAGCAAGAAACTAGGCCGCTCGGCCTCCTCAGCCGCCGCGGAAAAGCCCGCCGTTGTGGACGAGAAGGCAGAGGAGTCCGAATCATCTTCTAACCACGAAAAGGAGTTCGAGGATAGCTTCCTAGGCGTGGTTCAGAAAATCCACAACGAGTACGAAAAGCAACTATCCGACACCCCCGACGACCTCATCGAGACCCGCATCTGCCCCAGCCTCCCCAACGACACCCCCGTCTTGAAACTCCCCGCCGGAACCAAGGTCATCGTTCAAGAAGAAACGTCCGGCGGCTCCGCAGAGCTCTACCGCGGCACCGTCGCAACAGTCGGCCAGGACGCGGACGTGATCGAGCAGCGAGGGCCGCAGTGGCTGGGCGAGGTGCTGCTGCTGAACGCCATACCACCCAAGGACCCGGTCAAGGTATCGTTTGTGCTGTATCCGTGGAAGGACGAGCTGCCGGCCATTACTGCGGCGGATGGGAATAATCGACTGAATGCGAATCGCATGTTGAGGGTCAAGAAGATTCTGGCGTACGTGGCGGAGCGCATTGATCCTCCCGTGGAGGGGCAGGAGCCGGATCCGGAGGCGTTGAAGCCGGAGGAGTATTTGGATTTGTATTGTAATGAGCAGGTGAGTTTCTTCCTTCTGACTGTTGTTTCCAAGACACCTTTGGAGTCCAGACTGACCGTGTCCAGTTACTACCCATCACGATGACCTTGGCCACGTTGAGAGCACACGTTTGGAAGGGCGGAAATGATATCGTGCTGCACTACAAGGCGAACGGGAGGAAGGAAATACCAATCCCGCCCCCGGTGGCGGTGGAGGAGACACCTGCGGCCGAGGCGACAGGCCAGCCTGCTGCGACGACAGCGTGAGAGTAGTGTTCTATTAGCTTGGTGTATGTATGTGACGCGCAAAGAAAGGCACGGAATATCGACGTGCCTGGTTGTCTATAGCGGGGGTATATGTCTATCTACTCCGTATTTATACATGCTTTCCAGGTTGCTCTTGACAAAGTGTCGTACATAGAGGTATGGTTGAATGTAGCTTATCCTCAGCAGCGAACGGGCTCAGGGCTTGTTGAACGCTGGGCGGGTGTAGTTGTTGTACAAAGAGGATGTCCTCTTGTTATCTCGGGATATCGTTCCGTCCGCGACTGACGATCGCGTTAGAGTCGATGGCGTGTCTGATCCCCCATCACCTCCTCTTCTCCATCGTGTTGACCGCCCATTGGTAACTCCCCAGGAATATCGCGCCTCCCGCACTAATCCACATCACCCGCGGCCCAATGCCCGCAAAGAACGGCCTTATCCCATGCTCCTTCAAAATCCCCTTCACAATCGCAACCATACTCTCCCGCTGCGCGCTCAGCATCACCCTCGTCTTCAACACATCCAACGGCGTCGTCACGCCCGCCGCCACCGCCCCGGACACACTCCCATACAGCGCCGACTCCGCCGCGCTCACCTCCGCCAACCCCCCATCCGTCCTCACCACATCATACGCCGTCGACTCCCCAAACAACCCCCGCCCCGTCCGCACCCTCCTCTCCCGCCCCCACGCCTTGAGTCCCTCCCACAGCGGAAACTGCAGCACCGTAAACGGCACCTCCCGCATCACCGTGATGCCCCACCCGCGGTACAGCTCCCGCCACACCCCCAGCGTCCCGACCTTTGGTCGCAACTCCAGTATCGCCCGCAGCGAGCTCCACGAGCTGCCTCCGTGCTGCCCCGCCTGCGCCCGCTGCTTGACCACCTCCGTCGGAACCCGCACCGCGCACGCCGCGATCTCCCCCAGACTGGCGGCGAGCATGTGCTCCGCGGGCGTGCTCTCTTTGCCGTCGCCGCGCCGCCGGAGGAGCGCGGTCTTGGTCGCTTCGTAGGTGCAGAAGAAGAAGGCGGCGCCGGGCGCGGACCCGACGACCGCGGAGCCGACGCCTCGGTAGATGCCGCGGAAGCCGCCGGACGCGAAGAAGCCGGTGGAGGATTGCAGCCGGGTTTTGAGCGTGTCGAGGGGGAAGAGGGAGAGGTCGACGGTGGTGCCGGCGAGGGCGCCGGCGAGGAGGGCGGTTTGGAAGGGGGGTGGGTGGGTGGTGGACATTTTGGGAGGTGTTGTGCTGGAGGGTTCGCGATAGGGTTGTTGGGAGGATGGGTTGTTGTTTAGGAGGGGCGGGTTGTTGGTTGGAAGGGCGGATTGATCGCGGTGGTTTGTGGCTATTTGGAGGACAGCGGGCGGCGGGATGGCATTGAGTGGTTATGGTGCTTGCGCAGCCGGTCTGCTGGCGCTGAATGGAACAAACAAACAGCTCGCGATGGGAATTTTTGTCGAGGTTCCGATTCCCGGCAGGCACGCCCTATGAGGTCATGCTTGGCGGACAGGGGGGTCTGCAGCTGCTGCTGCTGTGGAGCTTGGGCCAGGCCTAAAATCTGCATGTCCTTCGCTGTGATCCACAGCTGGTTCAACGTTGTTTGACTGTTGTGTCGTTCTTCTGCTTTGAGTTTTGGGTGGCTGGTGCAAATTGGGCGATGGAATGAGCGTGACAACACAGGTCCTGCACCGGAGCGCTCGGGCGATCAGTGTGTCGGAGTTCTACGATGCCATCAAGGCAACATGCGTGCCTCGATTCCCATGGACGCGGGGCACCAATGACCGCGGAATTGGTAGGCGCATCTCATATCATCTTCACCCTGCTTCTTGTCCTGATTCCCAATATATCTGTCTGATATAATTTTTCTGTCTTACAGTTGTCTGTGGTGCTGATTCTGACCCCCAAAGGTGTTGCGGTCAGCGGTGGGGTGGACTCTATGGCCTTGGTCTGTCTCCTGTCTCAACTCCGACGAAGACACCCAGATTTCAAGATTGTAGACAACACCATCGGGAAGGTCTACACCGTGATCGTTGACCACAACCTGCGCGAAGGCAGCTCTGCCGAAGCAGAAAAGGTGGCGGCTGCTATCAGGGAGAAAACCAAGTTCACAACCCGGATTCTCAAGATCCAGTGGTTCAAGGATGGGATTGTGCGCGGAGACCAGAACCCCAATGACTTGCCAAATATCGAGGCTGTCGCCCGCTACCATCGGTACCGGAAAATCGCCAGAAGTTGCCAGGACTTGCAGCTCGCTACGCTGCTGCTGGCCCACCACGAAGACGATCAGTATGAGACGGTGCTGATGAAGCTGATGGCTGGGCACGGGTATCGAGGCCTGGGTGGGATACGCGCGTCAAACGACATCCCTGAATGCTACGACATGCACGGCGCATACCAGAGTGGCTTTGTCGACGACCAGCTTAGGTCAAGCCCCTTCTGGAACATGACGCCCAGGTCAAAGCAGCACATTGAGGTCAAAAACACTTTGCTTCACGGTGTTAGCCTCGCAGGTATCAGGAGCGAATTCGAGAGGGGGGTAAGGGCGAATATTGACTTCGACTTCCTTGAGGACTATGAAGGCATTGCAAGGGGGACCAGGCGCGTGCCGCCGTTGACGCCGTTGCCCATTGAGGATGGCGGCATCATGATCTACCGGCCGCTGCTCCACTTCAGCAAGGATAGGCTGATAGCAACGTGCTTGGAAAACGACATCCCTTGGTTTGAAGACCACACCAATGCGGACCCGACATACACGACGAGAAACACGGTGCGGTACATGGCCAAGAACTTTCGGCTGCCCGTTGCGCTGCAAAAGCCCGCCATCCTTAGGCTGGCGGAGCGGTGTAGAGCCAGGACAGCTCGCGAGGAAGCCGAGGCAGAAAGGCTTTTCTCGCATTTTTGGATTCGGGACTTTGAGACTGGCGTGGGCACGGCCGTGGTTCAGGTCCGGCCGTTTATCTTCCCGAGGCCTACACGGCGCGCCTTGTCGTCTCCCGCTCGTCTTCAGCGCCGTCGCGAACACTATCGCCATATCGCGGCCCTCATGATACGACGCCTCCTTAGGCTCGTCACGCCGGAACGAGATCTCCCACTCGTTTCCAACCTAGAGAACCTAGTGTCACTCTTGTTCCCCGATCTCAACGATCCAGCGCTGTTCAAAATCGCCTCCCCACCTAAAGGCTATACCATCTGCGGTGTCCAGTTTACGCCGCTGATGGGACCCTACCCCTTTCGGTGGCTGCTTTCCCGGGCGCCATATCCGTCCAACCAGCCACGCCCCGAGTCCAACTTCTGGGGCTTGAGCTTCCGCAAGCGGTACGATAAACACCCGAGAGAGTGGAGGTCCAACACCTGGGACCAATGGAAGCTCTGGGACGGTCGATACTGGTGTCGCCTGCGTGTCAGACTGCCCTGCAAACCGCGGGTTGCGCCCTTTGAACCTGAGCACCTGAAGCCTTTTCGCGAGGCGCTCAAGGATGACAACGAGCGAGCCAGGCTATCGGCAGTGTTGAGGCGGTACGCCCCGGCCAAGGTGCGGTGGTCGTTGCCTGCGATATACGCGACCCAAGATCTGGGTGATCTCATAGAGGGTGGCGATTACTGGCCAACGCATGCCCCGGCGGAGGAGCCTCGCGAGCGAGGGACGAGCAGGGGCCTTCACAGGGACTTCATTCACCAGTTTGGGCAACAGGCGCGCTTACAATGGGAGAGCTCCCTAGCCGAAGAGGGCAAGTTGCGGCTGTTGGCGCTACCAACACTGGGTTTCCAGGTACCCAACCTGGAGAAGTGGCTGAGTTGGGAGTTCAGATACCGGAAGGTAGAGGGAAAGACACTGCGGGCGTGTCTGCCAGGGGAGTTCCAAGGCATCCGTGTTGGCATTCCGAGAACACTAGGGCGGCGCGAAGCGATGACGAAGAAGAAACGAGGTTATTGGGAGCCCAGCAGGTGGGGGGCTATATCCAGGCGCGGGAGGAACATAGCCAAGGCCGAAGCCCCGGGTTCAGGCTGGTTCAAGCTTGATGAGGTCGACGAGCCAGACACGTTCTGGAGCGAGGGGTCCGCCCGAGATGAGATGGAAGAAGGAAAGGGGCATTGACCACATGGTCGCCTCGAGGGCGGGGACAAGCTCTGCGGAGGGTACATAGGCGACCAGATCTGGGCAGTAGATATCCCAAGTCCAGGTGGCGCAGTGGTAAACCGCAGCAGGTTGTCTGTATTGTGAATCTTTACAACTCCAAATGCGGATCGTGCGTAAGCCTAACCACCCGAGCTTGGGAAAGCAACAAGACCCAATGACGCAGGTGGAATTCCTACAGAGGGCAATTCTTTTATTTTTTATTTTTTAGACCCCGGTTTTCTTTTGCTTTTGCATATTACAGAGGTATCCAAATTGTTTTCGCTCAATCGAACCGCTGTGATCTGACCAGTCGGTTGCATTCCAGTCCCACGTGCCTCATGCAAGGCAGTTGCGTCCGAGATCTGCCATGTTCGGCACCCGCCCCTCACAAGGAAGACTCCCCGACCCCAGGTTCGATCCCACTTCGCGAATTGTTATTTCGTGGTCGTCGATTGGCAGGGTATGCAAAGGCGCGGCTGATGGGATGAAGGGACCCCTAAAGCTTGGATATGATGCGATGTACTCTCCTCGCACGGCGGCAAAGTCATCGCGCAATGAGCTGTCTTTGATGAGACTCGTACTCATCGGCGTTCTTCCGCTGCTTTATTCGGCCGGCTGGTTCCTAGGATTCTACCCAATATGGCCATTTTCTTCGCACCATGGAGGGGATGTTTCGTTGTCGGGAAGTGTTGGCGGAACGGGTGCGGCTGACCTCAGATGGTATCCCCCTGCCCAGAGCTGGATCAACAACTTGAGCGCCGTGGTGAACAACGAAGGCATCCATGGCTTCATATACAACTCATCTGACACGCCTGCGAACCTCTACGGCATCTACAACTGGTGCAACATGCCGCATGTCAGACCGACGGAGTACACCAAACCAGACTCCAACAAATACCAACTCGTCTACGTCGAGCTCATCCATCGCCATCACAAACGCACCCCTTACCAGGACAACTCCTTTCCCGTCGAGCCCTACCCCTGGGACTGCGACGACGTCCACCAATACCACCACTCTAGCCCTCTCGACCCCAACAACAACACCACCACCCACCCCGCCACCCCCGTCTACTGGGACTTCTCCTCCGCCCCCCTCAACCCCTTCCCCTCCCCCGGCTGGCACGGCACCTGCTCCTTCCCGCAAATCACCGCCGCAGGCCTCCTCGACTCCCACCAGCACGGCGCCGACCTGTACGCCATCTACCACACCCTGCACCGCCTGCTCCCCTCCCGCTCGGATCCCGCCTCCTCCTGGCGCTCCCAAACCGCCTACCACGTCACCTCCAACCCCATCACCTCCCAAGTCACCGGCATGCTCCTCGCCGGCACCTGGCGCACCAACTCCCCCACCGCGCTGCGCATCCAGCCCCCGCAAACCGACCCCCTCGAGCCTCGATACCCCTGCCCCGGGGCCTCGCGTCTTCGCAAACAAATTGAATCCTCGCCCCGGTGGAAATCCCACCTCTCCGCCGCTGCGCCGCTGTTTTCATCCCTGGATGCCCTCTCTGGCGTTCCTGCGGATGACAGGGGCTTCCACGCGAGTTTGGATCACTACTATGATAACCTCTCCGCGCGGCAATGCCATGCCAAACCGCTGCCTTGTCTCCCTTCTGACAACAACAAAAAGGGATGTATCACCCAGGCTCTCGCCGACGCGGCATACCGCTTTGGACAATGGGAGTACGACTTCCTCTTTCGCTCTGCGGGGCGGGAGAGTCTTGACTTTGCGGTGGCCTCGTACGGGGTATGGGTTGCGCAGTTGGCGGGGACTTTGAGGGCGGTGGTGGAGGGGAGAGCGGGGGAGGTGGTGTATAGGCATCATGTGGCGCATGATGGGTCGGTGAGCAGGTTGTTGGGGGTGTTGCAAGCAGACGAAATGGTGTGGCCGGGGATGGGGGCGGAGGTTGTGTTTGAGTTGTATCGGGAGAGGGAGGAGGAGGGAGGGGTTTTTTTCGTGAGGGTTTTGTTTGGAGGGAGGGTGCTGAGGTCGTCGAATCCGAGCTTGGGGGTCATGGATATGATGAGGGTGGAAGTGTTGTTGGAGTATTTTGATGGGCTTGTTGGGGTGGGTGGGGAGCTTGTGGTTGGGAAATGTAGATGATATTGGGGGAGGGTGTTGTTTGAGCAGTTGATATGGTTTGGTATTCTAATGCACAACGCTTGGTAGGTATTATGATGCATGACGCTACGTGAGTATTGGAGACAACCCAAGTCTTGCTTGCATCTGCGTAAGGAGGCAAAGATGCACCGCGGTCCATCAGTTCTTCCCGAAACCGAGCTTCAACAGCCCGCAGTCCCTTTCTAAGTCCGTCCAACGTCCATCGCGCATAGGGTCTAGCCTCTTGAGCTGCCGGAGCCACTCAATCAGCTGCTCCTTTTCGCTTGAATCCGGCTTTCTCCCCTCCACCTGGCAGAGTGACAGAGTGTAGTCCAGCAACGCCTCATAAATCAGCTTGTAATCAGGATAGTCCTCAAGGAGGTCTTTGATATCGTCGATCTCGCGGGTGATGTATGCCGCCCTCTCGTCATTGGTGAGGGTAGGCGCAATGGTTGGGTGGCCAACGTAATTCAGGAGATTGAGCATGAGGAACTGGTGGTAATACCACAAAGAGTAGTCTTCAGGCCCGACATTGAGCTTTTCTCGGATGAAGTTCAGTTCTGCGGAATGTTAGTTCATGTTCTTGTTATTGTGGGGAACGCAAGACACATACCTCTGTCAAGAAAGTCTTTCCGCACCATGTCATCCGCGTGTCTCTCGTCGAGAAGACGGGGGATGAGCTTACTGCGACGGTGCCAGGCGGAGAAATTCGAAAGGTCCTGGCGGATCATCTTGGTTGTGTATTCAAATTCAGTTTCCACCATGCTTGCGCCGGCAAGAGATGAGCTTTCGAGTTGTTCTACGACATGTCGGCGATACCCCCAAGCGTGAAAGTTGCGTTTGTCCCTGTTAAGCATCTTCTCGACGAGACCGAGCTCCTCTTCCCATATGCGACGCGATACTGCGACTTGGAGCCGCTCGATAGCTTGTTGGAGGATCCAAAGGCGGTAGTTCCAGATCCAGTAGCATTTTGGGGACTTCATGAGCAGGGGGATGGTGAAGTCCAGCTCCAGCCGCAGGATCTCTCGGTCCTTTTGTTCCGCTGCTGCTGTCTCGTCGCCTGGATTTGAGGGCGGAAAGGCAGGCTCGTCAGCTGTTGAAGAGCTCTTCCCAGCTGTCGACGACTCGGGGACGGGCGGGGTCGCGGTCGAGGAAGAGGAGGATGAAGCGGCGGAAGGTGTTGTGGTAGTGGCGGTCGGAGAAGTACTCGGCGACGCCTTCGAGGGCGAGGACCCAGCCGACCGTTTGGATAATAATCCAGAGATTAGCGAGCGCCTGCGGACGTTCCATATCGTGTAGTATTCCGGGTTGATGCGCAGAAGCTTGGATGTGAGCTGGAACAGCTCGGGGGTGTACTCGTTGCGGACGACGGCGGCGCGCACTTCGTCTTCGAGCTCGCGGTATTTGGTGATCTTCTCAGTCTCGACGAGCTTCTGCTCAGCCGTGCGTTCGCGCGATGTTCGGGCTACGCCGTGTGATACGCCGCTGTGCTGGGAGGGACGTCGCAATCAGTCAACATTCTGGATTCTGGCGACACAAGCAGTGCTTTGAAATGAGACAAGGGGAGGAACCCTCTTACATCGGCCATGGCGCCGCTGTTTACGATGGTTCGAGCCCTCGGATTGCGAGGATGACAGGTCGACGCGCTAAGCTGTTATCGAGAACGGGGCGCTGGTTCCAATCGCCATGACGTCGGGCGACTGGGCGATCGAGCTCCCGACGAGAGTGGTTCGGTCCCACTGACGGCCTTGGCCGGCTTGCGTCAGCGCTGGCGGGCTTGGCGGGGTGTATCGCTTATCCCTTATCGCTTGATTGCCAGCGGTCGCCAGCTGGCGGAGCTACCATTCACTAAGTGGGTCGGTCACTTCCTATTGTTGTTGCCCCTGAATTGGACGGTAGCTCTTGCTTCAACATCCAACAATAGAACGGCGGGGCAAAGCCAATTGGCCCCCATTGTGAACACATCGCGGCTTCCAACAATAGCGAAAAAAGCGATGCGATTTCGTCTTCATGATGAAATGGAGTCTTCATTTCTTCTGCGGAGAGGAGCACCCTCCAGCAGCAACATTTCGGTTGGGTCGAGGTCACGCCTTCTTTGCCCCTCGATTTCCCTCGCTCTGGCCCTATTCCCGCCTTGGGAAATTTTGTCAATCTTCCAGCCCTTTGCTCCTAATTCTCCATCCGCCGAAACAGCAATACGTCAAGCCCAATATCGTCACTCGGGCACACAATATCCAGCAGAGGCTTTGAGCATCGGTTACATTGGGGACGGTGCTGCCATCTGCGGCTCGAGCCTCAAGCAGCCAGTTTCTTGGAGAGACTGGGTGCCATCTTTTGTGTCTTTCGTTTCCGAACGCTCCCCCCAGATCCCCACCCCAAAATCAGCCACTCGCCTCTTCATGCAATCGCTTCTGCTTACTTGATCCCCCGGGAACCCCCCTGGCCCCATCTGACAACCCAACTTGGAAAATCGGCGGTGTGTTTTGCTATGGGCATCTCCAGGCCCCCTGGGCCTCACCGCAGGTTCCACCCCGGCCCGAACAGCAAGATGACCTTCACTCCCACGACTCCTCCAAAACTCAAAGTTCGGCGCCGGAGCAAAATCAAGAGCTCACCCAGTAGCCCTCTCAACAGCTCACCGCCATGTCTCTGCCACAGCCCATCAGACTCTGGCTACAGCTCGGGCCCAGCCACCCCGCCATCACCGGAAGCAGAGCCGAGAGGCTTATGGATGCTCGGAGATGGAAACCAGTCCGAGTTCGACGATCCCCCGTTGGAAGACCCCTTTGAAGACTCCTTCCTGGGCAAGGAAAAGAACTCATCAGAGCATGAAGTGGCAAACTTGTTCTGGGATGTGCCCAAGATCCCAACGCAGCAGAAGAAACCCTTCACCATACCGATGCGCCAGGTCCGTCCGCGACCCGAAATTCCAGCATCGTTTCGCTCTGATACGGATCTTCGACTTCTCCGGCGAGGCCCTAATATCGGCCTTGCACGTCATACGGCTAGATCCCAGAAACATCTGGACCGATTCATTCCTGCCCGATCCGGTCAGCTGAACGCGGCAGAGAAATACAGGACCGCAAAAGAGGCCCACGAGCTGTCACCGAGCGAGAAGCTGCTCCGGCACAATGGAGCATCGGAGGATGCTTTTTGCTACCGCCGGCGGAATATTACGCCTTTGGCGGCGGACTTCCGGTCTCAGACACTTTCTGAGTCCGTTCCGAGCATCAACCGCGGTTTGTTCGGCCTGCGATCTTGTGATGTAGCTGATGCTGACTCTTTCTACACAGTTGGCAGAGTTCTTGGCCCTCTCGATCAAAATAGCGTCAGCGAAAGCAGCCCGAGACAAGTCAGCAACGGCAATGTGTGGGCCGTGGGGGGCATTGTCTCCAGCGGAACTGCCGTTGACAACGGCCGCGGCGAATTCGTGAGGAGCGGGACCAATGCGCGGCTGTTTCGAAGTTCATTCCCAACTGCGAAGCCGAAGGCCGAGGAGGAGCTTGAGAAGCTCGAGGCTCGACTTGCCGAGGCGCTTGGCTTGGATCGAACGCAGCGGATCCTGGAGACCAATGTTTCCCGCTACCACGGCGAGAACTCGCAAGCCAAGTTCCAGAGCAGGATCACCCGGACGAAATGGAACGGTACGGCATGGGCGAATGAAGGTTCAATTCGAAGTGAGTTGCCAAATCCAAGCACCTTCCAGAAAGGCTGACTAACAGGAGGAGCAGAACGTAGGAAAACACGGGAAACGAGGATCTTACCAGCTACCCCCTTCAAGTGAGTTTGGTCAATTTCCCCGGCACTTCAGCCGTCTAACAATATCAGAGTTCTGGATGCCCCCAACTTGCGAGACGACTTCTACTGCTCCATTCTCGCCTACTCTGCAACTTGCCACATCCTGGCAGTAGGGCTTAGTGACCTGCTCTACGGGTGGTCTGAGACTAGCGGTGTCAAACTGCTCAACCTTGGAACCGAGCACATGCTACCCGGACCCGACGGAGAATGCCACCTGACCAGCGTTGCGTTCTCATCTACGGAGGGCGGCAAGGCAATTCTTGCATATGGTCGTAGCAATGGAACACTGGGATTGATGTCCTTGTTCGATGACCCAGAAGAGGGAAGCTCGTCTCGGAGTCCATTGGCACGCTTCGAAGTGCTTCAGCCCGCACCAGTTACTTGCTTGAGTTGGAAGCCGACATGCACGCTGCGAAAGTCCAGGAGCCCGATCAATCCCGGCGCCATCGTCAAGACGGACGACCTTCTGGTGGGTGACGAGGCTGGTCGCATTTACTACTATTCCGTGGAATGGCCGGACAGATGGGAGGTTGAGCGATACAATTGGGCAGGGCAGATGACGCTGCTTACTCGAGTCGACATCCACGTCCAGCAGATCTGTGGGCTGGCCTGGTCAAGGGATGGTGAACTTTTCGCCACTGGCGGCAATGACAACCTATGCTGTCTATTCGAAACTGGAAAGATACTCAATCGCGACCCCAGCGTAGTGTCGGCGGCTCGAGAAACCGATCGAGAAAACCAAGAGGTCCGCGAAAACGTCGAGGAACTGGCGCCTGATATCCCAGTGGCAGCTCCCAGCGGCGAGAACAGCGAGGCATCCTCGGCGGCAGAAACCGAGATCCAGACTCCTCAAGACACCTCACATTCTATGAGTCGGCTGGTGCCTGGCAGTGAGAAGCACCGATGGATGCATGGTGCTGCAGTCAAGGCAATTGCTTTTTGCCCTTGGCAGGATGGGCTGGTCGCAACTGGGGGAGGCTCCAACGACAAGTGCATTCACTTCTTCCACACCACTTCCGGGGCCCCCTTGGCCACAATTTCCGTTTCGGCGCAGGTGACAAGTCTGATCTGGTCCACGACAAGGCATGAGATTGCTGCCACGTTTGGTTTCGCCCAGCCAGACCATCCCGTCAGAATTGCCATCTTTTCGTACCCAGAGTGCCGTCAAGTTGCCGCAATCCCGTGGACTGGCGAGCACCGGGCGCTCTATGCAATTCCATTTCCGAGCGGATTCGAAGAGTCCGGTTCTACAAGAGGCCGCCCTGGGGCACGAGGCCGCAGCCGCACCGCGATGGAAGGCTGCATTATGGTTGCATCGAGCGATAAGAGCGTCAAGTTCCACGAGGTATGGGAGTCAGACAAAAAGGTCACGGCTGGTGGTGTCGGCATGCTTGGTGGAAGTGACATCCTAGAGAGTCTCGAAGGAATCGATAGAGATAGCGATGTTATTCGGTAACGCCAGACCGAAGTAGGGTGTTCAGCAGGACGAGAGCCAGAATGATCAGGTTGCAAATAGGGGAGCCCACTATGGGTGGGACATGGGGGTGCCGTCGCTTGGGGAGTCAAAGTGGTGGACATACCACATTGCCCTGACACCGGTGCTGGGGCTCAGTTTGATCGAGCAAAAATGGTTGGGGACTGTCAGTACGAGAGTATTAGACGACAAATTGACACACGCCTTTGGCAAGCAAGCAGCTCAAGCGGATTCCTAGATAGTGATACCAGCGTTGGTGAGTAATTACATCCATCGGCAATATTTGAAGCGTCAGCGCAAGCGCAAGCAATGTGGATTGCATGAAGCGTGTTTGACGGTTGCGAATTTGTGCATCGAAAAGGACAGACAGACCTCCCGTTCTAAAACCAACGATATATCCATAAGTTGAACGCCGAGCAAATGCAAGTCGTAGCTCTTGCCTGTCCTGAGTCTCGTATGGGCACTGATAGCCCTATAGAGGTCCAACCCGACGGCGGGAAACAAAGAAAAACGAATACAATGCGGTTGCTTTCAACCAAGATTCACCATACCTATGAGTGGGCACCCCCAAGCCTGAACCACACGACACACGGTACCTCAACGCTGTCCTAGACGACCCCCTCCAAACACACATCCCCCCTCTCCCTCCGCGCGCAAAACAACGCCTTCAAATGCCCCATCCTCCACCCGCTCACTTCAATATCGCAATCAGCAGCACCAAAATGACAATCAACACCACGATCGCCACCATCTGCCGACTCTCACTCGCCGTCCTAGCGAATCGATCCACCTGCCGCCTCGCCCGCCCCAACGTGCTGGTATGCCTATCCACGACCCGCTCGCTCTCGTCCAGCATCAACACCTGCTCGTCCAGCTCGTCGCCGATGCGCATGGACAGCTCCCGCTGGCGCGAGATACTTGCGCCCAGGACGTCAAGCTGGGCGTCTTGCTCTTCGAGGATGCGTTGGTGGTACTCGTGGATTTGCACGTTGTCCATGGCGGAGGCTTGGTCGCGGTAGCCGGCGGTGTCGGGGTCGTCGCGGTAGGGGAAGAGGGGGTTCAAGCTGCCATTGTTGGGTGGTGGGGAGGGGGGATTTTGGGCTTCGAGGTCGAGGGGGGAGTCGGAGAATCGGACGGTTTTGGGGGTGGAGACTTTGCGGGTGGTGGTTGGTTTTGGGGGGGCGTTGGGGTTGGTGGAGGATTGGGCGTGGGCGAAGTCGGGTGCGAGAGCCGGATCGTTAGGGGAGGTTAGGGTGGTGGAGGTTGCGGGGGTGGCGAAGCCGTGGAATTGGGAGGTGAGGTCGTGGTATTGTTTTTGGAGGGTGGTGAGGGTTGAGGTGAGGGATGCGGATTTCCTGGGAGGGGGGTTAGAAAGGGGGGATGGGGGAGGGGAGATAAGGGGGAGCGTACGCTTCGTCGCCGGCTTCTTGGAGGCGGGCTTGTTCCTTTTCGAGGGATTCGAGGCCCTCGCGGAATTGGTCTAGTGAGCGGGAAATATGACCATCTTGGGAGTCGCGGGAGAGGTTGAGGGTCTTTGCGCGCTGTCGTTCGAGGAGGGACAGTTTGATGTGGTCGGCGAGGAGGAGTAGCGCGTTCGGGTTCGACATGGCCGCTGCTTGCTTGCGGTCCGTCAGACTCGTGCTGGAAAATCGAGAGGCCAGGAACGGGTGACGTTGGGAGTGGAGGTCGAGAGGTGTCGTCGTTCGCGATCGATCGTTCGTGCCGTGTTTCGGTTGTGGTTGGTCGGCTGGCTTTGGAACTGTTTGAACTGAAAGTCAATCAACCGGGTCATGCGGCTCGCTGGCTGAGCTGCATTACGTATATCAGCACGCGGCAAGGGTGGGTAGGTGGTCTGTGCGCGCCATGCGGACATCCCAAAGTCGATTTGGCGGTTCGTACAAAATAACCTCCACCACACCATCTCTTTTGGCCTCCTTTCTTGTAGGCGGGTGCGCCGCCCCATCAGCCCCCGATTGTTGCTTATTACACGCACGACTGTTGTTCGAATTGATTCGGAGAGACAGCGAGGAGGGATGGCGGAACCGGGAGGGACGGAGCAGACGGATGCGATGGACACGCAGGCGAGTCCCGCTGCCGAACCCGTTGCCGCGTCCTTCGAACCGCCGCCGCCTCCGCCCGACATGCCGGCTGCGTTTCCCAAGAAGCGCCGAGGCCGCCCCCCTGGACGACCCAACATGACGGTCCGCGAGGCCGACTACGAGACGAACCCGCTCGTGCAGCTGTGGAACGCGGCCAAATCGGACCGCCCCATGTCAGTCGTGCCCATCTCCATCCGCCAAGCCTTGACCGAGGACGCCCTCGTCCATGACACCCAGCGCAATATCTTCCGCCAGCCTAGCCGGGAAATTATCTACTTCGTCCAGGGCTGGATTACCGCTCGCCACATCGCCTCGCAACGGCCCAGCTACGTGAACGGGCTTCTCATCCACTCCCGCGGCCAGGACGCGCCCTTGTCATGTGCCCAGTGCACAGAGAGGCGTGACAAAAACGCTCTCGGTCCATTCCTGACGTGTCGAGTCCTTCCCGGGAGCTATCACAACAGCTGCTCCAACTGCAAGTGGTTTGACAACACATCGTCATGCTCGCTGTATACCGGCACGAAGCCAAACCGGAAACGCAAGGCGAAGGAGGTGATTGCCCGTGAGCCGCAGGATGACGGCCCAGCCAACGACGGAGGGCAAAGCTTCGTGCCTGTCGAAGGGGCGAGTGAGAGCATTGCGGACCAGCAGACTCCGGAGGATGGCATCGATCCAGGATTGCAGGCGCAAGTAGACGCGGCGGCGGGCACGGTTGATTTGGACGAGCAATCGATGAGTGTGCAGTTTACGGACATGCAGGAAGTGTACGACGCCTAGGATGCGGAGTTTTGCCAGGGCACTTTTGTAGCGGCTGACTGGGATGGTAGATACGACTCGAATAACATGGACGCACAGTTGGCTGCGCAGCTTCTTCCGGTGATTCAAAGGGGGGACTTCTCCCCGGCTGGAGAGCCATGATCTGTTTCTTAGCGCATCAGATATCCATCGCCAGATCCATCGTCTGGCTTGTTTTGGCCGTGGAGTTCTTGTTTTTGGGCGAGTTTGGGCCGCGGGCAGGGACGTAAGATAATGTTATTCAAAGTCTTCTAGAACTGATCAACGCAAAGCATTTGTGGAGATCAGATACATTAGGTTCTGTCGGGTTTGGATTGGAACGCACAGAAATCACGCGTTGACAGTTGATACCCCTATCGCTGTGTTGTCTCAATCCGCTCATTCCCGGGAACTGAGCTTCAAGCACTCCGCCTTTTCAACACGCTAGCCAAGTCTGCCGTTCTTGCCGAGGGTTGTGGCCAGACAACGACATGGCCACGTAAAGAAGAACTCTACAGTTTGGATACTCTGCTTTCCGCCGCCTTTTCGGGGGCTTGATGAGGGGTGACAGGTGCAAAAAACTCTTTGCTATTGTTGGCTGTCAACTTGCGTGCGCAGCGGTGGGACAAAGAGGCCACTGCTGTACTAGGCAGGAACGCACCTTCTCCCCAACACTTCCGGCCACACGCACGATCTCAACAATACCACATCACAAGGAATTCTCCTCTTTGCCGTATCGGCACCGAGGTACTCCCACAGACGTCTGCAGTTCACCAGCTATGTATCCCGCCACCCACGCTACTTACACGAAAGCTACAGATTAGATCGAGAGAGGGACTGCCGCGCGGGTGAGCAAAATCCCCTCGACAAGCGAGTTCAGCCCGCATGCAGCTGGCATCTAAGCGAGGCAAGATGCTGACCAAGTCGAGGGATTTCAGATATCGTCCGAGCGAAGCGCCCACCTCCTAAAAGAACCATCGGCCGTGCACAGCAACCTCGAGCTATGACAGCTACACATTCGTCTACGGGATCAACATCTCGCAGAGCGCAAGAAGCGACGCCACGGACCATCCTGGAGACCCTCTACTCCCCGACCACGGCAAAAAAAGACAGGCACCCGTTGCGTCTCTCCCGCCGGGAATTGAACCCGGGTCTCGAGCGGAGTCCTTCGGAAAGATGACAAGCTCACATACTGACCACTATACTACCGAAGATGTGTGGGTGTTGCCACCCACGGTAGTTTGGTCGTGCCTGATTCTCCGGAACGGGGAATCGAACCCCGGGCTGCTGAGCACTCAAACTTGAGAGTCAGCGATGTTAGCCACTACACCATACCCGATTGTTGAAGATTCTGTGCGACAAAGAGGGTTATGGATGGGTCTGGGCGGAGAGGATGGCCCTGCCGGCTGGTGTGGGTGGCCGGGGTTGCCCAGGGGCTGGGGCTCCACGCCGGGTGCTCCCCTGACTCGGGGCTAACGATTTTGTCTTCGCAGCACATACAAAGTTCCGAAGGATCGCACGCACGGATGGGGTGCGAGAAGTCAAACCAGGCGAAACAGGAAGTGATATGCTCTCGGCTTTCGAGTGTCGATGGATAAAGCCGCTAGATCTCCCGACTCCTAAGGCACAAACAATCATATGCTAACGCCACAGAGCTCTTGGGACCGTTCGGAGTCAAAATCAAGTTTGATGACAACTTTTTCTTCCCGAATGTTGCAATCGGGTGTAATACTCGGGCTGAAGCCAAGAACTCTGCATCATACCGTACAAGTACCGTGCCAGAACCACGGACGCAACCACGGCGCAAATTTTGATTCTGGCCCTGGGAGACGGCGGCGTCTGTCGGCTTCCTTACGCGCAGGAGAGGCAAGGTTGCTTGGCGTGGGGTCTGTATGTGTTGTAAGACAAAAGACGCAGGAGCTCAGAAACAACCAACACGGACCCGCACCGTTGATTGGCAGGGACTAGGCGACTTGCTGACCGGCAGTTGTGTTACAGGTGTTCGTGAGGCGGTTGGACGCCACAGCGTCAAACGATTTGGCACCCCTGGCAGCTGAGACATCTCATCGGGCGGGTCTTCGGGAGAGATCTTATTCCCCTCTTCCGGCGAGCATGGGACTCTGTTTCTCTGGAGTTGTTAGAGGGTCCCCATGGGGCATAGGGTAGCACGAGGCCGTGTCTCTCCGGAAGTGGGGAACGATGAAAGAACTACACTGACCAAACGGCGCCCAGCTCTTCCGCTCCAGAGCCATGCTGGCCCTTTGGCATTTTGCAGAGTTTTTTCTTGCAACACGAGCCTCCCAACGCCGCCGTCGTCACTACGCGGAGTTCATTTCATTGAACCGTCGGGGAGCCGCATTCGGACATGGGAGATTCCAAGGCAATCCTGCCCCCAATCTCTGAAAGGGGCTTTCACAATAATTGACAAACAACACACAACGAGTTTGCTCTGGTTGTCGATACCTCCCGCTGTCAAGATCGACAAGAATATTTCGTCATTCCCTCGAACAATATCGGAGCCTTTGGCTCTCACTGCAGAATTCTCGGGTTCGGGCGCGGAGTGGTGATGTCGACGGCTGGAAACTCGAGAAGTGACGAGAATTGAATTCCGAGGTCACGATGCCTCGCAATGTTGTTGAGGAAGGGCTCCAACAAACGAAGAGGTAAAAAAGATCTATAAGAATCACCGCGTTCTACGGTCTGTATCCGTATCTCTCCTCATCCAGCCAGACAACAGCCAAAATATCAACAACTCTTGAAGACATCGAGCGCCTCAGTTCCCCCTAAGGACATCCCAGCACTCAAACCGCAGACATGCAGCTGACCAACGCCGTGATCGCTTTTGTCACCCTCGCCATGGCAGCTGTCGCTGCTCCAACCGAGGGGGCTGGTCTTGCGGCCCGCACTGGCCCTCCCCCCGTGTCGACCTGCGCTCCTGAGCAGAAGACTGTCTGCTGCGACGATGCGGTCTGCCTTCTCATTGGCTTGATCGATGTGCCCCTTTGCGGTTTCCTCGGCGGTAGCAGCTTCTGCTGCACCGACAACACGATCGAGGTAAGGCCTGCATACCATCCCCATCGGAAATAACGACAGAGAGGGTTGATCACTGACCTCGCTTCCAACTTCAGAACGGGGGCTTTCAGCTCATCAACATCCAGACCAACTGCCCCCTCATTGTGCTTTGATTCGCATCGCGAACCGAAGGGGCATTGCTTCGTCCGTGCAAACGGCGGTCATAAGATAGTGATGTGACATTGGGGATGTGGTTGAAGGAGGAGAGATGGTGTGATGTCTCAAACATGGTGTTTCTTCTACGGCTTCCCTCGGCATGAGGTTTCCCCCAACCCATGCCTATGGGGGCCCGGGGGTTCCTGACAACGCTTTCCCTCGCCTGGGATATTTTTGTTTCTTTTTCTCTCTCTAAGAATAGCCTACAGTCCTTACAGAAAAAGCTGCGCGCGCATTTCACCCAACCTCCCTTCATCACACTCGATGCCATCTTCGCCGTCAATTTGAGAACACGTGCTTGGTTAGGGTTTCCCGATCTCCATCTGCCGGGTGGCTACGGGATCCGTAGATCGCGCTTAAAAGGGGGGCGTTGATGTTTTGGTGTGTTTTGGTGTCTTGGTTGGCGCTAAGGGGTCGGAGACAATGGGAGAGGAGCCACTGAACGAAATGCGTCCCCCCCACGCGGTCCCCCGCGCTTTCACTGTTGGGGTCAAAAGTTCCTGGAAGCAAGCGCCAAAGGCGGCACCCGACTTGATGCGAATGGATTGCTAAGGGGCGGAGCACGCCGACAACCGAATCCACCGCCGTCTCTCTGACCCACTGCACATTTTGCTGATCACCACCCTTTTAGGTGAAGGCACCCGGATTCGTCACTTATCTTTTCGACCATCGACACCATCTTCCCCCCCAAATATTCCTTTTCAAAATTTGAACATTGATCGCCGAGTGGCCTGGCCGCCTGGCCCATGCCGTGCAGCAGAGAATCCTCTTGGAAGAAGGGGCCTCGCTTCTCCCCTTCGGGACTGAGAGTTGCGGGGTTCCCTCCCCAAAGCGTCCAGGCATGAAAGGAAAATTGAGGGAAGCGACGATAAGACGAAGCAACCGAGTGCCGACGTGGGATCTTTAGGTGTATCCGATTAGCGTCATGGCGGACAGCTCACAGCACGATTGGCTGCGTCACCGTATCGCACCTTCCGCACCTTGTACACAGTAGACACCCTGATGAGCGGAGGAGGGCTGGGCCTCGCCCCTTCTCTTTGGGGGTGCTCCATGTTTGATCGATCTGTCGTCGTCCGCTGCGGCCAGCGATATTATACATATACCGATGGGGAACGACCACTCTCTCCACTCTTCCCCTTTTCGAACACGAACAAATTCGCATTTTGACGCTTCTGCCATAAACACCTCGCCCTCGGGCCAGGCCGTGTTCCGACACGCGAACGGCACAGACCAGCCAGCCAGCCAGCACGCGCTTCGCTGGGAGCAAAATTCACTCGCCCCAGAGGGCTCCTTCCTATTATTACGTTAAAGGCTCTTTCTTGCCCTCCCCGCCCGCCTGCCCGTCATGATCTCCCCGACGGAAGCCGGCCAAGGTTACGACATGAGCTTGGTCGCGCTAGCTTGGTCGCTGTGGTCGCTGGCCCTCGTGTCGGTGATCTGCCGGTTCGTGTCCCGGCGGATCTTGTCCGGGCCCAAGTTCTGGAAGGATCTCAAGTCCGATGACTACATGATGATCCTCGCGCTGCTCCTGCTTGCGGGAGTGGCCTACACGACCAACGAGATTGCCGCCAATGGGAGCAACTACGTCGAGGAGGGCGCGACGGACAACTGGACGGAGGAGCAGTATGCGTCGGCGCGGTGGGGGAGCAAGATGCTCGTTGCCAAGGAGGAGGTCATGTTGACTTGCATTTGGCTGGTCAAGTTTTGCCTGCTCATCTTGTACGGGAGGATGACGTGAGTGTTTTGTTCCTGGAGCGGTCAGTGAGGGCGGATGTTGACAGGTTTGACAGATCCGGGCTTCGGGAGAGTTTGGCAGTGAAGATCACGGCTGGGTACTGTCTATTGACGTACATCCTCGCTCAAGTCCTCTACCTCGGAGCGTGGTGCCGGCCCGTCAGTAACTACTGGGCGGTCCCTATTCCTCCTGGGCATGGTACGCATCTCATCCTCTTCCTGACTGACACAGAGTGCTGACCCATCCACCAGACCAATGCAAGAACTACCACAACCATCTCATCACGGTCACCATCCTCCATGTGTCATCGGACTTGTTTACCCTTGCCATTCCTATCCCCATGATCATCCGCACCCGCCTGCCGCTCCGCCAGAAGATCGTTCTCTGCGGCGTGTTCAGCTTGGGAGTGCTGGTCGTGCTACTCGCCATCCTCAACCGTGTTTTTAACTTCGTTATGCCCCATGACCTGGTATTCTTGGCATGGTACAACGGCGAGGCCAGCACCGCCGTCATCATTGCCAACATTCCGTTCTGCTGGCCTCTTGTGCGCCGGGTATTCGGCGTCGAGTCTTGGGGTGGCAGCAGCCCGACAGATCCGCGGAAGAACGCCGGAAGATTCGGAAACAACCTCAACGTGCCGCCACCGACGATCGGGAGCGCAAAGCAAAAGAGGAATTGGCGGAAGCACAGGGGAGAGTCAGTGCTCGACACCGTGTTGACAGAGCGAGATCGTACCGACAGCGAGGAGAAGATCATGGTGAAGCATGAGGTGTCTGTTTACGAGACTTACGATATAGAGCTGGGTGAGCGGGCTCGGGCGCACTAGTGATATATATTTATGATGGATCAACGAAAGGGTTATTAGCGGGCTAGGAGTCGGGCGATATTTTGGCGGATTTCTTTGTTGTTTATTCAAGTTACAGATACCAGGTCGGGATGGCGGATTTATGGGAGGAGTGATGGATTCGCTTTTTTGGGACACGACATGATGGGAAAAAATAGAAGGCCTGTCAAGACTAACTTGTGTCAGGACAGGCAGATGGGCAGAGACTTGATGATGTTATGTTTACTTGGGTCATGGTCTCCTACTTAATGATACCATCGTCATTCATTCAATTTTGATACTTACCAATGACTGATTCATGTGAGATGGCAGTGACGCAGAGTCCAAGATGCCATCCATGTTGCTCTTTGTACCTGCGCCCGGGTTCCCGGTGTCTCAAATGGGATCTAAACCCGTCGTCTACACTATCGGTTTGGACTAGACGTATCAAATGCAACGAATATTCGAGAACGGAGATCACGCTGCTGGCTGCAGGACAAACCCCTTTCTCCCACTAGCCCAGCGATGCCGAACAACCGCTATTGTTTCAGTTCTTGCCACCCCCACGGGATTGTCTGCAGGGACCAAGACAACGAGCGGGCAACCCCGATGGCACTAAAAGCGCCACCATCACGCACGCACGGCCATTGTGTATTGTATGCAAGTTGACCCCCATCGAAGGAAGATCCTCCGCAGAATCAAGATGCAGCATATGTCGAGTGCAAGCGAGTGCCGTTGCCTGGCCTGGGCGAGTGGGGGGTTGGAATATTCTCTGCAGCAGCTTGAAAGCTTCCACGTCTGTGATGAGGTTGGTATTTGTTCCTACGCTATTCCTACAATGTATGTACTCTATGCCCAAGGTACGCTTACTACCCGCTGACGAATGCAAGAGATGCCATGCGGGATGAATCCCGTGTGATGTATCAGAAAAGCAACCATGTCATGCCCTGCCCTGTCCGTCCGTCTCAAATACTCTTTGTTGCGCATCTGATCTGTGCGCCGAAATGGGTTCCGTAACCGCAGGATATCGCAGTCGATAAAGACTGAGATCCTCCTCCGTAGTCGGCGATCCCATCTCGTGCGCTGCAAAAGCCTTCGCAAGAAGAGGCTATCGAGTCGGTAGCTGGTGGTATGTCTTCCGTTGTCAGTCTCCAGACCAAAGGCATCTTGGGTGACTCCGATGATGTCCGGAATTCATCCTGGAGAGCTCACTTGTGGAGGCCAATTCACTGTCATATCTGGCGAGAAGATGATATCCATCGCTTGTTGAACAACCGCGAGCCCCGACTGGGGCGTGTATAGAATTGCTTGCTGGGCTCTCATCGGACTTGAGCATCGTTTCGTGTGAAGTTGTTCTTTGCTCGCTCGTGAAATATTACTCGTCGGTTGTTCAAGTGACCGGAGTGTGTTGAAACCGCAATATGTCCGTCATAATTCGTTCGTGGCGGTGTCATTCGTAACAGTCGTCGCCGTCATTCGTGAAATTCGTTATCGTTCGTGGGTTCTTCCCAGCGAATTCATTGCCAGCTTCCGTATCATCATCGTTGAAAGCGTAGGCATCATCAGCGCCAGAGCCAAAGAGGTGTCCAGCATTGTTGTGTTTGGGGGGAGGATCGAAAGATTAGATCACCCCGTCCTGGAGACCGCTTGTATCCTCATCCATCGGATCGGCTCCGGTATCCTCATTGTCATCTGGGGCTGCCGCATTGGTAGCGGAACCTCCAGCCTGATTGGGGACAGGGTATCCGTGAGTAGAAGGCCCACTGCCGTCCTGGACATGCTGTCCCCTGTTGTGCTCAACAACTTGGTTGTCACTTCTGTTCTGGATGGGGAAGTTGCCGCTAGGGTGCTGAAGAAGGGGTCCACCGGCACCCTGGACATGCTGTGGACCGTTGTGCTCAACAACCTGGTTGTAGCTGCCGTTCTGGACCGAGAAGTTGTTGCTAGGATGCTGAAAATCGGCGGGTCCACCGGCACTCTGGACATGCAGTCCACTGTTGAACTGAGCAGGGAAATTGCTACCGCGGTTCTGAATCGGGAAATTGCTGCCGCCAGTATGCAGCTCACGGCCTCCCGCATTGCTCAGGCCAGCTTCTCCACCGCGATTCGCGAAAGTTTGATTATCTCCATCCCGCCAGCGGAAACTCTGCCCATGCTCATCGCGGAAATTTCCAGTCTGCGGGTCGAAGCGGCGCGTAAAGCGATGGTCGTAGTTGTGGCCGAGATCCCACTCGGTAAAACCGTCCCAGAACGAAGTAGGAGGGAGCCCAAACTGATGCGCGGCCAGATACTGACCAAACGCATTGCGCGGCGCGACGTAGCGCAGATCATCGGGGATGGGCGGAGGAGGGGTGATGCCATACCGGGGGTCGACATTGGGGCCTCTGGCGGCCGGATGGGGGTTCTGGGCCAGATACTCGCGACGGGCTTGCTCAGTCATCACCCAAAGGAGCTGGGTCCAGTGCGTTAGAGGGAAATTGGGTGTATGCTCCATCTCTACGACGAGGCGTGCGTTGTACCTGGCGACGCGGCGGAGGTAATCTTCGGCATGCGACATGTTTTGGATCTCGAGAGGCGTGTTTGGGCGCTCTCCGGGGTGGCGTTGGGCGACATTCTGGGGACCGAAGAGAGTGTGGAGGGGCGGTAGTTGAAGAAGGTTGTTCGGCGGCTGAGCGAGGTTGCGGGAGGGAGGTTGGCTGAGACCATCCGGCTGATAAAGGCGTTCCGGACGGACATCGGGAACTGGAGCGCGCCCGCTATGAAGAAGAGGGAAGCTGGGTACGTCTAAGCCAGCCTGGCGAACAGGTGCCACTGACGGGGCCCTGGTTGGGAATATGCCCTGGGATAGACTGGGAGGGCGGCGGTTCTCGGTGTTTGCAGGGAGGACCGGGGGTGGGGGACGGGGGGGCATAAACGTCACCATGGGGCGAGACGACGAGGTGGTGGCGGGCTGACCCACCCAAGGGTTCTGGATCGGGCGGCGGGACGAGAAGCCGTTGCGATAGCTTCCTCGGCCCGCGTACTGGGTCCGAAACGGATCCTCTTCGACGTCCTCGTCCATCTCCTCGTCCACCTCCTCGTCGCGCTGGCTGTTGTTGCGGCGGCCAGAAGATGCCAGAGTTGCTGGCTGGTCACGTCCCGCGCGTCGACGAATTACGCCAGCGGCCGTGGTGGCGCGACCCCGGCGGCCTCCGCGTTCTCTCGACGATGCCATGGTTCCCCCTGAGGCGCTCTGGGAGTCCTCGCTATCTGAAGAAAGGAGGAGTGGCTCGGGTGCGTGATGGGTGCGGCTTGGGCCTAAGAGGACTGTTGTTTGGCTGCGGTAGTTTTCTACTGCGGCCTTGTATTCTTTCTGGTACTATGCCAAAAGGGGAAGTCAGTCATGAATCTCCAATAAGCGCCTCGCACCGCGCCATGGACATGTACATGCCAAAGGGCTTCGACTTACTCTATCTGTGGTGGGATACCTTCTTGCTTCGCGGTGTGACAAGTAAAGTTGCCTGGCTTGTTCTTGAATCTCCTAGATAAAATCTCCAGCATCGCCGCGGCAACCAGAAAAACACGAAAAATTCGTGTTGGAATATCAGATGGAGCGTACCTCGGGCACCTGGCGACATCGTTGCCCCGCCGTTGCACATTCTAAGCACCCCTTAACCTTTCGTCCACGATCCACTGTAAATCATATAGCATTAGCATCAAATGGCACAAGGACAGCACGGCTCTACCACAAGGTGAACCTCATGAATCTGTAGATCACCGAAAGCCCTGACGCACTCACCGTAGTCGGTGCAGCCCGCGCTGCCACCGCGGCAGTCACCTGCTAGCCTGCCAGCCTCATCTCCGAGCAGAGCCCTCACACATGCTCGGCAAGGAACAGTGATCGCTGGAGCAAGACATCGGAGATGTACAAGAGCATGCATGCACACAAGGGACCAGGCCCACGACGAGGCTTCTTCTTCCAAGTCCAAAGAACAGTCGCAGTCGGAGGTCAAGCTTCCTGCCATGCTCGGCAACTATGTCCTCACTGGCAAGCCGACGAGAAAGCCTGTGGGTGACTATGAGCACCCTGACGTCGCTCTGCCTGCGCTTCAGGCGTGGGCCGCGCTGCAGAAGTGTCACTGTCGTGCTCGGGCGGGCCCGCCTCGTCGATTTGGTTGTCGGCCATCGATGTAACAAACGGCAAACGTTCTGCGAAAAGCAATGTGGAAACAGGGCGATGCCGGTGCCACGGCGCAGAGGCGTCAACGCGAAGTGGTGATGTTTGATCAAATTGGCAAAGGCCCCGCACAGCGGCGCCTTCAAATGAAATTTTCATGATTTATGTGTACGCAGTATCATTGGTATTCGCTGATTCGGGGGCGCCAGCGCCAATAGATCGGACGGAAAATGAGAGGGCTCGCTTATCGCAAGAGATACCACTCCTGACAGGTGGGTTTTCGTTGGAAAGTGGACAATCCTGACCTGTGAGCATTGTGGGAGTGGACTGTGGTTTCCTCAGGGGGAGATGTGAGTGTCCCTGCGGGTTGAAGGGAAGCGCCTGCCTCATTGTGCTTGTGAGAGAGATAGGGGTGCCAGCTACGTCAAAAGCAGCCTCCTACAGCAAAACCCTTGAGCATGGTGGTAGCTCCGAGGACAGAGGAACTCTGTTGAAAAAAACGAACTGATATAACCAGCCTGAGCACTGAATCCCACGAGAGATGGCAGGCTAAGAGCCGAAATCGATATACGTCTTGATGTCCAGCAGGGAGCCCCTATTTATCTTGATTTCTCCTTGACAATGACTCTTAATTAGATCTGCAGATGGATGATTCACTGCAGTGAGACAAGTCGTTCCATTGTCGTCAAGCTTTGCGCATTAAGAGAGAAATGTTTGCTCAAAGAGGGCACGGCCAGACAGCGCATAGCTAGTCTAAACCGATGCCCGGATTGGTCGGGTATCGGGGCCGGTGTTGTGGGTTGGTGGAATGCTTTAGGCAGCTCAATCTCCTTGATGAAACCAAGCTCAGGAGAATGGAGGATCTGTTCCTGATTTCGCGCATAGACAGCGAGCCCTGCTCCCACGAGGCGCCAGCCCATAATCAGCCAAGACAGAATCCAACCTCAGGGTGATGTCCGCTTTTCTCAAATGCCAAGGGCAGAATATCATGATGTTACGGTAGTTTTGGTAAGAATTGGTGAGTACCTGACCTTATGCTAGGAGTATCATTTTACCTATACTATGCTATAAACTAGTTAAACCCCAACGCTGACAAGAATTCAGGCCCGCGATGTCTTCCATGACCCCTTGAAGAAATGCCTAACTAAGGCGTACTTGCGCCGCCATAACCCCCAATCATCAAGTCTTTCGGCCCTGAATCCATGCAACGGCAACACCGCAATATCTCCATAATATGCCGGCTCATGCATATTCCAGATGTCCTGATGCCTCTTGATACTTCCATCAACGCCTTGCAGATGCCCAAAGACCACCTCTGTCCACGCCACCGGTCCCGTTGTGTTGATAACATCAAAATCCGTGAATGCCCCATCCCCGTGCGCAAAGATGCTATCGAAATCCGTCAACGCCTTATTACTTCCCCGAAGCGCCCTGTCTCGGTCCGCAACATCCCTCAGTCCCATCAACATACGGTCGATCATCTTTGCAAAGACGGGGTGGTGCGGCGCCGCGGCGATTGTCCACTGGCAGAACTGGACTGGGTAAACGAAGTCTTCGGGCTGGCCGTCGATAGGCTCGTCCTGTGGCAAAGGTTAGCGGATCCGAGGTCAGAAAGGGGGGCGATCTGCTTGGATGATACGCACATGTTCAACAGCAATGAGCAGCCGCACATCTCTTCGGCGCTGTGGTGGCAGCCATGCGTCCGGGCGAACGATGGGCTTAGTGTCGACGTCGCTGTAGATGCCTCCACGGATATAGAGCAGGAGATAGCGAAGAAAATCCGACTTGGACCCCATGTTTGTCAAGGAATGGTACGCAGCCGCGATCTCAGGACGGCCGGAAAAGTGAGCTGCGAGGAACGACTCGGCCTCGAGGTTCCCGACGAGTGTGTATGTGTAGCCCGGCGCCATCTCGATCCATGTATTGGAGTGCATGAGGCCATGGTCGATGACGGTTGCACCGGGGGGCGGGAAGAAGATCTGCCATATCAACTTTGGGATGGGGATCTCGGAGTCTGGCGGCTGCTCGCCATCGAACGGTGGGCCTGCGCCGGGTCTTTGGAGATATCGCCGGGTTTGGGGGGTCGTGACGAGGATGGAGACCACGAAAACTGCTGCTGCCAACCACAAGAAAATCATGCGGAGGCGACCGCGAAACGCAACAATCATTTTGCTTAGAGAGAGAGAGAGAGGGGCGCTGTGGCAAGGCGGCTTCGCCAAAAAAGGAAAAAAAAAAGGACGAAAAAGAGAGAGTTCCCTGTAGAAGGAGACGGGGAAGCCGGATCGTAGCCTTCGTGGTCTACGAGGAAGGGGGGACAAGTTTGACGACGCAGTTCGGTGTAACGTTGAACGAGATAATCAAGCGACCCAGCACAAGAGCAGCAGACAAGGGAAGGAGCAACCAAGCACAGCGTCAGACGAAAGATCCACCGCGGAGTAATCGCGGCTTGGCCCCGAAACTTCCGCTGTGCTACCTCCGGCCTTGGGCCGCTCGTATAACCCCAAGAGTCAGTCCCCCGTTGGTCTGCATAGACGGGAGCTGCTTGTTCGTATCGCGCAAGGAAATACTTTGATTCGCGATCTGCTTTCTCACAAAGGATTATTCAAAATCAAACAGCGAACACTCTGACGACCCTCCCGCCCCTGCCTCGCTCAAGCTGCCTCGACTTGATCCACCCAACCCACGTCGACATTGATATCGTCAATATCCACACTCGGCCTCCCACTCGCGTTAAGTTCGTCCGACATTGCTACCGCAACCTTCTCCCGAAATCCTGCCTCGCCCGGCACGTCGCAATCAAGATCCAAGCCGCAGCTAATCATGCTCATGAAGCCTGTCTTCGCCTCATTCGCTACCACCGCATCGGCGTGATGGCTGAGCGTCTGAAACCGCTTCCTCCAAAACAGCCATCGCTCGAGACTGTATCCACCCACCTCGACATCGTGACCACCAATCTGCGCAGCCAGAAACGAGCCAGCCCCACGATCATCTGTATTTTCGCCAAACCGGTTCATCACTGAGAAGGCCACCAGTTGATGGCGACAGTGGTCAATCCAGACAACAGCCATAGGGAGCCGAGCAACTGCCTTGGCCTCGTCGTCCACCTCGAGCGCATTGCGCAAGCACGACAGCGCCGTCCGGGAAAGCGAGTCTCCGCAGATTCCCACCGCCAGGGCCTTGGCTGAGAAAGTTGCGAGGTTGCGCTGCTGCGACGCAGAGCCATCCGCCGCCAACAGCTGGTCCCAGCGCTCTGGAGGCGCTCCCCGAATTGGTACGACTCCCAAGACGGGAAGGGATTCGCGGAAGGGTAGAGGGCCCTGCAGAGCGTGTCGAACTCCTTCAAGGAAAGGAGCAGCGAGACAAGCTGATCATGGAGAGCGGCGTCCTGATCGAAGTCAAGAACCTCCGCAGTGGAGATGACCTCGTCCCAGACCGTGTTGAGGCAGAGTTGGACTTCGGAGGCCATGGATGCAGGACGGCGGGAGGCATCCTTGGTAATCAAGAGGCCGTGGCGCTCGACGGCACGGATGACGTCAAGCTTGTCCTGGCTCGTGGAGGCATCGCGGAGGTTCTCCTCGTGGATCTCGAGCGACAGTCTCCTGAACTCGGGGAAATGTCTAGCGTCGCCCGTGTTGGACACCAGACTGAAGTTTCTGAACATTTTGGGTTCAAAGGAAACGTGATCTTGGGATTTGTGAACGACGGCGATACCTACAAAGAAAAAGTGACGCTTGCACGAGGGTGCAATACAGAGACGGACAGGGGAGAGGATCAGGGGTTCAAACACCGGTTTAAATACTAGTATCGCGATCCCATAGGCAGTATGACGCATATATGGCTGCCTGCACACAGTCATGCAAAGCCCAAAGAAATTCAGCAAGATGGTTTAATAGCATCAACCACGCGTCTTAAACCGACAATGCACAGGAACAAAATGAAAATGGGCGTTGGTGCACCGTGAAGGTTTGCCTCAACTTGCAAGTTGATGCAGTGGCCGGGAGCAGGCCAGTTATGTTGCCAAGGAGCGGCAGGCGAGATAGGGAAGGGTTACAGGGCTACCCAGCCGGGAATTAGCTTTGCGCCGATCATCAGACCCTGATTTATTCGCTTAAGCAAAAAATAATGACATTGAATAACCAACTCTTCAAGTCTACTCTTATTCCCGATCGTAATCTCGGTCCCACTTTCGTTCCGGTTCACACTCGCATGCTGAGTCCCACTCTCATCCTGACAGGTGTATAGATTGATTGTTATCATTACGAACTCCCTGATGGAGAACAGGAAACGAAATCCAAATGTATAATAGCTAACACGAAAGGCAAACCACAGTGCGATACCCTACCCCTTTTATGTACTATTACCAAGAAACTCCTCACTTCCTCCACGCCTTGTCCAACATCTCCTTCACCGACATGGGCTTGATCTCAGGGAAGGTGTCGTTCAGCCACTTGTCTGTGTGGAGGTCAAGGGCACCCTCCTCAAACATCAAACCAAAGGTTGCCGCAAGGCCCTGCAAAAACTCTTTTGGGATAAACTGGTACATCGGAATTTGGCCAGGGAGCTCGGTGGTCTGGCCCATCTTCATCTTCTCCACGCTGTCGTAGGCAACGGTGAAATTGGTTCCTATCAACAGTGTCAGCAATCTCAGCTATCCCTCAACAAATAAAGCTTGGAGTGGTCGCTCAACAAATAGAGCGTGGAGTGATCGCTTACCCTTCGCCTCCTCCGCCAACTTCAAAAACTGATTCCACGTCACCCGATCGCCATAAACCCACATAGCCCTCTCCCACTTCGGCAAGTCCAAACTCGCCGCCACAAACTTCGCAACGTCCATCGTGTGCGTAAACACAGCAGGGACCTCCCCCGTTCCAGGAATAGCAGCCGCATTATTAGGAATATCAATCCAGTTCACCAACGGGGCGCGTACCAAATACGACTTGACAGCCGGGAGACCCCAATAGTCCATGAAGAAGCCGTTGTGCACCAGGGCCCACTCCAGGTCCGTCGTCTCCTCCTTCAGCACCTTTTGCGCGCCCAGCTTGAACGCAATGGACGCAAACGCACCGATATCGGCATCGCGGATAGGCGCGCCCCAGTCGGAGGAGATCATGCGCTTGGTCGTCTTGGACTTGTTGGCCGCGCGAATCATTTCGATTTCGTAGGGCGGGGTCCCGTCGGCGCTGTGCATCGCGATACCCGACACAACAGTGTCGATATTGTTGTCTTCGAGGACTTTGGCGAGGGCGTCAACGTCGGTGTAGTCGACGGCAAGGATGGGGGCGCCAATCTGGGCTTCGGCGGCGGGATTGGCCTTGCGGGAGAGGATTTTGACGGTGTGTTTGCCTGTGGCGAGGATGGCTTCGACGATGGCGCGGCCGACGTTACCGGTACCTCCAGGGACTGCGACGATGGCCATGTTGACAGTGGTGTGATGTGGTGGTTGGTAGGGGAAGGTGGGGGAAGGGAGTGATGAGTGGACTGACTACCTTGGGCGTCTAGTGGTGTTTTGAAGATGATTTCGAAACATAGGTACTAAGGACCTGGGGAAAGCCATCGCTTTATACAGAATCTCCATTGTGTTGAACTGTGAGGTCGATTTCTGCTTTGCAGTCTAGATGCCCCGAGTCATTGAGGTGGTCTTCTCATGAGATGTTGTCCGGAACCAGAATAATACCGGGACCCATGGGAGCTTCACCAAGGTGTGCACTTCGCACCATCCGCGACCAATAAGAGAATGGGTTGAACGGACCCAGCCCCACCTCGCGATTTCTCAGCTTCCTACCGGAGCCAATTCACTTCCGATCAGCAATCCGGAAGCAATCTGCACCCGTCACACCAACGACATCCACAAACTCCATCATCATTCCCGAAGCCAGCCAGTACCCGTGCAACACCAAAATCAAACGAACGGAGACGGAGAGACTATCTAATCGAACAACCATGAAAGGTCGAGTCGGACGTGTTTCACAGGCATGCGCGCAATGCAAAACCGCCAAGATGCGCTGCGACGGCCAAACACCAACATGCTCGCCCTGCGCAGAAAGGGGCCGCGCTTGTCTATTCCCCACCACACGGAGAGTCCGCGGCCCCGGAAAAAGCAAACAACGTATCGAGGCCCTTGAAGCCCGCCTTGCCGCGATTGAGTCCTTTGGCAGTGCCGGCGGCGGTGCCCCACTTCCACTGAAGGACCCACCCCCCGGCACCGAACCGCCGGACGGGCCTTCACCTATTGCGATTCCCCCCTCTGCCCAATCCACGCCGTTCTTTGACGCCGCCCCCGGGATACCGCTCTTTCAAAAGCTCTCCCAGCACAAGTTTCGTACCATACGAGGGGAAGAATGCATGAAACCCCTGCAAAGGCCAACCCTCTCGCCCCTGACAGCCTCACCCGCCGATATCTACCTTCTCCAGGAAACAGCCGACGATATTTGCGCCGAGCTTCCGTTTCTGAATATTCCGCGCTTTCTTCAGACTTTTGACCGCCCAGAAGATGTTTCTGAGGCAGGGTGGCAGGGCCTGATGAACGCCATGATTGCGAGTGCTATTGCGCAGAAGACTCATCCGCGGTCGATCAGCGATGTGGCTCCGCACTCGTGGGCTTTTTTCCGGAACGCGTACGCGGTTCTTCCGGAACTTTTGATGCAGGGTGACAATATTAGGGCTGTCCAGGCTTACGTGGCTATGGTTCTTTTTACACGGCAGTCTGGAGATGCGCGCACGGCGGCGAGGCTATTAGGGATGGCTATTAGGATGTTCCAGACGATTGGCCCCACGATTGGACCCGGTTGTGTTGGGAACATGGTATGCCAGGAACGCCCCAACGTGGAGTGAGTTCCGAATCTCTGCACTTACTTTCCCGTCGTGGTTATTCCTGCGATTTCTCGAGGGAGAGCCCGCCCGAGTCATCATGTTTGTCTGAAAATGGCTGAAAGGAACATACTGACCAATATTTGTCACAGAGAAGAGGAACGACAACGACTATCACTCACCACTTTCATTCTCGACATGGAAATCGCCGTCAACACAGGCCTCCCCCCAGCTCACACCAGCGACACAGCCAGCAGTCTCACCGGCCCACCAACGGACCCCGACTGGTGCGACCCCGTCTTCAAAGCCCGCCTCGACCTAGCCCAAATCCAACACCGAATAACTACCGCACTCACAAACCCTACCCAAGCCTCCCTCATCGCCCTCGAATCCGACCTCGAATCATGGTCTCTTCGCGTCCCCCCCTCGATCCGTCCCACCTGGCACTACCAAACCAGCTTCAACCCCACCACCAACTCCGACCAAGAACAGCAACTCAAGCTCCCCCTCCCCCTCCCCGTCGCCATACTGCACCTAATCTACTACAACTCCCTCTGCATGGTCTCCTGGGCTTTAGTCAGGCACGTAACCGACCAACTTTTGAAGTCTGGCCTCCCCGGCTCAGCAATCGACTGCTTCGCCATCTCCGACCGCACAAGCCACCACCGCAACGTAGCGCGAACAACCGCCCGCGCAGTCCTCCACACCATGTCTCACTTCCCCAACCTTGTATCCTCCTCCTACCCTGACCTCTGGCGTGTGTTGGCATACCCCCTCGCAGCAAGCATTGCGCTACTCGCAATAGTATGCAAGGAGCCAGCGCATGCGGAGGCGCACGGGGATGTGGAGTTGTTGGGGCGGTTTAAGGGGTTTTTAGAGAGAATGGTGAGCGAGGAGGGATGCGATCTGGAGAGGATGCGGGATGGGGTGACCAAGTTTGAGATGGTGGCTTCGGATGCTGTGGCGGTTGCGATAGGGACGTCGGCGATGCCGGTGAATCCAGCGCTTTGGCCGTTGGCGATGGCTTCGGGGCAGACGGGCAAGGTTAGTTTTTTATCTTTTCCCCTCTATCTTTGGGAGATTGTCTATTTGCACCGTCTCTTTCCTTTTTTTTTTATACACCTAAGGGAGCGGTTTGGCTGACTCAGACTGGATCTAGGCGATGGCTATCCTGATGACTTGCTCGTCGTATGTTCCCATGTATCTGGCGCAGGCTCTCATTGGGAATCTACCCAACCGGGATACGAGGAATGCGAAGAAGCTGACCGACATTCTGGAAATTCCGTGGCTGGAGATTGGGTATGGGCCTTTTGTCCCTGACTCGTTGATCCCGGCGACGTATGGCTTTGTTCCAGCCTCGGGCTCAGTAGCATGACCCCGGGGTGATATATAGAGGATAGGGAATAGGATACGGTATCGGGAACAGTTCTTGACGCTGTTGGTTTTGTCCGTTTCGGCGGGATTTAAAGGCGTCCGTGGAGTTGACAAGTTTTGTGTGACACAAACATCGACACCGCAGCCCGGCACCAGCACCAGCAACAGCTCTATGTTGTACCCTAAAGTTGCCCTCAGCAATTTCCATGTTCGTGCGTGACCCTGAGCCGCTACTGAGCAAGGGTGAGCTATGGGTGAGCCTAATTTGCACAGGCGTGTGGCCCAATTTTAGACCTCGACTAAAGTTACCATTCGGAGTTTGCGGTGCGTTCTTTAGTTTATGCTAACTGTACCGCATAGGTTACAGCCACGTTAGCGGTGACGTTAGTTGAAAAATAGGATTCTGTTGGCATGCATTGCAGCCTGGACGTTTGACTGTATGTAGTAAGGTAATGTATGGAAAGGAGCGGAGAAACTTCCTCAATTCCAGTCCGCTTTTAATTTGAAGCTATGAGTATCTCGTTGCTTTGTCTTTGAATAATTCCCCAGTTACACGCTAGGAAGAAATTCGACCTATGGAAGGCCACTGTCCAATACCTTCTCGCAGAAGAAAGATTGAAAGGTTATAGAAATCAAAGCCCCTGTGTCATGGCCGGGGCGCCCCTTAGGGCTAGCCAACCGTGGCGCTGGTAGCAGATGCCACTAGGGCCGCACTGTTACAACCAGCCAAAGGATGGTATCCAGACTAGGTGTATACTGGTCAAAGACTATGGGACGGTAGGATCAGTGGATCGCCTCTTTTCTTAGCCATGTGCATTTGACTCAAAGGCTAGTATTATCCACTGTCATCTTGGAGCACCTACAGCTAAATGCCAAGCACAAAACCACAACGATGCGATGCCCGGATTGGCAAACTTACCATCAATTGCTGATGTAGGGCACCCTCAACTCATTGTGCCAGCCGCTATAACGAAGACAATTTCTCCTACTAGCGACCGCCGCCTAGAATGGCGTGGGGGCCAAACTCTCTAGTTCAAAAGTCAAGACCATCTACGCTCTAGATATAAAGGTTTATGCTGCTACCATTGACACGAAACCACAGACTACCCCCCTTCCGAAACGGCCGCTTTAACCGAACAGAACCTCGAGTATTTTACAACGCCCCTCCCAATCTCGAAGGCAAGAAAAGCAAAAATGAGTCCATGAATGACAGTTCAGGATCAAAACCACTGGCACCCATCGGTAAGTTTCTAGTGAGCCTTCCCCACACCCCATCATCGAGAGGGCACTTTCGGAACGCTCCGCAACACATTTTCCACACTATTAATAATCCCAAAATTATGCCCAGAACCCATCCAGGATGCCCCCAAAGACTGAGGTGGCTGAACATGCATTTTAGGCAGACGGGGAGACTGGTGCCATGATATAAAGAGGATGACTGGGACACTTGGCTCCATTATTCCGTCACCCAGGTTAGTATCGCTAAGGAGCAAGCGGTGTATCTGGATAACGCTTTAGATAGATCATCCGTCATGCCACCGTTTCTCTTATACTATCACCATACTGTTTTTATCTTGGCTGTAGCCTTCATTGGTTCTGCCTTTTCATAAAAAACGCCGCTGCGTGTGAATGCCTTGCCATCTGCTCGGGCTGCAGGAGGCGCTTTGGCTGTTAGGCAGATCTCGGGATGTGATTTTCTCAATAACACTGTCCTTGAAACTGCCATGGCTATGCATGATCTAGACTGTGGAATACTCCACCATCCCATGAGGTTAGCTAAAAGCCTGACTGGAGGTCGCCAATAGTGTTGTACTCAACTGACCACAGGGCATAGAATTGACTGATAGGTAGGCTATTGAAGTGCTTGAATTGTCTGCTCGGAGGAAAGCTATCTTGAGGCGCCGAAGGCGCCGTATTTATACACAGAATTGAGGCCATCGTGAGGCCTCATTGTGCCGGCTTACGCCGGCTCAACGGCGGCCGACCTAGCGCTGATCACAGTTTATTGTTACGGCCTGCTTCCGACTCCACTGAGGGGGTCGGACAAAGACAGATCGTAGTAGCGGACAAAGGCCCAATTGCTACAAGGTTGATAGAGACAAGATGACTGAATGAAGGCTAGCGCAACTCTCACGGAACAATACACTGTCAAGCAGATCGTAGATCCAGAGGTCCCTGACGAATGGATCTCACTGAGGTTCGATGCTCAAGAACAATGTAATTGCTAGCGTGAGGAACCAAGAGGTCCCTCACTCCATCGTGGGCACGATGATGGTATCTATACTACTGGGTCCTGGTGGTACCTCCGTACCTCGCTCACTCTGCTCACAGTGCTCACCTGTGATCAGGGTGAGCAGAGTGAGCACGATCACGGGCTGCTCACAGTGATCACCCGCGATAAGGGTGAGCAGGGTGAGCGCTCCGTGTGCGTCGCTTACATACACTGGGCTACATACTGTGCTTCCTGCGGGGCTATGTCGGTCCGGCCCGACCCCTCCTGCGACCATGGGTCGTGACACGATTCCCCTCTTCAATCGTTCTTTTCCCACAAAGAACTCCAAAGGTAACTTCCTTCCGCGCAACCTTTCATCATGCCTGCTAACGCAATCTCGAAACAAAAGAAACCAAGATTATCATCCTCCGAACGTCGTCGCGACACCGCCCTTTTCATCTTCACATTCGGCATCGTAATGCCCGTCCGCTGCTCCCGTTGCGCGCGCCTTAACCTTGTGTGCAAGGTGGCAAGTAAGAGCGAGTCTTGTGGAAACTGCGTGGCTTCCGGTGGCCTCAGGTTTTCCTCGTGCAACGTGCACGGCAACGACCCGGCCGAGCTTCGCAAGGTTTTTGAGGAGAAGAAGCGCCTCGACGAGGAGGAACGGGCGACGCTTGCGAAGCTGCTTCAGACACAGGCGAAACTGCTGCGTCTGAAGGATCAACAGAAATCTCTGGCCGCTCGTGCAGACGAGTTGTTCGGCCACGAGATCGAGATCATGCGGGAGGAGGAGCTCCGCGCGCCCGAGGCGCCCGTCGGTCCTTCTTCTCCCGTAGTGTCGTTGGATTGGGACGCGTTCTTGAGTGGAGATCCTGCTGAGGAGTCGCCACGGCCGGCGGTGGCCACTTAAATGGGTGGATTGCAAGGTGAGTTTCAACAAATGAGATGGTCCGTTGGCGCAGTGGTCAGCGCGCCTGCTCATGGAGCGGGAGGTCGTGAGTTCGATCCTCACACGGGCTTCTAATACTTGATTTTCCAGGGGACAATCTCGCCTGGGAAGTCGGGTATTTCTTTTGCATGGCTAACAGTGCCATCATAGGGTTTTCGGTCGTTGCACCCTGGACCGCGTGGTCTTCTTTTTGGTTGCTGGTTTTGGTCGATCTGGATTTTGACGGTGGAATTCCTCAAGCTTGTCTGGGCAGTCCAAGTTTTCGATTGGTTCCCATGAGTTGTGTTCCGGTCCGTAATCGAGCCAGCTGATTAGATAATGGAGTTTTCCGTTGCGCACTTGGGAGTCCAGGACTTCTTCGACGTCGAAGTCTTCCTCGTCTGCTTCCACCTCGAGCTTTTTTTCGAGTGGGACGTTCTTTGGCGCTGGTTCGAGGAGTGAGATGTGAAAAACCTTGGTTCGGACCTTCATCGTAGCTGGTAGGTCAAGCTCGTAGTTTGAGGTGGCGACCTTCTTTGCGATTCGGAACGGTCCGAATTTTTTGAAGTCGAGTTTTCTGCTAGGTCGTTTTGAGTGCAGATTCCGCGCGAAGAGGTAGACGTGCTCTCCCTCTTGTAGATCTGGTCCCTCAGATCTCTTGTTGTCGGCGTATTTCTTCATTCTTTCGCGGGTGAATTCGAGTTCGGCTATTAGGTGCTCATGGAGCTCTTGGAGTCTGTCCGCGCGGACTGCCGCTCGTGGTGTCTTGGTCGGAGGCCCTCGCCTCAACTCCGGCTCTCGTCCGAACATCGCGAAGAATGGGGAGATGTTGGTTGATTCGACAACGGTGGTGTTGTAGGCTATTTGTGCTGTTGGGAGTAGCTCAAGCCAGTTGTCTTGTTCGAAGTTGACGTATGCTCTGAGGTAGGTTTCGAGGATTTGGTTGAGTCGTTCTGTTTGGCCGTCGGTTTGTGGGTGGTGAGCTGTCGAGAGTTTGCTGCTGACACCCATCCTCGTCATTAATCCTTGCCAGAACTTGGAGACCAAGAGTTTGTCTCTGTCGGAGATAATGCTGTCTGGCCAAAGGTGTTGTGACACGATTTCTCTTTCGAACATGTAGGCGAGTTGTTCTGCCGTTGTTGTTTTGCGGCACGGCAAGAAGTATGCCCATTTTGTCAGTCGATCGACGACTACCCAAATGGAGTCGTAGCTGACGTCTGTCGCGGGGTCCTTGGAATCTGGGATTCCGGTGATGAAGTCCATTGAGATCGAACTCCATGGTGCTGTTGGCGTTGGGAGAGGTTCGAGCAATCCGTATGGTTTGTGTCGTTTGACTTTGGTTCTGTTGCAAATGTCGCAATTGTCGACCACTTCCTTCACCAATTCCTTTATTCCTGGGAAGGCGTAGCCCTGCTGGGCTTGTGCAAGTGTTTTTGCCCTCCCCATGTGTCCACCGATTCTTGCCTCGTGGATTTGTTGGATGTACCGGTGTCGTTTTTCACGGCCGTGGATATATGGCTTGTCGTTGTACCACAAGGTGTCGTTTTGGTCGTCTCCTCCTGTGACCTTTTTGTCGACCTGCCAGACACTGTTGTGGTGCTGGCATCTTGAAGGGATGCTGTCGTGTGAGCAATCTTGGCAGGGGCGTCTTTCTTTCTTTCCACACTGGTCGCATGCCCCCTTTGTTCCTTCGTTTGGACAAGGCCCTCGAGTGAGGTCTTTTCGCCGGGCCTGGAAGTCCTCCTGTTGCCAGTTGACTTGGTACTCTTGGAGTGTTGTTTGTCGGATTCGGACGGTGTCTTCTGGCATCCAGTCTTCTGTTGTTTGTGGTGTGTGTTCGAGAGTTCCGGTGGTTGTTTCTTCGAACATTGGGAGTGGCTCGGGGTGTTCATGGGCTTGGTAGTGGTCTGCTCTTCTGCTTAAAGCGTCGGCCCTTCCGTTTTCTTTTCCTTTGACGTGGTGGATTTTGAAGTGAAACGGGGCCAAGAGTTCTGCCCATCTTGCTTGTCGGGGGGAGAGTTTTTTCGTAAGGAAGTATCTGAGGTTGTTGTGGTCGGAGAGAACTTCGACTGGTTCTTCTGTGCCCGTCAGATACGGTGCCCATTCGGCGAAGCATTGGATGATTGCCATCAGCTCTTTGTCGTGGATCGGGTATCGAAGTGCCGGTCCGCTGATTGCTTTGGACAGGAAGGCACACGGGTGATGTTTTCCGTCATCTTGTTTTTGGCTGAGGACTCCTCCTAAGGCGAATTCGGATGCGTCGGTTTCGACCCTGAAGGGTTTGGAGAAGTCTGGCATCATGAGGACTGGCGCTGTTGTGAAGGCTCGTTTTAGGTCGTCGAGTGCTTTTTGATGTCGTGTTGTCCATGTGAAGGGAACTCCCATTCCACACAGCTCGTGTAGTGGTTTGGCGATTTTTGCGAAGTTTCGTACGAAGCATCGGTAGAAGTTTGCCAGTCCAAGGAAAGACTGCACTTCTACTTGCGAGGTCGGTGTAGGCCAGTCTTCCACTGCCTTGACCTTTTCTGGTTGCATTGTGATTTCTCCGGGGGATATTCTGAATCCCAAGTAGTCAAGTTCTTGTACGTGGAACTTGCTCTTCTCCGGGTTCACCGTCAGCTTGGCTTGTTCCAAGGCTGTCAGTACTTGTCGTACATGTCGTCGATGTTCTTCGATCGTTCGAGAATAGATAAGGACGTCGTCGACGTAAACAAACACAAATTTGTCGAGGAAGGGTCTCAGTACGTGGTCGATCATGCTCTGGAACGACGCAGGAGCGTTGGTGAGTCCAAACGGCATGACTCGGTACTGATAGTGACCAAGGGGCGTACGGAACGCGGTTTTATGTTCGTCCTCCTCTTTCATGCGAATGTGGTTGAACCCCATAGGGAAGTCGAGGCTGGTGAACCAGTTGGCTCCCACTAGACGTTCCCTGATCTCGGAGATCAGTGGCAAGGGGTAACGATTCTTGATCGTATCCTCGTTGAGCGATCGGTAGTCGACGACCATGCGAAGTTTTCCGTCCTTCTTTGGGACGAACAGAACTGGGTATCCTGCTGGTGACTGGGATTCCACGATGAAGCCGTTTCGGAGGTTTTCGTTGATGTACTCTCTGAGGGCTTCTTTTTGTTTCGGGTTCATGTGGTAGGTCTTGAAGAACTTCAGCTGCGTTCCTTCTTTCAGCCTGATCTCGTGGTCCCAAGGTCCGTGTTCAGGTAGATCCTCGATCTTCTTTTTGAACAACTGGAAATGTCGATATTCCTCTGGCACGTTATTCAAGTCGGTGCCTGGTCTCGGAGAAGATTCTTCCTTCTCTCGACCGTCGTAGTCGTTGGTGAATCTGATCCATAGCATCGTCGGCTCTCGGGACTCAGTTCCTTCAGGGGGTACCCCGTGGGCAGCGTGCTCCACACCGGTCCGTTCTTCCCTGGTTTGTCGTAGTGCGCATTCTGGGCATGGGCTTGAGGCCTCGTCGTCGCGGTTCCGAATCGAGAGGTGGCCACCCTCAAAGTCCATCCATGGATTGTATTTCTTCAGCCAGGTTTCTCCGAGGATTATGTCGAATCCTTCTACCGGCGCAATCCTAAATTCGATCTCTTGCTCGTCTCCGTCCACCTTGATCAGAAGTGTCGAGACGTGCGTGATCTTGCCGTCGTTGTATAGGTATGGTGTTCCTTCTCCTGAGGAGACGGGGATTGGTTCTGGCAATTCTTCGTTGGGAAGTCTCTTTTTGTTGATGAAACGGGGATTGATGAGGTTTCCTGTGCTTCCCGTATCAATCACTGCTCGGGCTCGGAATGGTTTTCCGTAGCCGTCGGTTCCGTCGACGTTGATGACGAAATGTCGGCGGTTATTTTCCATTGTGGTCATCGCTATGACTTCTTCTTGAGGTCTTTTTGTGCGCATCCTCTGAGTGCCTCTTCTTCTTCTCAGTGCTCGCGCGAATCGTCGGTTCAAAGGTCTGCGGGCCCTCCGAAGGGCCTTGAGCCGTTTCCCAAGTCTCTTCTAGGTCGCCGCAAGTTTCGCCCGCAGAGCTCCCTCCACCAGGGTTGGCTGAGGTTGTATTGCCAGTGGCGGTGCCTGCGGTCTCGGAAATCTCGCCTTGAGTTCCAGCGGACCTCGAATGGTTCGAAATCTTGGAACTCCTTGAGGTGGCTCAGCATGACTTCTTCTTCGTGGTTGAGCGGGGTCTTTTTTGCCCTTCTCCTGCGTGCTCGGTTGCGGCTTCTTTCTTCGTGGTTTCGCCACAACTCTTCCTGGCGATGCCATCTTTCTTGCCACTGGTGTGCCTTCTCGGTTTGGTGTAAGAGACAGTGTTTCTCTGGGCAGTGGGCGATGTATCGGCCATTCCAACATTCTGGTGGCGTGGGGTTTTGAAGGGTGATCATTCCGTCGTCAGGCAGCGAGTCGACTTCGTAGAACTCTGGCTCCACGTGGTCGTAGACCGTCAGGACTTCTCTTGGTCCTTGGACTGCTGGGTATTGGACCGTTGGGAAGTGGTTGTACAGGATTTTCATTCCCCAATGTGACGGTTTTCGACAACAGTCGTGGACGCAACTAATCCACAGGATGTGTTCGTGTTCTTCGTCATGGAGAAACGCCGGCGGAGTAGTGTCTGGTAGGTGGAGGGGCAGCGGTTCTGTGGCTCGACCGATTTCTGGAGTCCACACCCGCCGAGTTTCTTCAATCATCGTCCAGTCTTCGGGGTTGATCCAGGAGGCGGTTACGACTCTGTCCCCTTTCTGTCGTAGGATATGCTCCGAATGGTTGACTTGTCGGTTGAGGAGTCTTAACAGCATGCCGTTTTCTTGCGGTTCTTGTTGGACTTGCTGAATCCTCTGTACGAGCAGGTGGTGGATTTCCTTCAGTGGTCTGGTCATCAAGGAGCGTTTGTCTTGTTCGTGTTCTTCCGCTCCCATTGTTGAGACGATGCTGTTCCTCAGCTCGTATTCTTCAGCTTCTTGTTGTTCGACCAGTTGTGATCTCATCTGGGCGTTGTCCTCCTGCTCAATCCTTGAAGGCGTTGTGATCGCAAGCCTCTGCCTGAGTCGGTCAAGGTCGACCTGCACCTCAGGGGGGGCATCACGCGTGGGCGATTCCTCAAGGAGTCGGTCTTCGTCGACCTGCACCTCCTGGGCCTCCCCACCGCCTTCGCTCGCAGTTTCCCAGTTGTCACCGTCGTGATCGAACGGGTTGTAGGGGGTGAGTCCCCTCCGGTCTCTTTGGTCGGGATTGATGTCGTCGCCGTCCGAGTCGTAGTGTTCTTGTCGGTATGACTCATCCTGGTACTCATCGTTGTCGTCATAGTCTTCCGTCGGGTCGTGGTCGTTCATCCAGTCATTATCTTCCGAGTTGACCATGCGGACGACTTCGGTTTCGGTGGTCATTCTGGTTGTTGCTTTGGGTTCAGTGACTGGTGACCAGGTGACTTGCTTCTTCTTTGGTGATCTGCATTCTCGCGCGAAGTGGCCGTTCTTGCCGCAATTGTAACATTTGCTCTGACTCTTGTCCTTAGCAGGCGGTCTGTTTGACTTCTGAGAATCGCTCCGTCCGTTAGCCCTAGCCATCCCGATGTCCATGGGTCCGGGGTGTTGCCCGTAAGAGGTACTCGGTGGGATGACTCGTCCTGATCCTTTGACCTTCTCCGTTGGCTTGGGTCGTGGCTTGTTTTGGAAGGGATGCGTGTGTCGATACCGTCCTTTCTCCTCCATGTACCGTTCGAAAAGTCGGGCGTCAATCTTGACGGCTTCGTTCGCGTAGTTGTCGAAATCGTAGCTGTAGCGGTCCAGCTTGCAGAGCTCGTCCTTGACTGAGGACTTGAGTCCTCTGTAGAATCGGTGCTTCAGGGCCGCTTCGTCCCAATTGACGCGGTACCGGTCCCGATTGAAGGCGGAGAGGTAGGCGGCTGCTGACGTGGTCTGAACGAGCCTTTCGAGGCGATCTTCGGCTTGCTTCTGCTCGTCCCTCTCTCCGTACATCTTGGTGATTTCTTCTTCGAAATTGACCCATCCTTCGTCGGCGTCGAAGATTTTTTGCGTCACGGGTCGGCGCTCGTCCGGGGCGTGGTCGAAGTAGTCGCTGACAATGCCGGTAAACCACAGTCCGGGGTCTCCTTCCATCCAGCTTGCCGCGTACAGGATCTGGGAGCTGATGTCGGAGATCCTCAAGAGGCGGAAATCGAGTTGTAGGCGAGTCAGCCATGGTGACAACTCCGCGGGTTTGCCATTGAACATAGGCGGCTTCCCCGCCTTGATCTTCGGTGGGGGAGGAGGCACCGCTGGAGGAGGAGAGGGAGGTTTGGCGCCTTTCTTGAAGGCTTCGGCGACATTCTGGCTGTACTGCTTGATGAGGTTGGCCAGTTCCTTCCGACTGGGGTTATCGTCTTCGTCGTCCGTCTCGGCCGAAGGGTTGGGGGCGTCCGGAAGGGAGGTGTCTCCATCGTTGGCGTTATTTCCGGTCGAGGGGTTGCGAGAGGTGGTTGCCACGGCGCGTGCCTGGGCAGAAGATGGAGCGGTGGGGCGTGCCGCAGCGGTGAGTGGGGCGGTAGGGGTCGACATGGTGGGGTAGGTCTGAGAGTTCAACAAACAGCGATCTTGTTCAAGACGCTAGCAATCGTGTTACGGCCTGCTTCCGACTCCACTGAGGGGGTCGGACAAAGACAGATCGTAGTAGCGGACAAAGGCCCAATTGCTACAAGGTTGATAGAGACAAGATGACTGAATGAAGGCTAGCGCAACTCTCACGGAACAATACACTGTCAAGCAGATCGTAGATCCAGAGGTCCCTGACGAATGGATCTCACTGAGGTTCGATGCTCAAGAACAATGTAATTGCTAGCGTGAGGAACCAAGAGGTCCCTCACTCCATCGTGGGCACGATGATGGTATCTATACTACTGGGTCCTGGTGGTACCTCCGTACCTCGCTCACTCTGCTCACAGTGCTCACCTGTGATCAGGGTGAGCAGAGTGAGCACGATCACGGGCTGCTCACAGTGATCACCCGCGATAAGGGTGAGCAGGGTGAGCGCTCCGTGTGCGTCGCTTACATACACTGGGCTACATACTGTGCTTCCTGCGGGGCTATGTCGGTCCGGCCCGACCCCTCCTGCGACCATGGGTCGTGACATTTATCCAGGGTGTTGGTTCAGCTGTGCAGGCCGTCGGCTGACGCCAACGGCTGAGGGTATCACCACTACCAGTTTCTTGACAAATTGACTGGATTCTTACATCACTCACGATGTAACATCCCAGGCAAGGTCTATAAACACTCGACATGGGTGACCCAAATTCTGGCAAACTAGAAAGTTACGGCCCAAAACTGGGACCGCGAATATACTGGCATATAGAGTGGGAGAGTATATGATATCCTAACTTTAGTCCAGAGCATCGTAATAGTGTCCTGGAACCAAAACTTGGACAGTATTTAATATACCAGTACATGATATGGCATAGTACACAGTATACTGGCACTTAAAATATACTGGTACATGATATACTAGCCCAGAACATACCAGAACATAACATACCAGCATAGAATATACTAGCACATAATATCCTTGCTTAAAGTATATTAGTATATATGACATGCTAATATATGATAGGCTAGCTTTTAGAAGCTACCCAGACGAGCTCGGACTTTATTGTACGTAATTTGTTGTAACTATCATTTACAGCCGTCCTCCTAACAGGCGTTCGCATCCGCTTACCCAACGCCAAGACTGGCCTCCTCCCCGCCCAAGGCGTGCTCTTCACCGATAACATCATTGTCCTCCGCGACGGGCCCCACATCCGCGTCCATGGCTTATTCAAAGTCAAAGCCGGATACAAGGGAAACTCCGAAGCTCGCAAGCAGATCTTCGACTGGATCGAGGAGAAGCTGGAGTGGGGAAGCCAGGTGGTAGTCCCAGAAGGGGCTAGCATCATCGACCAGGCAGGAATTGCAACGAAGGTGACGAAGGAGCTCAAGTTCAATTATGGGAAAAGGCCGGGTATTGGAGAGGGCTTTGTCTATAACTTGACGAACGCCAAGCGTCATGTGGTGTTGGCCAAGGGCATTTCGTACGTGGGAGTGAGGAGGTCGGCGGATAATATTGCTGCGCAGGTGGTGCCGCATAACTTGAATCGTACCTCTGCGGAGATTGACTACCTGATTCGGCCTCTAAAGAAATAAAGAGGGGTGAGGTCTGATGGTGTAAGATGATTGGTTGGATGAGGATAACTGTGGGTCTCTCATGGGTTGAGGTTGGATTGGGATTTCGCGATGAGATTGTGTTGATCTAGTCATGGAGCTAGAATACAAGAGTTATATGAAAATGAGCTTCAGAGGGAATAAAAACAATCATCGCAACACCCTCAGTACCTAGAGGAATGCTACACCCTTCCAACTACGCATCGCTTCGGCTTTTCAACGAGTGGCCGTTCACGAGCTCCCGAATGCTGTTTCCGAGAGCGCACACGCTTTCGTCCAGGCTCTGCAGGGTCTTGGAGTGTGCTTTTTGGAATTCCATCATGTTCATTCCTTGCTCTTGCGCTGTGCCCCTAAACTCGGCGGTCAGGACCATCCTCCAGTCTTCCGGGCGACGGGCTTACCAGAACACCACCAGTAGAGCTAGAGTCAATTGGCTCCTGGCCTGGGAGAGACGCTCCTTGAGACCATCCAAAGCCGTCGTGGACACCAGGCCTTTGAACGCAATGGCAAAGCTATCGACAACCAGCCGAAGTTTGGTCGTTCCTCGTGCCCGAAGCCTGCCCAAAAGCGCCTGCAACTCAGCTTCAATCGCCTTGCACTCTTGACAAAGATGGATGAGCGTCTGCTCGGATTCCCGTTGCATGCTCGTCGGGGTCTGACATTCGGACTCGCCCAAGTGGATGGCCTGCATCTTGACGTCGATCGTGTCTGACAACGTTGACAAGTCTCGCACAACCTGCGGCGCGAGGCCCTAAGACGACGAGTATATTTTTCTGGCATCTGCGATCAATTGGGACCCGAATTCGAGGAACTGTACCGCCGCCGCCGCTACCGAGAGGGCGCTGAGAGGCTCCATCGCGACGCGCGACGTGGTTTTTGCATGGAGTGAACGGTGGTAGCTGCGATTGTGACAGGGAAGGCAACCCGAAAAAACGTGCCTGCAGATGGGGATGGGGGGGGGGGGGGGGGGGAAAGGTGCTAAGCAAGATTTGACCCCCATCTGCTGATTGGAACCCCTCCCGGAAGAGCTATTGGCTGGGGCTTCATGCAGCTAAACTGCCCGTGGGCTGATTGTCGTTGGCGCCCGAGGCGAGGCACCCACGCCTATGTATCTACTATGGAGGTAGGTCCTGCATCCTGCAACCCTCCGGCCCGCGCATTTCAAAGTCATGCTTGTCTCGCCCTCATTGTAGCCACCTCGTACTAGCCCTCTCCATCAACGCCGACATGGTCGAAGGAAACCCGCTGATAGGAACTCGTCTATCGCTCCCCTTGATCTTCAACGCAATGGCATGAAGCCTGTGACTGCCCGGTTCGTCCTCAAACGTGAAATTCAGGTTGACATGGCAGCGCCCAACCTCTTCATCGAGGCAGTGGGCGAGTTTGTCCGATCCCTCCGCCACCATGATAGGTTCCCAAAATATGCCGGTGCCCCCTTCCTCGGTAAGCCTCGCCCCGTGGTCTAGCACAGTGCTCCACAGCGTGTCTGCCTTTTCGGCAAGAAGTTTGCGCAGGCCGCTGCTGTTCTTTGGCAGCCGGCATCTAACTGTGCCAGACAGTTGGTTCCGGGCGGTCCCAGACCTTCCAGCAGTATCGGTAGCTCGAACAATACCACCTTCATCCGGCTCAAAGAAGAAGAGGCTGGCGAGGAGGACTTGTGCTGTGTGCTTGATCTTGCTGCGCCCTTCATCTGTCCTTGTCCAATCCTCGACAGTCGAAATAAGTTCATTAATTTTGGAGTACTCATCCAACGCCACCCGATCTCCAACAAGGGGGGGATCCAACCGGTGCAACTTCGCTTTCACGGTTGAAGGGACGCTGCCTTCAAAGGTTGTCCAGGACTCATTGGAGTCGCTTTGATGCATCAGCATATTCGCGAACGTGCGAAGAACCCCGTTTCGAACAAACTTTGGGAGCGCACCGTGACTCCGCGGCTTGGTCTGGTGGCCAGTGCTGAGAGAGACGAGAAGGTCGAGGGAGGCGGCATGACGAGGCCACAACGCTTTCGTCTCCGTGTACGCGTATGCCGCGGGGCAGTTGGCAAACACAGCTCCATCAACGTACATGGTGGAGTTTTCAGCCTTTTCGAATGGGGGAAGATAGTAGGGGGCTGCTGATGTTGCCAAGGCGGCCTCCCACACCAGCATATCCTTGGCGCTGTCCTCCTCGCGGGCCTCGTTGCGCCCCTGAGGGTGGTTGTAGTTTGAGATGAGCGTCATTGTCTCGGCGTACCCAACGGAGGAAGTCACGGCAACGCGGGTGCTGATCTGGCTATGGCCGGGCGTCAACGCGGGGGCGAAAAGGCTTGTTTTGTGTCCGAAAAGGTCTTTGGTAGCTTGCTCCAGTGGTCCTGCGGAATAGATGCTGTCACTGATGCTGAACAGCATCATACCGAGCTTGGAGAAGAACTTGGCCAGTCCGGACTGATTAAATGTGGATGTAGCGGCGTCCTTGAAGAATGTCATGAGTTCCGGGAGCGTCTTGCTCTTTGAATAAAGAGCAAGTGCCAAGGCGATCAAACCCCCTGATGCAAAATGAGTCAGCAACAACAACGAACAGCAGAGACAAAAACATACCAGTACTCGTGCCAACAATAAGGTCAAAGTAATCGCGAATCGGAATGCCGAGGCCTGTTTCGTCTGCCAATGCTTGAAGCAGCACAAGTTCCACAACTCCGCGGATCCCACCGCCGTCAAGTGACAAGACACGTATTCCAGCGCATCTCGGCTTCAGCTGGATGTAGTAGGTGTTTAGGTCTTCTCCGCCACGATAACAGAGAGAGCACTCTCTAAAGGTCCAAGCACACTCCCTCTCTGTGGATTGTGTGCCGAGCTCTTGCACACAGCAAGGGCAATATGCGTGACCGCACGCCAAGACGTGGTCTGGGACACCGTCAAGGCACGCGAAGCACGTCTTGTAGCTCTTGAGGGACGCCCAAACAGCCGAGTGCTCGCGATAGATTCGCTGTCGTCGAGATCGGACTCGATCATCCGTAGACGGAGTGTGCTGTGCGAGCTGTTGCCAGCCAGTCACATCGATACTGTTCCGCCGCTCGAGGAGGCTCTGGTATTCGATCGTGTATTGCTCACGAACTTCATCGATCCACTTTCTTCTGTGGCCATTGTACCACTTCTGTCTCCTCTTGAAGACGCCGGGGACGATTGCACCCGATCTCGAAACATGTTGTAGGTGTGCCCCCTCCGGACGAGACACACAGTTGGTGCCGTCGGGGAATGGAAAGGTGCAGCATTCGTAGTTTTCGAGATACTCCTCGATTCCAGCATCGCATATTGGCTTCAACTCTCTTTCGAACGCCTCATCGGGGCTCACTCCTGAAGGGATCCCACGTCAGCAGCTGCTTGAAAATAATGGAAGGAATAGGGGTCGTACTCTGGGCGAATCTCCTAAATGTCCACGTCAAAAGAGCAGCCACAACCACGTCGATCAGCATTTTATTGACGCGCTCATAGTTCTCACCCTCTTGCTTGTCGCCGTACTCATAGATGTGACGGAGAAAGTTTCCCAGGTGACTCCCCATAGTATCAGGGTTAGGGTTGTCTCGCCGAGCCGCGAGGAAGAAGTCGAAAGGACCTTCTGACGACGTGAAGTGAACAAAGGCACTGTTCAAAATCCTCGACATCTCGGGAACGTTGTACTTCATGTTTGCGGCATTTCCAACCCTTTGCTCCTCCCTGGCCGCCAGCTCGATCCGGGCGCGGAGCCCTGCCCATTGGCGAACGAGATTGTGGGGCTTGACCTTGGGGTTATCCTTGCTTGGAATATACCAGCAGATGATCTTGCGGAAGAGGATCTCATAGAGTCTCTGATTTGTTGTGATTCGTCTGCGGAAATCCGATTCGCTCGCATTGTAGTCATCCACGAACTGCTTCAGGGGAGTGCCCGGCAGGGTCCAGAGCTTCGGGTGGTTTTCCAGATATTTGGCCGACAGGTTTCCTTCCTCGTAGAACTCGCTCTTGTGGAGCTCCGATTTGTGCCGGACAATGATCAACGTCTTTCGTGACGGGTGGTTGACCGACTTGTAGACCGCTTTGGACGCCCATTCCAAGACAGCCTGCAGCTGGGTCATGATCTTGGTGTCATCCCTCGTGACAAAGACGATGACATCGCTGATGGCATAGAGAAACCTCGCGTAGAAAAGATCAATTCCGTCTTTGCCCTTCTTTCCGTAACACGGCGCTGTGACTCGGTACTCGTAGTCGGGAGTGGGCTCTCTTGAGTGAGACCTCTGGCGGGAAGTGCTATTTGGAACCGCCAGTCTGCCTCTGGGGTCGGGCCGCTCCTCTTCAGAAAGCCTCTCCGCATTGGTAGGCGCCTCTCCTGCACCGAGCCCCTCAGAATCGACGAAAAGAATCGGGTGCTGTTCCGCTGCTGGGGATGGCGAATCTGCTCCGGAGGTGCCCTCGTCAAGATAGAGATGCACGCCCTGGGTGGTGGGACTGGTGAGATTGTTTGAGTTTGCGGACCTTGTCACAGGCCACTCCGTGGTTCTTCGCTTCATCGCCGCGACCAAATGGCCAATGTCGGCGTCCGCCGAGATGTCTCCACCAGAGATCACATTCGCCTTCAAGGCCAGCCCCATGGTGATCATCGCCCGGACCAGGGTTGACTTTCCCGCGCAGGTGTCGCCAATGAAAGAGACAAATCTGGGGTAATGATTCGTCGTGGTGACGTTTCCAGAGCGGTTCGGGTCGCAGAGGTGTCGAAAGCGGTCGTAAGCTTCGAGAATCGGCACACCCTGCCCCGTGAAGTTCCGCTGGGTGCTGTAAGCAGCAGCATGGCGTTTGACATTGAACCATCGCGCATTTCGGTCGAGCTCGTGAAGATGCTGCTGGCGGGACTCGTCCGTCTCAGAGTGCGTCACGGCCTCGATGATGATCTGCGCGACCGGGTTCAGCATCCGGTGCTTTTTGGCTAAGCCCTCTTTGCGTGGGAGATGCGACTTCCAGCAACTCTCGTGGTCATCGTTGGTGCATGGATTCAAGTTGCATTGAGGGTCATCGCATGTGACGCAATAGATGGTGATCGAGGTGTCCTCGTTGTCGCTTTGGTCATCGTTGCCGTTCCCACCCCTCCCACAGTGCGAGCAGCTTCGCGCATTTTCTTGGGTGACGGTCTTGTTGCAGTCCGAGTTGGAGCAGGTGTAAGTTGTGAGGAAATCTTGAAAGCTCTGAGAGACTAGACGACGGTGTGGTTGATCCCAGTCCCCAGATATTTGGTCGTTGAGGACGGGGTGTGCCATACTGACGATGGGGGACAGATGCGCCGAGGCAGATTGGCGGTGAGAGAGGTGGAACGGGAGTCGGGAAGGTGGACTAGAGGGGTTCGGGCTCGAAGCTGAAGGCGGCCAGCCCTTATCAGGGGCTTTTGCTCCTGGCTCCTGCCGTTTCAGCTGCCTGAGAACTGGGCCCAGGCGCCCAATCACCCCCGCTGCCACTTAAAAGACATCGTCATTCGGGCGAATGACCCTTATCGCGCCTTGGCTGTGGCCGGTGCTTTCCGCCTGGAACTGGCGGGCCACGCAGCCTTGTCCATTTTTAGCTACGGTATTGTTGCAAACCACGCGGACACCCGATTGCCGTGTTTGCAGGGGAAACGTGGTCAGATGCTGTTCGGAAAGCTTGCTCCGAAGGCTTCTGCCCAAAAAAGGGGCTTGTCATCGGGGCGAGTGCGTGTCAAAACTTCTGCCTCCCAAGTATCGACAAGGGCGGCATTCGAGTTGCGCCAGCGCAGGGCTAAATGCCCGTTCTTCCCAGAGGTGTCCCTTGGCCTTTTCGTTTCTAGGCACACATTATGATTGTATTTAACACAGGGCCAGCCTGTATTTCGCTTTACTAGAGGGACCCCTTTCTTCGAAGCAGGGCTCTCAGGTAGCTCACTGGTCTCTTCGCTCTCTGTATTCCAGCTCTGCTTCGAGTTCATCGAGCTCATTGTCGCTCAACAGTCGCCCTGTTTTTGTGAATGGCCTCAACACGAGCTTCATCACAACCAAGATTGCCAAGGTCATAGCAAGGGTGAATCCAAACCCCATGAACGCATCTGTTACTTGCCAGCTTCACTGCTGTCAGCATGAAAGTCCCGGGGATATGCAATCTGCAGGAGCATCGACTTACCGGACTCGCTCAGCCACGGACCGTTCAAGAATCTTGGAATAGCCATCAAAGCCAACAACATATTGTCTGTAGTCCAGAAACAGACATTAGTCTCCTTGTCTCATTCCTGGGGTGTGGAGGATGCCAATGGAGAAACACGCACCTTGCAAAACACCCTGTGAGAAACATGCCGATAAAGCCACCGCCTGTGTGAAGGAGGAAGACAAAGAGAGGATCCTGCCTCATCAAGTCCTGCAGAACGGTGTTTTTGAGCGCAAATATCGACACTGCAGAAATGGCACCAATGCATCCAGCGCTCCATACGGGGACCTGTCAAATTGTCAGCTTATACCTTCAAAACCCGAGCATCTCGGCATCGTCACTCACGTATCCCGCAGCGGGCGTAATGGCCACGAGGCCGACAACTGCGCCATCGCAGAAATGCACCACAGCCACCCTAGATCCACCTCTTCCAAAGGCCTCCGGCCACCTCCTGCCAGACCACTTCAGGATCCAGAACAAGACGAGCATCACGCAAGCCCCTGAGCTAGCTGCGACGTGAGTTGCAGCGCAGGCTGAGACAGCACGCATATTTCCCCCGAGGGCCGACCCTCCATTAAATCCCAGCCAGCCTATCCAAAGCAGCATCGTGCCCAGGACCAGGTTGTTGAGGCTATGGGGGGCATCACTTGCCAGCACGGGGCCGGCCCGCGCCGGGTTTCGCGCCGCCGCTGGGGGCGGGATGGAGGCACGCCTTAGATTGGGCGGTACGGGCCGCCCCCGATTGTTGACCGCAGCAACATTTCCGTTCGGAGGAAGGGGGGCGGGAGGGGGTGGCGCCGGCCCATCGCGGGACTCGGGGCCTGCCTCCATGTCTGACATCTCCATATCTTGTCCTCGCAAGATCTCGGCGTTAAGTTCGACATCGTCGTTAGGCTGCCAAACGACCTCCCAGATGCGCTTGAAAATGCCCCATCCATGTCTTTCCATCTCGTGGAACAGGACGACTGCGCCAACAGCAGTTCCCGAAGTGATGTGGACAGCGGTGCCTCCTGCAAAGTCCATGACGCCGTGCTGGTCGGAATACCCGCCCGGCAGCCAAGTCCACCTCGCCACGGGGTAGTACACGAGCAACGACCAAAGCAAGATGAAGATCAGAAACCGGCCGACTTTAAACTTCTTGATGACGCCTCCGCAGATGAGGGCGGGAGTGAAAGCAGCAAAGTTGCCCTGGTAGAAGGCATACAGGAGCTCTGGTATATTGGGGCCGGGGCCGAAGCCAGATATACCGACTGGGCGAACCAAGGCCTGATACAGGACCATAGACTCTGTGTGCCCGCCGTACCATGTCCACGTCATTGGATCAGGTTGCGGGGAAAAGGTCAAGACATATCCCCATAGGTACCACTACCAGCCTGTTAGCAAGACTTCCAGGCACGTAGGGCGGGACCGGCGGACCTGGACTGTGCAAAACGCTGCCGTGATGACTGGTAATCGGAGTAGTGTCAGAGTCGAGGACCTATCTGTCGCCCCTGAATAGAACATGGAGATCGCTGGAACCATTTGCAGGACCAGAGCCCCACAAAGAGTGACCCACACGACATCGGATCCCTTGACGGGAGTCAGCTTGAGCCCTGAGTGTGGCCGAGAAAGGATGATACATACTGAGAAGTAGTCCTGCGGACTGTGCCTCAGCTCGGCCTCAGTTACCGAGTGGTTCGCGAGCACAGTCGCCTGGGGCGGGATGACATCGATCGAGTATGTTGGCATCGTGACTGGACGAAAAGCTTTGAGAAAGGGGAGGAGCCAAAGTCACTGCCGGCCAAACAGGACGTGAATTGGAGCTCTATTATCCAGCAGAATGGAACGCGGAATGCCGAGAGAACCAGGCTACAGCACACAATGCGGCTCCGCGCCTAGCGCCGGCAGCTGAGTCGCGCCATCGAAAAGGGGTAAGGGCCAGGCTTTCCCAACAGAACGCCAGACCGCGTTGGGACACAGCAGCGTGACATATGCGCGAGCGGTGGCTGGGGCGCGTGGCCATCGATGGCCTGACACTGACGAAAGCGCAAGGCTGCGGGCGCATTCAGCCAAAATATTAACCAATATATCGTCGGTGGCCTCTGGCTTGCCGCCGGTGAACAGCCGTGGCGAACGCCGGCATCAAGGCGCTCGAGGATGAGCGCGCTCGAACGCCTGCAGGTTGACGTTTGTGAAATGAGTCATTTCCGTATCGGGTGCGTTGGGCTGGATTCGATTTCCGCTTTCCGAGTTTGAGGGAGAAAAAAAAGTGCGCAGAGCCTCGTCGTCGCCGTGAGCGTGAAGCGCGAACCATCAACATTCAGCGCGGATCGCCACCCAATTTCCAAAATGGGATGCAAGGCGGCGGTGCGATGCTCTGACGCGAACCTGGAGGAGCCACGCAGTGCGCCCTGCGCCCAGAGATAACGATTTGCCGCGCGATTGGCCCGGGCTACCTATGCATCCCGTCGGAGCAGACCGCGGGGAAGCAGAAATCAGGCAGGCAGCTCGGTGTGGGGAGCTCCACGCCAGGGCCAGACTCGGCCTCTGAGACTTCGTTGCCGCAAGCCACGGACGCGGAGCAGGATGGAAGAGCCGCTGGGGCTCTGCCCTGTCGTTGTCTTGTAGGGAGGCCCGAGGGAGAGCTCCTCGCCTGCATGAGATGTGCTGTGTGGCTCTCTCTGGGAGCTCCTGCCTGCCGCTGCGGGCTTCCTGGCCGCCAACCACACGCCCCTTATGAAGCTCCTTCCCAGCTCAACCGCTGCCAATTACCTTATCATTACGCTATATTTTTCCGGGTGTGTGATCCTTTCGTCCAATCTTCTCACCTGAGATGCGTCTTGTGTCGATCTCGGGTCCACCACCCCAGCACTTTCGACTGCCCGATTCAAAATGGCAGTGCCGTTTGCTCTCGGCTCCGTAACACACGCAATCCCGGACACCGACATCCGCTTCCTCCGGCAGTCATCACTCAAGTTAAGACGACTGCTCGCCGACCCTCGCCCACCCGGGCCCGTTTATCTCCCTCCAGATCGCGAACGGGGCATCGATGGTGTGTCGATTCAATATCTGCTCGATAATTTGGGCTTGGACCAGCATCCAGAGAGGCCTGTCAATATCACAGACCTGTCAGGACAATGCAACGCTCTTCATGACTTCGGGTGCGACCCAAGACCGTTTGCCGGACTGTGGGCGCGGCTCGAGAAGCGATGGGGATTGGCACCGCGGCCCCCTGGCGCATGGTGTTGGAGGCTACCACGGCGAAAAGACATCAGCTTCAGGAGATGGACGCACTACGCGATCGCGGCTTGGGTACTGGAACAGGATGACGAGTTCTCGGATGTCATGCGTTCCCTCGTGTTCGACTCGAAGGTGGATAGGCTAGCTACTGCTGTCGAGGACCTCAGAGACATCAAAGGTGAATAGTGACGACCCTTGGCCTTTCCTTGTTGCGCAAGCTGACCGCAAGCGCAGAGCATCGAGATTTGTACATGAGGAGAATCTTTCACGTCCTGGTCGAATACGTCAAGATCCTGAACGACAACAGGAGTACTCGGTCCATCGGCCGGCAGATGCTAGACAGGATCAGTGAATCCCCGCACTTGAACATCCATCTCACCGGTTCGCTCAACGAAGCCAGGCGGCCGGTCCCCGCCTGGGACCGAAGCAGTGCTGATCTGTCGACACGCACGATATACGGCTTCGTGCTGCAGTTGGACATTGCGCTTCTGAGAGGGACTTCCGAAGCGTACAACCCCGACGACTACGCCCCACCCGAACCGGCCGCCTCGCTGCACGAGAGTGACGACGCTTCCGTTTTGGGGGTCGCCGGCCCAAAAAGCCTTGACCGGCTCCGAGTCACCAAGGCATTCAAAGAAGTCTGGGCGCCGAAACGGGAATATGTGGAAGAAGTCAAGCGCATGATGAACATGATCGACAACGAAATCCTCGAGTATCAGGCCGAGCTGGTCGGACGTTTGATCAGAAATCGCAACCGCATCATGGAGGAGAGAAGAGTTCTGTTGCAGGCAGAACCATCGCCGAGTCCAGCAGTCCCACAGGGAAATGGGCACCCTCCGGAGTTACCCGCCGAGATTGGGCAACCGAATGGGCACGGGTGACAACATGAGCGCACATGAGCAAAAGCCAGCTTCAAGGTTGATCTTCAACACCACCGAGTTCATCACACTGACATCTTTCACTGTGTGCGACTTCTTCTCGACCCAAACACTTACAGTCCTTCCGTCTTCACCGTGGCCAGGTCCTTCTCGCTCCGTTCCCCTTGCGACTCCTCGGCCGCCTCAACCATGCCCTCCGGGGTCTTAATTATGGCAGGAACGAGCGTCTCGGTGGCAGGAAACGCAATACTGAGCACCGTGTAGACGAGGGCGTAACTAAAGATCCCGAAGTAGTAGTTCATGTTCGAAACGTAAACAGCACCACCGATCAGTAAACTTGGATTGACGGCGTTCACTAATCCAGGGAGTTGCAGCGTGACGGAGTAAAGTATAGTAACTAAAGCATGTCAATTTACTCTGTATATATACCTATACTACTTATATGGCTAATACAGGGCTGGTATATCGAGGTAGCTACGTTTAACGATGTAGAAGTTAGAGATCTGGATAGTTATAATAGGTGTGAGGAACACACTTAGTAAGTTTATAAAGCTTAGTAATAAGCTAGTAAAGTGTAAGATCTTTTAGGGTATTATAACCTACTGAACTGGTGCGGATGCACCATAACAAACCACACAACACCACTAAAAATAACTGGATATTCTGACTGCTGGAATACTGCGTACCTGAATCTTCTGAATGACTTCGTTTCCTACGTTTCTGAATCCATGGTCGGATTGGACCTCTCCTGACCAAGGGGAGGTCACGTCAGTGGTCACGTGCAATTGCTGGCTTTCTGGAAGAAAGGAATGATGAATTGAATTATTACAAAGGGGCGCGGCCACGCGACTCCTTTTGAGAGTCGCGCGCCAGCGCGGAAATAAACGCTACGTCCAAAAACGGCCTAGTGTCGAAGCCAAGCTCCACTTGCAACCCCTGAGCCTCCGGCTCACAGCCCTCAACACCAACGCCCCAAGTCAGTATCTGCTAATAATAGTGATAAAGATAGCGCTACGTTGAATATTTATCTAATTGGGAAAGAGGTTTATAAGATCGTGTTACGGCCTGCTCCTGACACTATGTGACGACCTGCAGGTCACCCTGGCGGTCGGCCCAGGAGTCACAGTGCGATGGGACTGTGCGGGGTTGCAACTCGCACGGAGTGTTCACCCAGACTGGCACTAAAGAGTGAACAGAGCTGTTTCCCTTGTTTCCCTTGTTTCCCCAGAATTGCGGTGATCACGGTGATCAAAGAATACAAAGGACTTGACAGAACCAGCAGTATAGATACCATCATCGTGCCCGCGATGGAGTGAGGGACCCCTTGGTTCCTCACGCTAGCAATTACATTGTTCTTGAGTATCACTCAGTGAGATCCATCCGTCAAGGACCTCTGGATCTACGATCTGCTTGACAGTGTATTGAACCGTGAGAGTTGCGCTAGCCTTCACTCAGTCATCTTGTCCCCTCCAACCTTGTAGCAATTGGATCTTGTCCGCTACTACGATCTGTCTTTATCCGATCCTCCAGTAGAATCGGGAGCAGGCCGTAACAAGTAGTGGGTCATGAGGTATGTCCAGTGCACTTATTGCCATCCATCTCCTCTCACTTCGCCGTCTGGGCGCCTCTTCCGCCAAGATTCCAAGTTAACGCGCCCCATAAGCCTCTCTCATCGGTGTTAGGTGGTGGGAGCTAGGCCCCATGCCCACATATACCCGGGAATAGGGGCTGTCAATGTGACCCCACATTTTGGGTTGTCTGACATATCCTAGACTCAAGACTCCTCATCCCACCGACGATGTTGATCATCTCAAGGGACGGAAACTCTAGTATGCACAGTGTGTTCTGCAGGCTGGAAGGCTGGGCTTGAGATTGAGTCTGGCATGGGGGGTAATTTCACGCTCGAGGGGCTCAAGGAACATGTTGTGGCTAGGAGATCGGCCTGTGACAGCAGGTCGGCCTGGGCATGTGTGCTTCAAGGTGGCGACCCTGATGAGTTGGGCACTTTCTATGGCGGCGAACCAGCCCCAGCTGTATCTCGCTGTTGTAGTTTTAGATTTGGAAAGGGGAAGTTGAGGCATCAAATTCAAGGGTGATAATTTACGCATGTGTTCATTTGTAAGGTTGGTAGCGTGTCAATTTTGCTACCTTGTAGGTACTCTAGAAACTGAGGGTAGCAATGCAAATCTATGTATGCTCCCAATCCTGAAACAGTTCTGTTCAGTTGCAGCCTCTATCATGCAACGCCTCCTGTCGATCCTGGTATACCCATCCTGAACGCCTTGCTGAAACGAAGCCCTGAAAGGTAAAACCCCAATCTGTAATCCACCCACCCTCAAGGTGGTGCTGTAAAGCCAATCCCGAACCCAATCGCCCCTTTATCCATATCAAGAAAAACGCCGTTATTCATCAAACCATTCTTTGTCCAGCAATTGTACTGGATAGAAGACTGGCTCACGGACATCCCGCCGTCGCGCCCTCATGATGAACCTCCGATTCTGTGAACTCAGCTCCCTTCTTCACCTTCGCCTGCTCCGCCTCGACCGATCTCCGGCAGACCGGGCAGGTGTTGTGCTGCTTCAGCCACGGCGTGACGCACTCTCCGTGGAAGAAGTGGCTGCAAGGTAGTACCGACGCCTTCTCGCCGGCGCCCATCTCGTCGACGCAAATGACGCAGCGCGTCTTTGTCTCGCCGCCAAGCATCTTGTCGTCGATCTCGCGGACTTCAAGCTTATCGATAGCAGCTTGGGAGGCGGGCGGCGCGCCGCCGGGGCCGGACTGCTCGCGGAGCTGGCTGATGATGCGGTCGAGAGCCTCTTGAGAGTAGACTGCATCGCCGAAGACGGCTCCGGAAGGCACGAACGCGGCAGGGTTGAAGAGCGAGGATAGCAGGGCGCCTAGGAATCCGGGCCCCATGGGTGGCATCTCCATCGTTGCGGGGCGTTCGGTTTGCTGTGGCTGCTCTTGCGGGTGCTCTTGCGGCTGGTGGTTCTCTTGGGCGGCAGTTTCGGCCGAGTGTCCGGGAGTAGTGGTTCCGGTCGGCGGGGGTGCGTTCGGGGTGGAGCCGTGGGGCATGTGGGGCATCGGCGGGAAAAAGAAGTTCATGCCAATGTGGGCCACCGGCGGACCCCGCGGCCCGGCCGCGTTGGGAGGTGGCACGTGGGTGTCGCTGACGATGGTGGTGAAGAAGGTGAATGCGGGCGGAGGGACCATGAAGACGAACTCAGGGCGCGGTGCGTTGGGCGGGTGAGTTTGGTCTTGGCCCTGCTGCGGCTGGGCCTGAGTGCCAGCGCTTGCATTCTGCGATGGGTTGGCCGGCGGTGCATCCCTCATTTCTTGGTCGCCACTGTCAGCTGCGGTGGCAGCGGGTGCGGGCTGAGGCTCAGGCTCAGCGGGCGCAGGGCTCTCGGGCATTTGCCTGTTGTGGAAGTGGCGTGGATCATTGTCTGTAGTAATCTGTGGCCTAGTTAGCGACTGCCTTCTCGTTGGCGACTGGAGGGACTCGCGAACAATCTCCGTGGATGAACTGCGGCAAGCGGGACATTCTATGGCATCCACCTGCTGCTGCCACTGGTGATGGCAGCCATGGCAGTACATCGCCGTGGTGTGGTCGTTGTTGTCGGACATCTCGTCTTACCTCTTCTCAAATGAGTAAGCAGGTTCTTGGACGATTATCAAATGTGGGGTGTAGTTGCTTCGGGCGTAATTGCCTTCTTCTAGCGTTGATGCAGGCGCTTATGACGAAGAAGAGTCTCAAAGAGAATCAAAAGATCAATTTGGATGTGAAACTGTGATTAGAGCGCCGTGAGAATTGAGAAAATGCAGATGTAGTTGACAAATTCCCGGGTACTGGAGGATTTATAAGGTGACTCGAACAGGGTGCTGGCAACATGTGACGTCTGCGAGGTTCTGGAAGTTGCCATGCCCAGCTGAGGGATTCCAGTCGCCGCGGTGGGGCAAAACCAACCAATCAGAACGCGCCACTTTATCCCTGGCATGACGCCAAGACATCCAAAGAGATCGAGAGAATTCCACTCCTGGACTTCGCATTCAGCTGAAGCCGCAGCTCAATGGAGACGATGGAGGTGAACCGAGCAGTCTTGTCTGCCATCCCTGGACATCGATCTCACGATGCACGCCTTAACTTGCTCAGGAACGAAAGATGCACCTCCTGCAGGCGCTCGCCAAGACTCTGCGCGTGCGGGAGAGCCCGTTGTTGGGTGGCGCGCTTTCCCCGGATTCTCGGAGAGCTCGGCGGGCCAGCGACTAGGGTGCGCGGGGAAGTGGCTATCCTTCTGGGACCTTTCCAAGATCTAATCAGATGCCTCGAGCTTGGCCCGGAGCATCATCCCAGCAGCGCCATGGCACGTGAGCTCCCTATCATGGTTTCCGACACACGCCAAAGAACCAAGTAATTACTCAACCGACGCTCATGTTGGCAACCAGCTCTTCTTGAACACGGATTAGGGAGCCCGGGAGCAGCTCCCGCCCCGGCAGCAACTTGTTCGTCCCCATACCTTGAGGAAGGAACCGGGCTCGGGCTCTTGACTAGTCGACAAGATGCTCAGCGACTAGGTCCCGGTAGGTTTGGTTTGCTCCTGCTGCAACAAGCCACGGATGTGGAAAGAACCTCTGCTAGAAGTTAGGATTTTGCTTCACAGCATATCCCCGCATCGCAGACGGACGGTCAGGACCATTGACTTTACCTCACTCAAGCATCCATACGACGACTCAACAGTCCTTACGAGTACCGCCCCTTTGTCTATCTTTTTGTCTTCCCAAAGTCTCCTTATTGTACTTCGGCCCGCCCAAAATGTATTTCCGAAGAGCATCCACTTCCGCCATCGTCCTATCGACCTGCGGATTTCACCTTGGCGGCGCTTTTCAGATCTCGAGCTACCGTGGGAGCGACTGCCATGGACAGGACATGGGGGCCTTCGTGACCACCTACCCAGGGAATGCGTTTTGCGACCCCCATCTCATCAATCCTGAGGCGTCTTCGGTGTTTGTGACATCGGAGACAGGAGATGAGAATCACCGTATGTTTCCTGCGTACCGCGAGACCGTCATCGGCGACCCTGATGGGCTGGGGGCTGACAATATGAAGTCTTCATCATCTGGGAGTCATGCGATCAGGAGAACACTCTGGAAAAAGCGCTGGGAAAGGCACAGCAGGGCTGCATCAATATTCCTCGAGGGCCGAAGGCATACTCTGTTGTTGCTGTCCAAGCTAGCTGCCCTTGAAGGTGGGAATGATTCGTCCTTGGAGACTTGGAAATCATGGAGTTGGTCCTCTGGGGTTGAGCTCGAAATGATATGCAGAATGGATACCCTTTATCTCTTCTTCAGTGCGTGCGCCAAATGGCTCGCGTTGTGTGGTCGACACTTATTGCCCTATTGGGTAGGTGGTGTTACGCGTTCTGCCCGGGCGGCCTCTGCAATGGAGGGGTGATGACGAGTCCCCAACCGCTCGGGTCCAATGCGACAATCCAACCCATCACGCTCTCGGATAGCAGCCACTCACGAGTCGAGTACCCGGGAACGACTGGTAGGCTCCCTCTCCTGGTAAGACGGCCACTTAACCCGCCGATGCGGCACAAAAACAGGCCACCAAGGTTGAACTTTTTGACCTCACGCCACATGCCACAGACGCGATATCCTTGAATTGAATCAACAGCTTCACGTCCTCAATTGATATCACTTGGTATCTAGCCAACTCGATTCCAACAACCCACATCCATCGCCAGCTCGCCCAGAACACAGAACCACGGACAGAAACCCAACCAGCATGACCATGGACAGCAAAACCCAAGCTGCACTGCGCAGCATCACACCCAACTACCGCAACGGCCAAATGCAAACCATCCCCCTCGCCGACGATGCCGCCCCCGAAGAGCCACCCTCCTACGAAGCCGCAACAAGTTCCTCCTCCCGAGCCCAACCAAACCCAGCCTCTCCCGCCTCCAACCCATCCCGACCCACAACCAGCTCCTCTTCCTCCTCCGCGACCGAAAACCACACCATGCTCACAGCCTCCACCACTCCCCAAGCCCACCCAACCTACCACAACGAACAATACACCGCGCCAAAACCCATGAAAGTCTACTGGCAGATGGACCCCTCCACCCAAGCCACCCTCGAAGCCTCACCCGGATGCTGCTTCAGCACGACGGGCGGGTGCATCTTCAGCGATATGGGCGGGTGCATCTTCAGCGACACGCAGGGGTGTTTCTTTTCGAAGAATGGGGGGTGCTGCTTCAGTGAGGATGCGGGGTGCTTTTTCAGCAAGAATGGGGGGTGTTGCTTTTCGGATCACGAGGGGTGTTTCTTTTCGGATAATAAGGGGTGTTGTTTTACGGATGGGGAGGCGAGGCCGGCGGGGAGGCCGAGGCCGGGAGCGGGAGGGTGGAGGTGATGGGATCTTGAGGTAGAGTTTCTTGAGGAAGAGTTGAGGTTGAGGGGTTTGAGGTCATTGGGATATCAGAAACACGTCTGTGGCTGTTTGTATGAGAGATGAAGGAAGACTTTGGAGGGAGAGGGGTGGGTGAGCAAGGTAATGATGGTCCTCTCAGACGATCGAACCCATGGGGCAGCATTCGCTTCGAAATACTCGGCATGGAGTCGTACAAAGCAACAAGAGGCGGAGAGTCTCTCTCGGTGTAAGAGGGTGAGTGGGAGGCGAGGTATCAATATGCTCCTAATATTTGCTCTCTTTGCTCTGACGGCGTTGGGTTTTCTTGAAAACCTTACGGGTGCTTCTCCCCATATTTGCCCGGTCTCCTGAAACCATCATTCTGGACTTGTCAACTGTGACAGCCTCACCTCACCGCCCTTACCATCGATGAGATTGATCAGCATCTGATAATGGAAATTTCCATCGGCGCGGGAATTTTTTATTGGGGCGAGGCCTGGCAGCTTCTGAAGGTGGAGGGGGTCAGGTGGTGGATGGGTTGCGGTGTGCGGACTCGACACGGGTACCCATCTAGACTCTCTCAGGACCAATTTGCCTGGTCCTTGCTGAAAGTTTTCGAAAGCCTGGCCCGTGTGATCTTGCAAGCCTGGATCAAGATAGCGTTGGTGGAAGGGCAAAGTGAGGGTGTATTTTGACGAACATGCTCTGATTTTCGAGTCCTGTTGGGAAGCGCGCATGGCATTAGGGTACCTTATCTAGGTACGGTATCGTATAGAATGCACTCCGAGTCTGTTGACTAAGAGTTATTGTACACGCGCTGTGTTTTAAGCGATCTCAACTGGAATCAATGCAGTTTCTGAGGTAAGACGGAAATTGTGGGCTTGCGATTCGCGAGTGTCGATGGAAGCCCGCTTCGATGCGTGCTGTCAAATTGTCGGACTTGTCTCCAAACTTGTGTCACCTCGATATGCATGCTTCGTCTTACATGCTTTTTAGGCACTCATGCGATTGGATGCTGGATCAAACCCAACTCCAGTGTCGAAGGCCCAACACGAATCGGCCAAGGCACGGTCTCGTCGTGATTGCGGAGACTGTCGAAAAAAACGCCCCTGGTCCCCGTGCTCTCCGTGGGGATTTGTTTCATACCAAGCCACTAATACGGGTCCCCAACACCCAGCGGAGCCGGACCCTGGGGCTCGGAGCCGACTGCCGCCCGTTGATAGGCCCGGTGCTCAGCCCCTGAGAGCCAAGCCAATCACCCGCCCAGACCCCAACGAGCCCAACCCGCTGCAGCTGCCCCCCCGTCAACTGCAACTGCAGGGAGGAGCTAATTGAGGACGAACTCAGAGTGCGCTGTTTCACCGTCTGACTCAGACTCAGCTCAACTCCAAACATCAGCTGTCAAAAAGACAACGGCCCTCCCCAACGGCCGACCCGTCTTACCAGAGCCGCCTGTTCACTTAAAACCGTCTCAGCCGCCTCGTGCAGGCGGAACGCGAAGCCGCATATTGCTTGCTTGCACCAAGACAACCACGGACCCACAATGGCGGACACTTTGCTCGACCGCCAACTTCGGACGGCAACAACCACCCAAGTGTCTGAAATCCTGGCCAAGGCACGCGAAACCACGGATGCGGCACCGTTGACATCTCACCTGCTCGCCGCCACCCAAACCGGCGCGCTTCCCCCCGCTGTTTTTCAGCAGTATATCTCCCAGCACGAGCACCGCGACCCACACGCCCTTGCCGCCGCCCTCAAGCAAACGCACAGCGCGTCCATCCGGCGCGTCGCAATCAGTCAGCTCGAAGTTGCACTCCGTCCCGGACCTCAGTTTCGCGCCACATGGGCTGCGCTTGGGGGCGCCGCGGGAATTGCGGCTCTGCTGCGCGAGTTGAGCGTCCATGATGTCGAGGCGCTCTGCAGCGCCATCGGCACGGCGGGTGGTAGGCGAGATCCTGAAGCGACGGCCGAGAAGGAGGCGGCTGTCACTGAGTTGTACATCCTGGTGTACAAAAGCAGTCCCGACGAGGAACTTCCCGAGGATCGCGATGAGAGACCCCTGCGCGCCTCGTATCGACGTCTCTTTGGCGCTTGCACGGCCGAGTTCAGATCGCAATGGCACCGCAAAGAGATAACCGACACGGCTGCGCCGACACCGTCTTACACCCAAGGGTCGGGGAGCATTGCGTATCCTGATTATCTCTTGCCCGGCCAGGAAGAGAAGCTCAGGGGACCGAGGAAGAGATCCGACAAATTGAATGGCGTTGAGTGGCTGTTGAGTCAGGAAAAGTTGAGGAATGTTCAGAGGGAGGCAGCAGAAAAGATTGACCTCTGCCATGGGAAGGATTTGAAGATCGACGCACCCGAGTTCTACAGAGGGATTCTGTTGCGCTTGACGACCCTCATGGGCAGAAGAAGGCCTCCCAATGGCACGCGCGACAAAACTTGGGAGATGGTTCTTGGGTGTTTCAAGCGTTGGCCCGAACTCTGCCACGAGTTGAACTTCGAAAAAGACGGGCTCTTGAGCCACGCCATCCGCTGGTGGAATTACGTCCCCACTGAAGAGCGCCATGTCCAGGCTGGAGTCGTCCTGCGAGCGCTGTTGGATCTCGTGCCGCGGTCCATGTTCCCCACGTTGGTCGAATATCCGGAGATCCTGCGCGTGAAGCTAGCACATAGGTGGGAGCTGTTTGTTTGGTTGTTTCGAAATCCGAAGAAATACGGCATCAACGCGGAGTCGCCAACCGATGAGGACAAAGAGAAGTTGAAAGGGCTCAAGAACACCACCAGCTTTCCCTCCCAGTTGTTTATCTTGCTGCCAGCTGATAAAGCGGTCGACCTCTTGAATCTGATCTCTGACGCAAGACCGGATCACACATTCCTTTCGCGGCGCTGGGGTGCCCCTGGATATCGACAGACTATCCTGTCTGAGCTCGCCGAGCCTGGAAAAAATGACCACGCAGATTTTCCGATAGTCCACAGTCTCGCTCTGACCCGTTTGGGCCCCAAGGATCCGAGAAGGTTGGATTCAGAGGTGCTCAACAACATTGAGGATCTTCTGAAGACCCGGATGTCGAAAGCGAGCCAGAGCCGAGACTGGAGTGATCGGCTGTTCTGGACAAAATCAGCGCTATTTTTGACCATTGCGGCGGGATCCCTTGAGCTGTATTCCAAGACACTCCGCTGGGCCAGACGGTTTGACAAAGACCCCCAGACCGTTTGCCGCCTTTATCAAGCTGAGGTTATCAACACGAAGGAAGGACTGAACTTGCTTGCCGCAATTCCCTCGACCAACCGGCTGAGCACCGTGCCAATCAATACGGTCAAGGCGGATATTGTGGCGGCGAACGAGGTTGTCATACAATTGCTTGAGACTGCCGCGGCGGCGCTACAGGAGCCAGGGTTCAGCAACTCCTCCTGGTACACTATTGGAAGACTCGCATCCACCGTTGTCAATCAGCGAATCCAGCTCGTCAACGCTTTTCAGTCGCACCACAAGTTGTCAGACGAAGAAGTATACAACCTGGTTTGGGAGCCGACCATCTCTATGCTCACCACCGCTGAGAGGATTGTCATAGCCGAGGAGAACGCTGGCTTGTACATGTCGAAACGACACGGCCTACTGGAAGGATTCGACGTTGTGGAGCCCCGAGACCATACCTGGCGATTCATTGACGAACTTGCCCGGGCAAGAGATGAGTTGTGGCGACAAGAGAGGGTGAAGAGATGTCCAGCTGTGCTCAGCCTGGATACGCCCTGGCCAAAGGGCCTCCCTGTTCACGATCTGTGTCAGTTCCGCTTTGGAGAAGCGACTGTCAAGCTCCCCTACGTGGTATCGAGGGCTGAAGCAGTGGTATTCGCTGATGCAAAATTCCTCCGGCGACCAGCTCCCACGGATGACGAGATGCGCAATGCTATCTCGAGTTTCATCGATGACTACAAATCATGCGTTGAGATATACATCTCCGCCGGCGATGGCGAGGATCACCGCAAGGATCGAGGAGCTCGCGCTTGGCGTCATGCAACGACAGAGTTGACCAGCGAGGTTATCACGAATGAAAAACAAGCTGACGCATTCTGGAAGCGATGGGCGTTCACCTCGCTTCGGAAGTGGATGCCTGAGCCCTCCGTATCCAGCATGAATTTGAGGCCAGGTCCAGTCTTCCCGAGACAGGAAGATCCCAATGAGCCTCTCGAGTGGCATCCAGACCCTGAGGCAAAAGCTACCCCAAGCTCAGAGCGGGAGCTTCCCGGCCCTGTGTCGGTTTTGGAGGCTTTGCTTCAAGGCCAATATCCGAGCCGGCTCCCCTGGGACGTTCAGCCTTTGCCAACGAGGAGGACTGTGACAATACAAGCAGTTCCAGGGTTCTGGTGTCCATCACGGTACGATTCACCGCTTTCGGGTGAGACACAGGACGTCTATATCGCCGCTGCCATGTTGTACATCAACAGTCGAATTGGATCCGACACTTCGCTTTTCAGAAAAGCTTATCCATCGGCCGAGAATCCTCGATTCCCTGCTGTTTACCTCGCGGACGAATTCTTGGAAGAGTCGAAACCGGACAGCCTCTTCTCCTGTCTCTCAATCCTCCAATCCTACCAAGAGAGGGTCCCTCCCGAGCTTCTGCTGCAATTGGCTCGTTCTCTGCTTGAACGGCTGAGAACGATAGAGAAGAACCGGGCAAACCATCTGAAGTTGGCCATGGATATCATTCTTCTCCTGTCCAGGGGCGAGCGGCCGCTGATTGCTTGCGACGTAATCCAAGACATCCTTATTGATGGGCAAGGCGACAGTGCATGGCATCGGCACCTTTTCAACAGTGGATTTCTCGCTCTACTGCCTGCGGAAGAGGTCAAACGCTTCCTAAATGGCATGACCGACGCAATGACAAACAGACTGGCGCAAGCAAAGAAAAACAGGACACCCACCCCTGCACCGCTGCTTGAGGATCAGCCCGCGGCAAAGAGCTCGCAGCCTTTCATCAAGATCACTACAGTTAAGATGCTGGCACAGACACTCCGCGGCTCGACTGTTGTTGATGAGCACACCATTTGTGGAATCCTGGCAAAGATTCTGAGCAACTCTGATCACATGGACATTAAGATTGCCGGCATCGAGAGTCTTGTCGACGTCTTCACCAACACCAAGAATGTCAAGCTCAAGCACACAATCATGGACGTCTTGCGCAAACGCGTGGCTCCCATCGCTGCGTCCCTTGTCGAACGCCGGCCCATGACTGAGGAAGACTGGGCCAAGGCTGAGGCTGAAGGCACCGTCCCCGAGATTGCGGATGTGTCACCCACCGAACGTCCACTGTTGAATCTCCTATTCCACATTGGCCTGGATAGCAACTTGAAGTTGACGCCTGAGTGGAATAGACAGTGGGTCGAGACTGTTCTATTTGACATTCTGGAGCAGTCAACACAGAACAATAAACGATGGATCGCATTGTTCGAGAAGGCAAACTCTCTGAGCCGCCCAGCTGGCGAGTCCCTGCCTGCCGTTCCTGTGGTCGCCCGCATGTACAACGATCTTCTCCGAGACCGACCAGAGTTTGTGAGCGCCAGCATCTTCGAGCGTATCAGGCAGCATGTCATGGCAAACATCTCGCCGCCTCCTGGCATTGCTGCCATCAACGCCAAGATCAAGGGCGATGCTGTCCTTGACGCTTCGAAGGGGGTGGGGCATTGGCGCACCCTGTTCGCGAATGGGAACATCGGCACCCTGTATCTCGGCATCGACACTTGCGCCGCTCTCTTGAACAGACCTGCATCTGTGTGGGCGAACTTCCCAGCCGATGGCATCACGGTACCGCTCCTTCAAGATTTCCTCTTCTCTGTGGCCAGGATCTTCATCGATGCGTCGGATCTCCGCTCGCTCAATCACCTGGAAGTGGCTCTGAGTACTGTTCCATCCTGGGGTTTCAACCGCAAGCACTGTCGTGAGTCGCAAATTGCCAATGCCATCCCCGTCTTGGAGCGCATCGTGTCCCACGTCAAAAGTCTCCGCACCCCCGAGTGGCAACGCGACCGCCACCGTTGCCCACGCCATCTCCCGGATACCTTCGAGTCTCGTCTTCGCATGTTGCCCTACCCGTCCACTTCGTTCAACCCCAACTCCGAGCCCGCCCCGGATGACGAGATCACTGCCTTCGGGAACAAAGTCATCGCTCTTATCGACGAGCTCGTCAGTCGTGGCACGCCGTACCACGATGACTGGAACACCCTCAAGGCAGCCATCGCTCGCACGCCGGTTAGCAAGTCTGACTTCCTGCGGATAGCCCTTGTTCTCGGCAAAGGCGTGGCGGACCCGGAGGAACCTCGGGAACCAACGCTGGCAGAGTACATGCGCGCCGAACTCGCCCGTGAACTGATCCGCAAGGGCGAAGATCCGAAGGACCGTGCTGTACTGCGGCGGACGCGGGATCTGCTGGTGTTGCAATGGAAGCACAACCCTAACGAGGTGATCCGTGAACGAGCGAGGGCGACGATCAAGGGGCTGAAGGAGAGCGCGAAGACGAGACGCGATGGGAATCAGTTCTGGGCGAAGTACGCCGAGGAGTGGAACTCTGCTGTTGCGGCGGCTTGTGCAGCTTTTGGTGCTAAGGGCGCCAGGGCGAAGCAGGTTGGCTGGATGGGGGAGGACAGTTCAGATGACGAGTCTTGAAAATCGAGAGCAGGTTGATGGGGAAGGGATTGGGTCCCTTTGATAAATGTAGGGATTTGGGTTTTGTGAGGTCTTTGATACTGTGAAATTTCTTAAAATATATCCTGGTTGATGTTCGTTTCCTGAGAATTTGAATCCGTGATTGGAAGTGCATCCTCATAGACCGGGATACGAATAACTCCATTGCTGCATCGTTTGGTTTTCCGGCAGCACCGAGGTGGGGTTCGGGGGATCGATTAAATCCGTCTGTTTCACTCCGGTAAGGGTAGTGCGGGCAAACTGTAAAATTTACACCGGGAAGCGAAAGCGTGTGTAATTGTGGGCAAAGTCCTGAATTTCTAACGTAATTACCGTACTAGAAGCTGTGCCGGAGGAATAAGCCGGGCATAACTCCGGTTTCGCTCAGTCAACTTGCCCGGTCAGGAGCTATCAGCCGACTTGTGCAAGCGCCATAGCTGTCTGTACCTTGCGCAACCATATCATATCGACAAGCGATTGTTAAATTCCATTTCGTGCATTTGCACAGCGCTGGCTAACACGACCTTTGGCTGGGCACTTGGATGAGTAAACGCCGGATTTAAGGGGGACGGCGGTCGCGACCCGCAAGCCCGGCATTTTGAGGTCTGCAGAACAGCGTATTCAGGCACCTTCACAAAACCTTCCGTCCGGAACTCGATCAGGCCGAAGGACGGGAAGAGAGGCGCCCCGAAGTGGAATTTCCCCGAAATCCGGGCTCCCAGTTCTGCCTTTGGTCAACACAATGCCAAGCCAACGATTGTTGTCCATTTTCGGTTAGACCGATCGCTTCTGAAGCAGAAGCCTCGCCCGGAAAGTGGGGCGACAGCGCTAGACCCAGAATGGAAAACAATCTTCGACGCCTTCGTGCAAGAATGCGTCGCCCTTACTCTGGACCTAACTCCGACCGAATCGCGCCCGACGGTCCCTCGCCAGGTCCGGGTTATGGAACCGGGCTTAGGAATTCCAGTTGGCCTGGGAGGCGAACTGATCCCCTATAAGACCAAAGGATAGCCAAACGTTAGTCACCTTCTCATCTGTCATTCCCAGCCTCACCACCTATTCTTGAAACGTACATTGCATCCTCCGATCCAATTACTACTGCCCGCCATGGTCGCCGCCGCTGCCACATCCCGCTCATTGGAGCTCCGCCCGACCAAGGGCATGGGGAGAATCTTCATCGAATCTCAATTCTTCACCAAGATCAAAAAGACCGCTCTGACCCCCGAGACCTCGCTCACCGGGAAAACAGCTCTCATCGTCGGCGGAAGCGATGGCATCGGCCTGCACGCTGGCCGCCACCTGCTCTCGCTCAACCTCTCCCGCCTCATCATCGCCGCGCGGTCTGCCGAGAAGGGCGGGCGCGTCGCTGCCCAGTTCCGGAAAGAATTTCCCTCGGCCACTATTGACGTCTGGTCCGTCGAGATGACCTCGTACGACTCCATCCAAGCGCTTGCCAAGCGCGCCGCCGCCGAGTTCACAGGGGGCAAACGCCTCGACATCGCCATCCTCAACGCCGGTATCGTCCGAGCCAAGCTTGTCCTCGACAAGAACACCGGCCACTGCGAGGTCATACAGGTCAACTACATCTCCACGTCTCTGCTCGCCATTCTGCTGCTCCCCGTCCTTCGCCACAAGCCCAGCGGTGGAAAGACACCATCCTCTCCCGGTCGTCTGACTATCGTGAGCTCAGGGACAGCATATAACGCCAAATTCCCGAACAAAAACGAGCGACCCTTTCTCGCGTCGTTCGACGACCCCAAGACTTGGAATAGCTTCGTGCAATACCCCACGTCCAAGGCGCTGGGGCACTTGTTCATGGTTCGCCTCCTCGACCACCTGCCGGCCGGCTTTGAGGACGAGGTGATCGTCAACCTGGTCGATCCAGGCTATTGCAAGGGCACGGGTCTGCATCGCGATGCGAAGGGTGCTCTGAGTCTCTTCCTCGAGACCACCAAGTCGCTGACGGGGCGGTCACTGGTCGATGGCGCTTGGACGTACGTCGATGCTGTTGTGAACAAGGGCAAGGAGTCACATGGGTGCTACGTGATGGACTTTGAGATATTCCCGTTAGTTCCTCGTCCAACGGATGGTTTGCTTTGATCAGGGGCTGACTTTCTTGTGTGGCAGGTTCACACCCATCGTGTACGCAGAGGAGGGCCAGAAGTTGATGGATGATTTGTGGGATGAGACCATGGCGGAGCTGTCGTTCGCTGGATTGAGGGAGGTGCTGGATTCTTTGAAGCACTGAGGACTGCCTGTTGGCAGTTTCATCTTGGCTGAGGATAATGTCGGGAAGGATCTGGGGTTCTCAAGAATGACTTTTGGTATACCTGTCTTGGCGTTGCGGTTTTCTTTTCTTCTTCTCCAACTAGATTTCCCTCTGCTGCTGGCGTCGTCTTTTTGTATAATGTTTCAGCTGCACACCTCTCTCGCGTCTCCTCTCATATAATTGGCTCCAGCGAGCTACTTTTCCCTGGGATCCGCCAAGAATGATGGTCTGTTAGTTGGACTGTGCCACAATAAACGGTGTCTATAAACACCTTCCTTATACGGCTTCTGTCTCCATTCCGTTTCTGCGGCGTAGATGAGTCGCTTTTGACTTTTCTTGGCTTCAAATCCTAAAGCTTATTTACACCTGATCCTACCGTGTGTGTATGCACCCCGGATGTCAGGAGCATAGATTCCATCCGCGGCGGCGACTGGCTCGATCGGGCTGTTACTCCGGGGCGGTACATCGGTTGTCAGATCGAGCGGTGGGGACCACTACATCCATCCTGAAGCGGAGCATATTGATCCTCCACTCAGCAGGCGTTTCTTCCTTCGTCGCGCTCGTGGGGACTGCAGCTGCGGGTCGCCACGGGGCATTTCTTTGCATTTCCTTTGCTTTTTTTTGCTGGTAATGTGATGTGATGTGGCCAGTCGGGGGTTGCGCCGGGTGCGGAGACGGATGCGGAGACACCGCCGGCCGACGTCTTCCGTTCGGCGCATTGGTGCCCGAATGGGCCGAGACGCGGGGAGATGGAACAAAACAGACAAAGCTACTGCTCTTTCCGCCTTTTGAGCTTTTTTTTCTTTGTTAAATCTGGTTATTGTGTTTTGGGGTATGATATTTGTTGCTACCATGGCTCCTCCGGCACCGAAGAAATGCCTGCGCGTGCAGGGGACTGACATTGTTGATGCCGATGGCAAGCAGGTCATCCTCAAGGGGGTGAGTAAGCTTGGGTTGGACCAACATGGCTTCAGGGCATTGCTGACAGATGGCAGACGGCGACGGGCGGGCACACCAACATGGAGAATTTCATCACGGGGTATCCTGGCCACGAGCACGAGATGCGCAAGGCCATGTTGGAGGTTCTCGGCCAGGAGAAGTACGACTTCTTCTTCGACAAGTTCCTCGAGTACTTCTTCACGCAGGAGGATGCCAAGTTTCTGGCCTCGCTGGGCCTCAACTGCATCCGCATCCCTATCAACCACCGGCATTTCCTCGATGATTTGAACCCCTCCGTCGTCCGCCCCGGCGCGTTTAAACTGATTGACCGTATCGTCGACGCCTGCGCCGCTGAGGGTCTGTACACCATCATCGACATGCATACCTTTCCCGGCGGTCAGAACCAAGGGTGGCATAGCGACTCGGGGATCCACAAGGCTCTCTTTTGGGACTTCAAGGACTTCCAAGACCGCATGACGAACCTCTGGGTCGAGATCGCCAACCACTACGCCGGCAACACCTGGGTGGCGGGATACAACCCCATGAACGAGCCGGGCGATCCTGACCACGTCAACCTCCAGGCTTGGTACAAGCGCGTCGAGAAGGCCATCCGCGAAGTCGACCCGGATCACATCTTGTTTCTGGACGGAAACACCTACGCCATGGACTTCTCTGCCTTCAAGGAGGTCCTCCCCAACTGCGTCTACGCCATCCACGATTATGCCACCATGGGCGTAAGCCTCCCCTCCCCCTCCCTCCTCAACCACACCCCCTGATAGAAAGCTAACTGACATCCCCCCAGTTCCCCGCGGGCGAGCCGTACCTAGGCACCCCCGCCCAAAACGCCCACCTCCGCCAGTCCTACGAGCGCAAAGTCGAATTCATGAAATCCCACTCCGTCCCCATCTGGAACGGCGAGTTCGGCCCCGTCTACGCCGCGCCCTCCGACCCCAACCACGACACCATCAACCAGCAGCGGTACAACCTCCTCGGGCACCAGCTCACCATCTACAAATCCGATCGCACGTCCTGGTCCATCTGGCTGTACAAGGACATCGGCTTCCAGGGCATGGTGCACTGCGCGCCGGACTCTCCCTACATCCAACTGCTTCGCCCGTTCCTGGAGAAGAAGAAACGGCTGGGTCTCGATAAATGGGGCCGGGATGACTCCGCCGTAGGCCATATCTACGCGCCGGTGATAGAGCATATGAAGGCGGAGATCCCGGAGAGGTTTTGGAATAAGCGGTACCCGGAGGTGTGGAAGCTGGAGGGGCATGTGCATCGCGTGATTAGAGAGACGCTGTTTAGTGAGATTATGTGCTGGGAGTATGCGAGCTATTTTGAGGGGAAGACGTTGGAGGAGCTGGAGGCGTTGGCGGGGAGTTTTCGGTTGGAAAAGTGTGTGAGGAGGGAGGGGTTGAATGAGATTTTGAGGAGGGATGCGGAGGGGGATCAGGCTTGAGAGTGGTTGGATGTCGATAAGATGGGGTGGTTGCTGGTGAGATGTGGGATGGCGCTGAATGAAGGTTGTGGCTGTGAAGCATTGGGGTGGTTGTTGGCTCGTGTGTTCTTCGGTGTTCTTCGGGTCGGAAGTCGGATTGGAAGCGGGGGCAGGAGGCGGGTCTGGCTGAAGGTGTTGCTCTGTCGGGTGTGAGCAGATAAGGCAGAGGATTCTTCTTCCCCGCAAGCCCAGATATCCAGACTGTGCAGTGAAAAAAAAAAGTCTGTGTGTGTGTGTGTGTGCGGATTCCAATGAGCCTGTTCCCATGGGCCAGACAAGGAAGAAGTGTAATACCAAGTCTGAAAAAGGTTCCAAAAAAAAGAGGTGTCCCCCAGTGCCCGAGAGATGGAGCAGATGTCATCAATCCCGGGCGCCCACTTTGACCAAGGAAGACCAGAAGAAACAAAAGACCCACGGTGCGATGTACTTCCCGTCCCCAGCATCGTCCCGAACACGTAACAGTGATAACCGGCACAACTATGCTGCCCCGCAACCAGCTGCGCAGAAGGGCAACGCTCAGCTTCTGAAGACTGTCGGGTCTCGCCGGCACCCTCGTTGCAACAGCCCTCCCCATTGTCGCTCCTCCCCACACAGAGTCGTCACCCCCGGGCAGGCGGATCCCAGGTTCCGAATCCCCCATTCATGGGATCACGCACGGAGGTCCTGGTCTGTTACTGTAGGGCTGAGAAGGGCTGAGTTGACGTCTTCGTGTATCGGCTGCTTGTAATCTCTCTGAGCCGTATCTTTCTGCGCGAACCGGGTCGAGAGGTAGCAGGGAGTCACCCCCGTTCTCGACCTTTGCCAAGAATTGGCAGGGAATCACCCCCATTCTTGGTGGTTGCGCAGAAGTCCAGGGACTGGTACCCAGCGTAGATGCCACGGGGTGACCCCATGACACGGACAGAGGGGAGGGGCCCGGAGGCCGGAGCTCACGCACGTCTGAACGACACCCGGAGGTGGCCATGCCGAGTACCCGGTGTGTGTAGGCTGCAGAAGGTCCAAAGTGGAAGGGACAAAGGAAAGGTTCTGGCGCTCTTGGTGCGAGCCGTTGGCGGCTTGCGTCCTCGAGAGGAAAGAGTGTCAGATCCAACCTGCGGCGAGGTGCCCAGCTGCTGCCGGACAGCCCCGCCGCAGGAGACAAAAGGCGAAAAAGGAAGGAAGGTGATGGAGAAGGAAGTGCAAGGGAAGATAAAGATGGAAAAAAAGCAAGAAGTGTGAAAATTGAGTTGAAGTTGTTGGATGCGAAGGAGGTGGGGGAAGTGGGGCAGGAAGAGGAAGTTGGAAAAGAGATGTGAAAATGAAAAGAGGAAAGGAACGAAAATAAAAAGGGCAGGCAAGAAGTGGTGGAAGATTTTGCCAATAAGAAAAAAATAAATCAGGAAAGTGGGTAGCAGGTGTGAAGAGGTAGGAGGTGGAAGCGTAATGCCAGAGGCAAGGACAGAAGTGAAGAAGAAGAGGCAGCAAGGTAGTGATAAAGGTAAGTAGGAAAGGAAAAGAATAAAACAAAAGTATTACAAGCCGCAGAACATATTGCCAATGCTGAAGACGAAGAGGAGGAGGCAAGAAAAAGTGGTGGTGATAGAGAAAAGAAGTTGGAAGAAGGCAGGCACCCCTGGAGAAATATATACGATTTCCAGGTGGTCTGTGCACGGGTGCGAATTTTCTGTCGAACCTGTCAAATTCTCGAGCGTGAATAGGACTCAATAGGAACAATAGCATGTGGTGTTTTGATCCTAAAAGGGAAGGAACGCGGTGAGGTGGGGCCCATGCCGTGGGGCTCCCAACTCAGGACCACGACGTCTTGTGCCAAACCGAGCAGTCTGCGCCTGACGAGCTTTGCCAGTCTTCCCATTTGGCATTTGGGGAGAGTCTTAGCTTGGAGAGCGAGCCGGACACGTCGGCCATCGTGTCAGGGTGGAGATGTTGGTTTACGGACGCCCGCCAGCCTCAAGGCTACCAGAGGGCACAACACGCGAATGAGAGATCACGTTAGCTCCTGCCTCCAAGTGTGGATTATGGGTCGAAGCATGCTTCTGAGCACTTTTGAATACCTAGGGCAGATGCTATTCGAGATATCAACTTCTAGTAGGGAGGAAAGGAGTCTGGAAAACCCTGCGCTCTTACAAGACTCTTATCTCTTCAAATCTCGTTAGGCTAGCTTTCCTATCCAGGATTTCGCCCCGTCCAGAGCGTTTAGAAGGGCTTCTCTCTTTCAAAATACATATCTGTAGGAATCACCGGACTATGGGAACTGCATCTATGGACGTGACGTGGTGATGCAGAGGGAGTTGTTCCACGGGTCTCATTGGCATCGGACATGTGCGATGTGGGGTGTGTTACGGAGCTGCTATCACACAAATGAGGCAGTCACACCGATTCCCCCGCTTGGCCCTCCCCATTCCACGCTCTTTCTTCTTCGAGTCCCATGCCAACCTTGGAACTACCACAACCCGCTCAGATCCTCTCTTAAGATCGATTATCGAGGCCACTGCGAAAGTAACGGACGACGAGAATGGAAGGAGACCACCAAGATACCCCCGACCCTTGCCCAGTCTGTCACGATCTCAGCGGGGTACTTGGATACTCCGGGCTGATGCTCTCAACAGCCTTGAGGCGTTCTGCAACGGAAGCGCAAGTTGCACTATCTATCTGCTCATAGTCAACGCTGCTCGAACGAAAGCCGAAAAATGGAAAGACATTCAGATGTGCTAGATCGTCGTCGAGGTACGCGATGCGAGAATATGCGGCGGGATAAAGGGCGGGCTAGATGTCCAGGGATGGGAAACCGCGAAGCCGATCAAGCCCCTCTCAACGACAACATACCTGCTTTACGGGAAGGCCAAGAATACTACTCGTGCGTCACGCAGGATGGCTTCATGCCTTCCTTTGTTTCCTTATCAAGTACTTTAAGCCTACAGAGAAGGAAATACATTGGCGAGCGCGTTCTATCCCGACGAAGTCGAAGACGTCTTCGTCTACGACAAGACGGTCGTCGAGCCAAGGTGGAGATAAGTTCTCATGGACAGCTTCTTACGCGAGATTGAACACATCCTGGGGCTGAGGCATGAGTTTGCCAACAATCTCAAGAAGACCGGCGAGCCCAGAGAACCCCTGGCCAACCAGCTCGGGGAGTCCAACCCGCACTCGGGGATGAGTTACAATGCGGTGAACTACACCAACAAGGCTGACAAGAGGGATGTGAAGGCGTTCTATCAGCTGCGAATGGATACAAGATCAACGTGGTCCCGGTTGTGGATTACGTGCCGAAGGTGCTGTAGCAGGAGAGCCATGTGCTGTTCAGCTGGCGGTGGAGAGAAGGAGGGCAGGCACATGTCTGGCGGACATGCGAGCTTTTGGACGGTTCTAACCTCGGAACTATATTCATGAGTGGCGTTTTGAAGTGGAGACGAACTGGACGAGTCGACCCCAAGGTTAAAAGCAAGAGAAGATGAGGGCACAATTGGGCAGGTAGCGAAGTGGTAAAGCGTTCTCTAAGCGTATTCAGCGTTGTTTCTCTCCAGCGTTTAGCGAAAGACCCGGGTTCGAGTCCCGGCCCGCCTAAACCTCCTTTTTTTGCCTCCCCCCACTGGTGGTCAACACTGCAGCCCCTCTTTTTTCTTCAGCCACTGACGTGACTTAGCCCATTTGAACAGTTGCCAAGGTTTAACGGCAGACGGAGGGGTGATATCTGGGTCAGAAAAGGAGAAGGGTACTGGAGAGATGCTGATGGGGAGGGGCCTGAGAGGGTAATTCTCGGCCGTGTTTCGTTGTCAACAAGGCTGTGGTGTTTTGAGGTGGTGAGATTGACGGCCTTGCGGCTGACCGAAGCTCACCGAGCATGGCCAAAGGGCCTATCATGATCAAGTGCAGGAGTGATACAATTTGGAATTGTGTGCAGGACATCTGAGGTGCTGTGCTACATCAGGAATATGCCCGCCAGCTCACAGCTCTAGAATCCTCCGTTTGACATTCAGTTTGCCTGGCCGCCCAGATTTGACGCGTAGTCAGTGTCACGGCTTGGCAGTCAGCGGGCATATCTGGGCGTCAGATTCTCTTTCATGATCCCGAGTGGTAATACGCGAAGTCCTCAAATCGGGTGCTAGCACGCGAGTGTATTATTTGTATTACTGAGAATTTTTTCGGCGCCAGAGAGCCTATCAATTACCCAGGTCCAAAACCGTTTGGGATTGATGTCGTGCATGTCCCCCCCCCCCCCCCCCACGTATTCAAGTCGGTAGCAGGCTTGGGTTGGTAAAACGGAGATATAGGGGTAGAGGAGATAGGCTGACCCTGCTCAGTCAGCAACCCGCGTTATCGGTCTCTGGTCAGCGTGATCCCTTTGCGCGACACAACAAGAGCTCTGCGCGCAGCATGTCAAGGCGCGTTGGCTGGGTAGCGCGACCTGGGAGGCCGCCCGAAGCTCTTCGTCTAACTGATCCGGGCGCCCGGGGAAGAAAAGGTGGAATGGAGGATGGATGGTGGAAGTGTTCTGGAACAGCGTATAACCACGTGTCTCGCGGGATATGCTGGTAGAATCGGCGTATTCCCGCGTCTGCTGCGACATCGAGGGCTAGGGAGGTGCGGACAGTCGTGCGGGGATGGCCGCCCTCAACCTTCGATGCAGGGGTTGGGGGCGCGACTCCAGCGTAGAAGCTATGGTAGATGGGGTGACAGGCTCGATGTAGACGAGACAGCATGTTGACAGAGGATGGGAACGACGGGAACACGGATCGAAATAGACACGCTTGTCTGGCACAGCACACACCCTTCTTGACCGAACGTACAGAGGGGCGACGAAGTTAGGTAATAGCTTTGACATGAGGCCAGTTGCTGGCTTGTGGCTCTTTGCTAGTCTCGAGAGTTAGTGTTGGGGTTGAGACTTGATTCTCGTAATGAGCACATCAGTAATCGAATCATCGTTTACCCCGCGGGCCGTCGCCAGTGAGGGGGCAGTCCTGGGTGTTGCGGATCGATAATCCCATCCCTGTCTGTCTTATTCTGAATCGAGAAGTCGAGAAGCCTAGGCGGGGTTGCATTGCACGGGCCTGAGCCTCCGAGGCGCGCAACATGCATCTGTCATTGGCGGCGGTGACCTTCTCGGGGAATGGGTGTGTTGGAGAATACGCGGCGAAACAATTGCTGGAAATGGAGGGGTCGGACCACAGATGAGGGCGGGAGATGCGAGCCCATTGCCCAAACCGCTGGAGATGGGGGCTTGTCCAGCGCTGCAACAAGTTGCTTTCTTCGATGGGGTTGACACCTCGTGTTTTGTGCAGCACTGGCGCGGACAAGCGCGACTAATAAAACGGCGTTGGCCAAACTGACGCAAGTGGCAGGGTGACACGTGCGACCGACTGATATCAGCTCGAGCTCGCAGCCCAAAATACCGCAGTTCTCAGCAGACATTTCTGTAGACTTGACTGGAATTGGAAAATGTTTATCTTGCCGACGCTATCCACGCGTCGGGTGTCAGGCAAGCAGCCCGGTCGAGAGCTGCCGTGGTGCTCGTTGGGGTGGTTGCCCCAGCTGCATGATGCGGCGGGCAGTCCGAACCAACTCAATGACGGCCCCCGGGGTAGGGCGCTAACGCACCCGGTGTGGGTGCTGGATCTCGGTGTCCAGACACAGACAAAGAAGGTCGGCCTGCGTGGAGCGCGGGCAGACTCGCCACCAGCCGCGCCGTCAACGTTCGAACTCGACAGTGCGTCAAGACTGATTCCCACTGCCGTGACTTCCACCCCCAGCAGAGAGAAGATGGGAATCAAGCAAAAACCGTCCCCATTGTTGCTTGGAGAGACCAGGCTCGGCTGATGTCAATGGCGGTGGAAGGATGATTGGCGTGCGTGGTTGGCGTCAAGCTGGAGCTACCCATGTCGGAGCTTTATCAGCACGATGAGCTCCTTATCAGCGGGACGTTTTCGATGCTCCACTCCCCACCTCCGTTCTGTCCTCCGTTTTGTCATTGATGTTCGTGTTCCCCCACGAATCTTGGGACCTCATCTGCGCATCCACCCGAAACTGTCACCTTTGGCAATCCTGGCGACCGAGCACCACCGAGATGCCATGCGCGCAGCTCAAATGGGGTGACCTAGCAGGGGCTGTCAGCACTTCCCGAGGATTCTTGAGGCAGAACAACGTCGAGGAACACGCGCTGGGAAGGCCTGGGCGGCTGGCCCGAGCTCTGATAAGACTTGGCCATCACCTGAGGCGACAGGATCCGGCCGCCAAGAACGCCCCGCAGCCAGCAGCCGTGACCACCCCTGCTCTGCCCCGCACTCTCATACCGAAGAGGGAAGCTCAAGAGACCTCCAAGACACCAAGACTCAGCCCGAAGGCTTGATTTCTTGCAATGCTCATTCTTGTCGTCGTTGTCTCAATCCTTTTCAGCCCGACAGTCTGGATGCCCAGCCAGACCCTAGGAGCTGTCCCGGTGAGTCGGTCGATGCAGCGATGACAGCCGAATGTCAGGCGACGCAACACGCGACACTCCGCAGGCTGCTGCTGTGATTTCTCTGTGGCACCACACGCAGCCTCTCGGGCGCCACAGTGACAGAGGAGCCAAGCCGCACCGGGATAGCGCCGGCTTGGCCAGCGCCCCACGCCTTGAAACAGGGTTTCCAGATTCCACGATGATGCCGACATCGAAAAGTTCCATGAAACTCTCGTCCGTGGGCCAGCCCACATGTCACGGCAAGCGGATTTCGGTGCGGTTGAAACCAAACTCCCCCGGTTTTCGCCAACATTCTTTTCTGACGCTGCTGGCTTGTAACACACATACAGAACTAGCTCCGTCCAAGCATTGCGCGCGCAAACAGGGAACTTCGTCTCGCATCCACCATCCGCGGCTGGCTCCCACACTGCGCAACGGTCGATGTACCGTGATCGGTGGCGGGGGAGATCTGCGCGTGTATCTTGGCAGTCTGCCGCTGCCGTCCGCTCGCTTGACAAATTGATTCTCCGATGGCTGTTCGCGCTCAATTCCCATTGGCGTCGTCACACAGCTTTGAAGGAAGGAGGGAAGGAAGGCACAGCAGGCCCTTCACGGCAGACTCTGGGAAGCGGTACAAGGCAATGCCCGACATGCAGCAGCAGTCCGTTTCGACGGCCGTTCTCGGTGACGCATTGTTCTGGCGGGTGCAGCAAACGGATCGATATCGAGACCAAATCACGGCGATGCCCAGCCCTCCATTGGCTCACCCCAGCTCTGCGCGAGCTCTCGTGTCATCCGCAATGCTCCTCCATAAACTGTCTCCTCAGAGCAGGGAGGCAGGGTTCCCTTGCTCCGTCACCTGTCCGTCGCGCAGCAAAGGTTGGGGCCTGGGAAAATGGCCACCCCCTCACAGCTGTCCCTCACATCCCTGATGCCCCCCTCATTCCCCTCGCTCCCGGCCGTCCCCCTCACTCGTGCTCGCCATGTTGGTGATCCGAGGCACCTCACCTCTAACTATGGTGTTTCCAGCTTCGCAATAGCGGCGCATTATTGGTTCCCACTCTTACCCCGTTCAGACAGTCATCCCACAAGGTGCGTCAAGCTCCGCCAGGCTCGGGTACCAGACATTGGCCTGAGATACACAAAACAAAGTTCCTTCCCCAGTGCCTTCTAGCCCGTTTCCATGCGTCCCCCAACCGAGCCAACCCACTTTCACCCCCCCTACCATACACATGTGCATGCCCCCCAACATCCCGGTCGCCCATAGTTTCACAGATAAAGCCTCCTGCTCCCCGCCCCCTCAGCTCGACGATCCGCAGCTGCTTCTTCTCATCATCCTGACTCCTAGCGAGCAGCAGCATCATCCAATCCCCATTGTCTCATCTTCCTCTCCTACATCCTAAGCGCGGCGAGAGACATCAAGTCATGTCGTCGACAGAGGAGAAGGGCCAGGCCCTCCCTGAAAAGGAAGCTCCCCCCGCCTTCGAAGGCGAGCCAGTCGGGACAGTCCGAGCGCGCGACACAGAAGACTTCCTCACTCGCAATGGCCTCAATTTTAAGTCCTTCCAGCGGCGCCCGGTCGCGGAGGGCGACATCATCGACTCGCTCGACCGCTCCATGAGAGGCCGGCACTTGCAGATGATCGCCATTGGCGGCTCAATTGGTGCCGGTTTCTTCGTCGGCTCCGGCGGCGCTCTTCGCGTTGGTGGCCCCGGATGGGTGCTCATCGACTTCCTCATCGTCGGCATCATGATGTTCAACACGGTCTACGCACTTGGAGAACTCGCGGTTATGTATCCTGTTTCTGGTGGCTTCTACACGTACTCTACACGCTTTATCGACCCTTCCTGGGGCTTCGCTATGGGCTGGAACTATGTCATGCAATGGGCGGTTGTGTTACCCCTGGAGCTCACGGTTTGCGGCGTAACGGTTGGGTATTGGAACAAAGAAATCAATGTTGGTATGTCAACCGCTCCCTGCTCGATTTTGACGTGGCTTGAGCTCAACTAACATGGCGCAGCCGTCTGGATCACGATTTTCTGGCTGTTCATCGTTGGCGTCAACGTCTTCGGTACGCTGGGCTACGCCGAGGAGGAATTCTGGTCTTCGTGCCTGAAGCTTGCAGCCACGGTCATCTTCATGATCATTGCCTTGGTTCTTGTCGTTGGCGGTGGTCCGGAGGGCAGCCGATACGACCACTACACGGGTGCTCACCTCTGGTACGACCCCGGCGCGTTCAAGAATGGCTTCAAGGGCTTCTGCGCTGTCTTCGTCACTGCCGCTTTTTCGTTCTCCGGAACTGAGCTCGTCGGCCTCGCTGCTGCCGAGGCGCGCAACCCTGTCAAGTCGCTCCCCGGCGCTATCAAGCAAGTCTTCTGGCGTATCACGCTGTTTTACGTCCTCGGCCTCTTCTTCGTCGGCCTTCTCGTGCCCCACGACGATCCCGGCCTCATTGGTGCCGCTGACCAGGCCTACGCTGATGCCAACACATCCCCGTTCGTCTTGGTAGGCAAGCATGCCAACCTCCACGGCTTCGACTCCTTCATGAACGTCATTATCCTCGTTTCCGTCGTCTCTATTGGTGTTTCCGCCGTCTACGGCGGCTCCCGAACTCTGACCGCGCTCGCGCAGCAAGGTTACGCTCCCAAGTTTTTCTCCTACATTGACCGATCCGGCCGCCCGCTGTACAGTGTGATCTTCCTCCTAGCTTTCGGCCCTCTCGCCTACGTCAACCTCGATGCCGATGGCCCGACCGTCTTCAACTGGCTTCTTGCGCTGTCTGGTCTGGCTGCTCTCTTCACATGGGGCAGCATTTGCCTCGCTCACATCCGCTTCCGCATCGCCTGGAAGCGCCAGGGTCACACGCTGGATGAGATCCCGTTCAGGGCCATTGGCGGGATCTACGGCAGCATCTTGGGGCTTTTCCTCAACGTTTTCGTCTTGATCATCAACGTGCGTCACACTCCCTCCCCACTTTTTACTTTGCATGTTACTGACGTTGGTTGATACACAGCTTTACATTGCCATCTCTCCCGTCGGGGAAGATGTCAACACCGCCGAGGGCTTCTTCATGGCTTACCTTGCGCTCCCGGTCGTCATCCTCTTCTGGATTGGTGGCTTCATCTGGAAGCGCACGGGCTGGCTCAAAACCGACCAGATCGATGTCGATTCGGGCCGTCGTGAGCTCCCGTGGGATGAGATCAGGGCTTACAGGGAGAGGCTGGCGGCGATGCCGGCGTGGAAGAGGATCTTCCATACCGTGTTTGTGTAGATAAGAGGCTGTGTTGAGGAGTGGTATTGATGGGTAATATGGAGGGGTGGATGCATACGGCGAGGGAAGGGGTGTTGCGGTTGTCTCCTTTGGTGGTTGACCTGGCTTGGCTTGGCTTGGCGAGCGAGCTGTTTGCGATGTTTGATGGGATGGGATGGGATGGGGTTGGGTTCGGTTGGGCAGGGTTTCCTTCTTTTCCTTTCCAAGATACCACGATACCAGGGTCGCAGTGATTAGCAATGGAGCACGATTTCACTCTCTCAAACTGTCTCCGTCTGGTGTTTTTCTGGGCCCGTTTGCTTCACCCGGCGAGCCCCGGTATCCGGTGGAGATGGGGTGGAGGTAGAGAAGTGGAGGTGAAGGTGGAGATGGATATGGGGGCGGAGCCCTTGTCTCCATCACGGCTCGGTCACTTGGTGGAGCAGCTGACGGGCCCAGAACATTGTGCCTGGAAGCATCTGGACTCCGTCGCAAGTGCCCGTGGTGGATACGTGGGCAGTCCCGAGGTGAGCCATTTCCCTTTCTGGGATAACTCCCGAGGTTATCTATTCTACAAGTATGTGCCGAGCCAAGTGTGTCTGGAAGTATAAACGGGATGTTCCCTATCGATCGGGCGTTGTGGACATGTTATGTGGACATGTTATGGTGGATTTATGCTTTCCGGTCAGCCGGGTGGCTGGGTTTCCGGGGCTGATGCGGTGTTCCTCCACTTGCGATGGTGACTCTATCGAACTTGAAGTACTTTGTGTTCCCGAGGAGTTGAGACTGAAGGTTCTACCAGAGCCCCACAGTGATGCAATTACCTAGCATGATCTCGGCGGCTTCGTCGCTGTCGGGGATGACTTGGGGATCCCGGATCATTCACCGCTTTGGGCTTGGTAGGAGGGGAGGGCAGCTCTGGGGAGTTGTGAGGCGGGTTGGGAGATGGTTCGGGAGAGTCGGCTGCGGGCAATCGCGATTCTTTCAGCAAGTATCCGGTCGAGGGGGCTCCCGGCTTAACGCCACTTCGTTGGGCCTGACTCCCGAAGTCTTTGATCAAAGAAGGCGTCAGTGGTCAATCAGGCTCCCGCCCGGTTTGCCCCTTTTCGCCCCACAACGGCCTAGAATGCGAACGGAAACGAGGCCTGGGTCGCTGTGCGTTTGTCTAGGTTTCTGGCTTATCGTGGTGAAGCCGAGCTGAGCGGCTGGGGTCTTGAGTTATCAGCCAGGAGTTTCAGGAGCAAAAGGGGTTATTGTTGGTTTATTATTGCCGTGCTAGTATCACAACCCCCTCATCTCGTATTGAAATTCATCGAACGTGTGATAAAAGTGGGTGTTCAGTTCCTTTGATTTGTCGTCGCTTTCAGTGAGGAACCTAGGTAGAGGGGATTCACAGAAGCTTAGCGGGCAACGCGCGGGAGAGCAAACTTCAGAGAGACCAAAAATCGAGAGCTCTCTTGGCACTGGCTCATTCTCGGTGAGCCAATTCCGACTTCGGTCGCCCGTTACCTGAGAGGCAATCAGAGCCTTGCGTGATATCACTGGTCGACCCTTCCTTCCCCTCTTCAGCAGCTCGCTCCCTACCCCACCTTTCATCAAACATCTTTTCTAGAGACATTCTCTGCTTATCTCTTCCGCTACAAACGCACAGTGATGGGAGCTTGAAAAGGCGATGTCCCTTCCTGGAATTTTCGAAATATTGCGTCAGAGACAGGGGGGATCGTTTCCCTTCTTGTTTCCGCCTTCGCACGACACGTCGTTTGCAGGCTATCATGTCACGCAAAGCAGCTTCACGACCCAGCTAGATCTTGCTGTTCGCGCCGCGTGGGCGTCGCGGCATCGCTGCAAGTATGTCGACGTCAAAGTGCTGCTCATGAGCTGGCAGAGCGATGACTTGGGTGTCAGGGATGAAGTCAGCGCCCTGGAGTCGGTCTTTCGAGATATTTATCGGTTTGACGTGGAGTGGTGGAAGATACCCGACGAAAGTCCAGGACGCGACGCGACCAAGAAGGTCATACAGTTTGTCGAGAGCGGGAACACACCTGACACTCTTCTCATTCTGTACTACGCTGGCCATGCCGCGCAAAATCCACACCAAGGAGGTGGCTTGCCATGCTGGGTGGCTAAGTACGTGCCCCAACCATCACCCTCCGTCCGTTTCACTAACACGGCCCAGTCGATCAGAGGACTCTCCCCAATTCGACCTGAGCTGTATCCAGCCACATCTGTGCCAAGTTGACGACAAACACCCTGATGTTCTCCTCCTCTACGACTGTTGCCACCCTGCGAACGGCCACGGCTCCGTCAAGTCCAGCAGGGCAGTCATTGAGCTTCTCGCAGCAACTGGGTTCGAGTCGATTGCCCCTGAGGTTGGCCGCGACTCCTTCACGAACTGTCTTATTCAAGAGCTCTCGGTTGCCGCGAGGCGGCCCAGCGGTATCTCAATTCCCGAGCTTCACCGACGTCAAATATGCAGACTTCAGAGCGGCGATCAGCAAAGCGTTTCTATGGAGCGAACTTGGGACGGCAAAGTAAAAGTGCGAACCGTGGGAGGCTCTCCAATATTCGAGATGCCTAGGAGACGGACTCCTATTCATTGCCAGCTATCGCTCAACGACCGCCCCCGTGCAGTTGTCCTCGCCCCCCTACCTGCAGCGGCTCCTGGGGGAGGCTCTGAATTCGTTGAACTCGGGAAGAATTACGGGGACAACGCTAACAACGCAGAAAAAGAGACTCCTCAGCTCCACGTGCTTCTTCGAGTTAGCTTGGTGGAGAATGAGCTGAACGAGGCAGAATGGAAGGACTGGCAGTGCAGTGCTCCCGCAGCAGTGAAGGGCGTCAGGATCTTGGGCGTCCTACCCAGTTCTTCAACCTTGCTCCTCCTGCAAGTTCCAATCGAGGTCTGGGACCTGTTGCCCCCATCACCAGCTGTTTCATTTGTGGCATTCGTTCGTGACGACGGGTCTGGGGTCAATACTGCTATTCCTCCGGCTCTAATATCCGAAGTTCAGGTTCAAAAGGCACCGGTTAGAGATAGCAGCGACTCAATTCCCAAGACAAAGGGGAAAGAGACCGACAGAGCACCGCCTGTGAACTTCTTGGATGAAGCGGTTCCTAACGAAAGGCCCCCGGGTGCTGAGCCCGACGCCTGGCTCACGTATGACAATGAGAATGATGAAGACGAGAAAACTTCACCACCAGCCGGGCGCACACGCGGCAACGATGATAACGAGCTTGCTGACATTCTGAATATAGTGGATACAATACTTCCCGGGATCTTTCATCGCCTTCGAACGTCAGCAGCTACCTCGGACCCTAACAGGGAGCTCTTGGTGACACGAGAAGTCTTGAAAAAACTACAATCGCCCACGCTGGATGATAGTCAAGTGGCGCCCGGAGTGCTTATTTAACTCGCTACGTGTCCAGCGTCCTCCCGCCATGAGCGGCCACAGCTTCGATGACCTTGTGAATGGCCTCGACCTCGTTGGGCTCCATGCCGGCTCTCAGACAAGCCCTCAGATGCCAATACGTCGGTCCGCGCAGGCCTTGAGTCATGATGGCGGGAAGGACCACTAGTTCAGTCTCTTGCATATCCAAGATTCGATGGTCGGACAGGAACAGGCCGTAGGAAACATGCACCGAGATCCACGCTTTCCGTCGTCAGCAACTCTTGACAAGGAATATGTGTAACTTTGGTGAAGTTTCCGCAATGAGGTTGCAATGTTTTGATGTCAACCACCTTGACATGGAGCAAACTCAGTTGAATCTGATAAGATTTCGGGACTCTGCGAAAACAGCGTACCTCCCGGGTAGGTGTCTGACAATAAGCCAAAGCACTGGTGCTCCCTTCGCATTTCTTATCTTTTTCTTTTTTCTCTCTCTCTCTTTTTGGCACCATTTCTGCCGTCAACAGGGAAATCCAACAACTTGCTAAGAGCAACAGGCAAGATGCGCCGTTATCGGCAGCCGCACTCCGTGGTGCCCTCGGAGACGACCACCATTTGCTCTCGGCTGCGTCTGTGGCAAGCACGCAGTTGCATGGCCGTTCGTACGTGTTCATCTCGATGACAACCAGGCACGAGATGTCGGGCGAATCCATCGCATCCCATCGGCGCAACGATACTAGGACCTTTGCTTCTCTGCCTCGGCATCATGGTTCGATAGACTCTTGTGGCGACTTCGAAACGAAATTGTCCATATTGATAGCACCGCCAGTGCTATCGGATGATGTTCCACGGACATCTCGACACAAGTCCTCTTAAATCTTGAACTTGGCTTGAATCTCAGTCCCATGGATCTGGCAGCCCTGTTCGACCACCGCGAGGTCATTGAAGAGCTTGTCGAGCACCTCGATGACGCCCCCAACGACAAATCACGGACTCTACTCAGCCCGGCGCTGCACATCGCTGCCTCATGCGGACACCTTTCGTGCGTCAAGATTCTCCTCGCTGCCAGGGCAGACCCACTGGTCTCGTACGACTACTACTTGAGGATGAAGGATCTACAGCGTGCCGACGCAACGGTTGTCGAGCGCCGGGGGAACGCCAGCTTCGCCGCTACCCAAGAAGGTTTCGACGATGTTGTCCAGGAAATCCGGCAGTTACAAGCGCAGCAGACTGAGCAGCCTTTGCCAGGGCATCGCTTCGTACCTCGCCCACCAGGGACACGCTACACCAGCATGGTAGTATACCCGTCCAGCTTGGATAAAAGGGGGGGGGGGAGGGGCGGGAGCCACTTCGAGATCCATCTCCATCTCGGCAGTTCAACTTCAATGGTTTCTTCAAGCCTGTTGGCATTCCCACTGCCAGTTCGGATCTTGGTCTCAGAGATCGTGGTCCAACAGCAAGCTTCGCCACCAAATCAAGCAGCGACTCACCCGTCAGCAAGAATCCCCTTTGGCCCAATGGAGCCCCCGATGATCTCTTCGGTGGCTACGAGCAATCTGGAAAAAGGACGAGCACCAACCCTTTTCGCAACAAATCCAAAAATGCCCAATCGTCATCAAGCGCCACCGATGATCGTGGCAACAAAACCATCAGCGAGGGGAGCTTTTGGGCTGCCCTTGGGGTTCCAGTCGTTCCCATGTCCAGCAGCAAGGACTCTACATCCGCGGTCACCACTGCACTCCTTCGTAGGAACTTTACTTCCACAGCCTCCGGTGCACAAGAGTTGGACGGCCGCGAATGCCGACCTGGCTCGCCGACCCTCTCGCCGCCATTGTGCTACGATCCTCCCATGGATGAGTATCTGCGAAATCCCACGGGTGGCTTTCAGTATAGGAATCCCCCGTGGGCGCAGGACCAGATCAAGCAGGAAGAGGTGGTAACAAAAGGCACAGCGGAAGGGTGGCGAGAAGATACGAAGCACTTAATGGACCAGTGTCACTACCTATCTTTCGAGCTTCACGGGAGACTTAACAAAGGCTCTGCCCAAAAATTCTATAAAGGGTACTGTTTAAATCACTCCTTTATCTCTCAATGCAGGTTGAGCCCCACCAGCCGATGATTCTGGAACTCAGGGTAAAGCCAATGTGATCTGATTGGCTAGCTCAACTACCACAGCCCCACTTCCACATCTAGGAGACCAATCAGAGTCTTCATCCTTCAGTGTCATGATGCTTCGAGAACACTCCTGATCAGATCGAAAGCTCAAGAAAAAATGAGAACTCTCCATCCATTCCGCAATGACGTCAAGACCGACTGACAGTAACGCAATGATAATTCCACTCACGCATTGGCAAAGCAGAACACCGCCAGCCACCAAACTATTTATTCACCCTTCACCACAGCCCATCCTCAAGTTTTCAGTTCATCAGACAGACAGAAAGACACAAAAAAAAAAGTCATGCGAACCTGCCGAACAGCAATCACAAAACCATCAACACTCGCATCGCACACCGCACGTCGCCTCACCCATCGACCAATCCATCATCACCACCACCGAACCATCACCACAACAAAACCCACCCTCTCCAACGACAACATGTCTCTTTTCGCGCCCCGCCACAACATGAACGCGCCCGGATTCTCCTCCCTCTTCCGGATGCTCGACGACTTCGACAAGTACGCCCAATCCGCCTTTGGCGCGTCCGAGCCCGGACTCTTCCCAGGCGGCACCAGGGCCTTCAGTCCCAAGTTCGATATCACCGAGCATGAGAAGCACTACCTCCTGCAAGGCGAGCTGCCCGGCGTCCCACAAGAGAACATCATCATCGAGTTCACCGACCCGCAGACAATGGTCATTCGCGGGCATGCCGAGCATGTGCGGACTGAAGGGGATCCGTCGATGGCACCGGAGGGGATGAGGATCGAAGGGGCGAAGGAGCAGGGAAAGATTGAGAGTGGTAATGCGGATGGGAAGCAGAAGGAGGGAGAGGCGGCGATGGTGCAGCAGGAGGGAGGGAACAAGGAAAATGAAAAGGAGAACAAGAAGAAGTCGAAGGCGAAGTACTGGCTGAGCGAGCGGTCGTTTGGGGAGTTCTCGAGGGTGTTTAACTTCCCTGCGGGCGTGAATCAGGATGGAGTGGAGGCGAAGTTGGAGAACGGGGTGTTGAATATTACGGTGCCGAAGGTGGAGAAGAAGGGCGCGAAGAAGATTGAGATCAAGCTGTGAGTTGTGTGATCTTTGTTTGGGCTTGGCTGGAAGGGAAGAATGCAAGTTCAGGTAATAATGTGAAGGGCTCTGGAATTGAGAGTATTCAGTAGCGTGGTGTTTTGGTAGCATTTTCAGAAGTTAAAACACAAATAATTAAACTTGACCACAAATAAACTTGACGAGTTGTTTAAAAAGTGTGTTCTTTTTCAGGCTGTCCAACTTTGTGTGCACTAAAGTGCTTCTCTTGACAGGTCCCTCCAGGGCGTTCTACCCCCCTACCCAGGAACCACTTGCCGCTGCCTGATGAGCCACCCAGCCACCCCGACATCCCCGATGCCACACCCCAGGCAATATAGCGACCGACAATTTGACGACTAGTAGGTTCATCATTGCAACACAAGACGCCCACGAAGCAAGCCTCTCCCTGTTGAACCCAGGAACCACGAAACAGAAGCAACAATGGGGTCTCTCGGCAATCTCAAATGGCTCCCGATGGAGCTCGTCGACCAAGTTCTCGACGAGGTGGCCGCTGACCCATACCACCTTCAACATCGCCTAGGCATCAGAATGCTGCCGCAGAATCAGGGTTTCTTGCTCGATAGAGTTGACCGAATACGCTACCAACGTCATCTCAGCGCCCCTGTCCTCTTGCGCGACCAGAACATTGACAGCCGCAACGGACTGGCCAGCCTCTGCCGCGTTTCGAAGGCCCTCCTATCTCAAGCTGCTTGATTCAAAGGAAGCACGGTGGTTAAGAAAGTCGTGAGAATGCATTCTTATCTGATTTGTGATAAGGTACCTAGATTCTGCACTTCAAGGGTTAGGCCTCCCAGCATGACTCTGTGGTTGAGCCCGCCCGCCTCAGGCTGCAATGGAAGAAAACCAATCAGATGGCACGATGCGAGGGTCATTCACTTCATAAGCTACACGTGACCTGCATCTGGTTGACATCTCACCTCAATAAATACGGCTTTCCCGACAAAATCTCTCAATTCCCCTCTTGCGCCTTTCATCGCCCGTTCTGTTTTCTTTCCTTTTTTTTCTTTTCTTGGCGTTTCCATTTGAACCCCGCCGCTGGTCTGACATCAATACCCCAGCATCACTCCGAAACCTAGCGGCAAGGTCGTTCCCCAGCACCAGTGACCAGTTGACGTGCACCATGGCGAGCTATATCAACATCCCAGAAGAGCTTCGCTGCCAGATCGCGGGCTACCTTGGCATCCAGGATCTGCGCCGTCTGAAGGACACTTGCAAAACCCTCCGCCCAAGCGCCATGCGAGAGCTCCTGTCAATGGTGCGAGCCTATCCCTCCAAGAAAAAGATCAAGCGCTACAACGGAATATTAGCGGACCCGGTCTTGAAGCAGTATGTGCGACACCTCGAAATCAGCACCATTGGGCCGCGAGCGGATAATCAAGAGCGCCAAGGCGACAAGTGGGAAGGCGCGAAGCTCGACGACACGACCCGCCAAGCCTACAATGCCTTCTCTGGATTCCCGAACCTGACAAGCGTCTCGCTCCGTTTCTCCAAAAATGGCAGCTCTGGCAGCAAAGAGCCCCTGGGTTATCATCCCGATCCTGGTTCTTCCCATCCGACAGGGTCGTTTCGTCCGTGGCCGTTTTCCCAATACCGAGAGAGCTTCGGACTGCGGCAGCCGGTCCTGCAGGACTTCTTTCGGACGCTCAACCACCCGGACTCCAAAGTCGGCGATATTTGCATCGACAACCTCCAGAACATCAACGACGTCGCCTTCATGGCATCGGCGCCGGTAACGAACGTGCTCTCGAGGATTCATGCCCTTCGGCTTTTCATCGTCACTGAGCATCAGCACAATCCGACCAAGATGAACATGTATTTGAAGGAGTAGGCCATTTCATCGATTCAGTTCCCTAGAAGAGACCTGCTAATTTTCTTGCCAGAACTCACATCTTCATGAAAGAGCTCCGGCCATTGTGGCTGCAGCCCGCAGCGAGCAATTTGACAACACTGGTGCTCTATCACTCTATCCCCTTCGGATATCTGCCCAAGCTGGACCTCCGAGGTCTTGAATTCCCGAATCTCCAGACGCTTGCGCTTGGGAACTACACCTTTTCGCACGACTGGCAGTTGGACTGGCTGAGCAGCTGTTCACCTGTTCTGAAAAACCTCTTCCTCGACAACCCTATCGTCGTATTCTACAGGGTTCATGAGGATTTCCTGGAGGACAGCGATGGATACCCTGACTTTCCGCTGCCACAACGCCCAGCAACGGAGTATGTCCCTCCTCGGTACAAGTTCATCAACCTCACGTATGTTGCCTTCTCTCCCCTCCAACTCATGCTGAGCGCTGCTGACGCAAATTCTGACCCAGCTGGTCTCGCATCTTTGAGCACCTTCGCAACAATCTTCACACACTCCGTCACTTCCGCATCGGCCGCTCCTCTCGCACGCTCGGAGAACTTCGGACCCCATTCAGTCACGCCAACTACGACAAGATGAACATTCACCTATTTCAAGAGCGCTACCGGCAATTCAACCAGCTCAATACTAGTGGCTCCTCGGAGGCCATGGTCGACTACCACTGGAAGAGAATATACGTCGGAAAGCCTGAAATAAACATATGCTCGAGCAATGGGAAGAATACGGTGGAGGGGGCCAAAGCCTTTGAGTTTTTGGAGAGATTCAAGGAGCAGGATCATGAGGATCGGGTGGCTTTGGATGCGTTGCTGGAGACGACTGGACAACTCAAGTCTCGGTGTATATCTCTGGAAGACTGAGGGTTTGGACGATGGAGCTGGTTTTGGTTTCGTAGACAGAGGCACGGGGGGAGGAAGTGATCTTCAGGGGCGCTTAGTCATGGGCGTTGGATTCGGCCGCGGATTTGACTCTCATTTTACTACGTGTTGGAAATATTGTCTGGGTATTGCATCAGCTTGATCAAAAATATAGATGGACACGGAGGGAGGTGCTGGCTCATGTTAAATAGTTATAAGACCAATGTGACATTTCGCGCCGTGCCCTGGGTCTGTCGGCGTATCTCAACACACCTCCAAACAGAACTTTGAAGCCTGCATAGGTCTAGAAGAGGCCTTTCAATGTGGGTAGCCGAGGCTTCTTTTCGGTATAGCTCCAACATTTCCTTGTATTATTGAGTCATCATCTTTTGCGAAGAGACGTGTGATAATTATATGGTGCAGATAGACATTCCCAAACCTTGTTGCTGACCACTTGTAATCCAGACTTTTATTCTATTATCCTCTAGTGTCGCTCCGCCACAAAGCTACAACGCCGAGCCTCAGTCCTTATTCTAGACTACAGCGATTGGGTCTCGGAGGCCGACTTCTTCGTACTGCTGGCCATAACAAACTCAACTTAAACGACGGGCTATTCAGCGGTTCTGTTGGGGTCATTGCCCTCCCAGCTTCCCGAGAAAAACAAAGGTACCTCAGACACCTACCCCAACCATTTACCACAGCATCCACCCCACAAGCCTCAAGAACCCCTCATCGCTGTCTTCGTCCGCCCACTCTCGTTCTTCAATTTGCCTCCGTGCCTCTTTGGCCCTCGTCTTCAGTTCCTCCACCGTGCCATCATCAGTATTGAGCTTTCGCTCCACCCCAGCGAGAAACCAGAACGCCCTTGCCTGATGCGCTCTCATCTCCGGTGCATTATCACCACACATCTCCAACACGTCCCGTAGCGCTCGCGCCGCCAGAATGTGGTCCCCGGTCTCATCTAGCATCCTTGCGAGCGTGAACAGGGAGTCAGCCACCCTTGGGCCCCCGGCTTGCCCAAACGTCTTCTTGCGCATCACCATGCTTCTCGAGACCAACTCCTTGGCCTCGGCTCTTCGGCCCTTCCGCCAATAGATGCGCGCGAGAAGCATGATGTCGCCGCTGTGCTTGGGATACCGCGACGCCTCGATCTGTGCCTGGTCCATGCCCTGTAGTTGCCAGCACCGGGAGATGGCGTCAAGGGCACTGTCAGCATTGCCGGCGCGCAGGCACTGCATAGCGCGGATCGCGAGGGTACGGGACATTTTGGAGGGGTCATGTGCCTCGTGGATTGCGGTGGCGCGGTCGAGCTGAGAGGCAGCCGCGGCGGCGTCACCAGCCTCGACGTTGGAGCATGCGAGTGAGTCTAGAATGTCGGCGATCGGGGGAGACTCGGGGGCTTCGAGTGTTTCGCGAAGAGAGAGGGCCTGCGAGTAAGCGGCAAGGGCCGCACGGGGTTGCGCGAGGTCGAGGCAGACATGGCCAAGGAGGCGGTGGGCCTGCGCGGCCAGGGGCTTGGGTAGGCTGGGGTCGGCTTTGAGGCCAAATTCGAATAGGGAACGAGCAACAGAAGGCTGCTCCTTTTCCCACAGATATCTACAAACATTTGACTTCGGTTAGAGCTTGAATTCGAATTGTTGAGTTTGAACTTACGCCCCCGTCCGGAAAACAAGTTCTGCCCAAAGCTCAGGGTTCGCTGACTTTATCCTGTACTTCTCGGAGACCTCCATCAGTCGACTAACATGCGGTAAGATCGCACTACACGTCTCCCACGAGCTCCAACTGTGACCTTGGTGAGCACCACTGTCGAGCCACGTGTTCGGAAAGTCGAAGTATAGGATCTTGACTGCCAGGTCAAAGTAAACTACTCGAGATGGGCCTGCGAGCCTTGAGAGGACCGCGAACTGCACAAGCCGGTGCATCGAAACCGATTTGGAGGAGGACAGTCGGTTGATCATAGAAGTGCGGTTCAGCTCCACAACAGCATCACCAAACCTGCGGGCAAATTTGTCAGTCAACCACCAAGTAGGTACCACATCGGGAGATAGCTCCGTACTCAAACTCATCCAGCAAGAATGAGTGTTCAGTGGTTTGAATCTCAGCCTTGGTCTCGCTAATTAGCCGTTCAAGCACCGAATCCGGGTCGAAAAATGCGAGCAAAATCTGCAGTGATCTAGCCTCAGCAGAGAGATTTTCGGTAGAGATGTCCCAGGTCGTCAGTACGGTATGGTCGTACTCCATCGGGGCTTCCAGTTTCGCGTACAGCTTCTCTGCTGACTTGTCGTACAGCCGTAGGAGCTCGCCATACGAGTATCCTCGATCCCGAATGAAGTCGCTCAGCTGTGCCAGCGCGAGGGGCAGCCCCCCTACGCGGTGGCAGAGACCATCGGCCGCCAGCCTTTCCTCGCCATCGGTTAGGTTGAGGCCACTGAGCGATTGCAAAACATCCATGCCACTTTCCTCTGAAAAGGGAGTGAGGGGCAAGGTCGTCGCAGTTCGCTTCGAGGCTTGTGCAGGACTTCTGGTGGTGAGGATAATGCGTGCCTGTGAGTTTGCCGGCCAAATTTGATCGAGAAGGGATACGGAATCCACATTATCAAATATCAGCAAGTACGGCCTCTTCACCTTGTTCAACCAGTCTCGGACTAGCTGGACGCTCCGTGCATCATCCTCGGCGCCACCATCCACGAGGCCTAGCTTGGTCGCTAGTTCACACAGCCCTTGGAGCATTTTGATGCGATTTTCTGACGGGATCCACGCAATGAGTGCATACTTGTCCATAGAGGTGTTGGCATACTGCAAGGCAAGCTGAGACTTGCCCACGCCACCAAGTCCATGGATACCGATTGCCTTCAGCTGGGTGGACACGATTGTTGGATCTAAGTATTCTCGGAGCTTTCTTAGCTCGTCTGACCGGCTAAAGAAGCGAAGATTAAGTCCATATGGTATCGTGTAACAAGGCAGATTGGCATCCGCGTCGTCCTGGATATGGAGATTCTGGAGAGCATCGAAGGCCACCGCAGTTTCGACGGTCGATGATTGTCCCGGGAGCTTTGCGATCAGTGCGGCTTCATCGACCTTGCGAGACAATTCCCGAACATTGTTGATGACTCCAGAGCATTTTTTGTTGAATCCGGACCAGGATTCCCGATGGGGATTGACATTGGGGTTGCTCCAGAAGAACGTGATTGCATACGCGCAGAAGACGACAATCTCGGAGTACAACTCGGTCAGAGCCGTCTCAAGGGGCTTGGTCATGGGAAGCTCTTCCTCGTATTTGTGTAACCGAGGCAAGGCCCGCTGCAAATTCTCAAGCGTCCCGACGACATCGGGAAGGACAGGCTGGGCATACTGGCAGAGTTTTCGTCAGCCACAACCGAAAGCCCGCGGGGGAGATCTGGCCTGCCTTGACGATGAGTCGGAGCGAGCCCCAAAGAACCGCAGCCACTTTCCCGTTCATGCCCATGACCCAAGCAGTGAGTGCGGCGAAGTCGCTGAGGCCTGTGATTACGGGCTCGAGCTGGGACAGGGTTTTTGCCCAGGCGGGAGAACGGGGCTCTTGAGCATTCCCAAGGCCTTGGATTTGCATAAGCAGCTCGTCCGGAGTCCGGATGTTCCACACATCTTTGTCAATTGTGGCGGCGCTCATGCCTCCTTTTGCAAGCTCGTTGTAGTACTTTTCGAGGGCGGCCTGCCAGATGTGGCTTGTTGGGCTCTGTGGCGCGGGGGCCGGCCGGTTTGCAAGGGCAGGCCTGCCGGCAGGGGTCGGCGATTGCATTGCGAACGATGGCTATAATGGCTGAGGGAATGCCAGCTTGCTCAGCTCACCGAAATCAGGGCCTCTTCACGGCCCGCTGTCGTTGTCGATGCCTTTGTTGCCTCGCGGATGTTGTCGCGAAGGCGGGCGAAAAGGCGGGAAGGCACTATCGAGATGGGGGGTGACGAACCAACCAGGCCCCCCCCTCCCCGGCCGACCTGCAAAGGGTCAGCCCGCAGGAGATTGGCTGTGCCCGTTGTGTGTTCCAGGCCGCGACAGTGACTCGTTAACCGCCCACGAGAACATCGACGCGCTTCCGCTGAACGGGTATTGCGAAGGCTGTAGCACCGCTCAGGAAACTGTACCCAGCATACAAGAATGGCGCGGCTACCCCCAGACTTGGACGATATCGTCTCCATCACCCCGAAGGAATGAAACTGTGCCCCAAGCGCACTTTTTCCACCATGCGAAAAGACGAGGTTCGACTTCACTTCTCGAGGAGTACGACTTTTGGGCTAACCGACGACGATAGATTTCCATGTTCAGTGTGCGTGGTATCCGCCGAAGCAAAGGTTGGTCAAGATGCCCAACTCACCAGTCGTCGTTGCAACGCGCTAACGTTTGGCGACCGCAAGCAGATCGACGTCCACAATCGAGACGCAGCGCTTCGGTATCGTCCGATCTATCAACCGACAAGAACAAGACCCGCGCGACCACCTCCAATGCAGCTACGCACGCTGCAATCGACCTCGATTGGCGTCCCCCTTGGCTCGCCCTACAAAAGTCTCGGCTGCCGGCAAACTTGACGCGTCTTCGGGTTCGTGGGGCTCCAGTGTCAGATGACTCGGCCTTTGCGACACTCTTCGCCCTCGTGGAACAATACGCACAAAGCAATCGCGGGTTCGCGATCGACAATGTGATCGAGCATCTCCACGAGACTGAGGTGCTATCCGATGCACAGGACGATTCGCTTCCAGCGCAGCGACTCCTCATATTTGCCCTGTTGGGCTGGCAGTCGATGGTCTACATGCCAGCGTTCAACACAGCCCCGCCTTCCAAGCTCTCTGTTCACCATGACGCCGAGAGCCCCGACTCGGGACTGGTTTTCGACACTCGCTGCGTCTCAGCCGACCTATGTGACCGTCCGCTCTCAATTCTTCTCAAGGGGTTCGGAAACCTACTTCCCGCCCGAGCAAGAGACGCGCATCTTGCCGCCGTCGAGAGCATCCGCACCGCAGCAACTTGGACCGCACTGTATCCTGTCGAACTGAATACATATCTACTTCACACCCTATTGGATGTGCGCTTCCGTTGGGTTGATACCTTAGCGCTGCACCTCGACTATGACAAGTCAAGCAGAACACTCTGTCTCTTTGCATTTCCTTCGGCCTGCGCGGCTCAGCTGCGGGACCGGAGCGGCGCCATATTCGCTTTCGGGAGCACAGAAGGCCGAGATGCCCCTGACCCCCGCGGTGACGAGGACGATATAGCCCAGCTTCTCAAGGAAGTTCTCCTATCGTTCCGCTTGCTCTTTGGTCAGTCGTCCAAGTCCCGCCGACTCTTCCGACATGTATTCGACCCGGCGAAGACTCCTTTCGCTCATCCAGACACCCTGCTACCATATCTTTGCTCAGAGAAGACATTGGAAGGCGATGAAGCATGGATCCCGCGCGATCGGCGCATCTACTACGCCGCGCGTGATTTCCCAGTGCTATACCAAAGAGTTGAGCTCTTGGCCAAGGAACTGAGCCGTGCGAGACCAGCCACAGTTCGGGACTTGCTTCGAGATAGAAGGGACACACTGCAATTCTGGACCTTCTGGCTCGTCGCTATCATTGGAGGGCTTAGCCTTGCACTCAGCGCCATCCAAGTGGTGTTGGCCGGCATCCAAATATCTCAAGGGGCTAGGTCGTGAATGGGTTGGGTGTGATGATGGTCCTAACCTGTAAAATCTTTGTACTATATCGATATCGCCTAAGACAACCAAACTAGAGCTAGTATTCCCCGTTTTTGAAGTCCACAACAATTGCCTTCTCCACTAGCTCTTCGATGCTCTTGACAAAGGCCATGTGCGTTGGGTCGTTGGTGACGTAATAATCCCGGTCTTCCACTGACGAAAACTCAACGACAAAGCCGTGAGTTATCCCGTTCTGTGTTCGTCAGAGACAATCTTTTGGATAAGAGGCATACATACCTGTAAACCCTCGGGTGAGTTGTCCTTGCCGCCCTTGAGCGAGAGGATGTAGTTCCCATTGTGCGTCGGGTGGATGCACGTCTCCTTCAACGCAAGGAATCGTGCGCAGGCCTGAGGCGGGACAGCAACAGTGAGCACAGGGGCTTACGGCGGGGTACGGGTAATCAACGGGTGGGGGTCACGAACGGCCTTCACCTCCGCCGCGGGGAGGTCCGATTTGAATTGGAAGAGAACGGTGTGAGTGACGCTCATTTTCCCTCGCCAAGTTGCGCGATACGGTGTTGGGAGACTCGGTTCGTTGAAGAAGGTATACAGGAGAAAGACGAGCAAGAGGAAGATAGCCGCTGCGGCGCGATGTTTCGGCAGCATTGCACCGATTTGGCGGATGATGAAGACGAATCGCGTGGCGGCAACGCGAGATTTTTGGGAGGACCAGTTTCGTAAGCAGCAGGGGGTTGAACTCGGCCCGGGATTGTCCAATCGGGAAGGCTGACCGGGATGCAACTTGAGATGCACCAGCTCCTTTTCCGGGATGCCTTTCACATCAACGGCGCATCTAACATCGTCGGGTCAAGGGTTGTGCTGTGGGTGGGTACGCTACATTCCTGGACCAACTTTTCGCGGGGGGGAGGCAAAGTAGTGCTTCGTCGTTGAGGACGCAAAGCAGCTAATTGTTTGAACACTTCAGAGTTGTGAGCGAGATAAAACGACAAAGGGGGGTTGCATGGGGGTGACTGAAGAGCAGATTAGGTACTTACTACATTTCTTGTGGAAGCTGTCTTTGCTGTTAGCTAACAAATCTCGCTGGAAAGCTTTCGATACCGGATTAGCTGGGGCGGCAAGCATTAACGTAATGCACGGTGTTTCCGGCCGCCCTGCCTTTCCAGCCATCTGCAGGTCACCCTTGCGGCCGGCCCGGGCCGACGTGTCCCCGCAGGAGTCACAGTGCGGAGGAACCGTGCGGGAACTACGGTTCGCACGGAGTGTGAGCAACAAAGCTACTCACCCTACTTATCGTGATCACCCGGAATCGCGGTAATCACGGTGATCAAAGAGTATAAAGGACTGTCAGAATCAGTAATATAGATACCATTATCGTGCTCACGATGGAGTAAGGGACCCTTTAGTTCCTCACGCTAGTAATTATATTGTTCTTAAGTATCACTTAGTGAGATCCATTCGTTAGAGACCTCTGGATCTGCGATCTGCTTAACAGTGTATCGAACCGTAGGAGTTACGCTAACCTTCACTCAGTTATCTTGCCTCTTTTAACCTTATAGCAATTGGACCTTATCCGCTACTACGATCTGTCTTTGCCCGATCCACCAGTGGTATCGGGAGCAGGCCATAACAACATGCTTAACCTTGAAAATTGCTCCCCTGTTAACCCTATAGGTTTCAACTTTAAAAATCGAAACAAAATCAAACTAACTATATTTATTTTATATTACTTTATATTTTTAAGCACTTTTATTTTTACTTAAAACTGATCGAGATTGTCGTAGACTGCCGGCCTCTGGCACTGGCAGTGGCCTCTGCCAGGTGCCAGACGCTGGATTAGTCATCGCTTGGAGCCCCTATATATAGAGGGTCTGGAAGCCTCCGGCTTCTAGGACCCTTTCCTTTCTCAGACTTATTATACTTTACCTTTTAGCTTCCAGCTCCAGCCTTCCGCGTGACCAGTCTCTCACGCGCATAAGGCCTTTGGCCGCGCTGCGGCCTGTGCGTAGTCACGTACGCTATCACGTGACCCACCCCCTATCGAGGCTGCATACGACAGAGATATACGTATTTATGCCCTTAAACGCTATACAAACCTTAACCCTTATTAGGTTTAAGTACATATATTAGTAACTAATAAGACCTAGCTATAATAATTTGTATAATAATAAATTTAAGATATCAAGATTTTTTTTTAATTTCTGTACGATTTAAGTAGAAAATAAATTAATTATAATTTTTTAGATTTCAGGGTTAGAGCTTATGTTGCTAGTGGCTGGAATGGCAGGGTGGCTGGAAATACCGTGCATTACGTTACTCCGTCTTACGATTTCTCCCGAGACATGCAAGGGACCACGCGTCAACTTCGAGCATGGCTGGAGATCAATCCCAGCCTCAACACCGAGTTCCACGTCAATTCTTACGCGTCCGCACCCATTGCCACAGCCTCATATCCAGCCCATTTCGACATGGGTCTTGACTGATTGATCACAACATCAACCACTGCACCCCACGGCAGTGCCTCCCCTCTTCCCCTCTTTACTCCCAACATCCCCCTCTCCCGTCGTACCAACTCACCACCACCACCACCACCAAAATGCGCATCATCATCACCGGCGCCGGCATCTCCGGCCTGTCAACCTACCTCTTCCTCCGCAAACACCTCCCCCCCTCTTTATCCTACACAATCCACATCTACGAATCCCACCGTCCCCGCCCCTCCACCACGACCAACTCCCAACCTCACTCCTTCGAAACCCTCTCCGCCTCCACCGCCCTCGTCGGCGGCGGCCTCGGCGTCTCCCCCAACGGGATGCGCACCCTTTACGCCCTATCCCCGTCTCTGCACACCGCTGTCTCGGCGCAGGGATTTCCCTGTGAGAAGTTTCTTTTCCTCGGGGAGAACGGGTGGACGTTGGGGGTGCAGAGGACGGGGGACAACGGGGGGTATGACGGTCCAAACGGGAGGGAGGAGGTGTGCGTGAGTAGTTCGCGGCATGGGCTTTGGCAGTGCTTGATGGAGGCGGTGGGGGAGGGGGTGGTGAGGTACAGAAAGGTGGTTGGGGTGGATGTGAAGGGGAGTGTGAAGATTGTGAGGTTTGAGGATGGCGGGGAGGAGGAGTGTGATTTGCTGGTGGGGGCGGATGGGGTTAGGAGTGTGGTTAGGGGGTGCTTGTTTGGGGGGGAGTATGGGCCGAGGTATACGTGAGTTGGTTCTGGGTTGGTCTGGTCCTTGTGAAGGGGATGGCTGACGATTACAGCGGCGCGTCGGGCATCGGGGGGTTCATCAACATGGACCTACCAGAGCGGGTAGCAGAACACAAAGCTATGGTCTTCACCTTCGGCGGCAGCGGGTTCTTCGGGTACGCGAGTGGAGGCCCAGCCGAGGCGAAGAATGTAATGTGGTGGTCGACCTTCGACACGGACGCCCTGCCGTCCCGGGAGGACCTCGACCCGGACGCCATCAAAGTCGAGATGCAGAAGCGGCACGCCAACTCTGCGGACCCCGCGGTGCGGGATATCATGGCCAAGGCCGAGGTCGAGAGCATCTACCCGACCTGGGTGCTGCCGGACCTGCCGCACTGGGGCGAAAACGGCATCGTGCTGGTTGGCGATGCTGCTCACGCTCTGAGTCCGACAACGGGTCAAGGTGCATCGCAGGCGCTGGAGGATGCCCAGACGCTGTCGCTGCTGCTGGCGGAGACGCTAAAGCGTGCGCACGACTCTGGGGCCGAGGGGATGAGCACGGCAGAGAAGGAGAAGGAGGCGGTGGCCCTCTCGATCAAGCTGCTATACGAGATCCGCGCGCCCCGCATCAAGGCGATTGCGGAGCGGGGGAGGAAGATGGACGGCGGGAAGAGAAAGATGAGTAAGATAGAGGAGTACGGCATGTACTGCTTCTTGTGGTTGATGATGCACGTGGCCATTCTCAGTAAGTACTACAAGCCGTGCCCCGCCTGCGCTGTAACCTCTACTAATGCGTTACACGTCACAGGGAAACTTGCGCTCGGGGATGTAAATGCGCAGCTGTACGGCTGGTCGGCAAAGGCGGAAGTGGAAAAAGCTCTGAAGGGTGTTGAGTCCCTGCCATCGTAGACCCAAGCGAAGTTCAAACTCGGACAATCCTCATATCGATTGTTTCGTACCGGGTGAGCTCTAGACTATCTCCAAATGCGAACCGCGCTGCTCTGTCGTAATAATACAAGAAAAACTCTCCCCGATAGCTAGAACCCCTCGCCGGCCTCGAGCACCGCTCAGACTCTCATCCCAAGAGAAATACAATCCAGTCGTATCGTATCGTATCATATCATAACGTTCCAGTCATCGAACCCGCTCCTCAAACACTCTCCTAGCAAACCGCCTGATTCAAAATCGAAATCGTCACATCGCTCTCATCCATAAACCCACTGACACTCTGGCTGTTCGCCTGCAACAAGATACGATTCCTCAACGTAAACGTCACCACCCTCTGGTTCGCGCTGTTGACCACCACCCGCGCCCCGGCAAAATCATCCTTCAAGAACGGATTCCCCGCCCCGCCGTACTGCGCGCTCGTCACCGTCACGCTGGGCGGGCTGCCCCCCGTGAGCGACCCCGGGCTGAGGCTGTACTGGCTGTTGAACGTGCCCGTGACGCCCGAGTCGAGCTGGATGTAGCCGTGGTACGTCGACTTGAACTGGGCGGTCGTGCAGCCGACGGGGAACTGGACGCGCAGCGTGATGTCGCATTGCTTCTCGCGCTGCGAGGAGGGCGCGCCGAGGCCGACTTCCACTTGGTACGAGGAGAAGCCGTAGGTGATGACGGTGCCGTCATCGGTGATGTCGGTGGAGAAGGAGCCTGAGGGGCAGCCGGAGCCCGTGGCAGAGAAGGAGACGAGCTGCGCGGGCTCGGAGGGTGGTGTTTGCCGGGTGATGAGGGGGGTGGCTGCTGCTAGGCAGGGGAGGAGGAGGGATGTGAGGAACTTCATTTTGGGTTGGTTGGTTTGTCTGTGTGTGTGTAAGACGGGAGAAGATCAGATGGAAGTTGGGATGAAGAGTTTGGAACCGGGTCAGATGGAGATGAGGAACGGGTTATAAATATTCAGAGGCTCTTGTGACTCTCAGACTCATCATCAGGGGAAAGACAGTTGCCGAACTGTCAAGTCTGCCCCGGATGGGGCATAGCCATCGTCGAGGTGGCATATGACGCCCCTGACATCACTCCAGAGTCGCACCAGGTAGGCCCGAGCAGGACCCCCCAGATTTGCGGCCTGACGTAAAGACGGCGCAGAATAGGGAAGGTTGCAAAGACGATGCGCAAGTGCGAGTTGAGGCCCGGCCGGGCTGCGGTTGGGAGACGGGCTATCATTGGCAACTGTTCAGGGCCTACTGCGGTGGCAGCGTCAGCAGTGAGGTCTAAGATGAGCGTGTGAGTGTGCGACTGCGGAATACGGCACAGTCGGCGGCCGGGGTTCAGGGGTTATGCTACCTACGTGCAGTAGGTAGGTACCCAAGTAAGGTACTCGTACTAACATAGCAGGCGTGGACTCAGGGGACGGTACCGAGTTGCCGAGCTCGCTTGTTCAATGGCCCGCTTTCCAGGGAACTGGTCCCGTGTATTGGCTTCGTGCATACTTATTGCCTTGGCGAACGCCCGTGTTAGGGGGGGAAGAAGACGTGCAGGTAGAGGGACCACCCGCTGCGTCAGGCGATCGACGGCTGCATCTGTTTCCGGCCGATGGATTCATGGATTCCCCGCAAAAGGACACACCACCGCCGCCGCAGCCACTTTGCATCGAGTCAAATGGAATGCCAGGACGGGAAAAGCCACTCTCGCTTTAGCGACACCGCTGCCTCTGGATTCGTCCCAGACCCGGGAGAATGTCGCAGGTCTATTTACCCGGCAAGCGCAGGCGACACAGACGCCCTTTTTTCGTCCTCAACTGCCAGAATACCCTAGGGCTGGAGCGTGGCTGGCGGCTAAGAGGAGCTCGCCTAGCCATAAGCGCGATGCAGCTTATGTCCGCAGTCAAGGTGAGAGGTGTAACAGTCGGTAATATAGACAAGGCACCCAAGGTGAGCAAGTTGGAAACCGGGAACATACGAAAAGGCACAGGGCCCCTGTGCGTCTGAGCTCCCTTCCACGACTCATCTCTTTTGGCTCCCGTGAGCTCGCTCCCTTCCTCGGAATTAATCATCGAACTCGTGAAGAAAAACGGTGCGAGCGTAATAATTCTGCGCGGCGTTGTCGACAGACCGGATGGGAGTTAATTCGCAACGAGGGGCGCCGAGGTTGAACTGATATTGCGGAACCAACCGCATCTCCAACATCAAGGTCATCCACTCGAACTTCAGGAGTCCAGGGTGTGATTCACCGTGGCAGAGTCGTCATGGTGCGGCTTTGCAGCTGCGTCATGGTGGTTCGGAAGCCCTACGGCGCGGCCCGGTATCGGATAGTGGTCGGATCCGTTGTTGGCGATGATACGAGAAGACGCGAAGTTGTCGCCTGAGGACTCAAGGAACTCTTGCCCTCGGGTTGCATCCTTGATCCTAAGTCAAGAGGAAACTGAAGGCATTTTGAAGGATCCTTCCTGAAGGGCACAAGAAGGCTTGGCGGGTCAATCAAAAAGCCGTTCGGTGAAAGCGCGGTTGCCGCTGCGAACGCTACCACCTCGCTTTCCAGGACTAGACTTAATTTCCCGCTGAAACATGCAAGGAAGGTCTCTTGACCCGGAACCGGGTGCGATTGGAACGTAGCGTCATCGTGGGGTTGCATGACGGCTCGTTGCCTGCCAGATGGTGTAGGGAGACGGCACGGGCGGGCCTGACGGGAGGAGTCGGAAAAGGGGTTAGAAATGCCCGATGCTCCGCCCCTTTTTCGGAACCCAACAACTCCAACAACACACAAGGGCTTCACCAGGGGAGTCGCCATCGTTGGTGTCTGCCTACGCCTGTGGCTTTGCAACTCCGTACGTTCATCGATGGTGACGAGTCAGTGGCTGTTCGCTCTCGGTCTATGAGTTCATGTGATTGTATAGCTGCTCAAATCCGTCGCTATGCCGCAAAATTCATTACGTTGGCCTCTTCTCTCGCATATGAGGTGGTAACCACTGAGCTCCTGGAGGCTTGAACCAACCCAGCCAAGGCGCACTTTCTCCCTCGTCTCCGTCCCACTCGCTCTGCTCAGGTGGCGACGTCATTGTGCTGTCCATATTGCTGTCGGGGATGCTGTTGGCGTTACTACCCGAGTTGGCAATCGGGCGTCCACCAAGTTGCCGAGGTGGCCCTGGGAATGAATCCATTGTTCTTTTCAAGGTCTCGCGGACTCGCTCTTCGATCTCGAGCTGCTTAGCAGGCGGAGCTCCACTCAGGAACTCAACGACTGCTGCCCGTGGGAAACGGTCCATGACGAAATCCCACAACTCGAAATGTTCGACCGCGGGCTCGAAGTCTAGTTGCAGTCAGTGTATGGATTCATGCCGATTGGTGCTGTGCAGACAAGGGGTCAACTCACATGGCGAGAGGACTTCGGTGTCCTGCGGGAAAAGCAGACGCCAAAGGTCAACCCACATCTTCACGATGTTCCCCGTTTCCTTCATGGACTCTCTCAGGACCCGCTCCAGTTCAAAGTTTATCCCATCCTCTGGGTCCACCGGCATGTCCTCGGGTGCAAGAGCGCATATCTGAGATGACGGCACAGCGAGATGTGCGCTCACGTCGTCCAAGGTCAGGAAAACTCTGTGGCAGCGAGGACATTTCAGGTGGTGAAGACATGTCAAGTGCTCTGTTCGCACATGAAGCTTCACTTGAGACATGTCGAGAAATACGTCTGTAGCGCAGGCTTGGTGATCGCGAATGTTGAAGCGTCGGGGGTTCCGTCGTCGGTATGGGCAGGTCAGAACGCCAACGCCTGTCCCGGGCTCGATTGTGACATGATCCTCTCCTCGTTGCCGTTTGGATGGTGCCCCGTCTCTGCTAGCCTGGGAGCTGCTAGTGTGGGTGGGTTGCGGCCCCGGGGCGGCGGTGGCGGATGGTGTGGTACCAAGTGGGGGGTCCTCTCTGAACAGCCAGCGAGAAAAGGGGAAGTGTGCGTACGCCGCTGGGGGCCCGCCTGCTTGAGTGTGGGCTTCCTCAGATTCTGGTGTTAGCGCTCTAGAGGTGTCGGTTAGCACACAGCGCCCTTATGTAATGCGGGGGAGTGGAATACACACGGCGAAAGAACGGATGTGACCTCCGGCTGGGGACTTGAACGACGTGGAGCCTTGGCCCTAGCGGTGCTCTTGTATTTGAACATGCCCCATTTGTCCAGCTGATGAACGTATTGTCTCTTCCTGGGAACTGTCAGCAACTATGGGCCATTCGAAATGAGACCCAACGGAAACACGCACGTAGCAACGAAATCATGCTCTTCTTGCATTTCTTTCATCAGCTCTTGGAGGTTTCCCCGGGCGTACTTGTCGCCAATGATGGCTCGGTATTTCGCCCATCTCTCCGGCGGGATCCTCACCGCAGCTGCGCTTTTCGATGTGTCTGGATTCGCCATGCTTCGGTAGATACAAAGCTGTCACTGAGGGATGAGAGAACGTTGGTTCCCTTTCAGAAGAAACAACGCTCGGGTCAACCAACAATGCTGACACGCAGCTTCCCAACAGCTTCCCCCAACGGGAATTCCATCCCTCCGAGCCCAGTCTTGGCAGCGCGCGTGATTGGCGGACGGAATGAAATTCCACAAAATTCCCGACCGTCCTACGTTTGTCATCTTGGAATTTTGGCGCAAGCGGACAGTTCCGCCCTGGTTGCCCAAGCAAAGGCAACGCGTCGGCCTTCCGTTGTCCGAGCTGTCAGCCTCAATGACGTGGGGGTGCAGATCCGGAGCGAGTCCAAAATAGCTGAGAGCAGAGCACACCGAGCTCCCGTCACGGCTGTGAGCCGTTACCCAAACTCTCGATCACGCGCCGAAGTTGCCTGCAGCCCTGTACTCTCTCAATTCATCTATTCTTTGGCCACATGGGGCAACTTGGTAGGAAAGCATTGGCTTGGTGCTTGTTGGGGATGAGCAAGCGCACCGCATCAACTTGATTCTGTCGATTGAAATCAACTTGGGAAACGCTTCCATCGCCATAAGACTCGATGGTTTGCGCAGCTACCCACTTCTCGGTTTCACCATTACTCAATGCCTGATCGCGGCATAGAGGGGCGTTCGGGGAAGATAGAAGGATCATCGAAGAACGGAAAGAGACAATGCGGAGGATACAAAGCTTAGAGCAGTGTCCTCGTTCCCCTGACAGCTCCCAGCCCTCCTTTGCCTCATCAGAACGTCCAAGACATCGAGCACGATGCGCTTTCACTACGCCCTATTCTTGCCACTCTCCCTCTTTGCCGAGTTGACAGTCAGCCTCCCGACAGATGGCAAGCATGAGAAGCCGTTGACGACGCGGGACACTCCTGGCAACGTACAACTGCACCTTCACGTTTCTATGTCTCCCCTCTCAAAGACGTCTAATATGGATAACAGGTGTACTTCTGCACTGAACCCAACTGGACCGGCACTTGCGAGGTGTTCAACTACCCGTTGAGCTTGGGCGACAATACAGTCTGCTCTCGGATGCCAGAACCATTTTACGAAAATATTGGATCCATTGGCCCGGACCGCGGCGCGATCTGTCGTGTCTTTTCGTATGAAGCTCCACACTGTTTCCAATGTATTTCTCGGAAAAATTTAGGTGTCGCTGACCGGATTTTGATTTCAGGGGAGAAGAGACAAATGTTTCCACAACGCCCTGCGCCATCCACGGTGACGTTACTTTTACCCAGTACCCTGGGGAAGCTGATCTTTACACCCTGGATAACCGTGGGCACAAGGCGCGGTGGATCTACTGCCAGATGTGCACAAACTGTCAGTGAGGGGCGATAACCCCTGTGTTCTTGAGAGGAAAATAATATCTCGGCTGAAAGCAATCAGGCATTGGACGGAAGCCCGGTCAAGGCCTACGGTGCACAGTAAATGGGCCCAGAAGCTAAAAGGAGAGAGAATCGAGGAGATTGCCTTGAATCAAAACAGAGTTCTTGCTCCTTCCCTCGACCTCCAAGTCGACTCGACGTTCCTTCCTCCCTGATGAACAACCCGCAACCCGCAATGTCCACACACAAACCATTTAGGTATCAGCCCATCACACAACTCATTGAAATATTTCTCTTTCAAAATCCGGCTTCGAATAACCTCGATGTTATCAGAGTTTTTGATGCAATTATTCTTGCTCAATCCTGTCCAATTACCTACATTCACAAATATATACACATCCCAATGTCTCCCACTCCATCTCCTGACCGTTGCGGTCCTCATGGAGCCCAAAAAGACCAACACCTTACTCCTGCTTCATCGCCGCAAGTCCCTGGCTCCCGGGAATAAACCCCCCGTCCACAACCAGATCCGTCCCCGTGACGAAGCTAGCATCGGGGCCCGCAAGGAAAGCCACAGCATTCGCAATCTCCTCCGCCGTACCGGCGCGTCTCAGCGGCGACCCCTCAATCATAGCCCTGATCGTCGCGCCCGACGGAGTCGTGAGCTCCGTCCGCACCATGGACGTCAGGATGACGCCCGGGCTGACGGTGTTGATGCGCGCCCCCTTGGCGCTCCACGCCCGCACCGCCGCCTGCACCCGCAGCAGGTTGGCCGCCTTGGAGATGGAGTACGCGGACGCCGCGCTGGACGCAGCAGTCTGCAGCTCGTCGTTGACGAGGAGCTCATCCAGCGGCGCGGTCGCCAGGTGCTCCGACAGCTCCTTGGACGGCGCGGCGCCGAACCGGGCGATGCTAGCGACGCACGTCAGGGTGGAGCCGGGCCCCACGACGTCCCGGAAGGCCTCGATCACGTTGGCGGTTCCGACCAGGTCGACCGCGAGGATGCGGTCCGGTGCGGCCATGGCGGGCGAGAGGCCAGCCGTGTGGACGACGGTCTCGACCCTGCCCGCGCCCGCGGCGGCTTGCGCGAAGGTTTGGACGGACCGGAAGTCGGAGACGTCCACCAACCGCGTTTCGACTTCATTTCCGGTATCCCGGAGGCTCTTTGCCGCGGCTTCGAGGTTCTTTTCCGATGCGTCGGCGAGGAAGATGGGACGGCCTCGGGCGAGTCTCCGTGCCGAGGCCAGGCCGATTCCTCCGCTTCCGATGACGGCAAGAACACTTCGCGGCGGGCTGGGCATGTTGGGTGATGTTGATTGAGGTGATTCAGAACGAACTTGAAATGAGATTGTCAGTGATGCGGGGAATTGTGAGGGGTCCGGCAATGGACGGCGCTGTTGTCCACTTTTTGTAGGAGTTCTTGCGCCAAGGGAGCCCTGGCATGATGTCCACTCACTCGGCGATCTGGGCCAACCCGCTCACCTGATGATTACGCGCCAAACCTGCTAATGATGGTGGGCATCTCTCGCTCTTTGTGCTCGTGTTTCATGACATATGATGATATGATCATCACCCATCGGTCAATTACTTGAAGAGACTGAAGCAGAAAGATATCAGGAATATTTAGAAGGAGGTGGGGGAGCCGCTGACCATTTTGACATGGGACGTTGTGGCGGCTCAAACGAAAGCTGGAAAATGGCGCGATGTATGAATGGGGATTTGTACTGCCAGCTGGCAGCAGCTGCGGCAACATCCTAAAATCGTCCAGCAACCTTTGTTCGTTTTTTGGCAAGAAGTTCAGGGCGTGATGGGATTGTGAAGATGAGGATGAGATAAGGGACATTCAGGAGCATGCTCCCTTGGCTTTCACACCGAGCAGTGAGCCTTCTCCCAGAACTCGCTGGTCTAGAACCAAAGCTGATCATCGAAACATCTCATCTCCACGCTCGCTCATTTCATCTACATTTCAACCTTCCAACCCTGCTCTATCCTCGAATTGCCTTGATATCTCCAAGCAGCCCTGCAGTACTACTCAATCCGCTGCTCCATAAACCGCCAAAATCTTCTTCCCAATCGACTCTCCACTCAAGTACGCACCAGCCACCGTTCCGCATTCCTCAAAAGGGGCCGCATGCTCCCCACAGAACCACAACCTCCTATCCGGACAACCCTTTCTAATCGCCAGCACATCCTTGTCAGCCTCCTCAATTCCCACCTGGAAGTTGCAGTAACTCCCGAATCCGCACAATTCATCCTTGAGCCATTCGGTTGCTAGTATCGCCTTCGGCTTGCAATCGGTATCGTCCGAGCTGTACCCCGGCAACCGGGAGTAGTAGGGGCGGAAGAACTCTTCCAAAAGACGATGTTTCTCCTCGTTTGATTTCCCATAGATCATGTTCACAACGTGCCTTGAGCAATCCCCATACAAGTAAAACAGGATTGTCGGATGATTGTTTGGCTCTCGAAAGGTCGACAAGTCCCAGATCTCCTGAGGCCAGCCTTCCGGGTTCTTATCGGTAGCATACGCGGGGGTGAGCCAGTTTGTGTAGCATGGAAATGTGTCGGCAGCCGGGTTTTCATTCCAGAAGACGCGAGGGAAGGTGATGAAGACTTTTTCGAGTTGGGAGAGAGAGATGTTGTTGATTGCTGCGGTGAGGCGGGGGGGAAGCGGAGGGGAGAAGATGTCTTGGTGGAGTTTGAGCCAGCCTAGGGGACTAGTCATGACGACTTCGTCAAAGGAGAGGGTCTCGCCGGTGGAGGTGGTGATTTTGACCTGGTGGGAGGGTGTCCTGGTTTCAGGGGTCGTGACACCTACGACGAGGGTATTGAGGTGAATGGTGGCACCTTCAAGTGCTGGTTTTGCAGCGCGTTGGAGGATGGATGAGAACGTCGATTCGACAAACATTTCGTCTTGGAGTTCCCTTTGGCATCAGCATCTTGAGTGTCAATTCAGGGGCTGTCGATGACTCGGGGTAGACTCACCTCCGCCGCAACACTCCTCCATCCAGGCAAATCGCAAACTCTGCTTCCACACGGGCTCACCAACATACGCCCCAAAAACTTCACTCATCTGTACCAACAACTTCCGTTCCCCTTGGTCAGGCACAACCTCTTCCGCCCGTCGCCGGATGAAATCCTGCAACGAATCCCCACTCGGAATCCCCTTCCCACCATCCTCATCGCGCGCCTTCTCACTGAACTTGAACGCCTCATCGATGATCTCCCAAAGCAAAGTCGACAGCCGCTCCGTCTGCTCAGCCGGCAGCGGATTCCCAGTCAAGTCAAAGATGAGCTGCTTGTTGTTCCAGTAGTGCAGCGGCGTTTCAGTGTCTTTCGCAAGTTTATATACGGGATGAGGCTCGTCAGAATCCGTCCAAGCGTGGATCCAGTTTGGGCCGATGTCTGCTGTGTAGCCCAGGGCATCGGACTGACATATCTGGAAGAGTGTTAGCATGTGTTGATGCGCTATTTCAGTGAAGAGGCATACCCTTCCGCCTATCCTATCGCGCGCTTCGAGAATAGTAACACGGAAGCCATGCGAGAGGAGGATATCGGCGCAGCGCAGCCCGGAGATTCCTGCACCGACAATGCAGATGTGTGCTTTCGGACTGTTTTCGGAGGACGACATCTCCGTGCGGGATTTGAGATGCGGGGATATGAAGTTTGTCAATCGTAGGCAGTGGACAAGAGAGCAAGATTCGGGGACTTGGTTTGTTTCTGAGAAATTGCAATGCAAAAGCTTCAAGTGAGGCCGGGAGTGGGGCGGTCAACGGGAATGAATGAAAGTTGGGTTGAGGGGAGAGAGCCCCTAAGCTGAGTGGTGGGCCCCGGTTTTGGCGCTGGTGTGCACAGAGCTCGGGTGAAGCCTCGATGCCCGACGGAAGCCACAGGGCGGAAGCAGGCCAATCTGCAGGAGGCCCCTTACTTGATTGGCCTATCGCTGTACCTGGCTTGGCAGAGCTGAACGTGCATCCCAGGTCCCGTCACGGGCTCCCGTACTTCTCAACTTCGAGCGTTGCAAAATGACACCTCCAAAACGCCACCAACCCACCAGAAGGGCAAAAAAAGATGTTCAACCCATGTGAGGGGAGGGAGTATGGGCAGGCCGGAATTCGAACCCGGGTCTTCGCTGAACGCTGGAAACACAACGCTGAATACGCTCAGGACGCTTGACCACTACGCTACCTGCCCAACGAGGCCTCAAGAGAAGTGATTTAAACACTCCTACCCCCAAAACGCCACCAACCCACCAAGCCCGCAAAAAAAAGGTGTTGTGCCTATGAGGGCGGGGAGATGGGCGAGAAACAACGCTGATTACGCTTAGGAACGCTCTACTTCGCTACCCGCCCTTTTTGGTGACTTACGTTGATGCGTTCGGAGAAGTGGTATAAGGGGTACACACAACCTGTTTGTGATCGAGAACACATCCACGTACTATGCCTTACGTCTCGCCTGTACTATGGCCCACTAACTCCTTAACCACTTCTAAAAAAAAAAAATATAAAACAAATACTGATTAACTACATACGAGTAGGCTTCTTCGAACAATCGCGTGTGCTTGTTTACAGGCAGTGGTGGTTGAAATGTGGCTATTTTTCGTTTGTTCTGACGATACCAGCGGCTGAGATCATTATACAGGAGTCTAAGATTTTCATAATCGGGACAAACAGTAACACCAACCCTGTAATCCCCGGGTGAACATGATTAATTATAGCTGATTATTAAATTCAGGTAAATGCAAAACCTTAGGCTCCAGATCCGAACTGCCTTAATCGCTGTCCTGATGGTTAGTTCGAGGGCACATGCACATAGTACAAGTGAGACGGAAGGCATAGTACGTGGATGTGTTCTCTTGTGATCAGTTGGACGCACAAAGGGAACAAAACGGAAATATCAAAACAGGGGGAACGCTTGAATCTCCAAATAGTTTCGTATTCCACATGAATTCCAAAAATTGGCGTCTCCATCGTCTTGCCCCAAAAGTACAAACTGCGTTGCCCAATGAAATTGTCTTGGTCTTGAAAAACGTTCAATGAAAGACATATCAAACACGCTCAACGAAGGGGGAGCGAATCAATGGAGCCCCGGTAGATCACGAGCGCAAGGCACACACCATAGAAACAGAGGCAAATGTTGGAATCTCTAAATCTTTGTATTGTATTGTCCGCTTCACAAGGCACCAAAACGTGGCTTCCTTCCCTGCTTCACCCATCTTTCATCACGACGTTTCTGAACGTATGGTTGGGGTTAACGTATGGTCGGGGTGAATGAATTGGCGTGAACGTATTGGTGTAAACGTATGGTCGGGCTGAACGTTTAGTGATGGATGAACGTATTGGGGGTGTCGGATACCATCGCGAAGACGGCCGAAACCCCCAATCCGGGCACGTGTGCCCGGTCTCAACTCCCAACAAGTATGTGATTCGATCCGTGTATCCTCGTGAGGCTGTCCCGCGAGGTGATCAGCTGCCCATCGCTCTGAGGCCACTAGCCCCCAGCTACAGCTTGCACGGCCGCGGATGCACTCTCCGCAAAACTTGTTGAGGATCCGCTAGCATTATTCCCAGCTTGACAGCCGTTGGGTCGGCCGTTGTCTCCTCGGTCCTCAATGTCATCAAGGCGTCCATTGTGGCGTCCATCGACGCTGTTGTCATCACCCTCCTCGGTCCCAGCCGGGCTAAAGATGCTGCGCTCGGCGTTCACAATACCCGCAACGACGGAGGCGCACGCGAGGAGATTGATTTCGTCAAGCCAGAGGTAGTCGCTCCCGCTACGCTCCGCCTTGTCGCTGTTGCCCGATGCGCGCAGTAGACGCACAATGATCCACAGCACGACAGCGAGCGATACGCCCCTGTTGAACTGCCGTGTCTTGTGCGGTGCCTGTCCGAGGAACCAAAATGAATAGCCCACGGCAAGCACCGCAACGAGGAGAGAGGAGATGACCCGAAGGCTCATGTCGGCAGGCCCAGCACTGCCCGAGGGGGGCGACATATCGAGATTCAGGGATACCATCCCGGTGCCGAAGGAGCCCATGGCTGAGGTGGCGAGCATTAACACTTTTGGCACGTGCCAGGGAACTCGCGTGAGAGGCGCTGTCAGAGCAAGCGAGACGGAGATCATGAAGAGAGGAGCGAAGAAGCGGAGGAGTCGTGAGAGGGCTGTAGAGCGTAAGTTTCGAAGGATGTGATGGTTGGGTCCTGGGCCAGAGGCACCGCTGGGGATATTCGGCGAGGGACTGGGGGAGTTCTGTGGTGGAAGCACCCCAAAGGAGGGTTCATCACCAACGAGAGCGTAGTCAGCGTGTTTATGATGAGGTTGACACAATGAACAGCGAAGGTATTGACAGCATGAACATGGCCGAGTTTCTCGAGTTTCGCTTGTCGATGGACTCGTCCTCGTCGGATTTCCCATGTTCTCCGTATGCTGCCCCTTTCGACGATCGTTCAGCGCCCTGCAGTTGCGAACGTTGTCATTTTCGATAGCCATCATGTAATGCCCAAGATCCCCCAAACATTTTATCCACGTATCCTTGAAGGCAGGAACTGTCTCGTACAGTGAGGGACTCGTCGAGTAGGCAAGATAAATGAGCGACAGCATGTGTTCGGGACTTGCTGCAGGGAGCCTGTGGCGGAGGAGCTCCAGGAAGGAGTGAATACCGTGTCGCCACATCGGAGCCGGCATCGCATATTTAGATGCCAAGCGCCGGAGGGCTAGAGATGCGTTGGGGTGCTGCGATGCCAGGAAAAATTCATGGTGTTCGTGAAGGAATGTGCGGTGGAGAGCGATAAGAGCTTGCCACTGCTCATTGTTGAGCTTCGTGTTGGCTGGATCGGCTCGACTGTTCTGGGCAGTGTCGACTTCGACACACTTGTTCTCCATCATGACCAAGCCGGCGTAGATGCCCTTGACTTCGGCAACAAGCTGTTCCTGTGAAATTGGTCTTGTTTCTGGCTGCTTGATCAGCTCGGTCGATTTGTCCTCAGGACCTTTGACGCTATATTGTTGGGCTCCGTCTGGAGGCTGGCGACGGGGATTGGTGCCGGATGATCCCCGGATCCGGTTAGTAACGGCCACGTTGGATTTGTCGTATGAGGCTGGCCGAGGAGGAGTAGCGTCTTCGCTCGGACTCCACAGCCTGCCTTTGCCATGGACTGGGATCGCGCCGCGGCCAAACTCGTCGCGGCGCTCATGAGAGGCTAACGTAGATGTGGCCTTGGAGCGCTTGGGAGGGGATGGGCTTCTCGATCCGCTACCTTCTCGCTTGAAGGTTGAAGGATTGCTTCGAAGGCTTTCAGGATCTTCCCGGGATTGAGATGTTGCATGCGACTGCGGCGATAGCCTATAACTGCAAGGATGAGCAAATGGCAGCAGCGTTGGAAGTGAGAGCAAAGGGGCAGGCCTTACTCTCTGGCGCTGTGTCCGACCAAGTCCGTAGAGCATCTTGGGCGTTGGGGAACGCGGTCCCCGATCCATAATGGGTTTAGCAACCTCTCGGGTTGGGGGTTCTCGTTGTTCATGTTGCCAGACCCGGTGCCCTGGGAGTACCACTGGATTTCGCTTTTTTGGCGGAGATATTTGTTCCATAATGGGGCGAGGTCTATCTTTAGCAACCTCTCGGGTTGGGGGTTCTCGTTGTTCATGTTGCCAGTTCCAGCTGTCTGCGGGGCATGTGCAGTTCAGCCAGCCTTGTCGTTTTGGGCGAGGTACACAAGCGTGCTTGGCCAATTTCGTGTGGATGGGGCACAAAACGAACGAGAGAGTGGTGTTAGCCAGGTAGAATGAGGTCCAGATGGGGACGAGCAGCAACAGCAGATGCTCTCGAAAAGGAGCCCGAGGGAAGGCAGAGGAAAGTATCAAGGGTTGAACCTGGGAGCGAGGGGGTAATGGAGGACAGGCAATGGTTGGCGGGAGGCGCGACTTAAAGGGATCCGCTGAGCATGGTGGACATTATTGCAGGGGGGGGAGCATGGGCACTGCCGCGGACAGCCTATCAACGGAACGGAGGTGGTGAAACGACGTCAGTGACCCAAGTTTTGGCCTGAGATCTGTCTCCTGGCGGACTTCGTCTGGATGCTTTTCGAGGGGGTCGATGAACAGCTTGTCAGAACCTCTTCAGCAACCAGAGCCTTACGGCTGGCATCCTCAGAGCCTGGCGCCAGCTGATTGGTCAAAACTCCGCATGAACTCACCGCCCTCGCGAGGCCTCCTCTCTCAACCCCTCATTTGCGGACAGTTGCCTTACGCAGAGGCCCGGATGGTTCGCCATGGACCACAGCGTCGTTGTCTTCCATCTCCAATTCTCTCCTCTCTTGCCACGCCACTACATCCATCGATGAGGAGAAGTTTGCTGTTGCAAAAGCGATACTATCTAAAGAACATCTGTATATTGACGCGTAAGGACAATCGCTGCGCTCTTTGCGGGACCAGAGCTGACAGTTCCAGCAGTCACATCAGCAATCCACACATTTGCCCTGCCATCGAAACCGCAACGATATGGGGACCTCCAGCCAGCGACGAACGGGGCCTGACAACGATACAATCGATAACTACAACACACTAAGTTTGAACGAGACCGAAAGATGGAGGATCAAAGCAGAGCAATGCCCGCAATACGAGGAAGACAATGAATGCCCGACCAGCCAGGCTTGGGCGGGTGAGCCTCAAGCACCAGAAGCCGCTTTGCCCTGCCCGGTCCTCCCATTCGCATGTGGCAGCAGGACGGCAATATCTAGGGCGTCGCTAGACAGGTCGAAGGCATCACGCTGTCAGACTGCAGCTGCACTAGGCTATCCAGACGAAGCGAAATGCCGCAGCGATTCCCGCCGCTCAATTCCCCAAGAAGAACGAAACAATAGACAGGAGAATCCGAACCGAGGTCGGCGAAAACACATGCATCCCACAAACAACCTCGTCGATGCGGCCCTGGTAGAGCCATCGGAATGGACATTATCACAGGAAAAGTTGCCGCAACCAACATCACTTTCTCGCGATAGGGAAGCCTCCGGCTGTGCTCTCTGCTCTGTGCATGACCACAGAAAACATATATCGGCTCTATCACGGCCATCGATTCCACACCTGCCCTCTCGCTTCCTCTTCCGTTCACTTGGCATGGACACCGTCATCAGAATCGCCGACCTGACCAGCCTCCTCTTTGGCTACGTCTTGACAATCACCACCGTCAACTCCCTCCACCGTCACAACCCCTGGCCTATAGACCTTCCTTTGATGAAGCAACTGCCCCGGAGTTTTACTCACCCTTCTCCGATGATGATATCGCTCCAGTTCATGAGTTGGTCTCTGATCGGGACCCTCCATGTCCTCCGAAGCCCTCGGTACTGGCCCGAGTGCGGTCTCGTCGCCAACATCATATCTATTGCGATTGGCGGGTGGTTTGGAATGAGGGCAATGCTCGATTCGCTCATGATCACTGCGTTTCTCAGCCTCTTGGTCGCGAAGGCTATCGAGTGGGCCCCAAAGCACCGGGCTACTGCATCCGGAAGAGAGATCCTGCCATTGTTCGAGAAAGACTGCAAACATTAGGATGATATGTCTCAGCATGCGTACGCAGCAATCTTGTGGGTCCCAGCTGACCAGTTTGTCGATTCGCGGACCCATGGGCCGCTTCCTACCCACGACAAAACGCGAATTCGAGCTCTTCTACCTCTTCCTTCCCACCGCGGAATCATCTACACCCTAGCTTGGCAGTGTCACGCGCAGTCTCGCTGTCAACCATCGGACATAGCGAATGGTGTGGAAACCGATATTTTGGTCGTCTGCCCCTTGGGAGAGACGGGACGGTTGCTGGGGGACAATTCACGAGAACGACACAGGATGCTGGAGCAGAAGGCTGTAGTTGGAAGCTTTCGTTGGAAGCTACAATATACACCATTTCCATCACCTCTCATGTGAAGTCACAATGACAAGTTGCAAGGCCAGATTCACACGCGCGCCGACGATGTTATCGTTTAGGGGACACCAAAACGTCTACCCAGCCGGACTTTCGGTAAGGTCTAGGCCCGTCTCTACTTGCCAACACAGCGTCTTCCTCCACATCGTTCCGTTTCCCCCTTGACCCATTTCCCTGTTTTATCAATCTCCAGGCCCATATCCAGCACAAGGATCCAGACCATACCGAACCACGACCCCTTCGAAAGAAACCCTATCCGTCCTCATCATACGCATCGCCGCCTCCGACTGCGCCTGCGCGCTCGCAAACCGATACTCAATACACCTCTGTCCCCCCCCTCTCCCACTTACCATCCACATATCCACCCCCCCCCCCCCACTTAAAAATAGTCCTCCACATCCCCTCCAAATACCTAACATTAACCTTCTCCACCGGCCCCGTAATCACCAACACCCTCGTCTTACACGGCACACCCGCAATCTTCCGCACCAGAACCCGATGCCGGATCACACGCGCCCGATACCCCCCAACAACAAACCCCCGCGGGTTCGCACCGTCGAAGAACCGCTGCGCCGCCTCCTTCTCGAAAAACACCAGCTTCGCGGCCGATGTGTACGGGTGCTTGTCATCGGGTGGGCATAGCGAGCTGGAGAAGACGCGGCCGGCGCCGCGCACGGAGGCGAGCAGCGCGGAGATGGTGCACGCGGGCGGGAGATCGGTGATCCAGAAGGAGCAGGAGGCGGCGGCGGGGATGTCGGTGGCGGAGATGTTCCGGTCGAGGGTGGGGTCGCCACGGTAGTTGGGATTGGGGGTGGCGGTGGGGGCGAGTTGGTCGGAAACTGTGGTGTCGGGAAGGGGGAGGCCCTGTCGTTGGGGCCATGCGGGTGGGGCGGAGAGGGGTGGGGGGTTGAGGGAGTGCGGGAACACGTTTTATCAACGAATAGAGATCCTTAAGCGACAAGAAGAACTCCTTCAGGGACGGGGAAGATGTGTTGAGAAGAAATGGGGAGTTGGTTTACTCTTTGAGTGATCAGAGATGAATAAATGCTTAAGTATACAACGCTTGAAGGTAGTTGACCGCTTTGGTTTCCGGTGGATTCTGTATTTTCTCAATTGAGCTTTTGATCCGATGTGTGTTGTTGAATGTGGGAAATGTGGAAGGATCGGGAGGAAGCTGGTTGGGTTTATAAGAAGATATTTTGGGTCCAGCATCGAGGGTTGTTTGAAGGTTTTTTCTATATACCTTATTTCACATCGTTTTGTTGCAGTCACTTGATGTTACCTAGATTTTGAAACCTTGACACCATAGATAGCGCCGACAGGAAGTGAATACTGTCCAATTTAGGGAGAACCTTTGATATATGCTTTCACAACCAACCGAGGCGGAGCCCTCAAACGGATTAAATGCCATGATTGCTCTCCCAGCTACATGTGCCTCCCTTCTAGCAATCATGAAGCCCAAAATACTTCTGCTTGTCCTCCGTTTGCACCTCTCCTTCTGACACCACCATATCATGGAAGCCTTCGACCCCGGCCACTGTGTTTGACCATCGATCATTCTATGCTGGATCTCAGAACCTTGCACTCCCGCCTCAAAAACTTATATCTAAAAACTCCTCGGCATCGCATGTTTCTGGCCGTGGTTTCATAGCCGGAAACTTCACGAGTGAACTTTGCCTTCCTACTCGCTCGAAGTAGTGCGCCACATCCCCACACCAAGGGAATCATCAGCAAATTATGGTAGCGGTGTCCTGACGGCGAGTTTTTTCAAGAGGCTGCGAGGACTGGCGGAGCCCGATCGACTGGAGTCGGTGGGCATTTGCCGAGCAAGGGGGGATTTGGGGTTCAGGGGTTTGTTGACTCGGGTGGGTCCCCACTTCGTTGATCATCCAGGACTCCGCGGTGTATCCCTTTCACTCCAGTCCCCGAGCAAACAGGCATCTGTAAGTTGACTCATTGCCTCGGCCATTCGATCATCAGGGACATCAACCGATAGGATAATACCAAATGAGTTCGTCAGGTACTGTCTAGCCAGATGCAAACGAACCATTTCTGGCGTCCAGAAACATCATACACCATACGTACTACATGCACATATATACCATGCCTAGAGAGCTGTGGTTCATCATGTTCCTCCCGCAACACCTCATTTCAACACCTTTAGAAAACGGAGTTTCGGGACAAGGCTCACTGCTCGGTGTGAAAACCAAACGTCTGTTTCCGCCGCGTGTCAGGCTCCCGACTGTGCCCCTCATCTGCCCGCGGGTGCGATGTCCTCGATCTGCAAGGGATCAGCCAAGGCGACCAATTGCACGCCCGACAACACGATGCCACTGGCTGCAGCATAGCCCCTCTCCTCAGTGTAAATTCCCTCCAACCCCAATTTTGTGAGCCCGATTCCCCTCATGCTGTGTATGCCTCTGCTACCACAGTTCATTTCAACGCCCACAACCACAACTCCATGGACCCCCTATCCATCATCGGCAGCGTCGCCGGCGTCGCCACTGCCGGCGTCTCCCTCGTCTCAGTCCTTTTCGAGGCCATCGACACGTACCGCAACGCCCCCAAAGAAATCAGCACCATCGCCCGGGGCATCCAGGAGCTCTCCTTCATCCTCGACCACCTCGTCGAGGTGCTCTCCGACGGTCGTGAAATCTACACCAAGCTTCTACGCAACTCAGTTCTCACAGCCGTCAACCAGATTGACGACGTGCACGAGGAGGTCTGGGATCTGATTGAGCGCGGCGAGTCAGGCTTTGGCAGGGTGAAATGGACGTTTCGAAAGAGTAAGATGCGCGATTTGGTGGTGCGCATTGAGGCGCAGAAGAGTACGATCCAACTTGTGTGCACGACGTTGCTGCTTGCGATGCAGCAGCGGCGGGTGGCTAAGAGCAAGGAGCGCGAAGTCGCGCTTTTTGCGAGGAGGCGGTTACGGAGGCAGGCTGTGAATCTGGTCAATGCGGCGCATCAGTCGCTGCTTGACTTGACGCAGGGTAGTCGGCACAATGACGATGACGAGGATGGACTACTCGCTGCTGGACCCCAGGTGAGCGAGCAGCGGCGAACAGGGTCAACAGGCAACGCCTCCTCTTCGTTTCCGGTAGCCAACCCAACGATCCGGGTTTCCGACAGTGACGCACGCGGGGACAACACCCAAACCGGACAGGAGCTTGATGTGAGGCGACAGAGAGATCCAGATACGGCGGCTTTGTTTCTGTACAACATGGTATTCTCCCGAACAGCGGAGAAAGACGCGCGCCAGACAAAGGCCGCTCCGGACGACACCAACGCTCTTGTCATCCACAACCCGCGCGGGAGAGATGTCGTTCTGGCCAGCCGGCCGTTTGCTTCCCACGTAGTCGACAACCTCCTTCACGACTGGACCTTCCTCAGCGACCAGGAGATTGAGGAAGCGGCCGAGGAATCCCCGCAAAATCCGTCTCCGCAGCGGCAGCAAAAGGAACCGCAGCGTCAGCCAGCCCCCGGAGAGTCCACGTCCTCTCAGACGAGTCACCCCTCTCGCAACCAGCAAGACGCCCGGCGCAAATCACCAGAAGACCCCCGCAAGGCAAGACCGCGAGGACGGTCCGACACTGGCCCGCGACCACAGGATGACTATGTGTCCGCCCGCAGGACTACTGTGGTAGATCTTTCGTCAGACAGCAGTGACGGTCCCAGGTCGGCAAAGCCCACACGCACGGCGGGGCTTACGTCCGGATCTGGAGGCAGGGAGCGACCCCGGTCGCAAGAGTTCCAGGGCGGTCGGACGAAGCGCAATGATCGCGGCGCTGCGGCGAGAGACACGGGGCGATCGCGGGACGAGAGTCGATCTCGGGAGCAGAGTGGGTCGAGCAAAATGCAACAAGCCGCCATGGCGAGCTTGATTGCGGGCGCGACAGAGGCTTTCCGTGTCAGCAAGGAGCCAGGTGGTTGGCGGGGGGAGAAGGCGAAGCGCATCTTGACTGCTGCTGCTGGTGCTGCAACATTCGATGCGGCGGAGAAAGAGGAAGACTAGGCGAGAAAATATCAAGCGCCCGAGTTGCAGTGGCGACGCAGTACGGGCAGTAGGTCGTGGTATTGAATCTGGACGTTCTTGAGTATGACAATACAACAAATTGATGGATACTTCAGTCCCTGAGCACCATCGGATGTGTGCAAAATGACGTAAAGAGATGGGTATCTAAGATATATCGCCAAATGTGAAAACATATTTGAAACCAAGATTGTCAAGATTTTCTAGTATTGTCCAACGCCAAAGTCCCCAAATGGGGTGAAAATCATAAAATACCGACATCCTAGACAAGATAAGACCAGAAAGCTTGTCAATGAATGACACTGAGATCAGGTCAGCGTCGAAACATATGATACAGACCGAAGGAAACTCACCTCCTTGGAACCTCCGTGTCCATCTCCCTGACCCTCAGATCTCTCAACTGCCTTTCTTCATCGAACATGATGACCAGTTGAGCGTGCCCTCTCTGGGTGGCTAGACTTGTCGGTGTATCGTCATCAACGTCGACATTGTCCAAGTCAGCACCGTGATCGAGAAGCAACCTTGCGATAGCTGCGTAGCCGCCATATCCGCACATGCTGAGAGCGGACCATCCCCATCGATCTCGGGCGTTGACGTCCATGCCCAGGCTGATGCACTCCGCTACCTTGTCAATGTCGCCATCGCTCGCCGCTTCGATGATGGCTGTTTCTTTTTTCACAAGCTTCTTGATCAAGCCAACCGGCCCGGTACGCCGGCGCACCTTGGGAAGCTCGGCCTTCATCGTGGTGGCTGTCATGCTGGTAGATGCGCGGTCGAGATTCAAACCTGCATCAGGTCCTAGGTCTCTCCCAGGCCACCACTCAGCACGTTGGCGGCGCAGCTCCTCCTCAAACGTATTGTTGGCCGCATTGAGTGCGGTTGACGATACTGAGACGCTCCCCCTTGACGACGGAGATGCAATGCTCCCATACCCTGAATCACTGGGTGCGAGTGAGCCTTTTCTCCCCGTCGTCGTCGCCTCCGTGCTGGACGCTTCGCAGGGTGCGAGCTCCTCAAGTTCCCCGGCCTCGAGTGCTTTCTTGACGCGTTCAAGAATGAAAGCGTGGTTCTCCTCGGCAGCGGGTAAACTGATGCCCACGTCCTCGAGCTCACGTCGCAGTTCGGTCCACATGTCGGTTCTTGATATTGTGTTCGCAGCGTCTTCTGTTGCGACGACCGAACCCTCGCGCAGACCGGCCTGCACCTCGGCGAGAAATTTGGTGAGTTTCTTTTCAACGCGTGCTTGGGAAGAACTGGAGAGTGGAATCTGTTAGCTCTAGGATAATAACTGATTTTTTGGCCAGAAACACGACGTACTTGACCATGGACGAGTTGAAGGCCGTCAACAATGTGACGCTGCTCACAAGACGACTCCTGATGTCAGAAAGGTCCCGCAGACCAAAGTGCATGCGGTCCCATGTACGCTGTGCCTGCGTCCCCAGGCTTTCGTATCGGGTGACGATAGTATCAAGTTCGTCGAGTACGGAGTGGCAGCCATCGCAGAGGATGGTCAACCTGTGCCTTCGTGAAACCTCGATGCTGTCCTGGTTCTCGATCAGGAATTCGTTCGTCTCGTTGAGGACCGCGTGCAGCGACATCAACTCAGTTGATAGCCGCGCGAAGTCCTCAGAGGAGTCTTTGCAGGCTTTGTAAAGCCGCCATGCGCTGCGCGCAACGAGGACGAGGTCGCCAGCCCCTATGCCGAGGCTCATATTGGTGTTTGCGATGACCAAATGTGCGGAGAAGTTTAGATGGAAGGACAGGAGTATTGTCCCAACTGAACATCAGCTGGTGCGGGGTTCCCAGGTCGTTCCTGCCTGTTGTCGTCGAAGCCCCCCTTGGCTCAGTTCAGTTGTCTCAGAGAGTGGGCGGGCGGGGGAACCCGATGATCCAAGAGATGCAAAATCTTCTTGTCGTCTTCAATATTCCAGAATACTCCTCCTCAACAATTACCCCCCAAGCTTTACAACAGCGCGACGTCCCGCATTTTAAGGTCCGGAACGCGGGCGCGTTGCAACGGTCAGGGGTTGGGATAATGCCCTGGGGGCGCAGCTCCTTCCATTGCCGCTGCGCCATGAGGAACGACCGCGGGAACGGGGAGAATAGCGGGCGATTATTGGCCCGAAGCTTCCCCTGCTGATAACCCCCCTCGACAGATGGAACCAAACCAATTTCAGCGCCTTGTAGCCTGGGCGCCGTGTCACCCACCTTGCAGACGATTGAGCGCGACGGGATGAGTTTCCGAGACAGAATGAACATGAGCCCCCCCTTGTAGCTCTCAGTAGTCGACGGTGGTAGAGCCTGGGCAGTTGACCTGGAAGCCTGGCGAACAGATGCTCCCGTGGCCCATTGTTGACACAGGGAACCCGGAAGACAAGGCATAACTTCAGCATCCTATGGTAATCAACCTCTTGACACAGCAGGGACCGATTTTGACTTCTGACAAAGCCTCTTCCCAGTCATTGAAACACTTATAACAGGCCTTTCAACAGCTCGCCAAGGCCTTTCAGGTGTCTTCACAGGCATAGGGGCACGTCCCGCAGTCACCGAAACTACCCTTGGATGTTGTACAGAGGCAACACTGAGGGATTGGTGGCCTTCGTTCAGATGCCAGTGGGAATTGATAGAGGGCGCCGGAAGTCTGGCGGATTGGCACCCGGGGGAGTACCGGGTGGTGTCACCTCAGTCGTCAGCGCCCTCGAATTGGCCGTCAGGCAGCTTTGCAGGGCCCCAAAAACCTCGAGGCACAGGGTACGCTGCCGCAATCATGCAGTGCTGCAACATGAACCCAGCAATCTTTGCGCATTCCAGCCAAACAGCATTGGGTTCAAACCAACTTGCCCAGATGCGCAAAATGCGGCCATGTCTATGCGGGTTGAATCATCGATTCGGGGCTCGACGCCAGCTGCGGGGAAGAAACAAATCAAATGCCTGTTCTGCAGAAGGCCTCACCACATATCTGCAAAGGAAAACCTATCGATTGACCAGCCATCTTTTCCAGCAGACTGAGTGGCCGAAAGTGCATATCGTTCTGGGGAATAAATGGGCAGCATTCCTCCAGAGAGAGTGTAGCAGTCTGATTCCCGAGCGTCTTCCGGTTGCTTTCAACTTTTGTGCAGAGCTTGACAAGACTCAACGCCAGCGTCCCCCCTTTGATCATAAAACCCACCATGTCGTCCTGGATCATCGCCCTGTACCCTTTGGTGCGCTCAAACCCTAAATTCGCCCAAAACCAGTACTAACTTGCTCTAACCAGATCATCATCGCCCTCGCCGGCGTCGCAATGTTCGTCCCTCCCTTTCCCCCCGTCCCACAGCCAAAACCTAACCTCCCCAACAGCTACGAACACACCAAAACAACCACCCTCTCCCTCCCCGTCTCCCCAATCCTCACAATCCTAACAATCGCTCTCCCCCTCCTCGCCGCCATCCACGCCATCTACCAACCCTCCCTCCTCCGCGCCGCCTCCGCCAAAACCGCTTCCACCCTGCAAAACCTCCTCCCCACCCTCCTCCAAGCCATCCAACTCATCCTCACCACCGTCCTCGCCACCCTCCTCACCTCCGACGCCGTCCCGTCCCCGCTTCGAGAGTGCCTGCTTGAGACAAGATGGAAACAATTCTGGACTTCGCACGACGCGGAGTCCATCCGGAGGATCCAAGATGCGTTGAACTGCTGTGGGTTTCGCACCGTGAAGCACATGGCGTGGCCGTTTCCGAGTGGACCTCCGGGTGGAGGCGGGTCGGAGGAGAGCTGCGCGGTGAGATTTGGGAGGACGGTGGCATGTAGGGAGCCATGGCAGAGCGCGATGCAGGGCGCGGGTGGGTGGGATGCGGCGGTGGTGGTTGCGGTGGGGTTGTTGCAGGTTTTGAGCTGGGTGATGGGGAGGAGGTTTGCGGAGGTGAGATGGGGGGAGAGTTTCTGGGGGATGCTGGTGGGGAGGTTGTTTGGGTTTGGAAGAGGAGAGGGGGGTGGGCGTGGAAGAGGAGATGGGGTGAGGCCGTTGTTGACGGCGCGGGCGGGGGATGCTGAGGGGGATGAGGAGGGGGATGGATATCGATATGGTGGGATGGGGTCTTCTCGGGAACATGTGGTTTAGTTTTGGGAAAGGAGGTCAATGGGGACACCGCAGAGGCGACTGGAACTGCCATTGGTTTGGTCATCGGCGAGTTGAGACGCTACGAAGGACCCAGTGAGATAGAACAACTTGTGGTACCTCAGTGTGATGAAAGGGTTGTTGCAGTAAGAGTTGCTAGCGATACGCGTCCCTTGAATGTTTGAAGCTGTGATTTGATAGATGGAATGTTCAATTTGCTACATCTTTACAGTCAACCCCGCCGGGCCCTTGACAAACCTACTTATTCAAATACCCAAATACCTATCACTAAGGCACCACTAGATAAAAAACACCAAGCTTACTAAGCTTAGGCTTGTTTCTAGAAGCATAAATCGGTTTTTTACATCAGACATATTAGCTATCTCCCTCTTATTCCAAATTTCATTCCTTCCTTCTGAGGACAAACTGCAGACACTATCAACCACCTAGATGCTAACAGTTAATGTAAAGATTAGCCTTACCCATTCCTGGCCATCGTTAACTAAATTTACCTTGCTGGAGACATCTGCATCTGTGTGTATCTTGTGGATGCTGCGCAGAAAGCTAGACGTCTGACTGCAACTGAACCACAATCGGAGTCAATCGACCAGTCACACCTGAGGAAGGAGTAAGAGACAAGCCCCCTGGTGCCCCCCCGAGTATCTTGACCAACTCCGGTCCTGCCATGAGACGGCCTTTTACTCCTTTTCCCTGTACGACGCGGTGGATGATCCGCAGACCTCGCACAGGATCCACGCCTGCACGTCCTACGGCTCTGATTGGGCCAGCTTCCCAGACAACTTGTTGCAAAAGAAAACGACACCACATCCCCCACTACAAAGCCGACCTGTTTCGCGAGTTCCATATCCTACCACGTAGAGGCTGGCAAATCCTACACGATGGCGATTCTTCTGACCGACGGCATCCAACGATTGAGACAAGGGGAAGGAAGCCCATTATATCACTCGATGATATACTGAGAATGGAAAGAATTATCTGGCAGTATGGGTTTTCTGCCCGTTAATTGAGCTGGAAAGCGCTAGCCAACGAGGCAAACATCCACGCCAGCGATCGAACTATTCAGAAGGCAATGGGGACCTTGGGTTATAGGAAATGTATTACATGTGAAAAGGGCTGGGTTTCCCCTACTAATGCTGCTCGAAGAGTAAAAGCCGCTCACCTTGCGCTTATGTACCGTCCGAATCCTGAGGATTGGCATGATATTCGATGGACTGATGAATGCCATTTCTGTATCCTTCGAAGCGGCAAGATCCGGATCATCCGGAAACCAGGCGAAAGATTCTGCCCTGATTGCGTCTATCACCCTCCAGAGGACGAAAACGACCCTCCTGTCGAAAGATACCACGTTTGGGCTGCTGTTGGCTGGAATTTTAAGTCAGAATTACATTTCTATCAAGTACCAACAAACACAAACGGAAAAATGAACCTTCAGATCTATCGTGACGAGATCTTAGAAGGAATGATCAAGCCTTGGCTTGACGCAGGCGAGCAGTTCGTTTTGGAAGAAGATGGCGATTCTGGACACGGAACTGGGCAGAAAACGGATAATATTGTGAAGGTTTGTTACTGTGAAGCCTGATTGAGCCCAGCTAACTGTCTGCAGGCCTGGAAAGAAGAGCATCATTTGAAGCATTTCTTCAACACGCCTGGCTCGCCAGACCTCTCGCCTATTGAGAATTGCTGGCGCGCAGTTAAGCAGTTTATTCGCGCAAATAGAAGCCTTTCGGGCCCTGGATTAAAAGACCTTATTCTGGCTGGTTGGAAGCGAATAGAACAGTCAAAAATTAATCGGCTGGTGGATTCCATGGTAGTGCGAATGAAGGATGTGTTAGCAGCTGAGGGCCAGATGACCGGCTGGTAACGTGATGGTACAAAACGGTACTTGTTGGCCAATAGAAAATAACTAGTGTGGTGAAGTAGTTCCTGATACGCAGTGTCGTTTTCTTTTGCAACAAGTTGCCAGACAAACCTCAGGAGCGATTCCGACAGTCTTTCCCCCAAGTAAGCACTCCCTACACTTTGTTGCAGCACTTAGCTTAAATAAATGGTATACCGTTATTTGACCCGCTGATTCCGAATCTTCAGTCAGATTTTTTTTTTATCTCTTAATAGGTGCGGTTTTTTTTCTGGCTGGTCTGGGGGCTGTCATTCTTCAACGTTGAAGAAAAAAGCTGCAATTGCCGTTGCCGCTGGGCTGCCGTTGCCGCTAGGCCTGTCGTGTCGCGAGGTGGGGGCTTATTATGCAAGCTCCCGCGATTGCTTCGTGTTGGAACATGGATGGTTTGCCATGTACACGGCACTATGGCATCGTCCCCCCTGTCTGACGGTGATACGTGGCAACCTTCTGTGTGTGATGCGGTGCATTCCTATCCGGCAGACTCTATGTGCATTGTCACGGCCAGTGTTCTTCGGTGACTCTCAGGTCATAGGTTTTCGGGACTAGCTAGAAGATCCCAGGTAATTCTTGAGGAGTTGAGTGAGATATAGCTGTCACGCAACGGTGTGTTGGCATCGACGGGGGACTGTCAGTCAGCTTGAAAGCATACCCCAGTGAGGTGCAGTAAGGTGTTGTGAGGCCAGACTCAGGTGGACATAGGATTGTGCAGGACGTCGAAATCCACGACACCTTCACAGCGCTAAGCATTCGTCATGGAGTGAAGTTGGGATAAAGGACCGTTGTGTCCTTGCTGCTGCTTGTGTGCGGGTGACATCCCCAGCCGCTGAGTGGATGAGATCATCAGCCCTTCTTCAGACAAACACCCAGGACGTGCTGGGAAGAAATGACTCCATGGGATCCCCCCTCGCTGTAAAACCAATAATGTACATGTTGTGATACACCAGACTCCAGGCACTGAAGCCCTGCCTAGACTCGACGGACAATGCCTCTTCCGTCAGTCAGGCAGCCTGCAAAAAGCGCTGTCCTCCAATGCCCATCAAGCGCGCCTGCATCGCCACGAAAATGCTCGCTCTCAACAGCGCAATTACTCTCCATAGTCGCCCACCGGCATCCTCAGGTCGATCCCGATCTCCTCGCGGAGCAGCTCGGCCATCGTGGTGCCGTCTCGAAGGTACAACCACTCGCCGCAAGCTGTGTCCTGCTTCTCGTGTTGGCCATCGCCCAGGATGACATAGTCGTAGCGCTTGGGTCCCGACTTGGGAGACGAAAGCCAAATCTGCTTGTTCGGGGGCTGCTTGTTGATCACGTAGGTACCGGTTCCCGGCCCGAAGCGGATGTTCATAACACCGGCCTGTTCGGGGTTAGTCATCAGGTTGCAGTTGGTACCACGCTGGGCTGGGGTTACGCACACTGTACTCGACGTCCATGTCGGCACTCTCCTCCTCGAGCCGCTCCAGGTGGTCGAGGAGGCGCTCCATGTAGGCGTCCGCGGCGGCGTGGTACTCGGCGTCCGTTATGACGGCCGGGGTACGTACGACCTCGGGGGCGGCCTGGGGCTCGGCACCCTCGCCATCCGGTGTGATGTGCTTCTTGCGGTCTGAACTCGACGAGACGAATCTCTTAGAAGTGAGGATGCCCTGAACCGGGGCAGAGACTGGATTGAAGGAAATATTCGGCTTGGAGTGGCCGAAAGTGCGGATGGAAGTACCGGTCGGGACTCGAAGGCTTCGGCGGGCCAGCCGGGCGAGCTTGGTCAAGCTTGGGCGAGCCATGTTCAAGTGTGAGGGTGGGTTGTGAGATGAGGCAGAAAGCTTGCTTTGTTTGATGACTCAATTGACCTCCGAGTAGTCGTGATCTCAATCAAATGCAGAGAATCGATACCGAAAGCTGCAGGCGCAAAGTTGCAAACGCATCGAAACAGTTTGGACGACGTTGATGAACGGGCATCGAATGTTTTGAAGCTCCCTGCAATTGGGAGCTCAAAAAACCACCCCACTTGAGCTTTTGATCGCGCAAGCAGCTGCCGCACCTGCCAGGAAGGTGCGCAGTTAGCGAGGTACGCGTCTATAGGCCAAACATAGCGCGTGTTATCGGTAGCTCCTTATCGGTGGTAGCTGTGCGTCATGCGCCCCGCCATTCCTCCCGCCGCGAGAGCAGAGCACCGACCCAACAACCCTGAACCCCAAGAGCATCGACCAAAAAGGTCCCCTTTTGCGCCCCTCTGTCGCAAGCACACCGCAATATGAACACGCGAGACACACAACCGGCGAGATGATCAACGCATTCCTGGTCTTCAACGGCCAAGGTCAGCCACGGCTGACCAAGTTCTACACGCAACTGGTTCGCGCCCCGCCCCCTTTCCGCCCTCAAACTGCACGGCCTTCCTAACAGCAGCTTGCGACAGGACACAAGCATACAACAGCGGCTCATCTCCGAAATCTACACCCTTGTCTCCAACCGCCCAGCCGGATCGTGCAATTTCTTGCCTCTCCCACCACTGCTCGCCGCCTCGGGAACCTCCCAGTCCGCCTCCCAGCCTCACAACGATGTCCCCTCGCTCGTAACCTACCGCTGCTACGCAACGCTCTCCTTCATCGTCATCTCGACATCAACTGAGTCGCCCCTGGCTTTGATCGATTTGATCCAGGTTTACGTCGAGGCGCTGGACCGGCTGTTCGAAAACGTGTGCGAGCTGGACCTCATCTTCAACTTCGAGACATTACATGCCACTCTGGGCGAGATGATTGTGGGCGGCGTGGTCATCGACACGAATACAGATCGTATCGTACAGGGAGTCAGGGCGCAAGGCACCGTCGCCAAGCGACCCGTCAATGAGGGACGGGGCGCCGGCTTGGGGTCGGGCTTGGGGATGGGAGGAAACTTTGTGTGGCACGGGCGATGACCTTGGGATGGCAGTATCGGACGAAATGCTAGCTGCGGCTTCCACTTGGCATATATCAGGAGGACTGCACGTTCGGTCGGCGGATATGCCAACTCATCATTTGCGAGGGATATCCAAATCCCGTGCGCGTCTATAGATGCACGAACGCCTATGCCTTATCACAATCAAGACGCCATGCCAATGCCGGGTATTCTAACGCCATGACTCCGTGTGTCGAGTCATTTATTGTACAGGAGGGGGGAGATGGAACAATGATAGAGGAGGATGACGGGGTATTATTTCCAGGTATCCGATCTGCTAGGCGCCTTCTCGATTTGTTGCGACGGCTTGGGTTTGGGTGTGTATTCCATGCCCAAGGATTCCCAAAACCACTTTCGGACCTGCATGACAAGACGTTAGATGGATACGTTTAGAACGAGGTCAGGGGAACCGCATACGTCATCAAAAGGCTGTTTCTCGTCCTTCCAGTCCATGAAGAGGACGCTGTACACAACGACAACTGGTGATCCGTCAATATGCGCGCATCTTCGAGAGCGTAGGTGTTCCTACAGCTAATTGTGAACAGCTGAGCCAGTTGGATCATCTTGTTCCATCGCGGCCGCTGCGCAATATGGTGTATCCTCCTCTTGTACCGCTTCTCGAACCTGAGCTGTTCCTGTGGCGACAGCTTCGAGAAGTCTGGTGGCCATTGCTTCTTGAGTTTCGAGGGAGTCAATGAGGCTTCGAGATGAGGCTTCGCAGCCTGCGCCATCCGGCGCGCAATTGTCGGGAGCATGGCTGGTCGGGGGCGTTGTCGGTCGAGGAGTTGAGTCGAAAAAGACGGCACGCCACGATGACCCGCGCCAAGTCAAGCCGTTGCATGGAGCAGGGGTATGCTACCTGCCAGTGCGCGATGGTGTGTTCACTGTGTGGCCATCAGGGTGCTAACTAACACAACCACAGCCCTTAGACTTGTTTTGCTGCTACATAATAATTACTGGATTCATAAATGCTGCTGCTCTTATACTCTATCCATGAGCCACGAACTCCATGAAACTCAGATGATTCGGCGATATAAGCGCGGCCTCCCTGGCCCGGCAAGGACCGTTTCGCTGCACTGTGAGGGTGGCTAGTGGCCAGTTCCTGGTGGCTCAGGCCCAAGGGGCACACGCCACACCGCTAACAGGGATGTTAATTTCTGTGGGGAAATGACCCACTCTGCGAAGAGTCAACCCCGCGTACCCCTCCAAGCCGTCCCAAACGTCCAAAAATTCGACTCTGACTCAAAACATTTGGCTGCGGATTTTGGCTGTTATCCGGAAGCCCTGCCAGCCGAGGAGTCAATTCCTGGTTCTCCACGAGCAACGAGCGTAAATATACCGCGAAACGACGAATTCGAGCGCCAAGAACTGAGCGACGGACAGCATGGCCGACACGTCGGTGCCCAAGGCGATGGAGGGGCTTGCTATTTCCAAGACCAAGGAGTTGAAGGGCACGGAAAAACGAGATACCCTTGTTGAGATTGAAAAGGTGGGCATGGGAAATTCGGGGGAATATACAAGCAGCTGCTGACTTTGGGCGGCGCAGAAATACCAGCTGAGATGGGAGGAGGACAAGGTCTTCGAGGTCGACGCTCCCTCGACCGAGGAGTTCCCCTTGGGATCGATCAGCGCCGATGAGCTGCGCGAGAAGTACGTCGATACTGCCCGATAGTTTGAGCCCTAGAGTCAGATGGGACGAGAATCGGAAGGGTGATGGGACAGCGCACTCCCTCTGCCCAGAACGGACCGCTCTTCTAGCTCATACGGCTACATGATTTGGGCGGCGCATACTGACATTCACGGCTTACAGGTTCCCCAAATTCTTCGGTACGATCGCATACCCATACATGAACGGTCGTCTGCATGCCGGCCATGCTTTCAGCTTCAGCAAGATTGAGTTCCATACCGGTTTCGCGAGGATGCAGGGGAAGCGGTGCCTGTTCCCGTTGGGATACCACTGCACCGGACTACCAATCAAGGCCTCCGCCGACAAACTCGTCAAGGAGGTTGCCATGTTCGGCCGGGACTTCGAGAAGTACAAGGAAGAAGACGAAGAGGAGGCCGCGCCCGTCGCAGCCAAGGGACCGAAAGAGGACTTGACAAAGTTCAACGCAAAGAAGGGCAAGGCCGCGGCAAAGACAGTCAAGGCCAAATACCAATGGCAGATCCTCCACTCCGTCGGTATTCCCATGGAGGAGATCCATCTGTTCGCCGACCCTCAGTACTGGCTTCAGTTTTTCCCACCGGAGTGCAAGAAGGACTTGACCAACTTCGGTGCGCGAATCGACTGGAGACGCCAGTTCGTGACCACTGACGCCAACCCCTACTACGACGCCTTCGTCAGGTGGCAGATGAACCGCCTGAAGGAGCTGAACAAGATCAAGTTCGGCAAGCGTTATACCATTTACTCCATCAAGGATGGCCAGCCTTGCATGGACCACGATCGCAGCGAGGGTGAGGGTGTCCTCCCCCAAGAATACACCGCTCTGAAGTTGAAGGTCCTTGAGTGGGCGCCCAAGGCCGCGGAGGCTCTCAAGGGCAAGATTCCGGAAGACGCCTCTGTATTTTTGGTTCCGGCTACTCTGAGGCCCGAGACTATGTACGGCCAAGTCTGCTGTTTCGTCGGCCCGGCGTTGACCTACGGCATCTTCAAGGCGTCCGAGAAAGAGTATTTCGTGATGACGGAGCGTGGCGCGCGGAACATGGCGCACCAGGGCATCTTTGAGAAGGAGGGCGTCATTGAGAAGGCGGCCGATGTTCAGGGTTCCGATCTGATTGGCACCCTGGTCAACGCGCCCCTGAGCTTCCACCCTCAAGTACGTGTCCTGCCCATGGACACTGTTTTGGCGACTAAGGGAACTGGTGTTGTCACCTCTGTTCCTTCTGATTCTCCTGGTAAGAGTGGTTCTGATATCGGTTTTGGGCATGATCTAACGAGACGCAGATGACTTCGCCATGGTTACAGAACTCGCCAAGAAGGCCGACTTCTACGGCATCAAGAAGGAGTGGGCTGAGCTTGAGATTTTCCCCATCATCCAGACCCCCACATCCGATCTGTTGGCGCCTCACTTGGTCAAGAAGCTCAAGATTTCCTCCCCCAAGGATACTAAGCAGCTTTTGGAGGCCAAGGAGCTTGCGTACAAGGAGGGATTCTACCAGGGTGTGTTGAAGGTTGGCGACTTCAAGGGCGAGAAGGTCGAGATTGCCAAGCCAAAGGTCAGAGAGCAGCTGATTAAGGCGGGAGAGGCTTTCGCCTACTCTGAGCCCGAGAACAAGGTTGTGTCGAGATCCGGTGACGAGTGGTAAGTCATAACCGTATTTCCGCCCCGATAACGCCTAGTCCATTGCTAACAGCATGCCCCCAGCACTGTCGCTCTCATGGATCAGTGGTACCTTGACTACGGTGAGGATTCCTGGAGAGCTATTGCGTACGACTACGTCGAGAACAAGGACGGCAAGGGCCTCAACACCTGGTCCCCCGATACCCAGCACGCCTTCAAGGGTGTTGTTGACTGGCTGAGGCAATGGGCTTGCGCAAGAACCTACGGTCTCGGATCGAAGCTGCCCTGGGATCATCACTTCCTTGTGGAGAGTTTGAGCGACTCAACTATCTACATGGCTTACTACACCATTGCTCACTGGCTGCACAGCGATCTGTTCGGCCGTGAGAAGGGTAAGGGCAACGTCGGTGCTGAGCAGATGATCGACGAAGTCTGGGACTACGTCTTCTGCCGCACTCAGCTGACTGACGACATCGTCAACAAGTCTGGAATTCCCAGGGAAACCCTCGAGGGCATGCGGAGAGAGTTCGAGTACTTCTACCCGCTTGACCTGCGTGTCAGCGGTAAGGACTTGATTCCCAACCATCTCACATTCTTCCTGTACAACCACATCGCCCTCTTCCCTCGCGAGTACTGGCCCAAGTCCGTTCGCGCCAACGGCCATCTGCAGCTGAACGGAGAGAAGATGAGCAAGTCGACAGGAAACTTCATGACACTCGATGATGTTGTGAAGAAGTACGGCGCCGATGCTGCGAGAGTTGCTCTCGCAGATGCCGGTGACGGAATTACGGACTCCAACTTCGTCGAGGATGTTGCTGACAACACGATCCTGCGCTTCTACACCAACAAGGAATGGATCGAAGAGACTATCAAGGATGAGGGCCTCCGTACTGGCGAGCTCAACTCCTTCCAGGATGCTCTGTTCGACAACGAGATGAACGCGCTCGTAAACGAGGCGAAGAAGCAGTACGAGGAGACCTCGTACAAGCTTGCCCTCAAGGCCGCTCACTACGACTTCTTGAACGCCAGAGACTCGTACAGAGAGGCATGCACTGCCGCAGGCATCCCGCTCCACAAGGACTTGGTGCTCAAGTACATTAGACTCCAGGCGCTGATCCTCACCCCGATTGCTCCCCATTGGGCCGAGTACATCTGGCAAGAAGTCCTCAAGGAGCCGACCTCAATCCAGTTTGCGAAGTTCCCCGAGGTCCCAGCAGCCAACCTCTCTTTGTCCGCTGCGCGCGACTACGTCAAGACGACCGCGTCCAGCATCAACTCGGCAGAAGGAGCGCAGCTCAAGAAGATGGCCAAGGGAAAGCAGAGCGACTTCGATCCCAAGAAGCCGAAGAAGTTGACTATCTTCATCACCGACTCATTCCCATCCTGGCAAGCCAAGTACTTGGACTTGCTCAAGGAGGTCTGGGATCCCGCCACAAACACTCAGAAGATCGACGACAAGACTCTGAACGGCCAGATCGGTAAGATGGGCGAGATGAAGAAGGCAATGCCGTTCGTACAGGCATTGAAGAAGCGCCTGAGAGATGGCGAGGCCGCCGATGTTGTGCTGAATCGCAAGCTGGCGTTCGACGAGAAGACGATTCTGCTGGTAAGTTCTAGGCATTTACCACTCCAGCACAACCGTTGACTAACCAATTTTCAAGGCAATGATCCCAGGTCTGAAGAGGACAGCTGGCTTGGAGTCCATCCAAGTTGTCTCTGTAACGGAGGGCAGCAAGAAGGGCAACGACCTTACCAGCAATGGGGAGGAGGTTGATGTGACCCACCCCAACGCGGAGGGCGCGTTGCCCGGACAGCCCAGTTTCGTCTTTACAAATGTTTAGAAGAAAAAAAAGCGGTTGATTTGTTTATGTATTTGGAACCAATGGGATGGGAATGCGAGGGCAAGATAGATCTGAAGGCGCACGTAGCGATGAGAGTACAGCGCGCTTTCATAGACTAGCAAGCCGATGTGAGTCTTTGTGCCATCTATCAAGCCATTGGTCCTCTGTCATAGTGAGGTGCATCTAAACGTCCATGGTCACTACTTCAACTCTAATACCGCCAACGCGCGACCCAGGGGCGCTCCCTGGAACTCCTCCAATTCTCCAACTTCCCCTGGATATCTCTACCGCCCAGCATGGATTTGGTGAAGTACCTTTTTTCATCATCATTACATCACACACCCACTCCTTCACTCAATGTATTTGCCCCTATCAACCCCAAGGATCGCTATAACCTCAGTGCCACATCTCCTTTTCCACAAAAGTCCAAGAGCCCGGGGTGTATCAACAAAGAAATAAAACAGGAGTGGGAAGATAAGCACAATGCATTTCAGCACCGCCATTCTAGCCCTCAGCCTTGCCGGAGGGACTACAGCCCAAACATTTAGCAACTTCACCGTTACGACTGCGACATCTGCTGGGGTGTTCTCTACCTTGTCCGGGGAGCCGGTGACGTTGAGTGAGTAGCTGCTGGGCGACAGGGAGGCGGCACAGAGGTGTTGACAAGGCCGGAACAGCGAACTCTGTTACGATAGCTGCGACTGCGACTTCTACTAAGGGTACGGCGACTTCGACGGCTTTGCTTGGGTCTGGTAGTAGTAGAGAGGTCGTTGCGGCTCCTGTCGTGGGGTTGGTGGTGGTTTGTTGGTTGGGCATGGTGGGGATGTGAGGTGGTAAGGCATCGTAATGTTGAGGATGTAATATGGTAAAGGAGATTGAGTTTGGGAAAGAGCCCGAAAGATGTACGCTTGAGCGCAATGTACATTTTGTCTACCGTAAATGCAGCCTTCCTTCCACCGCTCGGTTGCGAACAGCCCTCTGTTTCGAGGCATCGCCAACCCCTGTGTTGATATCTTGTATCTCCCTTTCGCTTCCATCCTCGAGCCGCGGCTTGCATCTTGCGCTAGAACCTTCGTGGTGTATGGAGACTTGGTGTCGCGTCTGTCTCTAGGCATGGCAGGCTGCCGTGGTCGCTGGCCCAGCCAGCGCACCAAGTGACCCCGCGAGTACGCCGCTCTCCATGCCATGTATGTGAGCCCCGGGGAGCAGCACCGGCACGTCCAGCTCGTCGCACGATCGCCTGGCCCCATGTCGTTCTCGGTGGATCGCGAAGCTCGACTCGACTCGACCGTCCCGCCCCAACGCCGACGCCAAACGCCAACGATCCCATATCCCCGTCTCCCCCTCCCGATATGATCGCTTAAGCAGCAACAACAACCTGCTTCGCCTCCTCCTGCGGCGGCACCACCACCGGCGCCTCCTTCGGCTTGGGCAGATTATCCTGCGCACGACAACCCGTCAGTGATTCTCCCACTCTCAACCCTCCTAATTATCCCCCTTTCGGCGAAAACTCACCACCTCAAAAATAACCCGTATCATCAAACTACAGCTCGGACAAACCGCAATGTCCGCCTCGTCCATCAAATCCACCAGCGCGATCTCGAAGCGGTCGCCACACGGACACGGGTAGTGATACAGCTGCGTGGTCTCGTCAAAGGTCATATCCTCGATCTCGACCTCATCGTAGATGGAAATCTGCTCGTCGTCGTCGGCCATCTTGTCGAAGCGATTTGCTCGCGCGCTCGTCGGTGCCCAAGGTGAGTGTGTGCCGTCGCAAAGGAAAAAAGTTGGAGGGGCAAATGCGCCCTTGCCTGATGACCCATGGCGGGGTGAAACTTTTGGATAAGCACAGTATATCGCACAGTGCCGACGATAGCCGCACAGTCGGCGGGTCACTCAGGGGCGCCTCCTCCTGAATTATCAACAAGTGCAACAACAAGAACCAAGATGAGGAGGAATAAGTGGATTAGAATTAAGAGCGAATGAGAGGCAGTGACTAGTCCGCCCAGCCGATGCAACAAAGAAAAAGTATTTCTGAAATGACAAGGTATCAATCAATCATAATCGCCCATCAACAAAAGCTCAATCTGCGCGCTTCTTGTCACAACCTCCTATTCACCAACCAACATCTTGGTTTTCCTCCAAACCTCCATCGACCCCTTCGTGTCTTAGTTGTAAAATATATACCCTCAATGCTGGCTGAAAGCGTTCATGACAGCTCATGATTGACTAGCAAGATAATTGGCCGCCTACAACATCCAAAGAAATCTCGTCAGTGTCCATGGTTCCATAAAAAAGGGAAAGTATCATGCTATGGTTCTGGGTCTCGCACAGCGGGATCAGGCGCCGGGGGTTTGTGGCTGGGTTCTGGGTTCGTCCTGGTGGTCCTATCTTACCCTCTCCAAATTGTAATCATACTTCTCCAACGCCGCGAGTGCGTCGTTCCTCGAATACCCCATGGTCGTCAGGTTCTTCAGGATCGGATCATCATGTTCCCCCTCCTCAGTAAGTGCCCGACCCGGTGCCGCTGGCCTTGAGGGCTCCTTCGTGGGTCCATTACTGTTGCCCAGCGGAGGCGACGACGGCCTCGGGGTGTCATCAAACCCGCCGAAGATAGCATCCCAGTCGTGGGAATCCGCTGTTGTGGCAGCCTTGGCTTGGGCAGGACCCGAGTTGGACGAAGCAGCGACGGTGCTACCAGAGGCTGAGGCGCCAGACAAGGAGGCGAAGTCAAAGCTGCTCTCGGCACCGAAAGGGGCGCTCGACTTGGCCGACTCGCTCTTCGACTGGCTTGGCGGCGGGCTGCTGTCGAAGACCGGGTTGAAGTCGTCCAAGCCCGAACGCGAAATGTTGGCAAAGTCGTCGTCCGCGGACCCCTCCTTGGCATCCTCGAGGCCCTCGAAGTCATCATCGAGGTCATCGAAAGCACCCTTGGTCGAGATCGAGCCAGCTGCAGGTTGGCTTGTGGCCGGTGCGGCAGGCGGTGTCGTATGCGCGGAGCCAAAGACATCATCAACGCTAGGTCCTGAAAGCTTAGAGATGCTAGAAGTAGTAGGGGCAGGGGAAGAGGGTTTCTCGCTGTTTATACAAATCAAATCAGCATTTATCCGCCAAAAAATAGACAAACAGTTCGGATCTTTATGTTGATTCGAAACGTTGAGAAAAGTCGTACCTAGCGGCTGCGGGCTCGGAAGCTGCGGATGGTGCCGGAGCAGCACTCGATGTATCTTGGACAGACTTGGTCAGGGTCGGAGATGCCGCTCTCGACTCAGCCTTCTTCTCAGTCTTCTTAGGGGGAGGAGACGCTGGTGCGAAGTCATCATCGAAACCGCCTCGGTCGCTATCGGTATCGGATTCGTCATCACGCTCCAGTTCGGAGATCGGAGGGAACTCCGAGTTGAACGTCGTGAATGCCTTGGCAGCATCGCCACTCGAGCTCGCCGTGTTGGCCTTTGAGGTCTTGAAGCTGGCGAATGCCGACTCAAAATCCTCCTTCGCCTTGGCTTGGTCGAGTGCGCCGAAAGGATCGGAAGCGCTATTGCTCGCGGAGCCCTTGGTCGAGTCCTCTGCCGCACCGAAGACGGAAGGTTTAGTCTCGGGGGCAGCCTTGGATTCCGAAGGCGAGCCAACACGAGCAACCGGCGCTGCCTCATTAGATGCGTTGGACTGTGACTCCTGCGATGCATCCCCCTGGCTGGGGCGGCTGAGAGGCGGCGAAAGCTGGCGAGAGGTGTCAGGGGCGTCTCCAAAAGCTGGGAAGGCAGGCCCGAGCTGCCTCGGCTCGGCTTGGGATTCCGACGCCACAGTCGGCTGACGGCTTACATTCGGGCTAGTAGAAGCCGGCGTGGCAAACGATCCAACGCTCCCAGTCGACGTCCCGGTATTCTGTGGCTTGAACAGTCCGAGTGCTGCAGGAGGCGGAGGGGTACCAGCCTGGCTACTACCTGCAGCCGCGGGACCGAAGACATCGTCAAAGCTCTTGTCGTTAAAAGATCGGAGGGGAGGCGAGAAGGTCTGGGCAATGTCGGTGCTGCCCGTCCGCCTGAAGAAGGGGTTGTTACCGCTCGCCGTGGACAGGGCGGGACTAGCGACCTGGGTGAGCACCGGCGAGCTGCTGGAGCTGACTTGACGGGCCAACTCCTCATTGCTCTTGGTGAGATCCTCAACCTCAGTCTTCAACCTCTCCCGCTCGCTCTCATTTGTTGCCAGCTGCTTCTTGTTGATGGCAACCAAACCCTTCTGCTGGCGCGCTTCAGATTTGAGCTTCTCAATCTGGGGCTTCAACTGGGCGATCTCAGCATTGACCGTGCGGATCTTCTCCTTAAGGCCGGCGTTTTCCTGCTGATCAGCCTGAAGAGCCGTCACCGTTTGGCGGTGTTGGTTCTGGAGGTCCTGGTAGGTTGCGTCGATCATCGCTGCCTCGGTCTGAAGCTTCTTCGTCTCGTTTCTCGCGGCGGTGAGCTGCGTCTGCAGAGACTGAACGTCTTGCGCCTCCTTCTCATACATTGCACGAAGTTGAGCAAGTCGCTGCTCGAAATTTTTCTTTTGGGCGCTGGCCTGTGTCAGCTCGTTTTGTGTAGCAGAACGTTGGTTCTGTACGTCCTGAACCTGCTTGGTGAGTGACCCAATCTGGTTGGAGAGGTTCGCAAGCTCCGTGGTTTCGTTGTTGAGCGACTTGGTGATCTCAGGCTCCGCGTCGCCCAAAAGATCGTCATCAAAAGAGGCGACAGGAGGCGGAGCAGATCTGACCAAGCCCGAGGAGGCCGACAAGCCAGGGGCAGAGCTGTTGGAGCCTCCTGTGCCGTGAGTAGTGAGGCCACGGCCAAAAGACGAAGACGGGACAAAAGGCTTGAAGGTTGTTCCTGTTGCCGTTGGCCGAACCGGCGATGAAGGAGCAGGTGGGATGATGCTGCTGGCGAAGGGGTCGGTGGCAGATCCGCCGGTTCCAAGCGCAACCTGGGTTGGAGCTGGAGGTTGGGGGTCATCCAGTCCAAAAAGATCGTCGAGAGCGGAGGAAGGTTTCGGCGGCGGAGGTTGAGCTCTCTGCGGAGGGGGATCGAACGGAGAAGCAACTGCCTGGGGACGGACCTGAGCACGCATCCTCGGTGGGATGAGCCCAGGCGGCAAGGTTGTGGGCAGCGCAGTGACACCGTCGCGTTTGGTTCTCTGTTGCCTAATCAAGTACATAGCGACCGCAAACTCATCTTTTGTGAGGCGGCCCTCTGAGTTGATATCGGCCAAATCCCAGATCTGTGCGAGCGCATCCTCGGAGAGGTTGGACTGGCTGAAAAACGGAACGGCTTCCTCGCCAGTAATGAACCCCTTTTTGGTCTTGTCCAGTTCATCGTACAGCTGGTCAAATCTAGCCTTGTCTGCGGGCAGAACCAGCCAGTCTCCTGTCGTCTGCGCAACCACTGGAGGTCGTCCGAGTGGGCTCCCCGTCCGCATCTGTGGTATCGAGCCCTGGCCGGTAAGCTGTCGCGGGACGGCGGAGATGGGCGGCGTGGCCGTGGTCGGGGATTGTTGCCTAGGAAGAACACCGGGAACAGGGGTGCGCCGAGTAGCGGCCTCGTAGAGAGCAGCAGGCAGGATGTTGGGCAAGCCGCGCAGGGCACCGGACTTCATCGAGGCGAGCAAGTGCATTGCGATGACAAATTCGGTCTGAACCAAGGCCCCACGCTGCTCCGTGTCCGCAAGCATCCAAATGCGACCCAGTACGTCGTTTGGCAGGCCAGACTTCTCAAAGATTTGCTTCGCCTGGTCTCCAGGCAGCATGTTGCTCCCTGGAGGCGCCTGTCGCTCAAACAGGCCGGCATATTGCGCCACCTTGTCCGGTGTTAACTGCGGGATTCGGATAGGGGCAGCCGAGCCAGTCGCGAGGGCTTGTAGAACGACCGCAGGAGGCGCCGGCGGTGCCGGGTTCGGGGTGAAGCCATCAAACCGGGGAATCGGGCCTTGTTGGAGCGCTATTTCTGGGGACGGTTCTCGGCCGGCCTGCGCGTGCCCAATAAGTCGCAGGACGATACCGAAGCCGGCAGGCGTAAGGAAGCCACGATTCTCTTTGTCTGCGATCTGCCATATCTGCATGTCGGAGACGATTGTCAGCTCAAAGTCCCAGGAACCGCAAGCTTCTTCCCTTGAGGAAACTGACCTCGCCGAGCACCCTGGAGTCTAGCCTGGTCTTCTCGAAAAACTTGACCGCAACTTCGCCCGTTACGACGCCGACATTTTCCGTATCGGCTTGCCGAAACAGCTGGCCGTAAACTCGCTTCTCCTCCGCCGTGAGGTTCAGGTTCGGCGCGCCTAGAAATCGACACGCAAGCGTCAGGCAACAGTCTTCCGATCGCTCCGGCCCAGGCGGGCAGGTTTAGGGGGGAACATACCTGCGTCGACCGTAGGGTCGTTGGAAGCCATCGCAAAGCGCAATTAGCTATCCCCTGCGCAAGATTGAGAAAGAGGGGGTTGGCTTGCGCAGTCGAACAGGGTCGAGAGGTATTTGGCTGCTGCCGGTTCAGGCCGGGACGGGGGTTGAAGAGGACAGCAGCAACTGAATTCGAGACAACAGCCGCGGGATCCGACTATTATGGCGTCGATGCGCGACCGATGGGAGAAAAGAAAAACAGATGCTCGTTGCAGGCGATGCAGAGCTGTGGGGGAATGCAAGGACGGAATTAGCGACGCTGCTTTGCCTGGGCAGCTTTGTGAGGCTGGGATGGGATTGCGACCTGCCCACCTAGCTTCCTCGGGCGACGACGAGGGTCCCGTCTGTGGAGGAGCTCTGTCAGGTTGGAGGTCACCCTGGTCAGTGCACCAATAGTTTTCCCACTGTGCCGTAGAGACAATCACAAAATTCAAGTGAGAAGTATTTAATTACCATCTAAAACATCAATATGCATGACCAATCCCTATATCAACTCCTCTTTACAATTCGACTTAAACTTTTTACCCACATCCAACCTATTGTTCCATCCCACAAGCCCTACCTAAAGAATTCGTGCTCCCATTCAGACCGTGTGAAAATGCATCAGCGACCTCTGCGCACGGAGCTCAGCGACCTGGTCGTCGGCCGGGGCCTCCGTCCTGCGAGCAGCGGCAGCCAAACAGTTGGTGGGAATGTCCGTTTCACTGGTTCGTCACAGCCGCTAGAGAAAACGCGCCGTCTGATTGGCCGTTGACAACCATCCGGGGTCCATCCGATCCTGGAGGCGAGCTCGCACGGCAGCGCAATTGAATCGCGTCCAAACAACACGGTTTGTCTTGTGCGCCGTCTGTCAACGAGCTGTCTTGCCTGCAGTCATCTGCAGTCTATTCCGCGCTTCCCAAGGATTCTGGTGCTACGGGGCCGTGGATAACGCCTTATCGTGTATTTTTTTGCCTCCGCAGCCCAATCCCCAACCTGGCCGTTGTCTGCCTCCAACCAAAGCCTGCTGCAGCCCCAACTCGGGCCATGCAACTCCACGCGACTGCAGCATGCCTTCATGTGAATCGCCAGTTCCCATCCCCAGTGTAGCCTATTGAGAACCGGATGGCGACCCCCAAAATGCATTTTGCCTCATGCGTCTCTCGCCAGACGCGGGACTGGCCAAATCGTAGCCAGTAACACACCGTTTTGAACCGAACTGCGCATCAAAGGCCGAGACTAAGCCCAGACACGCATGCCTCGAACCGAGACGCCACTCAAGCCCATCAACGACCAAAGTAGAGATCTTGTTTTGCCCCATAATCAGTTTGCTTCGGATTAAAATTGACTATCACAATCGTTCAGTCTAACATAGAAAAATTCAGGCCCTGCACCAGTCAAGCAAGAATACCAAGCATCCTGGAGGAAGACAATTGCCCAAGGAAGGCGGTAAGCCCGTAGTGCTATGACTGGAAATCAGGGATCACCAATATGTCCACCTACCAATCAACCGGCCAATATACCACAAAGTATCATCTCGCTAGTCGCGGACCAGCCTAGTACTCAGCCTCGACCTCCTCGCCCTCCATCGAGTCGGCAGCAACCTCCTCGTAGTCGCGCTCCAGAGCAGCGAGATCCTCGCGAGCCTCAGAGAACTCTCCTTCCTCCATGCCCTCACCAACGTACCAATGAACGAAAGCGCGCTTAGAGTACATGAGGTCAAACTTGGACGACAGAGCCGACCAGGCCTCAGCAATCGCAGTGGTGTTGGAAAGCATGCAGCTATGTCGAGGTTAGAATGTAGTTCAAAAATAGAAAGGGTTGGAGGAGAACTTACACAGCACGGTTAACCTTGGCCAGATCGCCGTTGGGGACCTGGTGAGGAGGCTGGTAGCAGATACCGAGCTTGAAGCCGGTCGGGCACCAGTCCACAAACTGAATGGTTCGCTTCGTCTTGAGAGTGGCGACAGCGGCGTGAGCGTCGTTGGGAACAACGTCACCGCGGTACAGCAGGCAGGTGGCCATGTACTTTCCGTGGCGGGGATCGCACTTGACCATCTGGTTGTTGGGCTCGAAGCAAGACATGGTCATCTCCTGGACGGAGTTGGCCTCATGTGCCGCCTTGGCCGCCGAGATGACCGGGGCATAGGCAACGAGCGGGAAGTGAATGCGAGGGTAGGGCACCAGGTTGGTCTGGAACTCGTTGAGGTCGACGTTGAGGGAGCCGTCAAAGCGAAGCGAAGCCGTGATGGAAGAGACAACTGCATGTCTTGTTAGCAGCCAGTTTGTGTATCAACAAGTGACCATGAGCCTACCCTGGGCAATAAGGCGGTTGAGGTTCTCGTAGTTGGGGCGCTCAAGGCCGAGATTGCGACGGCAGATGTCGTAAATGGCCTCGTTGTCAACCATGAAGGAGCAGTCGGCATGCTCGAGGGTAGTGTGGGTGGTGAGGATCGAGTTGTAGGGCTCAACGACCGAGGTGGCGGTCTGGGGAGCGGGATACACGCAGAACTCCAGCTTGCTCTTCTTGCCATAATCCACAGAGAGACGCTCCATCAACAGGGCACCGAAGCCCGAGCCAGTGCCGCCACCGAAGGAGTGGAACACCAGGAAGCCCTGGAGGCCACTGCAGTTGTCGGCAACACGGCGAACCTTGTCGAGAACTTGGTCGATCAGTTCCTTACCAACGGTGTAATGTCCACGCGCATAGTTGTTGGAGGCATCTTCTTTGCCGGTGATCATGTGTTCGGGGTGGAAAAGTCCACGGTAGGTTCCAGTGCGGACCTCGTCAACAACATTAGGCTCCAGGTCGCAGTAGATCGTTCGCGGAACGTATTTCCCATTGCCTGTACGAATCCAGCTGATCAGCATGTGCGGTTGAGGATGTAGGAGGATGAGGGGAGGCGCATACCGGTCTCGGAGAAGAAAGTGCTGAAGCCGTGATCAGGATCAGCGGCCTTGCGCTCCTCAGTGAGGAAGCCATCAGGCTGTAAAGCAGAGGTCAGTACGATGCGTCTGAGTGAAATGGTATCGGAAGAGGTCTCACCTGGATGCCGTGCTCAAGGCAGTAGAGCTGGAGAAAGTTAGCGATGTCCCGAGGCAAGAATGTCGCTCGCCCGCAGGCAATCGGCAGGTCGAGCGAACGTGGGAAAACAATCCTACCTCCCAGCAGGAGTTGGCGATTTGGCAACCGGCCTGGCCGACTAGATACCGATGATGTTAGCATGCAGGTTGATGGGGTCGTGTGGTGGGCTGCAGCAGGTGCCGAGCACCAAACTTCGAGGTTGCGGTGAAGGCAAGACGCGCACTGGCAGCCGAGACTTTTTGGAGGGACGTACCGTTCAGACTGATGATCTCACGCATGTTGGCGAAAAGAGTAAAGACAGCTGCAGTACAATAGCAATAACGCAGGAATGGTCGCAAGCTCCGGGTCGCCGAGTGCTGGACGGTGGTGACGTTTGGAGGTTGGAAAATTGTGGTTTTGGCAGAAGCCTGGAGGTCGTCTGAGGTAGTGGGGAAATTTGATTGTTGACAAGGGCGAACCCAAAGCAGGCAAGCGCGATTCTTCGTGGTTTATCAGCCAGTTGTGCAACCATGCCTTTCCCGGTCGCGCTTGTTCATTCTCTGGTCCGTGCGCCCCCACCAATCCAGTCCCGTCGGGGATCCTGGCCTTTGGCTCAACAACATTGCTGCACAATTTGCACCCAGCCGTTGTGGATACGGATTCGACGTCAATGGCTTTCTTGACAACAATCTCTATGCTAGGAGAGTTGAGGTGTCTGGGTGCTTTCCATCCTCTATGTGTCCCCTAAACCACTCATCGTTCACACGCCCCCCAATCTCAATTTGCATGACATCCACAACGCGGCCCAGGCAGCATGGTCAAGATCGGCATGCACGCTCACGACATGTAGATATCGCCATAAGCCACTCCAACAGAAAATTGGGCAGAGGCCCGAGCCCGTGGCACCCGAGTTGGTTCCAAACTTTATGTCGGGCTGTGGCTTGGCCCTTGTCTCAATCTCTCACGAGCTTTGCGCACTGCTATATGGCAAGCACATAGGTGATCTTCATCACTGGAAGTGGCACTACGAGCATGCTTTGCAAAGCTCACTAGCGATACTCTTTTTGAAGAAACACGTAGACTTGGCCAAGTTCCGTCCCTGGAGGCTATTGCGTGGTAGAAGATATCTCTTGTAATGAGCACACCTCAGTAAAATCCCTCCAATAGCGCCTAGCCATGCAGAAAGGCCTGGTTATTTTTTACGGGGGGCCTAGAAAGCATCGTCCAAAGCCTTCACTGCATCAAAAAGGCCTCAAACGAACTCAAAAGGTCTTACGGGGTGTCACTGAGGCCTGTCGGTTGCAAAGATACATTCCACCGCATGGCTGGCTCTCTCTTCCGGCCAAGTTTTATCTTTCTAATATCATGGCCGTATTGTGAAGCGGAGGGGGAACAACTTTGCGACCTATCTGATCACATTTCTAATCCTATTTTCCTCTCAACGAATTCAACAATCTGTTTCATCTCCATTGCGTACCGAAACATGATTCACAAAATTCAATCCAGAATCTCAGCAAGCGCAACCAACAAACCTTTCAGTCCCATCACATCCAAATACGCTTCTCCCTCCTTAACAGATTTCCTTGCGTCTCCCCCTCTCCCTCCCTCATCCAGCCTTTGACCCACCCCCACCGTTCTGACCTAAAAAAGACTTGTCTGAACCTCCAGCACCCATGGTGTTTCGCCTCATACGGGTGCCCACGCTGGACTTCAGCGACTCCCTAGCGATGTTTGAATTTTCATCAAGAGCTGCCTGTAGGGATGCCATGTCAAGCACATAGCCTGGAACCAGAATTCCAGGCATCTCATCCGGGTCCTCACTCGACACAAAGATGAAACTAGGCCAGACGACGAAGCTGGAGTTGTCAGACCGTCCTCCGTTCGACTGTGGTTGCGACGGTTTGGTAGGTTGTTGTTTGGCCTTCCCAGAGTTCGCAACGCTGTTCCCGTTAGGAGCGGAAGAGTTGCCATTCTGCTGGGGTTTCTGGTCGGGAGTCTGCTGGTCCAACTTGAATGGAAGGGCTTCCCAATCTGTGTGGTCGACTAGGCTGAAGTCGAGATTTGGCTCGACTTTGTTGACAATCTGTTGGATACATCGCCAGTTGGAACAAGCATACTCGCAGAGCGCCCGTATGGCACTGAATAGCTTGTCATTCCTTTCTTTATTTTTGAAAAAGGGTCCCAGGGCTTTGAGTAGTTCCCCTGCTGCAGTTTCCCCACACGAAGGCATTGCCGCCTTTTGCGGAGAAGGTGTGATACTCTTGAGTAGAACTGAGCGGAGATAGGATTCCTGACCGTCGTCCTGACGGGCGAGTCCCCGCATGTGGTGTGCTAGCCTTTCTTCCTGGCGGTCCAGATAGACTGGCTGGAAGACATGCTTGATGAGCGTCTCCGAGATGATTGACAGGACGGTAGCAACTCGCATTTTCTTGGCCGGCACTGAGTTTGTCAGTGGAAGGGGGAGGTCTTGGATTCTGAATGTCTTCCAGAGATCGGGATCTTTCAAGACATCCTTGGTGAAATCGGCACCGAAATACACCTCTGCAAAGGTCTGAGCCCGAGTGAACAAGTCACGCAATCTTCTTTGGCTGATCAAAGAGGTTATCAAGTAGCCCAATACTCAAAGGGATGTCCGAACTTCGAAATAACCAGTACTTACTGTTCTGCGGATACTGGTTTCAATGTGACGGCGAATCCCCGCAGTCTTTGAAGTTCGCCTTCCACTCGAGCCAACGTTTCCTTGGCGGTTTTGAGCTCTGCTCTTGCGATGTCACGCTCAGACTCGAGGTTGATGTGCTTCTTGATTGTGGTTTTGAGCTCCGTTGACAAGTCATCGGCATCTTTTCTAGCCTCATCACGCTCGTCCTCAGCCCGCTTTACGGCCCTGTTATTGATGGAATAGGTGGTCTTGAGCTCGGCGATTTCATCATTGAGTTGGCTGTTCTCTTCGTATGTTTTGGCCCAGTCTTGGAAAGAGATCTCTTGGCGGAAGGCCTCGTAGGCTTTAGCAAGACGAGTGGCTAGGTCTCCTTTCCCCGTGGTAGACATGGCGTTTCCGGGAGCCTTTCAATGGCACGGCGACCAAAGACCAGTTCAAAGACAGGCGTGATGTTGTGGGGCCAGAAATCGGAGAACCTATGCTGAGAGAGAAAGTTGAAGATGACAACGTACAAAAAGAGTGGGTGATATAGACCCCCTTTTCTCTAATCCCCATTATGTGCGCCATTGTACTCCCAGAAGTGCCGCTCCCACCTTCTGATACGGGACATGATGCTTCTGCAGGCAAGCAAAGATTCGAAAGGCTGCCCAGTAATAACCCTCTGCTGCATGCGGAAGCGGGTCGACCACCTGGTCGGTAGGCCTCAAGGCAGCACCTCGTCCAGTAAAAAAGAGCGCTGGGCACGAATCATGGTGCGATAGCAGGCATCTATCGGCTTGCTACAGCAGCGACTGACCGAGAATATAGTGACGCACCAATGATGCTGATGGGGCATCCACCCTTTCTTCCGCACCTCCTGCAAGTTTGCTATGCAGAAAAGCGTTTTCTCTCGGCCAAGAGAGGTATGCCTCAACCCCTCTCCAATCCGAGGGACAGCAGAGTGCGCACTTGCGACATCCCAGACGAAGCCTTGGATTGGGGCATCAGGTGTGGTGAGGTGGTGGGAGATTGACCAGGTTGTTACACGGTGGTCAATTTTGGGCGCTGTCGGGGAGTAGGGGCGTTCCCGAGATCCTGAGATGCGAGTGGCCATTCACCCGCTGATGCCGCTGTTTCTGGAAATTCTCACGTAGGCCCTGCTTTACGAGTCTGCGTGCGGGAGGCAGCCGGAGTTTGTGCTTGAAACGGATTCGAAGAGGTAAGTAAGCGCCGCAATGCGGGCATCTCCATGTCATACTTGTAGGGCTGGGGTAAGGGTCGGGTAGACCAGCCGGCGTAAGCTTCAACCCACGAACATCGCAGTGGTACGGTCGACGCAACTGCAACCGACTTTGACCATCGGAGATGGTCCAACAAAGATGGCGCGTGGTGGCATAACTGATTGCGAAGACTCGGCTCAGATTCGGCCCCTCTACGACGACGACTCGGCATGCCGAGGTTCGGTTCGGTTGACGATAAGATTGTCGCCTAGTGGACGTATTGGAAGTGGCGTGGCAGCAGCAGATCCGGGCAGAAACAAGCCTCTTTTCCCCAGACTTCCAGGTTGGGGGTGAAGCATGCACGGAGCTGGAGGACTCCGACGGTAAATTGTTTTCGTGGGTGATGCAAGTGAGATATCGAGGTGCTGTGCCGCCGTGGAGGAGCTGAACGAGGGGTGTGAGTGGTCAAAACGCAGCGATTGGAGACCACAGCGGGGCGATGGCCCAAGCTCCTTCCGCCCCAGCTCTGCCAAGCTTTCGGGAGGGAGAGGGGCGGGGCGGGCCAGCAAAGAAATCACGAGCCACCTGGCGCCTGAAACATGGGCGAGAACGGCCAACGGGCGCAGTTCCGGGGGAGCACCAGCCACTCGGCCTAACCGCGAGGAACTTCGAAAAGCACCCGACAGCTCCCAAGCGGCACGAACCCCCCTGCACGGGTGCTGACACGCCCCCAAGGCTTCAATATTTCTACCGACCGACTCAACCGCCCATGCGTCCATCGGTGAGGTGAAGAAAAGGAATATCATCTCGAGGCTGCGCTGCAGCTGCACGGATATGCCACGGCGCGCCATTCCCCCTCGATGGTGAACGGCGCTCTTGCCATGCTGTCGCGCGACGACGACAATCGATTGATGAGATGAAGCACGCGATGGCAAACGTGGGTGCTGAGCAGAACTCACACCCCAAGAAGACGCCAATGAGCATCCAGCCTCCCTCCGCGCTGCAGCTGGTTTCCAAGATACCCAGGATCCTGCCCCACGAGCGAGTCTTTCCGATCCAAATTGGCTCCGAATTGTTCAAACTCTCGGGCGCATCCATCTCATCTGATGGTGAGTGAGCGACTTTTCTTTTTTCCTAAGCTTCATCCTCCCGCTTGGCCCGGGAGATATGACCGATGTCAGCCGTCAATTGGCCAATTGACCTTGGATGCCCAATCTCCAAGCGTGCAAGAGCACTCACTAACCGGCAACTGGCACAGCACCATCCTACTTCTCGCAGTTCTTCCAGAGCCAGGTCAAGCAGGCCGAGGAAAATGGGGAAGACATATCCACGGCCATCCGCACACTCTACATCGACCGGGATCCGATGACCTTCCGGGACATCTCGCTGCACCTCCAGGGATACCACGTGCAGCCCCGCGATGCCACGCACTTTGTGCGCCTCTTTGCTGATGCTCAGTTCTACAGCCGTAAGCAACCAGCCGCGAGATTACCTTCTGTCTGTCTGACAGACTGGCTAACACGTTGGACAGTACCAAAGTTAATATCACAGCTCTACGAAGAGTCTATCTTCACCTCCATCGGCCACCGCGAATTTCAGATCCCGCGTGAGCTGTTCACCGACCCAGGCAACTCGCCCAACTTCTTCTCCCTGGGCTTTGCCATCTTCTTCTCCACTCCAGATGACCTCTTCCCGGGGTTGGACCGCGAGGGTCTCTTGCGCCCCCCATCCATCGTGCCCCCGTCAGTCCCACATCGGAGCGCCGACACGTTCGCCGAGCTTCTCCACTTACTGCGCGGATATCCCGTGTCGATCCGAGACGAAGAACACCGCGCCTCGCTACTCCGTGACTGCCGCTACTTCAACTTCAAGGGCCTCGAGCAGCGCCTGATCCCACACGCTATCTCATTCAACCAAGCACGGCAACGAGAGGAGATCGTGCTGCGCATACGTGACATCCTCAAGAGCGGCATCACCGTCGCCACGGAACCGACACCAACCGACCACCTCGCCGGCTGGGTCAACTACGCACGACCGTTTGTCGATGATCGATCCTACGAGCTTGTCCTCGAAATCGGCGAAGAGTCTACTCGCTTGCAATTCGGCCCTGGCTCCGTCCGCGCCGAATTCTTCCGCGAAGCTCGCAGCCGTGTCGCAAAACTCTTCGAAGTCATCGCCACCAAGCTCAACTTGCCCCCCACGACACAACCGCTCGGCCTCCTAATGGCAAGGGGCGGCGCCAGCAGTCAGCCCCCAACACCGGGCAATACCCCCCTGAGCGAGGACTTGGTCCGTGTCATCCTCGACCCAGAGGCCAGCGTCATGCTCGACGGCCGCCCTTGGGTCCCAGAAGAGGACTACCAATTTGGTTATTCCGGCGCCGGCCTCGGCGTCAGTAGCGGCGGCGGAAACATGTCCGCCCCTTCATCAGCCGGCGGCGCGATGGGCGGGCAGGACTCGCCCATGTCGAGCAGCACACCCCTTCCACTAGGGCGGAAGCGCAGGCGCGTCGATTCCCACGGGTTCGGGGCCAGTGGGACAGGGACGGGCGGTGTCGAGGAGTGGATTATACGATCGGGGCAGTGGCGGCTACGAATCCAGGGGGCGAAGAATGGGAAGGCGGCGGTGGAATGTGTGTTGGTGGCGGTTAAACTGGATGCTATGAGTTCTGAGCAGTCGAGAAATGCACAGAGGGGATTCCTAGGAGGTTGATCTGATGGAGGTTTAGGATAAATATTTTTGGATGACATGATGGGCGGCTGAATAGGTATGAATGAGGGAGGGAGCATTTGACGGACTTTCACCTACCCCTGTTTATACATGGCTCGGTTCTCAGTTTGCTTTAGATTTCCCTGAAGGGACGTAGGTATATACAAGAGCAGCAGCAACAGCGAGAGGCAGTTATATCATTACCCCTGCGCTTCAAGCTCCCAGCATGCCTTTTCCCTCTTATGAAGCCCCTGAAATGACGGTGTTGTCTCAAAAACCACAGGAAAAGCAAACTCACGCATCATGCATCAGAATGGATTATGTCATCAACACACCTTCAAGCTGACAACGTCATCCACCAGCCAAGTCACAAGCACAACCCCTCAAAGACACAGTAGGTAACAAACAATATTCGCACTGACCCAAACCACTTCATTACCATAAACAATCTTGCCTATTATAACATACAAAGGCTTTCATCAGGCAGGTTCACCAGGATCCCATCCAAGACCCCTAAACCAACCCAAAAAGACAAGCCCATCCAACCCAATCACCAGGAAAACCAAAACCAAAAGGCGCAGAAAAAAAACGCCCCATTCTACCCAGACCGCTAAACCGAACCATGCTCCCCTTTCCAACAAAAGACAAGAGAGCGGAACAATGAACAGCGTCGGATAAACCAACACAACGAGGGCTCTGAAACGGGGAAAATGAAAAGCTGAGAAAACCGCCAGAAACTCCGTAGTAAATGCAACACCTGCCTCCCTTAAGCCAAAAACATGAGCCATGAGTGTCGTGTCATCTTCCCTGTTTCGTTTCGTGGCCCCCGTTTTTCCAAAAGACATAAACATAAGGTGTTGATTACAGAGGGCGTCCTTCATGATGGACATCGACATCGAAATATGCAGTTTTGGCAACTCAAGAGCGGACTCTCCTCGATCCAGGCGTCACGCCTAGAATTCCTACCCGCCCGGTAGGCGCGCTGACCTGTCGCTCCTTGTCGAGAGCGGGTCGTCGTGGTGTTATTACAGCGGCGCTCGACAATGGTCGTACAGCAACCTTGCCTATGCTCCTTGCGCGACCGCGTCTCTCGCGGATCTGAGCTAGGGCCTGCTCGCGCGTCATAGTGGGCGTCAGGGCTGGGTTGTTGATGTCGAAGGAAGGTTCCTCGCGGTCGCCGGCTCGGGATGGCGTGCGTTGCATCTTCATCAGTTTGGAAGCGAGGCTAGGTTCGTTGGTCTCCTCGCGAAGAGGGACTCTGGTGGTGGTGGTCTTGACAGCAACGGAGTAGTGCGATGCTGAGGTATGGGGGCGAATGGCGAGATCATCGGCGAGGCAGGGTTCGGTGGGCGGAAGGGGCTCGGTCAGAGGACCTTGCGTGATCGTTTGCTGGTCCGCTGTCTCTACCGTGGCCTCTTGGGTGTGGTGGACAGCGCTGTGGTACAAGGTCGTGTCAGCGTCGGAAGCCTCAGACTCCGCGCTAGGAGTGTCGGATGCTTGTTGCTCCTGAGGCAGCGGCCCCGGGGTGGTAGGGACGTGGAAACCCCTCAAGGGAGGCTCTTGTTGATGCGGGGCATCCAGCAGCGACAAGAGCGAGGTGCGCGGGAGCTGCACTGGGATCGCAAAGTCTGGTGGGTCAACTGATGGCGTACGGGCGAACACGGGCGGCATCGCATCGGCGGGCGTTGGTGGTTCGCTTGGCGTCGACGTTGACGCTGAGACGATCGTTGACGATGCCGTTGCAGCCACCGCCACCACGAAGGCTGGCTCAACGGGAGTCAGTGGCTGCTGCTGGACGGCATCGTTTAGCGTCTCCGCCTCGGCCTCGGCCTGGGACACGGTCCGGAAGATACCTTCGGCGGGAACGAAGACGGTGCTACGCCTTGCTTCCTGCTCCTTGGCTTGCTCCCTCAGCATATCCGTTTTCGACCGCTTCGGAGATGCGGGTCTGGCGTTGGGCGACATGAGAGCAGCCGCCTTCTCACTAAGAATCGCCAGGTCCCCTGCGTCCGCAATGTTGAAGAGACTGGCCCGCTTGCGATGCAGGCTGATGGAACCATTCATGCTTCTCCGTGCGGCGCGGGCCGCCTTGCCGGCAGAGCAGAACTTTAAGCGGCATTCGGTTTCGAGGAAGTGCACGTGTTCCACTGCACGATCAGCGCGCTGTTTCTCCCATTGCCAAAGACGGGTGAGCTCGTCGATCTCCGCCTCGCTGGCAGAGGACGACTGGATGTTGACCATCGTGAAAGAGGAAACCCGCCTCCTCTTGTTCGGGGTGGCGAGGTCGAGCTCCTCATCTTCGGCAGTTTCGGTTGGGAGAGGGATTTTGCCCTCGGCAGCAATGCGCGCCACATCTTCTTCGTTCTTAGCGATCATCTTAAATGCGTCCCGCTCTTGCTCGAGCATCTTCACCCGCTCCAGCGCCTGATCCAGCTGCTCCTGGAGACCAACAAGATTGTACCGTGCCTGGAAGGCTTCTTGTTCACGAGTCTTGCTCCGTTCTTTTTCGCGCTCGAGCTCCTCCTCGGCCATCCTCTGCGCTGACCGGCTCGACTTCAGCTCTTCCTGCAGCTTGACAAGAGAGCTTTGCGCCTTGAATGTTTCCTTTCGTGCCCGGCGGATCTCTTTCTCCCACAGTGCCTGGGTGTGCGAGTGGGTCTCCTTTGCGCGTCCATAGTTCTCCTGTTTGGTGTCAGTTCATCCATCTCCACTGCAGCCGTCCCTCTACCGCCATGCTACTCACCATGACCGTTTCAAGCCTCTCGCCGACCTTTCGTTCTCGCTCCTTGCCCTCTTCAACCTGTTTCCTCAGGTGCTTCGCCTCATCACGATAACGGCGCATCTCGGTCTCGGCTTCTTCGCGGCCGAGCATGGCCCGTTTTAACGCAGCATCGGCGGTCTTGCGCTCCAATTGCTTCGACTGCATGGCGAGCGAGTTGAATTGGTTGATCTTCTCGTGGACCGAGCTGTCCCGGGAGTCGTCGATCTGGCCATTGCGGCGGAATGACGAAAAGAGCGCGCTGGTATCGCGCTGCTGATTATGTGACATTTGTTGGAGTGGCGTCGATGCGCCGCTGCCGGGCGAGCCAGGCAGACTCGACATGAAGTCCATCAATGCCGCCTTTGTGACCGTTGCGGCCGAGTCGCGGGGGAAGCAGGCGGTTGGGAGGAGGGAGGGGGCGCCTTGTTATTGGGGCGCGCGTTGACGACTTTGCTGTGGTTGTGTCATGCAATGCGATCGTTTGAGCGAGTTTTTGCGCTTGGTGGTGTTGTTCACTTGGACTTTGTTGATGGATCGACCGGTCCAAAAAGCGGATGGGCTTGCCCTGGAGATGACGACAGGGAGTGATGTTGGTGGTGGATGGATGCTGGGGAAGGCGCTGTTCCAAGAACAAAACTGCGGATATGCAAGATACTGCGCCAAACTGTTCGACTGTGCGACAATGGGAGGCTTGCCAACGTAAATTGTCGCGGATTTTTGACCCGCTGGTGTGGACAATTGGCGTGTGTATTGACGCCGAGCCTCTGATGGTGGGGCCAATCAAAAGTGTTGTGGAGTTGCTAGGGGCGACGCGAACCGGCAACCTGAACGTGGTGGGGCTCCACGAGACCCCCAGCAAATCGTTGACGAGGGTGGCTTGATCGGGACATCGCGGGGAAGCCACCGTCTATCTTGCCGGACGGCATGTAGGTTCCTCTATCTTTATCATCGTGGAGACGTCGACGTCCTTTGGGATTCTCGTTTTGGATCAGTAAGTTCGGGTATCTCCCATCCCGTGAATGGTCATCCCGAACTCTCGCATCAGGTTAGGATCCAGTGTTCGTCAGACGATTGCTTTCAAGAAAACCGTACAGCAGATGATCCTAGAGTTTGAACCGTGCCATCACCTCGACAACTAACGTCGTCGAGGGTGATGTGACTTCTATAGAGTATGTAGTCACACAGCTTAAGTGCCTCGGCGTTAACCAGGAAGCGAGCACTCGCAGCCTCAACTTCTTTCGCCTTTCCTGGAGCATCTGGTGGACCTCCATACACAACATATTAGGGTACATATTACATTGTGAACATATCCTAGTATATGGCTTGTTGCCGAAAGTTTTACCCTACGGGACGGGACGAAACGACACATGGACGCCGTGTTTAAAGACGCCTTGTGGCGCGATGCTTCCCACAAATGTGTTCATGGGGAACCGAAAGGTACTAGTGTCAGCTCAACAGTCTCGCGGGACACACAATGAAGAAACGGGAAGCCTTCTTGCACTCTGACAGACTGTCCTCGACATATAGATCAACTTCTGGGATCCGTGGGGTAGGCAAACTACTTGATATTCTGCTGGAACCGCCTTCAGCTCACTCGCATCCCGTCACATGTGCGCCAGGCGAATTGGGCTCGATGACGATGTTTCCTTGGCCCAATGGCTGAGGAGCTCCATTGGAATCAGGGCTTTACGGGTTTGACCAATTATGAGGAGATTCAATAGCAAGGCTGAGTGAACAGTTGACGCACAGCTGACTTTGCACGCTTTGTTGGTAAGATTTGCCAAAATATCTTGCAGGTCAGTCGGTCGCCGCCGTATGGGGGTTCCGTAACCTGCATTTGTTTAGCAGGGAGGCAGGGAAGAAATATGGGTCTCAACAGCAAACTCATACGCAGATTGATACAATTGACGAGCTTCTAGCAAGTTGAAGCTACAAACATTTCCTCTTGAATCGGAAACCCCTTTAGCTTCGCCTCCAAGAGAGCGTATGGAAGACGTATCACGGCGTATCAGACCAGCCAATCAGCGGCAGATCCCACCGCAGGCGGAGCTCCGAACGGCTGCAGCTCGCATGCACCCGCTAAAAAAGAATGCGGGCCCTGCAGCCGCCAACCCGGCAGGCACGACACCGGGTCATGCATTCTGGGTGAATTCTGGCAATATCACGGCTGCTACGCCCGTCTGTAGTCGTGTCGCATCTGGGGCCCGGAGCTTTCACCTCCTGCTCCGGACTGTTTGCAAGTTGTGTCCTTTTCTCTCTGGTGTATTTCTCCTTCCATCCTCGCGTCGTGCGATTTCCACCCGACGACGGTCAGCAACCCAACAACAGCTGACCCATCCGCATCCGCGGGGTTACGTATCCCTTCGCCATGGCCGACTCGGAATCCTCGGTGCGGCGCCGCAAGCCGGAAACGTCCTCGCCCAAGACGAAGAAAGCCAGCGCCGTCACAGAGCCCGAACCCGTCGATTCGGAAGAGGAAATCGTGCAGAAGAAGCCCGTTGCGCCGAAGAAGCGCATTGAGGAGGAGGATGCGTACAGCCCCTACGTGGACGTCCTCCGCGTCCTCACCTTTCTGTTCCTCGCCTCGTGCGCTCTAAGCTACTTGATATCAAGCGGCGAGACATTCTTCTGGGGCATGAAGAACCCGCCCAACTATCTGAAGGCGGACTGGTGGAAGACCAAGCTGGTATGTCGTCCCCAATTGAAGCGCGATCCGAGATTCCAAGCTAACGGACCCTCACCCAGCGCGGCCCCCTTTACCTGACACCAGAGGAGCTCTCCGCATACGACGGAACCGACCCAACCAAGCCGATCTACCTCGCGATCAACGGCACCATCTACGACGTCTCCGTGAACCCGCGAACCTACGGGCCAGGAGGGTCATACCAGTACTTTGCCGGTGCCGACGCCAGCCGGTCCTACGTGACAGGCTGCTTCGCAGAAGATCGCACGGCCGACATGCGCGGCGTGGAGGAGATGTTCCTGCCCCTCGACGACCCCTCCATCGACCGCCACTGGTCCAAGGCCGAGCTCGCGGCGCTCAAGGCCAAGGAGCTCGAGGAGGCGAAGCAGAAGGTGTTTGACGGGCTGGAGCACTGGGTCAAGTTCTTCGCCAACAGCCAAAAGTACAACTTTGTCGGCTACGTCAAGCGCCCTGAGGGCTGGCCGGGTACGGAGCCGGTACGGCCTCTGTGCGATGTGGCTCAAAAGCAGAGGATGAAGAGGAAGATTCCGGGTCAAGAGGGTTAGGGGCAATAATGGCGTTTCAGGATAGAATGGGTGTCTGCGCTGGGACTCCCGGGTAGATAAAAACAAGGTAGCTTTGGAACTTTGGCGCATGAACATGAAGTGTTTGAAGGGAAATGAGGCCACGAGTCCTTACTTTCGGGAATAATCGAAATCGAGAGTTGTGCTAGTTGTGTTGTGTGTTCAAGGTCACCACATCACCAAAACCACCAACCGTGTCAAAAACAAACCTCAGAATTTACCAGAGAAAACTAGAACCACTCAAATTTTAATGCAATATGTAACACACGCCCAATTGCCCGGGCACCGTCATGTATACAACAACAGTTAGGCGGCCGATGAATCTCGTCATGGGAGGGGCTGAGAAGCGAAGAAGAAAAAACCATCAACAAAAAACAAGAAGCTTTCTTGCGCATCGCTCCCCAGCGCCTCCATCAGCCCCCCGCTGCTCATGAGTGAGAAAAACACAACCTAAAACCAACCGCAAAAAGGTATCTCCGCCAATGGCTAAACCCGATGAATCCCCAGACCAGCAAAAGCCTTTCGCCTGTTCTACGGGGGAGCATAAATTATAAAGAGTATTTCCCCGCTCAACCCCTGGGAAGTAGTGTGTTTTTTGTTGGGTGACCGGTCAGCATTTTTTGTGTTTTTGGGTTCGTGTGAGCTGACCCCCTTTTCTACCTCCCTCATGGCTCTATCGAGAGCCATGGTACATTAAAAACAGGTGTGTAATCAACACCAACACCCCCGCAGGTAAGCCCGTGCATCCTTTCCTTCTCAAGCCTCGTTCTCGGCTTAGAGAAGGATTGCGAAACCCGCTGCGGCCATGAGCATGTACGTGGCGGGTGCGAGGATACCGGCGCCTGCGGTGGGGGTGTTGGTGCTGCCGTTGGGGTTCGCGGTGGAGTCGGGGGTGGTGCCGGGGATGCCACCACCGATGCCACCACCGACACCGCCGTTGGCACCGCCACCGCCGCCGGGAGCGAGACCACCGCCGGGAACGACGGTGTTAGCCTGGGCGGCGAGGGCGCGGTAGTTGGCGAGGGTGCGGTTGGTGCCAGCTGCGGTACTGTCGGTTTTGTTAGCAAGATTGGGCTTTTAGTTTTTGGTGGAAAATGATAACATACGGAGCGTTGATGACCATGACCATGCCGTTCTCGCAGTGCCTTCCCTGGGCGCAGTAGATCCACATGGGGTTTGTGTTGGTCACGTTGATGGTGAAGATGGACATCTGGTTCTGGGCGGCGCTGGCGGCAGCGGGTACGAAGCCAGAGTGGAAGCCGGTGACGTTGCTGTGCATGGCGATGGGTTGGCAGGGCTGGTCGAAGGTGGACTGCGTGACGGTGTGGTTGCCGGCGGCGAACTGGAACTGCACCATCTCGCCGACATTGACGCGGATGTCGTTGGGTGTGTATGTTAAGCTGCCGTTCTGGGCGACTCTGACGACAGTAACTCGTGTGTTTTGGGCTGCATCTCCAGTCAGCACTGCTGTTCCCCTTTCCATATCCCCCCTTTTTCTTCCTCCCCTGAGCCTCATCCTCTGCCTTCCACGTACCGGAAGCCACGCTCGCAAGAGCGGCAAGGGCGAGTGTTGCGAACTGCATTTTGAGTGGTGTCTGGTTTTGAACTGATAAAGACTGAAAAAAAGGTGTCGTCGGTTTGTATGTAAAGAATGGAGGGTTGGTATCCAAAAGCGACTCGCGCTGTTCAATGGGCAGGACTAGCCTGGTAGAAGATTATAGACGACGACCTGAAAAAGAAAGAAAGGAATTAGGAAAGCGTTTCCTCGGCCGAACAGTACACACAGAGAAGAATGAGAGTAGAAGAGAAGGGGGGGACGCCGAAGGGCGGGGAGACGACGGCATGAATATAAGAGAAGCGTCGCAGGAAAGGGCCCCTCGGAAGGCACCAGGGATCGTCGCCATGGTGCACGACGCCCATGCCCATGCCGAGCCTCCGGAAGGGGGGCGGCTCTAGGGGTGCCGGGGGACTCAACAGCTTGCGAGTTGCGCAGGTCCTTGAAACATGGGGCCGTTTTGACCACAACCCCGGCGTTTAGTCCTTTTGCGACCAAGACCCGCAGCGTCCGTTGCACTCGCAGCAGACGCCATGCCCACCACCAAAAAAAGGGCAAAAAGCCTGATGTAACCCTTGAGGACGTGCGCGCAATGGAGAAACGACCTCGATGGGGTTGAGGGACCACAGCAGGGAGAGCGCCCTCTCGTTACGAGTGCTAGCCCCGCAGCGTCCGACACCAACGCTTGCTCTGGTGCACCGGGATGGGCTGCTTGCCGGAAATGCCAGGTGCAGGCTCCCCAGCATGGCGGATAGCGGCCATGCTCCCAGCGAGATAGCCGCCCCATCGGGTGGTTTCACCGAGATCTATCCATCTTGGCTGGTATGTGCTGTGCTGTTGAGAATAGCATCGGACGTTAACGCGGCCGGCGTCGGGAGACCCCACGAGCCGCACACAGCGGGTGCCATGTTGAAGGCCTTCTGGACGTATAAACACGTTCTTCATGGTCGCCTTTGCGGCCATCGCATGTCAAAAATAAAACTGACTGCCGAAGCGCTATGTGCGCGCGACCGATGCGATGACGAACTCAATCGAGAGGCTGAGGGCTGCGTGCACAATGCGGTGGTGACCACGTCGAGGCCATGACAGGCGGCCCTCGTCGCTAACGACTGGGAACTTCGCTGTGGAAAGGGAGGGGCACTGGCCGGACGATGGTGAAGCCGAAATAAGGTTTGGTGCGGGGCAGGGGTGGCCACAACCTGCGACTGTTGTCAAACGTCTCCCGGTTTCAGCCCCTTCAACACCATAACCCGCCCAGCCCCCACGGTAGAAATTTCGCTCTGGCCTGCAAAACACGGAGCCTTGATTGACGCTGATGCGCCCTAACCCCCTACAGCACCGACAGCAGCAGAAGGGGATTTTGTTTCAACTTGTGAGAAATTGTTTGAAACAACTGCCAAAACTAGTGGTGAACAGCGAATCCCAGGCCACCACCAACGCCGAAACAGTGGGCTCCGTGTTTACGCCAAGACCCGTGATGCGCAGACAACCCCGGGAGCGACTCAGGGGAGCCATTTCTTGAGAAATCGGATCTATCGGCCCATTCGATGTTTGGACCTGACTCTGCTACTTGGAGGCTAGGGCATTTCCCCGCAAAGACATTGAAGATGCTTGCGCTTGCTATGTATAGCAAAGGAAGAATGAAGCCGGCGCTAAGAAACGTCGATATCAACCTCGGATTGAGAAATCACACTCGTTCACAGAGGGCTTTCATGGCAGGCGGTAGCTGGGCCCCAGCTGCGGGCTGCGAGGCGGCAGATGACAGTGCTAGAATTGGGTATCTGTGCGTCTCCCAACGATAACTCGAAGCATCACGAGCGGCAATGTTGGCAAGAACCTCCAAGCCACCATCTTTAGGGCTCAACCCATCTACCGAGAGCAACGTCGACCAAAGTTCCAACCGGGACTCCCCTAGATGCACACACCACGAAGATCATCCTCCCTTCCCCAGACCACCCATCAAGTCAGGGCAGCGTCCATCTAAACATCATGTTTGCCAAGACGACGTGATCCCCATTGCATACACCTGGCACACCTCCCGGCCGACTTTGGACTCAGAGCAAAGGCCCTCGCCCAAAATTCCACCCACTCGCCCGTCATGGCAGCTAGAGACCAGAATCATGCCCACGCCCATGGAAGGAATGCCGCTCCTTCCGAACTGCATTCTCCCGGCTGATCACCCAGCACCCTGATTCCTAAAACTGCAGACAGTCTGGCACGTCAGCACATGGCGTCGTCTTGGCCCTCCACCCGGTTCCAACTCACAACTGTTTTGCCCGTCCGCCGTGTGTGTCACCTAGAGCGCCGCAGCGCAAGCCGGAACCCCCACGAACCGTCTCCCGTGCCGAGCACCCGGCGCCGATGTCGACCATAATCCGCTCGCCGATATCAAGAGACCCCCATCTCAAAGATCCATCAACAACTGCGGCGTGACCTTCTCCAAGTCCTCGACCTATCCCAAAGTCAGCATCACCACCATAACCCAACTCCCCCATCCCAGAACCTCCAGGATGGAACTCACCTCCAGAAAGCCTTCCCCCCTCTCTGCAGCCGTCCTCGCAATGGCTTCCCTCACAAAAACATCCACATACTTCACCACCGCCTCATTCGCATCCCTCGTAATCCTCGTCCCCTCCTTCGTAAAAAACTCATGTAGCACCCTCGTGATCAACTCAGGCGGGACCGTCGTTCTCGTCTCCTCCTCGCTCTCGTCCTCAGCATCGTCCATCCCGTAGTCTGACTCTTCGACGCGCTCCTCGTCTTCGTCCGAGTCGATGGTGACGACCTCACGGGCGGCGTTGCTGCCTCGAGCGCTGCCTTGTCCGGTGCTGGCGTTGGAAGTGCGGGGGCGGGGATTCGCTGTCTTCGAGGCGGCAGGCTTGCTTTTAGAGGCTGCCTTCGATGCTGCCGCCCTGCGACCCGCCGATGCGGCTGCTGTCGTCTTCTTAGGAGGCATAGCTTCTCCCCAAAGGCAAAATAGCAGTTCACCAATTGACCACCTGAAAGAGTGCAAGGTCAAAAAAAGGTGCGCAATCCAAATGGAGGGTGCAAACAAAGTTGACCAACTTTCCTGACTGGCCAAAGACGCGACGCGTTCTGGTCATGTGATTACGTAATGGCGACATAGAAATTCAGACCACAGTTTGAAGACATTGCAGACCAATTCACCATCACCAAAATCAAAGAGCGGTTGTTAGTCTATAAGGAAAGTCCCCGATCGATTGCTTTAGACCTATCGTCGAACTGATCTATGAGACGCATGCAACCAAAGGAAACTGCCAGGATCGTTGCAGGAATACACCGGGAATGGCTCGAGATATAAATTACAGCGGGTGACCTCGACCTATTCAGCGTCCCAAAACGCCGGATATGCCCATGTACGACCCGTGATACACCGCCAGGACGCATTACGCCCGCTGTGATGCCCCAACCCGTCTACCACCGTTCCGCCAGAACCGCGCCGACCCCTATTACCACCCCAGGACTCCCATCTCCAATTTTATACAGGGGTTCGGGCAATTTAGCCGGAGCCGCCCTTGAAGGCCTTGCCGAACATGATGACCTGGAGCTGGTCATAGATGGAGAGCACACCAGCACCGGCAACACCACGGAGGATGTTGGCACCGGCACCCTTGAAGAGAGACTTGACACCCTCCTTGGCAACGATCTGCTTGAAGGCGTCGAAAGAGCTGGAGTACTTGACGGCCTCACCAGAGGTCATCATCATGCGACGGCGGACGGTGTCGAGAGGGTAAGAGGCGATACCGGCACCAGTGGTGACGCACCAACCGAGAGCGAAAGAGGCGAGGAAGTTGCCCTCAAGGCTGCCAGTGAGGACGACGGGCTTGATGGAGTCGTACATGCCGAAGTAGAGACCACGGTACACGACGATACCGAGAACGGAGGGACCGAAACCGCGGTAGAGACCAGCGATACCATCGGAAGCGAGGGTCTTGCGGTAGACATCAACGAGGCCGTTGAACTGGCGCTCGCCACCCTTCTTGGCGGACTTGGCGTCGTTGGCAAGACGGGTACGGGCGTAGTCGAGGGAGTAGACGAAGAGGAGCGAAGTGGCACCAGCGGCCTGCGTTACGGTTAGATATCGGAGCGATTATCTTGGGGAATGTGTAGTCACTTACACCACCGGAGGCAAGGTTACCGAACATCCACTTGGCGTAGCCATCCTTGTCCTTCTTGTAGCCGAACATCTTCTTGAACTGATCGCGGAAAGCGAAGTTCAGGGCCTGGGTAGGGAAGTAACGGATGACGTTGGCAGTGTTGCCACGCCACAGGGCCATGACACCCTCATCGGCGGTGGTGCGACGGAAGCAGTCGACGATGCCACCATAGCGGCGGTCAAGACGGCCAGCCTTGATCATCTCATCCTGTTTGCTTGTCAGTATACTGTCCAACACAGTTGCATGTTAAAGGGTGAGAGCTTGGCTGCACAGATCGCACGTGACGGCTGGCAAGCCGGAAAGGCCCGAGCAGCAGGTGCGGCTCAAACATCCACGTGGAGTGTGCAGCGAGGAAGTTGGAAGGTGCCCAAAGTGTCGGTATGAAATCACGTACCTGGTTCTGGATGAGGAGCTTGATGCGCTCAATGGGAGCAGCAGCAGTCTTCGAGACGGCGGCGGAGACACCACCCACTATTGTACCGCGTCAGCATCGTGTCAGGTTGGCGACAACAGGCCGGCGCATCAGATAAGCGCGCATCGGTCGTTGGTGCCGCGAACGACATCGAAGTAGGAAGTGCGTCCTGGAATTGACGTACTCAAGAAGTCGGCCACGAAGGGCTGTGCGAAGAAACGTCAGCAATCGGCGTTTGAGATGGTGCAAGTCTGTCCGTCACCAATGCAGCTCGAGCTAGCGACCCCAGCCATGACCCCAATGCCTAGCGGCGAAGCCGAACCCCATTGAATGGCAATGGTGAGGCCAATTGGGCATTGCGATTGGGGAGGCGGGAGTTGGAAGCTCGAGAGTGCCGGTTGTTGACAGATCGCGGGAATTTTGGGGAACGGGAGAAGATTCTTACCGGCATGCCCAGGACCTTCATATCCTCCTTCTTCGACATTTTGGCGACTTTGCGATCGGAAACAATCCTGAACGAAAAGAAGTGAGTGGAGAGGGATAGACCAAGCTCTGCTGGTGAGAGTTTGGAAGATGGAGGAGATGGGAGGTCGTCGGGAGAAATAAATTCTTCGACTGAGTGGATGGGGGAGAGAGGGAAAAAAATTTGTACGAGCAATGGAACCGAAGCAGCTTTTGAGGTGCGAATCTTCCCGGTCCCCTTGTCGCGCTAGCGCACGGACCAACCCCGTCTCTTCCACGGCAACCAGGCGGCAGGCCGCGGATTGCAGGCCTGCGATGGGGCTCCAAGGATTGCTACAGTGCCGGTTAAGCCCGAGGCTCCAGTGCTCAGCGCTGTCCGAAATTGATGTCCAGTTATTCCAGCCAGCGGGCCGCGATTGTTGGCTGCGATTGCATCGAGAAAAAATTTCCCTCAATCGCCAGTGCAGATGTCACTTCAACTCTAATTTTGGCGGGCAGGTACAAGCGCACGCTAAGATGCAGCCGCCTTCCCGATCATCATTCCCAGAATTTGCCATTTCCAAGGCATGCAAAGTCCAAGCATTAGTTGCTGTCAGTCTGCGACCCTCTCCCAATTGTCAATTGATGCCATCAATTCCTGTTTTGATGCCTTGCGGCTTTCAGTCGTCTTGCCGACGGTCTCGAAATTTCACGGATTGCTTCCAGCTTCGCTCGGCTGAACGGGCCCCACGAGTCGCAGGCTTTCTCGGGAAGTTTTATTAGCCTTATAGCAAGATCCTGGCCAATGGGGTCTCGCGAATTGCGGATGGGGCCCGCTGAAAACCCTTGAGGCTTCTGGAGCTTCACAATCCATAACTTCGATCCGTAGCATGCAGTTCTAGCATAACATCTCGGTACAATGCTCCATTCTGAGCTCCGTTGCCATGCTGTTTCCCACCGGTCATCTCCCCATCGGCACGCGGACTGCCACTGGTGGGCACGAGATGGCCCAGAGCGTTGGATATGGCCTGCATGCAAGGTCTGTTCGGCGAACGCTTCCTTGAATATTTTCGTTAATATCCACGCCCAACACGTGCTTCATCTCTTCCTCTGGGTCCAGCATCAGTACGAGGCTTGAGTTGTTGTCCGGCCAAAAGCAGCAAAGTCATTCCTCGTGTGTTGGTTGTTATCCGTCGCCGTCTATCACGGTGCTCAAACACGAGCCCGGGTCATGGATCCGGGGAGACTGATCAGTCTTGACGTCACGTGCACAACGGCTTCCCTCCTAACGAAATATATTTCAGGAACCGTTTAGCCAGCCTTCCCTCTCTTCCTCAAGGCTCCTCACATGGCAGGGTCAAGCATCATGCAAATCGTGCATTGGTTGGACGAAATTGAGACAGAGAGGATGGGACATGATGGGTATAATTTTGTAGGGTTGGTTTTCACAACCCTCGCTGTCGAGAGGCCGAGGCCCCAGACCTCAGAACAGGCAGAAACACATGGCCTTGGCCCCGCAAGCAGTTGTGCTGGCAGGCGTGGTCACGGTCTTGTTCGTATCTTGATGCATTTCCAGTCTAAGGATCTGGAGCACTTCCGATCCCTATGCTACACCGAGCTGAAAAACGATGTCCCATACCATTTCCCAGAGACGTAGCCATGCCCGATGAAATCAAACCGTGAACCCCAAAGCGAACCGCCCATCATTCAATTCGCATAACATGCCTGGTATCTTGCGCCAGGTCCGTCGGTAGAGTCTTCGCGGAGAGGTTGGGCATTTAGTCGGTACCGCCAACGGCACGAGCTGCGGAACTAGAGTCAGTTTCTCGGAATCTTGCTGCCCTCACGTCCACGAGAAGAACGTACTGTAGATCTTCATCTTGCTGTGCGCAACCACCTGCTTGATCTGCCCCTTCTCCTCGAGGTCCTTGAGGCACTTGCGTGCGAGCGAGCCGTTGATCTTGAGTCTGTCGACGAGGGTGGCGACGGTAACGAGGCGGTAGGACTGGACGTCCTTGTAGAGCTTGTCGGAAGTGGCCTTGTCAAGGAGGACGGCGTGCTGGGCCTTGTCCTTAACTGCAGGCGAAAAAAACACCCGGGTCAGTCGATTGCGGTCGCATCAATTACGCATCGGAAAATAGCCTCACCCTTTCCCTTGGACCACTTCTTCTTCTGCTTCTTAGCACCAGACGCAGCGGGAGCCATGATGAATGTATGTGCTGGTGATTTGGGGGGTTGAGGTTGAGATCGTTCTGGCTGGCGCTCTCGCTGGCTAAAGGCGGGGAGATTTTTCTCTGAGGTCTCGCGCGCGCCCCAAGCCCCCAGCACCAAAGCTTAGGTCAACTGAGCCCTAATAAAAATCCGGGGCTGTGAGTGGTCCACCGCCCACCTCTCCCAAGGCAAGCGGGGCCACCAAAAAATTCACGACACCATTGAACCCTCTCAAGTATCCCGTCCTCTTCCACGCCAAACTTCAATCCACCAACACCCCCTCGGATTCCGCAGTCGGTCGATACGCACAAAATGTCTGAGGGCGAAATCGAGGTCGAGGCCGTCTCCGGCTACGATGTGCTCCCCAAGGAGGTGATCGCCGAGATTGGCAGCGTCAAGCTGTTCAGTGCGTATATCCCAATTGCAGCGGTGCAGCGCAGCTCTGCGGCTGCACGCTGCAGGCGATAATTTTGAACATCTCGCTGACCGTGTCTCTTCAATTTCTAGACCGCTGGAGCTACGAGGATGTCGAGATCCGTGATATCTCCTTGACGTAAGAAACACACCCAATTCCGCGACACACCGAGACACCGAAAACCGGCGACCACGCAACTCGGGCACGAACGCACTTTGCACAGCTCGCGAGACTAACTTGGGCCTCTCCTGCAGCGACTACATCCAGATCCGATCCCCCGTCTACCTCCCTCACTCCGCTGGTCGCTATGCCGCCAAGCGCTTCCGCAAGGCCAACTGCCCCATCATCGAGCGTCTTACCAACTCTCTGATGATGCACGGCCGCAACAACGGCAAGAAGCTCATGGCCGTCCGCATCGTTGCGCACGCCTTCGAGATCGTGAGCACCGCCTGCTCTGCACTGCTAGATATGGCACGGGAATTCTAACACAAGCTGGCAGATCCACCTGATGACCGACCAGAACCCCATCCAGATCGCCGTTGACGCCATCGTCAACTGCGGACCCCGCGAAGACAGCACCCGTATCGGTTCCGCTGGTACCGTCCGGAGACAGGCCGTCGATGTCTCTCCTCTCCGCCGCGTCAACCAGGCTATCGCCCTTCTCACAACCGGTGCCCGCGAGGCGGCGTTCCGCAACGTCAAGTCGATTGCCGAGTGCCTTGCTGAGGAGCTGATCAACGCTGCCAAGGGTAGCAGCAACTCGTACGCGATCAAGAAGAAGGATGAGCTCGAGCGTGTTGCCAAGTCCAACCGGTAAAGTGGTTATTTGCTTGATGGGTGGCTTCATGGTATTGGGGATCGGAACGGGTTATTACGGCATGTTTTGCAAGGCTGCATTTGCGCGTTACGGACGGTGGATGCGTGGGTTTTCACGGCACTCTTGTCACGCAGGCAAAATTCAGGGCTCTCGATAAACGAGGGAAATTTGTGAAATCTCGACGCATTACCATAACGCCGCTGGTTCCTGTTTCCATGACTCGTTTGTCTGCTATGCTACTACCTGTTCCTCCTCAATGAATACCATGATATGAACCATGAAACCATGTACCAGATGAAGCTGAGGAGGCAATTTACAGACGACAAAATGGCAGCACTATCTGATTGCGTGTGTATGTCAACCAGGTTTCCCACCATCACCAGTCCCAAACCAACCAAGCCATACGCCAGGCCCCATGCTTGCTTGCATGTATAAGCACGTTCGTGTCGTCCATCTATCTGAGTTCCCGCAGGATGCGAGGACCCTAGCCTTTCTTCGCCACGGGAACGCGCAGGAACATGGCCACATGCGGGATGCCCTCCTCGGTCCAGCGTCCCAGGCTTCGATCGACCTTGAATCCGTGCTTCTCCCAGATGGGAACGGCCGTCTCCTGAGCGTGACAGCAGAACAGGCCGTTCCACCGGGGCAGCAACTGACCGCCACTAGGGGTGAGTTCGACGCGCTCGAAGCCTATGTTAGAGGCCATCGGGTCCCAGATATCTGCGTCGACCGCCGCGAAGTTGATGGCGCTACGGATCAGCTGCGAGGCGATGCCGCGGCCGCGAAACTCCTTAAGCACCGCGAGCCGGCCGAGCTTGAGGTACGGCTCCTGACCGTCGTGCAGGTCGGTGGCGCGCTCGTACTGCGGGGGCCACACGAAGGGGGTGACCACGCGGCTGGCCTCGGCGCGCGACAGGGGGGCCACCGTTCTAGGGGTGCCCGGGTCGAGGTCGGAGGCAGGGCTGCCGGCGTTGGTGAGCACGTCCCCAACGTAGGCTCCGCCGGCGCGCGGGTGCGGGGGGTGCGGGAAGGGCACGAGGCGGATGGTGCCGATGGGCAGGGTGCGGGTGACGCTCTGGCGCGGGATGAGGATGGCGTCGGTGGTCGGATCGCGGACTTCGTGCGCCACGAGCTTCTGGACCGAGGCGTAGATTACGAAGTGCGTGGCGCGCTGGTCGTCATTGTCGAACTCGTTCTCAAGGGGAACGTGCTGTTCGTCGACGTAGACGGTTTCGCGGACGGACATGGCGTCGAGGAAGGTCTGCGGGATGGGCGGGAAGTTGGGGACCTTGGTCTGCTCGCTGTGCCGCTTGGTCGGGTCGTAGACTCTCTTGATGTGGCGCATCTCGCGGGGGATGAGACGTTGCATGAAAGGCGTGGGACCATTAATCGGACCTCTAGTCAGACCGCTGGATGAGGCGTTGGCGTTCATGAGGGGTTGCATGACGGATCCAACGTTGACCTCCATGCTGGATGCCATGATGGATTGTGATATTCAGGTTAACCTGAATATTCTGTGTGGGGGAATGTCTCTTGAGCGAGGCAGTTGGCGGGTGGTCTGGTTAAGGTTAGCTTTGCACCTCTCAAGTCAAGCTGGTGAAAGGTACCAAGTTGAGAATAATTTACCTTCTGAGTTGTTTGGTACTTTAAGTACAAGTTGCTGCAGTTGGGATGATATCCGGCGTGGGCAATGGTGACTTTGAGATCGAAGACAACGTGCTCGGCCACCCGGTATGACCAGGCGCCCAATGTTGCTGCGCTTCGTCTCTTCGATCCGAAGGGCGTGAGATGGCGCCAATAGGCTCAGAAGTACCAGATGAGTCAACCAAGTGAGAAGGTGAACCGCCTCTGAGGTGGCGATGTCCTCCAGTTCGTGGTGGGGGAGAGAGGAAGGAGGGCGGAGAAGATATTGCCGGCCCGGGCCTAAAAGTCGAAGTTAGGGCACATGCCGGACTCGACGGGTTTCCGCTTACAAAAAGACGTGCTCCTTCCCGGTTTCACCGGCCGAGACCCGGGTGGTGCCTTCCCTTTCCCAAGCCGACGATGTGCGAAGGTTAATTGCGCCACCGCTCCGGCCCCAAGGGTTAGGGTCCCCCTTTTTTCTATGTCAACCCCTCCCTTGTCTCCCCTCAGAACGGACGAGCCGGACCTGTCCCGAAGTCATGTTGTAGCCAATTTCGACTGCGTGGGGACTTGTGTATCATTTTTTGACAATAGGAAAACCCATTTCACGCTTGCCCAGACGCACACTCTCTCCTTTTGTTCTGCTGTGACAACCATCACAAGCACGTCACGTTGTCTTTATTTCATGGTCCTGCTTTCCAGCCCAGAGTGAACATCTACCACATCCTGACTCTATCCGTTGATATCATTCCTGCCCATCCTACTCAAAGCCTCTGTGAGATGCTTCTCTGTTTTCAGTATTTGTTCAGATAAGTGATCTCTAAGTTTTATGTCTGGTTTTTAGGCTCCGTTCAAACCTGAACTCAAACCTGATACTTTTCTCCGGTTCTCAGTGACGTTAGAGAAGTCATTTTGTATCTCGTCAAGGAACTATGTATCTGCGATATACTCTAGGCAACTTTGCAACAGAGAGTGAATCCGGTGTGTTGGACCGGGTGCTGCTTGTTACGGTTATTGCGTGGATGGATGGTGTGACGATGGAATGATGGGACCTGAGATCGCGAATGGGATCGTACTAGAGGTGAGCCTTTTCCGGGGCGGAGAGGTGTGTAGATATATCCTAAGACGCGGGAATAGAGTTCTATGGTCGGACACCCCTTGAGCAGCTTCTAATCTAACAACTACTTGCCCGGTATATCTACCTACATGAGGCGTTTGTCCAGACATCCTTGCTCTAAATGGTGAAATCCTCAAATCCCAACTCATTGCAATCACCATGAACTCTGTCGTCAAGACACATCAGAGCCTTGTACGAGGCGAGGCAGTGGCAGATTCGGAGCCCCAAATAGAGATGACCGAAACCCCGCCACCACCGGCTTCCAGCATCCCGTCCTGAATACCCCACCCGCCGCCCACCACCGCAGTGGCCTGGCGCTACGCAAGCCTCATCAGCCAGCACACATCTCCATCGATGGCGGGGTCAATCGCGAAGCTCACACGGCCAACTTGCTTGGATTGAGCAGACGCTTGCTGGTCGGAATTGGGAGCTTGGACTGAGGGACAAGGGTGGAACCGGAGGCGGTTTTGATGAGGACTTGGTGTCTGCATGACACACTGAAAATACTAGCGTGAAGAGACCGATGGGCATCCATCCAAATGAGACAACGCAGGGTCGATGATTGTCGTACCGTTCGGCGTCGTTGTTATGGGAGATGCCAGGCTTGAACTGGGGCATCACCACCAGTCATGCCTTTGCGCCATCGCTTTACAGAAGTCGAGAGGAGCGTCTGTGAAGCCTCCCCTGGGCGTGCACCCTTCCCATCAAGGAGTAGTGTGCTCTGAGTGCCAGCAAGTCGCTGTATCAGTTGCGGATGTCGCGTTTTGGATGATCATCGGGAGATGCGTTGTAAGGATCTGCGTTCGGCTCGCGGGCGGCAGCTTGAGGTGGTCTATCGCGATCACCAACGCTCAGTCTCACCGAACACCTGGCTCCCTTCGTTCATCCACTGTCTTCCTCGGCCAGTCGGGGCAAATATCGATCTTATCCCTTGGGAACCAAATTTCCAGAAACAAGAAGATCAGGTAATCCACGATGACACAGAGACAGAAGAGCTTTCCAGCCCATATGCCGCAACCGTAGTAGCGCTTTAGCCGGTCGATCAACGCGAAGCTTTGAACACCCGATCGGCCCCTCGTGGCACTCCAGCTTGCTGGATTAGAGGCGTCGTATCCATAAAACTCCGCCTCGCTAATGGCACCCGAGATTCCGTTGTAGACACGCTCGGTGCGGATCGCAACGTTCGTCCATGAGTACATGGATTTGACTTGTTCGTGGAAGAGCTCCGTTCGAACTTTGTTTGCCCGCAGTGCCGCGATGGCCTTGCCAGTAGCTGTAACGAGGTCGTCCTCCTCCGGTTTCGCAAACACGGTCATATGCGACGGCAAGACCTCAGGAATACCGCCGACTTGGGTGCAGACCACGTAGAGCCCGCAGCTCGCAGCTTCAACTATGACGGTACCGAAGGCCTCCGTCAAGCTAGGATGCAGATAGATGTGACCGCGTATCATGACATTACGCACTTCCTCGTGGCGAATTGAGCCCAGCATCTCGACTCGGTCTTGTAAAACGTTTTGCTCGATCATCTGCTCGAGGTCGATCGCCTTTGGGCCGGAGCCGGCAATGATGAAACGGGTATTGGGGTGGTTTTCTAGAATGCGAGGGATGGCCGCCGTTAGGAGATCTGTGCCCTTGTTGTAGAACAGACGGGAGATGACAACAATGGTGATTGTGTCGTGAGGCCCCAGAGGACGAGCTGGTGGTGGATCCTGGCTGAATGAGTGGCGAGGGACTTCGGCCGGGTTGGTGTAGGGCTTGAAGTTCTCAGCAACAACAGCGTTGGGTATCACCGACACCATGAGTGGGTCAAGAGATGCTCTCAAAACAGTGTTCTCTTTGCTAGTACGACAGTCAGCCCATGGGTCGCCAAAGATCAAAGGGGTATAAACACGACATACCAGGTGTGGCTCACGCAAATAACATGGTCAACGTCGCTCAAGCTGAACTTGAGCAGCTTGTTGGTTAAAATGCTGGCTGCGTCTGCAAACCCAAAGAGCGAGTGATCGGTAAAGACAGTTCGCAGCCCCATGGTCCTGGCGTGCAGGATGGCCTCGTGGCACAAGTTGCTGAGACTCGCGTGGCCGTGGACGATGTCGATGCGTTCGCGCAGCACAATATTGCGGAACATGGGAAAGAAGGAAAAAACGGTCGGAAAAGTGGTAGACCGGTAGATGACCAAATAGGGAACATGGTAGACTTTGAGCCCGTTGGTGAGATAGCGGACGCCAGTGCGGCCATCGTAAGCATGCGTGATGATGATGACCTTGTGGCCCCTGTCCATGAGCTTCGTCGACAGTTGGTAGATGTGGCTTTCGACGCCGCCCGGCTGGGGAAAAAAGAAGTCGCTAACCATAGCAATATTGTACGTGGGCGCCATCGTTGCGGTGTTGTTGCCGTCACTGACAGTCAACCGCTCCCCGCGTCTCGCAACTTGTTGCAGTGATTTGGTCTAAAGACAGCTTTCTGGCGCTGTTCAGATGAGATGCCAGGCACGCGTTGGTTTCACCCAATGGGCAGAGCGGCGGCAAGCAAGCCCAGACCCACCGATAACGATAAGCGGCCCCTTGAACGGCGGTGAGGAATGGCACAAAGCGCATCCAAAAGCGCTGGCAAACGAACCGACCTTACAGGGACCTCTTGATAATCCAGAATGGACAGGGACAGAACAAAGCTTCTGCAACAGAATACTTATAACGGCGCGATTCAATGCCACGAGGTTCTCAAATGTTGAGAGGTAGTGTTGTAAGTCAGATAAGATAGTGAAGGCGGTGAGGCTTGGCAATTCAACCTCTTACGCAATGCGACTCCAAAAAAAAGTTGGGCCCCACTGTATTTCATCCAGGTCAGTCGCAGCGCTGAGCGGCCCAATCCCATTCTTCACGCGCTGGTATAACTCACGGACGTCTTGAGATGTACGCCCGATATATCCCGCCTGTGAAGGCGACGCCTCCTTCAAACCAGAATGGCCCGTCGGGAGAGCAAAATCGGCCTTTTGCGTATCGCAAAGGCCCCGCGGCAGCACCCCCTCAACGCGCCGCATCACCCCCGAAACCAGCCCCTGAACCTGTTGCGCTCGCACAACCAACAAGGATAGTCTTTGGCGACGATGATTTCCCTCTGCCAGAACCGAAGAAGGGGCGATTGGACACGGATGCCGAGCTCACGGGCACGCTAGAAAAAAAGGAGAAGAAGTCGAAAAAATCGAAAAAGGCAAAGACGGATGAGGATGCAGAGGAGCCAGTCGCCTCTGGGGGCAAGAAGAAGGAGAGGACAGAAGACAAGGAGGTAGAGGAGCCCGCGAAGAAGCGCAAGAGGAAAGAGGAAAAGGGCTCCCCTGAGATCGAGGTACCTGTCGAACCCGCACAGGAGCCGGCAGGGCCAACCCCCATGGACGAGGATCCAAGGCCAGAGAAAGAAAGCCCAACCGCCCCATCTGACCCCCCGAAGCCCAAAAAGGAGAAGAAGAAGAAAAAGACTACTCAGGAGGACGCCGAACCAGAAACGGATAAGATTCGGGAAAGACACAGGGCAGTGTTTGAGAAAGTCGAGAAGGCGTTACAATCGAGACCGAAAGCCTTATCCGAGGAGGAGAAAGCCCAAGAACCCGAGCCAGAGCCAGAACCGGAAGAGCACGGCCTTGAACCTCTTCCACAGCCCGAGCCAGTTGTCTTCGACGCTTCGAAACTCACATACGAAACATTACCTCACTGGCTTGCCCACCCGATTCGCGTTACCAACGATTCGAAGAGCCCATTCACAGAGCTTGGGATCTCACCTGAAGCGGCAAAAATATTGGCGTCAAAGGGATTTAGGGATGCTTTCGCGGTACAAACCGCTGTGCTGCCATTACTTTTGCCCTCGGCCGATAGGCAGGGCGATGTGGTGGTCGCGGCCCCCACAGGCTCCGGAAAGACACTGTCGTACGTGCTCCCTATGGTCCACGACATTAGCAAAAGCACAGTCACAAGACTCAGGGCGGTTATCGTGCTCCCTACCAGAGAACTGGTCCAGCAGGTACAACAGGCATGCGAGGCCTGTGTCGCCGCGTTCGTCATTGGCGGAGGCAAGCGGGTGAAAATCGGAACTGCCGTGGGCAACAAAGTTTTCAAGGACGAACAGGCCGCCATAATTGGGGAAGAGCAGACGTTTGACCCGGCCGGGTACGAAGATTACGTCAAGAAGCAAAGGACGTACGTTAGCCTGGACGATTCAGACGACGACGAAGACCTTGAGTTGGGCTCGGAGAAATCAACTCCTCTTCCCTTCCACGTCATTACCCATGTCTCCAAGGTCGATATACTCATATGCACCCCCGGAAGACTTGTGGAGCATGTCAATAAAACCCGGGGCTTCTCTCTGGACTATGTTCGCTGGCTGGTTGTCGATGAAGCCGACAAGCTCCTTGCCCAGGATTTCCAGCAATGGCTTGACGTTGTCTTGAAAGGTCTGAGCACCGAGAAGCCATCTGCGCGAGACTTCCCAGGTTCCAACAAAACGGGACCTCGCAAGGTGATTCTCAGCGCCACCATGACAAGGGATATCAGCCTGCTCAACGGCCTGAAACTCTCGCGGCCTCGTCTCGTGTTGCTCGAGGGAACCAAGGCTGGTGAGCAGACGCTCCCAGCGCTTCTTAAAGAATCAGCAATCAAGGTTCGCGAGCCAAGTCTGAAGCCGCTCTATCTTCTGGACCTTCTTGATAGTGGTCTCCTCTCCCCTATCAGTCAGGGTCCTGCCGTGACAGCGGAGTCCCAAGAGGACAAGATGTCCGTCGATGAGTCGGAAAGCAGCGACTCGGAATCCGATTCGGAGTCCGAATCAGAATCATCCTCCAGCAGCAACTCAGGGTCCTCATCAAGTGGCTCGGACTCAGACTCGGATTCTGGGAGCGACACGGAAGTCAAGACACCGACCAAGACCCGTGGCTCAGCTAAGGTTCGCAAGTTTGATACCACTGTGCTCATCTTCACAAAATCCAACGAAGCAGCACTGCGTCTCTCCCGCCTCCTCGAAATCCTTTCACCAGATCTGGCGCCCCTCATCGGGACTCTCACATCCTCCACCAAAACTTCTAGGCGTGCACATACTCTGCGCTCTTTTGCTCAGGGCAAACTTCGTGTTCTCGTTGCCTCAGATTTGGTATCTCGCGGTATCGATCTGCTCAACTTGGATCACGTCATCAACTACGACCTTCCGATCAGCGAGACGTCGTATGTCCACCGCGTGGGACGTACTGCGCGTGCTGGACGCGCCGGACACGCATGGACACTGCTCGAACACGCAGAGGGTCGCAGGTTTTGGCGTGACTTTGCTGGCGAAGGAAAGGGAGCCATCACCAACATTGTCAGGAATGGGACGGTGGAGAGGGTGCGTCTTACCGCGGACGAGGAGGACGGGAAGTTCAGCGAGGAGAGAGTCAAGGCATATGAGGAGGCCTTGGAGCAATTGCGGAAAGAGGCTGCGGAGAGGAAGTAGGATACTTGTTGCTGGAAAGGGCACCGTCGCAACAAACGGGGTTTGTTGTAGCATTAGCGAGGCATATGCATGGTTGGTAAGGTCTGCCATAAAGCTATTCTGGCTGTCAAAATATATCTGTGCCTGTTTTGTTGAAACAAGGCCGCTGAGACTCATTCCAAAGACTGTCCATACCTATCTTGCGATGCATTGATGGAACTTCGCCCGATATTGTGGCCGCCCCAATCTTGTAAAGCGCCGACGCCCAGCATTCGGTATGGATGTTGACTTTTGGGGTCGTTTCTGTGTGTCAAGCGCCCCTCCAAAAGCCCCTGACCCTCCGTTCGGACCAGAACATCAGCAAAGGGCTATTCAGATACACCAAAGAGGCCAACTTGTGGGCTGGCTCGATGTATGTAAAACGCAAAGCAAAAAATATGTTTTAATGAACCATGTCGGTCTAAGAAACTTCGAGCAGTTTCCAAGCAGATCATCGTGGTCGTCAACTTCAATGCCAGGAAGTGCACCTGTCCTGGGAGTCCTCGATTTTAGTGGCGGCATCTAATGTGGGTTTTCCGGGGTTGGCTCCGCCAAGCCAGGCGCCCATTGGTCCAAGCTCCCATGCGAGCAGGTCTTGGCAAGTCCCATCAGCGAGCAGGGGTCCGACTTTCAAAAGTGTCCTTTTTATGTGAACAAGTATCCATTGTTGGCCTTTGAAGAAAGCTATGCCCTCTGCGAGACGGTCCATCAAGCACCGCGGAGATAAACAGTTGAGGCCAGATTCATGCCCATTCGTTTTTTCTAGCCTGACTGTCTCTACCATGACAAGCTCGCCCTAACTCTTTATTTCTTAATTCTGTTCATTGCATAGCCAATTCTTCTGGGGTGGACTGGCGCTGACAGAAGCTCTCCCACCGCCCACGAACACCGCCAAAGCCCCTCCACGAACGGCCAGTTGAGGCAACGCCCACCACACAACTACCGACAATGGCGCGGTTTACGCTGTCGCCGCTGTCCTTACTGCTCTCAGCAGTCTTCCTCTTTTCCGCACAAGTATACGCCGTCTCGGCCGTGCTGGGCATCGACCTCGGAACCGAGTACATCAAAGCGGCGCTCGTCAAACCCGGCATCCCACTCGAGATTGTCCTGACGAAAGATTCGAGGAGAAAAGAGATCTCCGCCGTCACCTTCAAGCCCGCGTCGAGCGGCCCCAAGAATGGCGCATACCCCGAGCGCGCCTACGGCTCTGACGCTATGGCGCTGGCCCCCCGCTTCCCTGGCGACAGCTTTCCGAACCTCAAGCCCCTCGTCGGCCTCCCCGCCGACAGCGCCGAGGTAAAAGAATATGCGCTGCGCCATCCCGCGCTGCAGGTGGTGGCACACAAGGTCCTGGGGACTGCTGCGTTCAAGAGCGCGCAGGCATTCACCCCCGAGGAGGAGGCCTGGCTCGTAGAAGAGCTGCTCGCCATGGAGCTCCAGGCCATTCGAAGCAACGCCGAGGCCCTCGCCGGCCCCGGAAGCTCTGTTCGCTCTGTCGTCCTTACTGTCCCGCCCTTCTACACCACCGAGGAGAAGCGCGCAACCATCTTGGCTGCGGAGCTCGCTGGGTTCAAGGTTCTCTCGCTCATCAGCGATGGGTTGGCCGTTGGCTTGAACTACGCTACGAGCAGGCAGTTCCCCAACATCAATGAGGGAGGGAAGCCGGAACACCACATGATCTTCGACATGGGCGCCGGCTCGACCAAGGCCACCGTGCTCAAGTTCCAGAGCAAGACCGTTAAGGACGTCGGCAAGTTCAACAAGACTATCCAGGAGGTCCAGGTCCTCGGCAGCGGTTGGGACCGTACCCTTGGCGGCGATGCGCTCAACTATCTCATTGTCGACGACATGATCAAGCAATTTGCCGAGTCGCCCAAGGCCCAAAAGGCGTCGGTGGAGGCGGCGACGGTCAAGGCCCATGGCCGCACCATTGCGAAGCTGACCAAGGACGCGGAACGCGTGAGGCACGTCCTCAGCGCCAACCAGAACACCCAGGCCAGCTTCGAGGGACTGTACGACGAGGTCGACTTCAAGTACAAGATCACCCGCGCTGAGTTTGAGGAGATGGCCGCCACCCACGCCGAGAGGGTCGCCGCCGCCCTTCAGAGCGCCCTGACCGCCGCGAAGCTCGAGATCAAGGATTTGGACTCGGTTATTCTTCACGGCGGTGCTTCGCGCACCCCCTTTGTCCAGAGGCAGCTGGAGAAGATTCTTGGCGGTGCTGACAAGATCCGCACCAACGTCAACTCTGACGAGGCCGCTGTTTTCGGCGCCGGCTTCAGGGCTGCAGAGATCAGCCCCAGCTTCCGCGTCAAGGAGATTCGCGTTTACGAGGGCGCCGGCTATCCTGCCGGCATGAGGTGGAAGTCGGATGATGGCAAGCCCAAGCACCAGCGTCTCTGGACTGCTGCGTCGCACCTCGGTGCCCCTGCGAAGGAAATCACCTTCCCCAACCACGAGGACTTCTCTGTCGACTTCTACCAGCTGGTCCCCGGCGCCGAGGGAACTGTTGAGGCCAGCACCAAGACGCTCACTACGACCAACTTGACCGCCACTGTCGCGGAGCTTGTTGAGAAGTACAAGTGCGAGAAGGCCGACATCCGCCTGAAGGTCAATGTCCGCCTCGCTAGCGAGGATGGGGAGGTTGACGTTTCCAAGGCCACTGTGGAATGCGAGGCCGAGGAGCCCGAGAAGGAGGGCATCATTGATGGTGTCAAGAACCTCTTTGGATTCGGCAAGAAGGACCAGCAGCCGCTCAAGGACGGTGAAGCTTCGGTTGAGGATACCGACGCAACCTCTTCAGAGACTACCGAATCTTCTACCACGAGCACCAAGACGTCGTCTACCAAGTCCTCGAAGTCGAGCTCTACTTCGTCCGCTTCGGCGTCAGCCTCTGCTGATGCCAAGTCTGACACCAAGAAGAAGCAGCTTATTGTCATCCCCGTCAAGTTCACCGTCGCCAAGGCCGGTATTCCCCAGCTCCCCAAGGAAGATCTCCAGGCCGTCAAGGACCGTCTCAAGGCCTTCGAGTCGTCGGATCGCACACGGAGGGCACGAGAGGAGGCCCTCAACCAGCTTGAGGCCTTCACTTACAAGGTCAGAGATCTGGTCGAGAGCGAGGCCTTCATCGGCGCTTCGACCGTTGAGGAGAGAGATACTTTGGAGCAGAAGACCAACGACGCCAGCGACTGGCTCTACGGTGATGGCGCAGAAGCACCAAAGGATGAGCTCAAGGCGCGCCTCAAGGAGCTCAAGGACATTGTCAACCCTATTCAGAAGCGCATTGACGAGGCCGCCAAGCGCCCGGAGCTGATCAAGAACCTTAAGGAGGCGCTCGAGAGCACCAAGAACTTCGCCGCCGAAATGCGTGGCAAGATCGCCGAGCATGAGGAGTTCCTCGCCGCCAAGGCCGCAGCGTCCTCAGCCATGGCCTCTTCCAGCACCGAGTCAGAGAGCTCAACTACCACCCCCGCTCCCTCGGGAGATTTTGACGGTCTCGAGGACGAGTCACCCCTCACCACTGTCACCAAGATCGAGAACATGGAGGCCCTCGACAAGGAGCTCGGGCCTGTACCGCCCCTCTACACAGTCGAGGACCTCAAGGAGAGCGAGGACCTCTACGTCTCCATCTCCGCGTGGCTCGAGGAAAAGATCGTCGCGCAGGAGAAGCTCGGCGCCACTGACGACCCGGTGCTCCTTTCCAAGGACCTCACTGAGCGTCGCGAGAAGCTGGACAAGGCCGGGATGGACCTTGCCATGAAGGGCGTGCGCAACTTTGAGAAAAGGAAGAAGTCGGATGGGACGTCGTCCAAGGTGAAGAAGGGCAAGCCCACCAAGAGCAAGACTGCGCCCAAGGCGGGGTCGACGCTGAAGCTGAAGCCGGGGGAGGATGGAAAGATGCCCAGCCAGGAGGAGCTGGATGAGATGATTAAGGAGTTTATGAAGGAGCAGGAGGCGAAAGATGGCGGGAAAAAGGGGGAGGGGGAGAAGAAGGAAGAGCCGATTAAGCATGAAGAGTTGTAGACAAACGACGAACTCTTGGATGGGGAGGTGGGGCGCATTTTCTGCGGATTTGTTTTTTTGACTGGCTGGGGCTTACTACTACATAGGGTGTCCTGGATGGATGGAGTTTGGGGTGGGCGGGACGTGACATGTAGACGTCTATCATCATATCATATATACAAGCGTGAACAAAGTGCCATGGTCACGATTGCGAGTAGTATTGGGGATGTGGATCGTCTGCTGCAATGCCCCTCCGACTGGTGTCTCCTCTCCCATCCCCATGGGCAAAGAATAACTCAACACGGCCCCTTGCCAGACCCAAACCCCGGGATGAGATCGCAACACAACCAGGCCACAAGCAAACAAAATGCGAGTGCAATTATGAGCTACGTTTCACGCTCTCCTTGAGACGATTCCGTGGGTCAGGGATGCGCAACTCTGTCGTGGTGGGTTGGGGTAACGTAACTTTACCCCTTTTGGTCAGGCACACTGCTGCCAGATGTGCACGGCGTTGTTCCACGGCCTCGGGTGGGACGGACACAAGGACAGGGACAAAGCCGAGGCCGGCGGGGAGGTGCCGTGCCGTGGTGGTGGGAGGGTGCCTGCTTAGCTGTGGGTTTCTGAGATAGGGGGACGAACAGTGAGGGGGTTCTAGGGGGGGCGTTCGCTCAGGTGGCGACGATGGAGGGGAGAAAAGTTTGGATGGGGATCAGGTGGGCTGGTGAGAGAGGAGGTTTTCAGGAGTGTGTTGGGTTGGGATGGCTGGTTGGCGGAGGGGGTGTTGGTTCAGTCTCCGGCGGTGTAATGGTATCAGAGTGTTTTCGGATATGAGATGGCCTCGTTCCCATCTTGTTAAGTTGCGGAGGGACTTGATGCCTTCCATGAGTCCTCGCTGTTGGCGTGATGTTGTTGATATCTTCTTTCCGGCTTTGTTAGATGGGAATGATATATTCGAGAAGCGATCGATGGCTTGGGTGGCTGAGGTTCCAGGGTCTAGGTGTTGTTCTTCTGCCGTCTGAAGGCGCGCAACCGGGCAGCCTGGTCCAGCCCGACGTTTCAGCATCAACGGTGACGCAGGACTTAAAATTATATGTCCTACCCAATGGGGGTCCACTGTGAGATGTGAAATTTTCCGCGGTTTGTGGCAGGAGGGACGACAGGTTGGGATATGCAAGGTAGGTCCAAAACGGTCAACGGTTCCGGGATGCAGCCAGCCGTGATACTTGGTGGACTGGCTCCAGTCTCGTCGTCAAATCCTAGTGGTCAGTTTTTCGTCAAGATGAGTACGTGGATAGTCCAGTCAGGTCGAAGAAGCCCCATGAAAGGTGAGATTTGCTTGTCTCAAGCTGCCTTGGCCGAGGGTGAGGAACTGGGATGACCAGAGCCGCCGTTTGCAAGAGTTCGGTGAGGCCAGCTGTCACTGCCAGCGTCATTCATGGAGACTTACATATGCCTGGGCGTTTGCAGGTTTTTCATCGCTTCTATCGTGATACCGAGAGTGGGCAGCCCCTTGCTTCGAACGGGTGTAACACTATCCAAAGTTCCCACTGCCTGCCAACTGCACAAAGAAGCAAAGGTAAAGATTCAGTCCTCGACCTTCGACAGCACGTCCATAACCGGTCATGTGTTGAACAAGACCCACTGCAGTGCAGAAGATGTCTCTGTTGAAGGCCTGTCCTGCATTGTTCCAAGCTTGAGTTTGAGGGCAGCGACAGAGGAAATATGCAGCATGTTGGGTAGAAATGTAACCAATCCTGCCCTGACGTTGTGTGATGGCTTTTGGCAAAGGCGAACTCTTCGGATGGAAATGTGGGAGCTTGTGACCAGGTCGTGGACCTCGAGTTGATTCACTCACTGGGATAGAAAGTCCGCACCTTCCTTGCCGATTCCCAACACGCGCCTTCCTCAACACAAACTCAACACACCTGCTGACCTCGGCTGGCCATCCGAAGGTCGACGACCGTTGCCCACCTCTGTTAACTCATTTATTCACCAGCCAATGCCTGCACTGAGGAATTTCTTCCTCGCACCACCCTCATTGTGAATAGCTGCCTCCTACCAGACCGACCGAAACGCCCGAATCCTCAGCGGATATGGCACGCCTCTCTTTTTGCGTCGTCGTCGCGCTGGCCACTTCTCTTTGCGGCCTTGCAGGCGCCGCCCCCGTCGACGAACCGTATGTTGTCAAGACTGTCCGCAACCCCAACTACAAAGTCGACGGTCGGGCAGAGTACGCAAAAGCCTTGTCAAAGTGGGGAGTCAAACTCCCGAATGGCCTTGCCCAACATGTCTCCTCCAAGCCTCAAGTTGGCACAGTTAGCGCCGAGACTCAAGGCGGTGATCGCGAGTACTTGACTCCCATTGGAATTGGCACGCCCCCGCAGACGATTCTTCTCGATCTTGACACCGGCTCTGCTGATTTGTAAGTTGTTGCCCAGCACTCTGGGAAGCGATTTGGCTGACCAAACCCGTATCCAGTTGGGTTTACTCCTCCGAGACCAACCCTGATATTCTCGGAAATCGTTCTCGATGGGATCCCAAGTCTTCCACCACAGCTCAACCCATTCCGAACTCTTCCTGGTCGATCCAGTACGGAGATGGCAGCACCGCCCGCGGTCATGCCTGGAAGGATACGATTTCAGTTGGCGGAATCAACATTCCCAACGCTGTTGTCGAGTCAGCTCTCTCCGTTTCTGACTCAATGGCAACAGATGCTGAGATGGGTGGTATTTTTGGTCTCGCGATCGGCCTTGGCAGCGAGGTTTATCCAGTACAGCCGACGGTTCTCAAGAAACTATCACCGCTGCTCAAACATAAAGTCTTCGCGGCCGATCTCCAATACCACGCGGATGGAACGTACCAGTTTGGAGCCGTCGACGGAAACAAGTTCAAGGGAAACCTTCACTGGACGCCCTTGATCGATGACGCTCAGTACTGGCAGTTCAACTTCAGTGTCTTCAACATTCAGGGCTCAGACATCTGGTACTGGTACAACTGGTCCGGAATTGCCGATACGGGCAGTACGCTTCTCATGCTCGATGATGATGTAGTGGCGTTCTACTATGACGGGGTGGAGGGCGCCGCCTACAACAAGTCGTACGGCCTTTGGACGTACCCGTGCGATACCAAGCTCCCAGATTTCCATCTTGGTCTTGGAGACGGGCATGGAAACTGGACCGCCAGGATCCCTGGTCGCTACCTGAATTATACGGTGTACGAGACGGAGGGTTGGGAATGCATGGGAGGCTTGCAAGGAAATGCCGGTGCATCGTTCAGCATCTTTGGAGATGTCTTCCTCAAGGCGTTCTACGCTGTGTTTGACATTGGCGGAAAGCGTGTTGGGTTCGCTGATAAGCATCTCAACTAGTGTTCAAAGCAACACTCTGACGGCCTTGATGATATCGGTGGCGTTTCGAAGGACCTTGATCCTTGATGGATGCTTTGACGGCCTTGGTTGCATTTTGGGGGACGTTGATGCCATGTTATGTGGTCTGGGTACTATCATAGGAGGCATAGTTGCGATTTCACAGGCGTTGGTATGATATCGGTCTTCATTTTGTCATGTCGCAATGGTACCATAACCTGTCAAGAGTGATGGTGATGTTTCAGGGGCCTCGAGTCTGAGCAAATCGGGCCTCACGATGATGAAGTCAATTACCCGCTTTCAGGGCGGCGCGGCGTAAGGAACTCAGCCTTATATGGCCGTGTTGTTCTTCAAAGCCTGTATTTGTTATCTTCTTTTTTATTTTGTAATGATTTCTCGTTCCAGCATCCTCAACAAGAAGCGCAAGTGCACCCGCGAGGTTCCGCTCCGCTCCGCGCCCCGTGACACGCGGGATACGCGAGTTTGATTCGCGATGACTGCGTGTTTGAAGGGTTCGTCGCGGTCGAGCCACCATGCTGCCAGAGGCGGCTGATTGTCCCGGCATAATATAAAGTGGGATGACCTGCATTTCAAGGAGTGTCGGGTTGCCTTACGATCGGCACCATGCGGCTCTCTCTGGGCAATACGACGCTGACTTGCCTTGCCTCCTTCGCCAAGTTTGGGGGTTCGCTCTCTCTTGATGTTGAGAGACAAGACAGACAACCCCTCCAATATTTTTTTCGCCATGCATTTACTCGTGCCCTCTCGGTGTTTTCGAGCAGACTAGAGATGTCCCGGATAAATGGACGCCGACTTGAGTGCGATAGGAGACGCTATCACATGCTTTTGTGGTCGCCCAAACTTTGACATCGGGACGGGCATCTCGCCCACGCATCATGAAAAACGTGAATTGCTACCCAAGAGTGCACTGAGGCATTTGCTGCGAAACTCCAACAATATGGTTATCGATGTATCGTATTTACAAGTCTTCCGCCATTGCGGCAAGCGAACAGTCTCGCTGTCACCAAGGATCAGGGGCAGAGCCCGTGAACCCCACTCCTCACGACGCAATTCCCGAATCCACCAACAAGCGACATTGGGACCACAGCGCCAAACGTCTGCGGGGAAAATACATGAAAATCTCCCGGATTAAAGACCAGAAAAGCCAAAGAGTCGTAACGTGGAACCGCTGGGGGGATCGGGTTGGATTAATGCTCCCCCATGTTGACATTGATGGAATGATCGGGAACGATGATCACCTCCACTCAAGGTGCGAAAGAAGATATGGCGCAAGTATGATGCCGTATGCAAAATTTGTGCGTTGCATCCACAGCAAGCTTGAGTGACAGCCCATCTCTTCTCGATGCTGCATATTGAAGATTTCGGAGCAGAATCTCGGCGGTCGAGGTGCGGAGGGTTCCAGCCGAGAGCATCGAGAGGTCGGGTCGCTTGGTTGCGTGTTGCTAATTAAAATTCTAAGATTGGGTATGGGTGTTCGTAGTGTGCGTCAGAGATAAGTTGTCGTTGCATTCATGTCTACCGTGCTGCCCACAAATGTCGCCAGAGGGAGAGGGGTCGGCTGAAATCCAACCGACTGCGAAGAAGCCAGAGTCTGCCCGTCACTAGGGGTATAGATTCGCTCGAAGAAGCGCAAAACGAGGTGAGGGGGCGACGAAAGATGGGGCGCTTGTCGGGTGGTCCAAGAGCAAAAACCTAGGCATCCTTCTCGCCATCACCGTCTGGTCGAGACACAACGACATAGTCAGCAAAACTGATGCTCTCGGACATGGACTTGACAGATCCTGAATCGTCCCCGGGCGTCCGGCGGACTCGTGCATTGGGTGTGGAAGAGGAAGAGGAGGAGGCGACGCTGGCGATGGCACCAAGACGTGCTTGTGCTGACGATCTGGGGCTTGTTCGGGGGGCTCTAACGGGCTCGCATTCACCTTCGGACCCTACGGGTGTCGGGGGAAGAGCTCCCGGGACTGCTTGTTGGCTCTCTCGGGCAGTGCCTGGGCGGCGGCCGCTATACTTGTGCTGGCCGTAGTTTTTGTCCCGCTGCTGGCTGCTGACTGAATGCTCGTCATCCTTTGCAGGAGGCGGCGGGGGAGCATCTGGGTGGTCGAAGGCGTTGGCTACGGGTGGCCGTTGTGTTCGGGGGCTTCCGCTGGACCTGCCGCTGGGGTTGGGCGCTTGCGTCTTCAAGCGCTCCTCCATCTCGCGGATGCGGGCTTCGAGGGCTTCGAGCTCTGAGGTCTGCGAATTTAACTGCTGCTTCCTGTTCCGATACCAGAGACAAGGTCAGCCAACGTCGTCCCTTTTAGTTGGGCAGGATGCACAAGTGCGTTCGACTGACCGCTTGTCCACCTTTTCGTCCAAATCAGCGACGCTGTTCTCGATGCGGAAGATGTCCATAAGCTCCGCCGAGAAAGAGCGGGCAATGGTCCTGTTGTCCGATAAATTTGGTTAGCATCCTGTCCGCGCATATCGTCTGCTTTGTTCCTCGAGTCTCTAGGTGAGAGATAAGGGAAAGGGGCGAAACGCACGATTGTGGACGGCGGCCACTAGGCTTCCAGTCGCGGTCGAGTTCCTCATCCGTCATGGTATTCATTTTGAAAGAAGATAGCCTTGAGGCGGACGTTGAGAATGACGCAGAGGGCGGAAGTAGACTTTGTGGCGAGCGCAAGTGGTGGTTTCGGGGAGTTCGAGGTAGTGCTGAGAGTTCGGGGGTAAGGGCGTGCGGGCGAGGGTCCCGAACGAATGGTTAATTAAGCTGGGAAGCAACGCTGCGGCATGGATCAAGCGGCAAGCGCCTCCTGACAGGGGCCGACTTAGGGGCACTGGGCGCCGCAATGCAATGAAAGCACGAATTTCGGAGGCGGAGAGCAGGAGCGAGTGGCCCAGCAGATCGTGCGGGGAGATGAGGTGGGTCACCCCTTCATCCAGTGTGACCTCTCGAACTCGAACTGCTGGACACAAGTCTGAAGATTGTGCACAATCTTGAATCTGCCTGAAGCACCGACTTCAGCTGACTTGCATCACTCACCGTCGGCAACTGCTCATGTGGTGAGCGAGGCAGCGACTCGAGCCCTCCACCAGGTTCTCCATGTTTTGCCCAGGCACCCAGACCTCGTGCCTGCGAAAGACGCGGCGCTTCGGGGAGACAGGTCCGACTGCAGCTGCGAAAGACCTGCATCTTGATGCCTGTGTGATGGAGTTGTCGACCGACGGTGATCTTGGCATAACGGCATCCTCAATCAGTAGTCTCGTCAGGCAGAACCGCGAATCATGGGCGCATGAATCCCGTCATCAAGCGTTGGGTGAGCCGTCAGGGTGAGCAAGGGCCGCAGCCGGGCGGGGAGGTCGGTCAAGGAGAGCCCCGTTGAGGGCCGGCCCGCATCTCCCACATCGACACCCCAAACTCAATACCGGGCCTCAACGATGGACCCTTTGCCGGCGTGAAACTGAGCAACCAGTGCCCACCGACCCCTATCGCATCTTCCATAGTCGTAATGACTGCACAGCGGCCCAAGTTGAGTCCGTCTCATACCTAGGCGGCGGTCTTTCATCGTTCATCCACAGCTCCAATCCGCCCCAGATCTTGGAACGGGATTCCACAACGCCAAATTAGGATCCCCAACTTAAGTTGAAGAGGCGGGCAAGGCTCCACTCGGAACGACGATTGAACGGAACGTTGTGAAAAAAAAAACCCCAGTGCATCAAACCAGGTCACACAAGTGACAATTTGAATCTCGCCAAATGTCGATGCTGAATGAGATGGGCAATCCATCAAGCTGGCTGCCCAGAGGAATTGGGAAACCAGCCCAGGCGGTGTTCAACCCTAACCCCGATACGGCGTGGTCCGTGCATCAAGGTTTTGGGTTGCCGGATTTGGCTGCTGTGAGAGGAATTATTCACGTGTCACCATGAAATTGCCTATGCCAATGACCATCCCCAGGCTGTTTGTTTGACGCAGACAATCATTTTATCACCGACGACCATCAGGCTGCAATCAAATCAACCGTCGCAAACCGCTAGCTCACGTGACTCGACGAGAAAAAAAATCAATTAGCGCGATCCAGCACGGCGCCCGCGAATACCTTCGACACGTCCGACACGGCGCGCGCTGCCCCGGAAACATTTCGCCATCCCCACTTTTATCTCAGAGGCCTTGCCTGAGGCTGCCGGTGCGTGACTTGCGCGCAACGACGGCGTGCTTGCGACCAGCCGAGCCTGGAGGATAGCCTTGCTAACACGTTCATTCTAGATCGTGGCGCCGATACATCTTCTCCCGAGGCGTGACGACGGGCCCCGCGGTCCCTGGCGAGGCGGAGACTGGGGCATGACGACGATACCCTACACGACCCTCGAGATACTCCTGCTCTTCCGCGGAATCGCCAAGTATGGCCTTGACGACCAGGCATTTGCGAGGATTTCCATCCAGATCCTCGAGAAACTGCCCGACGGAGACAACGGAGATTTCGACGCCTCGCGCTTCACGCCCGAGGCGCTGCAAGAGTTGTTTCTGGAGAAGCTGTGGGAGCACTTGAAGGGCGAAAGCGAAGTTGCACCACGTCATGATGGAGGCGATTCATCGCCCACATCCAAAAAACGCAAGCTTCAGACGCCACCGAGACCTGCATTGGAAGATGCGGTGCTCCACGTCGACAAAATCGAGGGCCTTTATACGCGGCTCTACAACAATTACATACAGGACTCGCTGGAACAAATAGCGGCTCTCGAGCGGCAATACGATGAAGTGGGACAGTCGATCGCGGAATTTGAACACCAGGAGAGGGAGAAGGTTGTTCGGAACGCTGGCTCTGCGTCGAAGAGTTCGGGAGCCGAAGAGCATCCGCTCGAGAACGGCTCTGCGACCGCGAATGGTGTTGGACCATCTCCCGGCGTGTCACCCATACCGAAACATTCGACACCGGCCCCTCTAGCATCGCCACGTCCGTCACCTCGTCCGCTACCACCCCAGAATGTTGCGCGGCCAGGAACTACCGGGACAGGACCCCCCGTTTCCACAGCACCTTTGAGCCAACCTCAGACGGCGCCACTGTCGCAGCCGGGGCCAAGCATCCCTCAACCGCCACCCGTTCAAGAGGCTTCAACTCCCCCGAGGCCCCCGAGCGGCGTAGCACCGGTTCTCCAGTTACCGCAAGGGGCGCCCCCGTTCCAGCCAGTCCAGCCAGTGGCGCCGTCTTCTGGCATTCAGCATCCCTCAACCATCCCGCAGAGCTCTCAAGCAGTTGCCCAGGGCACCCTCAAATGGGAACCTCCTTACCAACCAGGCGCTCCGGTGGTTCGCCCAACGCAACCCTTGAATCAACATCAGGCAGCCCAAGGGCCTATTCAGCCCCCGCAGCCGTTGCCACATCAACAGCCAGCTCAACTCCATGGTTCACAACCACCCTCGCGACCTTTGCAACCTCAGGTAGCGAGACCAGCGACCCAGCCAGTGTTGGTGTCTCCACAGCCGACCGGGCAATATCCTCCTGCGTTGCAGCCGGCTCTTAACAGGCCGCCGGTTGAGCTCAGCCCCTCGCCAGCAAGCAGGCAGCCGCTTCTGGCCCCTAATGTGCAGCCGGGTAGGCCAGGTCTTCCTGTCTACCAGCAAGGATATGCGCAACCCGCCCCAGGACATCCAGGACACCCAGTTGTGCCCTCGGCTGTACCGCCTCCTCCAGTGGTTCCGATACAACAGAGACCTCACCCAGGACCGGTTACTCAACCTCCGCCCCCGCGAGCGGCCAACCAGCCCCTGCAAGCTCCCACAACCTACGCCCAACTGGGACCGCAACCTGCATCTCCATCCCCCGCTTTCCCACAGCCGGATGCCCAGAGAGGGTATAACTCGCCCTACCCGCCACCTCGGTCTGCGGTTCCGGACCGGGTGCAGCCACAACGACAACCCGGTACACCGGCACCCGCTCTACCGGCTAGAATTACGCCGGTCGCTTTTGCGCCGCAGACACCCGCCGCCACTCTGACCCAAAGGCTTGTTACTGGCAGCAGCACAAAGTGGGAATCGACGACGACCCCTTCAACGCCAACTCAAGGCCCCATGCCCTTCAGTTCAGAAGTACCAGAAAGCCCCGCTTTTGAGAGACTCAGTCCTGTACTACCGCCCGCGACGCTTCCGCCAGCGGTTTCGCCGTTGTCCGCACCCCCGCTTTCAGCGCCGCAGCAGGAGCAAAAGAAGACATCACCGGCACGATCTCTGGAGCAGCCCGCCGGAACCCCTCCCAAGCGGAAGGTGGGCCGGCCGCGCAACACTCCGCGAGCGCCCGACGTAACCTCGCCGCCCAAACCAGCAGCAGGGCCTTTGACGGCGCCGCCAGCGCCCAACCCCCCCGCTACGGAAGCGCCGGTGTCCAACCCGCCAGTCGTTTCGCCACAACCGGCCACAACATCAACACCCAACGTGGAGGAACCTTCCCAGCCGGAGAACGAACCGGAGACGACCAAAATTAAGGATGAGGTGACAACGCCGCGACCGTTGACTGAAACAGGCGACACGACGGCGGACGAGAGCGTTGCCGGTCGTAAGCAAGCCCCTCGCCATGCCAAAAGGAAACGCGAAGAGCTCTCCCCGACTCCGGTCCAAACTCCGGTTGGCAACCGGCAATTCTTCGAGTCTACCTCTGCAGCACAACCAGCAGCAGCTCCCACCGAGGTTCTCTGGACAAGGCAGTTCAACAAGGTGTGCGGATCAGCGATGGAGCAAATCATACATCACCGCTTCGCCAACATGTTTGCGGCCCCGATCCGCGAGAAGGATGCGCCTGGGTACCATAAGGTGATTCTACAGCCGCAAGACCTCAAAAGCATCAAGGCAGCGATCAATGCCGGGAACAGGGCAGCGACTCAAGCGGCTGCGGCCTTGCCCGGGGGGGATCCAAACACTAGCAGTGTCCGGCTCCCCATCAGCGAGGGCTTGATGCCGCCAAAGGGTATCATCAACAGCGGGCAGCTCGAGCGTGAATTTGCGCACATGTTCGCCAACGCCATCATGTACAATCCCGACCATGGCCACGGACCTGGGCCCTCATTCCTCGTGAGAGACGAAGAGGCACAGGGCGACGAACAAGAGGGCGGTGGCGCGCATGGCCACGATCCGCTCGGATATAAGGTCGACGAGTTTGGCGTCGTCAACGACACCCGTGCCATGCACTCCGAGGTCGAAAAGCTGCTTAGCGAGCTACGATCGGCCGAGGATCGTCGTACGGGAGGCGGAAGAACCGGAGCCACTACAGGGACGAGCACAAGGCAGGCGAGCGTTGCGCAAAGGGATGCATCGCAGGCCGGAGACGAAGGCGGCAATAATGTTAATAACGGAGGCGATGACGTAGACGAGCATACTGCGACCGAGGTAGATACACCCGTGGGAAATGTTTCCAAGCGTCGACGAACAACTCGCGGTTAGTTTCCTGGTTGGGACTATGAATAACCCATGGGCCAGCGGGTACGGGAACGGAACAGCATCAAGGCGGGACAGGACAAAGGCAGGATTGGGGGCGGGTATTTTTGTTGTTTGATCAGGGCTACTAGACTCGAAAAGACTCTAGAGTAGAAGTAGAATTAGCGTCCATCGTTGGCATCATGGCAACAACGCTTGGGGCGTGCCGTCTGCAAATAAGACTACGATATGCATTTGTTTCCTCACCCCCGATCTCGATCATGTCTGCTCGTCATTCTCGCTGTGATCCTCTTCACCACCCAACTCTCTGCCCCCTTCCTCCGCAGCTTCCGACGGCAAGATATCTGGAAACCAGCCAAACTCAGCAAAGTCCACCATAAACTCGCCCAGCGCTCCGTTGGTGACAGTCACGCCTTCCGCCTGCAGCGCCGCAGCTTGGTTGAGCGAGCCCGATGGCTGGGATCTTCCCGTTGTCTGTTAGCCATCCCAAGCTCCCACGATGAGTTCAGGTCGTCTCACCGTGGAGAAATCTCCCCTTTGGCATTAATCACCCGCTGCCAGGGGACATTATCGTGGTTGTAGCGCGCCGAGGGATCCGTAGGGAGGTGCTTGAGGCAGAGGCCTACCTGCCGCGGACGTTGCGCTGTGGCCCGCTGTTAGCCTCACCGTTCAATATGAGGGTTAAGAAATGAATGACGTACGCGTCCCAACCAGCATCGCGATATGTCCATACGTAGTAACTTTCCCATGGGGAATCTCCCGCACGGCTTGGTATACCGCGGCGAAGAAGGCTTCGGCGTCGTCGGAGCGGGGCATGGTGGTGGTTGAGGTTGTGGTTGTGAAGGTGTGGTGGAGGGGCGGTGAGGGTTGAGAAGAAGCTAGAAGGCGCAGGGATGTCATCCAATAAAGGGCGTGTAGCTCAGGGGTAGAGCGTTCGCTTCGCATCCCTGTTGACTCCTGTATGCGAAAGGCCCTGGGTTCGATTCCCAGCTCGTCCAACGTCCAATATACTTTTTTTGCTAGTATTTTTGTTTCGTCGACCCCTTTATGTAGAGGGCGTGAAAGGGGGTTGGGTTTGTTCTTGCTGGCTGGAGTCTCTGATGCAGGCTCAGCTGGTGCTGGAGTCATTGCCACCGAAAGTGATGTCTGGATATGAAGTGACAGACGAACCTACGAAGGGGCAAATGCGAGTCGGGCATTTTTTGCACTGCTGCGGCATACGCACATATCGAATGCTATATCTCTGTTCGCCTGCCAGGCAGTCTACCTGGGCTAGATTTTCCACCGCGTCTTGCGATGTTGGGAGAGAAGCTTGCCATGACTTTCCTGGGGTTGATCGAAAGAAATCTTACACAGAGCTGCTGTTCCAACAAACGGAAAGCAGTTCATCTTCTACTTTGCAAGTTTGGTCCCCTATCTAGTTAGAATGGTTTATGATAATTCCCTTCTATCTTGAGGGACAACATGATTGAGCTGGATAAAGCTCTGCAAAGGTTTGCTCGCCAGAGATCACTTGTCACCAAGCTCAGGACACAACTTGACATTCAACACCTACCATATACTTCCATACCAACAGCAACACCGTAATATTATTACCGTCCTCTGTAAGGTTCAATCTCAGATGGTTACGCACAGCTCTAGGCTCAACACCTGTTGAGATTACCCCTGAGCAGAAGATATCAACTGCCCTCTCTATTACCGACCTACCTTACGTATCCAGGTTGAATGAACCATTCGATACACGATGTAGATAACATTTCAGTAGGACGCACAACGTTGGATATCATTCAAAGATCTGCAATACTCGATGCTCACAACGCACAGAGGGATCGTCGCAGCCGTAATGGACTCCCGTGGGTGTGCTTCGACATGGAAACAAAACACGGCAGATGGACTGTAACACGACTCAATCTGCAATACAACCCATCATTTGTTGTGTCTCGGGCACTGCAAGACGATCCTCATTTTAGAGGTCCATCTTGAATGATTTGCAATGCTGCTACTTGTATTTTCTTGAGTGTCTTGTCTTTGCTCCACCCATAGGGACTCGGGGAGCAAATCAACAGAAGCCTTCCAACAGCCAATATGCGTACCCCTGAGTTCGACGACCCCCAACACCATGGCCGAACCTCGCAGTCGTATCCCGATGGACATCAATATAATTTCACACAAATTGGGGGCACACCATAAGTGACGCCCACTCTTCCCTATTCAAGATACCACCAACATTAAGTCTACCTACCTCCGTAGTGTCGACGCAACTCACATGACCAACCTTCCCCTCGGCTGCCCAGCTTCAGACCCCTGTCCTTCAGGAAGCGTGAGACGAACAAGTTCGATTGGAAGGGACAGGCGACAATGGGAAGGGCCCGGACCACTGCGGGATGGAGAGATGGTGTGTGACGTCCACTTTCTTCACACCCTCAAACCACTGACGGGTATCATGGGCACAGACCGCACTGCTTCCGTCCATCTTGGATCCGCCACCACCAACAACAAAGATGGTGTGGTGTCCCTCAATACGCTAACCTAGTGTCTAGACCATCGAAATCTGTGCTGTCCGACCCGATGTCTCGGAAACCGGACAGCCCAGACCACGTCCCGAGCTCGGTTCTTTCTTTTCTTTTTGCTATTGCTCCCTTTTTCGCAGCAGGGCGACAAGAAAATAGACTCAGTCTCCCGAGTTTGGGGTTTGGGGGCAGAAAGCCGGCGCATTGACACTTTTCTTCGCCTTTCGACACACACCCCCACCTTCACCCCCTTCTCCAACCCCAACCCCCTCCAACAACTTGTCAGAAAAGACGATCAAAATGTCCGGGGTCTGAAGGCCTGCTTCCCCGCATTGAACTCGGTGTGGCGAGGAGCGAAACCTAGTGGATAGGTGAACGACATAAGGCATGATAATCCTCATATCCCCGTCATATCACAACGCCCGTACCGGTCAAAAAAGAAGACAAAATCCTGGAAAGAAAAGAAACAAGAAGGAAGCGAACACCCTCACGCGCACGGACGACCATTGCACTGCACTGCACTGCGCTGCGCTGCACGCCGCGGGGTTCGGTCTTTCTCGAGAGCGAGGACACGCTGTTGGTACGACGCTGAGGAGGGGCAGACTACCCCTTGCCCCAGCACGCTGAAGCTCTCTCTTGGAGTGTCTCTGAAACGCCATCGCCGTGTCAAAAGGACAAACAAAAAGCCCCCGAAAAGAAAAGGAAATAAAAATGAGATAAAAATACGAAAATAAAAAGAGACGCCACGATCGGAAAGCCCAGGGTGATGGACTTGACCAGATTATGCCACCTTCCGTCATGTCGTGGCCGCTGCCATCACCCGCGTGGCGCCTCTCCATCACCAACACCATCACCCTCGAGAACGAACAGCACGAAAACACCTCGGCCGCCATTGAAGATCCAACCTCGCGAAAGGGCACAGTCCGAGGTGATGCGCCGGTCCGCCGATGATGCTCCGGACCTCTCCCTCTGCTCAGTCCGCTCAGATCGCCCTCTCTCACACACCCCCTCCCTCCCTCCCTTCTACACACGTCCAAACACACACCCAATATTGGACGTACTATTGCCACGCTGGGGATCCCAAAAGTAAGCCCGATAGACAGATGGTCCCTCGTGGATACTAGCGAAGCCCACACTGCACCTCCGTCACTGTCACAGTCGCATTAGGGGTCTCCTCACTGAGGAGCGCATTCTCAGCGATGATGCTATCGCCATGGAGGGGGTGAAGTCAGGGGAAACCCCGCGAGGTGCATATCATGTGAGTGCTCACTGAGGAGATCACAGACCACAGACCACAGACCACACCACAACCACAGCCACATCCAACCAACATCCAACAACTGAACCATTCCATCATGGCCTTCCTCCCTTCTCCTTCTCTTCTCTTCCCTTCCCTTCTGCATTCCTCTCCGGTCCCCAGCCCGACAAAACCCACAGTTGGTTCAACCATCCCATGACATGTAACAAACCCACACCACGCCAACCCTCGGATCGGCAGCTTGTGTATGATCTGCGCAGACAGAAAAAGAACCAACTCCACCCCTAGCACCAAACCACAGCAGCAAAAATAACGGAAAAGCCAAGCAAGCGAGCAAGCGACCCAGGAAAAGACACAAAAGGAAAGCAAAACCACACTTCCCCCGCCCCGGTTGCGGATCTTGGCTTCGCGGAATCTCGAAACCTCCCACCCAGAACCCGGTGAGCGTACGCGTACTTCGCGGGAGGGAAGTCATGCGTGTGGTAATAGCCTAAGCTGCCTTGTGGATGACGAAAAGGGAATAGGGGTAAGTGAGTTAGTAGTTTGCTACCAAAGTCTGTGCTGTTCCTGCTGCTGCTGCTGCTGCTATTCCTGATTGACGAACCTGCATGCATGAACGGTGCGCGTCCTCAGGGCTTAGCTCGCGATGGTTTGCCAGTGATGGTTCGTGAGTGATGGACATGCATGCGTGCTGCTCCGCATAGATGGACGAGCCTGCACGGTGAGGGATGCCCGTTGGTTCAAACAAGCAAGTGACGTAGGTAGACTTACTTTCTCAGGTGAGCTCAACCACCCCGGTTTCTGCAACAGCGATCACCAGTTTGCGACAGCACAGCCCTGTGAAGAGGTGTGAGGGTTGTGCAAACTTGGATGGGGCGTGGCGGCAAGGTCTGAGACGGGCTTGGTGTGATCAGATGGTGTTGGCCAACCGTGGCTTGCAGCTGTTTCGTTTCCGCTCGCAGTAACGTGAGGCAAACTTCGACTCGTGTGTTTTTGAGGGATGGGATGATATGTAGTTATCGATGTGCTCATGCGATGTAGCTGTCGCAGATGTGTCTTGTCAATCGCAGGTAGAGCCGCAAGTGGGAACATCTCCGGGCGAGCGGTGATGCGATGGAGGCGGCGTCGACTCCCTCCCGCAACTTTGCGGATAGTACCTTTCGATCTGAGCTTTCAACCTCGGTCGTCGCTCTTCTGGATCATATCTGATAGAGCGGATGGTCAAACCCAAAGACCAGTTTCCCTGGCGACGTTCCAGAATGCTCGCTGTGATGGCAGAAACTGAAGACAACAACCAAGGTTGGCCTTGGTGATCTCCCAACTGAACCGGTTCCAAGGTTAGCAGTCAAGGATCTCCCAATAAACTCCCGCATGGGATCAATCCGTGACAAATCTCATCCAAACCTGCTGGCATGTTCTCGGAGATGGCATCACCAACATACGTGAATCGGGCCGTTGGGAAAGGCACGAGAAGCAACATCTCAAATCCCTCTGTATCAAACTGAGCAGATGGATGATACTGGGAGAGAAAGGAAACACACCGAGCTCACGACGACTTCATCTGATCTCTTTGACACCGGTACAATGTGATACCCGAGCCACCTGAGGCAAAGCAAAACTATATGCTACGCAGACGAGGCCATGAAGGAGAAGTCTTCACTTGAAGGCTGCTATCCTCGCAAACCCTCCCCTATTCAGCCATTGTCACAGCGTGGAAGCTGAGCAACTTGCTCATCGCCGGAAGTAAAGCTCGGGAGTGAGAGGAAGACGACACTCGGTGAGTCTGAGACTCCTGGAAAGACCTGAGAGATGGGAACACACAGGCAACCGGCAAGCCCAAGGGCTAGACATTGAGCAGTCCGGCTCGGCTCAAACCCGTGCCTAGCACCCTCGGGGCGTGCTATGGCGAGTACTCTCAACCACGCCCTCAGCATCTCCTCCCTCGGGGAATCCATCCATACGGAAACCCCCCACGACTCCATCTCCATCCAGCCACTCGCCACCGGCCACCGGCAACCATCCCCATCAGCATCCAGCCAGGCGAAGCCAAGCCCGAACCCATCAACATCCTCACCTCTCTCTCTCATGACGATCTCCCACCATCCACCACCACAACAGGAAGGCGAACAAGGCACCCTCGCCAAGCCACACCACGAGAACAAGCTCCCCACGGACGGCCCTCGTACGGGGAACACTAAACAAGACCAAGGCGGCCAGACCAGACCCGTACTGTGTAGACGCCGATGAGAGAGATACCCGCGGGGCTCCAGCGGACTTGACTTCAACGTCCGATCCACTCGGACCTGACTTGACTTGACCAGGTCAGGCCCCGTAGCACAGCATGTTGCTAGGGTAGGTACCCATCTACACTGTGGTGGGATACCCATACCCACAACCCAGTATCCATCCATCTGCACTTCGGCAAGTTACCGTATTACCCAAGAGACGCAGCAACAGGGCCAAAGTCCCCGGTAAGTACGTAGGAGCTTGAAGGAATGGAAAGGGCAGGAGGATTCCCAACCAGCCGGCACCTGCGGCCCTCGGCGGGGGCCACCCCCCAACACCGTCTGCTCGGCACCGGTGTTGACATCCCATTCCAACCTAGCCGCCGGCCGCTCGCCGCCGGTTCTTTTCCGGGAGAACCTGAGCCAGCGCTCTGGATGGGGGAGGGATGGGATCCGCTCGGTGCGGCCTTGTTAGCAGTGGAGAATTGCGTTGAAACTTGAAACGGCTACGCAGGATTATCTCGGGGGCCTCCACAAAACGGGTCCTGGAGGAGCGCACCGCAAGGAGCCGAATCCACTGCCGCCCGCACATCTTTCCCGTCTTGAGAAAGAGAGTTCCCCATCGCGCAAACCCCGCTGCTGTCAAAATGCCGTGATGAGTGCGTTCTCGGGGCGGTGTAGTTGCAGTAACCCCAGCACCTAGACAGGTTGTCTTGCAATGTATCATCGCAACGACGATCATGACGCTCTCGACCCGGCCAACACCCAGCAACTCGGCAGCCGCACTAAGACCAGGCTCGGTCTCTTTCCTCGGCCAGATGCTGATGACCGATGAGACGCGCAAAGTGACGAGCTCGGCAGGCAAACATGAAGTGTGCTGAGCGGTCGCTTCTTCGTAAACAGGCCGAAAGAAGCAAGCCCCTCGACCAATTGGGGTGTTTGCCGTCGCAGTGCAGCCCTGGGACATGCATGCGGTACGGATCAGCAGCAGCGCGGGGCTTGCGTCTGTTGGAAAGAACAGAGCCGCGGTTGTCGCTTTGACTCCAATATTTCTTCAACTTTTGCCCATCGAGATCGCCAGGGGTACTCCGTAAGATGCGCAGTCACTACGCAGTGCGTACTTGTACGGATCCGTAAGGCGGGCGGGCGGACTGCGCGCTGAGCTGAGGATGCCCGCTGCGGGGGGATGATGACGACGTTGCCGCTGTTTTGCTGATGCATCTCTGCGGGCGACCCGGACTCCAGAGCAAGTCGGGGACATGCCCTGCATCTGTCATTGCTCCTGGACCAGGAAACATCATGAACGGCGCTCTCCGTCACATCAAGCAGTGCCACTTACTCACTCTCGCACAAACCAAAAGGCCACTCAGACCGGAGAACACCAAACATCCCGTGAAAAAAGATTCTTCAGCTCCCCCTAGTGGCGTCTTGCCGCGTCCAAAAGAAGGCACCATCGGGGGATTTCGACGCACTGAAGAATCTTGTTCCCGCGTGTGTCTCAGCACCACACAGACACCCAAGCCTCTGCACGCCGTCTTTTGACAGCCCTCGTGGGATGATGCCTAGTCAGTAGTGAGGCTGGGCCACAACAGAAAAAGAGTGTGCCTCATCTCGGCCTTCACACGCATCTCGTGCGTCGTCACCCAAATCGAATGGCCGTCGAGCATCCCCACGCAAGCCACATCCCCCACGGACCAAATCTTCTTTGATGTGACGGATTCACGGGCGAGGAGTGTGGCTGCGGCACACGTGCGGGCCTTGGGCGTTGGCCATGGTTGTTGAAGCAACAAACCGTTCTGATCCCGTTTTGGCAACCCAGTTGCAATAACTCCTGTTAGCAACGTACCTGACTCTCTGTGCTGTTCGTGCCCGGCACGGTAGATGTCGAGGTGTGGATTGGCCAAAACGAGATGACAGAGTGGCAGTTAGCTTGAAATGCACGAAGTACGGAGTACTCGCCCGCGATCGACGGCTGGCCGGGAAGGAAAAAAAAAACACTCTGCCTCCCGTCTTGATCGCTCTTTTCCCGTTTTTCCGACATGGCGAATTCCGGGTTCAGTCGTTTTGAGAACGCTAGATATAGAGCCGGGAAAGAGCTCGAAAGAACGGGAGGAAACGAAACAAACGGAACGAATATCTCCGATGATATCCCGACACCTCTCACATCTCCCAGACGTCACTCCAACAACGCCCTGCTCACTTCTTGATTTTGCGCTTGCCAGGAAAATAAAAATGCGCAGCATCACCATCGGAGGTGGCGTGAAGCTCGTCTGGGGAATCCCCGTGAGCCCCGGAAAAGGACGGGCCGCCCCATGGCAGTTGCGAGATAACCGTTTGTATTTCTGTATCCGCGTCTGTCACGTCTCTGCAAAATCCTGGCACCGAATACGCTGATGCGACCAGCAACAGCGCCGAGTGGAGATTGACATCACCAACCATGTTTCATCAGGAGAGACCCTGACCTGGCGGACAAGTTTGTAGGAGACGACCCCGAAAAGAGACGAGGGACCAAATTCGATAGTGTGAGATGGTGGCTTGCGCGACGATCCATGCCAAAACCGTGAAGACGTGTGCCGCCAAGCGCGAGCAGCGCCTTTCCCCATCCGACGAGCTTGTCCGCTCAGACCTGGCCTGATGCGCCCCTTTTCCAGCCGAAAACCGAACACTTACAATCTGTAGGGTACCTGCTGTAGTGCATGCACGAAGTTAACTGCGATATGTTTTGCGCTTTACAAGTAGTTGCTGGGCGTTGCAGCTCTCTCGCAGCTGCGAAAAGCCCGCCAGTTCCTCGGGTCGCCATCCATACCGCCCAGTCAGCACGCAGGCACGCGCACCAGGGTGAGCAGTGAGGCCGCGCCCGGATCCTCGTTTTCCCCGGCCGGGAGGAAGAAAAGGGTTGGCCACCTCCGGATCCGTGTCAGAAAGCTTAGCATCGCGTCACGATCTGGTAAATGAGAGAAGTGGTTGATCTCCCGCGCTCGAGATGCGGAAGTGGCTGACGTTGGACGCGAATCTCGTTACCGTCAAGCCTCCCGCCAACAAGCGCGTCTTTAGGACGAATCCTCCAGATGACGAAGACGACGAGCACGTTTTCTGAATGGACCGACACCCGCGTTTTTGAGGCATTTGTTGTTCGCGCAATCGCCGCGAGTGGTTCTCCGTCGTCACCCGTTGCTGGGAAGTTACCGTCGAATCACAGAGCGTGGCTGGCGAGGAGGAGGGCTGATCGATGCAAGCCCCTTTTGCCTTCACAGCAAGTGCAGGCTCTAGCAGTCCCTTTGGCAGGGCCTCGCAGCGCCGGTCTGCAGCTAACGTGACCAGCACGGTTAGCGCAGGCCCCAACTTCAGTTCGTTGCGCTGCGCCGCCGCCCTGGGGAGTCAAGCCATCCTCAGGCTCCGGAAGGCTTCCGCGGGCGCGCGCCGATAGGCTGGATCCGGTGGCTCGGTGCTTCCTACGCCCCACCTATCTTGACTCTTGGGTCTGGCAAAGACTTGCCTGTCATGAACTGAACCCGAGTGTCTGTTACCTTCTTGATGACAATAAAAGAGAGCCGAAGCATCGGAGACACTGGACAATCTCGGCTGTTGCAAGAGGCAGCTTCATTGATCGCATTGAGACACATCCAGGTGCGGCTCGGTGCCCCTGATGAAACGCATACGCCGGCGAGGTGGAAATTATGAAACCAATGAAGCCTCGAAGCCTGCCTACTGTGTATGCAAGCGAAGCGCAGGAAAGGCCGCATCACACGCAGAGAGAAAGGTTGAGTACAAGATGAGCCAATCGCGAGATACAGGTCGGCGGGCGCATCCTCGGATTGAAGACGACGGCCGACGGCGACGGCGATGGCGATGGGTCTTGTTGCAACTTGCAATACGCTGGGACCGAGAGTTGGCTGTTCGTGCCACCAGAGTCTTCTCTGCCGACATGCAGAGGGGCTTGTCGTGCAGAACTTGGGATTGGGGGTCGGAGGGGCTGGAAAAACTAGGTTGGGATGCCCTGGTCAGCTCGAGAAGTGTCTTCCGGACGACGCCCGTGAAAGGAAAGCGCGAGAAGGGTTTTCTCACCGGCGGCGTTAGGGTCCTTGTCATTCTCTTCAACGTCGTGATTGACGCGTAGATAAGCGAATGCTGGAGAAACTCAATTTGGCAGCCGGATGGCCGCTCGCAATGTCGGCCACTGCTGAAGACAGAGCTTCCCCACACCCCGGCTTTTGGTTGCCTCCACGACCAGAGCACCGCTGACTGGCTTGAGCTTGGGGCGTGAGCCCAGCTGTCAGGACAGGCGTGTATCTACCCAGAAGGGAAAGGGATTTGTTAGTGGATTACAGAGGGTGGATTGGTCAATTGGGCCAAGTGTGCTGCCCAGTGAGGCCCTGAGTTTTCCATGCTTATGTGATCACTACTGGATGGTGACAAGCTGTGCTTGGGGTGATATCTTCGCCGTCAACTGGGCTAGTCCGCTCAGGGCTGTGGCAATGTGTGATATTTGATGCATATGTTTACTTGCCTGCATCTGCAGTCAGCTGCTTTGCAAGGCCGAGCCATGCTCTGAATGCAAGATCCTGGCTGACATTGACTGCCGCAGCTGGAGTCTGTTTGGGCATCTGTTCGGAAGATTCTGGAGATAGGCTTCGATACCCGTAGCCACGATCTTGGAGGGGTTGCGGGGCGGCGTAACTTGTATTGTGGACGAGGAGGAGAAGCCTCTCCGTCATCGGTTAGAGTAGCAAATGGGCTTTGCTTAGCTGAGGGGAAAGTTGAACCAGAGAAAAGAAAGGACACCATACGATGCTCGGTGAAAGGGCGGCGATGGTGGCACATAGACTATTGTTGTCAGTCGTTGCTTTTGAGGCGGGTAGCTTGTGTATTGGGAACACCGTCGCGATCGATTACTCGGCGGTGTGATCCAATCGCATCTTCTCCTATGAACTTGGCCGAGGTCGACTGGTTGCGAGATCCTGCTGGTCCGCTGATGCTGTTGTAGTTGTCATCCCAGTCTCACAACTGGGATTCCGGCAGTGACTTTGGGACGACTGAAGTGTGACGTGTGAGCTGTGCGTCAAGGGACCTGTTCTGTGATCCTGAGTTCTCAGCAGAGGGGCATCCTTGGCCCGCGCTCGCCAGAAATGGGCGCTGCGTAGGTGGCCTCTTGCCATTGTTTTGCTTTCCCATCGACTGGAATTCTCACTAGGAGCGTGTTGGCGCGCTGGATTTGAAACCGCAACGACCTAACTAAGGGCCGTTGTCGGGCTTGGTGTAGCTCACGGCGGCCCGAAGCGCTGGTCGCAGTGGCTATAGTTAGCTATCCTGGGCAGCTGTCATCCGCAAATACAGGTTGCTGATGGGCTGACCAGAAAGAGGGCCTGGAGATAATCCGTAGGCGCCATTTCGGCGCGTTTTTTCCAGGGTCACCGCCTGCCGAGAAGGCCTGGAGAGCACAGAAGGCAAAAATAAATTGGCACCGGGGGGTTGACGGCCACGTCTCGCAACGAAATCCCCCTCGGTGATGTTTCGAACTCTTGTTTCAACGGCGAGGTTGGAATAATCCCCTCCTGCAAGTCCTCTCTGCTGCACATGCAAGAAGGGGCTGTCTGCAGCAGCAGGGCAATTCGTCTGAACTTGTGGTAATCGAGGCGCTTCTTTGGCGGCAGGCGACGTCTCGAGGCTCGAGCAAAGAGATACCAGCATCGGATCAATCTTCTTCGACAACTGCTCCGGCTTGTGTTGCGAGTGGACCAGGTGCAGGTCGCTTGGTCGGTCGGCCTGCCGAGCTCGTCGAGGGTCAACGCAACGTCACCCCACACTTCTCACCATTCTGGTACTCTCGTGCCGGCGGCTAGGTAAAACGACAATTGACTCAGGCCTCAATATTGGGAGCACTCGTTTCTCCTCGAAGACCTGGGATTGCAACACAGGGAGGCGACCAGCGCAACTGGGACATGGCAGCGCCTGACTGCAGACGGGAGCTTGGACGACAATCACAAGCTCAGTGCAGCTGTTTGTGCCTTCCCCACGCCGTCGCCTGCGATTTCGCGGGTCCCGCTGGTTCCGTGGACCGGCGGGGTTCCGAGTTGCACGCCACTGGTGCGAGGCTAACAACGCCAGAAAGAAGCAAAAAACCGTCTTCCTGGCACTCTCTTGACAGGGCGGCACATCCGCACCAGCCCGTGGGCTCAACCGGCCCAGGTGTCGAGTGGATCCGAGCTCCCTGCTGCCCACGTCTTGTTGGCTGCCGTTGAACTCGTGCTGGGGGGGGTGCGCCCGCAAAGTGCCCTAACGGGTAATAAAACGACGAAAATATTGCATCGACCCCCCTGTCGCCGATACGGGGGTACCCTCAGCGAGCCAGCCGAAGGCCAAAGTGCGGGTGGGGACACGACGACAGGGGAAGCAGCGACCAGGGAGGCGTTGCACTCGAACGAGCTCGCCCACCTTTTGCAACATCGTGTTGCAGCTTTGCGCATGGGCACAACGCTGCCCTGGCACATTTTCGAGTGACTGGGTCGCTGTCACCTTTTCCTTCATGTCTCTCCCGTCTTCTTTCCCGCCAGCAGTGCAACGGGCTCCTTGAACGGGAATACCAAAGGCATCTTGGGTGGACTGAGGCCAGAGCTTTTGCCGTCCGAGAGCAACACAGATCGTACAGATACGCCTCGAAGACCGCCGAGCTTGCTGCAGCGCGTCCCGTGCACTTGCAGCTCGACGCCCACAACACAACACAATATTCGAACAACACGAGAAACGCCCCGACGTCTCGCCTCGACGGTTGACTCGGCATCGTAGCAATCGCTAGCCCGATCGCCTCCTCCTTTGCGCTTCGTTCTGCCAGCAGCTTCTGGTCGCCACCTCCGTCTGCAGTCAGCCCCCGAAGCTGCGAGTACCAGCTCGGCTGCCCCTCTGTTGTGCTTGTACCCCCGACCTTTCCGATTCGAACTGAATGTACGTCTGAACCATTCTGCGTGAGTTTCTTCAACCCTCCATCCTGCTGTTTTCTGGGTCACATATGTAGGGGCGTGGCTGCACTTGGCTCTGTCCTTTCCCGAAACCTGCAGTCCAGGGGCTCCCTGGTATGCAGATATCCAGTGTCCTGGCTCGACCGCATGGCACATTCCTACCCTTCACCCCTCTTGACATAAACCACCCTCCCTGCCGCTTGCGCATTCCTCTGATACACCCACGTCTTCAGTCACCAAAACAACACTGCCACCGTCGACAGACTTGACGCTCCCTGGGATCTTCCACTAACAACACTGTCTGCCAGCCCAGACGCACGCATTTGGTCTTTGGACATCGCAGTCGACACATCGCATATTGGGACCGGCGCTTGAAGTGTTTGGCCTTGGAGAGTCTCGGTGACCTCGAGCAAGCGCCAACAAAACCGGGGTATTCTTGGGAGACGAAACTCGCTGGCGACGCGACTGGCTCGTTTGATGTTGGAAAGGATACAGAGCGAATACCAGGGCGTTGCCGCAGTCCACTCGTCACACATCGCCTATGTTTCTCTCGACGAGAACTCGACAGCAATGGCAATGCTGAGTGACCAGCCAATGCGGTCGAGCCTTCAGGTTGCGCCATTGGCCCTGCAGAAAGGGAGGATAGAGGCGGGCGACCATGCATCGGACTCGACTGTCTCCTCGAACTTGTATGTGCAGTCGCAGATGACGCCGCCGACGACACCCAATGGCTCGCAAGAAGACCTCAACATCCCGGACGATGTCGCCTCTCCCGTCTTTCACAGCTTTCTGCGCGCCTTTTATCCGTTCCACCCCAGCTATGTCATGACTGATTCCACTGTTACGCTTCCGCTGAGCGAAGGGGACATCGTCTTGGTGCATTCGATCCACACGAATGGCTGGGCTGACGGTACCCTCTTGGTCAGCGGCATGAGGGGTTGGCTGCCTACAAACTATTGCGAGGCTTACGAACCTGATGAGATGAGGAACCTTCTCAAGGCGCTATTGAACTTTTGGGACTTGATGCGGAGTACCTGGGGGAGCGACAACGAGATGTTTGGTAACCAGGAATTCATGAAGGGCATAATCGTTGGTGTTCGATATCTCTTGGTAGGCTACGATGGCGTGGTGAGCCCTCTTTCTGGCGCTTGGTCTGACACTGAATCCAGGAACGCACACATTGTCTCTCTAGGGAATCACCCCTGGTTCAAAGGCACGATGGCCTTCGGCGAAGTAGGAAGTCTTTGCTGTCCGAGCTGTCGTCTTTGGTAAAAACGGCAAAACGGCTGCAGGAGACGGAGAAGATGGTTGATCCTGAGGAGGAGATCAACACTGTGGTTGACGAGATGATTCTCAAAGCATTCAAGATCGTCACTAAAGGCGTGAGGTTCTTGGATATCCTAGAAGACGACCGTAGGGCACGTGCTTCGGCAATTGGGATAATGGGCACTTTGTTGGAGGAGACATGCGTCCCCCCGACGCCACCAGCGGATTCGGCTACCTTCGACAACAACCAGGAGCAGGCGTGCGACGCAGACTCCCGTGCGGACGAAAATGGAGGCGCTGCCGAGCCGGCCCCGTCGGAGCCAAGCGAGGTAGCACAAGTTCAACCCCCTACCAACAAGCGTTTGTCTGCTGTTTACTCGATGGGTACAAATGCGCGCCGGCTGTCTCAGGGCAATCCTGGCCAGGTCAACCGACTCTCGTCGACAATCCAGCACCGCGTCAGCTTGGCAGGCCCTCCACCCCTATCGCAGTCGCAGAACTTGGTCTCGAGGCGCCTCACCTCGTGTCATGACCTGTTCCTGTCCCACCTGGGCTCATTCATCGGGCGGCTGCAGGTTCAATCACAGTCGCGTCCCCACCTCGCGTTGGCAATCAAGCAATCTGTCACGTCTGGCGGCGAGCTTCTTGTTGTGGTCGACGTTGTCTGCTCTCACTACTCACCCACCGCCGACACATTGGATCAGTATCGCGCTGCGATGTACGACCGAATTCAGGATCTGGCGCACACTGCACGGGACGTACTGACGAGCACCGGGCCGGACATGGAGGGTGTGATCATCCCGCAAGACAACGGGCGTTTGCTGGGAGCGGCCACTGGTTGCGTCAAGGCGACTGGTGAGTGCGTCGCAAAGGCGAGATGGGTCATTGAGCGGATCGGCGACTTCGAGTTCGAGTTCGACAACGGCAGTCTCGGCGTCGACTTTGATCTTTCGGCTCTTGACGCGATTCCGGACGAGAGGTCCCAGCCCCCGTCCTCTTACTCGGCCAGCATTGCTGAGTCGACCGTGTCGGACGCCCCAACAACCTCCACAGCCGTCTCCGCGGTGTCCCCAGTTGCCCCACGACCGACAACTTTGGCGGTTGACAAGCCGTTGCCAGAAGTTCCCCAGGTGACTTCACCTCTCGAAGAGACGTTCGACCCTCGCCGTTCACCGCCCGTGTCACGACCCCAATCGCTTCTTGTGGACGACAATGCCTCGAGCATGGTTTCGTCAGTTTCATCTCTTCGCCCCAGCTTACCTCCACTCCCAAAGATCTCAACCTCCCTGCTTTCAGCCTCCGAATACAGCCCCACGGAGCCCTCGGCCACTGTGGAGGGCGAATTCAGGTCATTCCGGGCAGAGAGCATGACGGCCTCCAGCTCCGGCTCGGGTAGCACATATCTCAGCAGGGACTCGGAGTCAAGTCTGATGTCTCAGACCTCGACCCGTGCCACCACCCCCGACAATACTCAGACCCCTAGAAGCCAACCTTCTCTGTCTGAGCTCAGCGTGGACGAGAGTTCAACTCAGACTGAGGAAGTTGATGACGTGGAGTCGAGGCTTCTGGAGAAGACTTACGCACACGAGCTGATGTTCAACAAGGAGGGTCAGGTTACCGGGGGGACACTTGCTGCCCTTGTCGAACGCCTGACTACGCACGAAGCTACCCCTGATGCCCTTTTCGTGTCGACCTTCTATCTTACCTTCCGGCTGTTTTGCTCGCCGGTTCAGCTAGCCGAGGCCCTCATTGACCGTTTCGATTACATCGGAGAGGCGCCACAAATTGCTGCCCCGGTCCGGCTGAGAACGTACAACGTCTTCAAGGGCTGGCTCGAGTCGCACTGGAAAGACGAGGCCGACGCCGAAGCGCTTCCCCTTATCAAGCACTTTGCCGAGTTCAAACTTGGCTCTGTCTTACCCTCGGCGGCGAAGCGCCTCGTCGACTTGACAGACAAGGTCACCTTGAGTGACACTACCTTGGTGCCCCGCCTCGCATCGTCGATGGGGCGGACCGCGAGTTCGGCAACACTTGCGTTGCCGGCTGACACCGTACTCCCTGCTCCGGTCATCACCAGGGGCCAGCTGAACGCTTTGGCAAACTGGAGGATTGGCGGAAGCAGCCCCTCCATCCTCGATTTCGACGCCCTCGAGGTCGCTCGTCAGCTGACTATCAAGCAAGTATCACTATTCTGCTGCATCATGCCTGATGAGCTGCTTGGTTCGAAGTGGACGAAGGACGCGGGCGCAAACACCCCTAATGTGAAGGCCATGATGGCCTTCACTACTGGCCTGTCACACCTGGTCGCTGACACGATTCTTCAATACGAAGAAGTCAAGAAGCGGGCGTTGGTCATCAAGCATTGGATCAAGATTGCGCACCAGTGCCAGTGCCTCCACAACTACGATGCCTTGATGGCCATCACCTGTGCTTTGACGGACACCAGCATCAAGCGCCTCAGGATTACTTGGGAGAATGTCAGCATTAAGAGGAAGGAGATGCTCAAAAGCCTGCAGTCGATCGTGGAGTTCAACCAAAACTACAAGGTCTTGCGTTCTCGGCTTCACGATCACGTCCCTCCCTGCCTCCCCTTCTTGGGCATGTTCCTGACGGATCTCACGTTTGTCGATGTTGGCAACCCGGCCACCAAGACGACTGACACGGGACTCACCGTCATCAACTTCGACAAACACATGCGTACCGCAAAGAGCATCGGAGAGCTGCAGCGATTCCAGATTCCCTACCGGCTCACTGACGTCCCGGATCTCCAAGAGTGGCTCTGGACGCAAATTGACCGCCTCCGTGACAAGGAGAAGGTTGGCGCAAACGCCCAGGCTTCACACTACCGCAAGAGTCTTCTGCTTGAGCCCCGAGAGGCACAGCAGTTGCGTGCAGCAACAGAGACAACCTCCACAGCCACCGTCGTGAGCAATGGCATGTTTGGGTGGCTCCGAAGCAACAGCACCACTACCGACACAGCCGTGCCGGTCCAAATCTGATTCCGTGCCCATACAAACACGGTCTCTATCACCAGCGAGATTTCACCACATCGCTAGCCTTTACTGATTAGCTGCATTTTGGCTACCCGGCGCCATATGCTTACACAGTTGACGACCGCAAACGTCGTCCTTTTTCGAACTTTGCTCGATTCTTTGATACCCATATCTGCATCTTGGTCTTTTGCAGCCACTTACGCCATAATGATATCAACATGCCGCGCCTTCACCGCTGGCAATGCCTTTTGGCAGATACGCATTTCGCTTCTTCCGCCTGGAATTACTGTTTTGTCTTCTTTCGCTTTTCAGGATGCTGGCATGATGGATATGGTCGAGAGAGAGGGAGGGGAGGCATTTCGTAGGGAAATGGAGTTGGGAGGGCGTTTTTTGTTACCAACCAGAGCAGAGCCATCCTCTGGAACGGCTCGCGGGGGCGGAGAGGTATATCTGCTTTTTTGGGCTTTGTGTTTTCCCTTTGGTGTCCTGCGTGGGATAAAATCTAGGCATCGGGGTGGGATACCCTGGGGAGTTTTTGACCGCGGTCTGCTTTTTACAGAAGATATTTTCCATCGCTGGCACGACCCTCGGCGGGCTCTTGTATGGACAAAAATCGTTGGTTGGTTGGTTGGTTGGTTGGTTGGTTGGTGGGTGGATAGGTGGGAGGGTGGACGGAGGGGGAGGAAGGGGTGGGAAAGATACCCGGGTCAACTCTGTCTTCTGCAGAACATTGGGAGTCCAAAACAATGAATATTATTGTTACAATTGCTGTTGTTCCATGTGATATGAGTGTTCGTTCTAGTTTTGATGTTGTGCAGCTTGCATAGTTGGCATCCCTTAGTTGCAGCCAGTGAAGTAGAGTGCTCGCTTCAACTCGGGGCGCCTTGGATACGGTTGGCGGGATCATTAAAGTGACTTGGAAGTAGGGTCAGCACAGAAACGAGCGAGATCTCTTTTCGACTAGTTCGCAAGCAGCGGAGGCCAATGTGCTCGTTGGCAAGGGTGTTCGCAAGGGTGCTGTCAACATCCAGACAGCTGATGCCCTAACTGCACTTCGACAGCACTCATGCACCATGCCGACAAGAGTTGGCGTTTTTGAGTCAATAGAAACAGCGCAGAACAGTGTCATGGTGAGAACAGAATATGCAAGTGGCTGAAATGATCAATTTGGTCTATTATAGCAAGCGTTCTAGTGCCAACACGAATATGGCTGTTCGACGACCCCAATCATCTTCGCTGATGGTTGACCCTCGAACCTCCGCACGTTTCTTTCGATGGGAGCTCATCTATGTCTTCAGACAGTTAGTTGTCTTGTCTTCAAACGGTAAAGGCATGGGGATGTGAATAGGATGGTTTCTCAGATAGCGGTTGAACTTTTAATCCACATAGTATTTCGGTACAGGTCTGTGAAATGTTTTTTCTCATCATAAAAACCGGGGAGGGTAGGCAGAGCAAGGAAAATATCAACATACCTTGAGGGTTGATAGAAGCGTCGCCCACGACTCGACCAAGCTGAGGTGGGCACAGATATCCGATGGCGAGGCTATTCTTCGGCCTTGCGCTTTTTGCTGGTCGGACTGAAGAACGACTCCATGGTCTTCTGCCGACTGTCAAACTGGGCGCTGCCGATGCCGCCTCGGGTCTTCTTCAAGCCAACGAGATGCTCCACGGAATTGACCTTGACGACACTCAAGTTGGGCGCCGGCCTCCGCCGTTCAAGGCCAGAAGCTGAGCCAACCACCTCTCCACTTGGACGGGTGGCGGGAGCAGCGTTGACAACCATTTCCAGGTATCCCGTATTGCTCCACGACGCCATGTACTCCGCCCTCGACGACCCGGGACCCGACGCCGCAAGCCGTGTCAACTCAGCGGGTGCGTGCCGCGCCAACAGCACACGCAAGAGGGCGTTCAGCAACAAGCCATGCGACACAACGACAACCGTCTCAGCATGCCCCTGCAACACAGGCGCCAACCGCGTCCGGACAAACCGATCGGCGCGAATGCGCATAGCCTCGTGCGTTTCAGCATCAACATGCGGCGCACCAAACCGTTTGCCCTCCGCCGACCCAAAGTCGCGCTCCCGAAGGTCCGCTATCCTGACCAGGCGCACTTGCTCTCGGTCTGGGATGGCTTGGCCGACTGGGCGCTGAGCATCAATGACAATCTGGGCTGTATTGGCGGCGCGCTGGAGGTCGGACGAAAAGACGTGGGTAACGGGGCCAATCGTCGACGACCGGGACGCGAGATGTGCAGCGAGGCGACGCGCCTGGAGGACACCGTGGGCGGTGAGAGGGGAGTCACGGACGCCTGCGCTAGGGGCGGTTAGTGGGGAGTCAGGGCGAGGCCGGCGCTCCTGGAGAAAAACTTACTAGAGGCCAGCGACGTTGTCGACGGTTTCGCCGTGGCGGACGAGAAAGAGACGCATGTTGACGGAGAGAGCGTCAGCTGCCGCACATGGAATGGCAAGCGACGGTGTGAAGCGTCATGGTCTTGCGCGCGGAGCAGACGCGTCCACGGTGTCTTTGCCAGAGCGCGGAGTGCGAGTGATGGAGGAGAGAGTAGAAAATTCGGGTGCTTGGGAAGAGAATTTATGGTCGAAAAAAGTTGGTGTACGAAATGGGTGGGGCTTTTTCAGTTTTGCTCACCGCCCGCTGGCCTGCACGGCAGAATCTGACTCGTTGGTGGGGAGCTGCACGGCCGCCGTTCAGGCGGCTCAGGTCGCTATATTTTGAGGACTTGACGACATGCGAAGACACAAAGCAGCCAAGAACCAAGAGCGTCGCCCGACAAGCTCCAGCCTTTCCAAACGTCAATATCAGGCTTTGAAGGATATATTTCGCATTACCTTTTATACCGGCCCATGCTGCCAAGCCTCAGATCAGAAACTGGTGCCGTCCAGAACACGCGTTACCAAACACTGTCACCATACCATATCCCCCCTGAGCATAATCCAAGATAACCAACACATTGCATTTTACATCCCATACATCCATCATCCTTTCTGCTCCAAGTACTCCAGATCGGTCACTAATCAACCCTTCCATCCCCCCAAAGATCCTCAATATCCTCAACTTCCTTCCAAATCATGATTGCCACCGTCATCAAGCTGGCCTTCGTGGAAGCATGCGCGGCAGGCGCTATTGTCACTAGCTAAAACCGCATCATAGCTCACCAAGCACTCGTAGCAGAACTCGCAATAGCAATAGGCACCTAAAACTCAAGAGCCATCAGCCATCCGTGTCAGGTGTTGTTTGTTGAAGTTGCTGGCTTTCGCGATATGTATCAAGGCACCCCGCGACGGCCGTGACGGAGCCAGGTGCTCCCGCCATAGCAACACGAAAAAGGGTGTCCGCCCTCGGCACATGGCACGTAGCAGATCTAGCAAAGCTGGCAGCGGCAGCTCGAACCTGGGAGGGTGACCAGGAGTTTAAACTAAACCGTGCGAGAAAAACCACGGGGAGGGAGCAATTGCCTCACTGAGGCTGCCCAGACATACATACGTGCCCAAGGGCTTCCAGGTTTGGTGTAAGGGCTCTCGCCACAACTTTCGCCTCGAAGGAACTTGGAAGGGCTTGACTAATCGGAAGAGTCCTCGACTGCATTCGAAAAGACCCGTTTGTGAATCTTCCCACGCCTCTATAATGGCTTCAAGGCCTTTTCCAATGCCGTCGAGGTCTTTTCCAATACGTCCAAGGCCTTCTCCAACGCTGCCAAGGTCTCCATACTCGGACGAAAGTCATGGCTATCGTGCAAACAGACATTCTCAAGACAAAAAGGGGGGTGCTTACAGGTCATATGGGAACTGCCAAACATAACAACAGTCAGATCAACTCATCTCCAATCCCGACAAGAAAAGGGGAAAGGGATAACTCACCATCCCTGGCTCTTCTCGATCGGTGTCTTGCAATCCGGGCAAGGCTTCGTCGTTTTGCTGACCATCAGAGCAGTCGCCTTCTCCTCCTCCTCCTGCTTCTTCCACGCAGCTGCTTCCATCGCCAGGTTTGCGCCACGGAAGCCCTTTGGGTCTTTGAGGAACGCGTCGTACTCGGCGCAACTCAGAGTCTCATGCCATGCCACCTTATGACGAAAGCACGACTGCTTGCCGCAGGTCCTGCATGTGACAACGGGCTGGGCCGCACCGGCTTCGTGCAGCTGGCCATCCCCGCATCCGTGGACGCACCAGGCAAAGTCCGGCGACTCGGAGACCACCGCGCGGATCGAGATGGTCTCGTAGCTCTTGAAGGTTTTTTCGTCGGCGTAGCGTTGGACGTCTTCGAACCCCAGACGCTCATTGCACTCGGTGCACGACAGGTCCTTCCACTGCCTCGACTTCAAAGTGATGCGTATGGAGACGGCGATGCAGTCGAGGCAGGTCATGGGCGGGTGCTCGCAGGACTTCGTGATAGTCGATGCGGGAAACTCGGACGCCTTTTTGGTATCAGTGCAGACGACACAGTTCTGTGACCCATTGGGGGATAACTGTAGCTTCAGCCGCCGGTTTGTGGTGGTGAGGGCATCCTTGGTGCTGTCGGGTCGGTAGCGTTGCCCAAACATGCTTTGCGTTGTATCTCGTTGCAGGCGCTGAAGAATGGAGAATAAACCTGGGCACCTCCAAGGACGTGCTTGCCGTGTCGAGTGCTGTCGGACGATTCGATCCAATTTCCTTCCGCCAATCTGGGGCACCAACCTGGAACGTTTTGCTGCTGATGGGCCGAGCAAAACAGCCGTATCCTCGAGGTATTTATGACATTTCGCCGAAGTAACGGAGCGCCATGGCTCTGCCTTATCGTTCCTGGCTGTAAGATCCCAGCCTTTCCCCCCACACTCCCACCAGCCGTAGCTTCTCAGTCAGAAAGCATGCACCTTGTGCTCCCGCCAAACTCGATAAGAGCGGTCTCGATGTAGCGCCCAACGGCTCCCGTCGGCAACTTAAACAGCTGGACCCGGTATATCAGAACTCGAACCAAATCACCAGCACCACCGCCAGTGAGCTGACCTTCTGGGTTTTGAGGAGTCTGCGCAGCAGAGCTCGACTTCGAGAAGGTCTCCATCAGCGAGCGCAAGATCATCGTCGGAATCGACTTCGGCACCACGTTCTCGAGCGTTGCGTGGGCCGAACCTACCGTCACGATCGTCGCTCCGCCATCACATCATGGCCCATCTCCAAGACGATGCGAGAGGGCGAATCCTTGGAAAAGGTGCCGACAACACTGCGGTACAACAAGGGACAGGTTGTATGAGGCTTTGGAACCCCCATCACAGCGGCCGTGGCAGTGGTCATCAAATGGTTCAAGCTGTAAGCTCTTCCTCTCATGCCTCGACTAAGCTCCACGTATGCCCCAGTGCTGACATTTGTCGCCGTCAGCGATCTCGAGCCCTCCTTTGAACCTGCGAGTGAAGGCAGTTCAAGAGATGCCGCAAGGGGTGAGCGCACTGTTGACACCCTTGTCACCGACTACATGCGCTGCCTCAGCGAGTATCTGATGTACACATTGCGATACAAACTTAGCGCCTCTGTGGTGAACAATACCCCGTTGGAGTTTGTCGTTACTGTTCCGGCGATATGGAGTGGCCTGGCGAAGGAGAGAACTAAGAAGGCCTGCTAGGCTACCACCAGTCTCGCTGCTCCCAAGGCCACCATCCACATGGTCTCCGAGCCCGAAGTTGCCGCCATCTCCGCGCTCCACGGACTCGACCGGCACGACCCGCACGAACTCCAAGTCAACGACAGCTTCGTCGTTTGCGACGCTGGCGGCGACACCGTTGATCTCATCTCATACACAATCACCAACCTCAAGCCGTTGTTGGAGGTACAGGAGGCCACCGCTGGAACGGGCGCATTTTGCGGCTCCAGCTTTCTGGATGACCCTTACCGCATTGAAAAGAACCCCTTTGTACTGGTATCCTTCAATACCACATACCTACAAGTGGAGTCAAAGCCAGGTATGTACAAGTGCCTCCTGAGATATCCTGGCCAATCTCGTGAAGTGCTACATGACAGATTTGCTCGGGTATAAGGACAACGCAGCGCTCGAGTCCGACAGTTGTGGCTCTGACTTAAGTTCTGAGAGCAGAGTTGATCAAGACCTCGCTGAACTGTCGTTGCCGACGTACTTGTCGACAACATCTACAACAATCAACATCAGCATCTTTCCTCCCACAGAACAGACCCCGACTTACCCCTTTTCAAAACAAACCCCCCTTTTCCCTCTCACCACCTACGCATCCGGCCCGAAATACACCCTCGGCCAAATATTCATCGCATGCTTCGTCCCGCCTTCCACCGGCAACCCGGCATGCACCGTCCGCGCATCCCCCGACCCATTCGCCATCAAATTCACCCAAAACAGCGCATTCCCCGGCACCGCCTTGAACGCCAACCCCCCCTCCTCATGCTCCCTCCACACCGCCTCCCCCTTTTCCACCGGAACTCGATCTTGCGGCGTAACTGGCCGCACCCGCGGAAACCACGTCTCCCCTCCGGCCGTGTGATTCGCCTGGAGCACAACGAACAGCGTCGCGACCCGGTTGTACAGGCGGCGCCGCCCCGTGGCGATATCCTCGTCGTCGATGCGCGGCTTGGCGAACCAGTCCGTGTGGATGTCGAATTTCTGGCCGGGGGTGTAGCGCACCATTTGCGAGGGGCCGATGGTGTCGCGGCCGGGCGAGAGGAGGGTGCCGAGGAAGGAGGAGGCGCGTGACAGGACGCAGGCGGTGGTGGGGTCCGAGGCGGGGAGCGGGGCCGACCAGGAGGTGCGGGATTGGGGGGTGGCGGCGTGGCCGATTTGCGGGGAGGGAGTGAGGAGGGGGGTGCCGAGGTGGATGAGGTGGGTTGACTCGGAGGGAGAGAGGAAGTTGGTGATGTAGATGAGGAGGGGGTCGAGGGAGATGATTTGCGTGGTGTAGGTGTGTGGGGGGCAGGTGGTTGGGGGGATGGAGGGGGGTGAGGAAGGGGAGGGGGAAGGGGAGGTTGGTGGTGATGAGGGGGTGGAGGATGGGTCCGAGGTAGGCGCCTAGGGCGGCGCCGAGGGAGAGGCCGAGGAAGTTAGAGATGGTGATTGCCATCGTGGTGGTGGGTGTCCGTCACCGGCATCTCAGGGGGCGAGACGGATGTCCTGTGGTTGTATGGGTTTGTTGGTTGCGGGAGGCGATGGTGAGGACAGAAATCTCGATCTGCAATGCATGAAGAGCCGCATCCGGGAATAAACGCCATTGGACAGAGGCGGCAGAATGAGATTCGGTTCCGAGAAAAGATGTTGCAACGACGTGTCGCCGCTGTGTCTTTAGCCTAATTGGGCCTTTCTCAGATACCCACTCAGCTCTAAGGTGCAGTGTTTGACGCCCTCACGGCCAGGAGGATCTGGAGGACAGGCAGATTGTTTTTGTTTTGCGAAAGACATTGATTGGCGGGGTTGCCAAATATTAGATGCAAAACGGGTCCATCCCAAAAGGAAGGAAGGCAGAGTTGCACTTCAATACTCTTTCTCTGCAGCTGGACGGTTCTTCACCTCAATGTACCTCCGCAGCATCAAGTCAGTCCAAACACTACAGCAAAAACGCCGACGCGCCCTCATGCTAAGGGTTGGGAGGAAAACATGTGCCCTTATCCCAAGCACAATCCACCACTATCTCAATCAAACTTGGACCTTGGAAGATACGTGAAACACAAGTTTCTGAGGACTCCAAGACGCCCAAGGCACCCCAATGAAACCCTGGGTGCTCTCTAGACGTCAAAAGGTTCATGCTTGGTCTGGCTCCCAACCTCCTCAGGCTCGTCACGATTGCGATGCCAGGAAATAGCATCGGAGCCAACCAGCTCTCTACCTAGCAGGGCCCAGAGCGCAAACAATGCAAGGACAACTGGAGCGGCCGAGATCATCGGGACAATCCAATCTAGGAACCACTTATTAGTGATAGCAATGTAGAAAACGATAATGATGCTCAGAAGGGGTTAACAGCAGTTTAGGTAGGGTTATTAGGGGTTGTGTCTCGGGGTTCATGAAGTTGGGCAAGGAGACACGCACATAATTTTGGTGGCGTTGGACGAGGTGGTGCCTTTTCAACTTGTTGCTCCGTGCCGGGCTTTGTTGCGGTGGTCGCTACCGCGGACTTGGAGGTGGATGATGCTGTGGCTGTATCTTGCGGCTTGGGCGAAACGCCAGGCTGATGAGGGCCGCAATTGCGCATCTTGTCGGTGATGTCGATTGAATGGGCTGAGAGCCTAGGTAGCAAGCTTGTGTGATGGCTGATTAGGTAGAGAGATATGGGTTTTGCGACTGAGATGATGGGGTTTGGGATAGTTTATACTGGCAGGCTCAAGGTGTGAACACCCAAACTTTTTGAGCTTTTCCTTGATGTCGAGGCTGCACGCCACATACCTAGGTTGAGCGGGTGGATAGTGACAACTTGGTTCAGGAGTTTATCTGACGGGAGGACGGTTAAGGTTTTCAACTGACGATGAAAGCCTCGGTGACCATCATAAGCCTGGGTAGGTACAACTTTACTTCATACAACTATCTGTACCAAAAACCCTGCATCCCGTCTGCCATCTCGATTGTGCAGCGCAAATGCCGATGCACGGCAGATGATGAGAAAGACGCCGCTGGGAAAGCTCAAAAATGCCAAGAGGCAACACCGTCCCGTCAAGTCGCTCAGATGCGCAACCACATCGGCTCTTTTAGGAGCACATAATGGGCTATTGAGCAGGATTTGAAGGACGATAGCGGCAAAGAGGAAAACAGCGGTAAAAGCGAAGGCCCACAGTGAAGCTGCCCCGACTGCTTTTTTGGCTGTGATACTTAGGTTGCAACTCGAGACTGTGGCTATGAAAGCTGCGACGAGGATGCTGTGATGCGAGTTAGCACAGGCTGAAAGACCAAAATTGGTTCGATGTGATGATACCCGATAAAACGCAGAGGGAAGCGGGAATTGAGTAAATTTTCCAGGAATTGGAGAGCCATGACTAGCGTCTGGTCTGATGTTCTGCTTGGGGTGAGAATGGGGGGTTTGGATAGAGGTTTGACGGAAAGGGTTTTCAGGGGAATGGAATTTTGGATTCATGCCTGTCGGGGAGGTAGATAGATATACGGCGAAAACATCTCAAAGACACTCGTCAATTTTGAGTTTGATGCCGAAGTTAAGATTAGCTCTAGGGTGTCGAAGATGCGCATGGAATGGCACAAGATGCCGAATGACCTTCAACAAAGGGTGTTTGTTTGTTGGGTGGGTTTGGAAGGAACGGATCGGCTGGTCGGGAGATTCGTGGTGGAAGGAGCAAGTCTCACTTGCCCTCAGAATGGGCGGCTCCAGAGAAGCGCAAACACAGCCTGAACAGGTATCTCTGCTTGTGAGATGACTCGTCGGTCATCGCCTGCCTCTTCAGCAACGGCTTGCTAAGTTCTGATCTGGGTTTTCGAATTTTGTTGTCCGATTTTCGTGGGCAAAACACAGCACTCTTTGTCAGAGGCTCCAGATGGTTGCCAGCCGAGAACTCTGCCGAAAGAACCTCCTTTCAGCACCGCGACATTTGAGGTGGAATGCGCTTCAGGTCGTCAAGATCCGAGATTCCCCCTTTCGGCTCCATTGCGCGCGCTCCCGGCAAAACAGTAGCCCGGGTACTAGAGCTATACAACCTCCCCAGGGCCGCCGATTGGGTCGGAATCTGATTGGCTGCCGAGTTGAACAACACCCACTCTGGTCTTCCAAATTACTTGTTCTCCGCGTCGGTTGCAGAGCGCGGTAGACATCCTGCGAGAAAGCCAGCCTGCAAGATGGATGAAAGGGGGGTTATAAGGGGCGCAGCTCTTCTGTCATCGTGCCCGTTCTTCTTTTGTCGGACAACATCGATCGATACGCCTTCGCCAGTATGCGCGGCCTCTCTCTGATCAGCGAGCTTCTACTCCTCGCGAGCACAGCACTTGCAGCACCCTCGGCAGGCTGTGGCAAGACACCAACTCTCAAGGCAAACAACACCATCACGAGCGGAGGCAAGCAGCGCTACTTCATCGTCAAGCTTCCCGATGGATACGACAACACCAAGCCGTACAAGCTCGTCTTCACCTTCCACGCCCTTGGCGGCAGCGGCACGCAGCTTGCCCAAGGTGGCATCAGCTCTGCCTACTGGGGCATTCCATCGGCAGCTAACAACAGTGCCATTTTCATCTCGCCCAATGGACAGTCAGCTGGAAGTGTGGGCAACATGATGGGCTGGGGCAACCGCAACGGCGAGGACATCAGGTTCGTCGACGACATCATGGCCGCCCTGTCAGGGGATCTCTGCTTCAACACGGACCTGGTATTCTCAACAGGCTTCTCTTACGGCGGCGCCATCAGCTACGCGCTCGCCTGTGCTCGTCCCAAGGTCTTCCGCGCCGTCGCCGTCATGAGCTCCAACCCGATCAGCGGTTGTGATGGTGGCACCGAGCCCATCGCATACTACCACCAACAGGGCACCAAGGACCAGGCTCTGCCCTATCGCGGCGCCCTTCCGATGCGCGACAAGTACGTCGGACTCAACGGCTGCAAGGCTGTGTCACCAGATCCTGCGCCGCCCGCTGGTGGCCACGTCAAAATCGTGTACGAGGGATGCAACCCCAAGTATCCCGTGACTTGGATTGCTTTTGATGGCGACCATACACCTTCTCCTCGAGATAGCGGGGCCACAAGCACCTTTACGATGTCGGAAATCTGGTCCTTCTTTTCGCAATTCACTTAAGTCACGCATCTTTCAGGTTTTGAATGGCTTTTGCGCACATCTTTGGGGTGGGCCTGTTATCTGAGAGTTGGCCAAGGGCATGGACGGAGGATAGTTGGCTGGTCCGCCCTCAGTTTGGTAGAACCTCATGGTCAAGTGCTTCCCCAAATCATGTACTTCCCAGTAATCTCAAATAGGGACCGCACACAAATTCACCACCCTCAATTCGTCTCCCCAAACACCCCCTTCCACCCCATCATAGCTACCCCTCCCATAGATCTTCCAATCCTCTTGAGTCATTTCATTCTCCACCAAACCCTAGATCTCCTTCCACATCCCCAACGACACCGGCAACGAAAGCATCGCGACGCCAAAGCCGATGAATGATCCCCATAATGGTGTCCGCCGCCGCCTTTTTGCCAAGAAACACTCCAGCCATCATACACAGGAGACTGAAGAAGCAAAAATACACAGCGCCGATGAGAGTAGTCCAGACGGCAATGTGTCTAGCCGTAGCGCTGTACCAGCCTAGGGCGAACAGGCCAAAGGGTGAGATGGCTAGAATGCTGGTGTCGGTGTTAGGGGCTGAGGTTGGAAGGGAGGGGAGGGAAGGGGGGGGGGGGGCTTACTAGGTGAACCACGGGGAGAGCGCCTCGTGGTCGCTTAGGAGGTATTGCCACGTGGGTGAACCCATGGCTTGGACGATATGGAAAGGGCTTTGTTTGGATGTGTTTGGATGTGTGGATGGAGCCGGTGAGCGATAAGGTTGAGATGGGGTTCGAAGACGTCGGATGTGATGGGATTTCCGTAAAAGAGGAGTTGCGGAGGAGAATGAAGTTTCTGTGTAGATGGGACAGTACAATCATCATTAATATAAGATAGAGTTTTGTTGCAGCGGGTGGCTGAACTATTCTGAAGCATATTTTATTTGGATCATTTATCTTGAAGGCAAACAAAGCACTCAAAGCATGCAGGTAACAACCAAGTTACAGATTTCAATCCATTCCTACTGTCTAACACTGATGAGTTGGGTGGTCGATACCATCCAAGATACATGATGCGGCATCAGCCGCCACCTCTTTTATCTCCATCCAATCCTTGCCTATCCGGCTCTCCATCACCGATATCATGTAATCGTAAACTTGATACGCCCATCCTCCCGCCATGCTCTATCACAGCAGAGGACCCTCAACTGACCTCTTCCAAGCCAGCGAGTTGCTTCTCAGTCCAGCAAAATGTAGTGCCGCCCAAACGCCATGACCCGCCAAGAACAAATAAAGGGAATTAAGTTGAATTCATATGCACAGAAGAAACGTAACCGCCATCAAAACACCAAGCACAACCCGCCTATAACCCCACTGTCAACGACTCTAACCTCGCCATTACGCTTTCGAGATTTGCGCTGATGCGTTGTACCCGAGCCATGGCCAAGGCGGCAGTAGCGTCCTCTTCCGAAGCGTCCACCAGCTCAAAGCGCGCCAGCACCTTCTCGGGCTCGATGCCGCCGAATATGTCAATATTTGACAGGCCATCGGTGTCGAGCTCGACAGGTGTTGTGGTCTCGGTGACTGGTGAGTCGTGGTAGAGGGCGAAAGCGGGATCGCTCTCAAACTTCTCGTCGATGGGGGCGACAGTGGGAGCGACCTCCTCCTCGACGACGGCAGGTCGCTCGATGACAGGCATCTCAACCTTCTCCTCCTCCGAGTCAAACTGCTCGTCCACGATGTTCGAGCTCTTGCCAGAGAGGATAGCGGCGTCAAGCGTGGGCTCGGGTGTCTCGAGCACGCTGAAGACTTGGGGCTGGTAGTTGAAGGTGTCGGAGGCGTCCATGGTGAGCATGGAGAAGTCCATGTTCTGCTCTGGGATCATGGCGAGGCTGATGTGCTGGTGTTGCATCTGCTGTTGGGCAGTGTAGGGGTTAACGTCTTTTGGGACTTGGCGGTTGGTTTCTTGTTGCTGTTGTTGGGGCGGTTGCTGCTGTTGGGGTTGAGGGACCTGCTGGGGGTTGGAGCTGAGGCGGTCAAGAAAGTCAGAGAATGATGGCGACGAGAGAAGCATGCGTGTCAAGTCAGAGAGGCGCTTGTTCTCCTCGGCGAGAGCGCGGTTCTCAGTACGCAGGGTGCCATTCTCGGTGACCTTGTTGGCGATCTCTGCCTCAAGTTGGGTGATGTATTCTGCAAAAGGTCAGCATCCAAGTCGTTTACGTTGCAGTGAGATAAACTTACCCTTTCTTCTGGATCGGAAGGCACGGGCCGAAACCTTGTTCCGGAGCTGCCGACGTTCCTTGCTGCTCAGCTTCTTTCCCTCCTCGCTAGCCAACAGCCTCTCATCCTCATCCATATCCTCCTCGTCCTTCTTAGGGCGGGAAATGTTCAGATGGGGCATGCCCTGCGAGCCATCGTCCATCGAGGCCTTGTTCCTCATCGAGTTCAGCAGTTGGGTGATCTTTTGCTCGACGATGGGATCGCTGGGCTGGGCGGACTTGGGCCTTTGCGCCTGCTTAGCCTGCGCACGTTGCCTCTGCTGCTGCTGCGCTTGGGCCTGAGCCTGTGCTTGAGCCTTTGCCATCGCTGCTTGCTGGTGCATCCCGGGCCAGAGACGGCCAACGCTGCTTGTCGGCGTCGACATCATCTGCGGCGACGATAGCCCGCTCGGCTCCTGTCCTCCGAGCGAGCTGGGGTTAACAGTCGTCGAGTCGAAGAAGAAGCTGGGGTCGCCAGATGGCGAGTCGAACTCCATGTCCATATCGGGCGTGCTCATCGAAGCCTGCGACGGCGCGGCATTGAAGTCAAAGACGTCGTCCGTGTTCCCCAACCCCAGATAATCAGCACCGAAGTCGGTGTAACCCGGGAGAAGCGGGGTGCTGCTGACAGCGAGGGTGCTCGCGAGGGCACCGGGAACCATGCCAGTTTGTTGTTTGTACAGATCGTACTGATGGCTGGGGCCGCTCAGCGGCTGGGTCGTGGAGAGCAGCGATGGGGTCGTGTTCTCGGTCTTGACGGGGCGCGCAAATGGCGTCTTGTTCGAGGTGGCCGGCGAAAGCGACGGCGATTGATAGGGAACGCTGTCGTAATCGGAAAAGTCGATCATGGACTCGATCAGAGGATCGATGAGGCCGGGCTGCGATGCAGCCGGGCTTGTCGACATTGGTCGCGACATCTCCCCTCTTGAATGCCTTCCCAGCGTGTATCCTTCTTCAAAAGCGGTGGTGGCGAGTGTGAAATCGGCGGCGATGCTTTGTTTGTCGTCGTGCGGTGTAGAGTTGAACCGGTAGGCGAGCGTTCGAGTCGGTAGGTGGGAGAGCAATCAGTGTAGGTAAGGTTGTGAGGACGAGAAAGCTGGGGATTTTCAGTCTATGGGTGCCTGGGAAGCACTGGTTGGCCTGGGCTGTCGGGGTACTTGGCAGTCCGCGGATCGAGGGGCCCTGGTTGGGCAGGCCAATGCAGGCTACAAGGGTGGTGGTGCTTGGGAGGGGGAGGCCGCGTAATCCAATGCGAGGACAACCGATCACCCAATTCTGTGTCTGGCTCACGGTGCTGGCAATCTGAGCGAGCGCGAGCGCAGCCAGACGGCCCGGGCCAATCAGGAGCCTCCCTCTGGCAAATAGCCTGTTCGCAGCGGTACGGCGCAATGGTTGCACTCCTCACAAGCCTCTGTGGGCGCGGTACTCGGTCACTTGGTGAGGAATGGCTGTGCGCACGAGGTACCGTCGCTGAAGCACCTGCGGCCTGAGGATGACGAAGCCAACTTCCTGTTCGGGGAGGGGTGAGAGTTGGACGGTGCCCTGTTTGACGAAGGATTGCCAATTTGGTGCCTGGTACGACGACCGACGCGAAGAAGTTGACGACACGTTTTTTATTTTGCAATTATCTCGAAAAGACGGTGAAGAGGGAGCTTTCGCAAAGAAGAGCGCTATTGCACAACTGTGCTGAGGCTCGAGATCTGTTCTTTGAGCTCTCTGGGGACCTGGACTGATGACCGGATTGTCGGAGTCAGAGCCTGGTGGAAGCCGACGGGCATCCAAGGAAGCGGATCGTCCGACGAACGAGGAAGGCGGTTGTGGGTACCGGTACGTGCAGCCTCTGCGAAACGGAGAGGCAGGATCGGTAGTGGGTACGTGCCCTCCAATCAGCCCGTTGATTCCGGTGCACTGCCTCAATTGGTGTTGGACAACACGCGCAAATGCCCCAGCTTTGAGACTTTGAGTGGTGAACTCTGAAACCTGCTGTACGACAGGTCCGGTTATTCCCACCTCTATGAACACATATCACTCCTATTCTTCCAACTTGCCTCTTCCTCGCTCCATTCAAGTGGGAATCGGATCCTATGACAGCTGAGCATGACACGCGAGAGATGGGGCTTCATGCTGTGGCTTGTGCCCACCCACTGGACTCCACAGCTGTCGAGCATTCCCCCCAACGCGTTAGCCAGCTCGTGTTGAGCCACATGGGAGCTTGGAATTGATGCACTGCCTCGCTGCCCCTTTGTTGTTTGCAGGGGCGTTGGCCGCTGGAATTCGGAACAGCAAATGACGGGATCAATCGGAAACCTCGGAGCAGCACAGAATGGGGTCTGACGAGCCAGCGGATCTGACAGCGGTTGACCCCCAAATCCTGAGCAGCGCTGCTCAGCAAAAACAGAAATCAGCAGTCCTTTGAGCATTGCGGATGCGCCGCAGCAATGGGCTCGGGGATATCGGGCTACAAATCGGTCGCGAGGCTCGCCGTTGGAGAGTTCCGATGTGGGCATTCACTCCGCTGAAAGTACGGCCGCACGCTCCAATCACGGACGCGGGGGTCGGGAGTTGAACTCAGCCGGTGGGGGTTCGGTCTTGAGGTCCAGTCATTTGGGCCAATGTGGCGGGATTCCGAAGATCTCACTCCTTCAAGCTCCAACGGCGATCAGCAAAAATAGAAGCGGCTTCGAGCTTGTCGGTGACTTGGTCTGTTTCATCGTGGCCGTCTTGCCCGCTGGGCTCCGCACCAACACCACAGCGAGCGCTTTCTCGATGCGTTCCACGTCGCACTAGCCCCATCGTGAGGCCTCCCCAAAACGGGTTACATAAGCGCTTTTACCTCGGTGTGAGGGCCCAGATGTTAAATACCAAGCCAGCACCGCCCTTTGCAGTCCCATCTGAAGGCAGCATCCCCACATTGATCGCGCCCCTTGAAGGGCGATCATCAGCCATCCTGTGACGACGATCGGCTCCAACTGCTATTCTTGAGGTGTTCTTCAGCTGAAGAAGCACGGCGCAGGACGGGATCGTCGCCCTCGACCGTGGCTCTCTGCCTCGCCGGCGTGGACACACGAATTTGAGATGCCAAAAGGTGCCCAATCTCGCCCGGCTCAGCCGCCCCGAGCCCCGTAAACACCCATCCCGTAGTCAGTAGTGTTCCTCAGCTTCTAGAATGGAGGGGCCTCCATGTCCACCGATGGTCCGAAGCGGAGTGCATTCATCCGTGTTTATCCAAACATCTTCCGCTTCAGCTCCACGTTGCCTGCCGAATCCAGGCAAAAGGTCCAGACCCTCAGGCCCGGCCGGGACTTTCCATCTTGGCTCTGTGGCGTATGCATGTGGCTGTGTCTCGTGCATTCGCCACAGCTGCCGCTTCCGGCCAATGAACCTGCACAAGATTGACGCCGGTGGAACTTTGATCTGCCCAAGCCAGACGCGATGAGGTCATTTGATGCGCTCCAGCTTGTTTTGTTCCGATGGTCGGAATGCAAAGGCCAGATCTTCGCTGATGTCAAACGGGGAACCGATCGTCAGGGGATGTGGCGATTGTTGACTTGCCCCTGAGCAGGACAGTTCGCTTCGGCATTTTCACGATGCTTGGCTGCCTCCCTGCCGTGGTAGGCCGGGATACCGCGGCTGAATTCCAACAACACCGGACACTCGCCCGGCTAGCTCAATCGGTAGAGCGTGAGACTCTTATGAGAGAGATCTCCGAAATCTCAAGGTTGTGGGTTCGACCCCCACGTCGGGCTCAATTCCCGTCCTCGTTGTGACTTTTCTTTTTGCATTTTGTAGAGGAAGCCTGAACCTTGTTGCACATCCAGAAGCTGTAGGTGGATGCCACCAGAGATATGAGCAGGTTATTCCCACAATCTAGGAGCCTGAACACCTCAAATGACGAATAACAAATCTGACAAAGGATCCTTCCAACAGCCCTCTTCACTGCCAGCTAACTGAAGAGAAGCTAAAGTCCAGAAAGAGATCATGTCAACCAGGATTGTACACACCACGGCTGAGACCATGAGCCGCCTGAGTAAGTAGTTGAGCTTTGGGACAATCTCCGGGTAGAGAATGTAAATTGCCATCCCAATAACCACAAGGCCTTTGAACACAAAATATGACACTGACCACCACACCAAAGAATACCTTGTAGCCGCGCTGGGGGAGTAAGCCAGCATAACTGTCCGAGGCAGTGACGGAGAGGCCCAGGTTGGTGCTTTGGGGCCTGGACGAATGGATTCGATCATGACTGTCCATCTCCACCGCGAAAGTAAAATAGCCAGCGCAGCCGCCCCTGTTATCATGCTTGAGAATGCCATCAGACCCAAAACGTGGTCTATCGCAAGAGGGCACCCGTGTAACTGCCGCCGAATGTACACCACGCAGGTGCCGGTTGCTTGGACGACACCAAAGAGGCAGACTAAAACTCGGCCAAACCAAGCCCAGGAAACGGGCTCTGTCGTCCTCTGGAGACTCATGTGGCCAGCCTGAAGTAAGGGGACACTGATAATCTGTCGCCCGTCATTGTCTCGGTGACTATGTGAAACGCTGTGGTGAATTGACGCTCGCACGCCAAGCACCGCTTGGACGTAGAAGTCGATGTCGCCGATAGTCCCATGTGGTCCTTGCTGTCGCTTTATATTTTGGGCGTAGTTCACCGCGCAGGCAATGTTTTGCATAACTTGGACGATGTAAAGCATGGGGAAGCATAGAAAGGCAATGACGTAAAATGCATGAGTTCGTGACGGGACTTGGGCCAGGCTGCCGAAATGACCGTAAAGTGCAACTCCAAAGATATGGGTTACTGCGAGACGGACTATCGTTTCCCCAATGGATTGGAAGGTATCGGGTTCTTGTGTCGATGTCATTTTGTTGGAGTCGGGCAATTCTCGTCTGGATTGAACGAAGGTGGTTGTTGAGAGAGGTTTGGACACCATTAGCTGTCGGTGGGAAGTTCGGACGTTTTGCAGCTGAGCCGGACTGGAGGCCTCGATCCAGGCAAGCACAGCAGAAATCACCTGATCTTGGGGCAAATCGCGCATGTCCCAGAGCCTTGCCTGCCATCTTGTCACGAAGAGGTTCAGAGCGCCTTAGCCCCTGATTGGACAACGCCGAACCCTAAATCTGTCGTCAACTCATCTCATCCGGGCCTCAGACAACAAATCCCTAAATCTGCCGTAATGGATAGGATGGTTTGTAATTGTGCTCAGCCTTATTAATTAAGGCCTAGCTGTTCTTTTCCTCCCGTCTCCAGTCAACTTGAGCTCAAGGGGGTGAGATGTTTCCAAATGAAGTCACCACAACCACTAGACCTACTGAGAGTAGAAGAGATGGGATGAAATTCTGGAAACAGCGTCACGCAGCTTGTTAACCAAGATGGGGAGTGAATTAATGACCTAAAACATCGCAAACATGGGGCTGAAACTTGCTTTTACCACTCACATGGCGCCGGCGGTTGGGTTGGCGATGCGCCTCAACGATATCATCCCAAAGTCGTTGAGTTCATTTCACCACTGCTATTCACTCAGTGACTGTAATTCCAAGTATTTCTACTCTGCAGAAAGCAACTCTTCTTGCCTCCATCGCCATCCTCTTCACCAAGGCATTCAAGTCGTTGCTCAAAACCAGCAGTCTACCCCTCTTCTCACCCGTCAAGCCAACAATCTCCAAGTAAGACCCATTTCCACCCCCTATCCAGCAAAGATCCTGACATCCCCAAAACCAGCCTAGCCAACAAAGATATCAACCACCCAACATGCCTGTCGAGACAAGGACTGGCGACAACGCCAACGCAAAGACGCAAATCGGCAGAGAGCCCTCCCCGAAGACGGTGCCGCAGACGTATTGGTGCGAAATGTGCCAGATTGTCCGTGTCAGCAAGGAGGATGAGAGGTGCGACACGTGCTACAATTTCCCGGCGACTTGAGATGGGTCGTGTCATCAGGTGGAGGGAGAAGGGGGGAGCAGGGGAGTAAGGCTGCGAGGGCGTAAGTGGTGCGGCGGCTGAGGGGTGGGTAAGGTACCCGACTTATCAGGCTGGGATGGGGAGGGGTTGCGAAAAGGGGTAGGGGCAGGGGGAGGAAGATTCCTCGAATTTCCGGGGCCGGGGTTGATTGCGTTATCGTAATTGACAAAGTTGAGCCCTTGTGCGTTTGGTGTGTGCGCGTGCGTGAGTGGGAGTGAACGGGATGGTGTTGTGGAACTGGAAGCCGACACCATCAGGCTGTCCGCATGCAGACCTTGCAAATGCCATCGTCAAGAGGTATTTGAATTGAGGCAATCACCTATGTACCTAGCTTTGCTAAAAATTCTAGAAGTGAATCTCCTGCTCGCAAAAGTCGCCTGTATCATGGATGTCAAACTTCTCCAAGACGCCAGATCCTGTGTGGATCAATCATCTACCACACGCCTTATCAGTACCTCCCCATTCCCAAACCTTTTTAATGTGATACTCGTTAGGTGTAGTAGTAGTAGTCCCGGCGCTCGTGGGCACAGTCACCGCTAGGGAGGCCCCCCCAGTCAGGGTGGAGGCATCGGACGTGAGGGAGGGTCAAAATACTGTGGATAATTCCGATCGATCGAATCCTGTGTTGTATGTCGGGTTGGGGGCCGCGATCCAGACCAATTCGGAGCCTGCGATCTACCTATATCTTGGCTTGCATATTGATGATGCGACTCGCTTCGGCTTGAGAGCTGCGACAACGAATTTGGGCCCAAACTCGAGCGTATTCCGGGCGCGAGCTGAGTCCCAGGAGCAGAAGGGCCCAGGCTCGAAGCTGGCGGTTCCGACGGGGGTTGCACCTGTGCCGGCGCCAGCCCCGGAGCCCCGGCAAAGGAATACGGCAAATACTGCTTCCCTTTCGGGTCGGAGGTGGCAGAGGTGGCAACCTACCGTCCGGTCCTAAGTGGTTTGGGCCCGCCCATGTGCACCTGAGTTCATCTTTCGCGCAGTTCGTACATAAAGTGTGGTTCCATACCCTCACCCTGCAAGTATGCGCTACTACGGGCCCCCTCATGATGCACACCCAGCAGTGTTTCCGCACCGGGTCCAACGAGCATCCAGACCCTCTTAGATAGCAATGCCGGCAAAACGCCCAACCCTCCACCTTTTCGCAACTTTGGACGATGATACTGCAGTTTTTACACATGTGTGGCACTGGTGTAGGCCCTGGTGTGACAGATATTCCTGTCGATGCCGGGATTGCGCCAGGTGTGCCCGCACCAGGATAGGGCGCATATGGGCTCCCGGCAGGCACAGGGGGTTGTTGTGGTGGCGCTGCTGCGGTTGTGGCTGTGGCTGCACCTGAGTTGGTTGAAACTGAGGCTGTCCCCTTGGCGGATATTCGTGCTGGGAGGTCGGGTGCGTGTACTGGGGGTTCTGGGGCCCAGATTGGGGGGTCTGGTATCTGTGCTGGGAGGTTTGGTATCCGTGCTGGGAGGCCTGGTGTCCGTACATATACTGGGAGCTACGCTATTAGCCTGAGAAGCATTCTGGGGACTGGCCTGGGTTCCAGACTGGTAGCCATGCTGAGGAATTAACCGGGTGTTGACCTGGGTGTTGAACTGTGGATTGGAGCCGGGATTGTGTTGGGCGGGCGGTGCTGCAGGCGGAACTGGAGGTGGGGTTGGAGCTTGAGTTCGGGGTCGTTTGCGTACCGGCCGCTCCCCCGGCGTTACATAGTCAGGAGTTCTTGCCCGCTTATTACCCCTCCCGTTGTTACCGCTGTTGTTATCTCCTGATGACATGATGGATGGTTGGTGTGGTGCCAAGAATGATAACTCTGCTCGCGAGGCTTCTGGTAAACAAATGTGTAGTGAAAGGCGGTAATTCCAAGACGGTCTTTGCGATTGATGTGGAAAAGAGAAGCTGCCCAGGCAGGCGGCTTGGTGATGGAGCAAAGCAGCTAACGGTGACCCACACACCTGGTAAGACTGACACCGGCTGGGGGAAGGTACGACTGCGAGGTGCAGCTCCCATGTACCCACAGCAGGTAAAGTTGCTGCCAGAGACTGAAAGCGAGCCCAAGCCAGCCGACTCAACATGGAGAGTTTGGAATACAATCAAGTCCAGCACAGTGCTCCAGGGATCATTTTGGTTCCGAGGTTCAAATACGGCCTCATCTCAAGCCTAGATCCTTCAGTCCGTTGCAATCCCCACCACCAGTCGCACACGAAGTGCGAATTACTTATACCCCAGGCTCCCTTTCCAGGTTGCCCATTAAAAACCCATGACACGCTAACCCGGGCCCTGATTCAACTCAGATCCCACCCGGCCAAACAATCCACAATCTCAATCCCAACGCTGGACACTTTGTGATGGTTTTGAGTTTGAGATTCAAATGACCAAAACTGCTGCAAAGACCTAGATTCCGGGCATTTGACACCTGAAGCCTCCATCATGACTGGTGATGGGCCTGAAGTTTGCACTGCACTTATCTCCTCCGGCCCCTACCCCTGACCGGTGCCCCACTTTTTCTGCCCAGCCTTGTAAGTCAGCTGTAGCCTCGTCCCTCCTCACCTCCCTCCCTGCTGCCCTCTTGGAAGTCGTCGAGGATACGACGCTGCGAAAGATCCCCAAAGTTTTTGGTGGTCTGATTCAATGTTTTACAACGACTAGGTCAGGAGCTCGGTGTTTCCTGCATGGCACAATCAATTAAACACGCCTCTCTAGGTTTTTGTGCCTCCTGCTGAAGCCTCTCAGAGATTTTTAAACTAATTTCTATTGTGATGAACTTTACTGCTACCCAGGCAGTCTCAAATGTGAAGATAATTGTGACGTCGAAGACTACAAATCCCAGATTTGTCTTGGAGTGTTTGAGAGTGGGCAAACTCCATTTTCCCATCTGGCAAAAGCCAGCTCGCACTCTGTCGGAGTCTCTAGCCCTTCACAAGTCGAACTTGGCTTATGTCCTGATCGGCCTGCCGCCCTCTTCTACGACCCTGTCGCTCTCTCCCTATCCCGCGCCTTTCTTCATGCTGTCTTGGCTGGCCCAGCCATGCCTTGCAAGCTTGCTCTGCGCATTCCTAAGCATCGTACGGATCTCCCAGCTCCTCATACTCGCAATGTTGACAGCGTCTGTTCTTTGGAATACCATGGTGACACTTTGGAGGATCCAAAGAGCAGTCTATGCACAAGGGGCAGTCCTCTGCAGTCACGCCGGCGCAGCTTGGCATGGAACACGGCTTCGAGCTGATTTCCCGTGCTTGTTGGTCGATGAGGTCTGGAGCCCCCTGAAAGGAAGATTGTGCCGAAAAAACAGCGTGGTCGGCAAAGGAGAGCTGCGACTCCCTGTTTTGGCTGGGTTCCCGGGATCTTTGCCGACTCGAGTGTCGAGAACCTTGCTCGACTGCACGCTGGCTTGACTGCTTTTGCAGGCTCTGCGGCAAGGGTGGGGGTGCCTTGTACCCGGGAGCAAGGTTCCACCAACAGAAGGCGTCATTCCACTTGCATTCGTTGCATTTTTCGATCCTGTTCCCCTTCCCCTCGCCGGGCGGATAGCAAAATTTTGGCGGCTTTGAATTTCTGCATGGGCCACATGGGACGCCCCGATCGCGCGGTGGTGGATCGTATGGGCATGGCCTTCGTGACGCGATGCAAAATTGGCAACTGAGATATCCAGGTACTTTGATGCAATATCTCTGGACAGGAGTAGCCATCATTTTTCCCGCACACCTGTCACACCTTTCTTGGTAGTGGGGTGGTATTGTTGGCGGGGGTTTGCCGCCCCACTGGCAAGCGAGGCCGTCCTGTTCGCACACGGTGCAATTCTTGTCGCCGTCGCTTTTTCTTTCGCATACGGTGTAGATGCTGTGCATCTTACACTGGAAGCACTTGGCTGCCGGGTTCTGGATTTGGTGCCGCCGCGCGTACGCTTCGATGCCCTTTTTCTTGGGGGGAGCTGTCGGCTGTCGTCGCGCCTTCTCTCCCTCATGAGGCTCCCGCCACTGACATTCTTCGCCTGAATCCTCGCAGTTCTTGCACGTAGCAGCTTTGAACTCTGATGGCACGCATTTCAGATGACGACCTCCAGGTCGCTTGCACGCACGACATGTTTTGTTGCGGTCGTCGGGAGCGTTCAGCGAGCACGGCCAACCCTTAGACAAGCAAAATTTGCATAGAGCGGAACCCACCACGGGGTCGCACTTGTGTTTGGTTCTGAGGCAGGTGGTGCACAGTTTGGCGTCGCCGACCACCGGCTTCACGGGGGGTTTTGGTGCTGGATCTTGGCGTGGTTCTTGGCGGGGTTCCTGGGACCTCGCTTGCCGGCTCGATTCTCGAGATCTGCCTTGTCGACTCGATTCCCGTGAGCCACGCTGGCTCGGGCTCATGTAAGGAGTCTTGGCTATCCAGCTTTCAAAGTCGAAGGAATCGGGATTTGGGGTGTATGCATGTGCTGGATTCTGGGGGTGGTTTGTTTCCTGGCCCGGTTCCCTTGATCTTCCTCTGCCCTGTCGGCTCTGGTCCCGCGATGTGCTACCTTGTCGGCTTGACGCTTGAGAATCGCGTTGACTCCTCGGTTGCTGAGACCTGGTTCCATACTGGCTCGATTCCCGAGAGCCGCGTTGGCTCGGGCTCATATAGGGAGTCATGGCGATCCAGCGTTCAAAGTTTCCGTCCGCACCCAAGTCGGCCGAAGGGGACAGTGGGGACCGTGCCGGATTAGGGTGTGTGGGCTGACCCGCGTAGAAACTGGGGTTGACTCCAGCACCATGTTGAGGACTGGTCGGGGCGCCGTATGGGGTGATTTGTGCTGCAGACGGAGCCGAAAGTGAAGCTGAGGCCGGAGGGAGTGTCCGGGCCTGCCTGGGCGGCCGTGATCCCTGCGGTGTCCCTTGACCAGAGGGAGTTTGACTGGGTGGGCTTTCTTTCTTGCGTTTCCCACTCTTGTCTCCCTTATCATTACCTCTCGAGGACATGATTCTGAGAGCTGGCGCGAGGCCAGGGCAACGTTGAAAGTAGAGGGAGCCGAGTTGGGTAATGAAGGATTGGTGACTCGAATAAGGGGTAGGAAGATCGTTTGGCGGCTACCACCTCGGAAACGGGCTTTCGGTGACGGGATGTAACAGATGTAGATATGGCGACAAGTATTTGCTCAATGTCAAGTGTTGTATTTGCTGTGTAAGGTATGCTGTGAAGTGTGTCAAGAATGTGAAGGATGTGAGGAGCAGGAAGCCGCCCCTGGCACGAGAATATATAGACTAGCTCTAGTTCTACGATGCCTTGAATGCCTCAGAACGCAATAATCTACAGTCAATGGCTCTCGTCATCTGGAATTGAATACGATGCCTAACCCTCCGCGAATGCTTTGGATGGATTAATCGGCGTCGTAATGTTTGAACCCCTGAACTCAGATCCAGGAACCTCATGTCGCAATACCCCGCCAAGCTGCTGGATTCTAGATGAGACGATAGAGTTGGTACGCGCACCTGACCCCAATTGCACCTTAGTCATGCACGTGAACAAAAGAAGGCAGCGAAAAGGGGGATCACAAGGCTGTATAGCACTTACAAGGCTGTGATACGAAAAGTGGGGGTCATGTGGGGTAAAGGGACACGAAGGAGCTGAACAACAAAAAAGCACACCAAGAGTCGGGAGTGGGCAGGCAGCTGTCTTCACAAAGCGGTCCCTCAAAAGTTATTAGATGAGCTCAGGCATTGTGAATTCAATACGGACCATAATCTACCCCCCTCCTTTGTATACATCGTGCCCTCAGGCACCCCCGTTGGAGACCACCACCAGCAAAGCAAGACAACATCAATACTGATAGCCATCATCTTCATAGTGATCCACCTGCGTTTCATCCTGCATCGCATCCTGCGGCTCTGCGTCACGTGCCTGCTGGCACATCTCCCACGCGTTGTTGAAATACCCGGGCGATGCAACTTGTCCAGGTGAGGTAACCTGTCTAGGCGAGGCAACCTGCATCTGCATTTCCTGTTGAAAATCAGGCCGCAAGGCAGGGATCGCACCATTTCTCACAATCGGAGTCCTGTGATAGTAATTTGGTGACAATCTGATGAAGATACGCCCTGTTTGCGTCATTCCCCCTATTTGACCGCTCACTGAGTCAAGGGGCACGTGTGGAAGTGTGAATGGCGTCCCATGTTGTTGGGTGAGCTGGCAGTTGCAGCCTAGTCAGTAGGGAATGAGAAAGAGAGCTCGCTATCACGACCCACTGCCGCCTGAATGTGATGATGGGGAACGTGGGTTGAGAGTTGGTGAATCTTGATCAGTCCCCAGGCCTGGAAGGACACGTTGTGAATTGCATCAGCGAGTTTCTCCACCATCATTCCCATGACTTGGAAACGGGATGAGGTGCACGGGGATGCACCAGTGGACATGTACTGTCACAGGCTCAGGCATTTGGAATCCTTGGAAGCGATGTGTAGTCTCTGACTCCTGGGATTTTCGATCATGGGAAAGTCCGACTTTTCGTGGGCATGGAAAAACGACCTTTCTTACCACGCAGTAGACCCGTTATCATCTCCGAAACGCTTCCATGGGACTCTGACTGGTCGGGCCCAGGTCCCCCGCCCATCACCACCTCTTCGTCGTCAGTATCCTCCCCACCGATGCAGTTGCCAAGGTCTTCCCCGCTACCGCACTGCAGTAGCATCTCGGCCAATCTTCCATGCCCCTTCTCCAGCGCCCAGCGCAGGGCTGTGTAGCCCATGCCATCCCTCGCCCGCACGTTGGCTCCAGCAACGACCAGGACCTTCACAGCTTCCATGTGCCCGCCATAAGCTGCATGCGACAGTGGTGTTGCACCAAACGCGTCCGGACGCTCCATCTTTGCTTCTTTCTTCAACAGGAGGCGAACAAGTCTGTGGTGCCCGTGCAACGCGGCGAGGGTGAGAGGGGTCCTTTCCCTGGCATCTTTGCACTCCAATGTCGCCCGCCTTTTGAGCAGAACCTCCGCTACCTCGACGTGCCCGTTCGTTGCGGCATGCAAGAGGGGGGTCCGACCTTCATTGTCTCGAGCCTCAACATCACTCCCCGAGTCCAACAGTAGCGTCAAAGTCTCGATATCACCGGTTGCCGCCATTTGCAAGAGCGGGGTTGCCCCTGATCGGTTCTTCGCTTCCAAGCTCGCACCTCTCTCGAGCAGCAACCGCACAACCTCGGTATTCCCATGCTCCACTGCCCAAAACAAAGGCGTTCGGCCCGAATCATCCATCATGTTGACGTCGAAGTCGTGGGAAAGCAGCAGCATCCTCATTGCGGCCACACGGCCACGTGCAGCTACCTTCCATAGAGGTAGTTGACACCGATCCGACCGCCGGCTTTGTCGAATGCATATTCGCCGCTCCACCCGTTCCTCTTCCCCAGCCGTCGCAGTCTCGCCAGGAGCGAGGCTAAAGTAGCTCGCGCCTGTCTTCCGCTCGAAATAATCACCCGTGTTCGACAGCGGCTTCAGCCAGATCCCCACCTCAGCCCCGGTCCTCTCTGTGTGGATCAAAGCCATGGGATCTCTACCCCCTTGGAATGTGATGATGCGCGTGGTGAGATGAATCCCCTTGTTGTTCACCACAATCGCCGGAACATTTGCAGGCCTCGACCGCCCCACCGTCCCCGAATGCTTGAAAGCGGTGGGACAAGGCGCCAGAAGGCCGCACTGGGTCGCCATGTCCTGCATTTTCCAAACAAAAATGCTGAGATCATCCGTCATCTTCAGAATCTCCTCTTGCAACCTGACAAACGCCCTCTCCCCTTCGCCGTATATCATCGGCATGCTGATGTCAAACAACCCCATCAACGAATACGCCCGATCCTCGACCACTGACGTTTTTCGCCCCGCAGCCCACGACATCTTCTGCGCAACACTAGCGTCCGCGTGGTTGCTGGTGAGGAGGATCTTCTGCGGAATGCAGGTCACTGCCGATATGGTGGCGGACATGCTGGACTTGGTGCCGATCCGAATCCATTCCGCATCGAAAAAGACAACAAGAGGAGGGGCGATGAGTTCCTGGAGCGTCCAACCTCGGTCGAACCACTCGCTCTCCTCAAAGCCCCTTTCCGGGACGTCTGCCAGGTACGTGTAGCAAACCACGGCTTCCCTGTACCATCGATACATGGAGTTGATCGCCTGACAGAGTTCGGTGTTGCTCGATTTGTCGATGCAGCAGGTGACCGGCACGAACCACACCCCCACAGAAGCTTGTTTGCGCAACCTAGCTTTGGCGGAGAACAACATGGAACCCAAATCACATGGGAGTTGGCGCTGTCAACCTTGCCTTGGCGTTTAAGATCCCCCTTGGTGGCATCACCATAGGGCTTGGTGCTGACACCTCTTTTGCGGAGATCAGCTGCCCATCAGCACCAAGGAAAGCTTGTGGTGTTTCTTGGACATCAAGGTGCCGTTGGCGCGCTGTTTAATGTGGGGACGCCAGTAACTTTGGTCCTTGGACGGAACGCACGAGGAAGCGAGATCTGGGGTTGGACCGACGTCCCCGGGTACAACTGCGAATTTGCCCATAAGGCTTCATCAAATGCCAGAGGGCGCAGATGAAAATCAGAAGTAACGATTCGATTCATGATATCATGATATGCAAGAACCCGGTTCGCAATGAAGTGAAGGAGCGCCACTGGTGGGAACCGCCGGATCGAGATGGTGGTAAGGATGTTTGGTGGAAGCAGCACAGCGGAGCCTTCGTTACCGATTTTGACCGGTTTCCTCGACCTACACAGAGCACCAGCCCTCCCTCGGGACGACAGCGTGGCGATATGAAAGAGCCAGGCAACCGTTGATGGTGATGCCACATCTTGCATTCTTTCCTTTATAGCTTAACGCCGCCAAACAGGAGAAAGCCGCTGATGTCAACGCTAATAAAAGCTTCAAGATGGCGTCGAAAAAAGTTACCGACGGCCCGATATATCATCCCACCTCTCAGAGTTCGTCGCATTCTGAACGGATACTAAACGAAGGCGAAGTTCATCCCACCAGGGCACAGGGCACCAGACTCGCCATCGCTCCGGTTTTACGTGGATCGAATACCAGCAAAATGACATCGCGAGGTATTCCGCAACGCCAGGGATCACGGGAATTCACCTTGGAATGCTTCCCACCACCACGCGCACCACCACTCGACATCGGCATGGAACCCTTTCCACCGCCGCGCGAACCACCACGAAAGCCAACACAAGAATTCAGCATGCAGCCCCTTCCACCACCACTGGCACCACCACCACTCCAAACCAGCATGGAACAACCCCCAGCACCCCGCGAGGCACAACAGCAACCACAGCGCGAGCCGTCATCCCGAACCAATACAGAACCCCTCCAACCCCCGCCGCCACGCCCGAAGCCCAGCCTCCCCACTCCCACCTCCTGCCTCAGCATCCTCGCACAACTTTACCCCCCCTCCTCTCACACCCTCGACCTCTCCGACTACCCCTTCGACGCCTCGACCTCCGCCCAGTTCACCGCCCTCTGGGAAACTAACCCCAAGGCCGCCCTCCAGTACAGTTTCATCAGAGACATCTACCTCGACTTCCTCCGCGAAGTCCACTACCAACGCCTCCAACAGCAGCAGGATGCCCTCGCCACCTCTCCACCGCCACCTCCCGGCCTTACCCCACCACGCACGCCCTTCCTCCTCGACGAGAACCTCCCCGCCCGCCTCGGCGCCGGCACCTGCCAAAACATGTTCTGCGCGCACGGCCAAGGCGCGCATACCGGATTTGGGTTGTGTTTCCACTGCGAGCGGGACTTCTGGTGTCCCATATGCGCGAATGGCGTGCCGGAGATAAAATACTGCGGCATGTGCCAGGTGTGCTATGCGGAGTTGATGCTCTGGGAAAAGGAGACGAAGGAGGGGCAGCATCTGTGGATGGAGAGGGAGGAGCGAGATGAGATTGGCTGGGAGGCGTGGGAGAAGGAGCAGAAAGAGATGGAGAAGGGGGGACTTGAGGGGAATGGAGTTGAGGTGGATAAGGAGGGGAAGGTGGTGAGGAGGGGGAGCGTGGTGAATGGGGTGGTGATTGTTAGTTCCGATTCGTATAGGGGGAACGGAGTGCAAGGGGGAATGCAGGGGAAGGGAAAGGAAAAGGAAAAGGAGAAGGAGGAGAAGCAGGAGATGCCGGCGTATTGGGAGGGGATGAGGAGGAAGCCTTCGCAGGTGCAAGTGCTACCGCAAATGTCGGAGACAGAGTCGATATGGGACGAAACCGTGGAAGCCGTGTCGAAGTTAATGAGTAAGACTCCGACGTCGGGGGCACAACTGGGGAAGACGTGGACGGCGGGTGAGACAGCCGCATGTCAACCACAGCCACAGCTGAGATCTCACGAGGGAAATCCTTGGGCCTCGCTGGAGACGTCGTTTTATCTGCCAAAGGGTGTGCCACCTGTTAGATAGCGGTAGCCTATTGCTTTCTTTCTTTCTTTCTGTTTCTTCCATTTCTTTTTTTCAACGCTATCGGGGTTTCCTGGGGAGTATTGGTCTTTGTACGCATTGGATGGGCAGCTTTGAAGGTTGGGGACAAGGATGGGAGCCGAAACTGGGACGTGTGAGATGATTAGCAGTGTCAGCAGCAGTTTGGAAAAGGGGATAGCGTGTCATACCCAGCGTTTAGGAATAACGAGACGAGTCAAGTCAAGAAAGATCATTCGTTGAGAAAAGGAAGCAAACAAACAGGTTCTACAGGCTACTCCTTATGCCATCGCTTCAAATCCAACCCACTGGGCTCACTGCAGACGGCAAACCACCGAAATTCCACCCCAAGTCATCACCCAAACTTCCAACTTGGAAACATAGCACCGAGGCGCGCCTCTGGCGCAAAAGGGTAAATCTCATTTCAGCACTGAGATCAGCCCAGAGCTAAAGTGAACGCGCAGCAGAGAATCCTTACCAACCAGCACCGGGAGACAACACCAACAACGGTTCGAACTGCTTCAAATATAAGAGGCTATGCCCCGTCGTCGTACAGCCCGCCGACGATCAAACCGGGCAGGACTCCGTAGGTAGCACGGAAGTCCCTGCTTAGCCCTGCAAGGTCGGCTCTCGCGGGTGTCGGGTGCTTCTTGCGAGCGGGCGGCGGGGTGGTGTCAAGGGCGGGGGCGGGGGCGTCCGGCCGTGGGATGTGCCCCTTTCTGCTAGGGCTTTCCGCCGTGGTCCGCCGCACGGCCTTCATACGCGGCGTGGATGCGCAGAGGGGGGGCTCCGAAAGCAGCGAGTCGACGTCACTGCCGAGGATATTCCCGAAGGGCCCGGAGTCTGTGGCCCGGAGGCGCTTCTCGAAGGGAGTGGCGGGGAGGGAGTCTGGGCCAGGGCTGGAGAAGAAGGGATCCGATATCTCGGTGATGTTGGTGAACTCGTCACCAGCAAGGCTGCGGGGCTGGGGCTGGGGATCAGTCGGCTCGGTGCTTCTTTGCGTGGCGGAAGACTTTTTTCGCGGGGCCAGGGCGGAAAGTTTGCGTTTGAGGCGCTCCCGAAGACGCACGAACTTCAATCCCTGCTTCGGGTGGGTAGGAAGAGGGTCGGTCGGAGGGGACTCGGAAGGAGGCGGAGCGCCAACGAGGGATGTCGTGCGAGCAAAGGCCGAGGGGGCGGTGCTCGATGGGGGGAGAGCACCGGCGGGTGGGACTGCCCGCGGGCGGGGACGGAAGCCCATTCTCTTGGGGAGCCATGCTATCGGGTCATGGTTCATCTCGCTCAGCCTTTCGGCATGCCTGGCCTTGGTCGGAGCCGAGTTCGAGGTGCCGAAGTGTCTGTCGGCCGCCTAGGCTGCAGCAAGGTCCCTTTCGTCGGGGTAGGGATGCCGACGCGGGGCTGGGAGCAGCGGAATGGGGCATCGGTTGGCAACGAGACAGGTTCGTCGCCTTCTTCCTCGTCTCCGTCTGCTTCCTAATTGGGGCCGAAGTGGAAGGGTTGATGGATGTGCGCCAGGCGAGAGGGATGGTTTTGTCGACGGGCGGGGTTCGAGTTGGTGATGCGAAGGGGAGTTGTGAGTGCGCTGGGTGCTGCAGAAAACAGCCAGATTGAATCCAAAGAGATTGAATCCAAAGATTTGACAATGCGTCATTCAGAGCCAAAAAGGTATGTGTTTGGTGGGATGAAAATTAGCAGTGTGTTTTGTCTCGAAGTTTGTGTTTGAGCGAGGACTGGATCAAACCAGCAGGAGCAGTCGAGGAAGTGGACCCAGGCCAGAGCACTGGGGTGGAAGCAGCTGAGCAGGTGCGATGGACGGGCGAAAGGAAAACGAAAATGAGTTGGACAAACCAAATCATCCGGTGCGTTTCAGACATTCAAGGCTGCGAGAATTCAGACAATCTCATACATTCGCAGCACACAAAGAAAAATGACGAACAGAACGCAGATCAGAAACTCCAGAGAACTTAGAGTGGTCAACTCCGCATTTGTGGCGAGAAAGGATGCGTCAATTCCCATTTCGATCACTGGGCCGACAGCCAAGCAGCAGAGCTGTGGAAATTCCGCTTGAAGGCAGGAAGTCCAACTGCGGGCAAGAGCTTAGTTGTCTGCGACGAATCTGGGCACACGAAATATCCTTTTTCATTCGTCGTCCTGAGCTAGGGTGAGCCGTGGCTGATTTGTCCTGGGCTTCCCCTGATTCTTCCCTGAGCTGAGGTGATCCCATACACCGCCGCACAGCCTCAGGGGCCCCATTTCAGTCCCCAGCTAAAATTTCCTATCGAATGGAAAGCAGGCTCCAGGAGCCAGGAGGCTCTCGAACCTTCAAAATGGTTCAGGACAGTAAGGTACATAGTTAACCTCCTATATACCACAGCGCTTCTAGCGCTGTGCTTAGTGGTTCCAAAGGCTATACCTTGACAGAAGAGATTTCGAGACACCAGTAATGTGGTATGGAATTATCCGCCTTTTAAGTACATGCTAAAGCGGTTCATTAACAGCAGAACCGTTAACCGCGACCAAAGCGGTCTGTCAATTTATTACATCCCATCGATCTTGACCCAACCGTTGGCAATCCCCAGTCATCCGTGCGCTCCATAACTTGGACGACCCACGGTAATTTCCTCACTAGTCCCGCAATATTCCGCTTGTGATCCATTCCCTCCTCTGGTGCGCAGCCTTGGTGTTAGCCCTCCATCTTGCATACAAGAGATATGCCAACGCCGCTGTCGCAGAGACAGCCAAAACAATCCCCCAGAGACCCCAGAACTTCCTATTACCACTTGGGATCAGCTCTTCCGAGCCAGGGTTCAGCGGGTACACCGCATCTCCAATGGTGAACGCCCCCAAGACGACCGAGGCAACAGCAACCATCACGTTCAGGGCTCCTGCGCGCTCGTCTGACATTTGGGCGGAACTTTGGATCATGGTGTTGACGGTCATGAGTTTCTTGTTGGACTCTAGAATATCCCTGCTTGCTTCCAAGATGCTGTTGCTTGACACCTGTAGCCTCTGGCTAGACGCCAAGGTTTCGCCGCTTGATCTCTGGATCTCCCGACTGGTGACCAGGATTTCGTTGCTCGATTCTTGGAGTAGGTGGCTAGATGCCAGGATGTTCTGGTTGTTGGACAGAATGCTTTGGCTGGAGTTGAGAATGTCCCGGTTGGACGACTGAATCGTGACGTTCATCATGGCCAACATGCTTTCTGCGATCTTGTCTGCACGCTTCTCTAAAGCATCCACGCCGGACTTGAGCTCGAAGAAGTCATAGTACAGCGCGTCCCAGGTGTCGCCGTCGGCGTCCTCTCCGCTGAGGCCATCGCTGAGTCCCTTGTTGTATTGGTAGTCGTCATCTAAGTATTTCACCTTGATCTTCTCCAACTCCTCGAAATTCGGTTCTGAAAGCCCCGCCACCTCGGCCCTGAAATGAGCGGCTTTTTCCTGCTGTTTTAGGTAGCGAAGCATCTCGAGCGTTGCCGTGATTGCTTTCTGGTGACGCACGAGGGCCCCCCTTCTCGACTTGGTTTCCTCGACGGTGTGGATGCTTCCCCTGGTATCCTGATCGTCATTAGGCCTCCATTCGAGCATATCCAGATCGAGGCCCCGCTTGTGGATGAGCCTAGCCCAATTCGCCGCGACGATCCTAAAAAGGGGAAACCCAAAAAAGTGAACAAAGTCGGGGTTCTCTTCCTTCGGACGGCGTTTGAAGTGCTTCTCAACATGGAACATGAACTCCTTATGAAACCCAGCAGCATAGTCCCACTTGTGTCTGAGCTGGTGATCGGCGTTGCCGTACAGGTCTTGCATTTCCAGTGGGATCTTGTTGTCCTTCGTGAGGGTAACATCGGTCATTGGCGGAACTGTGTCTGGAATGCATCTGAATTCCACTGCCCTGCATTGGCTTCTGTCTCGCTGTGCGTCGTGACTGGGAACTGATATGTCGGGCATGTTAGGCACGGGGGCCCTGTTCTGGAGATGCGCTGGATTGTTACACATATCCAGCCGAGGGTAGAAGACAATGATAGCTATATCGGATCGTTAGCGCGGGGGCGGAAGCCTCTCAAGGCACTTGGGGTACCAACCTGTTCTTGGGTGTCCCCGGTGGCCCTTGGGGATAGAGTACACCGAGATGCGATGTGCTAGGTTGAATTGGAACACATTCTTCGCATCGATATCCTCGAACCCCCCGCTCATGGGCGTGTTCTTTTGGCCCCGATCCCAATCTCCATCCGAGATGGGAAAGTAGTCCCAACCTGCTTGGCGGATCAGAAAGTTCTGATCTAGTGCGTCTTTTATCAACTGGTGGCCCCGAAGCCCCTCCGGCATCTCGACAGACCCCCAGATGTTCTCAAACGTAGTGTTCGCCTCGTAGAGTTCATCAAACTCAATCTGAATGGCCGAGGGCACTCTTGAAAGAAGACGGCCGGCAATGGCCTCGGTCCCAGGTAGGTGACGATTGAAAAAGTCTGCGTGAATGTCGTAAATGCTACCGAGCAGTTTTGCAACCTTGGCACTAAGGTGGCTAACGGTGATTAGGCGAAAGTGTGTTGTTTGTTGGGTGTCTGTTGTCTCTGCCACACTGCCGTTCAACAAGTCGATCTTCAGCTCTTCAAGCTGATCCTCAAGCCCCGCATCATAGTAGCTCTGGCCTTGATGATCCGGTCCCCACTTCTTGATATACAAATCGAATTTGTCAGCGGTTGTGTCAATGTCGTACACACGGACTCTGTGCTTCAACCGGTGCGTGAAACAATTTGATGCGGGATCGTAGGTGCATGCCCTCGATTCCGTGCAATCGCACATCAAGCCCACGGCTGTGCATCTGCAGGCACGCCCAGTGGAACACCGACAATTGCCACGTTTGAAGAAAGCGTCCAACTTATCGAATGTCTCTGGATAACGGTGGCTGAGCTCGTCAACGTATTGCCCATACTCTTCCATCTTCTCGTTTGCCCATAATAAGGATTCCTTGCGTGTTGCCGGCACCGTTTGTGGCAAAACGCCAAGACGTCGGTCCAGGGTGGCCATTTCATCTAGCCAGTCATTAAAGTGAATATCAGCTATTCCGATGCCTGGGGCAGGCAGATAGAAGAGGTTGGCAATAAAACGTCGAAGAAATGGAAAAGATGGACGGGAGAGAAAGGGAAGGAGGGCCCGAGGAGAAAGGAGGGAAGACTCAGATGTCGAAATGCCCCGGAACTGAGTTGACTTGATTGGTTTCGGTGAGTCGTCCGCACGAGATCGACTATCTTCGAGCTGATGCTGTCGCGCTGCTCAATCGGTAATCAGGAGATGGTCACCTCAGGATCGCGAGTTGGTGATTGGGATGCCAAGTTGGAGCAACTCACCTCAATTGGGCATAGCGTAAAGCCACCGATTCCCGACACCACCTATCGGTGCGCGAGCTAAAAGCCACAAAGAGACGTCGAGCTCAACGTGGAACCATGATCAAACATTTTCATGACTGCCTCGCGATGTGGCTGAACAGCATGATGGATGCCGGTTGGGATGAGCCAAACTCGTTTCTCTCCCCGCTCACGTCGGGTTTCAGCGGCAGCTCCCCCGGGAAGGGCCGACCGCGATGCTCTACAGCTGATCTTCCAGTGCTGGGGTGGGATCATGGTCGCGTGTCTTTAGGGCCAACTCATGATGTGGCTGGGGGGACCATCATGATTTTTCAGGATGTCGACAAAGTGGTGGGTATCACGAAGAGAAAGCTAAACTTTCTTCGCTGATGAATCGGGCAAGCTGTTCGCTGTCCCTACCCAACACTTGGTCGATTATTAACGTGAGTCCCAGTCGCGGCTGCATTTTTTTTTAATTGTTAGTCACCCACCCAAGCGCTTTCCAAAAAAAAAAAAAAAAACAGTCAGTCCACCCACCAAAGTAACGCTGCTTTGAGTCAGCTGGGAGCGCATTGCATGGCGCCTCCAGCCACAGGACGTATTGAGTTTAGGAATCAGGATACCCCACCAGCATGAAGCCATTCAGAGCTGCGCGACTGGCCACTTCCAACGCCTCGTCCCGTTTCGGTCAAAGTTCCCTTCGCTGTTCATCATAACACTTCCTCTTAGGCGTCCAACATGGGCAGATATAACCATGCCACTCCAACTCGCAACGCCTTTGCCTCGATCGAGAGCTTTCGGCATTTTGCGAAGCGAACAATGTTAGGTATCCGCCCACCACCTTGCCAGCCCAGACGACTTCCTCACCTTTCTATCCCGTCCTGAAAAGAGAAAATGGCAAAAGTTCAGGGCATCTTCCAGTCATGCGTCGACCCGGGTCTCTTCTCGATGACCTACATTTGCGATGGCACTGTTGTTGACTGCAGTCTCATCACCACCCTTCCCGGCCTCATCTGCACAGTAGACAACAGGTCGACAACGTGCTCCGACGGCTTCACCTGTCCTAGCAGTGGCGTGCAATTCACAACCAAGACACAGTTTGATCTCGCCGGGTCCGATTTCTCCTTCTCCAAGACCGTCCAGAGCGAAACCTGCGAATGGGCGCTCTCGCAGGACGAGGGGTCAACCGACGTTTCCGCCTCCTCTACCGGCAGCTCTTGCGGTACCGATAATGGCGCTGCTTCTGCCGCTTCCCGCCGAATCTATTCGCCGTCGTGGCGCTCGCTCGTCGCGTTTCTGGCCATGCTGCTTTTGGTCCTCCCGGCTTCAGCAACACCCACCCCTTCGGTCTCGGGCACGGAAGTCATTATTCGTAGTGACCAACAGCTCGATGGCATATTTGAGCCCAGGACCGCGGATAATAACGGCGATCTAGCCTCACGCGCCCTTCCCGAGGAGATTGCCGTCTGGAGACGCTACTGGAAGTCGTTCACTGAGCCCACAAAGCCCCAGCCGTTTGACCCTGAGAAATTCTACAAAATCTTCCGCTCCATGACAGTCAGGGAGACGGTACGCGCCGGCCTCAGCACAGCCGACTGGTCCATGATCGCCGAGGACGCGTGGGGTCACCTCAGCGCGGCTATCCAGAACGCAGCCTGCCGCCAGATGCTCAGCGAGGGTGACAGCCGGACCTGGAAGAACCGCGTCGTCGGCCCCGTCACCAAGGATGCGACGGAGGTGTGCGTCAAGTCGGTCAAGCTGCGCGCCATGGCCATTGTCAAGGATCCGAAGAAATATTTCACCAAGTTCAAGCCCACGAGGGGCATGGCCGCCCTCATGATCGGCGCGTTTGTCGCCTGTGACACGATGGTCAACTTGGCGGCGGAGGCCTTGTTCAGTACCATGGCGCCGCAGCTCAAGCTGCTGCCCTCGAGCATGTGCAATGGTGCTTGCTTTGATGATAGCTACAAGCGCTTGACGGATGCGGAGAACTGCGGAAAGTGTGGCATCAAGGTCAGTAGGACTACGGGTAATTATACGGCATGTCAGGTTTCTAGCTAACAAACCTGGACTTCGACCTGCAGTGTGCTTCAGGGACCTGGTGCGTGCGTTATCTCGGAATGCAACTCCGCCGCCACCTCCGACACCTTGTCCAAGTGCGGCCAGGCGCCCAACCGCGACAGCTGCGCGTGCGTCGCCGCCGACCTGGACAATGCCCACTGCGTCCTGTACTCCTCATCCGTCTTCAACCAGCTCACAGACTCCTGCCTCACCACCGCTGACTGCGACCCCAGCCAGGTTTGCGCCGCTTTCCCGGGCGGCAGCGGCGGGAAGGCCTGTCTAGACGCAACATCGTGCCAACAGTCCGAAACGCCCAGCGGACCGACCGAGACGCTCCCAGAAAATAGGGTCTGGCAGCTCCGCTACGAGGACGAGGACGGCCGCCCAATCTGGTCCGAAAACCCCGTTCATCTCGCGACGGTCTCCAGGGGAAGTTACCTCATCACCGCGAGCGAGAGCACCAAGCCAACCGTCAACACCAAGTGCGTCCCCATCGGCGCCTCGGGAACGAGCACCGTCGGCGGCGGCGGGATTGTTGGCGGCGTTCCTGGGAAGACGTACCTGCCCAAAAACGGAGACTTCTACTTTGGGTACGATGACGAGACGCTGCTGTCGGCTGTGGATTACGATACTTGCTGTCTGTATCTCTACGCGAGTGCTGATTGCTCGGGTCCCGAGGCGGCAGAGTACAGTGGAGGTTGCCAGGTTATGTTTGGCCCGCTTCCTGTTGATATCTGGTCGTACCAGGTTAAGAATTGCCGGATGATGCTGCCGTCGTCGACGTGAGAGGGGTCCCGAGGAAGAGGCGGAGTACCTACCTTTTGCAATCAACATAGTTCCTGTGAGAGTAAAAGAGCTGAGGGCCCGCCTCGGTACACCGATGTGGTAGAGCCCGGTTCGAGTGTCGTTGACATGGAGAAGGGGGAGTAAATGTATGCCCCCTGACTGTGGCCCGTGCGCGATCAACACCACACAGGGGCTCCTGGAACATCTGCAAACCATCGAGCTAATCACGTGGTAAGAGGTACCTCTGTTCTACCACACATTTTAGACTTCCTCCCAGGCCCTATAAGATGCATCAAAGGGACTATTGTTGGGTGTTTCAAATGCCGTCAAACAGTGCCAGCATGGGCAACCAGGGGGCCTATCTTCAAGTTTGCACTGTCCACAAAGCCCGAGCTCCCGTCGTTGGCAGGGACGATTCGGACTGCGGTCGAGCAAACAACCCCTCCATTCAATTGCATTCCGCGGACGGGAAACCTGAAAGAAACGCGACATACAGCAGCAAACAACTGGGTTTCCCAGATCCCTCCCTGGCGCACCTCCTGATGGCCAACTTTTGCATCATTCCGGTCTTCGCAGCTTCAACCCCAATCGACCAAGTCTGCATCCGAGTCGCTCAAGTCAACAATACCCTGTATTGCCGTCGCCGCGGTGTACCATGCTGTCGAAGACAGTCGATGCCTGAAGCTCGTCACGCCTGTCAAGCCGACCACCCATCGCAGCGCACCCCACTCCCACTCGGATCCGGGGGACAGAATGAGGGTTGGGAGGGCTGTGTAATGGTGTTCAACCTCAGTACGTGGGCCCTATGACCGCCGCCAATGGGACAGGACCCAATGGATCAGCAACATGTGCTTAATGCTCCAAGGCAGCGTCCTGTCATCAGGGACACTTCCGCCAATAACGACGACCACCAAATCCTTTACAACAACCAGCAAATCCGCCCTGAATAGATATCCACAGGAAGATCCCCCGGACATGGCCACCTCAAAAACGAGTGCAGCCACAACAAATGTGGCGACATCTTCACCCTCGCCATTGCCACGCGATCAGCTCCCGCCGTCAAAACACCACAAGGAAGAAGTTCCATCCAGGAATTGCCGCTCACTACCGTCTACACTCCCGATGCCGACTGCACTGCGTCCTCATATGACATGCTCGGCGAGGTCAGACGTGGAAAAGGCCCTCTAACATCCGAAGTTGTGCTCTCGCAGCGCCCCCTATCTAGATGGGCTGCATCTTGCTGGGCCTCCAAAGATGACCTGACTGGCATCAATATTTTCACACCTGGCCTCTTCTGTCCTTCCGGGTACACCTCGGCCCTCACCAAGATCAATTCGACGCTCTACAGCCCAGGGACGTCCGAGTACAAGCCCGCCGACCCCGCCGGAACAGCGTTCTCAAGGCGCCTTCGACTACCTCCTGCCAGACGAAACCATGGTCCTCTGCTGTCCATCGTAATGACCGATTCTCTCTCCCTCCTTCCGTTGACCCAGCTAACTTCTTCGCCCCGACAGCCATTACGATATCCACACAGACCTCTCCCACGCTCTCGGCGGCCATTGTGTCAGCACCATCACCGCGGGCTGGATTACGGCCTCCAGAACGACCACCGTCAGCGAAAAAAACAGCACAGCGACGTGCCGGGTCACCACCGTCAGAGCGTTCTTCTCCCTCGGTGAAACCCCACGCATGACCATACAACACTCCGACTCCAATCTCAATACCGTCTGTGACGGCCCCGCGACGGCAGCACGAGGCATACTACCCTTCCAGATCATGTGGCAGTCCAAAGACGAAGATCTACGTGGGGGCAAGCAAAGTACAACCTCAACGATGACAAGCACGGCACAAGGCCCGATACAAACCCCCGAAGCACATGTTGAACATGGGGGCGCCCCTGCAATACACCTATCCGCAGGGGTGGTAGTAGCAATTGCGATCGGCTCAGCGCTCGTGGGGCTGTTGTTGCTTGCCGTAGTGGTGATGATATGCAAGCTTCGGAAACAAAAGATCAGGGAGAGGAAGGCACTCAATGCAGCGGTCAACGGGGTGGGTACTAATGAAGGAATGGAGGTCGCCGAAGGGCATGGGGATTTCGCAGGTCAATGACTGACGCCGCTGCGTCCGGAGGGATTGAATATTTCTGGCGGAGAGTTGGATGGGACGGCGGTTGAGGTTACGTCACCTGCGCTGTCGGCTGGTTCGAGCATCTCGCCGTGTTCACCCACTTTAGGACACGCGGCGCTGCAGTCGTCGGCATTGTCGGAGGTGGCGCAGGCTCCAGAGTCGCCGGTGATACCAGGATCGGCGCCTAGAAGGGTTTTCGAGTTGGATGCGTCACCAACGAGTCCGATTGGCTTGGGATTGAGGGGTACGCCGACGAGTCCGGTGTTTCCGATGTTGCTGACGGTGAATTTGCCGTTGAGTCTGGAGATGGGGGTTGTAAAGGGGTCATCGGAGATGGAGATGGAGAAGTCTTTGCCGGTTCAAATTCGAGAGGGATCTCCGACGTTGAGTATGCTGTCTGGATCAAAGAAAGCCGGGGAAGGATCCAAATCTCCGACATCGCCGCCGTTGAGAAGGAAGTCTGGATTTCCGAGTTTGTCACAAGAGAAGGAGGCCGACTCCCCCAAGTCGAAGGGGACGGGTGTGGTCGAATCCCTGGCCCCATCGGTGGAGGACAAGAAAGATGCTTCTTCAGCTGTCAGCATTGACAAAACCATGGGCCCAAGATGAAGAGAGTTGGTTAGGCTTCCCGGGGAAGACGAAGAACGGGTCGTCTGTATCACCAACTCTAGGTGAGAAGGAGCTATTATGGTATTCTTTGTTTCACGAGTCTCGGACCCTAGCTTCCAATCTACAGTGTTGAGTTTTGGTATTTTGGGACGGAAGGGTAATATACTAGAGGGCGAATAGGTAGATGATACCATGTTTTGATTAGGGGGGTCCCCAAGGCATTTCTGCACGCTGTATTTATGGCCACATCAAATAACGGAGGTAGTAATTGAGGCTGAGAGAATTTATTCACACTACGCCCTCCTCTTCACACACAAGGATGTGGCGCACGGACTAAGAAAGAGCATTCTAAACTGAGAAAACTATGAAGTCATGTATAAAGGTGTGATAAACTTGCAAACCCAAGGCATGAGGTAAATTGAATTTCTCCGTATGACATCTATCGCCGTCAACGCCAAACTCCGTGCATCAACTCATCCTCAAAGACCCAATATGCAACAACAGCAACAAAGCAATAACCCCAAAACAACAGCACCACCAACAATCATGCCGATGACAACGCCTGCGCGTACCCCATCGCTCCACCCCAACCAGGCAACTGGGAATGTCGTCTCCCATTTGAACCCGTAGTCGATCTTCTCAAAGTTAATCCCTGCCAATGGCTTGAGCTGCTCGTAGCAGCCGCGAAGATATGTCTGAGAGCCGAGGAGGTTTGCAGCTTTCACAAATTCTTTCGTGTCTTTGCAGTTTTCACCTGGAAAGCCTTATGTGAGCAACACGAAACTTGATGTTGGGGAATGCCAACTCACCACAGCAGCAAGGCAGCCGGCCATATCGCAGAGATGAATCATCATATTGAATGTTCCAGTCGAATTTCCCCGTGTCACAAACCGGGATTGTCCATGTCCCTGACCAACCTGCTCCCTCGGCGAACGGATCGAGGCTGTGGTTGCTTGCCATGGCGTCTTCCAACTCTTTTGTCTGGATCTCTTGGGTATAGTTGAACCCCCCTGCTCGGAATGCTCTCGCCGAGGACTTCGTGATATCCTGCCCTGTTATCCCGAACTGGGTTCCGTTCATTTCATCCAGACCTTCCGGTTTGCCGAGCTGGGATGTCATTCTGTTTCCTTCGTGCATTCTGCCCACCAGTGTCAGCCTTCCACCCTACCTAACCAAACATCTCCGAAACCAGGGAAAGGCAGAATGGGGTACTCACTCATACAAATAATAAACCCCCTTATCCTCCTTCGAATAATACTTCGTCTGATTCGGCCCCGAGATGTTATCCTCATCCAGCGTCTGCGTAAACATGATAAACACCCTGCTCGTCCTCCACTTCGCATTGATCGTCCTCGACGCCATCTGCGCCTTATAGAACCCCTCAATCGCCTTCGGCGTCGGAATCACATCGGCATTGACAAACGCCCCGCCGGAAATGTAATTCAATATCGTCCGATCGGAGCCATCTCTCTGCCCCTGGAAGGTCGTGTTCGCCCAGTCGGAGAGCATGTGTCTCGTGGTCTCCCCGTACTGTCCTGCGTAGTTTTGCATCTCCACGACGGAGAGGATATTTGTTGCTGGGAGGGGTTCCAGCTGGTCGTTGACGGTTGTGGTGGAGCCGATGAGGAGGGCGCCGGCGCCGACGCCAACGAGGGCGGCGGTTTCGCCTGCGAGAAGGGGAATAGCGAAGAGGACGGTGAGGATGGCGATGATCCAGGGGGCGGCGTCGCCGAAGGGGAAGGTCTCGTCCTGGGGAGGGAAGAAAGTCTTGGCGATCTGTGGGATGGAGTTGGTATAGCCCAGTTGGCCGGCGACGACGCCGTCGAAGATGGCGTTGAAGTACATGTTGAGATTCATGACGGACATGAGGGCTTGGTAGGACCAGATGGGGCTGTCGGATCTGGCGAAGACTGCGTTCTGTTAGTCCCCCCTGAACCTCAGCTTCAATGATGCACTGGGGGAAAACTCACTATCACACCCTGAAATCGTACATGAAGGCTCCCTATTAATGCCGCACTCAAAGAAGGTCCTTTGATCCCCGAACGACTGCCCTAACTGTCTCGCGAACGACACGTCCCTTGGTTGAGCAGCCCACCATCTTTCTAGCTGCGCATCTGTTTGTGCCGCATTATCTGTAGAAGACGTCAGTTGTTATTCTGGTGTTTTGGAACCATTTCCTTGTCTCAAGAGCACTCTCGGCACTCTCTTTCAGTCCCCCAAGACTCAGTGCAACACTGGTCGAAACAGAGAGAAAAAGATTCTTGGCACTTACAAGCCGCGGGCGTCGCCGCCCAAGCCGGGTTCGCAGAGCACCTGCTATTCTCAGACATTTCACAAAATCCAGAAAATTCGCAAAAAGACGTCAAAGTCAAAGTCAACTCCCAAAATTTAATCGCGATCGCAGTCGTGGTCGCGCAACCGCGACTCCCCCATCCTTATACCAGCCAAGACCTCCCCTCCGTCGCATCGCCAAGGGAGCCTCGCGACATCTTACTGGCCAGGCAGACCGCGCTCCACCCAATTATTGTTTCAATACACGCCACATTGGCATATTCACAAGCCCGCATCGCCTCCGCCACGAGCCTAGCGCGGTGAAATGCAGGGGTTTAGCAAGGCGCAGGCAGGCCGCGGCCCGGGCCTTGAGTTGGGAGCAGCCAAGGCGATCTTGGCCGGAATTGAGGCCTGAAAGGAAGAAGGAAAAGATGGCCTGAAAGGCGACCTTAGGCGCACATCGGGGCCTTGTGTCACGTGTGCATCACGTGGGGTGCTGAAGAGTGTCGTGTTATGCTTGCCCGCTATGCTCGTATAATCCCCAACAACGGCACCATCTAACACATACGACCATACCCACTGGAAAACTCGGGATCCCGTCCGCTCTCCCATAGATAAGCCAGTGAGGGCCAGACTAGTAGTTGGGTCGGTGACGACCAGCGAATCCCTGGTGTTGTATGTCTTTTTTGGTGTATTTTTGTCTCCTTGTGGATCCCCTATTCGTGAACGCAGTCGGCATCGGCATGATATTGCTCGCCTTGCCTGTTTAGAGCAAGTATCAGCATTGAGAAGGGCCGAAAAGGGGCTGTGTTCCCGGACGCCGTCGTGGTCACTCCGCTGCATCAGGTCGTCGAGGAGTGCTCCGAGGGATGGGGTGTGGTCTATTTCTAGGTCTGGCGTACGTAACGAGGTAGCGTGCAAAACAATACAATCAACGCCAGTGCCCAGTTCAACCAATCCGAGTCAAGCCGTTATTCTTCGTAAATGTTGCTGTCGCTGTTTCGTCCAGGTTAGCATCGATCCATCCAAGGAGGCGATAGTAACTCACAATTCCTTTGAAAACCTCTCCCGACCTTCAGCATGCTTGTTGACAAATATGCTGACGCTCACCTCCCCACAAGTGAAGTTTCCGAAACCGTCATCGCCGATGACCACCTCGTTATGTTGCCAGCCGAGGACGTCAGTCCATACCTCCCCTGCGTGCATTTCGCCGACGTGCATCCTCTTCCACCCTGGCCCTGCGTTGCTCATAACGACTGCACAACCGAAAGGCCGATCCCACGTCCCATAGCGCACCCAGCCAATGCAAGTTTCCCAGTCAAAGTAGTCAGCTTGCTTGCCATAGCTGTACAACTTGCGTGCCAGCATGAGCTTCGGTAGAGCCCCGCCGCATGAAGGCGGGAATGGGTGTTCACCCTTGATCCCATACAGGTCACCGTACCAGACACAGGGGTACCCTTCGTTACGCAGAAGAATGAGGGCGTAGGCGAGCGGCTTGAACCAGCCTTCGATGGGTGCCTCGAGGGCTTGATATGGTTGGGTATCATGATTCATGACGAGAGTCTGGATGAGTGTCAGCAGTGTCGTAACCGTGGGGTGAATGACAGTGAGTTACCACAGCGGAGATGGGCTCAGCCTGTACCAAGGTCCCATCAAAGACCTTACGGAGATCAGCTCCATTTCCCCGACTGATCTCGCTGAAGTTGTAGACGAGCGGCGTGTCAAACAACGAGAACTTGTGGCCCATCCGGTTAAGATAGGCCCTCTGCAGATTGTGAGCTGCGTCCCTCTTCATGCGGTATCGAGACTTACCAGATCGTCAGTAGAGTCTTTCCAGAACTCGCCTACGAAGAACCAACCCTTTCCATACGCCTCATCCATCTGCACAACGAATTTGCGGAGGAAGTCTTGGTCGTAGTGCTTGATGGCGTCGAACCGAATTCCGCGGAGTGGTATCTCCTTTGCGAGCCATTTGCCCCAATGGAGAACATCCTCCTCAACTTCAGGGTGCGCGTAGTCGAGATCGGACCCCATGAGGTAGTCGCTGAAAATGTCAGCAAAGTTTCGAGAAGCGTGGGCTAGACTCACAAATTGCCCTTCTCCCCATCGACATCAGGAGTTTGCGCCCAGCCCTGTGACTGCTCTCCTACGATCTTGTAGATGGCCTCCTTACCGTTCGCAGCGTTGTAGTCGACGCCGCTGAAGTGATACCAGTGGTATTTCATCTTGGAGTACTTGTCCTTGCGTCCTGGGAAGTCAAACCCGACCCACGCGTCGATCTCGTACTGTGCGCTGACCTCGCGGTTGCGATCATTAGGGTCAACCTCGATTGCCTGACACTTCTCTCTGTGGTCGGCGGCAAACTTGTGGTTGAGCACGGCATCCCAGTACAGACCGACGCCGTTCTCCTTCGCCGTATGAGCAAACTTCAAGAGCTCTTCTTTGGTGCCCCATTTGGTTCCGACTGAGTCTTTTTGGTCGAACTCTCCGAGATCATAGAGGTCATAGATGTCGTAGCCGTTCCCATTCTTCGAGGAGCCCTTGCATCTGAACGCTGTTAGAAGAAGTCACATGTTAGGGGGTTCCAACGTACCCAGGAGGAACCCAAATGTTGTCGATTCCCCACTGCTTGAGACTGGCGACGTGCTTCTCAAGGCGTACCCAATGCTTTTGGTCGGCGGGAACATACCATTCAAAGCCTTGCATCATGGTCATGTTCTCAGGGGTGGGGTCTGGACCGTGTTCTCCCATCTTGACGGCTGCTGAGCCTAAGGCTGAAGGATGAGATGACGACTGGTGGATGAATCTGGATTCCAATTACGCCCGAGACTCCAAGTGAAGCAAGAGGGTCAGAGTCAAACGATATAATTCGGGAGAGGCGCCTTCTCAACCAATAGTGCAATATCCTGAGACAAAAGAATTGAAGATGTAGGCCTGGAATCCAAGAAAGACAAAAGATGTCTGGGATGAGTAGAAGACGATGCTAAATAGGAGAAGGTAGCGGAGCGGCCGAGTCAGTGGGTTGTTCAGCTGGCTAACATGCTTAGTGGCACTAGGTGTCCCCGAGCAAACCGGTCTGGATCTGACCGCGCAGGCAAGCTGGTGGTCTGATTCGATGAATTTTGCCGGCACACGCTTGTTGGGCAGCATGCATCGGTCGATGGCATGCAGCTCACAAGCGGGAGTCCTGGCCTGCGGCGCTGATGACGACGGGGCAGTGCTCTTGGGTGGAGAATTGGCGGTGTGCCGCGTTTGCGGCAAATCTGGGAAGCGATGGAGGGGCATCCATCAACCAAGCCGAAAGTTGGAAGGAGCCACCAGTCGCAACAAACTGAACTCCGCTACAGACTTGGAAGTCGCAGGCTCCCGGAAGAAGCCGACCCCTTGGAGAGCAGCTTTTGCCTGCGATGGCACACCCCCGGTTTTCTCAGCCAGCGTAGGAGGGTTGCATATGTTTGCTCTCCTGTGATCTTGCGTCCTGGACCCTTCTCTTCATCCTTGGCGGCGGATTCATGCATGTCAAGACTGGGAGGCTCATACCTCTGGGCCCAGCTCCCTCAGCCAAGTACCGACCGTAAGGAAATGGCCGCACGGGTGTTTAACAGCAAGTTGAGCATGCAATCCACCGCTGCAGGCCGCTCAGGACTGCCAACAGCACCTTGCTACACTCTTCGGCGTTGTCTCACGGACAAGAAGCGGGCCCGTCCCTCTTCCGAACGCTGAGTGTCCCGGAGCGCGACGGCCCATTGAACTGGCCGTTCAAACCATCAATGGCGCACATCCAGCGTGCATCATTGGGTAGATAAAGGCATCAGTTCCAGGACCCCGAAAGGCGATAGTAAGTCCAGCCCTCTTTCCACTTTCTGGGCACATATCTTCTGTGCGTCTGGCAACTCAGGCGCCCGGGCTTGTTGGTGTCATGGGCGATTGGCAATCACGCGGCATGGAGCGAGTGACAAAAGGTGAAAGGGCAACTCCCTTGACCCTGAAACCCGGAACAGCCCCAGATTCGCCGAGGGAAACCCACGACAATGGTTCATGCCCCGCTGTGCGACAGGGAGGCTCTGGATTGAGCCAAATCACAGAATGACGTCAGAGCGGTTGCTTGAAAACTACAGGAACGGATTGGGTCGGCCGATTCGCGACTTGTCGCCGACAAGAGGAGGTTATCTCCTTTAAAACACAAAAGACTCACGGGAGACCAAGGTCTCCTTTTGAGATTTGTTCATCTTCAAGTCAGAGTGGATCGGCATTTCGTTGTGCAGAGACGATTGACAGCGGCACCATCCGAAGTCCCTGCCAAGCGAAGTTGTGGGGTCATTGTCCCAGCAACGCTCGGTGTTTACACCACGGGCCAAATGAGAGGTCCAGGCTTCCCGTCACAGATTTGACGCCCGCAGCGACCAGTGGGACGATTGCATGACCAAAACACCTGCGTCCCAATCGATTACTCGGATTTCTGCCAGCGCATCGCGGCTATAGCCTCCTTTGCACCACAAAGCTCCTCATTGGCGATTGTTTGGTTGCCAGAGTTCCCATGCAGAAGGCCGGGCCGCTGCTGCTATAAACACCGAACCACCGCTTTGAGACTCCCGACCGTGCAGCTATGCCACGGAAAGACGACGATTTTGACTTTAAGATCTTTGTCGATCCATCGTGTCTGAGCGACCCAATGGACGGTGAAACCACAACCACTCCCGCAACTCAGCTGCCCGCTGAGGCAGCGCCCGAGATTGCCGACATTCCAGTCGCTGCTGAACCGACCGAGCAGGCTCCCAGTTCGGATGTTCACAGCAATGACGACTTATGTGACGACGAGAACGCCGGACCCGAGCCACAAATTCCAGACACGGCAGAAGAGCTTCACAAGGAGCAGCCCGACCAAGAACCAATTGAAGAGCTGCACGATCAGACAGACCTTGACAACGACATCCCCGAGCTCGATGCTGCCGAGCAGCATGACTCCTCCGCGCTTGAAGAAGAATCACTTCTAGAAGGCGATAGCACAGTTGAAGAACATACGACCGACGAGCACTTCGACATCGACAAGAACGAATATGCCATTGCCGACGAATCGGTAGTCGAAACGGAGCACAGCATCACAGAGGAGCATCACGATGAAGAAGCACCAGACGCAAATAATCATCACGACGAAGAAGACAATGACGAACCATTGGTGGAAGAGTCGCAAGACACAGGGGACGACAGCTACATTGGGGAGGACGCAGAGACACCCAAGGCCCTGCGCTCCGGCACAGGCGACGATGCCGAACTCAAACCAGCTGCTTCCACATCCACAGACAGGAAAGCTTCGTTGCGCACAGAAGCTCTCATCCAGGCAGCTGCACGAGCAGTGGTTGCCAAGTTGGAGAAGCGCAGCAGCAACCGGGACTCGACCAGCCAAGTGGATGAGGAAGCCGACACATCTCTCCTGAGCACCGACTCCCAAAATCACCACGATGGTATGGAGGCCTCCTACGAGGAGAGCCCAAGCCAGAGTCGCCGCGAGTCGGCTGCGTCGCAAATCCACCACGAGATCCCGTCACGATCCGTATCTGGCGATGAGGGGGGCGACAGCAGCTCTCACCACGAGGCTGAAGACGATGTGTTTAGCGACCGCAGCGCTCGAAGCTCTATTGGATCATTTGATGGACACAGCGATGGCGCTGCTAAATCTCAGGCACACGACGACGAGCCACAGAACCAATCCTTCCTCTCTCATGGACGGTCGCCAAGAATATCGGGTGTATCTATCATCTCGGGGCTCTCTCAGTACGACAAGGAGGACTTTGTGCCCGCAAGCCGCGAGACCAGGCTCCCTTTTCGCACTCCATCAGATATCCGGGCTATGCAGATGTCTTCACCCACCCCATCTGTCTTCAACGGCGCCTCGCCGCGTTCCGGGAAGCGCCACACTGGCCATTCCATCAACAGCATCCCCAGAAGCTCACACTTCCAGAGCCCAACTGCCTCTGCACAATACTCTCCCAAAGGACGCTCGACACCGACTCGCCTCAAACCCCGCAAGGTCACAGCGCCGCTCGTGCTACTTCATGTCACCCTCCTACCTCTTCGGTGGATGTGGGGCGATGTTCTCGATGGGCTGGACCCAGTTGATGGCAAGGCTCTCGACGAGAACAAGGAAATGTACCGGGCATCGGATCAACTCAAAACACTCCGCGATGCTTGGAGAGAGCTGCAGGATTGCGTCGGAGAGACTGTCCTTCAGCGAGGCGTCTTGATTCCCCACCCCCAAGACGATTTCGAGGTGTTGGAGGAGAGGTTGCTAGAGGCTCTGGAACTGCCTCTTCGACGCCGGGCACGGATTCTGGAATGCGGGCATTACCTTGGTCCCTCCAACATGTCGGACTTCGACGACGAGGAGAGCGACGACGGCTACACATCCGAGTCCACACGCACTAAGGAGGATAAGAGACATTGGTGCAAGACTTGCAAGAGCGACATTAAGTACGAAGCTCTCGGCCCTGGGAAGGTTTTCCGTGTCAAGGTCTATGCTAGTAACGGTCTCATGAGAGCTGGTGCATGGGAAGCCTGCTGGAAGGATATGGAGCGGGTTGATGTAGAGGTCGAGCCGGTCGTCGAGCCAGCAATGCAGGCGGAGCTTGAGCGCCTTGCAGAGATCCAAAACAGGTTGGAGGATGAACGCCAGCGTGAGGAGGAGGAACGCCAACGTGAGGCCGACGCGGCCGCAGAAGAGGAACTCCGTCGGGAGGAGTCTGAACGAGAGCTTGGCAAGCACGAATTTGAGGAAGAGGCAGTTGCCGACCAGACTCCGCCCGTCACATCGGAAGCGGAGCGAACTTGGGAGGCGGAGAGGACTGGGACGGATAGGCATAGCCGGGAGGTTGTGATGTCTTCGCCCCCGCCCTCTTCCATGCAAGTCGCCATGCATGCCTCGCCGCCCCAGCCGCCATACAGCTCGGCTCTGCGCGCGGACTCGCCGGCTCTGATGGGAGTCACTCACTCTTCTCGGTCGATGAGGTCCGAGCCTGTCGACACTTCCGAAGAGCGCATGCGTCGCGACGAAGAACGGATGCGGGAGATCTACGGCGACGTGCCCACCCCACAGCCCTACTCGGAGATGGGCTCGTCCGTCCGCGGCGAGCACGGGTTCACCAGGCCTAGGCATCCTGATTCCTATGTTCCGCCCCCTTCGCCCCGATCTCCGTCGGAAGAGGCATACGAGCGTCGCCAACAGCGCGGCCAGCGGAGCAACCTCGAGAATGCGTCTTTCATCGATCTCCTTCTGGAAGCATTCAAGGTCCTGCTTCGCGACCCAAAGAACGTGGCAATCATTGTGCTATGTGTCTTCCTCACCTGCGTTATTGTCCGCCCAACACCACAAGCGCCGGTGTTCCCGGAAGGTCAGCTCACCTACCGACAGGAGGCAAAGCAGGATGTTGTTATGCACACGCCCGCCGTCAAAATGGAGACTCAAGCTCGCCCGCAGGTGGATGGGCCGGCGGCCTCTTTGTCGCCTGAGGCCGCGCTGGGCACCACGTTGGTCGAGAGTGTTTCCAACATCATCATGGAGACCTCAGCGGCCTCAGCCGCAATGGAGATGGCCATGCCCAGCAACTTGCTTGAGGCACCACCGTCCATCGAGGAGCTGGCCGTACCCGAGTTGACGCTGGAGGTACTTGAGGCTCCATCTGTCAGTGAGGAGTCGACCGTGCCTGAAGTGGCACTGAAAGAGCTTGAAGTTCCATCACCCATCGAGGAGCCGACAATGCCTGAACTGGCACTCAAAGATATCCCGAGCGAGCTGCCCGAAACGGCCCTCGACTCCCTTCCCAGTGAGATTGACACCAGTGCCCCCTTAGAGATCGAAGCCCCCGTTGCTATTTTGGAGGAGTCTGTTGTTTTCGATACCCCGGTCGAGGAAGATTCAGCTGTTATCCCCGAGACAGACGTCGAGTCCCCCGTGGCTCCCCTTGATGTCCTATCGGAAGAGGTGGCGGCAGAGACAATCTCCGTTGAGGCTTCGGATGTTCCTCCCGGCGACGATGCTGCGATTGCAGTTGACGATGTGGCTGCTAACCTGGAGTTGGGGGTTGAACAGGAGATTGAAGTTGTGGATGAGGTGGAGAGCGAGGTGGCTGCGGTGCCGGAAGTGGCGGAGTTGGTTGAAGATCAGGCTGTGGTGGAGTTGGCTGGGGATCAAGCCCCTGTTGTTGTCGAGGTGGTAAACACGGTGGAGGAGGCGCCTTTGTCTGGCGAAACTATTGTTGGTGCTGAGGCAACCATTGACAACGGCATTCCCCTCGATGCGGAAGCCTCTGACCTTCCTATCGACAATGACGTCACCGTCAGCACGGAAACCTCTGAGCTTCTCATCGACAATGAGATTCTTGGCGAGGCAGAGACGCTTCTCGATGCTGAGGCAATTGTCTCTTCCGCTGTCGACGACAGCACTGCCGCAACTGCTGCCGAGGAGATTGTCCCCTCTTCCGCTGCTGTCGACGACAACACCGCCACCACTGTCAAGGACGTCCTCCCCGAGGCCACCCACCCATGTGAGAGCTACGTATGTTCCTACATGGCCGGTGACGCCGCACCCACGCCGCGCGTCTTCCCTGTCACCCAGCGGACTACCATCAAGGTGTTCGAGACCATCACCGAGACTGTCCGGGTGAGCGTCACCGCAACGGAGACGGTCTCGTTCGTGGAGACGGCCGTGCCGCAGACCGTGGAGGAGACCGTTTACGAGACTGAGACTCTGCGGGTGACAGTGTCTATCCCGGTCGATTCGACTACCGCCCGCGACGAGCTGTGAGCGAGCCTCAGAAGACACCGAATTCACATCGAACCACCCGGATCTCGCAAATGCTGCATTTACAGGAACATGCTCGGCGTTTGGCTTCACTTTAGCACTCCCCTCGCCGCACCCAGATCACCACGCTGTCGGATGGTATCATGACTCAGAAGGAGAATATTGGATGTTGATGGTTTTCTTTTACTTGTTTGGTCTATTTGCGACTGCACTTGCTTGCTGCATAGCGACTACCCCACCCGCGATTCTAACGAATGTTCACGGCATGGAATGGTTGGATGGATGTATGGATGGAACTTGATGGATATGAGCGAAGGATGAGACTTTGACCATGAGAGAGTACATAATGTAGGAAATCGTACAATACATAGACTGAGAATGGAAATACCCGTTGTGTCTCACAAGTTGTCTGGAGGAATTAAAAGCATATAATTTCACCACCAGGAAGGCATTTTTGATGGACCGGCCTCGGACACACCGTCAGTCTGATACTCGCAGCTCATATCCCTCAGGTAACACAGCAGAATCTTCAGCTATCAACAGGGTGATCTCAATACGGTAAGGCAAATGCCAACGGACCAGCCCTAGACACACTGTCAGTCTAATACTTGCAGCTCATATCCCTCGAGTAACATAGCAAAATCCCCAACCAGCGACAGGGTAAAATGCACTACTCTTCCTAACATTATAAAACGCACCAACATAGACGACATCCGCCGCGATGGCCTTCCCCGAACCCCCCGCACTCCCCGCCTCCTATCCCCTAGCCCCCCCTGCTGTCTGTGCCCCGCCGGTCAAACGTAGAAACCGCAGTACACACCAACATTCGCCGCGTAGCCTTCCACGAACCATCGCACCTTCCGGTTGGACCTAACTCGAGAAGTACGGAGTCAAGGCAAGCAGCGGTGGGGGACGAAGCAGCGCACGTGAAACCGTCGGCCTGCCTGGCTCAATACATACAGCTTTCCGATGTCGAATATAGGCTCGATGGTGTTGGGGAGAGTTGGGTATTTTACACTCGTCGGCTGGATATTCTGCTGTGTTACTCGAGGGATATAAACCACCAGTATCAGACTGACGGTGAATCCAGGGGCATGGACCGCAATTGCGAAAACTGCCGTGGAACGCTGTGACTTCACCACTAGAAAGGCCTCTTTGATGCAAGAAAAGCCATCATATACCTAATTTTCAGTATGCCATACGTTCACCACCAAGAAGGCCTGTTTGGTACACAGGAAGGCCTATTTGGTGCAAGAAAAGGCGTCACACAATGTTCACTGGGCCATGCGTTTCTTATTTTTATGCGTTTGGTATAAACCTTTAGAGGTCGGACCCTCTCAGGGAATGTATTTTGAACTACCCGCTATGTCTGAATTGCTTTTGTCTAACCCCTATAATGCCCCCTACAATGCCCTCGTATCTTCCGTCACACCGTTGCCTGCTGGCTTCTCGGACTTCAAGGTCTGCTTGAGAGGTGGCAGCAGGCTCTTGGCTGTGTGTCTTGCCTGCTGAGCGAGCACTGCGTCCATCACAACCAGCGCAGCCATCGCCTCTACGATGGGCACTGCGCGGGGAACAACGCAAGGATCGTGTCTCCCCTTGGCGGCCAGAACGCCCTCGGCATCACCGTCGTAGGTCGCGGTGACTTGGTCTACACCGATGGTGGCCGGGGCCTTAAAAGCGACGCGGAAGTAGATGGGTGCGCCGTTCGAGATACCACCCTGGATACCGCCGGAGTAGTTGGTCTTGGTGGTAAGCTTTGGTCGAGGGATACCGGCGCGCGCCGCGCCGCTCTCGGCGACTCCGGGGGGGACCTGCTCGTTGGTAGCAGGGATAAAGGGATCGTTGTGGGTGGATCCGGGAACCTGAACACCGCCGAAGCCTGAGCCGATGTCGAAGCCCTTAGTGGCGGGGATGCTCATCATGGCGTGCGCAAGCTTGGCCTCGAGCTTGTCAAAGCAGGGTTCACCCAATCCGCTGGGGACATTGCGGATTACGCAGGTCACCACACCGCCGATGCTGTCGCTGCGGTCCCTGAAGTCGGAGATGAGGTTCATCATCTTGTCGGAGACAGCGCCGTCAGGGCATCGCACAGGAAGGAACTTGTCAACGGTTGCGCGGTCGATAGTGTTTACTAGGGAGAGAAAATCGGGGTTCGTGCTCGGACTAGGGTGCTCAGGTGTAGGTGGGAAGAGGCTGACGTTGCCGACGTCGGTGACAAAGGCGACGATTTCAACGCCGTAGGCGAGACGGAGGTACTTCTCGGCGATGGCGCCTGCGGCGACACGGCCGATGGTCTCGCGCGCGCTGCTTCGGCCTCCACCGCTGCTGGCCTTAACGCCGTACTTCTCGAGGTAGGTCCAGTCGGCGTGGCTGGGTCGGGGGAAACGGTCCATGGTCGAGTTGCCATAATCTGTGTCATCGGGCGGTCAGCGCATAGCTTGCAAGGGGCCCAACACAGGTATCCTGACCCTTGGGGCGCTGGTCCTCGTTCTTGACCATGATGGCAATCGGTGTCCCCAGTGTCACGCCGAACTCAGTGCCGGACAAAATGATCGCGCGGTCCTTCTCATCGCGAGGGGTCGTGATCTTGCTCTGGCCCGGTCGCCTCCGGTCCAATGCTGGCTGAAGATCGCGATCTGATAACTCCATTCCCGGGGGCGTGTTATCTATCAGCACAGTCACCGCCGCGGCGTGTGATTCGCCCGCGGTTGTCACGCGAAAGAAAGATCCGAATGAGCTCATTCTCGTCGTCGTCGTCGTCGAGTTCGATGATGATGGAGGGAGATGTTTGGTGGGGCAGCCGATCGCGCACAAGCAGTTTCTTTAGCCCCGCCGTTGCAGGGATTAACTAGCGCGGACGCTAGTTCGATGTGGGGCTAGAGTGGGGCATGTGGGGGGGCGGAGGTGTCCCTTGCTAGTTCAAATGCCTTCGTTGCGCATCGAAACAGCTATGCACAGCTCCTGCCCGTGCAATGAGGCCTTGGTTCGTTTCATAGAGGGCCTCAAATGTAGTGAGAGAACTTCTCTGTATGGAAAAAGGCCTCTGATGAATCTGATCAGGCCTCCAGGGAATGCTCGATGTGTGTGGCAGAACAAGAGATACCTCCAACCACGTTGCAACCAGAGACCGCAACAGCGACGACATACCCGTCCCCATGCTGCACTCAGGTATCAGGTTGTGGCGGTTTGGGATGTCGGAAGCAGCTGGGTCCCCGTACTTCGCCTCGAACTTGAACGTTCCCAACGAATTGGGCGAGCCCTGCTTTGACAAGTTGGAAGCGAAGCTCGCACACGCCATGATGAGCATCCCCGCGACCAAGGGCTTCGACCTCGGCTCAGGCTTCAGCGGTGTCCAAGCTCCCGGATCTACGCATAACGATCCCTTCGTCGGTACTAAGAACGAGTAGCTTTTGTGAAGAGGGTCTTCATGGTCGTAAATGAAGACGAGCATCAAGGCTCGCCCAAGTCCTATGAATCCATCGGCAAACGGTGACTAGAACGTGTTATATATCGGCAAGGCCTAGAAGACGCTTACGGACAGAGACTCCGTCGTCTTCTCGGCTTGTACTTCGTTTTCCTCATGTAGGATCTGCTCTCTAGCAATGTCCCCCGCAACAGTGTTCAGACAACAGTCAATTGACTTGTAGCTGGCGAGCCAGGGAGCCGCATGCCAACGAGATGAAACTGGACGGCCGTGGGCTGACGTACCGTAGTCACAGTTGACCATGACCGCAATCGGTGTTCCGGCGTCACTCCAAGCTCGGTTCCTGACGCAGAAAGAGCAGACGACGCGGAAAAGACGGAACGCAGTGGGCAGCGCGGAAGAGAATGCAGCAAAAGACTCGGCAGAGGCTGGAGCAAGCGTCTTGTCGGAGGCTGTAGTGGGTGACGACAATTGGGTACGGGAACCCTCTTTTGAGGCCAGCAGTGGTGGCGGCCAAAGCAGCGCGCGCGAGACCATTGCCCGTGTCGCCGCTGGGGCGATCGCCGAGAAGTACCTACGACTCGCATACGGCGTCAGGGAGAGGAACTGAGAAGAACCCTACCTAAATGCCAGAAGAAACCCAAATGCCTGGAAGGTAACGTAAATAATAGGCCCGGTAGCAGCAGCAGCCAATTGGAGTGGTGTTGTGCGTTCTCCACGCCCCTTTCCGAGTCCCTCATACCAGATACACCATGGAGTATAGCGGGATAGAAGAGATCGCAGAAGAGAATTTCGGAATTTCCGGGAAGATATATTCTCTCCTACTCGGAGAATCCATGGACGTCGAGACGCTCCTGCTCAAGGAGCCCCTGCTCAAGGAGCCCCTGCTCAGTCGCCAGGGAGGACATGGAGACGGCTTGGAGGCCCCAGCAAGATTCTTCGCTATCTATCTGCTTCTCCTCCAAAGTGCCCAGAACTCAACTCTTCTTCTCAAGATCCAGACCACCGTCAGTCGGCTTTTCAACTCAAGTAACCCGAGGGACTCGAAATCCAGAAGGTTTGATGCCACGCGGCGGAAGGAATTCAATGTGACACCCCCTCCAAAATACAGGGTGTGTCGAGGGGTTCTTCAGAGGCATCCGGCGGCTCTCTGGGGCTGTTTGTTGACTCTCTAGACCTCTGGTAAACCTTCAAATCGATGCTTTCCACCAACTAGGTGCCGGCTTTCTTGTTGTTGTGATGATGCGATGCAATGCCGTCCCAAACCTACGGGGCGCCAAGGGTTTACCAGGGTTCTGGGATGTGGGCCACATTGCGAACCCATCCGCCCCAAAGAACCCTAACCCCAGCCAAAATGTTCAATTGGGTGCTTCGATGGCATCTACCCACGCCTTTGCTTGTGTCAGAAGGCCTGATTTAGTTGTGGAAGCTAGGCGTTTGATGAGAGGGGTTCAATGTGTCGAAACGGGGTTTTGATGCATCTAAATTGGGCGAAAGGGTGGTGAAGAGTGACGTGAAGTTAAGAACGGCCCCACATGCAGGGCCCGAGATCCACAACGGCCGTTCCCGAGCCTCATTGCGCAACAACGATTTGCAGTTCGCCAAACGTTGGGGACGGGGGATCGGGGGCAGACACTCACCACCTTGACGACGGGCCAGGGATCAAGGCCACCAAGACGATCATGGCGGCCTTCCGCCCTAGCCTCTCCTTGCTCAGCAAGAAGCCCACAATCCCCCTCTTCCACGACGCGTCCATCCTCAACCGCGCCGTCCAAGTCTACACCTCGCCCTCCCGCAACCCCTACCTCAACCTCGCCATCGAGCAATACCTCCTCCGCAACTGCGCCAAATCCTCCACCATCCTCTTCCTCTACGTCAACCGCCCCTGCGTCGTCATCGGCCGCAACCAAAATCCCTGGATGGAAGTCAACCTCGACCTCCTGCGCTGCGGCATCCCCAGCCCGACCGCTTCTTCAAAACACGTCCCCGTTGACCTCGTGCGCCGGCGCTCCGGCGGCGGCACCGTCTTCCACGACCTTGGAAACGTCAATTGGTCCGTCATCTGCCCGAGCGCCTCGTTCGACTTTGACCGCAACCGCCACGCCGAGATGGTCTCCCGCGCGCTACGACGGCTCGGCGTGGCCGACGCGCGCGTCAACGATCGGCATGATATCGTGGTCGGCCCGAGCGAGAAGGAGACGTACAAGGTGTCTGGCTCCGCGTATAAGCTGATTACCGGGCGGGCGCTCCACCATGGGACGTTGCTCCTGTCGTCGCCGCACCTCCCGGTTGTTTCGAGCCTGCTGCGGTCGCCGGCGGAGGGGTACATGCAGTCCAAGGGCGTGCGCAGCGTGCGGTCGCCAATACGCAACGTGGATCTCGGGAACGAGGAGTTTATCGATGCGGTAATTGGGGAGTTTGGGAAGATGTACGAGGGCGGGACGGGGGTGGTTGACGTGGACGCGGAGACCGCGGGCGAGGCGACGTGGATCGCGGAGGAGATGGAGACGATCGACTCTGCTGACTGGAGGTTTGGGCAAACACCACAGTTTACGTTTTCGACACATCCGACTGAGGAGGACCCGCGGCCGAGACCACCATTGCCGGAGGATTTGCCGCCTAATGTAAGACCTTTCCCTGTCGTTCGAGTCCCAGACTAACATCGCAGCTTCGCATCCACCTCGACGTTCGCAAGGGTATCATCGACCTATCCTCAAGCTCGATATCCGGCCTCAGAAGCGACGAAGGGGAATGCGCCGTGCGCATCGGCGAGAGCGACCTCTACGACGTGGAGGATGTCAAAACCGATAAAAAGTCCCTCTACAACATTGCAGACTGGGGTCTAGCCCTCAGCAACCCCCTAGATCTTCAAGACCCCATACTTTTCAACGACACGAGGAAAGTCGGCGACTGGCTGAACAAGATGTTTGGCATTGGCCCTTGATCTGTACCATTACTGTACCACCATCTGTACAAAAACTAGACCATATACACGCTTGAATAGACTTGATACCCCTCAATAGAGTCAACTTCATAACACCACTTCGATGAACGGTGCTTGCGAACGGCGCTTGCTACATTACTTGCTACAACTACTCCACCGCCGGCGCATTCATCACCCCCCTACCAAACCACTCCGCAACAGTCCTAAACCTGTCCTCGCTGCTCTCCAAATCGTGCTTGAAGAGCTCATGCCTCTCAGCCCTCTCCCCCTGCTCCTTCTTCAACGCCTTGATCGTAGCATTATCCCTTGCACACAGTGGACACTCCCCCTCCGCGCCACTCTCGGCGTCACCCGCACCACCCCGTAGACACCGTTGGTGGAACGAGTGCTTACATAGGAAATGAACAGTCGGTAAATCCAGCGGCAGTGCGCATTGCGAGCAACGTGTGGCCTGGAAGACGGCAGGTTTGGCGCCTAGATCAGTAATCTCTTGGCGGCGCTGCTCCGTCTCGGCGCGGAATGCCGCGACATCCCGGCGGTTCTCGGCAATGTCGCGGCGTTCGCGCTCAATACGGGCGGCAAGGTAAGGCTTGATCATGCCCATGGTGGCGACGGCGTTCTTGCTCAGGGTCTGGACCACCTGCAGAGGCGCCATGAGGCCGTCTCGGTCGATGCGTTCCAGGACGCGGGCAAGCTCATCGGGGCCGGCATCTTCAAGGACGCGGGGGTCAGAGGTGAAGTAGGCGAGGGCAGCAGGGTAGAGCTGGGGTTCTTCAGGCCCGTATTTGCGGAGGGCCCGGACGGCGCCGTATGTGTCGCGGGCCGAGGTATATGAACGGAAGATGTCAAAATAGAGGCCAGACTGTTCTTTGACGAGGGTGGTGCCATCACGGAAATTGGAGAGATGCGAAAGAAGGAGAACATTGGAGTTTTCGATTGGGGGCTTCTTCCAGTCTTGCGATCGCGCTTTGCCGCCGTCGATGAGGGCCTTGGCCTTCTTCTCCCATTCTTCGCGGTCGGCTTCGCCCCGGCCGCCGTTGAACTTGTGGAGATACATTTCGAACAGTGTGGTGTAGATATCTGTCTTGTCTGCCTCAGATACCGAATCTTCTTGGACGCATGCCTCCAGAAAGATGATGAACTCGTCGGGGTGGTCGATGAAGGAAGAGAACGCGGTTCTTGGCCGTGGCGGCGTGTATGTCGGGGGTGTTAGATCTTCTGCTTTGAGGGTGATGGTCGCCTCGCCAGTGGGCTTCGCAGCCTGGGCAGCTACTGGCGCTGCAGCCTGGGCGCCGATATATGCTAGGGGTATCAAGTTGCTTAGGTTCTGAACTGCATTGGCAGCTCCTGTGACAAAGCCTCCATTCGTGGCCACGGGGACCGTGACTTCGGCCTCTGGTGGCAAGTCAACCCGGGGACGGTATTTTCCAGTGTAGTAGTCAATAAATATCTGGGTAGCCTCTTTCGGGCAGTGCTCGATGAGGACGCGGGCATATTTCATCAGACAGGGGTAAGCCTAGAGAGTCAGCGCAGTCACAGGGAAGGCCAGGGACATTCTTACAGCATCAGGATGCAAGTGCCAAACAAAGTCAAGGGCATCCCCGTAGGCCTTGGAGTCCTCGATGAGGATATCGACAACTAAATCGGTCTCGCCATGCTTTTTGGCGAGGTATGCGGCCTGATCGTAGTATCCGCCTTGCCGGCACATAGATATGGCGGTGTCCAGGTCAAACTTGAGGTCTCCAGGGGACTTGATAAACTTCTCCAGCTTGTCAATGTCCTTCAATTTCGCATAACAGTTGAGCAGCAGGGTCGTGTGGTCTGAGGTGGCCTTGTGATGCTCGTGCAGCTCTTCGAGATACTCGATCAGGTTGTGGATCCGCTGGGTATCGAGGAACTTCCGAATAACCTGCGAGGGTTCTGTGGAATCGATCGCCTTGATGTACTGGGCCATGGCCTCATCATAGTTGCCTTTCTGATAGAGGTAATCGCCGTACTTGCGGAAGATGATGTTTTGCTGCTTTGCGTCCATTCCGCATTTCTGGGCCAGCTCAGCAGCAAGGGTGTAGAGATTACGCTGATAGAGCATCTCTAGTCGTTGTTGAGGCGTCTTCTCATGGTAGCGGTACACCTACATGAGTTAGCATAAGACCTGATTTCCGACCTGAACTGCTCTTCCGCTAAAGAACAGGCACAGTCCTCGCGTACCTTTCCGTCCTGCGTGAGGGTGTAGAGGTCGCCCCAAATTTGGAAGATATGCTGTACATCGGTCAAGACCGACTCGCTGTGAGCGATGATTCGGAGCTCCGGGTCGATGAGAGTAAAGGTGTAGATGCTGTCGGCCGTAACCCCCCAAAACCGTCGGCGAATGGTATCTGACTCCCCTGCCGGCGTTGGCGGCGACACCAGGGCGATATAATCCTGATAGACACTGATCAACTTCTTCGGGGCCTCGTACGCCGTCGGCGGGCCTCTGCCCTCGAGTGTATAGGTATAAACCGCATCATCACGCCCGACGACAATATCTCCCGTCTTCTTGTTGACAGCCATGCAGCCCACGCCGCAACCCTGATCCTCCACCGTCTTCGGCGGCTGGCCGTGCCCCCTCCCGGACACCACAAGCTTCAGTATCCGCCCGGTTGTCGCAATGAACAGCGTCGTGAGACTAGCATCGACATGTAACACCACACCCGTAATCGGCTCGTCGGACTCGTAGATTATCCGCTGCTTCGTCCCCAGATCGTGTATCAAGTCGCCGCGAATGACCGTAACCGCGCCGTTCGCAAACCCCACCGCCACCTGCGAGAGATCCTCCGTCGCCGTGAACGCCGATATCTGCCCAAAGTCAGCCCAGCCCTTTCCCCTCTGTTCCCTCCCCCACTCACCGGAAACGGTTTCTTCCCGTTATTGATCGCCACTGTGCTCAGGCATGTCGGAATCCCCGTCTTCTTGACCGGCTTATCCAACGCCCACACCTTCAACACCGGCGCATTATTCGCATCCCCCGAGCTCGGCTCCTCGGCTACAGTAACCAGCAGACTCGTGCCCTCGACCTGGCGCATGTGTGTAATCGGTCCCGTCTCGTACGCCTGAAAGCTCCTCACGACCTTCCAGCCTGCGGAAACGATGCGCACGGTGCCATCGTAGCTGCCGAAGAAGAGGCTCTCCGAGCCGGAGCACACGCTGGAGATGTCGTTGCTCGTGAAGAAGTTGCGGGTGTCGTCGTCGGCGATCTTGATCTGGGATGCGTCGAAGAAGTCGAAGGACCTCCACTGCGGGCGATTGGGTTAGTCTCCATCCAGCGGGCGCGCGTGATGTTGGGAGAGGACGCCTACCGTCAGCGCCATGGTAGCATCTTTGAACCGAGAGAGAAGGGCGTTGGAAAGTGCTGGGGTGCGGTCGTTGCGAATGTCGCGATGAAGCTGTTGGAGCCTCGGATCCGTTCCTGAGCTGTGACGACGCATGCAAGGAGCTTGGACGTATCCCACCAAGCCTTGGCGGCGGGTCAGCCCTAACCCTCAATCTTCAAAAGGGGCAGCCCCATCAAGATGTCCACAGCGGAGAAACTTTGGCGGTCTAAAGCAAAAAGGCAAAAAAGAAAAAAAAAACATACAACACCAGGGACTCGCTGGTGGTCAGCCACCCAACTACTAGTCTGGCCCTCACTGGCTTATCTATGGGAGAGCGGACAGGATCCCGAGTTCTCCGGTGGGTATGGTCGTATGTGGAAGATTGCCAGTGATGGCGTGGTCATGAAGCAGCTCACTCGAATCTGGCACGGTCTCGTCGATAACCCGTTCTTGACACGGACGTGATTGCAGGGCACGTAAAAGTTCGCCATTGACGAGGATAGCTAAGGACCAGCAAGAGAGGTGGCAACCATAGCATCCGAGTGGCATTACGGGACGAATTCTACCCTATCATTATACTCAACCCCACTCACTCTTTCGTTTCGCTGCCCACGACCTCAAATCCCCCATCAACCCACCCCCGCCCCTTTCCCCAGGATTCACAGCGTCAAACCCAAAGGCATTGCCGCCATCCAGATCAACAAGCGGCACCATCGAAGGCCTCCCGTGCGCGCACTGAAACGAAAATGCACATCGTGCCAGCCGGCTCACAAGATCCCTGCATTCCTCCACCGTCAAGACGTCGTTGAACATGATCGCGCCTATTCCAGTTAGCGCTAGTCAAATCCTCAGCAGCAACGTAACTTACTCCTGCAAGACCTCGAATTGATCATCTCCACTATGCCCTCCGGGCACTGATGGAACCTCGCAACCCAGTCATATTCCCCCTTATCCGGCCCAGACGTGGCGTCAGCAACACCACTCGCCACACCTGGCCTGTCATTCAACCTCCAAGCCTCCTTCCTCAGCAACTCAACCAACAACCGAGGTTCAAGACAACACCTCTCCGCAATACTTGTCGGCAGGGCTTGGATATCCACAGTGACTCTGCCACTCTCACGTCCTTTGTCATCCACGTTGCGAAAGAGTTCATACCTGATACCCCAATACCGGAAATGCTCTCTGAACCGTTCAAGAAGACGGCCTTCCTGCGAAGAGAGATCAAAGCGCAGGGGTTTGGCCAGGGGCTCGATTTGAGCCTCTATTTTCCCGTCTTGTACAGCAAAGTATCCTTCCATCAGTCCTTCCACGCGGCATCTTTCATCTGCGGCGTGCTGGTCGATGAGAACAAGCAAAAACCGCTTGTTGTCGTCGGCTGTTCGCGACGCGGTTGCGTCGTCTGGTTGACTGTCTCTCCCCTCGTCGCTTGACGAGTGATCCGTGAATATTTTGACGAGAATAAACTTGCGGTCGACTTGCCGGATAACTTCAGCCCTCGCAAGCGCATCCTTGGAGATTTTGCTTTCAAGAGTTTTGGAGATTTTCCCACTTGGACCGTCAATGTTGACATCGACGAGATCTCGACAGTCGTGGCTGTTGTGCTCGTGGCCAAGCTGCTCGGAGAATTGTGGCATGCATGGAATAGCTGGCTCAGTGGGCTCAAAGATCTGAGTTTTGTTGGTGGTGTTTAGCGGTAGCAAAGGGCTCCGGCGGCGGTCAGGAAGGGTTCCAGTGCTTCGGGTGCGCGATAGTGAGCTCGCGCCAGTGCCCATCGAGCCAGGTCGAACAACGAATCCTGTTCGGGGGTTGATCGTGGCTCGGGCTTTCGTAACAGGGTCAACCCAGGTGATGCTGTCACTTGCTTCACTTTCGCGATCCTGGGCAGTGGAGGGCACCGAAGACTGTCGAGACGCGGGTTGACTTGAAACCGAGGCTTCCGAAGATGGAGTATCCTCACAATCGTCGAATGGCTTCCGCAGCAACTCGCCTTTCTTGGAGAAGTGCGGGCTCCAAGTCACGGGCTGTAATGGTTGGGGAGAACCACGGGCATCATCCCCTCCAGAGCCTCCAGACTCGGATACCAAGGGCGAGATGGAGCTAGAGCAACTCTTCAGCCTCTTTGTGCCGATATAGGCCGACTTGAGCCTCGACCATGATGTAAAGGGTGAGATGGCAGGCTGTCCACTGGTTTGGGGGGTTGCTGATTTTCGTGGCTGTGAACGTGATACTGTCTTGTCTCGAGCAGAAGTCCTCGCGGAAGTAATCTTTGTCGACGCTGTGCCCGAACGAGAGGCGCGATCTGATGTCCCAATATGAGCGACCCGCAGTTGCTGAAACGCATGCACGGCCTTTGGATGGAAATGGTGTTTCTTCAGAAACTCATAAGCAGTGATTTGGAGCAAGCTCGTGATCTTTGCCAAACTTCCTCGCCGTTCATCGAGAAACTCGTCCGTATCCACGTGTCCCATCACGCCGTCCAGGCTAATTTGCAAGGAGAACATGGGCCATCGGTCGACGCCTTTGCGTATCTTGAGAGCTTTTTGGGTGAAGCCGTGGGTTTTCGTTGGCCCGTCGGCCTCACCAGAGGGATCATCTTCAATTGCGCCGAAGCTCGAATTGGAAAAGACTTTGTTAACTTCTTCGTAGAGAATATTCAGCTGGTTTTCGTTCAACAGCGGCTGAACGCCTAGCGCGATGAATTGGACCCGCTTGGTGACAACAGGCTGAAGGGATACACAGCCTGTCACTGAGATACCAGAAGCAGAAGCCTCAAGAGGTACCCAGGAGTCGAGTCCTTCGCCCTCAGCTAGAGATGCCTGTGCGAGCAGACTGGCGGTCCGTAGACAGGTGACATTATTTGAGATACTCTGGTCCTGCACCTGTCGGGTGTGTTTGGTGTTGAGTGACACAGTACGGCGACTGCCAATATCGCAAACCGTGAGTGCAACCTCATGAGACCACGGAAGGAGAAGGGCGACAACCAAGAGAAGCAGCTGGTCAAAGTTCTTAGCTGATCCCAGCCGTTCCGCCTCGATCGACCTTTGCTTCACGCGGACCGGCATCGAGCCAAACAGATCACGCACCGTGACGCGGGTGCCACTTGCATGTGCGAGCAGCTCCTGTTCCGGCAGCGCGGGGATGTTCCGAGCCACAACCTGCGAGTTGTGGATGGTCAAGCAGTTGTGCGACCGATATTCACGATGGTGGGAGGCAATGGATAGCAACGATAAAGCTGCAAGCGATGCCAAAAATGTTCCATTCCGGCCGTGTTGCTCAGCTTGAGGCGGGTACCTCGAAGTATCTGCAACTTGTGAGCTCGGCATTTCAGCACTTCCAGGTCCCCGAACTCACAATAAAGCTTTCCAAGTCCCCCGTCCTCTTGGAAGTCGGCTGGGGGTATTCCTAGCCCGTTATCCTCAACCGAGCAATTTCCACGGCCATAGTCTATCGATATGCTGATTTTGGATGCGCCCGCGTCGAGTGAGTTCTGGAGCAGGCCGTAGACGACGCCATTGAGCGAGGTGATGACCACTGATGACTTGATCTGTGCGATGACGTCCCCGGGAAGAAGCTTAATCGACATGACGACCCGGGACGCATCATGGTAATTCTGGGGCACACGCTAGGCCTGGGACCGAAAGTCTGAGACCCGATTACCGCCTTGCTGTAACCCCGGAATGTGGGTTGACCGTTGCTGGGGAGGCGATCAAAACATTCCAAGCATTGTTTGCGCTGCTCCCTCGACCCAAAAAATAGTGAAAAAAGATTGACGGAATCACAGCCCAGCTGTAGAGTTGCAGTGCTTGGATGGGGTCAAGTTATGGGAGGAAAGGTGATGTGCATCAGAATTGCCATCGTTAAGCTCAATCTCGAAGCAGCACAGCACACCTGACAAAGCACGTGCGTATGCCAAGCCTTCCAGAAATCTAGACCCACCCACGGCTCCTCGTCATGACCCTGGGGGCCCAAAAGCTTGGGTCCGTCCACATTAGGCTGTTCTGGACGGCGACCTCTTGCAATTGCCCGCGAAACAACAACCAGAAGCAGACGCTCCTTCGCTCGAAACGAGGGGCGGTACAGATTAAAACGGGAAATCCGTCTTTCCCGCGCTCGCCGTTGCTGCCGCAATCTCCCAAGCGTTGTGGAACGCGACCTAACAACTGGTCGTGTCCCTGAGGACCCTTTGCGTTGATCGCCTCTCCCACCAGGCACCCGCCTCGACTTTAGAACCGCTTGCTGGAAACGAAACCGTTCCCCGACCTATAACAACAAGCTTTGGCCTTCCCCAAGTCCGCCGACTTCATCCAAGCACAGGTGAAACCTAGGCGCGGCACCAGCAAACCAGACACGCTGGTCCGCAGCAACGAACCATTTGTCACGCAACAAAGTCCACAGCACCGTCCTCGCACGTTCCATGGCCGAGACAACTCCCCAACCTCACGGTACTGCCCCGATCTCCTGAGGTTATCTTGCATTTTCCCTCCGTCTACTTTTGCAGACTGCTGTCGACATGCCGCATTTCTCTGCTCCGTTCCATCGAAACAGACGCAACTCAGCACCATCGTTTAGTTCGTTCAACCCTGCTGACAGAATGGCAGATCGCTCGGCTCGGCCGGGTCGGCGTCGACCGTTCTCGGCGCTGATGAAGAAGCTGGCCAACCTAAAGGCTGCTTCGTCCGACGGAGGCCGACACGCTGCGAAACGAAATGGCGCGAAGAAGTTGCAAAACAACCCATACCCGCAGTCCGGCCGGATCGCGCCGCCGGCGCAACACAGCAATCCCTCGGTAACGACAGGCCGAACTGGAAGGTCCTCGAGCCGTACATCCCTCGCCGGCACCGAATCCGTCAGATTATCGAACGATGGACTGCCACCACCGACGACGGGAGGCCGATCAATGGCCCCGACTGTTTCGACCGACCAGGAGACGGCTCGGTCCGTGATAGCTCCTTCACAACGTGCGTCGTCAATCGCTGGTACTAGTCGCACCGCGGGTGGCGGCTTCGACTCGAGGAGAGGTGGCGACAGTACCTTTTCCTCTCCCGCTCCGTCGGTGCGTTCCCTCACGACGACCCTTACGACGATACAGTCGCTGGCGCCCAACGGGGCAGCATACCAAAACAACACGAACGGCAACAACCACCAATCGCACCAGGGAGGTTCCCAGGTCATCCACTTCGACCAACCATTCCCCACCACATCCCCCGCATCCGCTATCCCGGCCCACCTCACCCCGTCCGGCGCCAGCGCAACCGGTTACCCCACAACGTACGCCACGGCAACGGCAAACAACCTCCTGACAGACAATGCGTCCCTTCTCACGCTCGCATCTTCATCCAAACGCCGACGCAGGCGATCATTCGACACGGATGCCTCAGTACGCGCGCTTGCACCTTCATCTCTATGGGGCGGTAGCCGGGAGTCCTTGCCCCTGAGCGTGCTGAGCGCAAACATGGATGGTGTGGGTGCCGGCGCGGGACCGTCAACCCCCGGTCTCCACCGCGGTGCGAGCGGAGTGGCAAACGAGCGGACGAGCATATACTCGGCAACGGGCATTCTGGCAAGCGAGCGGAACAGCCTCTACACGAAGCAAGTTGTTGGGCCAACTGCCGGGGATGCTGCGAGCGTCCGCAGTGGACTGTTGGGGCATGGCCGTGCGGACAGCATTAGCGGGAGCATCGGTGGACCACCTGCCGCGAGCCCTCTGGCAAGTCCCCGCGAGGCCGCGGAGGATGAAGCTTCGAAGGATGGCGAGAAAGAGGCTAAGGAGTGATTCGGGGTTTGTGAGACACAGAACGTGTTTGGGGTTATTGCGATGCAAGGGCTTAGATTTCACACTGGGACTGCACGGTCAGGAGCATATATTGCTCATTGAGGCTAGGGATGGTTTCAGGGATGGTTGGCTTTTATTTTCAGAATGCGAAACAAGCATTTGGCAGTGGACGATGGGCGGGGACACGAATAATCCGTAGGACAATATCATGATACCCAAATCAGGCAACATTGTTGCCGGTTTTTCTCCTGGGAGATACATATTCACAAGTTCCATTCGTATGTTCGCGAGTAAATACACAAATGTCTGGGATCCTACATGTTCCGAGGTCGTAAAAGAAACGCATGTCCAGTTTCCGACATATGTACCAAATAACCTTCTGCTTTTAGTACGGCAACGGGGTCAAATCCAGTCCCTCAACTGAAAACTTGAACGAGTCATTCCTGCAAGGAGGTCAGCAAACAGTTTGCGATGGGAACAAACGACGTCGAAACGTACCGGGAATAACTTCCTGCCGTATCCAGATCCAACCTCCCTCGGATACAGTCCTCAAAATCCACATCTGCGTATATCAGCCCCTCGTCATCTTCCCACTGGGGGCCTGCAAGGACCTCTCCGAACGGGGACACGATGGAGGAGCCGCCGCGGCATTTGAAGGACGATGGGCCACTTCCACTGGCGGCGTCCTTTCGGCCGCGGGTGTAAGTTGCAGTTCCAGCTCCGATTCCAGGGGCTGTGGTGTGGGTTTGGGTTACTTTGTCACCCTTGCTACAGGGCAGGACGATCTCGTTCCCGTCGTCGTCAAAGACGGATTCGCGCCGGCGGGGAGCGGAGCGTTGTTGGTGCTGTTGGCGGGCGCGGTTGGGAGAGGATGAAGGGAGGGCGATCTCGAAACCTTCTTCGGTTACGCAGGAGTTACGCCGGGGCATGGCGTCGGTAGTGGTGGGTTCGGAGAAGTGCAGGGCAGAGGAGCCCTCGGTGGGAGTGGTGAGGGGGGCGGTGGTTGATGATGTTGATGTTGACGTAGAGGTTGAGATAGGAGAGGGAGTAGGACCGTCGCGGACGCACATGTTCGATGTGACGACGAAGCAGCGACCTTCAATGGCGGTGGTTTGCATCAGGGGGAGCCAGGTGTCGCGGGCGTCGGCGGTAGGAGCGAGGTAGAGGTTGATATTTTGGGCGTAGAGGGATTGTCGGACGAGGGGCATGTAGTTTTCCCAGCAGATGGCCGCGGCGAGGTTGATGCGGATGCCACGGATGGTGGTACTGACGGCGCGGAGGGTCGCGGGAGAGCCCTGGGCCCAGACGAGGCGCTCGATTCCGGTCTGGGGATGTTAGTTTTGTGATGAAAAGGAGGAAAGGGGACGAGGAGCGCACCGGCATAACCTTCCGCCGCTTGCCGAGGATGCCGAGCCGGGGGTCGACGTACACGGCGGCGCAGTACATGCTGCCGCCGGCTTTCTCGATCAGGCCGGTAACGATGAATACCCCGGTTTCCCGCGCAATTCGCTCCAGCTCTTCACGGGTGCCATCTCCGCGTCGGGGAGTGCTTTTCTCCGGTGTGCTTGACGGCGGGTTGGTATCGGGCAGCTCCCGTTTGATCCATGCGGCACCAGCGCCGGCACCGCCGTCACCGACGGTGTCCCCGAGGTCGACGGCGCTTTGGAAGTACCGGAGGTATTCGTCTCGGCCTTCTTTAGAGCGCGAGCCAAGCACCGACCCAAAGGCGGTGCCCCTAGGGTAGCCGCCGATGAATCCCTCGGGCAGGAGAAGGATGTCTATCTTCTTGCATGCTGCGCGGCGGGCAATCTGCTCCAGATGAGCTATCGTCTCGGTAGTGGTGGCCTGCGTGGCGGGCGAGGCCGTTCCCAAGCGGATCCTGTTGGGTGACATGGCGGGGTAATTGAACTTCACTGATGTCTGGGACGAATTGAAGAAACCAAAGCTATTCAGAGCTCAACATCTCAATTACTACATTGCAATACGACAGCAACCCGAGAAACAGTCGGCTTTATACGGCATTTCTCGAAGTCACAAGGAAGGGCCGGGCGATTACTGTTCCCTAGCGCTGCTCAACGGCGTGAAGCCCGCTGCACCCCGCACCCCGCACGCTGGAGCACCCAATCACGCCGCCCAATTCCGGGGAGTTTCTGCTTGGCTCCCGTCGCCTGCCGCGGAGGCCGTGGGTGGTCTGACGTAACAACAAAGAACCGATTGCTTCATCCTGCCCCCTGCATTTGACCGCCGTGTAAAGACAAAGGCGTTCCGGACGACGAGGTAGTGTGTGGTATCTGATGAGGAGTTCGGGATTGGGAGACACAAACGGACATGATGCCTAAGGCCTTGATGCGTAGAGGTATGATGAGTGATCTGCACTGCATTTTAGCCCCTGAGAAGGCGTGTATCCCTAACCCTGCAGCCATCTCTTCACAGACATAACCTCATCAGGTCTCCGTCGGCACGACACGCAGAGCAACTCCTAATGATGCTGAATAGCATTGTGCCTTCAACTCGAGCGGGGAACACTGGGTTGGATTGCTGAGGCAGCCTTGTTCATGCCTTCCTCACGAGGTGTATGTGTAACCCTAACCCTCCTTCCTTTGCGTCTGCGATTTTCCCCAAACATCGCGTTGTTAGCGAACCCGCACCGAGCCGGTCCGCGGGTTTCCACCCGACTTACACGTCGTTCGTTGCAACCATGTCGCTGCCCATTGCGGGGCAGCATTTTGCGCCGATTGACGTTGATGAGGCCGAAATGTCGGGAATGTCAGGCGCGTCGGGAATGTCGGCAGACAAGCGCCCTGCGGAAGAGCCCGCAGCCGATGCGCCCCTGCCAAGAAGAGAAGGAACAGAATCACCCGAGGCTGCGACCGCTGCCGGACTCTCCAGTTGCGGTGCACGGGATTCTTGCCATGCTCGACTTGTAACTCACATTCTTTTCTCGATCTGCTGCTGTTGCTGCTGCTGCGTGAGCTGACTGGTTTGCAGGCACCACAAAGAAGGAGGAGTGCACCAACGTCTTGCCTGACCGGAAGGGTGGCCGCCGGTTCACACCACCGCCGCCACCACCCGATGCTGATGAATATGAGAACATCCGCTACACAATAGTAGACCGCCCCAAGCGGGATAAAGTTCCGCGTTTCCGCTGCTGGGAGAACATTGCCTGCGATGCCTGCCGTGTTCTCAAGATCGAGAGGTGTTCCGGGAAGACGCCTTGCGAGCCTTGCTTTGAGAAGCGAATACCCTGCACTTACAAATAGTTAGTTCTGCCCTTTGTTTTGTTTATGGTCAGCACCTCCTCACACATTGCAACCTCCCCGACATCCACAATATAGCTCCACCGAACAGTATCCCTGAGACCCTGCTGGATCCTTCGGTCTTCGAGCCACGTGAGCCCGGACCTCTGAACCCAGAGCTGGAGAACCTCCAACCTGCTCGTCGATATGCCAATGAGGAGACTCCTCCGCTAGTGTTTCTTCACAAGGCGTGGCGTCAGATTGCCGATCCGTTGAGGCCGGCGTCCATGCGGCCGAGCGACCAGCCGTTTGACCGCTCCAGTCCGTTTCGACTCCCTCCCGAGTCCCGATGGCCTGAGCTGCTGGGGGAGTTTTTTGGTGGCTTCAGTGGTGTCTTCCAGATTCTGCACCGCCCTTCCCTGCAGCAATGGGCCGACACGGTGCAGCGCAACGACCGCTGTGGGTACGATCTGTGGCATGGCCTCACCCGCTCGAAAGCAGCCATTGTTCTGATGGCTTTGGCACTTGGATCGTTCTTCCGCGACAGAGCTCACCGAGACAAGAAGGCCAACAAACCTGATGAGTGGATTTGGTCTCTCAATTTTGGGGACAGCCTCTTTGCCACCGCCATCGCCTACACCGACGCCGAGACCGGCTACCCAACCCTCGAATCGGCCCAGGTCCGTCTGCTTGAAGACATCTACCTGCTCTGCACAAGCCGCTTCTTGCAGGCGTGGAACACGTTTGGCAACACCCTGCAGACGATAAGCGCCCTCGGTTATCACCGGCGGATTGGCCGCAACAGAGGCTTGAGTCTCAATGTCTCCGTTCAGCCCAACTACGCCAAGCTCCAGTGCGAGAGGCGACTCTTCTGGTCTGTTTACATCCTGAACAGACAGCTCAGCATCTTGCTCGGATAACCGAGCACTTTCAACGATGATACGATCAACCGGGATCTTCCCGACGCTATCATCGACGAAGACTGCGATGAGAACGGTCCTATCAGCAGTCTCCCAAGCGATTGCTACATTGAGGCCCTTGTCCACCACGCAAAACTGAACAAGATCCTCGAGCGCATATACAGCGAGGTCTACACGCTTCGAGACATTCCCGAAGAGGACCGACTCAAATGCGCTGCTCGCCTCGCCGACGACGTGGAGTCTTGGCAGAAGAAGTTGCCATACCTCATGCAGCAGAGGGAGACGAGTCTGCTGCCCGTGTTCCGTCGGCAGTCAATCATCCTGAGACTGGCATACTATCATGCGCAGATGCTCGTGTACCGCCCCTTCCTCATGGCGCCATATCCTCACTGGGGCGACAACAAGCGAATAGCCGATCATGCCGTCAAGGAGCTCCTTGAGACTTGCAGGCTTGTCAGTGTCTACTTTTTTGATCTGGCTAGAAACTTGGAGCCCAGGATGTTTGGGACCATTTGGTACGCTCACCAGGTGGGATATTGTGCGTCCGCCATCATCTATTTCACTCCTCATTTCAGGGAGCGACAACAGCTGTTTGGCGGCCCTAATTACCGCGGCTACGAGGGCACCGATGAGAAGAGGAAGGAGTTGGCGGATAGGATGACTGAGATTCTCGCCAACACAAATCCGTACTCGCCTGGTCCTCGATTCAGTACAATCTTGAAGGAGCTCAGGGCCGAAGCGGAGCGTCAGATGAATCCCAGCAACCCTCCGCACCTACCGCTTCAAACCGACAGCGGACCTGTGTCGCCCAGCGATCAGTTGCTTGCTGATGCCCTCCGCGCCGACTGAGAGGCAGATCTCTCGGGGCATGTTACGTGGAACCCGCAACACCCAACGCAGGGAGCCGCCCCGGGCGGGCCGAAGCGACTCTGGTAAGTTTGTCTTGTGTGGTGTAAGAGTGGCTCAACTAACATTCCCAGGGACTCGTTCAAGATTGTGGATTGGAATGACCTTGACTCTGCAGTATGTCGTCCTGCCACGTAACCACATTTCGTTGCTAACCGTTCCAGGCCTTTGGTCCAATATCAGACTTCGCCCCCGTCCCCATCGTTGCCGCTCGTAGGCGCTAGCTGTCAACAGAATTCTGAAATGACGCACATCATACATCGTCTTCAACTTGTGTATTCTTCTCAATAACACATAACGAGGGGTATCGTTTTTTGTATTAATTATTTTTAGACGACTAGATTTGGAATCTAACCCGCAGATCGGGTACCTTTTCTCCATCCTCCTCGCGGAACCGGATCTCGGACGCTAGCGACACATCAGGAGCCCGAGATCCTCTTTGACAGCTCTTCCAGGTCCTTGCTCAACCCTTCGTATCGGGCTGCTTGGCCTGCATGATCTGCCCCGCCTTTCAGCAGCCGCTCGAGAACCCCTTCCCTTGTCCCGAGGTACTGCTGCATGGTGTAGCTGGGTTGTTGCTGGGATGTATTCCTGATAGCGTCAGTCACCGTCGGGTACAATGGGGTGTGGGACTCACTCCTCTCCCGAGAGACGGATAGGGGGCTCGGTTCTCTGCTTCATCTTAATGGTCGTGGGGCTGGAGCTGGAGGCTTGGTGATGCTTGACAACGATTGCGTCTGGTTTATGCCTGAGGGGGCGGAGAATTTTTCGACTTCTGGCTGTGAGTTGAAGTCATGCAAACCTCGGGATCCTCAACAGACAGACAGACAGGCCTTTTATCTACGGATTTTGAGGCTCAGTCCAACCTCGAGAGCGTCAGCAGACAAACAGACGCCTTGTATCTACGAGATGAGGCAGTCCATCATCCCTGGTTTGGCCTCAGTCCGCGTTTGCGCGCTCCTCAAAGCGTCGGAGATTTTACTGTTGCCAACATCCTGTCTGGGAGGCAGACCGACTGGCGAGGAGGCTGTGGCGTGCCTCTGCCAAGGGCACTTGATGGCGAGCGCAATCGCGATGGCAGTGTATTCTTTGGCCAGATTACATTGCGGATGGAAAGTCGGACAGACTCATTGACGCTCAATCGCCATGGATAGCACGCCCATTGGCAGTCAAGTGATCGCTAGGCGTCCTCAGGCCATCCAAGGTAAGCGCGCCAGGCTGCCATCTCTTGGGATTGTTTCAGAAATCACTATCACAGTACCATTCAAAGGTTTGTTTCTCTCCGCGAATGAGCATTTGCCAGGTGGGCGTTGTGATGATGCTCGGATGGGGGTGGCCGGGTCAATGGGCCCGAAGCCCCCCGCTCCCGCTCCCGGAACGGGAAGGCTGCGGCGTTGCCTCACCGAAACTGCCTCCGTGAGGCCGAACCTGGAACCAAGCCACAATACCACCCGACAGCGCTCCGCATTCGAGCCAACACATCACGATAACCGCGCCACTCGTCGGTTTGAGCACCAACCAAACAGCATTCGGCCTGACGAATCGAAGGCCCTGGCGAATCGAGAGCCTGACTTGCTTCCCATGTGAGACATCCCGACACGCCCGTCACATCACCGTCCACGCCCAATCCCAGGTCCCGGAGACACGGCTCGCAGTGCTGTCCGGCCATGCCGAATCGGGCTGCGATGGCTTCACTTCCCCACTCGCAGCCTTATCAGGGGCCCAATGGCCGCGACGAGAGAATAAATTTCGCAATTGAGCAGTCGCCCTACGCATGCTGCCCACCACCCGCCGCGACGCAGTCCGCGGCCAAGCAACGCATCGGGCGGCCGAGCCACTCGTCGAGCTCGTCAGTTCGTCCGTCATGCGTGTCATCGCCTGCAGCTACCCAATGCACCCAACGCACCACTGCTTGACTTGTGCTTGACTTGTGGGGTTGCTCAACCGCGTCCGCATGCCACTGCACCCCAGCTGCGCCGCCCTCGCCATTGGCGAATGGCTGATCGCTCGGAACCGAGGGTACTTGTTATCGTTCACGGAGGACAAGCCGTCCTCTTCTCCGCATTTGCGCAGAGACGAGAGATGGGTATAAGAGAATGGGAGGAGATGTCTCCTACAGTCGCTCCTCCCACTGGCCATGCTCATCTGCTCTTTGGACTTGTTCCGCGTCTCAACCTGTCTGTCACACATCACTTGTTCTCTTCAAGTTGAACACTGATTCGTTTACTCCTTGAGCCAGCTTCGCTCTCGCTGACACAAAGACGGCCGTTGCACCCAACGCCGCCTGCCGGGCCTCGACTTCAAAGCCACTCACTTTTAGCGTCCCACCACTCAACTCGCACAGCACCTTCAGACACCAAGAGATCGATCATACCTACGTAGGACGACTGAATCCCATGTCTTAAGGTCCGCTCTCTCCAGAAGCGGATCGATTTCATGATTCAATCATCCGTATGGACCAAATCTCAGGCAAACCCTCACCTTCCGAGAGCCTCCTGAGTAAGCGAAAGGCCGCCATCATAGAAAGATCTATGGCTGAGCTGGAACGACACCTCGATCAATGGCTCAACAACCCGGCCGCCACCGCGCCCATGACCAAGCGGCCACCCAAACGGGCACGCGTCGAGGACCCCGACAGTGGCACTGAAGACAATTCCAAGTCTCCCGTCGTCGCCGTCGTCGAGCGCTCCGGCAGCTCCAAGGCCGCCCAGAAGCGCACCAAGCGCGAGCTCCTCCGCCGCTTCGCGTGCCCCTTTGCCAAGCACAACCCCTCCAAGTTCAAAAACGTCAAGACTTGCTGCGGCCCCGGGTGGACGGGCGTCCACCGCGTCAAGGAGCACCTCTACCGGTGCCACCAGCTCAAGAACACGTGCAACCGCTGCGCCGAAGCGTTCGATGACGCGAAGGGCCTCAAGGAGCACCAGCGCGCCGCTACGCCGTGCCAGCTGAGGGATGACGCGTCTGCGGATTTCATCACGGAAGAGCAAGAGAAGCTGCTAAGGGGACGGGCGAAGCCCGGGTCCGAGCCCGAGGAGAACTGGGTGGAGATGTATCGGGTTATCTTCCCGGAGGCAAAGGAGGTGCCGTCGCCGTGGTACGACACGGCCGAGTCGGAGGTTGCGAAGGCGGGGGAGGAACCGCCGCGGTTCAAGGATGTCGAGGAGTATAAAGCGCATGTCAAGCAGGAGGTCATGAAGGCGGTGAAGCCGATGCTGGCGATGGAGGTGGAGCGCGCGCTGCAGACCGTGGAGGCGAATGTGGTGCAGAAGGCCGTGGATTTTGTGAATGCGCTGCAGACGCGGTTTTTCAGGACGTGGAATTTCCAGGCGGAGCAGGCTGGCCTGGTTGGGGATCCGGTGACGCCGGCGGAGACGGAGCCGGATGAGGGTGTGGCGGGTGGGGTGGCCCAGGGGCTGAGCAGTGTTATTGAGCCGCTGGTTGGGGATGTTCAGGGGCTGTATCCGGATTTTTTGATGCTCGATGGGGCGTTCAATTGGGGTCCATGGTTGGAGCCGGGGATGGCTTCGGAGGTGGTGGAGTGTGTTGATGGGGATTCGGGGTATATGACTTCGTCAGTGGATGGTGGTGGGAGTTGGGCGGGAGGTTATGCTTGATGTATGAAGGGTTTGTTGTTTGTTTTGGAGATGTGTTTGGGGTTTCTCCCAGGGGGCACGTCTTGTTGTGCACTCTCTGGTTATTTTGGTGTGTGTCAAGCTGCTATTTGTTTACTACTGTGTGTTCTCTTTGTTTTGGGACACGCTTGGATATGTTGGTTCTGTATTTTGGTGTGAGTTGGGCGAGGTTTGACGTCCAAAGTCTGAGTTTCTCCGGCTTCAACTTTTGGTGGCTTGGTAGGATCAGTGTCGGAACACCCTTCTTTGTTATCACTGTCAGAATATCTCGGTTTCCTTGGATTAGCTACGTGTAAACAGTATCCTTAGTATTGCTTGCTCGTCTCATTTGTACATGATAGTGTCAGGAATACATCACCAACTTCACGCCTTTGCCTTTCCGCTGAGTACAACACATCCCGCAAAATCCAGACTCGGCTTGGCTACCACCGACCCCTCGGCCGGGACCCGTCCGCTTTCGGCGCGGGGTTCTGTCCCCCCCAATCCCGTGCGATTACCTATCTACGTACCAACTGACGACAGCTCACACAACCCAGCTCCAATTGACAATGCCCCTCATCATCCCCCCTCCCCCTCCCCCACATTCCCATCCCACCATCTGTTGTGTTCCTCAGATGTAGATGTACCGGGTTCACACTCGCCCGGCACAACTCCAACCTGTTCGACCAACCATCACAAAGAACGCTGCAATTTTCGCTGAGACGGGGGAGTCCCATTGGCAGGTCCTCGATGCAGTCCGAGTCCTGCCATGTCATGATGTAGCCATTGGATTGTATTGGATTCTCCCTCTGAAGATGGATGGATGGTCAGATGTAGGACCCTCTCGAATTGGGACTGAGTCTGGGCGGCCTCCGGCATATTTCCTGTCATCATATCAGTTGCTCTGGACCAGTTGAGAAGTTCAGCTGTGACGACGCGCATCTGCGTGTATCAGAAGTATGAGCTGCAGCGTGCAGCGCAGAGCATAATACAGGATGCATCTCGACATATCTTTGGGCCATGCACGCCGGCTCGTCGATGCTGGTTACTGGGTCGATATAAAGTACACATGCGGTCGCATCCCAGGAAGGAAGGGAGCTGTCGACGAGCCGTCTCGTGACGGCCTCGGGGGCGGAGCAGCTCCGTGGATGCATTTACACAAGTTCCATGCCTCCGGGCTTGCCAGCGCAACTCCCACACAGCCCGGGTTCGGTTGATAATCAGGAGACGAGACGCAGTGGTGTTTTCCGCGAATGCGCAGATGACGATGTGAACCAGACGCAGGCCGGTTGTTCCCCTCGCAGGATATGTCCCTTTTCGGCCACGAGGCTCTGCGATATCCCCCAAACTTCGGAAGGTTCGGATCACCCTTGTGACGTACCATGTATTGTTGTTGTCTATCCCCTCTACCACTCATCCCCCTCATGCCCCAACCCCTGGGTCTCAGGATCCCAATCCCTTTCCAACTGCCATGCATCCTCAGCCTTCATTCCCATCTTCACGATATCGCACCCTCTATGTCCCCACTTCTCCGCAAACACCGCCCGCCCCGTATCAATGAACATCCTCAACCCCGTCTCAAACCCCTCATAGTCCCTCGCGAATGGCTCCCCCTGCCCTCCCGTCTGGCTCAACTGCCACCGATTCCTCCACGCATTGTCCCCATCCACATACTTCGCCTCCTCCATCCTCTTCGCCACCGCCAACAAATGCTCATACGTCTCCCCCTCATCTTCCCCTAACCTCCTCTCCTTCTCCTCCTTCCCCTTCGGATCCCCCTTGAAGCTCGCTTTCACCCCGGGAACCCTAAACACGGCGCCCAAATCCTCCATCACCGTCGCCACATCCAAAATAATCCCAATCTCCGTCTCCCCCTGCCAGTACCCCGCCCACATGAGCCGCACATACATGTCACAATCCGTCGCGTAGAACGGGATATGCGTATCCCACCCGCCCACATCCAACAGCGCATCCCGATTCACCAGCGTGAGATGATCGTACGCAAAGAAGTGATTCGCCCACTTTGGCGCGCCCGGGCTCCGCAGGAACTGCAACACGCCCACCGCACGGTCGTAAAGGCTGTAGGTAACGGGGCTGTTCCCCCTGTCGTTGTACACCATGGGCGCGTCCTCGGGGTACGTGTCGTTCTCGAGGGAGAAGACCATGATGTCCTGGTGTGACCAGAAGTACTGCTCCCACTTGCGCTCGAGGGCGGTCCAGGCGTAAAAGTTCTGCAGCTGGGCGAAGGTGAGGAGGGTGGGCGTGATGAGGACGTTGACGCCGAGCATGGCGAGCTGCGTGTGGTTGAGGTAGAAGGGGTTTTGCAGGGTGAGCTTGTTCTGTACGTTGGAGAGCATGGTGCCGGTGTTCTCGACGATGTAGATGTCCTGTGCGGGCCAGCCCGCGGCGAGGTACGAGGAGACGCATTGCAGGAGCTGCGGCCAGTTGCGGGTGAAGCCGATGAAGAGGGGCGTGGCTTCGGCGTAGTGGACCTTTGGCGGGCGGTTGATGAGCGGGGTCCGGAGGAGGGCGGCGCGCTGCGCGGGGCGGATGTCGTTGGAGGAGAGGAGGGGGAACGGGTCCGGCACCGGGGGTGTGGGCTCGCGCGGGGCCTTGTACGGGGGTTTCGGCCCGGGGACGTAGTCGGGGCCGTGCCAACTGAAGAAGTCGCCCTGAAGAGAATCGGCGGGGACCTGTGGCCTGTCGGCCTCGGCGGGTGCGGTGTCCTCGCGGCGGCGGGCAGCGCTGGCCCATAGTCGCGAAGCCCCCTCGAGATGAGAGGAGAAGCGCGTCACGGCGAAGTCATCGCTGCGCGGGGAGATGAGGTAGACGAAGGCCACAACGGTGCACACGACCAGCAGCCGGTACCGCGAGCGTACCGACATGTGCATCACCTTTGCCATGGCGGTTGAGTCTGGCGATGGTCATCTCATGGTTTCGGTGAGAAACTCGAATTGCTAACTGACTGACGCTGGAAGGGAAGTCGCGACCATGACGAGGACAAGTCGCAGGACGGCGTGAATGCGACCGAGTCATCGTCGCGATTAATATGCGCCCGGCCGGCACAGCGCACTACATATAGCGTGGCATCGCGCCGGGACTTGCTTTGCCTCTGTAGATGAAGTGCAAGCGAAGGCGTTCTGGACTTCCGGGACAGCAGCGAAATAGATTGCGGTTGTGATCTATCTCGAGCTTGGCGAGCGAGCCAATGGCTGCGGGGGCGCGCAACAACCAGGAAGGAGGGACGGAGCCGCGACGAATCCAATAAGTTTTGTCTCTGGCTGTCCCGCTTTCGAACTCGTCTGGAAGGAAAGCATGCATCGTCCCTTCCGAGATAACACAAATACTCCAAATCCCATCAGTATTACCACCCACATGCCTTGGCCGTTTCAGGGGCTTAATTGTCAACGTCACCACCAATAAACAACACCCTCCCACATCCCCACAGGCCACGCAAACCCCAAGTCTCGTCCGCACGCCAGCATTACCCGCCATCGCTTGGGAAAGCTTATTCGCGACCAAGGTCGGCCACTGCAAATAGAACGCCGTTGACTTTAGCCGCCAGGCGACGCCATGCCCCACGACCAGGAAACCCTCACATACAGAACCTGGGAGTAATCGTTCACCTGTGCAGTTCGGACCAGTTGCTTTCGATGATATTCACAGACGGAACGGAATCTCTCTTGTTCTATTCCTTATCTTCGATCCCCACCACCTATCTTGCACCTTCCCGCGGCCTGGGCCGCAATCTGGATCCGTACCTTACATTGCACGCTCCCCAACAACCATCTTGGGCCCGTCCCCAAGCATAACCACCACCAAATCGCAAAATTAAATGACGAAGAAAAAAAATACGTAGCGGGAAAGGGACATCTCTTTGTACAGACGTAGAAAAGAGAACTAAGAACCCGAATCGAACCACCATCCCCCTCTTCCCTCCCATCCCCTCTCAACACCACAACGTCTATCCAGCCACCACGCCCCTCCCCTATGTAGCAGCAAGTAAGTAGGTTGGTAAGTACGTACAATACATACGTCTGAGTTAAAAGGCTTACTTTCAAGTCGTGCAAACCCAACAACATCAACTTGACAATTCCAAAACAAACGAAAAAGAAACAGACATGCAAAGGAAAGAACAAGTTCCGCTTCGGGCAGTGGTATATCCTGAACAACACTAGTAGCACATCCGACACAAGAAAATAAAAAGAAGTGAACCCCCAACCCACCCTCACCGACACCAACCCACCGCGCAGGAGGACGTCAGACGACCGGCAAACTACTCCTCATCCAAGCTCCCCATCAGCCCATTCCCCTTACTACTCTTCTTCCCCAGCCTCAAGATGCTTAGCCGTTTCCTCACGCTGCTCAGACTCTGTATCCCGCCCACGGTACCCCCTTGGTCGGAAAGGGTCTTATCCACCGCCGTGGCATCGGTACTTTCCCGGGCGTTACCCGAGTCAGTGACCCAGTCCATGGACTGGTCCATTCTCCCGCCGCCGACCGTGGCGGGGCTCATCTCCGCGCCGTTGGTAGAGTACCCGCCCGATCGTGGGCCGACGGCGTTGTTCTCCGAGGATGAGTGTCCCCGGAAGAAACTCCTTCGGTTGCCGTTGGAGTTTTCCTTCCCGATGCTGCGGCTGCGGCTGATGGCGCTGGCTTCGTCTTCGTGGGCGTAGGTATCGCCGTTGAGGGTGGGGAGGGGTGGCGCGTTTTCCTTGGCGTCTTTCTTACGACCGCCTAGGAAGCTGAGCCGGGCGCCGCGGCCTTGACGCAGGGAGATGGGCTGGAGGATCTTGACCTCCTCGGTGGACGCCCCGTTGGCAAGGAGAGGGCCGCCGGTCTTTTGTGGTTGTGGCGCGAATCCGGTAGTCGGCTGAGGTGAGCGCTGAGGCCAACTAGGCGTCGGCGATGGGTTGACTTCGCGGATTGGCTGTGATGGCATGAAGATGGCGATTTCGGGTGCGAATGTGCTTTCGAAGACTGTTCCCTAGTCAGTATATCCCGCGCTGTCCTGCCGAGAAGCGCTTACGTTGGTGGAAATCCTCAACATGTCTCGTGAGGATCTCATTCCCGCTCTTCGCAAACGTCCCCAGGCACCTCTTGATCATGATAGCGTGATCAACAAGTGCCATCTTGATCGCGTTCTCTTGCGCGTCTATTTCAGGCGGCTCGAGTTCATCCTCTTCCATCTCCGTTTCGTTCGCAAAGGAACCGTTGCCGCTCCGCTTCTCCATGCCGGGGACCAGTTCCCGGTAGCAGACCACGCTGTTCTCCGAGTTTGGGTTGATGCTGATACTAACAGCATCGTAGAGTAGTTGCGCGGCCTCGTCTCCGCCTTCACCGTCGAGCACTTTCTTCTCAACGAGCGTCATCTCGGCTGTCTTCCGCACGATGCGCTCAAGCGCCGTCTCCTTGGCCGAGAGTCGGACCTCACGCACCGCAACGATCTCGCTCCGCCGGAGGATGGTAGGGAACGGTTCCGCCACTGTGTACACAAGCTTTTCCGCGTAGTGCCCTGCGACGGGCCCGCTCGTGTGCCTCCTGGTGCTCACAGAAAACTCTTGAGGGTGACTCGACACGAGATAGTCGCGGATGACCTGGGGCACCCGTGCTCGTTGGAAAACATGGTGGTTCAGATCGCGATGTGGGCTGAGTGCTGAGATGACCAAGAACTGGCCTTCCACCTCATCGATATCATCGTTCATCACGATCTGCGCAGACGGATACATCTCCTGCATGCGGTCCGTAAACGCAGCCGCTCGTTCCGTCGGCGAGCCTTCAAACACGAACTCCTTGTCCTGCACGCTTGTCGGGAAGCCGAGGCCCTTGTAGATGACCTTGAAGTACTTGGGAACCAGCTTGTCACTCTTGGCGATGGTCTCGTAAATCGTCGCAATAGCTCGTTCCGTGCGGGCGAGCTTGGCAAAGTCGAAGATGTTCGTCTCGTACTGCGTCTGCAGCTCCTTGTATGCGGCCAAGGCGCTGCTCCATGCCTCTCCATCTTCAAAGTGTTTGATCATGCTGAAGTATATCCTCTCCTTGCGCTCGAAGTGCGTTTGCGATGGGAACTCTGGGTCCTGCAAGGCTGGTGTCGTCCTCGTGGGGTCCCAGTCGTACAGATCGGCATGAAGTCGCAGAGCCAGACCTGCTTCAGCGTGGTTGCGGGCCTCAGCCTGGAGATTCGCAAGCTGGTGGACGTAGCGGATGAATATCTCCTCCTTTTGCATATCGCGTAGGAACTCCATGAGTCTGAGGCGGTGGATGAGGTGCGACGCCTCTCCCGAGCCGTCCCCGCTGTGAACCGCGACAAGAAGATCCAAGAACTCGTTGACCGTGCCGACGAGCTCCTGCAGCGCCTGGTACAGAGGCTCGTTGGCTATCCTGGAAAGGGGCTCAAACCGTTCCAGGAGCTCGCTCACGAAGAGCTTCTGCAGTATGCTCTCCGTCAATGGCTTTGTCTTGAAGTAGACGTCGAGGCAATCGATCATCTCCGTCTGTATCACCGACAGGTCCTCGCTGAGCGTCCATTCGCTGACGATCATGGTCTGCAACACCTCCACGGCCATGCGTCGTAACCCCTCGTGGACGCTCAGGCAGAGCTCGACAATGGGCCCAACAAGGGTCGGCACGTACTGAACCTGGTAACCACCCATCTTGGAGAGACCATACCTAGCCCGCTCCTCCAAGCTGGTCTCCCACCCGATAGCCTCCCAGGTCTTGCGCAGGAGCTCCGCACCATGCTCCCGGACATCGCCGGCAATCTTCCAGACCGCTCTCCTTTTTTGCTCGGGAAATGTCTCCAGCGCAAGCATGGGGCTGCCGACCAGCTTGAGCAGTGCGGTGAAGAACAACTTCCACAGCTCGGTGTTGAAGTTTTCGGCCTCGTCGGGATGTGGGAGGAAGGATTCGAGGAGGATTCCAGCCAAATACTGCAGCGTTCGCATGGTCGACTTGTGATGGAAGATGTGTGTGCTCAGCCAGTTGGCTGGGAACGTCTCGCCCTGCAAGATGGTCATGTGAACGCGAAGAGAATTTTCCACAATGACGTGAAGATCATCCTCGGCCAGCTCCAACTGCATCCCGCTAGGCGAATTGGACAAGGCGGACAGCACGGCTGAGAGCTCGATAAGCGCTTCGTCGAAGACGGCCTCCTCTACGGTTGGTTTTGTAGGAAACGGGTACGATGTAGGAAAGAGTAGCGAGAGGCGGCTCTTCGGCTTTTGCTCGACAGCCTGGATAGAGAGATATGACTGGATGATCTTGGGGATGTAATCCGGGATCTCGGGGCCGAGGTGGTCGACCTGGCTGGCGAGAACGGAACAGCAGAGCCGGACTTGGTCCCTCCACTGTTCCGTCACCTCATCCGTGTGACCCCAGTGAGGGGCAATCCACCTGACGGTATTAGCGCTCAGGGCGGACCGTTGTTCTGGGTGCGAGAAGATTTCCAGCTTGGCGTAGTTGATGATGAGGACAAGCTTGTACAGCACAAGCTTGCCTTTGACCATGGAGCAAGAGTCCATAAAGTCGATAGCGATATGCAGTATCTCCTCCGTGGTCAGCAGGCCGGCTAGCTCTGGAAGCCAAGTGTGGAAGTGCTGCACGGCTAATGTCTGGCTTCCAACAAGGACGGGGGCTGTGCTTCGCATCATGGCGTCGAGCGCCTTGAAGATGCTTCGGAGGTGGCGTGTGAAGCCAGGGTTTGAGCTCGTAATGCCGATACCCGCCTCCTTTGCCTTCTGCTGGCCCCTCGCGTGGGTGATGAATTTCAGGATATGCCGTGCGACTTTGAAAGTAGCACGCAGCTTCCTTGATGTCTCAGGCTCGGTAGGCTTGGACAAGAGGCGGGTGAACGACCTCACCAGACAGGGTGTCGCGAACGGGTAGTTGAACTTGCTCTCGGCGTACTGGTCCACCAGCGGAGCAAGGTTGAACCTCCTGTCGTGCACGATATCCAGGACCCGTACGAGCGCGGTGAACACGAGATCTTCGTAGTCATCATTTCCCGAGTACTCGACAAGGATGCCAAACAACGCGTCCAAGACATCACTCAGCAGCTTGACCACTTCAATTTCGGGGACGAAGATGAACTCTTTCAAGAGATTCGGGATCTGGTCCCGGGAAGATTCTTTCCAGCCGATGAGTCCCAGCACCACTCTATTTTGCGAGAATCTCGTGCTGCAAAGATATGTCTCCGCGCGAATCATGGCAAAAGGGCCAGTCACCTCAGGCTCGTCTCTGCCCCTGGAAGTGAACGGCAAGCTGAGATACCCGCCCTTTCCTGGTGCAGCCGGATGCGGAGTCACCGTGTTCTCGTCAATGCGATAGAGAAGAAGCCCGTGCGAGCCGTCACGAATGAACGCCTGCTGTTCCCAGAGAGGCATGTATGCGATCGCGAAAGGGGGGTTGGGTGCGTCCGCCAAATGCATCACGACGTGTGAGACGTGGACGTCCTGAGGCGCGAGGACCAGCTTGATGGTTTGTTTCCACTTCTCCCCACGTTCCGCCGCTACCGTCGTCCAGGTTGTCAGACCCTCGTTGTTGGATGAAGGGAATATGCAGTTCTCGATGCGCTCGCCCGACGCCTTCCGGACCTCAATGGTGAGCTGGAGGTTTTTCCCATGCATGTTGCTTGGGAGAGATGTTGCACTGGCTCCATACCGGGAGAGCAATGTCTGCCGCGTCAGGATGGCCTCGTCGATGGCCAAGTAGATATCGGACCTTGGTTTTGTCGGCGCGCCTGAGAAGCCAATCTTATTCGTCTTGGAGATTCCGGACAGCACTGTTGGGGTCGCTTTGATAAGGCCATCGGCATCGGGGTCGTTGAACGCCTTCAAGTGTACTTGCAATCGCTCCGCCCGTCGGGACTTCTCGTAATGCTCAGTTTTGCTCTCCAGGAGTTCCCGCACTATCGGATCCCACTCGCCCCCGTTCTCATTCCGGTCGGACTGCGATCTCACGGATGGAGCCCAGATGCTGACGACATGCTCAACCTCTTCGTCCTGCTTCATTATCGAGTTCAACTTGAGCACGCCGACGCCCACAGTCCGGTCCGCGGTCGTGTAAGTTGGCTGCATATCCATCGATGCGCGTCCCCTCGAGTTCCCGGTGCTTGGCGGCGGGCCGTCCCTGCTCTCGGCTCCTGCGGTTGTTTGGGGGACTTCTTCCGGCTGCTCTGACAGCGCGTCCAACTTTGGATTTCCTCTCGAAAACGCCGACCGAGTGCTCTTTCCAGCCCACATCAGGCTCCTACGCACTGATTTGTTACCGGATGACAATGGCGGTTTCGACGAATCTTTGAACTGCTGGAGTCCCTGGGATATCCCTTGGGTCATCGTCCCTGAGCGCGAGAGGGGTTTCGCTGTGGCGATGACTTGTTGCGGCGCTCGAATCTTCACCACCAAAAACAGCTCCGAGTCAACGGATGTCGCGTCGCCGATATCTGCAGAAGAGAGATCCGCAAAGAGGGTGCGCATCTGCATGTTCCGCGGAAGATGTCCCATCTGCCCTCCAGCGGGGACTTCGACGATGTAGCTCTCGGAAAGGGGCGTCATCGGTCCTCCGGGGGCCTTCATGGCGAGGTAAATGACCAGCGTCGTAGCCTCCGTCGACGCGCCCGCAAAGCCCTTGATGTCAACCAGCAGGTGATGCAGCGCAGTTATCTCGACGGGATGTGTTGGTGGCTCGTCCAACAGGCTCATTATCGACTGCAGCCGCGTTATCTCCACCACGGAGTCGTCCCCGTTGAGAACGCGCCCGCGCTCGTGCGGGTCGCGCACAATGACCTCTCCCCCGCAGAGCTTGTTGACGCGCACCAGGTCCCATACCGTCTTCTCTCGGAGGGTCTTGTACTCCCACGTCGTAAGGACATCGTGTAGAAATTGCTGCCGGGAAAAGTTCAAAGAAGTGATGAGCTGCGACAAGGTGTCAAGCTTGTTGTATTGGCGCGAGAGCAAAAGTTCGTGGAAGTTCGTCGAGTGCCATTCGCGGAGGCAGGACGCGATCTCGTCTATCAGAGGCTCGGATGCCGACGTCGGTGTCTCATCGCCAACCTTGAGCATAGGGACGGGCGCTGGCTGTCGTGGTTCGTTCGGGTCGCGTTTGACCGGCACAGAGAGCGTTCCTGGCTTGCCATTGGGCAATCCCGATGCGCCCTTGCGCGGGCTCGTTGGCTCGAGGCCAGCAATCGAGATCCCCGGGCCTCTGGATTTTTCTTTTCGCTTCTTCTTTTCCGCGAGCCCGCTCTTTGCCGAGTCGCTTCCCAGGTGTGGGGCATCGAGCGCTTCGTGGGCGCCATCTTCGGCTTCTTCGTCGTCGGTGTCGTCTGACTCGCCAAGCACTTCGCGCACCTCGACGCAGCTGCGTGGGAAGATGCCGCTGAAGACGCGCGCTTCAAGAGTCTGGCCCTTTACGCTGGTGAGCCCCGCCAGCAAACTGGGCGGCGCGACCAGGTACCCGCGTAGCCAATTGCCATCTGGTGTTTCCTCGATGATGTACAGCTCGTCGCCAAGCTCGAGCGGGAGGTCGGCCGGGCTCGAGGCCGCAAATGGGTACGTCGCTACGGCGAAGGCGATGCGAGGCAAGGGTTGCCAGGGCATTGTGTCCAGGAATGCATTTACCACAGGGCTGATTGGGAAGCGCAAGTCTGGTGTCGTTTTCTGCGACTGCGCGCTTCGTCGTGGGCAGTCGGCCGCTGCGAAACGGTTCGGGTCCGGTTACCTCGAGCTCCAGCTCTCGGCGGCCCTTCTCAGCTGGCAGCCCGTTCGTCCCTCCCAGGCGATGGAAGCAGAGCTATGATTCTTTTCCCGTCGCAATGCGGCATTCATGGGGTTCGGATGGTGTCGTGTCGTTTGTGAGGGGTGCGTGGACTGAGGTGTCGTCGGTAGCAGCTATCGGAGAGCTCGACGTGGGTCTCGGGGAACAGGGAAGCTGCTGGCGCGGTTGCTGAATTTAGCGACCGAACATCCCCCGAATGCACGTCGCAAACCTCGGGCCCAGTCTGGTTCAATGGGCTCGATGGGAACAATTATACTCACATTGATTGCTCCCGTGTCCTTGGGGCCAAAAAGATGCAGCGCGAGGTTGGCAAGAAAAAATTGTGAGGGGAACGCCAAGGGTCTCCCACCACGCGTGTTTCTCCCAGGAGCGGCACAGGGGCGTTAGTGCGCGGTTCTGGATTTGGAAAGCGATGATCACATCAAAGTCGCCCAATCACCAGACTGAGCCACCAGACTGAGCCGCCCAACGGAATGAGTTCAACTCGGAGCACAGAAGAAATGTTCTTGACGAACCCGATACTGTTTCTTCGGTCCTTGACAGTCCCGGGTCGCAGCTCATCGGGAACTTTGCAAACCTGGAAACTGGTCCGTGCAGGCAAACCGCCGACCCGACTTGGAAGTTTGCGACCAAAGGAAGGTCTCCTTTTTCTTGCTCCAATCTTCAATGTCTCACCTAGTCGAGCCCACACGGCGGCTATCTGCACAGTACATCTGTGAATGTTCTATCCTTCGCCCAGTAACTTCTCAACACTTCAATTACCTCAATGCTTCATCACTGACCATGCTGCAACATCTGGGAGCTTCCAGGTTGAGAGCTGCGGGAGGGGTTGATACGCTCAGGCCCCGTCGGACATACAGCGAGCAGGTTGGGATCGCGCGAAGATGGGCCCCCAATGGTCAACCAAACTCTAGGAGAGCGGCCCTCCCGTCAATCTGCAAGCACTTGAAGCCGACAGGACCCATCATCAGCCAAAGGCCCAGACGAAAGACGCCGACGAGGTCGGTGCGAAGCATTCAATATGGAGCCGCTTCCCAACCACTTCGGCTTTCAAGTGGCATGTGCGCCACAGCCCACACTCACGGTCACCATGAGGAGAGGCCACGACACATCTTGATATGCAAATTACCATGGTTTGAAGCCATCGCCAGTGCCGTCTTCATCGGCGCAGTGCAAACATTTTGTTGACCGCATGCCAAAGAGGGCAAATCCATCGCTGCGATGCATCCCACGTCCGTGGGTCCGTGCCCCTGCAATGCGGGCAAATCCTCAAAGTGGATCCCTTCCCCCCTTTTCTGGGGTTTGACCCCTTTCCGTCTGCAAGACAGCACACGTTCAACCTGTGATGAGGCACCCGTGCATCGACGGGCACTTGCCGCCATGCTTCTAGAAACCAAACGTCGGTGCAGGCGGCGTTGTCAAAGAGCACTTCATCTGAGACCTTTCTACATTGTGCAAAAATATGGCAAGACCGTCCAGACGAGACAATCTCACAATCACGTGGAATTACCCCACACAACCTGTTGTACTTCAGCCGCAAAAAGAGAATTGACCCTGACCCGATTTGAACGGATAACCTTCTGATCTGGAGTCAGACGCTCTGCCGTTGAGCCACAAGGCCTCCAGTTTTTGTTTTACAACCGCTCACTTCGATCTATGTTCGCAACGCTATTCTCGCAAGATGATTGTCCGTGCTCAGGGGTGGAGGAGGAGGTCACTTGTTGTCGGCTTGTCTTAAGCAGAACAAGCTCGGAGGTTCCAGAGCACCATGCGACGTGGATGGTAACTCGTGTCCGCATCGTAAGACCGATGAATGGGTCTCTTTCATGACATCCCTGGATGTTTTCGCGTGCCTGAGGACATCTTGGAACCGCCTTTTCCACCCAAGCCTGCTCATCAACACCAAAGAGGATCCTGTCGTACGCAAATAGACGGCACTTGTCAAGACGGAAGACTAAGATATCCGAGTTTCTTCTGGGCCACTATCAAATTCGCTGGGTTGCTGGCACGGGAGCCTCAACCCGCCAACTCTCTTCCCGGGTATGCGGCCTCGACCCTCTTTGTTCAATATTGATCGGTAATTCAAAGAGTTTATTCGTGTTGTATGCGACGAATCTGGGCCCATGGAATTTCCAACCTCACGCACGTGACGTTGTTCATCCTAGCTCAGGCTCGACCCAGTCGCTGCTCAGGATTCGCTCAGGTTGGCTCACCTTTGCTCGCCCTTCGTTCCTTGTAGGTTCAGAGTCTAGGGCTATGTTAGGTGAAGGCAGGGCCTATCTTGCACGACCATTTTCGGCAGGCTGCGCCGCAGCATGCTGAATCGCTGCGAAAGAGGTCACTCTTCTGGGCTGCCTCGGCTATAGTTGCCACAGTCGAAAATAGCGCCGTGGAGGACCCAGTTTTGGGTCCTCTCATGAACCACTACTGTTACTAATTCCTCAGACACCAAATTGCACTTTCCATAGTCAAACGAAAGATAAAAAACCTGCTATTTAAGAAGCCTCGTGAGAGAGTGCTCTCTACATGTACGCAGCTGCGTTGGTCTAACCCCTGGAAGGCAGAAGATTACAGAATCGTCATGATTCCCGTTGTGGGCCAGTGCGTGAGTTGCACTCGCGAGATCTAGGCAGGGACAGCAGGGTCCAATTTGGGGGTGGGGGCACCCTGGGGTGGATGATGACCGGAGGGCACCCCCACTCCCCCTGAATTCGATCCGTTGTAAACCAAACCGATGAACTCCCAGGTACAAAGACTCGGGCTGAAAGAAAGGTCCTACAAGCAGTTCGAATGACAGGCTGGCGCTGTGTTGTCAACCATCTCCAATTTTGACTTCAGGACTGGATGACCTTAGCAAAAGGACTTTTTGGGAATCGTAATAGGCCGTGGTAAATCGATATCTATCTTTAATCCCCTGTCATGTGTGGAATACCTATGCCTCCCCTCGAGAGAGCGGGGAGGCGGGAATTTTGCACAGCTTTTTGTTCCCGATGGTGCCAGAAAAGCCAGGCTGCTGCCGTAAGTGCCGTGAGGGGGACAGCAGTGGCAAGATATAGCCAGGAATCACGGAGAAGTCCTAGTCGAGGAGTTTCGCCGGTGTCCTTGACCACAAAAAAGTTCATTCCAAAAAGTGTCTAGGTTTGAGTATGTTAGCGAACCCATCCTAGCCTTTGGCAGGGGAGAAGGCTAGGTAAGGTGCCTAGGTAAACTTACCGCCAAGAAAGAAGGAGGTAGGTAAAGGAGCGTGATGAGCGTGATCATTCTCACAGATCGAGCCGTGCTTTCGGACTCGTATGCGAGATGGAGGAGCATGCTGTTGTGGCCATGAGAGTGTTGTGCGAGCGTGTTGGTGAGCCGCCCATGTGTTTGAATAACTTCATCATCCTTCATCTTGAGGATATTGAACACCTGTGCAAATTAGCCCCTAGTCCAACGGCTCTAAGCTTCGATCGGGTAATGATCAGGGTCGTACCAGTTGGGTGCAGCCGCTCACGTGCTCCGCGAGTGTTTGTAAGGTGTAGAGGTTCGACCTTGTCTCATCCTGCCATGCGGCTACCCATAATGAAAGCTCTCTGTACGGCGAGCTGGTATGCACCCGACCGTCCTCTCTTAGCCGCGTGCCCGATTCTAGGGCGTGGCCGCATCGCTGCAGGCCGTTAAGCGCATCTAAATTTTCAACAAGATTTTGTCTGACAATGTGGAGGTGCTGAGCAAGCCATTGGAGTTGCTGCATGTCTTGAATGTTGATCTCAAATTCGTCGGTGCCGTCAGCCTTGATATTGACAACCTCGGAGTTGAGTGCTCTATCGTTCTAAGGAGACATGACGGTCAGAAATCTTCCGAGAGTAACGATTACGCTAGGCATTGCGAAGGGCGTCTCAAAGACCCACTAGTTGCTTGCACTCGCTCGAGAGATAACGTAGGTACTCGGCCCAATTTTTGGCGGCGAAGTGCAGTATGATGAGCTGGGCGGAGACTGATCGCGCCTCGAGTTCGTCGGACGGCGCCAGGTCCGCTTCGTGTTCGCCTGCCCGCGCGCAGAATCTATCCTGTATATCTTGGCCCGGATGTACCAAAATCCAGGAGCAAAACCGCCTGCGGAAGTCGGCACGGTGGCAGACAGCCATCTGGCGCATCGACCACGGGTTGTTTAGACTACGGCCATGCTTCTCGACATACCTGAGAGAAAAATGCATCTCTACAAGGTAACGTTGAACGGTCAGTACCGCTTTCGGCATTGGCCGTGAGAAAAAAAAAAGAAAAAAAGGGATACCTACCGTATTCATCGGGAAAACCACACGAAAGGCTAGCATCTGGACTGGAAAGGTGAGGCTCCATGCGAAGAATCCACCAGGGGGGGTTCGCCTCCGATATCCTCGCACCGCACAGCCGGATAATGCGGAGGAACGATGGGAAGACAGCGTAATAATCCACTATCCGGACCAGCAACTCCCGTGTGATGAGCATGCGGCTCCAGGAGTGCTGTTTGTTGATAAAGCTGGGGAGTTTAGCCGTGCGCTATGGCTCCCACAAAGGTGATTACCTTCGTGTTAGGTTTGGGATCACGGTCCGTGTTTTGTCTGACCCAGTGCTGGGTGCCTCTGAGGCTGTGTGGTGGTGGTGTATGGGTTCACCCCTAGCTCAGGGAAACATCAGGGGAAGCTCAGGACGACGAACGAAAAAGGAAGTTTTGTGTGCCCAGATTCGTCGCAGACAACCAAGCTGTTGTTGAATGATATGGCACAGCCCAATTTGTCATATAGCTCCTCTTTGGATTGATTCTTCCACTAATTGAAGTTGTGCAACCTCAGCCCCCTTTCTGCCTTGTGGGTTTCGACACAATATGCCTGTGTGGTCCAATGTAACGCTGTATTTCTCCTTTTGCTCCCTGAAGCATCTGCCAAGGACGGAAGGATTTTGCGGGGTATCTCGTAAACAATTTCATCCGTGACGGGTAAACAGCCCTGATCGGGATCTACAATGAGGATGCCCACCTGACGGCCCATAAGAGTCTCAGGGACGACCCTCATTGACGAACATTTTAAATCACAAAAATGGCCTCTCCGCGTTGTGACAGTTGACGGGGGCATCAGGTTGCCCGCTCGAAACGATCAAGTGCTTCCATGGCAATGGAGTTACCCGTCGTTCTTGCCTTGTTGGGCCTCACGGCACTTTGTTGGGGAGGACCCACCCGCGACGGCCTGCAACAGGCGGACCGCCTCGAACGGCGTCAACAACCAGACATCAAACGGCTCAGCATCAACCCCAATCCATGTGATGATTCTACTTTCCTAACTCCAGTTTATGTCGTCAGCAATGTCACAGCGAGCAAGACATTCTACCCAATCCCAGCCGAGGGCCCAAGCCATGTCAACTTTACCGTGGTCGATGTGGCCAATAAGTATGCCCAAACCTGCTTCTGGGCGCGAGAATACACCCTAAGCTGGGGCCGCGAAGGCGAGGGGCCCTACGAGAGCCTGAGGGTTAGATCTGATTGCATCCCTACGAACGACCCGAACGTCAATCGTTTCCACAACCTCCTCGGCCCATCGCTCGAAAACAACAACACTATCCATCTGTCACAAAATTGGATCTGCAATGCTGCAAGTGGAGAATTTCCGTAAGTTCTTTGATTTCAAGCGGCATGGACAGGGGGATGTGTACCGCGCCATGCCCTCGGTCTGTTTCCACTTTATCTACGCCATCCCGGTCAAACCCCAAGCAACAAGGCCTCAAAAAACGCCTCGGCTGCATCGAAAATGGCCTTGGTTGTGTTGGTACAGCCCCTCAAGTCACATATCAGGGTGGTATTGAATACACTCGCAGCCCAGGGCATGGTGCAAAATATCGAGGGATTCCTGTGCCTTTGAACAAGCCAGACTGACGCATACTTCCCCCACAGACCGGTCTACGGAGCGCAGGCTACCTTCCCAGCCCTCGAATTTCTCTGCCCGTTTACGGGTGCCAACGGAACGAGCCACGAGTGCCAGATCTCAAGCCTTGATTCAACGGGCTTGCAGTCTATTCGGTCAACATTCAAAGGGCCTTCCGACTATCCATCTCTGCCAGCCAACCCCCGTGCCACGGATCCGGAGGCCGTACCTCGCCGGCAAAGTCCCTTCCCGTCAAAGGACTGTAGTCTCGCCTCTTTGACGTACCCGGACTGGACAGTTGACGGCGTTTCCTTTTCCAAAGAGAACAACGATCTTCAATTCCTCGTAACCAGCCGAGCTTCCGAGAGCAAATTCCGTTGCTCTACATCGGGACAAACCAAGACGACAACTGCCGCATCGTTGAATGATGGGCTTCTCCACGCCGAATGTGTGCTGCACGGGGTTACAGCTGACCCGTTGCACACACTGCCGACCCTGAACGCCACGTACGACGCCCAAACCAGCAAGATCTCGCTTCAACAAGAGTGGTCATGTGGGCATGACAAGGGGGAATACAGCACAACCTTTGTCGGCTCCGGATCCTCCATTCTCTCATCGACAAACACAACCTTTGTCAAAGGCTCGCTCATCAAGCCTGTGAATCTCACCCCAGGCATCATTCCCGCACCGCCGAATATCGACAGTCCCGACTGCATCCCCACCTCAAACCCTTCGTGGGTGCTTGAAAGGTTCAACTACAACCTTACCTCGACCCCCCTCTACTTCCAGGACGGACGCGCTGTTGGGCCAACGCCTGTGGAGACTTTCGATCTGATCATCCGAAACACTGCCAACAATTTGACTGTACGGTGCGGAAACCGCGCAGACAGCATCAACCTCGACTACTTCGGATACCCCTATCCAGGTTGGGATCTCTGCGATAGGCCCGAGCCAAGCACTGCAGCGGCGTACGCACCTTATCCTATCCTGACCTACGTCCGTATCGATCGCCTGAACAATGTCTTTGGCGTCAACCAGACATGGTATTGTGCCGGCAAGGATGGCAAGCCTCCAGTCCGCGTGAACGCCTTCGCCATCGCGCCCAATACCACCGCTGCAATATCATGCTCGTCCGGTCCCTTCTCACAACAATGCGCAAACCCGGCTGTCTTGGCTGGTAGCGATCGCAACGCCCCCTGTTTGACGTGGCAGTGCACCAACAACACTCCACCCCCAACTCTGACCGGAACGCTCCTTTCCACCTCTCCTTTACCCCCTACAGCTCTCGTCACCACGCCTGATGTCGATCCTGTTACGGGTACTGGCCAGAGCTGCACCGCCCTCTCTGTCGCCCGTGGACCTCTCGCATGGGTTATCGATAACTTCCGTTTTGAAGCACAGTACTACTGGGAAGGAAACCAGTTGAACGGTCGATGGCAACTATCGCTGAAACCGCCAGTGTGGTCCGAAGTGCAGAGGTGGAGCGGGAGATTTTATCCGTGGCGTGCCGATGGATACGGCGGGTGGCCAGCGCCGCTGGGCGCAGAGCTGGAGGAAAAGGGGGAAGGAGGGTGGATTTGGAGAAGCAATTGGGTCGACAGTTTCAGGACGAGGGTGGTGAGCGCGGACTTGGTGGAAGGAGGCAAAAAGGGCACGGCGTACGTCGAGATGGTGGGGGTTTGGTATTGTGATGATAGGGATCCGGACCATCCGTGAGTCTCTTGGTTTTCTTTTCTTGTCTGTTCTTGTGCTAACCATGCCTGCACAGGTTGATTTTCAACGGAACTTGGAACGGATTCCTCCCGATCAAATGCGATACTGCAAAGGCAGGATTCGGGGACGAACGATCGAATACAAAAATCATTTGTCAGTTGCAGAACGGACAAGCTTCAGTCTATCCCAAAGTGGATTGGTATGTCCACGACAGACCGATTTCTTGGGACACGAGCGGCCAAGGCGGATGGTGGGGGCCAAAGGATTTGGCCAGACCATGAGGAGAAGACCCATCAGACTGGCGCCCGGATGCGTGGTTTACTTTCCTATGTCGGACGCAGACAGACGCAGATGTTATCTTGTCTATACTAGTATCAACCAATTGCGCAATGGACATGTGTCGATAATGCAATGCATACAGACGTGGACTGTTTAACATCAACCAACGACATGTCGTCGTTTTATGCAGGTCGTGGCAGCGGCCGCCGCTCGAATCCGAATGGGGCAACCAGCATCACATGAGGAACCGGCGGACCCGGAAAGCCCATTTCGGTGTAGTCAAAGGTAGGCACCGCCCCGGTCCTCTGGAGAATTGCCTGCCCCGATGAGCACTCACCTTGATTGTGTCCGGGAGTGGCAAATGTCAGACTTCCACTGGATTCCCTCTCGAAAAGCCCCAAACATCTCTACTACCTTCAACTCCAATCACGAAAATCAATGGACTTCACCTACCTCGCCCTCCTCGCCCTCCTCCTCCTCATCCTACCTCCCCTCTACAACCTCCTCCTCCACCCCCTCCGATCCTTTCCCGGGCCCCTCCTCAACCGCATCTCCCCCTTCCCCTACGCTCTCCTCCTCCCCACCGGCCGCGCTCCTCAGCACATCCACCGCCTCCACGAAAAATACGGCCCCGTGGTGCGCATCGCACCCAACCACCTCTCTTTCACCGACGCCCGAGCTTGGCGCGATATTTACGGCCTGCATTCGCCCCCGGGGTCCATCGAGAAGGTTGAAAAGGTCGAGAACCACAAGGCCCCGATATGGTATCGCTCGCTCCTCAGCGATGAGGATGGACACGACTTGCTCAATGCGCCGGAGGAGAAACATATGAGGTTGCGGAAGGCGCTGGCGGTGGGGTTTGCGGATAGGCAGTTGAAGGCGCAGGAGGGAAGGATCCAGAGGTGGGTGGGGTTGTTTGTGAGGCAGCTGGGAGAAAAGGTCGGGCCTTCGGGAGGGGTGGTGAACATGGTGTCGTGGATGAATTGGGTGATTTTGGATATTGTGGCAGAGCTGGTGTTTGCGGAGCCGTTTGGGTGTATTGAGGGGGAGCGGGAGCCGTTTTTCGTGGAGATGTTTGGAGAGATGCTGAAGCCGGGGGTCGTGTTGGTGGCGATGCAGTATGTCGGGTTGGCGTGGATGGTGCCGTATATTTTGAAGTGGGTTGGCGGGAGGAAGGCGTTGGTAGCGATGAAAACGGAGTTGGAGAGGCTGCTGAGGCGGCGGATTGCGAGGGGGGATGTGGTTCAGGATTTGTTTGAGGAGGTGTTGAAGCATCGAGAGGAGTGGGTGAGTGAGGTTTCTGGAGAGGATGTGGTAGCGGCGTGCTGACATGACATGGGCAGGGCATGAGCGTGGAAGAGCTGGCGGGAACGGCGCATATTGTCGTCACGGCGGCTTCGGAAACAACACCGACTGCGTTGAGCGGCATCACACATTTGCTGCTTCAGAACCCGGACAAGATGGAAAAGCTGAAGCAGGAGATCCGATCGAGCTTCCGGGACGCCGAAGAGATCACCATGGCCGCCGTCAGCCGGCTGACGTATCTACAAGCGAGTATCCAGGAGTCGCTCAGGATGTTCCCTCCTGCGACGCACGGTATGGTCAGGGAGGCCGCAACAGGGGGCGCTATCGTTGCTGGGCATTTCGTTCCGCCAGGGACCCTGATCGAGTGCCAGATCTACAGCATGAACCACAACAGCGCTCACTGGAACGAACCGTTCTCTTTCCAACCTGAGAGGTTCCTCTATCGACTGGGAGAGGGCGAAAAGCCAACAGGCAGGACTGATAACCTTACGGCGTTCCAGCCGTTCCAGCATGGGCCGAGGGATTGCATTGGGAGGAAGTAAGTTGACCATCCTGTACCCTGGGGTGACCTCAGACTGACACTTGCACAGTTTGGCCCATGCGGAGATGCGGCTCATCATCGCCCGTCTTTTCTTCCATTTCGATCTCGCACCTGCAGGGGATGAGGACTGGTTGGAAAAGCAAAAGGCATATTTCCTGCGGTCCAAGACGCCGTTGAATGTCCGCGTAACACCGGTCGTTCATGATGGGTAGTATTACTTGGCCAGGAACTCCCTATCGGGTAGGAGATGGGTATGAATGGCTTTGCAGACGCATGATAGTGTCGCATGTTGGTTACAGAGACAAGCCAGAAGGGCCGTCACCCAGCTCAAAGTTATTCTACATAGCCAAATCATTGCAATCCACGATCAGCCGAGCTGCAATATAGCAATTTATGGCACCCCAGAGCCCAGAGGCAGGACCAACAATCAGTTTGAAAAGTTGCATTTCTCTGGGTTGAGGGAGAAACATAACCCCTGAATGAAAACAGTGTGCCCATGCGGCTGATGGAGCATCAGGATGGCCTAGACTTGGCTCGACAGACCATCGCACGTGTCTTTTCCGAGTTTGTGCCTGAATAGCGGCGATTTTTCGAATGTAGACAAAGAGTTTGCAGCTGGAATGTGATGATGCCGGGGTGCAGTGCTCCCCTGACTTGGAATGTGGGGCTTGGCGTTGACAAAGAAGACTTCCGGGGAAGGAGGCAACGCCCGCCTTGGAGCTCTCTCTTTTCTTCACTTCGAATTTTCATCTTGGATTGCCTCTCAACGGTTGAATTCATGTCGAAATGATGGAGAAGCCAGAGTACACATCCGTCGGCCAACATGATGAGCTGGACTCGGACGCTTCAGCCACCGGCCTTCCTATCCGCGGACGTGCATCTTGGTTTCGCAGGCACATCGATCTCATCCGGTGGACCTTGTTGGGCTGCTTGGCACTTGGATATTCCGTCGCAGTCTTCAATCTCGGAAAGATATGGGAACCGGGCTCGCCATGTTTCAGCGGTAAGCAATCTTTCACTTCGTCAAAACTTGAGGAGGAGCACATTCTAACTTGAACAGAAAAAATGCTGAACGCCCCCATCATCTGGGAAGAGCGCACCTTCCTGAGCGGCGTCCACAACAACGTCATCGACCCATACGCGCGATCGAGCAACCCCGACGGCGTCGAAGACGCATGGCAGTCCATCCAAGAGGACCGTCTCGCGATAATATCTGAAGCCGAAAAGCGACGCCTCCCCGGGCACCGAGACACAGCCCCCGCAGTTGGCGAGGACGACGCATACGTGGTGCTGCTGGAAGTCTTCCACCAGCTCCACTGTCTCAACTCGATCCGGAAAAGCTACTATCTGAACTTCACCCGCAGCCATGACGACGAGAGCAGGAAAGGGTTCGAGGCCCCAGGGGAGCACATCGATCATTGCTTCAGCTATCTTGCGCAGACGCTCATGTGCCATGCTGATGTGGGGGTTATGACGACGACTTGGCATGAGGATACTCAGGGGTTCACGGCGGATTTCAATGTCACGAAGCAGTGTCGGAATTTTGAGACGATTCAGGAGTGGGTGAAGGGGAGGGTCGCGAAGCATTCTCCGCAGGAGGGTCATGGGGGTCATGAACATGTGGATTAGGTGGGCGCAGTCGGGGGGTGATGTGTTGAAGGGGGGGGTTGCGGTGAGCGCGGCGAGAGACAGTACCGGACAGTATCATGAAGAACTCTGACGACGATTACTGCTTGAGCTTGAAAAATTGGATCTTCACACGAGGATACCACTGGTGTGTTCCTTCGTTGGGAAGGGGCGACGGCCCTTATCCGGGCTGCCGAGTCCGTGATTCTATTTGATTACCCCCTTGCGAGTTTCTGGCCTACCTGCATCCAAATGGAAAGTGCGGCCTAGCCTGAGCCTAGCAAATGCACCAAATACCCGCCCAAAAGAAAAGGCGACGACCGTCACACCTCAAAGCGCGAGCAGAGCTCTATCATACTGGGTAGCTGTATTAGCAAAAGTATTGACTAAGGTATGGTTTGGGTGGGTGTCCCGGTAGGAGTTTGGTGCGAGTCTGCACCTTTGCCCACAGTGCATCATTGGACGATCACCGCCTTCTCCCTCCACGGTTCCTTCCTCACAGGGAGGGATTCATGGCCTATCGGTTCTCGAACCATGGTTACGAGGTGACATGTTCTGATGAGTGGAACCCCTATCTTGTGGGAAGGAACGATCAGCGTGAGAGGAGCTCAAGCTGTCCGTCTGTCCGTCAACGCTCCCCCCATGCACCTCACCCGCTCTTCTCAGGGACTCTCTTAGCGTTCAAGGTCCAGAAGCCAAGCCAAGTCACCAGTTAGCCCCTTCAAAATGTCAGGAAAACTTCCGGCCCAGATTAAGTCCGCCGTCAAGGAGACCCGGACCGGGTTGACACGCCTCGGGGCACTGATGTATTCCTGGTTCATGCCGATATCGTTTTCGATTGGCTGCATGTACGGGAACACGCCATTGATGAGGTCCGAGTTAGTACCTTGTTGAAAAGGACCTCCAACGCCTTGTCCATCCGGATCTCTTTTTCGTAGCCATTTGTGAGGAGGCTACGGTCGATGTTGTTGTCCCGCAAGTACTGTTCGTACTCCTCACAGGTCTCGCCGACCACACGCCAATCTTGACCCTTGGTCTTCTCGTCGCCGCGCTGGAACTCGAATGGGTGGGGCTTCCTACAGGTGGTGTACGTGTTCCATAGCAGCATGTCGATATAGAACTTGAAGTAGGCCACCGTGAGCCTTGGGCGCTTCCACTCCACCATCTTGGCGCACACGTCCTTCTTTATGCCCGCGACGACCATCTTCTGGCATGCCTTATTGCGCAAGCGAGGCTCTTCGTCGGTAAGATGGCGAAGGATGAAGTGGCGGCGCATATCCTCACACGACATCTTGGTGATGTCCACCGCAGCAGCGGCCGCTGCGCTCTCGCTCTCAACAGTTGGCATTTGAGGAGCCATTTCGTCTTCTTTCTTGGTTGAATGAGTGATTGAAAGAGAGAAAGAAAAGAGTTGAATAACGACAGTTTCGATAAGAGGCTGAAAGCTGTCGATTGAGATTGTGTGCGAGAGATAGTGTGCGAGAAAAGTTGCGTGCGTGTGGTAAAATCAAGTGGGAGGGTTTGGGAAGGCAGTTTGGTATTCAAGTCCTCAAAGAAGGCTATCGATAAGACTTGAGAATTAAGACAGACTCCAGCCACGCTATTTCTCGGGAGATTTCCTGAGGATTACCTACACTTTATTATTTCATCTTCCATTCTCGCGCCTTCCTCCCTCGTCCTTCTGGATTGTCAAGATGAAGACCTTGAATCTCTCCCTGATCATCGACGAGTGATGGTGAGCCTAGGTGCTGATCAGCCTGTCGTTGATCCCTTATGAATTGAGGAGTCACAAAAATGGGAGTTATTTGCTATCTCAGTAGATATACTCGAGCAAGTTTGGTGTTCTCGTCCTTCTGGTGTGATGCGGTAAGATGCCCATTGGTCCGGAGAGGTCCCAACGCGGCACAGCCTGTCGTGTGCGAAAACTGCCCCAGTAATATCGTACCCCACACCATCGACCAACCGTTCCTTCCGAAATAATTTCCCCGGAGTGGGATGGCACACACATGCCGGGGATGAACTAAGGTGACGTCCATCGCTTGCCTGCAGTACCTCACTGGAGGATGGAAGCACACCTTGTCCATGCCCTGTAGTTCGTGTGGCTCTGGGACGTTACGTGAGCCTCGAATACTCATTCCTTTGCCCGAAAACTTGATCTGCCACCAGCAATTTCGAGACGTCGGATCGGGTAGCAATTTTTTGCCAAGCGCATACACCAACTCTAGTACATTTTGCCATGCTTTCAGGTTTCCACAGAAAAGCCCCTGGTTGGGTGTTTGGGGCGTTGAATGTGGCATCTCTCAACGTGTGCCTCAAAGTCGAGCAATCAAGGTTCTTGCACCATCTGGGAATTTCTTGCGCACGCTATTGGGAAGCTCTTTCCTACCCGGTTTTATTCACAGAGTCTCTGCGCCCTCCAAACGGTGTTTCTCCGGCGCGTCTGATGCTTGTCGCGCGGGATTCTCAATCTTATACTCTGACTGACCCTTGATAGAAGTACGAGTCTCCTATCGGAAAGAAAGAAAGAAAAAAAACCCTCGAAACACAGAAAAAAACGCACACGGTTCTCAATTGATGTACCCGGGGAGCACTTTCAAGTCCCTGTGAGGAAGGTATTCCTCAAACGCACCGCCATCATCGGGGCGGTCCCAGGCACAGCGCGCATCAAGCTCAGCTGACAGGCTCCCATCCAACATTTGAATAATATATCGACCTAGAACAGGGGCGAACTTCTAGCTGTGGAACGATCCCCTGGTCGTAACGTACAGTTAGTAATAAAATCCTTACGCGAGCGGGTTAAGGGTTTCTTATACTAATATATCTAGTAGCTTTCGATTTTAAGCCTTTAGATCCATTTTCCATATGGTACACCTTGTTGGTGACGCTGACTTTGTAGCTGAACTTGAGCTTGTTCTTGGCTGTTGGGGGGATAGACTCTCCCTTGGTGTGCTTTATGGCGTTGAACAGGACGGGGACATCTTTGAACTTGTGTGCCGCCTGGGTTTGCAAGTCCATCGAAAATACCAAGCATGTAATTGCAATCAGTCAAATGTTCTTTTCCCCTTCGCAGACATTGATTCTTTGTTTTGTTGGGGCTCCGTCATTGATTATTCGTTTTGCTGGGGCTCCGTCGCAGCGAAGAGTTACCTCCCTGGGCCACTTCGTTTACCGCCGACGTCCTGGAAAGAGTGGTGTCGGGGGGGCAGAGGATGACCCCCCGTGCAACTGACATGCCTCGGTGGCGTTCCTATAACGTCCTCTCAAATGAGTTTGGGGCCTTTTCGATCTATCTCATGCCCTTTTCGATGCGGCCCAGGCATTTTTTTATGCGTGCGAGGCCTTATGTGAGAATATCCAGCCCTTCTGTATGTTCAGGCGCCAATTGGGGGTTCAATGAGGCTTCTCAGCCGACTCTTATCGATCAGCCTCCTCTCGGGGCTCGCCTCTCGCCTGTTTATTACCGACCCTAAACTTTTGCAATCTCGTCGCCATCACTTCGACGTCCCATGGGAGTTGCGGACAGGAAAAAAAACCCTTCCCTTTGCTCCGGAGACTCGAGAAATCTGCGAGCCTTGATGCCTCCATTTTGGGAATGTCAATACGAAGCAGGAGAGATGCGATGTGGGTCAGGTGCCCAAGGTTGGGGTGAAGATTTTCGGTGACAGTCAGTTCAAGGGAAGGCAGTAGGGGAGTTGCTGGACTCCTCTGGGGAGCCTATCAACACCCCCCTGTATTTCCAGAGGGGTGTCAAACCAAGTCCTCTCACCGCGTACCTACATCTTCACTTGCACGTTGAATATTCACTTACACAGGGCAAAGAGCAATGTTGCAGAGGGGGGCCGGCCTCTAACGCGAACTCAATTCCAAATATCTCCATCATTACTCCATCCGCCGTTATCCGCCCCTGTCTCCCTCCTCCCACCCCCCCTAACAAAAATAGACGTCCCATGTTCCTAGTCATCCTCGCTAACTACGTCGAAATCGATGGGTGGACTATCGGACTCAGTCTTCATGAGGGAAACTACGCCATCCTCCCTCCCTGCCAGAACGGCTCCAATGTTGATCCGGATTGTCGGGCCTCGATGTCTGTCGATATTGACGAGCGCCGTGCTGGCTTTGAGGGTTGCCTCCGGTTTCTTGACGCTGGCCGCCGAGGCAACTGGGGTGCGCTGAGAGTTGTGCTTGGGCTCCTGTGCGGCATAAGATCCTCGAACTTGCCGCTACCTCGCCCTTCTCGATGCCCCGGATCTTCAACCGCTGGTTGGGTCCCAGGTCACGTCTCCTGGCTCGCGGATTACTATTGGAAGCTTTGAGGGGATTGGCGGCAAGTTTTTGAAGAGATTTAGACCGCGCGGGGGGTCTGTGAGGGACTCTGAAGCTGCTTCTGAGGCCTTGTCGCCCCTGTGCTTGCCAAGCAAGTCACCCATCGCCTTCCGGTTCTGCTCAGCCTTGCGCCGCTCACCGAGGACTTGGCGTTCTTGTCGGCCTTGCCGAATCCCATTTTCGCTGTCAAAGAAAAGAGAAGAGGGAAGAGGGATTGTCTCGATGTCTTTGACAGAGGAGGTTGCGGCGAAAATCTTACGGTTTCCAGCACGCCGCAAACCTAGACCTTCTGGTGGCGCCTGTGTTCACAGCAGCTTTGCTTACATTTCACCAGGGCAGGCGAGCTGTGAGCTCAAGCGATAAATCTCCCACTGGAGGGGGCGACACGGCACCCTGTTCGGGCAGGATTACTTCGACATCAATCCCTCGCGCTCGCCCTTGCCCACTAGGCACCCTGTTTGAGCAGGTGCATCGACTCCATTTCAAGGTTGTGGAACGCTAGGCGGAGCACGTCATCGAGCTTGCGAGCAGTGGAAGTGCAGTTGCAAAGTGACTTGAATTTTGGAAGTAAAAATCGGGAGAGAGTTCGGAGCACCTGACCATCGGTTCCTGCGCTCTGTGGAGCGCCGGACTGGTGGTTTCCGTGCTCGTGGGGCCTTGGCTTGGCGCTAAGGCACCCCCAAATTTTGACAAAGGTCACCTAGAAAGTATTTGATCCTTCAACAAGTTCGGATCCTCGCCATCCCAAACTATCTCACCCACCTTTGTTGCGATACTGGGCCCCCAGTTCGAATAATTTCATGCGCGCCCTCGCCCTCGCCCTCGATGAAGATTCGGTCAATCGAATCGTCTCACAATGGTACCCAGTACCCAAATCGGGGCTGAATTTCTTCAATTGACCAAGGTCAGTCATTTGCAAACCATGTTCCGACCGTAATTGTACATTGTGGCATACACTGACGTTCTCCAGCCGGTTCGATTCCCACGAGTCGGCAGCCGGCCCTGCAGAAGTACATCCCGCCACACCCCCGGCCAGGGCTCCGCCTGTCCCTCCTCTGGTCGAGCAAACATTGCCTTTTGAGGCATTTCTACCATCAGCACTCTCGCCTGGCTCCGTCCGCCGTCGTCATCGCTCGCGCCGCCGGCCCCGCCTGCTGATCTGTCGAGTGGAATACCTGGTGAGAACTCTACCCTCCTTATAACTCAACTGCATAAACTAATATCCTGTGCTCAGACTACAGCGTCGTCGCAGATGCCTGTCTGGAAGCCTGGGGACAATTATCGCTGCAATCAGTGGCCCACATGTGGCGCCTACGGATACTTCAGATGGTGGATTTGAATTTTGCCGCTCATGCATAAGGACGCGTCAGAGCATACCAAGGAGCAGTGCCAGTTCAACAATTTGGCTCGCTCCGAGGAAACCCCAGACCGTGCCAAGAAGCAGTGTCAGCTGCAACAACGTGGCTCGCATTTCCAGCCTCAACAACTTGGTTCGCATTGCCAGCTTCAACAACGTGGCTCGCTCCAAGGACACTCCGGACCACGCCAAGGAGCAGTGTCAGCTCCAACAACTTGGATCGCTCCAAGCAGTGTCAGCTCCAACAACTTGGATCGCCCCAAACAGTGTCAGCTCCAACAACTTGGATCGCTCCAAGGAGCAGTGTCAGCTGCAACAACTTGGCTCACATTGCCAGCGTCAACAACTTGGCTCGTATTGCCAGCTTCAACAACTTGGATCGCTCCTCAAGGGATTGAAGAGTTTGGGGTTGATGCCCTCACCCGAGGCTGATGAGTACAAGGGCAGTGCCCAGGACCTGACCGCAAGGTTCAATATCCTCGTTGGGCGCAAGACGTTGGGTTGGACCTGCAGAAGCACAAGGTCTTCCATCACAACAACAAGGAATATACCACGCCACCACGATTGGGAGCCTCTGTGATGGTTGGATGGCCGTATGCGGGAAGTTGGGCTTGATTTGCAGAAGCACAAGGTCTTCCATCATTCCTGTGGTGGTTGGATGGCTGTAAACGGGAAGTTGGGCTTGATTTGCAGAAGCACAAGGTCTTTCTTTCACCATAACAACAAACAGGAGTATGCAAGAGCACCGCCATTTTTTCAGCATGACGAGAGGCTTGGAGGGTAGGAAAACACCCACTTGAAAGATAAGGCACCAGTTGGCGGTTCATGTTCATGGAGATGATAGGCAATATCGCGGGAGAGAAAGAAGAGAAAAGAAAATGGTTACATAACTGAGATGGCCGTATTACATATTGATCTGTACTGTGATGCGTATTCCTGTGGATGGCTTGTCCCCAAGGCCGAATCCCGGGACTCAGTCGGCGTGGAGGTGTGTTACTGCATTCGATGATGTATATTTCCATTTATTAACAGGTCCTGGTATGCATTCCATGTCCATTGACCCGATATGTTATTGTACTATGTGAGGTATCTTGCAATGCCTTCGAGACCTGTGTAAATGACATTAACGCATTCATAGATGAGCTTGAGGCTTCTCACGATGCAGTCAAGACGTGTCTTCATGTAATCGAGACGTTATTCTTAGCTATCGGGGTATATGAGGGACGTGTATTTCGTGCCAATAGACATCCTTCTACATTTGCCTGCTTTCAATTGGCCATCTCCACGCTGCACGTTTGACGAGATAACATCCGCGGTTGCATGCACGTTGCAGTGAAGCCGTATTCTGGGCGATGATGTTCCATTGTTAGTTTTCCAGGAAAGGGGGCGCAACTCCAGTGGCACAGTCAGCTGACGAGACAACTGAGAAGAAGCCGTCAACACCTCCAAAGATTCCAAAACCCAGAAGTACTGAGCCGATACGGTCCGACATTTATCTAGGATCTAAGACTCGAAACATGAGGATGAGGTAAAGATAACGATCAAGGGGCTTGGAGCGTGGATTGGAGCAAGGGAAGGGGTCAGGAAAGCAAAACGAAGACGATAAGGGGCATGGAAGAGGAGAACATCGGAAGGCAAAAGGGTTACATAATAAAAGAAGTATAATACCAAACCCGCCGGGCACAAGAAGGACGTAACCCAAATACCGAAAACATGGCAATGGGGGTTGGGCTGATCAATTGAAGATCGCTGGAATGCAGAGGGGGCAGAGCCCGTATTATATACAGATATCTGGGGTGGCTGAGCCTCCTCTTGGCCATTTGGGCCAGAGGCACCGGACACCCAACCTCAACTCGGGAAGACGAAAGAACTGCGATTGTGGGCGGCGTGATATTCGGAAAGTAGCCAGAAACGCCATATCGGGTAACAACTGGGCTGGCTTGACAAGTCAGTTTGTAATCTACCAAGACGGATATGAGACGAACCAATGGACGCCAAGGTGAATGCTTTGTATCCTCGACCCTTGGTTGGCCTGTAGGAGGGTCACACAGGCATGCTCTGCTATCGATGGCTCAGGGATGCCGTCGGGGGCCGCCAGGGGCACGAGCTCCCAATGGGTGCGCTCTGGGCCTATAGAACACAAAACACATTTGCAACGAGAATCGTGGTGCGTGTAATGTAGTAATTGACTGTGTTCTACGATAAAGGCTAGCTCTGGATGCCTGCGCGGCGGTCTGGTCTGATACGCTGATATCTTCAGTTCTTGTCGTCGACAACTGTCGAGTCGGGAACGACCGTTTCAACCTGAGATGGTCGTCAGTTGTTGGCCGAGTTTCGGATGCAAGGTAACCCGTCTGTTCCCAACGACAACATGTTATGTGGTTCAAGTCATGTGTTGGGTGTGCTGCAGACTGAGTCGAAGACGTCGTCTTCTTGAAATACATGGGCAATCCGTCCCCTCCCCCTTCTCATCGCGATGAGGGTGGCCGCCGCCGCGTTGGAATAGGTCGGCGACCCGTCTCTCTCTCTTCCTTGTGATGTTAAGCGGCGGCGAGGGTGGCGACCGTCGGGGTTCCGTTTCGGATACGAACGCGTATTGTTGGTCCGCGGAGTCGGATATAGCGTCGCAAAAGTTGTTCATACCTTGTCTGACTGCGTGCTGTGAATGGCTGAGGTGAGCGCCCGACCTTCCTTGTCGATGCCGCGGCTGTTCGCGCTTTGCATGTAACAATGTTGTCGGACGGATTCCCTTATCCCGACTGTGATATTTCGTCCGGGATAGGATCATGGAAGTCGTCTGCCATGGCGTCTTTTCTGCGTCGAGAATTGTGGGAGGCGACGAGCTTGCAGGTCGGGCAAACACTTTTGTTCCCTCCGTGAAGTATCCGGACAGCGGGTGACGAGTTACCCTCGCTGCATTTAAATCATCTGTGAGGTCAACTCCAGACTCTTGAGAATGATGCGAAGTGACGAGTTCTAACTTCTGGTGTTTGCGTTTGATCGAGGGTACGAGAGCGGGTAAGCTGGAGGTTGGACGGAGACGGGGCGCGCTGCTCGCAAGTTAGCATTACATATAAATCAGTGTGATATGGCGACCTTGAAATTTGTGGCTCTCTCCGGGATCTTACGTGATGGAGTACCAGCTGTTATTATCGACTCGTCTCGGACGTGGCTTCACCGGTTTGCGCATAACAGACGTTGTCATCGGCTCGCCCGCGAACGAGGCTTCGAGACGAGCCCGCTGCTGCCCCTGCCGCCGTCAACGCGCACGATTATCTTTGTCGATTCGAAACGGGGGCTTTGGCCCTGTGACCAGTTTCAAAGGCAGAGTGGGATCGTCGGTGGCCAGGCTTCCTGCGTGTGTGTTAGCGAGCCAGCCATGACAAAAAGGAGCCCGGGGTGACCATCACCACATGCACCTACCGAATAATGCAATTGGCGCGTTGGCGGCGCGCAGTCATCCTACGACGTGGGTCTACGCTCTTTGTGTTCTCCAGCCATCGAATAGCAGGTCAAACGCGGTAAGGGGAAGTTCTGTCGGTAGAGCGCAGGTGAGGAACAGGAGGAGAGTCGTAACAAGACCCTTCAAGAGAGCGGCAAGCGAAGGAACAGTCTTGGTCTGCGTCTTGAAGCGGTGCTCGGAGGATGTTGTAGATCGCCAGCGCGATGGGGGATGGTCAATGGAATCCAACTCTGCTGTTTGGAAATGAAGGTGGTGGTTTGCAGTTTGATACTGTTGCTGAGGTGCCCACTGAGCTCAGGGTTGACGGGTGAGGTGCTGCGACGAGCACCACAAGAGGAAGGCCCGAGTGTTGGCATCGCGCGCACAACACCCCCTATCCCAAACCACAAACCACCAAGTTCTTTTTTGCCCACCGTAAGCAAGCCACACAACGCTTTGCAAATACAATGACTTATACGTTTAGAGTCCCCTCAACTGGGGCTATGTTCTGACCCCGCATTTGTTTAATTTGGGAGTGTGACTGGAAGTCAAACCCGAACAGCTGTTGCCTCCTTTGCCGGATTCGCTGGCTGTCATGTAAGTCAAAAAACGTCAAACATCCCAACCGTTTAACCATTGCTTCAGAAGACCACCACGCGAATTTAACATAAGGTCCTGACTCTGAGAATTCAAGCCATATTATCCACTCCAAGCCCAAGGCTAAGTACGATGCGTGGTCAGCGATCGAAAACGGCCCTGTTCAATACGATTATCTCTGGCCCTCACACGCGCGCGCAGCCACACCACACTCCCAGTCACGATATTTGCGGTATCCGGTCGTATGCCCACTTACGGGGATTCCAGTGATACCACAAACCTTCGGCAACGCCTCACATTCCTCAGCAAGATCAAGATCGAGTCGAACGCCAACAGAGCCTCCCCTTTCTCGCCCGGCGCTGTAATCCACACATCAACATCCTCATTTCCACCTCCAGCAATCACACTCCGCTGGGCACTCTCTCCTGATAGGCTTCACAAGTCCGCTGTCTAGGTACTGTGGGTCAAGTGTAGCCTTGTAGCCCATCGGCAACTTTGCCGTCCCGTGGAGGATTACCAGTAGTGCAGCCCTTGGGAAAGTCGAAGGTGACTTCGCAACGGCAGTGGCGCTCGCGGGCGTCAGAGGCCGATACACGGGGGATCAAGAGCAGATAGGAGTCGAACATGGAGCCGCGGTGGCGACGGGGGAAGGGAGAAAGAAGAGGAGTTTTGTTTTGAAGACTCGCGAGCCTCTTTGTCTGATAGAACCGATATGATTAGCGACCTTCTCGAGAATATATACTGGGCTACTAACCGGTGCAATGGATGAAGTAGCGATGTAAAGATGTGGATGGGACTCATGGACTTTGTACTCCTCAAGGACACGATAGAATCGGTACCGAAGACGAACTCCCTTCAAAGGACTCGCCAAGCCGTAGGAGAGACGATACTCCTTTAGCAGGATCGATCAACAGATGGGGCTTCCTTGCGGCGCGAGTCTTTGCAGTGCACGGTAAGGCACGCGGTTTGGTTCGATGGTTGCGCCGCTCCTGAGGTGGTCGTCAAGGCTGCAGGTACAGAACGTGGGCGAGCAGATCACCGGAAAATGGCTTGAGTCAACATCCCTTGGGCCATAAGACGGACTGGGGTATCTAAAGACTGGCGAGGCGGGTTGCTTACTGTTAAATGCGGCGTAGTTATGATTTCAGCCGACATGCGAAATGCAGCGATGCAACACCGCCGAAGGCGAAAACTGTAGATGGCGGAGCAGGGGCCGACTGCAGAGAATCAACCAGAATAAGCAGATCAACGATTGGGAAAGCATCACGAGGCAGGCAAACAGAATTGATCGTAGACGGGCACGATGGCCATTGTGTAATCTAGAGGCAGAACCGCACGCGGCGTCGTGGATGCGTCGCTGGCAGAGTCTCTGCCTTAGCAATGGGGCCAGCATAGTCGCCCAATCTAGACCTGAGCTTGTACGCCGCCGTTCCGTGATGGTTAGCATCGGATTCCTCTGGAGCTCACTGCCGGAGGAGCATGGCAAATTAGCAAATAGAGCGCTGTCCTCAGTTTATTTGAACCGCGTGAGACAGTTCGAGCAAGTTTGCAACTGGAGAGGATCAAGGGGCTGGGTACTTCATATGGCTCTATCTGGTTGTTCCCATTGACGATTATCGCTGTTGTGCCCATCTAGTTGTGCAGTTGGCAGTGCGCGTCATACATGCGCATGGCGCGGCGCCCCCGGGTACGCAGAACTTTCCATAGAGATCGCACACGGGGGGCTGGGCGGCGTTGGGGACATCCGTCCGGCGAAGATTGACCCTGCTCAACCTGGAGCTTCGGGCCAATGGGCGGAAGCAGCCTGGATTGCGCTCGCCTTCGAGTCATTGCTCCGTGCCCCTGCCGTCGAAGCCTGTTCCAATCGGGCAAGCACTGCCGTTGCAAGCTCTGTCGTGGAAGCTGCTTGCCCCCTGCTTGGGAAGGGTCCGCGTTGCCAGTTTGATCGTAATGTTTTTAATGTCCCGTGCCTGTTTGGTCAGCTCACCACCACAACATTCACATCATACTAGTTTTGCAATGCCCTGCAATTGTGGTATTGAATTATCGAGTACCTGAGTCGCTACCACATGGCAACTGACCTTTGCAGTCGGATGCAATCCCCATCCACCTCTCGTTGTCGTTTCGTCCGGATACAACAACACTCCGCAACCGCCCTCGTCATTGTTCCCCTGTGACACGTTCATCGACCGTCGATAATCTTCTATCCGCCATTGCGTCAAAATAGCACCGAAAGCAGCCGTGCCGAGTTGGACTCGCGGGCATCGGGTGGTAATCATCCCACTTGCCCAGGTAAGATGTTTGATTCACCAGCCCTTCTCAGGGCACCTGAGCTAACCGTATGGCTTGGGAGTTAGAGAATGAGTCTTGTCTCTCTCCGACGGCCGGATCTGATGCTGCGTGTTACACCTTGTGTGGTTCGGTGGTGGTATGAACCTCTGCGGCGGTGTTTTGGGTGTATTTACAGTGGCTGGCCTCAATTTCGTTGACAAGGTCCTTCTGGTCCCGCAAGCTCGACTCGACTGCACCCTTCTGCCGTTCTAGATCGGAGTAACGTGTGGCGGTAGTCTGGGCTTCACGGCGAGCGCGGTACATGTCGAACTCCAGCTGTACCCGAATGTTGACCTCATCAGCCTCGATCTGAAGCTTGCCGTTTGCGGTAGCGGTGCTGGCGCCAGAGTTGGCAGCGGAGTCGGCAACAGAGGCCAAGTAGTGTCGGTCATGGAGGCGGGAATGATGTCGGTCATGGACGCGCGAATGGCCGGTAACGTGTCGCCGAGTGTGATAGTCGAAGTCCCTCTCTAGCACCTCTGCTGTCATCCCGCTGACGTCACAAAAGGTCGATCTGGACACCAATGTCGAGCTGGGGTCCCAGAAAACCGCTCCTAAGCAGCCGCAGCCACCATATAGACTATGTCATGGAGGGTCCAGGCAGGACGGCTCACGGTGCGGCGACCTCTGAGGAGATGAGTGTCTAGAGGCGGCTCCTGCGTTCGGTATATCGTGGTCTTGCGCGCCTGCTCCATGTGCATATTGGAAACGGTTTCGGGGAGCGGTGATGGCTCGTCGGATGGGAGGGAGCGTGTGGATCGCGAGTTCAAGATGGTCTAGGAATCGCGGGCTCATCGTTGTAGGTGTCGGCGTCTCGGCGAGGAAAAGATCACGGCTTCGAGGCGAGCGGCGGATGGTGCTTGTCGCGTAGGCACCACTGGGGAGCTCTCGGCCAGGGGCAACAGACTGAGCGCGAGCCACCGAGTCGTTGGGAATCTGAGATGGCAAAAGGAAAACGTCCTGTTAACGCAAAAGTGTGCCAAGTGGCGCTTGGCCGCTAAAAAGCTCGATACCAACTGCCCGGTTGAGAATAAAGGCCAATGTGTGAGTTCGGGAGGACGGGACGTAGTCCATTGGAGACAAATGGCCGGTAGTGCGATATTCTTTGTCGTGTGCGGGATCATTGGCTTCCGGCTGCTCCAGCACTGGGTCCGCCCCGTCTTTATCGATTTCTTCGGACACGATGCGGGCGTCGACGCATGGGCATATGGCGAGCAGCCTGTCGCCGCACCTCTTCGACGATGTCTGCCATGTCTTGGTATATATGCTCGTCCAGGTCCCCTTCAAAGCGGATGGCGCGCGCGCGAGCAACCGCAATCTCGCCTTCCAGCAGATGTTGCAACCGCTGTCCGACCCAGGTTTCCATAGTCGGATCATTATGGAGCTCGGACTCGGCCGAAGAGAGTCTGTCGCTCGATGCAGCAGAAACCAGCTCCTCATTTGGCTCCCCGGGGGCAGCGCCGACGGCGATGGCATTGCGCTATGGCGCAAGGACTCTGGCGTGATGATGCCGTTTGCCACGAACATCAATCGGTTCTGGCTGGTACTCTGACCGGCTCGCGCGGTAGGGTCCTAGGCTTCCCGGGATGTTGAGTTGACGGCAGGGGTCCCGTCGTCTGCGGCGCGTGCACTGTTGCTCCCATCGTTGTTTGCATTGTTGCCTGCGGCTGTCTCTCGCTTGATGACGGTAGCCATAAGGCCAGGTGCCGCGCGGCGATTCATTGTTGGCTCGCAACGGGCTCGATACAACACAGATTCGCTCCTCGACCGAGATTGGGTTGATCTCGATAGTAACGGTGTAGCTGAGGTGATTCGAGGGGGGTTGTTCAACTGTGTTGTTTATTTTCGAGCATACAGCGAAGCTCGAGCCAGTAAAAGGCAAGGAAATTGCGTACCCTAAACCCCGGCCAATCACTCACCAATAGCGCTTATCGATTGACCAAACAATCGATGGGGTCTACCAGGGCATGGCAGCTCCCGACGATTTCGCCGCGACACCTCCTGGCCATCCTGTCCACTTGCTCTCGACCTGTTGGACATTATCGAGAATGCATACGCACACGGAGAGTGGCGGTCCAGCTGCACTTTTTAATATGGTAAGCCACAACCGCACTCTTTTGACATGCAATGCTGTATCTAATGTTATGTGTCTAGGCTCGTATTGGCTGCGTATCGACGGGCTCAGTCGGCACAGCCAAGAGAACGAAGGAGAGAAGGCTGGGCGGGCTGCCCATTCGCGGGTAACGCTGCAGGTTCACGGGCGCCCGCCGAGCGCTATATTGACCAAGGCTGGATGGATCTTTGGGAAGAGAGCCAGGCCGTGACGCCATGTCCTGCTACATTGCCGAGGCCTGGGTAGTTTTGGGCCAGACTGGAGTAGGAAGCGGAGCTGGGCGCCGAGTGAGTGGCGGGGGAGACACAAGAGCAAGAAACGCGAGAGACACAGCACAGCAGACGCGGGATAACCTGGTAGAGGCTTGCCCTCTGGTGAAATAAATACAAGGCTGATGGAAGTGTGTCCTCACACCCCCGTAATACTCGTGCTGAGCTGACATTTCCAACCCTGGGAGGTTTTACCGTCGCTCTACCACACTGGCGCAGTCCACCGGGACTTGAAACAACTGCCTAGATTGACCAAGTTGGTCTCGCTGACTCGGGTGATATAGGCCGAGTTCCTGTGAGGATGAGGGCCGGACGATTGTCGCCCCCCTCGAGAAACGGCTCACTTGAAGTCCCCGGATCAGTGATACGAGCCCAAAGTACCGGCGGCAAGGGGGAGGCCCTACCTCATAACCTGTCAAATGATCGGTTGGTCTGTGGGCATTGCAATGAATCGCGTTGTGTGGATAGTGAGTCTCAATGAGAGAGCAGGGTTTCTCCTACTCAGTCTCATTGCAAATATATCTATTTTCTTCCCCTTCTTCCAGAGAATAGTGTATCATTGTCCAGTCTAACACTCCCCTCAACCAGCCTTCGAGAACAAAAGTCTTCCATCTATCCTCCGTGCGCTTGACGAAGGCGTCGAATTTGATTCCATTCGGAGGCTTCGTCAGTCCGCCGGCGGCGTTGTCGGCGGAGGCAGGAATAATGTCAACGAGACTAAGGCCCAGTTGCTTGAGGTAGCGCTCCAGCGACTCGGCGCCCATCGTGCTCGCAGATGCGTCGGTTGTACGATCTTGTTGGCTCAGAAGGCCCTTGAACGTCTCCTGGAGCTTGTCCTCTGTCCTCTTGGGCGGCGCTCGGCTGAGATTATCTTCGGGTTCGGTGCCCGCGACGTACTTGGACTTGGGCTGTTCAGGCTTTGAGGCCTCGGCAGTCTTCCCGACCTTTGGGGTTTTCGCAGCCTTCAGCGTGGGCGCCGGCTTGGGTGCTGCTAAACCGGCGGCCTTCTTTGTGGCGGGCCGAACCTTCGACATGTCTGAGTCCTTGGCCCTCTGTTGTTTATATTACGGGCTCTGCGTTCTTTGCGTTACAGTGCTCTTGATTCATCCCCATTACCGCGTTCTCAGCAAATTGATACCCTTCTGGTTCTCCTGGTGATGCTACGTATGCTATTTTCCATACCTCCATATGTCATGATTCGGATGATGTGACCGCCTTGTCAACAGAGATGGTGTAATGGATTGATCCAGGGGTGGAAGCCTCCTTGCGTCCACACAGGTCCCTGTATGTCACACAAGTTTTCTATGTAGCCTCTTCTCAACTTCCCAACCACTGTACCCGATAGTGCATCTCAAAGGCCAGGGAGTCCTCGATAGATTATTTCCGTTGCTTGGTTGCCTGCGAGGCCGCACGCAACACTACAGCTACGCGCTACATGACGTGACATCGGGTCAGCCCCCTTCTCATACCCCAATTTCTGTATTATCGTTCCGCCATGCTCTCTCTTTGGTCAATATCCGTCGTCAATGCTCCTCATTCGCGGGCGCTCGTCCTACGACGGATGGTTGTTCCACCCTGTTGATGTTGGGTATCCAGTGCTCAAGATCCCGGCTGCTAGGGAGGGGCAGAGCCCCCCTGGCCATCTGTTGTATGTAATACGGGCTCTACTCTCTCCGTATTCCAGAGCTGTTACTTCTTCGATGAACAGTTCAACCCCCATCGCCACTTTTTCAGCAAACCCCCTTCCCGATCTTCCATATTTTCGTTTTCTACCAATAGCATCCTACACCATGACCTGGGGATGGAACCATGGATGATGGGCACGATTTAGCTGAGTACTTCATAGCCGGTGGCGTGATGAGAGAGGGATTGGATATCAGGTCACATACCAGCTCGCCGTCGACGCAACACCAGAAGCCCTGCTCGCCCGTGAGGTATGCTTTCGAGGCTGGCGCGAACTGGGCTGTTATTTCGAAGTCCCCGTGTCGATGCTTGACTCCGAGAAGAAGGAGGCGGTATAGGGGTTAAACTGATTGATTCGATTCCAAAAGGAAAAGCCCTCACGGGCCACGGAAAGACAACGCCATCCGGACAAGACAGTCGGATCGGTGTTGGAGGCGCCGCTCTGTTCCCCGCTGCAGGAGCATCGAAATGACGAAAGAAAACGGCTTATTATTACCCTCCACGTTGCCCGATGCAGACCAGCCTATCAACGGTCTCTCAGGATAGCCGGCCCAAGCACAATGGGTTGTTTAGAAAGGGATGCAAACAAGATGGTGAAGACGTACCATGAACTTTGCGTACCCTGCAACGACCCCTTCCGTCTCACGATGCGTTCCCTCCTTTGCGAGGCAAGTCGCACAATGATGATCAGACCAAGAGATACAACAGCCGACTTGCTTGGTGCCAAAGGAATGTCATAGCATGGGTCAAATTTGTTCCTTGGATATTTATCCAACCAAAGGGGACAGCGCCCTTTATGTCTACACACAAAGGCCCAACACCTTCCCCATTCCAACCAGGACCTTGGTATTGATCACCTAAACCTGACAGTCAGCTTGGATCCGTGGACTTGGTTGCATTCCGAAGGCTACCAAACTCACCATCTACCTCCTCGTGCCCCCTTATCCTCCCACGCCACACTACCGTGTCCTAGTGCCGTCTTCCGTCGGCTAGTTGGCAGCCGCCCCTGAGACTGAGGTTGTGTTGCCCCCCGCGGAAAGACTCCTGCAAACGCTCGTTATCGGCTTGTAGAATCGCCCTCTCGGTGTTGCCTTCATCCAGTGCCTCCCCTACCTTGCGAAGGAGGCCTCTGACGGTACGATTTGAAGGACTGGCGTTAGCCCCTAGGTTCTCCAGACTTTTAAGTATATCCACACTCTTTCTTGGAGTCTTAAAAGCTGGACTTGACCTTAACCCTGGAGGGGGGAGTCTCCTATCAACGCTTCTGGGTCCTCCAACACCTCTGATGGGTTAAGGGGCCATATTCCGGCCTTTGTGAAGCCGCTCCTTATATTGCGCACAGAGCAGCCCTCGCGGGAGGCGTTCCTATACGCCAATAGGAACCTCTGTTTGTTGGCTGGCGCAGATGCTCGGCATCCGGCAAGCGCCTTGGTTGCCTGCCGATAGTAGGTCTTCAGGGGCCCGAAAACGCTACGGTCTAACGGCTGAGTCTTGTGGGAGGTGTGGGCAGGTAGGTAAAGTACGTGGACTTTACTCTAGAAGGCTAGCCATATGAAATCGTCGGAATCGTGGCTGGAGTGCTCGTCCAGTAACAACAGGCGCCATTGCGAGGGGTGTGATGGCTTCGTCTCAGGTAAATAGACCTCCCTGAGCCATTTCAAAGCGATCCGAGCGTTGGAGAAGCCTGTAAGAGAGTGCTCGAACCTCCACTCTTGTAGGTCTTTCCGATTGCTCATCTCAGGGGGAATGGACTGGCCCTGGAGAGTCGCACCCGTGAACACCACCACAGGGGTAAGTCTCACACCCTCTGCCGTGACCGCTTCGATAGAGACACAGGTAGTGCCCTCAGAAGACTGAATAAGGGCTCTGGGCGTAAGAGAATCCCCTATAACGGGCTGTCTCGCATACCGTGTTCGTCCATATTGGTGATGCAGGAGGGGGGGATGTCTTTGGACTCGATCTGATGCCGTAGGAGGGCGTAGAACTTGTCGTATGCGGCCTTGGTGGAACCCCTCTTTCTCTCTGCTTCCAAGAGGACCCCCTTTTTGGCCTTTACGCGTTTGTGGCGTTGGAGAAAGCGGTCGACCCAGCGTTGACCAAGTGGCTGGAAATCTCCAGCATTTTTCAGTATCACCTGCGCGATTCTGGTGATTTGTGCCTTGCTTGGAGCCCTCCCAGAGCCTTCCTCATTAAGGCACCAGTCCACCAGAAGGCTCTCCTAGCGTGGAGAGAGTCGCCGAGCGTTTCAAGCAGAGGATACCCGCAAGGTAAGCTACGAGGTATCGGTGTCCAGATCCATCATGTCTGCTCCATGCGACAGCTCTGGTACCCCCGTCAGGTCCACTTCGGCAATCAGTTGCGGTAGCCGGGCGAGGAATTCGGAGCCATCCTCGAGGTGCTGCTTGGCCCCAGTGATTCGTGCGATCTCAGCTATATGGGCCTCTTGTCGCTTCGACAGATACTCTTTTGCATCCATGATCTCACAAAACAACAGCCAGGTCTTGCCAGGCTTAGCGTAGACTTGATGACCAAGCTTGATCAGGCTGTCAATGACCTTGTTTCGCTTGACGCTTTCCACGGCGCTTGTGCGTATCTCCTCCCGTCGGATCAGCTCCTTCTCCGCGGCGGCAATGGAGTTGTGTAGCCAAGTTGTAGTCCCGTGAACATAGGTCTGGCGAGTGTCATAGTCAGCGTCGTTGTCTCTGTCATCCTGACCGCCGCCCTCGATGATATTGAAGCCATCTTGTGTGACGAGGGACTGCGCGATGGTCGTGATGAGCTGCTCTCCGACTTGTAGCTCCTTAAGATCCACCGTGTTGAGGATGGGCACTCCAACGACAAGGGGCTCGAGCCCAATCTCTTTGATCGCGCATAGCATGCAAGCCCATGTGCTCGTTGTCATCTGCAGGCCGCTATCTGGGCGGTGCTGTTCAACGCGAGAATAAATTGCACGGGTGGTGCATCCCACCATCTGTGGGCACTGGATCATAGGCTGTGTGTCGTCGGCTGGAGCCCCCCCTGGAGCCCCGACATACTGGTACCGGCGCAGCATCTCAACGAAGCGTCTGAACTTGACGACTGTCTTCTTCCCCTCGATGAAGCGCGGGCCGGTACGAGACCGTGCACGCTGGGCCGATATGTAGTGCCGGTCGAGCCGGTCGATGGCGTCCCGTTCACCGGCACTCAAGGAATCTCCGTCCCTGCACCACTTCTCCGCTGCGTCGACATAGGATATAATCCTCCCGCGGACTTTCTTGAGTTCGGCCGACGTGAGGAACCTTCCATCTCTGCCTTCGATCCGGATCGCCGTTGCGTACACCCCTCTGTAGACATGGCTGTACGTGGATGGCCTGGCTTGCTGGTCTCGGCCGAAGTCGTAGGCGAGGGTGTGCTGAGCCAACGAGACTGCAACGTGCGTTGGGAGGGCGAGCATTAGCCTCGTAACCAGATGGTCTGGATCTTGGCGAAGCGTCCTCACAGTGCTGCTGGCTGGGACGGCGCTGGGCAGAATCTCCAGACTGTCTGCCAATGCGTGACGCGATAGCAACAGGTCGACCTTGGTCTTGTCTTCCAGTATTCTACACATCTTCCGCATCTGTTCTGTAACCAGCGGCATTGCCGGCGTCGCGACGAGGGCGGCCATCTAGACGGCTTCAGGGGGTGTTGACGTTGAAGCAAACATACCTGACGTTGAAGTGGTCTGACGATTGCTCGAGCACGGCAAAATTAAACTATCAGGTGTGCCGCTGCTGAGAAGGCGCGACGGCCTGTCCAGACACATATCCAGGATTAGTGTCCACGACAGGCAGTTACTGGAGCTTCGCAGCCGCGCTTACTCTCAGCCCCACATGCACAGGCTTCATGGAATTCTACAGGACTCACTGGAGCTCCGCAGCCGTGCCCCCCACATGCACAGGCTTCATGGAGTTCTACAAGACTCACTGGAGCTGCGCAGCCGCGCTCGCTCTCAGCCCCATATGAAATACTCGATGGAGTTCCACCGCAGCGACTTCATCCACACTCAAGCTCCTTCATCACGTCACCAAGATATGTCAAAATAACACCCAACGCAAAATTTTGTATTCCATATACCTACAACCCCATATCACCCCTTTTCCCATATCTCCCACTCCAAAATTCGATAGTATGGGCTCGAATGAGCACTTTCTGTATCACTGGTATCCCTTCTCGTGATGCGCGATGCTAAGGAGGGCGCAGGGTTGTGGCCGGTCCTGTGGCTGCTCTCGATGCGCCCGGATTGCTTGATTCGCCTTGATGCTGCTGCACTTCCGGCTCTTTTGCCTCCTCTTCATCGCTAGACTCTGCGCCCCTCGTCGCCATCTTCTCTTTGGTTTGGCGGCGAGCGAGATTGGTGAGACGGGAAAACATGCCTGCCGCTCGGTTGGCATTCTGGCGGTGGAACTCGCAGACTTGACTGCTCAGCTCATCTCCATCGTTGACGTGATAGAACAACGCGTAATCGTGTCCAGGCTCGCCGACCCGCCAGTCGTCGTTGATGCACGACCATGGCTTGGTGGGTGGGTGGATGGGCGTGCCGATGGTGGTGTATGTGCGCACAAAGTCTTCTTCTTCCGGAGAGCTTCGAAGGCGGGCCATGCCAACGAGGCTGTAGCACTGGTATGCAGTCGACTCGACGGTACGACCATCGTTGGTTGCCTCGATCCATGTGACGTGGAAGGACCTGATGTAATCGAAGTCGGCCGGATATTCCGGCCCAGGGCTGTAGAGAACCCGAATGAATGACGGGAACCGGAACTTGGTCCAGGACCGATTCATCCCACCGTCCTCTCTGAGCACGACGGCACCAATGGTGGCCTGCTTGCTGATGAAGCCGCCAAGGTTGAGAGCTCCATCCCATTTGATGAAGGGAGAATTGTCTAGGGCCGGCTCGCCGACCTGCTCATCGGTCGTGCCGTCGAAGCAAACGGTGTCGGAGAGCGCCATCTCTGGCATGCACCAGAAGGGCTGCATCTGGCGACCAAACATGACGTCTCGAAAGGTGAGTCCGTCGCCTGCCTCGACCAGCGCGTTCCACAATGTCTCCTGCTCCGCCTTCAAGGCATCAGCCTGAGGGTGCTGTGCGGTGACCGAATCCTCCCGGGGGTGGTCCAGCAAGGCGTAACGCACGATCGGGATGCTCATCATGCTCGACATCGCGATGGGTTCCTGCATGTTCGCCAACATTTGGCGGATGATGACGGCTGCTGCGTTGATGCCGGATGTCGACTCTGTGCGCCGCAGCGGCACCGGCCACCTCACCGCAAGAATTTCTCGCGTGCGAGTTGCGCCGTCATTCGGATTGAGAAGATTGAGCCCCATCTTGAATGTGATTATTGATCTGATGCGCAACTGCAAAGTATTGAAGAAGATTTTTTTTTCTTTCTCGTCGGCGATGGGAAGTTAAGTGGCTGGTGGCTGGGAGAAGAAAGAAGAGACAGGCGCGCGCAAGATGACTTAAAAAAAAAGTGGGTTCACATTCACTTCTGGAAGACAATCGTCAAAGTTTGACCACCCGGTCACCGCAATGTGGTTAGCTTGACTCGAGCATAGAAATAAAACTGCATTGACAGGTTGCTTAAAGCCAGGTGCCGCGGCTGTTACAGGCTCTGCGAGCCTTGGTCTAGATCTTGAAGTTTCGCTTACAGGTTGTCAATGGCAGCACGCGCGAATTTGCATCCAAGTTCCACCGAACTGACAGAGGCTCTACTTGAACATTTCATTAGGTCAGAGTTTAAGATCACTGCGGGCTCTGCTAGGTTACAGGGCCAGTGCCAAGCAGAATGCCTTATTTGGTGGGTCCACCAAACTCGCCCGCGTGTAAAAGCTCCATCCACAGCTTGGAGCTTCATCAACAGCTTGGAGCTCCAGTGCTCTAATTTGGTGGTCCACCAAGCTCGCCAAGCTCGCCCGTAGAAGCTCCATCCACAGCTTGGAGCTTCATCAACAGCTTGGAGCTCCAGTGCTCTAATTTGGTGGTCCACCAAGCCCGCCCGCGTGTAAAAGCTCCATCCACAGCTTGGAGCTCCAGTGCTCTAATTTGGTGGGTCCACCAAGCTCGCCAAGCTCGCCCGTGTGTAGAAGCTCCATCGATAGCTTGGAACTCCAGCGCCAAGCAGAACAGGCCGCAACAAGGAAATCCAACTAAAGGAGCACCAAACCAAGCAGATGAGACTTTGTGCCTTTTAAACCACGCAGTTCTTTGCAATGCCCCATTCCCAAATTTGGATTTTGATAAGGTTTAGTGTGATGCCTAACTCTATCGTGTGCTAGGTGAAACCAACCGTAGTGCTCGCATTCGTCCTTGGCAGCGCGCCTCCTGAGATCCAGTAGCCAACCATCTAGCCACCCGCTCTCACTTCTCGTTTATCGAAACCTCGCTCGTCTGCCTCGGACCTCGTATCCTCCTCAGCTCTATTAGCATCTTCGCCTCGAAGCTCTTCGTCCCAAACAACCAAGACCCGCGCCCAACGGCCCGAGGATCGAAAAGACTGTGAAAAAAACCCCTCGACAACGGCCCCCTCAGCACCACCTCAATCAGATTCAGCCGATTCAACCTCGGCTCCCGTAGATGAACCGCTCCGCGACATCCCCCCTACAAATTCTGATCCTTACTCCCCTACGTATGCAACATCTCCCTCACGAACCTCCGCCACCTTGACCACGACAGCTGCCGCGGGGTGAGCCCCTTCTCCGCCGCTAGCCGGAAATCGCTCTCGTACGTGATGAGCGCCACGTAGCTTAGCAGAAACCCTATCGCACACTCCCGCAGGTGCCTGCGACTACCATACTCCTCCCAGAAGTCGGGGTTAAGGAGGTACCGAGGGATGGGCTTGATGAAGATGCGCCTACCGCCTTAAACATGGTGCAGATCGATGCGCTTGCTGACGAAGATGTCTCGACCCAGGAGAAGTTGGTGGTGGAGGGGCCGAGGCGGGATGGGCTGGCCGGTGAGCCAGAGGAAGCGGATGCGTTGATGTGGACGGATGGGGTTGAGTTCGCGGTCGATGGGGTTAAAGGAGGGGATGCTGTGCGGGGTGTGGAGCTTCTCGTCGATGCGGAAGGAGGCGGGGAATTGGTCGTGGAGGTCTCGGTCGTGATCGGTTGGTGAGAGGGGGGAGTCGTCTCTGAGGAGGACGTTGGTAATGAAGTGGAGGGATGGGGTGTGGGCTGCACGTGGAGGGTCTGAAGTTAGTTCTGAGTACGTGATCAGGTGTTTGTGGACGTACCGTGGCTCTCTGATCCTGCTGGGCGAGAGCAGACTTGGTGTTGAAAGTGGAACTTGAACCCCGATGCGGTGTGATGTGAAAAAATCTTGAGATGTCAGCCAGCTTCAACTCGTCGCCGGTATAACATTGCCCCTTTCCCAATACTCCCCAAGGCCTCGCACCAGTCGGCCCTGACAGTGCAACCTTCATCCGCTTATCCGAGAGCTCAGGTGTGGTGAAGTTCCAACGGAATTTGCGAGGTATTAAGACCCTCTGCGGAAATTCGGGCTGGATGTTAAAGGAGCCGAAGTACTTGCCGGCGCATGTAGTAGCAGCTCGACGACTCAGATCCGATGCCTCGCCTTTAGATCCCGGGGGCGAAGGCTTCGGTAAGTCAAAAGCGACAGCCACTGTTATGCAATTACCCCAACAGTAAGAATCCAAGAACCAGGGTGTGATGGTGGTCTGTTTCTTCTGCGATATAATCCCTGACTGCGGTAAGGCGGAAAACGTTCTTGAGTCGCTGATGTCGTAGCTCGTTCCGGCCTGGAGGCTGTTTGCCCATTACGCAGGGCGTTTGCAGCTTAAGACTCGAAGAAGCTGAGGGGTAGCGGCTAGGGCGTTAAGGAGCATTTTAGTCTTTCCAGAATTTGGAAGGGACTTACAGAGATGCTCTGCGATCCTTCAGTGTACGAGGTCCATCTTGTCATCACCAATCTCCGCTATCCCTTGAGCGAACTTCTCGCCACTGTTGAACCTTTGAAGCATATCTCTGCGTCTGTTTCTGGAGCGCAAGTGGAACTCTGGCCTAAAAGGTTTGCATGGAGCTTCTGGTGACGAGTGGAGTTTAGCGTTACCGGGTCGGCTGAGGGGTGGGGCTGCCACAACATCTAGGGCGGGTGGAGTTTACACAGGTCACCGGAGCTTCACAGTCGCGTTTATATTCAAGCTCCACGAATAGCACTTGCACTCCAACAAAATTATTAGGACAGCATATACGTCAAATGGTCACTTACACAGGACGAAAACACGATTTTGCACTCCAACACGAACTTAATTCCAGATATCTCCATTATTCCTCCAACTCCAACATTGCTCCAAAATTTCTCCAATCCATCCCCAACACTCCTCCCAATCACTCATCCCAATCATTCGGATGAACAATGTCGAGGTTCATCATTCCGCCAAGGTCGTTGGCATCATCCTGAGGATATTCATCATCGGTAATCACCTCTGGCTCGTCTAAGATGATGTCGAAGTCATTGCTCGTCGCATGCGGGTCTGCGCTGCCAGTCGGGACTTTGACCTGGCCCAGCATGGCAGCAAATTGGGCATTGGCACCTGGAGCGGGAGGCACCCTGTTCTGAGTCACTGCCGGTCCTCCCTGAGAAGTACTAGGCATAACTACCGGTCCTCCCTGAGGAGTACTGGGCAGAGCGACATCAGGGTGCTCAAAGTCACCCACAGGATTTCTGGTCGGCTTGCCAGTGAGGACATAATTGCCGAGCATGGCAGGAAGCTTCTTCCCTTGAGACTTAGAAGAAGAAGCCTCGTCCTGGGCCGGTCCCGTGTGTGCATGCCTGCTCTTGTACATCTCTGATGTCTTGCTCCAGCGATCACTGGGTGGCTTGGGTGCGTGCACGCTCTTGTGCATCTCTCCGAACACTGTCCACGGGTCGCCTGGGCCAGTATGTGGGCGAGTCCACGGGCCGAGTTGCGATTCGGCGACCGGCGCAGGCTCCTCGTCCTCGTCATCGTCGTCTTCGATGATATGTACCTGGCGTTTTTGAGGAGGTGGTGGTTGGGGTACGCCGTCGTGGAGCTTGCCCCGCCACTCCACGCAGCCAACTGGAGCTCTGCTTGCCAAGGCAAGCTAAGAGTCCAGCCAGAGGCGACACTTACACACTCCACCCATTCTAGCGAGACTCCATAGCATCACCCGCATTCCAGGCTTAACGGATCTAAATGGCATTTGTCACCACAAGTAACACGGGCTGTCACAGTCAACAGAATCACGTCAAATCACAGTCCATAAGGGCACCCAAGTTTATTACATCCGCTACGTATAACGACAGCCTAGTCCTGTGACACATCGGCGCCCAATCTTCCAAAAGAAAAAAAAAGAATCACATACTGCCCGAGTTTCCATCCAGGCCGGTTAGACCCACGACCCTCAAAGGTCTGGGCCTGAACGGCCCCATCGGTCCGAAGGCCGGAGGTCTCGTCGACGGTAGTTGGCCGATACCGCTCGTTTACTTGGAGGGGAACGGTCTCAAAAGTGAGACCTTTGGCCTCCAGTTCGACTCGCCTGGCCTCGTGCTCCTTGGCGAGTAGCTCATCAAGGGCTTTATCCTCAGCCAACGCGTTCTTAGACCAAATCGCCCTCATCTTGCTCGGGTCGCTCCCCTCAGCCTTCACGATTGCAGAGAGCCTATCGCTGTTGTCCTCTAAGCTCGTATTGCCCAGCATCTCCCTTGCGTCAGCGATAAGCTTTTCTAAGCTCGGGTGGGGGGTGGACGCCATGGGATCAGACGGTCCGGCTTGCATTTCGCTAGCAGATCCACGCGAGTTCCATGGATGCTTGGGCGTGTGCTTGGACTTGCCCGGTGCCGTCGACGACGCCTTCTGAGGTTGCTTGCCCTCGGAGTTACCCTGGGGCTACCCTTTGGGCTCGCACGAAGGCTTCTTGCCCTGCGGCTGCTTGCCCTGAGGCTGCTTGCCTTCACCTCGAGGTTGAGACTCGGCCAAGGACTCAGTGTACGGGGTCAAAAGACTCCGATTGAAGTCCAGGAACTGGCCCCACGCGCAAGAGGCGAGGTCGATGGAGCCCGGAGCCTGCTCGCGGCCGTGGACCATGAAGAGGTCGTGGCTCGTCGCGAAGGAGTCTTGAGGGAAGTGGCGAGCGACACTCTGACCACTGACATAGGACTCCATGCCTTCCACCCACCACCGAAGCGCCCCATCCCAGAAACGTACAAAGGATTCGGCGATTCCCTCGTTCCACACGGTGCCGTTCTCAAGGCCGATGCAAAGCACGAAGTCGACGCTGCATTCATGCATCTGGAACCCGGGGATCTTGGACGCCCTGGTGATGCTGATATTGACTCCAGGGGTCGCAAACCGCGTCAGCTGCCTCAACCTTTTGTTGTTGTTGATCGGCTGGTGAAAAGGCGGGATCAAAGGCAACCGAAATGCGCCGAGTCCAGGCACCGGGGGATCGATAGGGCCGAGCCACATGTCCCAGAACTTTCGCAAGTATTCCTGGTTCATGCCGATATCGTTTTCGATTGGCTGCATGTACGGGAACACGCCTTTGATGAGGTCCCGGGACCACTTGCCACTGACCGAGGTCCGAATCAGTGACTTGTTGAAAAGGACCTCCAACGCCTTGTCCATCCGGATCTCTTTTTCGTAGCCATTTGTGAGGAGGCTGCGGTCGATGTTGTTGTCCCGCAAGTACTGTTCGTACTCCTCACAGGTCTCGCCGACCACGCGCCAATCTTGACCCTCAGTCTTCTCGTCACCGCGCTGGAACTCGAATGGGTAGGGCTTCCCACCGGTAATGTACGTGTTCCATAGCAATATGTCGACATAGAACTTGAAGTAGGCCACTGTGAGCCTGGGGCGCTTCAACTTCACCATATTGACACACGCGTCCTTCTTTATGCCCGCGACGACCATCTTCTGGCATGCCTTATTGCGCAAGCGAGGCTCTTCGTCGGCAAGATGGCGAAGGATGAGGTGGCGGCGCATATCCTCACACGACATCTTGGTGATGTCCACCGCAGCAGCGGCCGCGGCGCTCTCGCTCTCAACAGTTGGCATTTGAGGAGCCATTTCGTCTTCTTTCTTGGTTGAATGAATGATTGATTGAAAGAAAGAAAAGAGTTGAGTAACGACAGTTTCGATTGAGATTGCGTGCGAGAGGTGGTGTGTGAAAAAAGTTAGGTGCGTGGGGTAAAATCAAGTGAGAGGGCTTCGGGACGTAAATTTGGTGCTCAAGTCCTCGACCAAGCTAACTCTGACAATCCCGGCCCCATATACACAGGCTTCATGGAGTTCTACGGAACCCACTGGAGCTTTGCAGCCGCGCTATTCCTAGCCCCACATGCACTGGCTGGGTGGAGTTATACAGGACTTACTGGAGCTCTGCAGCCGCGCTCACTCTCAGCCCCGCTACACCCGCGCCAACATTTCAAGCTCCACGTAAGCACAGGCTTCATGAAGTTATACAGGACTCACTGGAGCTGCGCAGCCGCGCTCGCTCTCAGCCCCACATGAAATACTTGATGGAGTTCTACAGGACTCACTGGAGCTCTGTAGCTGCGCTCACTCTCAACCCCACATGGACAGGCTTCATGGAATTCTACAGGACTCACTGGAGCTCCGCAGCCGCGCTCACTCTCAGCTCCACATGCACTGGAATTCTACAGGACTCGCTGGAGCTCCGCAGCCGTGCCCCCACATGCACAGGCTTCATGGAATTCTACAGGACACACTGGAGCTGCGCAGCCGCGCTCGTTCTCAGCCCCATATGAAATACTCGATGGAGTTCTACAGGACTCACTGGAGCTCCGCAGCCGCGCTCGCTCTCAGCCCCACATGCACTGGAATTCCACAGGACTCACTGGAGCTGCGCAGCCGCGCTCACTCTCAGCCCCGCTACACCCGCGCCAACATTTCAAGCTCCACGTAAGCACAGGCTTCATGAAGTTATACAGGACTCACTGGAGCTTCGCGGCCTCCACAAACATATTTCTAACTCCACGAGCATATTTCAAGCTACATGAACCTGCGTTTACGGTTTGACCTGTCACTTCACTTTAGCTGATCAATACTCATCAACAGTCAATTGCATTCATGGCCTTATTCTACACGACGAACCACGCCCCAAAATAAATCATCCTCCACTCTCGTCCTCCTTCACCCTCCTCACTTATTATGAAGAACCTCGCCCAGATCCTCAACGCCCAGCTTCTGCTCCATGTAGCTCAACGTTGTGATTGACACGGCCGTTATGTTAGCCGCCTCGTACTTGCCGGCATTCTCGTTCACACGCATGGCGATGCCGAGCCATGTTTCGGCTTGCTCATCCATGTAAGCAAGCTCTCTGAGACTGTCGTCGTCGCCCTTGATGGTTGTGCAGGGGCTCAGGGCGACCTCAATGGTGGACGATACGAGGCTTGGGCCGACCGACTCGCCGCCTCCCATCACAAGATCGAACGGCCAGTTCGACACAAGACGTCGATCAATGGCCTCAACATCTTCGTCTAGCAGGGACCTTGTTTTTCTCCACTTGGCGTCATCGAAGGCCTGCATGCCGATGCGGTCCCGTACTCTCGGCAGCTGAGTGGTGATTTGGGTATGGACCTTCTCGTTGATGGTGACATGAGGCACGCCATCAGGTCCACGCACCGAGATGGTGCTCCAGTTGGCCACCAATAGCCAGAGATGGCCACGTCCGATTCGCTGCGCTGTGGGCCCCGTGAGGTTTTTGTGACTCTGCTCGTAGAATGCCGGCTTAATGGTGAGCCACTCCCCTCCTGACAAGACACCCATCAACAGGGCGATCTCCTTGGCAATGGGGCTCATCCTTCGCCCTCGAAGTTTAATGTCGGCCACCATACAAGCGGCTCGGACGTTCTTAGCGAGGGCTGAGCATGACGTTCTCAGGGTCTGGGCTAGCCTGCCTTTCTCTGTCAGGCCAACTTTCCCAGATGGTCCGCGTTCACACGCCCCTATGACCACCAGTCGGGACACGGTGTTAAACCATACAGCGGTATCAACAAGCCCTATGGGCAGGCAGAACGCAGCTTCGTGGCCATGAGAGAAAAGGCGGACAAGCTTGAAGGCGGCGGTGTAGATGTCGCTGTTGATGGCCCATACTCGATCGCGAGTGGCTTCGGTAATATTGTCGGCTGCGTACGTAACCAACAGCTTGGATGACGGCGTGGAGCTAGCGTACGCCTGCTGAAGATTGGCTAGCCGACGATCTAGGCACCAGGTGTTGGCCTGTGCCTGTATGTTCTCGGCGAAGATCATGAGCTGCACCTTCGTGCTGACGACGAGCCCGATATTTGGGATCGGCAGAAGACTGTCCATGTTGTAGGCATTGACCCAGATGACGTGACCCCTGTCCCTGAGGACGGGTAGCCTCGCCGACATATCGTTGATGCTGGTTCGATGAGAGGCAAAGGACATGATACGCGCATCTGTACCTGTCTCGCGCAAAACCTCGCGTGCAAGGTCGGCATCGAACATGACGACGTTCTTTCCCGCCGCCAGCGCCTCTTTTGCGGCTTCAGTCACCTTGGATGGGATGCTGCCGATGCCAATGCGAGCCAACTGGTTTGTCTCCCTGACAGCACTGGGCATTTGATCCCCCTCGTCGAGAGAGTTGTTGGCACTATCCGTAGGCACTCTGAGAATCCTTTCAAGCCCAACATGGCGGGTGCTTCCGACAGCGACGACACAGATGACAGGCCTTGGCTGGTCGGATGCTGTTACTGGCTGCAGGACCGATGAGAAAAGCTGCCCCATGGTGGAAATGGTTCCGGCCAGGAACCATGTGTTGGTGTTGACGATTACGACACAGTGAACTTTATCGGTGCCTGGCTTGTCATGATGCCTAACAGACTGCTGACCTCCCGAAATTCGACGTTGTCCCCGATGCGTGCATCTTCTCTTCTGTTCATTCTGCCCACTCTCACGGTCTTCTCGGCCAGTGACCCCATCTCGACAGGGCTGTCCTGGATGTAGTAGACCTTGCCGCCGTCCCAGTTACTGCGTGCATCACCCAAGTATGGCACCATATCCAGCGCGGCCTGGATGACTTTGTTGCTTGATGGTCCACGGCTTCGAATGTTTGGCGAAGAAGTACGAAACGCGGATGTCTTCGATGGTGGGGTCTTCGATGGCGGCAAGAATCTTGCTCCGGAGCGTCGTCATCATGTCGTCGCCCATTGTTGCGATCGGGTATGTGGGCGCAGGTCAGAAAGAAAGAGAACACTTCAATCTGGATCGAGACAGATGAGAGTGAATATCGACGGGAGCGGATGGTTGTTGGGGAGGAGTGGTCGGGTTGACAAACACAACTTGAGAGCTCGAAGGTGGGGTTGCGAGGCTTATCAGTAACATTGATAAGAAATGAAGCTCACTTTGAAGCTGTTGATACACGCGGGCGGGCTTGGCGAGCTTGGTGGGCCCACCAAATGAGGGCACTGGAGCTCCAAGCTGTTGATGGAGCTTTTACACGCGGGCGGGCTTGCACCAAATGAGGGCACTGGAGCTCCAAGCTGTTGATGGAGCTTCTACGGGCGAGCTTGGCGAGCTTGGTGGACCCACCAAATTAGAGCACTGGAGCTCCAAGCTGTTGATGAAGCTTCTACGCACGGGCGAGCTTGCACCAAATTAGAGCACTGGAGCTCCAAGCTGTTCTTTTACACGCGGGCGGGCTTGGCGAGCTTGGTGGGCCCACCAAATTAGAGCACTGGAGCTCCAAGCTGTTGATGAAGCTTCTACGCACGGGCGAGCTTGCACCAAATTAGAGCACTGGAGCTCCAAGCTGTGGATGGAGCTTTTACACACGGGCGAGCTTGGCGAGCTTGGTGGACCTACTAAATGAGGGCACTGGAGCTCCAAGCTTTTGATGGAGCTTTTACACACGGGCGAGCTTGGTGGACCTACTAAATGAGGGTCACTGGAGCTCTAAGCTGTGGATGGAGCTCCAAGCTGTTGATGGAGCTTTTACACGCGGGCGGGCTTGCACCAAATTAGAGCACTGGAGCTCCAAGCTGTTGATGAAGCTTCTACACACGGGCGAGCTTGGCGAGCTTGGTGGACCCACCAAATGAGGGCACTGGAGTTCGCCATTCCAAGACAGGCATCAATTATTATTGTGCTTGAACGTGACCGGGACAAACATCAACAACCACTTTTTTTACTATCAATACTATTACTTATTTCTACCAACAAAGTGACACCGTGCCATCATTGTGCTTCTTGATGCCCAGACAGACCCAGTTCCTATCACGATCAGCCTCCTGCAGTGCCGGGAACAGTTCTGTGCACCGGCAGTCGCCAAGCCCGACGTTCCGCCCATACAGGCCCACCGCAGCACAGCAAAACCGTGTCCCCACCCTTGTTTCCGACTCTGCAAACTCGCGCACACGGGAGTGTCTGGCGTCGGAAGCGAGTATTGGCATGATATGGCTGGAGATGGCAATTGGCAGTGGGTCTTCACTTTCAATCTCGAGCCGAAGGTTCATGGACGTGAACCTGTCGTTGACTCTCTCGAACAGTTCAGATAGGGGATGTGCCAGCCTTCGGCGCTTCGTCTCCCGCATCTCCTCGTCATCATCCAGTCGCCGCTTCAGTGTGCTTGCCAAGTTTGAGAGCTCCGCATGCGTTTCCCCTATGGCGTCCAGCTTCGACCCGCTAAGATCAATCTTTTCCGCCAGGTTTTCGACTGCTTTGGCCGGGCCCTCGGTCGCCGACTTGATCTCTGCGCATACGGAGGTTAGGCTCTCGGTCCTGCTCACGAGTCCCTCAGGGGCCTGAGCCTCGTCGGAGCCCGCGAGTGCCGCCTTGATCTCTTGGCAGACGGACGTCAGGGACTCCATGTTGTCCGGCAGCGTGTTGACGGCCTCGGAATGTTGACAGCTCGTGGAAGCCCCTTCAATACCCTTGCATATGGAGATTAGGGCGTCGATCTTCTCCACGAGTCCCTCCGGGGCCTGAACCTCATCGGAACCCGCAATTGCCACCCTGATCTCCATGCACACGGAAGCCAGGGTCCTGAAGTCGGCGGCCTGGTTGTCAACCTTGCTGGCCAGTGCCTCGAGGGTCTCGGCATCTGTTGGCTTCTTGTCTGCGGTCTTTTCTGCAGCTTTGGCCCTCTGGGGGTCCATGACAACCTGCTTGAGACCGGCGACTGCCTCCGCCAGGGCATTTTTTGCCGCTTCGTCCCGGGCGGTGTGATCGGCGAATTCCTTGGCCGCCAACTCAAGATTACCGCATTTCGTAGTCAGGGCTTGCAGGTCCTGTGCTTGGTCATTTATCTTGGCGGTTAGGGTTTCAATGTGCCGACCGGCGTTGTTCAAAGCCTCAGCGCTGGCACCGACATTGTCGCTCAACCCCGTGATGGAAGATGGGCCATTCATGGAATCCCGAGGTCGTCCGCAAACTCAGCACTCGTTCGGGGCGGGAACCGGGCTAACATGGGCGCGCACATGGGCATCTCATGTTCCACTGCCCCCGCAATGCGTGTCTAATCCCACCGTGTTGTAATTGGCGATCGTCAAATTTGGCCATGCGCGGAACTTGCAATGTGAAATGGAATTGCTTGTGCATCGGCACCATTGTGCAACTTGGACGTGACTATAGACGCAAAGCGATTGCCTGGGTGGGCTCGGATGCAGCCCGAGACTTTTTTTTTTGGGCGGGTCTCGGTTTGGATGTCGGGCGCTTGGAGTGCAGTCTGGGTTGCGTACCCTGCATCGAACGAGGTGGCCCCCAAATTTCATGCAGCAGACTTTTTTTTGGGGGGGGAGGGGAGGGGGGGGGGCGGGTCTCGGTTTGGATGAGTGCAGTCTGGGCTGCGTACCCTGCATCGAACGAGGTGGCCCCCAAATTTCAACTGCCAAGGATGGGTGGAATTCCATTGATGGGGCGCCAAGCAACCCTGCCGACGCGTGTTGAAAATAACCAGTGGATTCCCTCCTTCCAACGAGGCCAGAGGCCTTCAGAGATCTTCTGAACGATCGCTGCGTTTCACGGATGGTGTTGACTTTATCCATCTCACTGTGCGACAAGCAATCGCCGAAAAGGCACAAGATCCAATAAAAAATAATAATAAAAAAACTCAACTCATCTAGAGCAATCTCAACCTGCGCCTCCTGACGATGCACTCGGTTCCTCTAAAATGCTAGTGTTTTTAGCTTGACCATGACGCGGGCGAGGGTGCTCATGACGGTGGTACGAAGTGACATGTCCTGGCGATAAGGGGCACCCCTATTTTCTGGGAAGGGACGATCACCGCGGATGGGGGAGTTTAGTTGCCCGTGATGTGCCCACTCTGCCACTCCAACGTCCACGCACCGCCTCTCTATGACCTCGTTTGCTCTCCGCCGGCAGCTCTCCTCGTAGCATTCCTGAAGCCAAACCAAGGGTTACTATTGCACCTTTCACAATGTCAGGAAAACTTCCGTTCATCTGGAACAACAAGGCCCGAGCAGCCCAGATTAAGTCCGCCGTCAAGGAGACCCGGACCGAGTTGACACGCCTCGGGGCACTGATCGATCGGTTGTCAATAAAGGGTGTCAATACTACCCGTCTGTACGTTCCGGATGGCGACGATGTATCCGCCCTGAAGGATGCCTTCGACGGCGACATCGAGGACGCAGACAAGATAACCAGCGACATGGCTGAGAAGCTGAAGGGCCTGGATGCGGAACTCGAAACCGCATACAAGCGAGGCCAGCAACTACTTGATGGCATCAAAAAGGCTGCCGTTGCCAAGGGGCTCGACCCCGACTGTATGGAGTGGTCCACCGAGGCTATCCACAAACTGCACCTCGCCATGCCGGACGAGATGAGGGAATTGCTGAGGCGATTTTCCGTTGCTGAGCTGGATATCGCGGGCCTGTCAGACATGAGCAAGAGGACTGCAGGGGGAACTGGCAGGCCTCAATACCAAATTGGCCGACTCGAAGAGAACGGTGTCGAGGCTTCGGATCAAGAACGGACAGCTCGGAAAGGAACGTGAGGACGCTCGAAGGAATCTCCAATCAGTTGGCCAGGAGAGAGACAAGTTAGCCTCGGAACTGGCAAGCGCACGCGAAGTCGGGGCGGACCTCAAGGCACAGATGTATAAACTCCAACAGGACGCGGATAAAGCCAACGAGTCGCTCTGCGCGATGAGGAGCAACAATGTCGAGGTGCCCGACAGTCAAGTCGACTGGGATGATCGTGACGACAAGATCATAGCCCTGGAAGGACAGCTTGAGGAGTGGAAGCGCCAGGTGAACGAGGCTGCACTTCAAAAAAAAAGAGAGCTAGCGGAGGCGAAGAAGGACGTCGATGCCGAGATGCAGTCTTGGAAGACTAGCGCCCAGCAGGAGCAGGAAGCCAATCGTGTGCTTCGGGTCGAGGCCGATGCGCTCAAGGACCGAATACAGGAGCTGGAGTCTGAACTGGGCGACACTCGGCGCAAAGCAACGGCTGCCGCCAGACGCTACTCCGATCTCCAACAGGAGAAGGGTGCAGTCGAGTCGAAACTGCAAGAGCAAAAGAAAATTGTCGTCGAAACGGAGAAGGTCGCTGACTATTGGAAGTCTAAGGCCGGCTTGTACCAGGAACGCCTGAACAAGAGGATCGAAGCGTGCAGGGCCAAGATCAAAGATTCAGAGTCCCGAGCTGAACAGGAAAGAGGGGAGCTGGTTGCTACTCATTCGACCAAATTGGAATACCACCTTCAGAGACAAGCGCGATCCAATAAGTACTGGCTGCGTTACACCCGCGCATTGCGTTCCAATGTCGAGCAAGCCAAGCACGAGGCGGGTCGGGCTGCAGCCACAAACAGGAGGCTCAGGTCAACCGTCCAGCAGCTGCAGTCCACAGTCCAAGATCTCCGGGTACAAAAAGGACAGCTCGATCGCAAGGTGGATACGTTGCGTGCCAAAAACACCACTCTCGACGACGGGCTCAAGGAGGTCAGACGAAACCTCGGCAAGGCTGTTATGGAGGCAGACACAACCAAAGATGCCCACGTGGACGAGCTGACGAGCATGGCAACCAAGTGCAACAAGATCGTCGATCGGGCCGAGAGACGTGCCAGACAGCAGAGAGACCAGATCGACTGGAAATTTCGATTCTATTCGAAATGCAACACCGACCTAAGACACAAGGTCGCACATCTCTCTCTTGCTCGCAATGCTGTCCTCGCCCAAGCGCACGCTGCCGAACAGTCCGCATCTGAGCTTCGCGAGCAGATCAAGGTCCTGTCGACAGCTCACGAAACCGAAGTGCAGCAACTTCGCGAGCAGACCAAGGCTCTGTCGACAGCTCACGAGACTGAACTGAAGCAACTTCGCGAGCGGACTAAGGCTCTGTCGGCAGCCCACGAGACTGAAGTGCAGCGGCTTCGATCGGCACTCTCGAGCAACGAGGAGCAGGCTAAGTTGGATGCGTCACAACACCAGGACCTGCAGCAAGCCCTCACAAAAGAGCGGGACAATCTCCAATCGCAACTGAGCACCGTCGCTGGTGAATCCGCTGCTGCTGCTGCCCAATGGTTAATCGACAAGCAGACGCTTGAGTCGGCCGTCCGATCTGCTGAGGCAGACAGGGACAGACGGATGCAGGCCCTATGTGCCCTGGGCTCGTTTCTCACCGGGGCCGATTTTCAGCCTGGCACTTGGCTCGAACATCCAGACGCATTCTCTGACCCCCCTCGGCTCGCCACAGAACCGGAGCGTACCCACTGGGACCTCGTGCCCCTGGCACCACTCAACTGCATGTCTGAGTCATCCACAGCGGAGCATGCCTGTGTGACCCTACTGCAGACCGACCATGGCTCCCCGGCGTCCCTATTCTGCGGCCTTGTTGGCGCGATTGCCCGTCGGCTGGCATCGGATGGCTCCGTTCATCTCGGCATCGTCAGGCTGGCACTCCTGTCCGCTCAGAAACGAGCACAAAACGGCTTGGCCGAAGCCGAGGCCGAGGATGGGACAACGGCTGACTGCGCGCTGCTTGTTGTCGCTATTGCGTTTGCGGCCCAGCTCGTCGACCGTTTTGGTGGCCTACCAGAGGTCAAGCACAGTGCGGAAGCGCAGCTCCAATCTTGCCCGTCGCCGTTCCCATCCCTCGTTGACCCCCGCGATCTCTGCACCACCCAGGGCATGATGCTTGGTCCTCAGGGCGCCGAACTTGGCTTGGCGAGTGGCGGCGGACAGGTGGTTATCGTGGTTGAGTTTGCCGACCGCCGAATCACACTTGTGGGTCAACAGAATTGTTCGCTGGAGCCAGATGGTGTTCGCATTGGATTTAGGGAGCGGTCAGTTGTGAGGGAGGTCACGGCAACGGATCTCCTACCGCTCTGGAGTATCATTATGTAAATTGATGTATTGTGTTCTTCTCCTAATGTGGTGTCGTGATGTGCGTGATGTGCTATGATCCCGTGTGTAGAAGCTCCATCCACAGTTTGGAACTCCAGGGCTATCATCTGGTGGGTCTACCAAGCTCGCCCGTGTGTAGAAGCTTCATCAACAGCTTCGAGCTCCAGTGCTCTAATTTGGTGGTCCACCAAGCCCGCCCGCGTGTAAAAGCTCCATCAACAGCTTAGGGCTCCAGTGCCCTCATTTGGTGCAAGCCCGCCCGCGTGTAAAAGCTCCATCCACAGCTTAGAGCTCCAGTGCCCTCATTTAGTAGGTCCACCAAGCTCGCTAAGCTCGCTCGTGTGTAGAAGCTCCATCCACAGCTTGGAGCTCCATCAACAGCTTGGAGCTCCAGTGCCCTCATTTGGTGGGTCCACCAAGCTCGCTAAGCTCGCCCGTGTGTAGAAGCTCCATCCACAGCTTGGAGCTCCATCCACAGCTTGGAGCTCCATCCACAGCTTGGAGCTCCATCCACAGCTTGGAGCTCCAGTGCTCTAATTTGGTGGTCCACCAAGCCCGCCCGCGTGTAGAAGCTTCATCAACAGCTTGGAGCTCCAGTGCTCTAATTTGGTGCAAGCTCGCCCGTGCGTAGAAGCTTCATCAACAGCTTGGAGCTCCAGTGCTTTAATTTGATGGGTCCACCAAGCCCGCCCGCGTGTAAAAGCTCCATTAACAGCTTGGAACTCCACAGACTGTGCATGTGGGGCTGAGAGCGAGCGCGGCTGCGCAGCTCCAGTGAGTCTTGTAGAACTCCATGAAGCCTGTGCAGGTGGGGGGCACGGCTGCGGAGCTCCAGGTTGCGTGTTCGTCAAATTGAATGAAAGAGCTTCCCGTGCACCTCCAAGCATCTTCTCTGCGCTCCACCATCTCTCACAGTCACTCTTCTGGCATTGCACCACCACACAAAAGCCTTTCATTTCACTACGGCTTCAATCGGACGGTGCACAAACTCACAATGCCGCCGAAGCGAGGTGCCTCCGCCTCTGGCTCCTCCACAGCCAAGCGTGCGAGACCCAATCCGCCTCAGGGTGGAGAGGGCGACGCGTCTGAAGATGAAGACTCGGTCGATCTCACCAAAATTGCCAGTCTATTCGACATGAACACCAGCAAGAAGAAGAGTGGATTCTGTGTTGGTTTCCACAGGAGGTTCGGCACACTCACTCAGGATGAGTTCGACGACATGCTCCGACTTCCCGATGATCCTCAGTGGACCGACGAGATGCAAGCCAACCTGATGGCTACCTGGGAGGGCGAAGATGCGATGCGGCAGTGCCTGGAAACCGAAAAGACGGGAAATGTCAAGGACCAGGTCACCCTCTGGAAGGAATTTTGCCAGTTCTTCCGCCGAGTGCCGACAGACCTCATCGGTGTCGACTACTTTTTGGCGAGGGTGCCAGAGGCTGCCAGCAGGAACAACCCGCAGGCGATGAAGCGGGTTGCTTGTGGGACAGAGACTCCTGTCTGGGCTTCGACGTTCTGCCAGGCCCTACGAGATATCCTCCTGCATCCGCTCTGGGAAGACAGCATCGGCACTTTGGCCATGGTGCTGCAGTTCGCCGTCATCGTCCGCACCAATGACAAGAGGACATGGCCGTTGGTCAACAAATGCGGGACCAAATTTGTCGACAGGTTGATCGACGAGATCAAGAAGGAGGCTCGGCTCGAGCCGACCGCAAGGCGAAGCATCGAGTATATGTGCAAGGACGCCAACAGACGAGGCGGAGACGAAAAGAAGTGTCAATTCTATCGACTTTTCATGCGCATCTGCAGGGCACAGAGTGTTGACAGGGTACCCATTCTCGAAGGCAGCTTTCTCGACAAGCCTTACTGTGTCAAGACGGAGGACCTCAAGGTCATTGGCGACGCACTTGAGAGCTTGGGGTCGTACGAGAAGCCAGCTATGATGGGGCTGGACTTCATTCACGATGTGACAACCTTCAGTCGCAACGAGGCAGCGCCCCCTGCAGTGGCTGCCTTCATCCCCGACGTTCTGCCCAAGGTGGTGTTGAGGGAGCGGAGGAAGCGGCAGCTCAAGCTTCTGTCCATGCCTGCAGATGAAGACAACCGCTCTCTCCAGTCGTCGCCAGAGCCCGAGCAAGCACGTCAGCCGCAGGCACCAGGAGATCGGCGTCAGCAGGCAGTGGAACCGGTGCCAGGACCCTCAGGGGCGCCTGCACCAGAACCCAACGACAACGTGCAGCTACTGCAGCTCGTGCGTGACATAAAGCGCGAGCTAGATGCCATGAAGGAGTCACAAGGGCGCATCGAAGAGTCTCAGGTGCAGATTTCAGCAGACGTGGGGCAGGCACTTCAAGACCTTGCTGCCAAGTTGCCTGCGGCCAACGATCAGTTTGGTGGTGGCTACGATGGCGACGATTTCGCCAACGACTTCCCTTCCCCTGGCAACGACCTCGCTGGCCCTGGCAACGACCTCGCTGGCCCTGGCAACGACCTCGCTGGCCCCGGCAACAGCCCCGAACCTGGCAACAATATCTCAATGGGTGATCACGGCAATGATGCCGATGGCCTGAATGCCCATCAAACAATGCAGGTCCATCAAGCAATGAAAGAGTTTGTATTAACTCGTGCGCGTGAGTGGCAAAAAGCACGTGGCCCAAGAAGACACATCAGGGAATGGATCTACTAGTCTGGGCACGGGATCATTGTTAACCAGGGCGTGAACATCGGGCTTAATAGGACAGTTTGAGTTTATTGTAATGAATAGGACGTTACGCTTCTTATTATGTGTTAAATATGGTTTGTGTGAGTGAATGTCGGATCGCCAGTGCCTTTGAATAATGTCAGCTCCACTCCCCGTGGCAAGGCTCCAGCTGCTCCCCTAAATGTGAAATAAGGAGCCTGAACAAGACCTGATAATATAAAAATACACAAAATTTGGCGCATGCTATTTGAATGTTATGGATTATATAGAATTTAGCTTTTTGGATATTGGGATGGTTTTAAGCGGGTGGTGGTGGTGAGCGCAGCTGCAAAGCTTACGTGGAGCTTGAAATGCCAGCGCGGCTGCAGAGCTCCAGTGAGTCCGTAGAACTCCATAAAGCCTGTGCATGTGGGGCTGGGTGAGCGCAGCTGCAAAGCTTGAGTGGAGCTTGAAATGCGGGCGCGGCTGCCAAGCTCTGGTGACTGACATCCGTGAAATGGTGGCTTTTTTGAAACTCCACAGCCACGACAGAACTCTATCCATGCATTAAAGTGGAAGCTAGCGTTTCCAAGCGCCCTCCCTGGGCTCGGGCCGCATTTTGCCTCGAACAAACAATACAACAGAGTCCTGCATCAGATGCAGAACACCTCTGCGACCCTCGCAAGTAAGTAGGGAGCCTCCATTTCACCTGGCGCTTGTACTGACATTGAACCCAGCGCCCTAATGCCTGGTCTGAGCTCTTCGCCTAAACACGCGATGGGCCGTCTCAACTGCAGGACTGTCGTCTGCGCTCCACGTGGCACGCGCCGCTGATATCTTCAGACCCGACATGCATGCTCCGATCACTACGTCATTTCCATGCAACACAACAACGCTGGAGCGTACCACAGGCCTCGTTACTCTCCCCGGGATATCGGCGGACTTGCGATCCAGAATCTCACCCTTGAGGAGAATCTGGATAAGGCGATGGGGAACACCAGAGGAGCAGGACAGCCTGCCGAACACGTCCTCCACGACCTCGTCTAAACCGAAGAGGAACTCCGCCTAATCAGAGCTGAACTCCACGCAGCAAAAGAGGAGGTGAAACAGGTAGAAGGTAAGGCCTCTGAGATCCGTGGCATCATCTCGAATGGAACTAACGCCTGAAAGGTCACCAATGATGAAGTGATCCAGCAGACGACCCAGAAGCTACTGCGTAGCTCTCCTCTCTCGCCTCAGATTGGACACCCCTACAAGTCGGGGCCTCGAGTGAAGATCTTCGATGTTCACTCGCCCGCCCTCAGGCCAACCTCGTGGGGTTTCAACGTCTTGGCGCTGACGGGATAAGGGCCGAGAGGCGGACAAAGAGACAACCATGTAGGCAAAGAGCGTCTGGTACGCGGCACTAGACGGATCACAATAGCCCTTTGACTGCTGAGGGCGGATGAGGTGGGTGCTCCAGCCATGTCCCTTGAACACCTCTAACTCGACTGCAGAGGCTATCGAACGCAGGGACAGTCTTGCCATATCCCAGCTCTGTGTCGCTGTGGTGCTCCGGGTCCGAGCGCAGATGTCGACTTCGCGGATGCTGCGTCGTTTCGGCTCACGAAAGACGAGAAACAAACGCATGGCCAGGGAATAAGCCACGATCCACGAGCCCGTCTACGTAGCCCCGGTGTTTTAGCAGCTCTTATAATTGCATGGGAGAGGACTTGCTGCGCCAGACCACGACGCCATGCCCCCATCTCGATCGAGGATGGACGAGGATGGCCGTGTTGCAGTGGCCAGGCGAGGCACAGCGCCGAAACAACAGTACGTATCCAGCGACGTCCCAGAGGCGACATCTGCTTGCCGCAAGTGTCTAATGAAGGTTTAGGTTTTCCCGAAGCTTGCCCGCAACGCAATCTCCCAGACCTCCGCCGTCGCACCGCAGTTCAGGCAATGTAGATACATTGGCATTGCGGATCTCACCCATGGGTCTAGAAGAGATGAGAGCACTGGAGATTGTCAACAAGGGCATCAACAGGGAACGGCTAGGACAGCCCCATGACCCAGAGGATATGAGCAATCGGCTCCTTGGTCTCGTTCGATATCTGCTCTGCGCTGCCAAGCTCATATCAAAGTCCTTACCGGACAGGTGCGAATCTGCCACGATCCAGCAATGATGATGCTCGCTTCCACTCCAGCTCCGTCGACATCAACGCCGCGGGATGGAGGCCAGGGAGCTTCTGGACGTTGATCCTCTCGGGATGGCGATTCTCAACAATCGTCACCTACACGCCTGTATACAACAACCTCGAGAGGCTGTCTTACTTCCAGCCTCTGGGGTAGATAGAGCAATCGACTATCATCACCTTGATTTCTCGCAAACTCACACGCGACCACGGCCCCTCCGCAGAAACAGAATACATTTTGATGGACAGAACCGAGCTGACAATATGATAGAGAAACGAGCGTGACATCGGTTCATACCGTCTGCGTACGAGGCTTCGATAATCAATACATTGGTCTGGGGGTTATCCTGGAACATAGACGCCAGCATCCACAAGGCAGATCTCCACCGTCGTCTCCGACCATGGCCCGATCAAGGGCAGGGTGAGATGAACCCGGAAACCCCTCTGCGATATTGACACGTCAATCTCTGATGTGACGACGCTCAAAGGACGGATCACCGCAACACGCGCGCCTTCAAGTATGCTGTGGCCAAGGTGGGCATTTCCCCAACATGTCCAGCCTGCCAGCGGTCAGAGACAGCTCGAGACAAAACCTCTGGATGCCGAAGACATGGTACGGGGGTTGAACTGGTTGATCAAAGCCCGTATGATATACGATGGAAGGGGGGAGGGCAGAAGAGGCTCTGCCCCCTCTCGCAGCCGGGACCCCAGGCATAAAACACCCACCTTCAGTACGATGAGTCGAGCACGCCCAAGTTCTCTTCTGGCCAGGACAGTCGAATCACTGACCCAGAGATACAGACATGACCACATGTGGCTGGCCTCGTCGTCCCCAAGGACAGCCAGATACCCCGCTGCTGACCATCCACCGGGCTCGGGACTTCGCCCTGAACAAGCCGCAGTAGCGTTAGCGCACCTGTTTCACCACAGCGTGTGGGCGGAGGTTTCCCATTTGTTCTCAAAACGTTTGAGGCGCTCTCGCTAGACACCTCTCGTTGCGGATCACAAGGTAAGGAAAAAGGGGCGCACAGTATCTTGCGTAGCTAACACGTGCTACAGGATCCCAGCAGTCCAATCACTTCTATGATTGCACTTGTTGGCGGTTTCAAAGCATCCTTATCGTCCATAAGCTACGAGGATGGTCGGCAGTAATCGACGCCACGCAATTTCCCTTTCAAAATCACGCGACGATGGGGTACGATAAGACAACCCAGAACGCTACGTCCGTATCCTCGACTGAGTGGCGCAAGGATGGACATATCCCGGAGACGCCGCAGGCGGTTACAACAGTCAAACAAGAGTACCGGAAACGCATCGAAGAGAAACACGTTGCATGGTTGGTTGTAGGGTAGTGGAATCTGTTGTAAGTTTCACCAGTCATTTACCTCCTTTCCGAAGAACCCCGTGTAACCACAGATGCGCAATTATACACGGACCAAGCGCCTCGTTTACACCCACCTCGGCCACTGCGCCATTCTGCTGTTCAAGACGCAGATGGGCTCCTCCGTCTACGCTCAGATCTGCGCCATTCTGCTGTTCAAAACGCAGATGGGCTCCTCCGTCTACTCTCGAAGCTGCGTCATTCAGCTCTTCAAGAAGTAGGCCCACGGGCCTTTCCGCCTACCCTAGAGGTTACACCATCCTGCTTTTAGGATTCAATTCGCGCCGTCCACCTTGGCCACTGCGTGGTCCTACTCTTCGAGATCCAGTAGGTCCACTGGCTCCTCTGTCTACCCTGCCATTGCCTAATCTTGCTCTTTAAGACCCAGTGCGCTAACAGCCCCCTCGGTTTACTCTTATAGGTGTGCCATCCTGTTCTTCAAGACTCAACTCCCTATCCCCTCGGCCACTGTGCCGCCCTGCTCTTCAGGACTTGGCTACTCCGTCTACTCTCGAACTTACGCCATCCTTCGGCTCAAGACGCAGTAAGCCCACAGGCTCCTCCGTCTACTCTCGAAGCTACGCCTTCCTGTTTCCCAGGGTTCGGTTCGCGCCGCCCACTTCGGCCACTGCGCCATCCTACACTCTGAGACCCAACTGGTCCACGGGCTCCCCCGTTTACTATCGAAACCACAACAGGGTCAAGAGCGATCCACGCCATGACACGTTCGCACGGGAATCAAAGACAGTAGAGTTGCCGAGTGACGGAAGGATGCCTTCTTATGCCCTCCCCGGTACCATGAGCAGAGGAGGGGCAAGGATATGGCTTATTTGCGTCTCAAATCGTTACAGGGTACGCACTTTTCCCTACCGGGTCTTGGGGTTGGGCCCTTGCCTTCGTTGGCTCGAGCATGCTGACTCCCTCAACTCGAACGCGAATGACGGTCTCCAAGACCGGCGAGGATGACGCGTATGGCAAGACGAATTCGATCCCAGCGAACAAGGCCCAGCGAGCACCATGCGTATGATATATTAGTTGGGCGACGGGCTCTGACGAAGTGGCCACCATCTCTCGAATCATGACATCAGCCCCAGTGGTGTCTTCTTCGTTGTCCACAATAGAGGCAATAGAGCAGGGATGTACAAGGGCGTGCTTTCACAGCTTCAAGCAGAACTCCTTTCGCTCATCATTGCTGAAGTTGGATATTCAGTGGCGAAGGTCCCGGATACAGAGGAAGCAGAGCTTTGGCTTTTTGAATCGACTAGTTCAGCTCCTGTAGTACATTTTCAGCTGTTAAAATCAAGATAAAGGTCTTCATTTGGACGAGCTCATGAGCACGCAGAGCCCAGGTCGAGACCCTTTGATTCCGCCTACTTCGCAAGCTTGGACAGACGTCTTGTGGGGGACGGATGATTCTACGATATCAAACAAAACCCTCGACTGCTCCCTCCATGGAACAGCCCTTGCGTCTCGGTACCGGGAATGCCATTGCGTGTAGCAAACGGCTGATGAATCTCATTGTGTTTGTCCCGTCTCTACTGGAGCCAATGTCCATAGCCCAATAAGGCTCTAAATTCTAATAGCTCGCCCTAATCTCTTGGAGGAATCTTAAACTTTCTCTTGCCTTATCATACATTTATCTCGAGTAGAGGCTGGGAAATCTCGACTTGTGTCTGATGCTTTGAGTCACCATTCTAAACCCCAGGTCCAATGCCGAGCAGCGAGGCCGAAGGGCGAAGTAGCGAACTCGCGAGCGACGCGTAAGCAGGAGGATCAGGCGGTTCTGTGAGTTTTCGCGAGTCGCACTTTTAGAGAGAGGGACAGAGCTCAAGGCGTAATCTATCCATTCTATTCCTACGTACGGATCCCGACCATCTTGCGGTCTTCCTCACTATGGAGAACCCCCCCTTGACAGCTTGCGTGTCCCCATTTGGTTCATCAAGGCTTCGTGGAAGAATCCCCCCCTCTCTCCATCTCCCTCCATGTTCCCTTGCGTTCTCTCCATCCCTCTTTGTTCCCTTGAACTTAGAACTAGTTGATACAGTTCGCCCGGCTCGTTTCATTGGGGTCCCATCCGGGATGACTGCAAGTTGGGATTTATGTGTTGTCATCAGGGTCCTGTTATATCGGTCTTAAGACGGCGCCCGGGCTGTGTGGGACGAGAATGTCGTCGAGTCCCTTGTATATTTCCGATAGGATGGAGTGCTTCTGTGATGGGCGACAGGCACGGAGTGCTGTGTCGGTGGTCAGAGTATCGCTCTCCACGTCCCTCGGGATTGTTTTGTGTGGCCGGATGGCACGATGTGGCGATTCAGGTGGCGAGGCCCCGATATCTCTGGTGTTATCGTGTCGAGAGGCACCTCAAGTCCGTTTAGGGGGCCTTGGGTGTACCGTGTGTAGATATCGTCGTCCTTGACATAAGTTCGATCGGGATGCCACATTGTCAAGCCCCTGAGGATGTAGTCCACCCAGCCAAGACGGGATGTCTGGTTTCTGTGCTGGCACAGTTGATAGACAGCTGACAGGACTCCCTCCTCTTGCAGGCTTCGGGTGTCGCCGGTCGTGATGCTGGCGAGACGTTTCGTCGAGCTGGGATGCCTTTTCGGCCTGTTCGTCCAGCGCCTTCGAAGTATTGTGTCAGAGGCCGGACGGTTTCTCTGGCCTGTGTCGTCGTACTGCTCCTCGACTCCGGCCGTGTTTCTTGTCTGGTAGTCTCACCGTCGATAGTGCCTAACGAATCCTGTTAGTCAAGTTCCTGACCTGGGATCCTGCGTTTGGACATCTGACCTTTCAGGAGGGAGTTCGCTTTCTCCGAAGGTTGTGTCGAACGTTCGGTTGACAAGATTGATCCCATCCACCTCCGGGCCAGCCCTCTCCATCCTCGTAACAGCAGTATCCCTTTACACTAAATCATCAGCATGGGGCAGAATCAATACGGGAACTGGTCTTCGTCTGCGGCGGGCCAGGATGTTGGTTGAGTCTCGTGGGCCCTTTTGATTTCGGCGAGGCCGTGATGGACTTGGATGCGCGCGTATTGAATGGTTCCCGACCACCATCCTGGTCCTTTTTTTTCTCGTCAGCCCGACCCATGTCTTGTGGGGATTGATCTCGTGGACTCACTGGTACTCCGAGTACTTTCAAAGACTCCCGAGACCTGAGCACGGTGTCGGCAGAAGCTCGTCGACGCCCCCTCCCTCCGCGCGCGCAACTGTGCACAGCGCTTTGCCCGTTCGTCGGGCAGCGCAAGGCTCGCTGGAGACGAGCTGTGGGTGGTAGCGATACGTGGCTTGATATGCATTCCGTAGGCACGTCTTGGGGCCCGCGCATGGCTTCGTGCTTGGCCTCAGCTAGGACACTTGCTGGTTAGGTCTGAGTACAGGTTCGCGCAAGGGTGAGTGATGACTTACTCGCACAAAGGCGCGCCGCAACTGGAGGGGAGCGCGGTTCTTTGTCTCATCTGGTAATTCGCGTTGATGCTGAGTTCCGACGTGAGGGCGCATTGTGGAAGGAATACAATGAAGTGTCCAGCAAATGGGGGCACACCAAGCTCAGAGGACTTTGGAGCAAGGGGGTTCCCTTATCGATTAGCCCCTGGCCTCAGGCCATCGACAGAGGCGCAACACTGCCCGCCAGCCTCCACGACAACGAAGTTCAAAGACCCCAAAGACCTGCCCTGGTCGACGAGGGACCTGTCGCCTCCATCCGTTGCCGCGCCTACATGTACCCAAATGACTGCGGTATAAATCTTGAGCGAACGACTTGGGACGAGGCTCCCATTGCTCTGAATAATACAACGGCAGCCAGACCGAGGAGGCGACCAGGGGGAAGACTGACAGATACACACGCGTCCTAAGATTGGCCCCATAAGAGCTCCATGTGCCAGAACAGACGGGCTTCGCATCCACAAGCCTTGCTTATGTGCCCTATCAATCTGCTCAAGGCCCCGGCGCCATCGCACCAGCTATATCGCCTCATCATAGACGTCGTGGTCACTCATTGGGAAGCATCCGGACGCTCCCACTCGGGTCTGACAGGACTTCGCAGCCCCCAGTTAGATATACCTAATCGAGGGCAGCCTGAAGGAACCAGAGCACGCACGCCAATCGGACCCAGGGCTGAATGTGGTAGTTGATCATGAGCGGGAGTTGGCTTGGTCGACAAAAATGACAAGTACGGGACCTGAGTGTATATACGGGTTCAGCCATCTGACAATGAGGATATTGATCGAGCTTCGTCTGTAAGAAACCACAATCATAGGGACGTCACCCTTTGCTATGTGACACAATGAGCCACTCCCCCCCCACACACGGGTAAGCACCTATCGTAATTGTCCATTTCCATTCTCCTGCTGCGACGATCAAGGGGCACATCAAACTCGTCTACTCCACTGTCGAGTCTCTCCTGGCCCTTCGACTCCCGCTTGCTTGGGCGACTCCCACTGCCCATTGTTTCAACGGCAGAGAGAAAGCTTCGACGAGAACTGCGGTCACTCGTCCTGATGTTGTGTTGTATGGTCGGTCCGTATGCACTGGTGTGTTTGGAGATGTCAAAGGTAACGGCACATTGTCTATCGGGAAGCCAGTTGTCACCATCGAGTTCAGGTTCGGAATCTGATGAATGTCCTTTTCTTCCTATGGCTAATCGTTCGTCTTTGGCTCGGTATGTGATATCGCCGTCCTATGCAACCCTACCTACCCTCTCTCCAAAGTGGAGAACAACGCGAGACCACAACAGAGGATCAACCTAGAGTGGAATATTGGTCAGCATTGAGCGAGTATGTAACTTTGGGAACTGGACGAACATATCCCAACGCTATCCAGTATGCCTCATCCTCGCGGTATGGATGACGTAATTTGCATACGAGTGCCGGTGCAAGTAGGGGCGTACCAACTCCACGAACGGCTACACCCCCTCCGAGGAGCTTGCCTACTTCAAGAAGATGTATCAGCGTGGTTGCCTTGTCGGAAAGGAGCCTCGGCACAAGGCGCCCGGCAAGGGAAACACCTTCGTTTTGGGGCCCGCCTTCGACCCGAGGGTTGGGTGCTGACAGCGCAAGTTGCTAGTACGCCACCGAGTGCGTCATACTTGATGGTCATCGCCGCCGGGGCCCGCTTCCCATTATTGCACTTGGAGGGCAGCGTGCCTCCAAAGCGCCGCCTCTGCAGAGAGTTCCAAAGCAGGAGGAGCAGAGGTCTGACATGCGAATTGGTCGCCGCCGTAGATTGCACTGGGTTCTCGTGGTCCTGCCTGTCTCGAAAACAAGGTTTCAGTGGAAGTCGGTATCTCTTCTATTGGGATGAGGGCAGCCTGTCCGGAGGCCATATTGCAACAGAGCGGCGACGCGGTCAGCGCAGCATCTTGTATTCCCGGCTGTTGGTGTTGGGGACAAAGGGTTGGCGTCCTCACTGACGGCTATCGGCAGCCATGCCAGTCCGCAATGTGCCGTCCCACAGTTGCGAGGTTGTATTTTGGCAGGATGGGACTCGGGCATGTTGCTGATCGGATCCGGACTCTTGTGCATTCGCGAGGGAGCGCTTGCATCTGCCATGATGGCCGCTGTTCGAGCTCGAGGCTGGCACTGTTGCAATGGGCGCTGGGAGTTGTCAGAAACGCCGACTTATTGTTTGATTAGACCCCCAACTTACAGTGTTGACCTCTCGTGTGAATCTCTCTGGTCTGTATGGCCACAGCGGGGATCGGGAATTTCGACGCGGTGACTCGCTGGATGATCTGTCTTGGCCGCACGCTCGGAATCTATTGTCGGGGGGGTGTTCGAATAGTCCACAATGCTGACCTCCTGGGCTTGGCAGGATGGGCGAGGAGAAGGCGACGAGAGGGAAGGCGAGGCTCGAGGGCGAGACGGAGAGAAGGCAAGCGAGAGGAGACAAAACTTGAGGGCGAGGGTGACCTGCTCCTTGACATTTCCCGGCTCTTCAGCTTCCAGGCACTCGCGTATCGGATTTTCGCCCTCCCAAGTAGCCATCAAGTTGGCTTGCATCTCGTCGGTCCACCGAGGATCATCAGGAAGTCGGAGCATCTCGTCGAACGCTTCCGCGGTGGGCGTGCTGACCCTGCTGTGGAAACCGACGCAAAACGCACTCATCTTGTCGCTGGTGTTCTTGTCAAAGAAACCGGTAATTTTGGCGAGATCAACCGAGTCGTCCTCTTCAGCCGTTGCGCCCTCTCCACCCTGAGGTGAATTGGGTCTCGCACGCTTGGCTGCAGCCAGAGGCGGAGGCATCTCGCTTCGACGGCATTATGAGCTCGTGCTACCGTTTGATTGCCGCCGTAGTGGAAGGAAAGGCTATGTGGGGGTACGGTGTAGTGCCAGAGAAGTGATTGTGAGAGATGATGCGGCGCAAAGAAGGTGCTTGGAGGTGGAAGGTAGAAAATTTTGAAGGTGGTGCGTGGAAGCTCTTTCAATTTGACAAGCACGCAGCCCCGGCCCTGTTGGAGCGAAAATCGGTGGTTGCTCAAGCTCGCTCAACTCCCACAGCTCTAGAAGGCGCGACCCAACAATGCAATCACCCCACAATGCACATTGTGATCTGCATCTGCCCAAGGAGTGTAGAGTTGAGCTGGATTGCGAGGGATCCATTGGATCAGTACATCGACTAGCATTGCCTCTTTGTCCGGTATTGGTAAGAAATGTCCTTGGATGTGGTAAGAAACACCCAGCCGACGCATCACCACCTATCTCGATGATAGGGAAGTTCGTTCACTCCTCCAGGCCCTCTACCCTGTCCATTAACCCCACTCAAGTAGGTAGTTGCGGAGCAAACTGCAACAGCTTATTACAAAACCCTACCGCCAGAACATTGCCTTACATCCCCACGTTACGCCAAGCTCGCTGTCCAGATGCCTCCAACTCAACAATACCCCTTAATTAGATTGGTTTCACCCCTCCTCGTCTTCCGCATCTTCCACTCGCGCCCTCTTCCTAGGCCTGCGCTTCTCCATCTGGCCAACCACCGTCGCGTCATCCCCTCCCACTGTAGGCATCGTTCTCCCAGAGGCGTCTATCACGCGTCGCAACATCCGACCAACAACTTCTGAGACAATAGGGGGATGTGCAGCAAGAACATCGCTGTATTGCATCCTATCCGGGCCGTAGAAGATAGTGCTGTCTGAAATTCCTTGGATTCTCGCCACTTCTCTGACGGTGAGTAAGTCCCCTCGTCCTGGAGAAGTGTTGTTAGCCTCAGTGTTCCTCTTCATGCTTTGAAGCTGGGAATGGAAACTAACCTTTGTGCACAAGTGGCCTGCTTAAGGGATAGCAAATGGGCACGGTGCTCGAGTTGTCGGCCCCTTCGTTGATGTCGACCAAAATTCTTTCGCGCGGGGCCAGGAACGTTCGGCCTGTTGCATGATTGTATACGTTTTCTCCCCCGCTGAGAAACATGGCTAGTAGGTTCTTTCCATTGCTGTCTTGGTAGTTAGATCGGGTATTGCTGATCGCCAAGTCGCCCAGCAGTTTGGCGAGGGTCAAGTCGGCAGCCGAGGTAACAACGTCAAACTCGGGTAAAACAAGATGCAGTCCCGGATATCGTGACACGATGATAACCAAGCTGTACCTGTCTTGACGAATCCCATAATCGGAAAGGGCTACAACATGGAGCGCTACCGAAAGCCCCACGTCGATAACACACTTGTGTATATGGTTGAATAGTATGTCGCGGGCGTTGTCGTGCAGGGCGGCGATGGGCATTTGCAAGACAGCGAAGTGAAATTTGCTTGCCAACTCCGTCCACATAAATGATACCATATCTTCCAATGGTTTCAAAAACGTCTCTATGGAAGGCATCTGCTCGTTCTCAGGATGCAGTCGGAACATTGTGTTTGCGCCGGCCAGACAGGCGACGACCGGCTGGCCCGGGGACATTTCGGGGAAGGCAAGACATCCGGACTCAATCTCGCCAACCGTCGTGCTGATGTCTCCATCAAACACAGGGCATCCGGGATTTTGTGCCTAGGATACAAGTTAGTCATCCAACCATGAGTGTGTGTTGGTATTGGGGACCGGGGGCACGGAAGAAGTATCTGCTGACCCTCCACGTGTGATGACGTGTTGCATCAAACCCAAGTGCGGCTAGAACGTTGAAGCCCGCGTTTACGAAGCCTTCTGCGGTGCCGAGGACACCAGGGGTGAAGTCGACGACCTGGGGCTCGGCATTCTTGACGAGAGCCTCTAGCGGTGACTTGTGACGGTGCCTTCGTTCTCGACGTGGAAGTAGCGCAGGAGGCAGAGGGACGAAGACCATAGTTTGATTGTTTATCGATCGGGCGAAACGGCAATACCCTTGGGACATACCGCTCATAGACAATGTCGGCTCGTTGGCGCAATGTAGCATCTCAAAGTCTTCATGGTGGTCAACTTCCATGATGTCTCGGATGAGCATGAGCTCCGGCTCGCACGGCGCGTCCATGTTGGATGGCGAGGGACGGCGGCAAAGCAGTTCCGGTGAACAATGCAGGAGATATTCCTGTGCCGGGGAGCTGATCCGCATGGGGACCCTGGGATTCGGGTTGCCAAAGAGGGCTCCATGGTCTTGCTCGCGCAATAGAGTGTATTTGGTGACGCAGAGGTGAGGGCTCTCAATGGAACACTCAACATCGTCTTGTCCATTCCCTTGGTGGATGGAATGAATCAACACAACATAACGAGCCTCGAACGCGGTGTTCGGATCTCGCCACTGAACCTTAACGAAAGTGTCCTCCTCAAACTCATACTGGAGTCGAGCACAATGAACAGTTGGACCGGCTCCGAGATTTCCGTTTCGAGGTTGCATCGAGCAATGCTAACACGCGATTAGATGAACTTGAAACCCAACACAACGTTCAACCAGTAGTAGGAAGCTTACCTGCCCTTCTGGTTGCCTGTTTGGTGCCTTGAACAACTGTGAGATTATTCCTGGCAAATCTTGGTCATGCCACTCCCGCCACTGGTCTTCGTCTACCCTCAGCTCACGGAGGGACTCCTCGTTAGTAACGACAGCCTGGGGAACCGTTGGCCCAACCGTCGATGAAGTGGCCACGGAACCTGATGCCGACGTCCTGAGACTCGGTTTGGGGGTTTCCCTGGCGAGCCCGAGATCTCGGGTTTCTCTCAGCAACTCGTTTTGATCCAAGTCATCCTGTGACAGGCTGTCGGAATCTTCGTGATAGTGCCCCTCCCATTTGGATGACGAGCTCATTTTGGTGGACGTGGTTGGCAGCCAGATCGTGCTCTGCGTCGAACTCACGAATGCGGGGTCGCAGCTGCCAAGGCCTAAGGCTTCATCAGAAGGGCTGGAGAGGCGATGACAATCCAACAAAAGTGATACGTGAACGGATTATTGTCGCCTTTATTCGTTCGAAACGCGTTCTCATATGGCCTGTCGCACACTCATGTGGTTCTGTGTTTGGTGACAAGAGTTGTAATTGGCTGGACGTATGGATCCGTCAGCCATGGCGTTGCCAAGCCAGGCTACATCATAGTTCCCAGCACGCCGGTTTCCATCTCACCGCAAATCCGAACCTTCTGGACCGTGCTCTTCTACACCTCCGCCAGGGGGGTGAAAAAACGACTGGCCAGGAGCCCACTGCTGTGATTCTGATTCTCGTACAGCACACTTGGCGCGTCGCTAGCCCCCCGTCACCACCCTTCCATCCATCACCACCAACGGCAGCAAACACCCCTCTCCCCCTCACTGGCGCAGATTATCACAACACCCAAACCCAACCATGTCAATCCCGTACGTGACATCAGGCAGATCAAGGTAATTCCAGCCAGGATAACCCTCACCACACTCGTACTCCACGCTCGCATTCGCAAGGAGGAGGTCACTGGTCGGTACGTGGTAGTCCTCCCCCTTGTAATTGCATGCATACCAGAAGGTGGTGTCCTCGACGATGGCGAACAAGCTTTCGCCGGTGATAGTGATTTCTCCGCAGTCAGCGGCGTTCTGGTTGAAGGGTTAGCACTGCCTGTCCCTGGGGTTGTTTTGGGGTGGGTAGGATAAGGTTTTGGGGGTGGAGGTGGAGAGATTCCCTACCTTGAATTTGGCATACGCGATTCCCGCGGCGGTGGCGTTCACGCGTCGACGTCTACCCACGGGGCAACCTGTGAGGTCGCCGAGTTGTGCTGCGCTGGGTGGGGGGCGGGAGGTATCGGGTTCGAGATGGGGGGTGCTGTCTTCCACTGCGGAACGGGTGAGACCGGCTGCACGAAAATTCAACGAGATCTCCTTGAAAATGGGCTGTTTGGCATTGGAGATGGTTGCATGGTAGAAGCCGTTGGGGAGGTCAGAGGGGACAATGATGGCGAGGCTTGCGGAGGCGAGGCTGAGAAGGAAGATGTGGAAATGCATGATGAGTCTTGAGGGCGGGAATTAAATAAGCTAGGGTTGCTGTCTGGCTGTTGGAAGTTGCCATGAACTCAGAAAAGGGGCCGAAGTCATCAAAGATATATACACATCTAAGGTACCTAGGAAGTGTTTCTTCCCCAGCCCATCCCCACGTCCATAAAGATCACGAGCTAACTTGATCTCTACCAGGCCTCGAACTGGACTGCATTGGGTACATTGCGATGCCTTGAGGAATCTGCAGCACAACCTAGAAAACACACTTCAGAGGCAAAGCTGCTCGGTCAAGTCTGCTCCGTTGGAGCCCCGACCAAATCCCGTGCGCCGAATATAAAGGGGGGTTTCACGGGTACCACACAGCTGACAAAAACATTGGGCTAGTCGATCTCGGACTCAGTCAGGGGCAACGGACGTAACATGTGGCCATCGGTTCAACTTCAACAGTGTCTTGGTTTTACATTATCATTAATCAACGTTTTTACCCCTTTTGAACTCCACGAAGAACGCCCTATCCAAGCGCAGAGATGGGAGACAGATTTCTCGTGTTCGAAAGGAAAGTTTTGCCCTTGAACCAAAGCAGGGATACATTTGTGAGACCACCGTTGGTGTTCGGTCCATATCCGAACAAGGCGCTCAGGCGGCCTGACCCTCGGGTCGGAATTTCCGTTATTACCAGATCCAAAGGATCTTCGCTCTGCGCTCGCCTCCACTGATAACTGGTCCAGTTGGGCTAGGTGTTGGTCTTGGAGGCGTTGGGGAAGGTGGTGGAGGTGGTGCGGTCGGAGTTGAATGCGGTGGCGGAGGAGGAGGAGGGGGCGTTGGCGTAGGGGGCGGCGGCGGTGGTGGTGGATGGCAAGCTGTGTTACCAGGCTCGCACGTCCTTCTGCTGCTGCTGCTGCTGCTGCTTGAGCTCGACGAAGACCTTGAGGAACTGGACGAAGAGCTTGAGCTTGAGCTCGATGATGATTTTGAGGAGCTGGATGAGCTGGAGCTTGACCTTGAAGTGGAGCTAGGTCCCGCACAATCGGTGACGCGCTGCACCGTGTAGAACGTCGCGCATGGAGGATTGACTCCGCAGCCAGAAGTGCATGTCCAGGTTGTTGTCGTGGTGGCGACGGGATCAGTGCACCCGCAGCCGGCCGTCAAGGTAGACAGAATAGCGCATGGTGGGTATGTGCATCTGGCAGAGCACGCGATGGTAGAGGTTGATGTGACTGTTGGGCAGACCAGGGAGGTTGAGGTCGCTAGTATGGATGCAATTGGGTTTGCCGAGATTGGGGCGATGCTACAACTAGGTTGTCAGGTAAGCGATGCGGGGGAACGGTCATAGATGGTAGCTTACAGGAGCACCGCAGAGGCGATGAGATTCAGGAGTGGCTTCATTGAGATGGTGTTCTTGGCGAAGTCGGGATAGTGCAATTTGATGAGGGAATTAGGTTCGTGCAAATGGAGAGACGAGTTTTGGTCTAGAGCGAAACTCCTGAGTTAATATAATCTTATTTCCTTGGGCTTCTTACCATCACCTGAGCATCACGAAGTTGCCCAACCACCAGTGTTGTTGCATTGACTGTGTGCTGTGGCGTCCAATGGAACACCTCCGATCCCGCACCGCACTGCAGACCATCATCCCACGTCCGAAAACGTTGGGCAACCCCGGAAATATCGACGACAGGAATCCGAGAATCACCTGCAAAATGGTACTTGGACCCCGATGTTCTTCTTTGTGGTGGTAGCAATTGCAGAGCGCCATCAACAGCCGAAAAGTCCGTTTATTATGGAGACGTGACCCTCGCGAGCCCAGTCCCTACCCCATACCTTCAGCAACGCCTCACATTCCTCACCGAGATCGAAATCGCGTCGATAGCCAACAGAGCCTCCCCCTTTTCGTCTGGCGCCGTAATATACACCCGACTGCCTGCCGTATACGTCACGTTCCTCTGGTTCTCCAACTGCGTCCTGTGCATCACCGTCAAATTCTGCTCCCCCAGATAGTCCTTCCACACATCCACATCCTCTTTCCCGCCACCAACAATCACACCCCGCTGGGCACTCTCCCCCGAGAGGCTCCCCAAGCCCGCTGTGTATTGTGGATCAAATGTAGCCTTGTAGCCCCCCGGCAGCTTTGCCGTCCCGCGAAGGATGTTGCCGAAGGTTCCAGTGGTGCAGCCCGTGGGAAACTCGAAGGTGACTTCGTAGCGACAGTGGCGCTCGCGAGCGGTAGAGGCTGATACCGGGGGGATCGAGACCAGGTAGGAGTCGAACATGAGTTCGATGGTGTCGCCGGAAGTGGTGGTCTGTTGAGCGAAGGAGCCGGCCGGACAGCCGTCGCCGGAGAGGAATTTGGCGGAGACAGCGCGGACGATGGGGGCTTGGGCTTGACGAGGCGCGAGAGCTGCGGCGGCGGCAAGGGAAGGGAAGAGGGAGAGCAGCCTCATTTTGAAGACTCGCGAGCCCCTTTTCTGATAGAAAGAAGATGATTAGCGGCTTTCTTGAGAAGGTTGATTGGGCTGCTGTGTGGTGCAATGAGGGAAGCAACGGTCAGAGATGGCGAGGGGAGCCATGGGCTTTGTACTTCCCAGCGACATGGTGAAAGCGGGCCTGGATATGGACTTCTTCTCCCAAGGATTCACCAAGCGGTAGGAGAGATGAGTCTCCCTTCGCAGGATTCATCGACATATGAGGTTTCATTACGGCGCGAATCTTTGCGGGGCATGACAAGGCCCGCATGTTTGATTCAGTGGTTGCACAGCCCCATGAGGTGGACGTCAAGGCTGCAGGTACGCAACGTGGGCGAGGCAGATCGCCGGGAAAAAAGCTTGAGTAGAGATCCTTCGGGCGGGTTGGGCCATCCAAAGGCTGGTCAGGCGGGTCGCTTGCTGCTAGGCGCGGCGCAGTCGTGATTTCAGCCGATGCGCGAAATGGAACAATGCGACGCCGCTGAACGAGAAAATTGGAGATGGCGCAGCAGGGTTCGGCTGCAGGGGATTGACTCCAAGAAGGATGGATCAATGATGGATACACAGAACGGCGACATCAGAGGTCGTAAGCAGGGAGACTTCCAAAGTTTGAAGTAGAAGCGAGGCATCAATCAAGCCTCGCATGCAGAATCACATTAGCGTGGACACGGCACGGCAAGAGCGAGCCCCAAAGAGGTTGTGCTCTTGGCATTACAGATGAAGGAAGGAGCTTCAACACCATGGTCGGAACATCATGAGGCAAATGTGAAAGTAGGAGAACATGAAGGGCGCAGCGAGAATGTCGCTTGTCATGGCACTTTATGATGGAGTCACAAGGAAAGAAAGCAAGAAAGGAACTTCAACACCAAAGAAAAACATCACGAGGCAGGCAATCACAATTGAAAAAGCATGAAAGGATGTCCTCCAAGAGGTCAGGATGGCTGGTATTGATCACCAGCCTCCATCGCGATGGAGATTTTACTTTGACTTACAGCCGAGAGAATCCTCATAGACGAGAAAACCCTGTTCGCATGTCATGTCACAGTGCAATGTCCCCGCGATGTTGCTGTGATGTCGAGCGGGGTGGGGAGCGTCGAGTCGTCGAGCCGCCGAGTTGAGTCGCGTCAGGCCAAGTTGGTTGCTGGGGTGTTGCCTTGGTGTCGTCAGTTGCAGAAATGAAGTCATCGTGTCAATCGTCCTCCTCGTGCCTTGACCAAAAAATCCCCAAAGTCACCTGAGTCCCAATCTCCTGCCGTGCTTCACGAGAGTACGCTGTCACAGACCTTGCTGAGCACCGGGCCCAAGCACCCAAGTGGTCAGAATGGAGGAGGGCGACCAGGCAGCGGAGCGCAAAATCTGGGTTCTGCGGAAAGGGGGACGAATGGGTGCACCGACGGCATTGCCACTTGCTCTGCATCCATTGAAGAGGAAGTAAGTCTCAGGGTGACAGACTTGGTGGGGAAAGGTGCCCCGTTCTCCGAGAGTCCTCGGGCACCTGGCTGGGCGCTCCGCTGCCTACTACGTTCGACTGAAGAAAAGAATTGTCAGAACGTTGTCGATTATGGGCCAAAGAAGAACCAGGTTTCGAAGATTGTCGAGGTTTTGAAGGTTGTCAAAGGTTGTTGAAGTTGTCGAGGTGGGGGAGCCTGGAAGTGGTGAAGAGGGAAGAAGAAAAGAGGAAGGAAGTGGCAGGGAGGAGGTTAATTTATAGATTTCCTGGTGATTGACGCGCACTGGTTTTTCTTGCTTGTGAATTGGGTACGCCAAATCAGGAAATGGGATGACTCATTTCGTAACTGTTTACTTCGAGTTTTCAAAACAGGAAGGAGCGAGGCCTGGTTGATATCTTTGGCAGTCTCCACCATGCCCATTCGCCCACCTCAGCCTCGGGCCTGGGCATTTTGAATTTCGGCAGCACAGCAGATAATCGATTGATTGACTTCATAGGCTCTGCCCTTGCGCTTGAGTTTGTCAACGGCCATTAACAGGCAGCCTCCATATGTGTTTCATGTATCTGCAGCCCAGTTCTGGCCCCCCAATCACGCTGTCTGATGATATCCCACCGAGGGCACGGTCGAGACGGAGCTGGGAGGCACAGCACCGTCAGAATTACCGCCCCGACGAGGCGGTACTTTTGTGCGCACATTGATTAGATACGCCCGCTGCTTGTTTCTATTTAAACGGGAAGAGGCGGCCTGATGCCCACGCGAGCTTCAAGCTGACAGACGAGCCACATCCTTCAGTCTTCGATCACGGTCATGTTTCTACTCCCTCGAAATGGCGTGGTTGATGGCCCTCATTACGAAACACATGATCAGGATAGTTACAGCACAAGGATACTTGCTGCGTGCTGGGTGGTTGGGACGCTCTCCACCATTTTTCTCGCGCTCCGCATGTACTGCAAAGTCAAGAGGTCCAGACAGCCGTGGTATGACGACTATGTCTTGATCGCAGCATGGGTTTGTGGTTTTCTCGTATCCCTTTGCTACGGTGGGACTCGGCGAAGACTGACAGCTCAACGCAGCTCTTCCAGACGGCCGACATCATTCTGATCACTGTCAATGTCTCCCTCGGGGTCGGGCAGCACATTTCCAATTTGGATCGGTCGACGCTGCACACCCTCGAGCGAAACGGAAACGTCTCTGGCACGCTGTCAATCACGGCGGCGGCTCTGAGCAAGACCTCGTTTGGCATCACTCTCCTGCGCTTGACCAGCCGCTACATGAAGTGGTCGATTTGGTTCCTTTTGGTGACCATGAATGTTGCACTCGGGCTCAGTGCTGTGTTTATCTGGACCGACACGGCCAGGCCCGGGCACTCTCCGTCCATCACGGGGTACAGCATTTTCTCTGGGGGCAAGTGACGACCCACCCTTCCCTGCACGCAGGCTGAAGCTAAGGTTTTGCAGTCTACTCGGCGCTGGTTGACTTCGCCTTGGCAATCTTGCCCTGGCCACTCGTTTGGGGCTTGCAAATGCAGCGCAGAGAAAAGATTGGGGTTGCGGTGGCCATGAGCATGGGCGTCTTGTGAGTTGGATGCTTGCTGCACCCTGTCCTCCACGAAAGAGGCTGACATGCCGGGCTTGATGCAGCGCTGGGATCGGAGCCGTCGCCAAGGTGGTCCAACTGCCGAACCTTTCTCATGGCGATTTTACATGTACGAGATGTCTTCGTTTCTCCTTGCCGCTGGGGTTTATAGGGATTTTGGCTGAAATTCTTCTCTCCATAGACCACGAGAGCGGTATCCTGATCTGGGGCACCTTTGAATCCGCTGTGACGATCATGGCGGTCTCTGTTCCCTTTCTCCGAATCCTCATTGTCGAAGCCAGGTCAAGCCGCGGCCCCGGAGACCACTTTGCCCCTCAACTCAAAACTACCTTCGAGGCCGGGGATGAGCGGGGACTCGTCCGAGACATGTCAGGTAGTGAAGACCCGGGGGGTGACCAGAAATGATCTCAAGGGAAATAGAAACTTGGATAAGACCGATCACCTCAGCCCTCAATGACTAGAACTCAATGGATACAACACCAGACACGCCGCTCTGAAGATTCAGGATGAGCTTGGGCGACATCTCGCATTTTTATGGTCCTGCAGCTCAGAGCCCGCAGCATTGAACCTGGACTTTGATGGTGCAGTTGTTTGATCCGCTGCCAGGAGCCCCGATTTCTTCGGCAGTCCGGCTTGGGCCCAAAAGATGATATCTCAGATTTCAGATTCAACATGCCACGCGGTGGAAGGAATTAGTTTGACACCCCTCCGAAACTACAGGGCGTGTTGATGGACCTTCCAGAAGCGTCTAACGCCCCTCTGAAGGTGTTCAGTGTCTCTCTGAGGGTGTTTGTCGACTCTTTGAGGGCGATTGGTGGCTCCCTGCAGGCGTTTGGTTGTTCTCCGAAGGCGTCTAAGTGGCAAACTGTCGAACTGATTCTCTCCACAACGTACATACTATCCTGCTCGTATGCTATGCAAAATCAAGTAAAGTAATACGATGACTGGTCCCGGCGATCCTGCTCTCGCCTCTCCATCACTAAACCTTGCTCATTTGTCCTGATCCCCATGTCCTACCCAGTTGTGCCGACCTCTTCGCCTCGAAGCTCTTCGTCCGAATCATGTTGTACAGCAACGCAACCACGAACGCCAAAACAACCACCATAACCGCGCCCAACGGCCCGAGGATCGAAAAGACTGTGAACCCATAACTCGCAGCCTGAAACACATCATCATCCGCCAACTTCGTCGTCCCCAGCCCAACCTGCATCGCCGAAAGAATCAGCAGTATATATGCCGTCCCCGCAATGATCGCCGCCGAGCTGTACTGGTAAAAGCTCCCAAAACTCGTCCACGTCGCCAGAAAGCCCCTCGACAACGGCCCCCTCAGCACCACCTCAATCAGATTCAGCCGATTCAACCTCAGCTCCCCGTAGATAAACCGCTCCGCGACATCCCCCCACAAATGCTGCTCCTTGCTCCCCTGCGCATGCAGCATCTCCCTCACGAACCTCCGCCACCTTGACCACGACAGCTGCCGCGGGATGAGCCCCTTCTCCGCCGCCAGCCGGAAATCGCTCTCGTACGTGATGAGCGCCACGTAGCTCAGCAGAAATCCCATCGCGCACTGCCGCAGGTGCGTGCGGCTGCCATCGGGAGAGAGGAGATACTTCTCCCAGAAGTCAGGGTTGAGGAGGTACCGAGGGATGGGCTTGATGAAGATGCGCCCGCCGCCCCAGACGAGGTGCAGGTCGATCCGCTCGCTGACGAAGATGTCTCGACCTAGGAGGAGTTGGTGGTGGAGGGGCCGGGGCGGGACGGGCCGGCCGGCGAGCCAGAGGAAGCGGATGCGTTGGTGGAGGCGGGTGGGGCTGAGTTCGCACTCGATGAGGTCGAAGGAGGGGATGCCGTGAGGGGCGTGGAGGTCCTCGCCGATGCGGAAGGAGGCGGGGAATTGGTCGTGGAGGTCTTGGTTGTGGTCGGTTGGTGACAGGGGGGAGTCGTCTCTGAGGAGGGCGTTGGTGGTGAAGGGGAGGGATGGGGGCGTGGGCGGCACTTGGAGGGTTTGGAGTTGGTGTTTGAGTACGTCGTCAGGTGTTTGCGGACGCATTTTGCGATGCGCTCGTCCCCGCTGAGAGAGGATAGGCTCGATGTTGAGGTCGAAACTTGAAACCTGATGCGGCGTGACGTGAAAAATTCTTGAGATGTCAGTCAGTTTCAGCTCGTCGCCGGTGTGACATTGCCCCTTGCCGGTGCTTCGGACCGATGTCTGATTTCATCAGTAACGGTGGGGCCGCAAAGCGAAGGGAAATTCGGGCTGAGGCGGCGCGACGTCCATGGCGTTCTCGGCCCCCCGGAATAGCGGGCTGTCAAGGGGTGGTACCGGCTTTCATTGGCTGCCCGGTTGGGCCTCTGTGCGTTACCGAAACTCCTGGCACTCGGCCCCTGCTTCCAAGCTGACATTCGGGGGGGGGGTTGCTTAGGCAGCAATGGCCCCTTGATTTACTACTTTGGCTGACTTTCCTGAAAGGGAGCTTGCTCAAGTTTAATGGGCGGAGGGGAAAAGATTTGGCCTGCAGTATAATATCAGCTGCTTTGTTTGCTTCTGGGCCTTTTGAGTGTCAGGGTGTCAACTTTGCTTGGAAGGCACAATTGAAACTTGCACTTACCAAACTGCAGACGAGGATTGAACGCTTGGCAAACCAGGCGACATGGCGACAACAGGCCCACAGGGCCTAGAAATTCTAGTCCCCACCAACTATCAACCCACTCAGCCCAATGTCGAAATCGATGTCATCGCCGTGCCGGGACTCGGGGCTGATCCCTCGCGAAGCTTCGGCTCCGAGACGCCGCGAGGTTTCAACTGGCTCACAGACGAGCGCGAGGGCATACACGCTGACATCCCAAAGTCGCGGGTGATGCTGTATCATTACGACTCGCGTTGGCTGGGGACGCAGTCAAAAGAGCAGACCATCTACAATGTCGCCACCCTGCTGCTTGAGAGCATCATCGAGAAGCGCAAGAGCACCGAGGAAGGAACTCGCCCCATTGTATTCCTCGCCCACAGCATGGGCGGGTTGGTTGTCGCCAAGGCACTCGTTCTCGCCGCCCAGCAGCGCGACAGAGTCGAGTACATGCGTGTCATCGAATGCTTTGCCGGTTGCGTTTTCTTCGGAACCCCATTCGGCGGGTCCTCAGCTCAGGCCCCGGCCTATCTTTTGGCGACCTTCCTGGAGAAGGTTGGCAGAGCGGTGCCTAATCAGATGTTGCAGCTCCTTGACCCTGAGCGCGACTCACTCGAGGAGCTGCGCCGAGACTTTGTCAAGGTCGCCTTCAAAGAGCCCAAGGCAAAACTCGTCTGCTACTATGAACTCGAAGCTACCAACTACATCCAAGAGAAAGTGTCCGCCTGGGTTCCGAAAAACTACTTCAAGGCCGGGCCCCGCGAGATCGTCGTCACCAAGAAGTCGGCGGTTCTAGATGGCTCCGTGGATAGGGGGATGTCGTGCAACCATCGCCAGCTGAACCGGTTCGACAGTGCCAAGGACGGCCGCTACGAGAATGTCCGTCATCAGATCAGGGACATCGTCAAGGATGCGCAAAAGATTGTTCGGGCTCGCCTCAAGGCCTCGCGTCAGTCGGCTATTGACGATGCGACCTTCGCCCGTTTATCCGAGAGCTTGAATGTGGTGGAATTCCAACGGAAGTTGCGAAGCGTCAAAACCCTCAGCGGAGACTCGAGCTGGATTCTGAAGGAGCCGAAATACCTGCATTGGCGCACGCAGCAGCAGCTCGATGGCTCGAATCGGGTACCTTGCCTCTGGGTTTCAGGCGACGAGGGCCTCGGCAAGTCGAAGGCGGCAGCCACTGTCATACAGGAACTCCAAGAGCGAGAATCCGAGAATGAGGGCGTGATGGTGGCCTACTTTTTCTGTGATCCAACTCCCGACTGCAGCAAGCCGGAAAACGTTCTCAAGTCGCTGATGTGGCAGCTCATTCTTGCCAGGAGGTCGCTTGCCCATTACGTCAGGGCATTCGCAGCTCAAGACTCCAAGAAGCTGAGGGGTAGCGGCCAGGGCACTGAGGAGCAGTTCAGTCTTTCCAGACTTTGGAAGGGACTCACGGAAATGCTCCGCGATCCTTCGGTGCACGAGGTCTATCTTGTCGTCAACAATGTCCACCACCTCTCGAGCGAACTTCCCGCCACTGTTGAACTTTTGAAACACATCTCCGCATCTCTTTTTGAGGCAGCCGAGGTTGGCATAAACGACCCGATCCGAGAGAAAGCGCGCTGGATGCTTCTGAGTCGAGATCGTGACAACATGCGACAATCTCTCATCCCCCATGGTGATGGCTATGAGTCTCCGACTTTGTGGTTGAATCTGAACGACTCTTCCATGAGCAATGTGCTTCGCGAACAGGTTCGGTCATTCACACGGGACAGGGTCAAGGAGCTGGCAAAGAGTCAGGGATACAACCTCGCGTTGCAGTACTTTGTCTTCAGCAGTCTCGAGAAAAGGGCCGAGAGCAACAACGTTTGGGTGGAGGTCGTGTGCCGTTTGCTCGAGGGGATACCCCCAGCCTTCAACCTCGTGCGCAAGGCGCTCGAGTCGCTGCCGCAAGACCCGCTAGTATTGATCAACCGTACCTGGGCGGAAGTGCTCAACTCAGCAGACCATGAAGATCTTGAGACGACGAAAGAGATTCTTCGCACACTTGCTATCACCTTCGAAGAGCCGACAACCGATGAGCTTGTTGTCCTTGCTGGGTTGGAGATTGAAGAGGACGATGATGAGAGCCACGACGACAAGGTTTTGGCCAAAATCCATGCATGCGGCCCGCTCCTTCGAACATACGACACTGAGACCTGGGAGGAAAGCGGTTATGCATTCTCCACAAGAGTCGCGTTTACTCATCCGATGGCCAGAGATGCCCTCCTCACGCCGGATATGAAGAGGCTGATTGGACTGGCTGGTGCTGATCGAGATGAGGAGACTGAGGTGCGCTGGCAGCATGGAATTATTGGTCTTCGCTGTTTCACATACATCCTTAACGTGTTGGGGGCATCATTGGAGGACTCGGAGATCACTCTAGAAAGAACCGCCCCGTCAGCTGGTAAGTGCCTTTTGTTGTTTTTGAGAGGTGGAATGTGTCTTTTCCTGGCCCCGGGCGGACATCCAGAATATGGGCTGATTTTTTTCTACAGAGAACCAGGCAGATGCCGAGATTGACGACCTGTTCCCTGACGATGATGACGAGGGTTCAGTTGCTTCAGATGAAGGAGATTCCGACGCCCTGGAGTACCCGCTCAAATATTGGCTCGAGCATGGACATCTGTCCACAGCCGATTTTGTCGCCACCCTCGATATCAAGCACAGGTTCTGGTCAGTTGACTCGACTGCCCGACGCAGGTGGTGGGCTCACTATGCCAGAAGAGAGGAGTTCGATAACCACAAGAATATGACGGCCCTCCACATTGCTGCCTATTTTGGCTCACTCCCGCTCGTCAACTCTCTTCTGGAAAGCGGGCATGAACACGAGATACATGCGCACGACACATGGGACAATCAGCCGCTGCACTGGGCTGCAGACCGTGGCCATGCCAGCGTCTGCGAAAAATTGATTGAAAAGGGGGCGGACATCAACGACGGCATCGGGACCAGGGCCTGGACGCCCCTCCATATGGCCGCCTCATCGGGACAGTCCGAGGTCATAGCATGCCTTCTCGCCCACAATGCGCAGATCAACGCCATCGCGGACGAAGTGGGAACACCTTTGACACTGGCAATTATGGGTCGTCAGTACCACGCCGCGGAGACCCTTCTGCGATATGGCGCAGACACGACATCCGCGGCCGCCAACTCTGAGCCTCCTGTCGCTGCTGCGGCGCTCCGAGGCTCCGAAAACCTGGTTCACCAGCTGTTGAACGGTGGTGGCGCCGGGAACCTTGCTTCTCACGAATTTGGGAGCGCCCTCGCTGCTGCCGCTTCTGTTGGAAACCCAAATATCGTCCAGACATTGCTCCCAATCGACACCGACCCGGCCTCGCGTCAGAGTGCCCTCGAACAAGCGGCTTCCGGTGGTTTCCATGGCGTTGTCATTCCCATTCTTCACAATACTCCAAACCTTCCGTGCGACAAAGCGTTTGAGCTTGCGGCTTACGGCGGTCATGACGACGTTGTCAGAGAGTTGTGGGCGTACGGTTCACATTACCGCACAATATCCCCTGCCGCTGTGGGCGATGCGCTTTATCAGGCCAGCGATATGCAGCGGGAGACAACCGTCCAGTTCTTACTCCAGTACTGCAGGGTTGACCCGAACACTGCGACAGGCGATGAGTACGGCAATGCCCTAACAGCTTCGGCGTACGACGGCACGACATCGATTCTCCAGATGCTCCTACAGTATGGCGCTAGGGTTGATGCGCCAGAGGGCTTCCCCCTTCAAGCCGCGGCGCTAAACGGGCACACCGAGATCGTCACAATTCTCTTGGACCACGGCGCGCATCCAAACGCCTTCAGTGACGGCATCGCGGGCGGCACGGCTCTTCAAGCTGCCTGCACGACAGGCAACACGGATGTGGCGAAGGCGCTCCTTGCTCGGGGCGCTGATCCGAATTATGGCGATGGAGAATTCACAAATCCGCTGATTGCGGCTACCAGCATTGGCTATGGCGACATCGTTGAGCTGCTGCTCGGATACAGGGCCAACCCAAATGTTTTTGGCGGATTCGATGGAAGCACTCCTCTGAACAATGCCGCTATGTCACTCCCCGCGAAGTACCTCATCATGCTGATGGACTACGGTGCCTTCGTTGATCAGATGGATCCCGATGAGGACACCGCTTTGATGGTGTCCGCTCTAGTCGGCGACAACGACTGCGTCGAGGCTCTCCTAGCCCGGGGTGCGAATGTTCACCTGATTGGCAAGCACTACGGAAGCGCTCTTCACGCAGCAGCCTCCGGCGGCCACACAGAAACATGTCGATTGCTTCTCCAACGTGGTGCCGATCCACGCGTGCGCGGCGGACCGTTTGGGTCGGTGCTACAAGCGGCGGTGGCATCGGGAAACCCAAAGACTGTTGAAATCATTCTTGCGGCGTGCCCTAAAAAGACGACAGGGAGCGAGATTGACAGCGGGAGCAAGTTCTTTACAGCATTGCATGCTGCAGCTGTGCAGGAAGATGACAGCTGCCTCCGCCAGCTGCTGTCCCGGAAGCCGAACCTCAACATGTTCCCTCCCGCCACCGGAAATGCAGACAAGGGGCTGCTCTCGGGCACGCCTCTCCAGATCGCCTCCCTGGCAGGCTGCAACAGAAACGCCCGGCTCCTTCTCGAAGCGGGGGCGGACCCCAATATTGTGGCTGGCAAGCACGCAACTGCACTTCAGGGTGCTGCGCTGAAGGGGAGCAGCGCGCTGGTCGAACTGCTCATTGCTCATGGAGCGCGTATTGATGCCATGGATAAAACAAGCAAGTATGGACATGCCCTCGTTGCGGCAGTTGCCCGTCCCGAGGACGATTCCGACCGGCTCGACGTACTTGAATCGCTGCTCGGCCAAGAGGGGATCCCGGCTGCGGCTTACAAGTCGGCTTTGCAGAAGGCTTTCCGATTCCGCGACAAAGCAGTGTTCAAGCAGGTGCTGGCTGGCATGAGAACTGCCGCGGCAAAGAATGTCAAGAAATTCCCAAATATCAAGGGGATGCTTGGGCAGTTCAAGAAGATGCATGTGGAGAGGGATGAGAGTGGCGATGCAAACAGTGACTTTGGTGATGATGTGGTGTTCGTGTGGCAGGATATTGATGATGATGATTTTGATGATCATTCTGAGAGCGGGCAACAGCGGAATGGGGACGTGGCGCTACAGCATCCGCTGGAAGATGGGAATCCTGATGGACCTCAGGAGGCACGGTCTGTCGGTGGAGGGGCGGAGAGGAGTTTGCCTTTCCGCCCGCAGCAGGCGTCTAGAGGAGGCGGGGAGCTTCAGGGCCGGTCGCAGCAGGGTGGAGTGAGCGGGGATGTGCCTTACAGCCCGCAGCAAGCGTCTAGGGGTGGTAGAGAGCTCCAGGATCGGTCGCAGCAGGGAGGAGCGGCCATAGATGAACCTTACAGTCCACAGGCAACGACACGGGGCGGATGGGGAGCGCAAGACCAACAGAGCCCCCAGGCAACGACCAGAGGCGGTTGGGGGTTGCAAGACCAACAGCAGGGAGGGGCTCAAGCCAGCAGAGGGGCTCCCTCTTGGGGAGCCGCTGGGGCTGGTGTCGCGGGCGCTGGCGTTGGCGCTGGTGCTGCTGGCGCATATAGCCAAAGCCGAGGGTTTGATGCGAGTAATGCCGGACCAGTCGACGAGTACTACGGGGATGGTGGGCAGGATCAGGAGGAGGGCCATGAGGAGGGGCATGAGGAGGAAGAACACGACGAGAATGAGGATGAAGAGGAAGGGGAGGGCGAAGGTGATGAGAATGAGGGGCATGATGAGGACGAGGAAGAGGAGCATGAGCAAGGAGGGGGGTATTACGATGAAGAGGAGTAAGGTGCTGTGTGAAGCTTGCAAGCGGAATCCTGTGGCGGAGAGGTAATTGGTTATGGATTTGGAAAATGGAAAGATCACATATTCCAATGCTGCGGTTGGGCCTCTTGTTGGATTACTTCTGGGCGATTTTGGCCGGCAAGACAAATCTTCAGCAACTTTATTTCTTCACAACTTGAACTTGACATTGATTGTGTGTTGGAAGACAGACCACAAATGGCAGCACCCCCAAGAATTCACTCAGCTTGGCTCTAAGCTACCATGCCAAAACGCGCGTCAAGCGTCAACGCAGCAGAGATCCAGCGGGGTGGACGATAAAACCGAACGTGTATGTGTGTCGAGTCTCTTCTGGCAAGATGGCGGGCTTGGCTGAGAGGTTGTGAACGTTGGCAAACCTACCCAGCCTGGAGTTTGGTGGAGGAGACCGTATCATCACCCACTTTGTCGGTCCAATAACACACCTCTCAGGAATCGAAAGTGGCGGAGCAGGTGCGATCTTGCGCCAAGCGAATCTGGGCCGTGGTTTCCAAGTACGGAAAGCACATTGGGGTGTACCTGAAGATGTGTCGTCAACAGCCAGCTTCCTCTTGCACCAACCCAAGATCGCATTCTCGCGCAACGACTCAATCCCTTGCTATCTCTACTAGCACAGCATTATCCACCCATTATGAATTACTTTTGGCATAGAGATCCGTTGGCAAACCTAGCGCGAATCGAGCCGCATCCAGGATGCTGTCTGTTACATCGGAGACCAAAAACACGTTCCGATGAGCCTCCTTCCGATGCTTCCCGCTGGTGCGCGACACCGGACATCCCAGATATCAGTCATATGCTGAAAAGCAGCCTGTTCATCTATGATAATGATGATGCCCCATCGGCGGCAACCGCAACACTAGACTTCGAAGGCACCAACACCAGCAGCGCCCAGCACGAGAACCTAGAGGCCCAGAGCGAGTGGGATGCCATCGTGGCGACACAGGACATTGGCAAGATTCTGAACGAGCACTATCGATTTTTTCGCAACGATACACGCGATTTGCTGCAAAGCTTTCTCAATACCCTGTATGATCAAGGTCTGAAAACATTGCGATCCGACATCCTCGCCTTGGCCCACGATGGATCCAAACTATGCAAGCTGCGCGATTTCTTGGTCGATGCTATCCTGAAGCCCAGTAGGATTCCTGCCAACCAAACCATTGCGTGGGGTGATGATGCGTTCGATGTGCTGACAATGATGAGCGCAGTGGCTGTGGCGGGCGGCAAAGAACCTTCCAAGAGCCGACCTTGGGACAACCCTTGGCCCGACCAGTCGCCGGCGGTACTGAAAGAAAAATGTCTTCACAGGGACAAACGTAAATGCGCCTTGTCAGAGGTCTATGGCTCTGACAATGACGAAGGACCAGAAGGCAGTACATCGGCAAAGGAAATCGAGCGCAATCGATACGTCCCCAAGATCGGGGTTGGATACATTCTCCCCTTTGCGCTTAGGGGGTATGGGTACGAGAAGAATGCGACGCACAAAGAGAACAAGGCAACGATCTGGTGGGCGTTATACCGGTATTTCCCGATTTTGAGGTATCAGATCGGGGTCAATTCGTTGAATCAGTTGGGAAATGGCATCACACTCCATTCGGCACTTCTGGGAGACTTTGGGGCATTTGCGTTTGGGCTTGAGGAAACAACTGAGGTGCGTTCTCCTTTTCGGTACTTGGCTCCCCTGGATAGTACCCATTGGATGTTGGATATTAACGAACGAGTCCGTATAGAAACACAAATATCGTGTCCGCAAGTTTGACAGAGGGTGCCCCTCGGCGTCTCTCTTGCCGGATATTGTTACCCTTGTCGGACCTAGCCCAGACCTGCTCGATACCCACCTGCGAATTGGGCGTATTCTGAAGGAAACCGGGGTCGGAAAGCAGGTTCGAAGGTGCATGGATGAGTACATGACGAAAATTGCACCGCAAGGCCTCGAGGTAGCTGAGGATGGATCATGCGATCTCGAGGACCACCTCAGCCTCAGGATGCTGACGTTTGTTTAGAAATGACGTTGATAGCGATAGCAATAATACAACAGCGATACATCTTTTATTTTCACCCACTACTGCCCTCGCAGCCTTGCTCATGTCACACTAACTCGGCATAGAGCCATTGGAGCATCATACGATACAGTGCAGGAGTGGCAGCTCCCAATCGGGCGAATCTTGGATGAGTCGAATGAGGGTGGTAAGCATTTCTGGCAAAACCCAATCAGCTGCGGATGTAGCTGCATACAGGGCTCCCAAACCGCACTGCCGAGAGTCTGTGGCGTTTCTGGGTGGGTTGGAATTTGGGCCTCAGCCTACTGGAAGGGTGGTTAGTGTTTCGTCCTCATTGGCCGCTTTGGCCTGCAGGCTGCCCCTATTCCGCACCACCTGCATCAAGTATTGCTCTCACCTTCGGCAGGCTTTGTGGCGATCAGCCGGAAAGGCCCCCAAATTGGCGATGAGGCGTGTGCCCGATTTTGGGAGGGAAGTTGAGCCGCATGGTGTGATCGGTGAAGGGGAAGCAGGCAGCGAGGGCGCTGGGTCGTCTTGTTCTCTTGCTCATTCTTGTTCTCGTTTTTGTTTTCCTTTTACGAGATCACAGCTCAAAGAACAGCGCAGAGGTGAAGTCAATTGGACGCCCATCCGCGATTTGGCTTGCCTTACCCCTGTATTTTTATCGATTGAAAGTGGTGGCAGCCTTGCTTGCCCCTTTGAGAACTCGACATCATGACTAATGCTGGAAATGGCGGGAACTACGCGACTGAGAAGGAGTTTAATTGGCTTCGTCGCGATGAGCGCGGTGGGTTCTTCTCTTTTTTTTCCGTTGCATGAAGAAAAGCAAGGGCTGTCGCGTTGTCTGGGGCTTTGTCGTGGAATGCTTTGTGGAAGGCGCGATGGAATGAGCGACAAGATCGAAGGGTCCACTGCATTCAATGGTTTTGCGCTGCGCCGGAGGCACCCAAGATTTTCCTCCATCAAGCATCTTCGCCACATCCGATTGCTGGCCACAGAAAGCCGTGCTGACACCGCGAGCTCAGGTCCAACATACATCAGCTATTCCTACATCTCCCATCGCTCGGCATGTTCGTTCGAGTACGGCGAAAACGGCTACGCAGCCAGCTGCAACTACGGCGGCGAGCTGATCCATCTGTCAGCCCCCTCGACCAAGCATGGACTCGTCTTTGCTCGCGGCGGCCGATCCACCTCGCTGCAATCGCTCCTCTCGCGCGCTCAGGGGCAGTTCGGCGGCCCATGCACATTCGGGCTCGAAGTTTCGCGGCAGCAGGACGCACCAAAGGAGGAGCTGGACGGGGAGAAAAGTCTATACGTGTCGGGGTCTAACTATCGGCCAGGCAAGATGATCGAACGGGGTTGTTTCAACTATCGATGGCCCTTCCACGAGTATCTCCTTCTCGCCAACGACCTATCCGACCCACCCGTCCGCCGAGAACCGGAGCCCGTCGGAACATATTCAGTCTTTTCGTGCGTCAAGGACGGGATCTGCTATCAGATCATGCGCGTCGAGCTGGAAAGGGATCTCGATGGTAGCAACAAAGACACGGGAATTGAAAGAGACACAAAATCTGAGGGAGACACGGAAACTGAAGGAGGCTCAAAGACTGAAAGAGACTCGAAGATTGAAGGGCCCGTGATCCCCAGACAAGTTGCGCTTACGATTGGAGGTGACGTATTCTTCCGGTCCTTCGAGCAATGTGACAAGGAGCGTCAGAAAGCCACCAGGGGTGCAGATCACGGCGGAGAAGCCCCTGTGGCCGCCGCGAACCCAGACCAGCGGAGCAACGAGAACAAGCACAAAGATGGATCCACTGTCGCTCATATAGTGGACAAGGATTTGGGCATTGGCTTGGAGTTGCAAGTCTTCCACATCGGCCGAGGAGCGCCAATGCCAACAAAGCTCTACAATTCCAACCGTGGGGTCGACATCTCGATAGATCGTGGTCTGGGAAAAGCCTTCAACGTGTATGCGAGTTTGGACGGAGAGAATCTTACAACAGACGACGGCAGGAGCCGAGGCTATTACAGTGCGGTGTTCGTCGCCACGTTCCGCCTTTACGACATATCCGGAGGAGAGGCTTCGAAAACGCCGGATGCCAAGTCTCTTCTCACATCAATGGACTTCCACACGCACGCAGGTGCGGATCCAAACGCTATAAACGCGACCGGGAGCATGTGGGTGACGACCTTCGTTGAGGATGAGCGGCGCAAGGTTGGTGTTGGCGGTGATGTTGTTTATGCGAGATGGTCTCCAATGCCGATCATTTCCGAGGTCCACCTTGTCGGGCGTTGTGTCGAGAAGATCTTGGAGGTCGAGATGTGTCCCACCACGCCTCGAGTATCCGCCCCCAGCAACGAGAATCTCACGGAGCCAAAGGCAGAGAAGCCAAGACACCTCGCTATGATCAGCAATCTCTTTACTCAGCCAAATGTGGATCTGAAAGCGCTATTGTGAGCAATGAACCTTTTCTTCTTTCTCCCCCTATCTCGGTTTGTCGAGAATCGTATCTGGTTGCACCAATTCTTGGCCAGGCTACTGACTCCTAGTGTCGAAACATAGCTGGAAATGTCGCTTCCTGATCAAACTTTACAACTTCCTGGACAAGTTCAGAAAAGGCCCCGGTCTATGCCCGCATGGCGCCCCAGGCAGTACCTGCACGGATGCGTATTGTCGTCAACTATTCGAGATCCGGAGACGACTTCGCAGCTGTCTCATGAACACCATCGAGTACTTGTCGTCCACCCTCCTCAACCCTAACCTGGCAGAGGAGAATCTCCCAGTACTCATGCCCGACAACTTCGTGCGAGGCGAGTCGAACTACTACTATGTCACACTGACAATATGGTATGCCGTCAAGCACCTTGGTTTGGGCACATCAGCGTATCCTAACGTGGTCTCAAGCCTGTTCGATGAAAGTTCAGGCAGGAAGGCTCAACTCTTCGACCCTGACCGCCTCCCGCATCCGAACTTCAACTTTCCGCAGGGCGACAAGGAAAAGGTGTCTCTGCTAAAATGGTACCATTGCGGCGCGTCTCTGATGTTGGGCAACCACCCAAACAGTCAGATGGAGGCCAAGTTTGGCGTCCTAGGCAGGGCGGCCAAGACAACATCGGCAACCAAACTCTCATCTGAGCGAGCATACGAGGCAAACGACGAAATTTTTGACCGCCTGGCTCTGTTAGTATCTGAACTGGGCTTTGGAAAGTTGGATGCCACTGGGCCGAAGATCATCGAGTCGATGTCCATCAAACGCATCAAGCAGCGCGTTCTCGGCGCGCCGGTCAACCCGGGCCACCGGGACCCTCATGAGAGCGATGAGTCTATTTCGGCGCCTTGGGAAGTCTATGCGCTCTGCCACCATAGCCTCTTCATGGCAATGATCTTGGAAATGGGGGTTACGCATGAAGGCGACGAAGACGAGAGTTTCATCGGGGTCCAAAAGCAGTTGTGCCAGTTTCTCAACGCCGAAGGCACTTTGACGCCGTGTTGGGAAAGGGCCTATTCGAACGCGAAAAGGGGCTGGCTTCGGTCCGAGGCAACATCTGTGTTCGCTTCTACGCTTATCGATTCCCATGGAAGAAGGGCACCGAGTCCCGAGACGGCCGAAAATCTGAGATTGGGCACATCGAAAGAAGTAACGGAAGGCCAAGGACGTCATATCGGGGCACCGTCAGCGAAACAACCACTAAACGACCCCCCAATTGACTGGATCGCTATATTCGCACCGCCACCCAGATATCACCCGGATGGTTTCTACGACTCACTAGCGGATACACCATGGATTTACGACCACAGGTTGACGAGAAAGCCCAAGGTTGCCATCCAAGGCACAGTCAAGAAGTACATGACCCCTTGGGACCCCGAGCCATCCCACGCGCTCAGCCTCACAACCAAGGGATTGGAAGATATTCTGAAGAAGAACTTTGATCTCCCCCCTGGAAAAGATATTGAAACATCAAGAATGATGACAGTAACAGATCTCGGGTCAATGGCCGACACAGATGACGGAAAACGAGAAGGCACCGAACCACCAGAAAGTGGACCAATCAAGAAAATGCTACAGAGACTAGCCCGTAACGTAAGAGCCAGGCCCTTCAGTTACCCAGAATCCAGACAAGAACATGTCGTCGCGATCTAGCTAACACCATTGCCCGGCATCTCAGTTGGTTGACCAAGGCGTGCAGCATCGATTTCTCGTTCTGCGGCGATTACCAGATGGGTTCCTCGACTACCTTCTCTATGTTCTTCACCCACAGGCGGCGGGGTGCTTGAACCATCACCTCCTCGAACTGTCGCGATTCTCTTGCCAGAGGCAAGAAAAGTGGGTCACTGACATCACGATGAAATCTTGGAGCAAGGCAGACACGCCGGACAGGTTCAACTCCAATGCGCCCAAGAGGATCAGACATTACACCCTCTCGCTCGACTCGCTCGACCCCTGCGAAATCCCTGAAAGTCATCATATCAAGCTATCGAAGGACAGGGGGGTTGTGTTGTTTATCTCGTCCATCTCCATGGTCACGAACCGCTTTGGCGACTTCAGCAAGTGCTTAATTATCTCAAGCATTTTTGGAGACAGAGACGTGACAAAAGTTGCTTCTAAAGCGAAGGCGGTCTGGCGAAAGTTTGCCCACCATCCTCAGACGGCGCGATGTCTTGTCTTCCTCCTCGTTCTTGGCGCCCTTTGCCGGAAGATGGCCAAGGAGTATGACACCTCAGTCGGTTATGTGGATGAGTTCAAGGCCAAAGATGATGCGGCTGCTTCACTTGCCATGCTCAAATCCGACCCAGAGTTGAAGGTGAGCATTCCCCTGCATGTTGCTTATTTATTGCTTCAGCGATGCTGAACATTTGAATCCCGATATTTAGGCCATCTACAATGCCGACGGGAAGTTGATGTCTGGGGTCCTTCGAGACCGGGACGGCGATGTAGCCACGTACTGGCTCCGCGGGACGAAACGGAGCGCGCTGTATCGTATGCGTACGGCACTGAACGAATGCGTGACATGCAGTCTGCAGGCAAAACAAGAGCTTGAGCAGCAGATGCAAGAGGTAAGTGATGGACACAGACCAAAAGAAACCTACTGACGTCTGCTAGTACTCCAAGTCACATCATCTCAGCCCCGGACTCGAGAACCTGTGCCAATGGTATCTCGGTACTTTTGACAAAGACCACACGCGGTTGACGGTGGTCAGCGCCCGCTTGGAGGGACTCATGGAGTCGATAGACCGCTCGATGGAAGTGGTACGTCCCTAATTTAATCTTTGAGCTTCTTTTGTGGTCTCATTGTCATGCGGTCATCAAGCTGACTCGGGCGCACCGACAAAGTTCTCCAATGTCGCCACCATGGTTGACAGCAAGACGGCCCTCAACCAGAGCAAGACGATCCAGAAGTTGACCTATCTAACCATTGCCTACCTACCGTTAGGTTTGCTCACTGTGAGTTTGACTCTTGAACTCAACATCAGTTTCGCGAGTGGGTTCTGACTACCCCTAGGCCATATTCGCAATTCCAAAGGAGCAAGATACTGTTGCTGAAACCATGGGTCTAGCGTGGTACGTCGGGGGTCTGCTTATCATGTTCTCGGTCACTACTGTCACGGCGATCTATATCGACGAGCTTCTTTCCTCCATTCAGAATTTTCCTCGGAAAACTGTCAAAATGGTCAAGGGGCTGCGAAAGGAGGAAGGGGGGCTTCCCAAGTAGCCGAGGCTTCAAGTATGGTCAGCCTCTGGGGGAGCAATGACAACAGAGATAGGTACGTCTATTTGTACGAAGTGCCACGCTCTTGCGTCCAGACAAGATAGGTGGAAAGACATAGAAAGAGCTCGAATAGACCCTGGTTATGATACAAAGAGAGATTCCCCAGCAAACGAAATCACATCTTCTCTTTCGTTCTTCCTTTGGAGTTCCTTTGCCGGGCAGGGGTCAGCCATGCAGAAGAGCGAGAGGCGGGATGGGCACATCAGGGGCAACCGGGGCGGGCACACATGCGCTGTCATGAGAGGTACCTATGATTTCTCACATGTCATGCGAGGCCCGCGGAACTTAATTTCCAAGCCACTGAAAGGGAAAAAAAGATAAAAAGGGGCTTACCCCCAGGGCTTACTCCAACTTTGTTATCCTTTAATCCATCTTTTCATCAACCCACACTCGTCTCCGATAACAACCAGCTACGGACCTGTCAGCTCAGTGGGAGGCGCACAGCCTATCAGACGAGTTCATTCTCCAGATCATGCGTTCAGTCCGGCTACTGGTCACCTTCTTGCCCGAACAACTTTTTGATGACCCCCGCTGCATCAGTTCATGGTGAATCATCGTCGCGTGAATCAAAGTTAAATTTATGGCAAGGTTTGCTGCTTGTCGGCGCCGGCCTTTGGTTCGGTATCAGGAGATTTCTATCTTTGGCGTTGCGTGGCACAAGACAAGGTACCAACAAACACATCACTGGAATGACGCCTTACGACCACTCCCACATGGGCATTGCGCCCAAGACGCGGAGTTGGATTTAAAGTTCCCGCGTGTCTCAAACTCCACATCACATGAATGCTCTTTTCCAACGACACACATGCAGATACCTAAATCGGTCCTCTCACTTGACTCTCGCCGTACCGCCCCCGATTGTGGACTCAATGTTGACCCTTGATGATGAGAGATTTTTGACCTGTGAACTTTGCTTCTCCATGCCGAGTGAAGAAATAAACTCACGCACGACTGCCTCGGTTCTCAATGCCCGTACCATGCGCCGGACTCGCTTCCTTAAAGTACGAAGAGCGCTGTGCATTCACGAGATCCAGGGTTGAGCTTATCATATGATGCAATCAAGATACCTCTGCTGTTAATCTATCGTGCCGCTTCAGAGGAACACGCTATTGGCTTTGATAAGGCTGACCGCTGTGCCCAGCCTCGTTCACCCGTACCAACAACCAGGATCCCGGTATCCCACGAAACATCTGGAACGCCTGGGTCCGGATAATCTCGGGCGTCTTCGGGTGAAGTCATTCATGCATGCATCGTCGTCAGTGACGTTTCCGATCGCTTCGGGGATTAATCTTGCGATGGATGGGCATGCCCAGTGGGCCGAGACTTCTCGTCTGAGTCCGCAGCTCGCCTGTCGCATCCAGGGGCGATCCTTCGGTGTGGCGTCTCGGATGCAGCTGTCCTTCGCCCGCGGGTAAGTATCAAGCTTCGGTTCGAGCGGGTAAGTTGGGCAGCTTGCAGCCACGAAGCCAAGAATAGCAGCCGCTGTGCCGTGTCGGTGTGCTGGGTCACCAATTTCTCACGTGTTTTAGGGGTGCGCAAACCGGACTTGGGAACGGGGATCAGCGCGACATTCAGGAAAGCCGTAGAGGGTGGGAAGCAGAATGACAGAGGTGTTGGGATGATGAATTTGTGGGTGGGAGGCACCGGGACCTGCCAAGACCGGCCAACACGTGCGTGAAACTGCCTTGCCCCTTTTCAGCAGGTACGGCACAGTCTGACAGCATTGATGCAAACACGGCGGAGGGTTGTGGCTTTGCAGTGTTGTTTTTTGGGGAAGGTGCGTACAATGGCAGGAAGGAGGTGCTCGCTCTTTCTCGCACACCGGCCAGTTGTCAGTCAGCCTGCGGGCCCTCGCCCAAATCCCAACACGAGACCTTGGGCTTACCGGGTTGTCCGATGATGACTCCGGCCTTTCCCTTGGGTTGATGCTTAGCGATGCAATCTCATGACGGGATGAGGCGCTAACTATCTGAGGTTTTGGTAACCAATCGGATGCCCTCGTTGCACCACACTCGACGCTGAGCATCGATGGCGAACATGCTGCTGCAGCTTCTGGATTCCTGGTTCCAGGCTCACCGTCAGCGGGCTGGGTCCCCGTCGGGAGCATCGGTTCGCATATAAGGAGGAAGGTGGCCAGAACTGGTGAGCATATCGAGATCCCGGTCACACAGATTGCTGAATTCACACATTCGCAGAATGTTCACAACGGACTTTCGACTACCCTCTGGGTTAGTCTTCGCGGTTTTCCTAGCCAACAATGCCTTGGCTGCATCCATCCCGCCTTGGCCACGAGACGTCAGGGGCGCCCAATTAACAAGTGTCGCGGTGAAACTCAACACGGAAGGTCTCAGAGCCCGCGATGCCCGAACGAGGACAGAGATCGTGGAGGATCTTGTCAGGAGGGCACATCCATCACTCAAATACGCAAAGAGAAATCCAGGACTCAATGTTTCGCCTCTCATCACGAGCATATCCCCCGAGGAACTCGACGAGTTGGTACAGCGGGCCGTGACCAACGATCCCTCGTACGTCCCAACAGACTTCAGCGCTTGGTTCAAGGTCCATTTTGCAGGGAATGAAACGACCGAAGGCGTCACCGAGGTGTTGGGCAACCTGATTGGGTTCGACGAGGTGGCAAGCTGCCAGCCACTTGCTGGTGCCCCTCAGCCAGCTGCAGTTCCCAAGTTGAAGCCCGGGGATGACCCGTTGTTCAAGCAGCAGGGGTACCTGACGGAGGCCGGCATCAACGTCAAATATGCTTGGGGATTTCCGGGTGGCGACGGCGCTGGAACGGCGGTCATCGACGTGGAGCGCGGGTGGCAATTGGAGCATGAAGACTTGGTGTGCCCTGACCTCCCATGTTTCACAAGTATCCGCGAAGCTGACATGTGCGTCTTTCAGGTGGCGAAAAACATTACCCTCCTTGCGGGCCTTAACGTCTTGGATCGATACGGCGGCAACTATCCTCACGGTACCGCGGTGCTGGGCGAAATGCTAATGGTCGACAACAAGATTGGCGGCGTGGGAATCATCCCTAATGCCAAAGGCAATGTCGTTGGTACTCACCGCGACGTCGATGGAGGGCTATCGGAGAACCAGCCCGAGGCCATCGTGGATGCCGCGCGTTTTCTCAAGCCAGGAGACGCCATGGTTCTCGAGATGCAGACCGGCGACGCTGTGGAGCCAAATCCGAACCTTTGGCCCATCGAAATCCTCGATGCCGAGTTCGAAGCTATCCGGCTGGCCGTGGCCCTGGGCATCATCGTCATCGAACCCGCTTCCAACGGCGGCGTGAACATGGACGAGCCTCTCATGCGCGTCGGAGACCCAACCCCAAGGACGTTTCTCAAGAAAGGAGCCCCCGACTTCCGTGACTCGGGCGCTATCATCGTCGGCTCGGCCACCTCGGGCATCCCGCACGCCCGGCTCAACTCGTCCAACTATGGCAGTCGCGTTGATGCCTACTCGTGGGGCGAAAACATCCTCACGTCGAGCGTCAACTCGGCGTATGAGGATATCTACACCAACTTCAGCGGTACCTCGGGCGCGTCGCCGATCATCGCCGGGGCGGTCCTCAGTGTCCAGGGTATGCTGGCTGCCAACGGACGGAAGAAGCTGACGCCAGCGGAGATGCGAAAGCTCATTGTTGTTGGGGGGACGCCGAGTGCCAACCCGAAGTCAGACAAGATCGGGGTACAGCCGAATCTGAAGGCGCTCATCGATGGGGGACATTTGAAAGACTGAGGCATTTTGATAGCCAGCATACTTTTTATTCTTCAAGTTTGTGCGCGTCAAACGGGAGGCATGAGCATTTAGGAGGAAACATGGTAGCATGGGAATGGGCGTTTAAGCTTTTTCTAGTCATGACGCCTTCGGGCCCCACTGGAATTTTCACAATTTCTTTCGGAGAATCACATTCACATGGCCATGTGGCGCCGAGACGACCTTGTTTCCCCAAACTCACACCTAGGTTTCATCTAAGCTTTCCACCAATGGCGAGCCGCGACAAAATGAACCTAACCTGGCCGGTATCTTAGGAGAGATGAGGAATTCGACTCCCGGGGTTAGTTCACCTAGGCGACCCAGCCAAAAGCCTCCCGGCCTAACAGCCACAGACAAGCCAAGTCCGGCTGACTCAATATGCCACTCGGGCGAATTCCTTCAGTGGGGGCAACCCTCTCCACCACTCGAGAGTTCACTCCAAGAAAAGGTTCCCACGAGTTGAATGGCTGCTAAAGCGGAAAACTTGAGCATCAGACTTCTGCCTAGATAAAAGTCAACCTTAGATTCTGACACTTCCTCAATCTCTGCACTTACTATTTAATCACGGTGACCCCGGTGGTCCGGAGCTCCTTCCCTTTCCTTTCATTTTAATCACAGTATTCTGAACACACCCCGGACTTGCCGAAGGAGCTTCACACACAATGGACACTCACACATCATCACCGGCGCCGAAGCTCCCACCTATTCTGCACCTCCTATCTACTACTGTGGACTGGATCCGTCTAGTCTGGAGAAGCGATTCGAGTATCGCTTCACTCAAAGCAGTTCGCTCTTCCGGTTACAAGGGACATCTGCCAACGCCCCCGCCCTTGCCACCACGGCCGCCACTGTCACTACCGCCAAGACCTCTGGCAACAAGAACACCCACCAAGGTTGTCGCAAAAATCGACAAAGATGGCTACTATCCATCCTACGAGAAGTCTGGACTCCCGGAATATTCCGAATTTCCCGACGGCGAATTCACACGCATCGATCCCGTACCTGCCTATGTCGACTCGTGCAGGATGCCAGCCAGTTATTTTCCTACTAGTTGGGAGAATGAAAAAATGGGGCTCCAGCCTCCTGAGTACATCATCCTTGATGATCTCGAGCAAAACCCACATTCGAGAGCCAGAGAAGAGTACGACGAGGACGAGGACGACGAGAGTACTCTGTCCGAGCCTCCCGCCGTCGCCACCGTCGCGAGCTGCGATACCGCGCAAAACCCACATCCGAGAGCCGAAGAAGAGGGCGAGGACGAGGAGAACGAGGAGGACGATGAAGAAGAGGACGAGAGTACTCTGCTCGAGCCTCCCGTCGTCGCCCCCGTGTTCAGCCGCGATACCGCGCAAAACCCACATCCAAGAGCCGAAGAAGAGGACGAGGATGAGGAGGACGATGAAGAAGGGGATGAAGACGAGGAGGACGATGAAGAAGAGGACGAGAGTACTCTGCTCGAGCCTCCCGTCGTCGCCCCCGTGTTCAGCCGCGATACCGCGCAAAACCCACATCCAAGAGCCGAAGAAGAGGACGAGGATGAGGAGGACGATGAAGAAGGGGATGAAGACGAGGAGGACGATGAAGAAGAGGACGAGAGTACTCTGCTTGAGCCTCCCGCCTTCTCCCCCGTGTTCAGCTGCGATACCGCGCAAAACCCACATCCAAATGTGGGATCATCGGCCGATCTCGCCAAGGCGCACGCACACGTCACAAACCGGTGCAACATGGGACGTTTTGGATTACTCCCCGGCGAAATTCGCAATGAAATCTATCGGTACCTCCTGCGCCACGACGACATCCTGCCGGAAAACCCAAAACACCACAACTTCAGCCATCAGATCCTGGCCACCTGCCGCCAGATTCACTGTGAGGCTCTCTCGATCTTGTGGCACGAGAACACGTGGCGTCTAGAACTCCTCTCTAGAGAAGCCTACAAAACCGATCCGGTTTTCCCGTCTGGTGCGCATCTGCACAGAGTTTGTTCGAATGTGCAGACTGACCATATGAAGGTGCATCCTCGGCGTTTCCACATCAACCTTAGGGATTGCTACGAGTACGAAGACGGGGCGCTCCGAACTGGCATGCGCGAGACTTGCAACTGGTTGATGACGTTGCCGGAGATCGAGATGTTGCGGTTGACGGTGGGGACAAGGGGAGCCCCGGGAGACGGGTTTGAGATGTCTCAAAGGTTCGGGTCCCGGAACTGGGAAATATCGAGAGATTGGGTGAAAAATCCGATGTTCAGGACGTGGTTGACGCAGGTGCGGAACGTCAAGGAGGTGGTCATCGACGACCGGATTCCGGAGGAGATGAGGACGTTGATTCGCGACGCGTGGCGGAGCTCGGAAAAGCTTGATGAGTTTCCGGAGGCGTATAATGAGCTGTGCAAGACGGTTCGGAAGATGCTGAAGTGCCGGGAGCCGCCGACATGGGATTCTGACTCTCATCTGATGTGGGAGGTGGCAAAGGAACAGGCTGAGCACGACCTTGCGGTGGCTTGGTATTTTGTTGAGCGAGGTGCTTGGGGCGGGTTCACTCAGTGGGCACAAAGGAGGACCGACCATTTGGCCAAGTGCTTGCTTGCTTGGAGGCTGTACCCACGACCCAATGGTCGAAAGACAGCTGCCCCGGTGCCCGAAACGCAGCGCGAGAGCAAAAGGCTGGCCTCGGGGCTCAGACGAATGGATTTGGAGGGAGACCTGTAAGGAGACAGAACACCGACATAGCGATACTACTCAAACATCACGTTTCATGCTTTTTCGAACTCTTTCAGCCCTGGTTACGTTACGTTGGCCATGTTTTGTACTCTCCTACGTAAAATAACATGAATATTTCCAGCCATACCAAATGCCCTATATTCGCCTAGAGATATCCAAATGGCTCGCCAAAACGGCGCACTTTGGTGCGACGTAGAGCCTCGTCATCTCACCATGGCCTGTTGCCAATAAACCTCCAAGTTCTCAGGCAGCCAGGGCACTGCGATGATTCACAGATAGTGACTACTCAACCTACGCGAACTACTTCTCCAAAACCCTTCTTGCTGCAGATGCAATCCACGACATAATTAAATCAGTCCCATCCACGTCCTACGTACCCCATCTTTGCAAAGAACGTGGTCGATGTGGAAGGTGTGTCCCGGACCCCACTGGCAGAGGAATGTACCCCTCATTGTTCTGCGGTTGAGTGCGAGGCAAGTGCGCTCCAGGCTGAGGGATGAACGCGCTGCTGTTGTCCCAGCGGTTTTGCCAGGGCGCGCTCATGCCATTGCCGACATAAGTTGGATATCCGTTGCTGTGATTGTTGATGAAAGGTGGGTGAGACCACGTCTGCTGCTGAAGTGCCGGAATACGTGGCCCTAATTGTTGAAACGGCTGGTGAGGGAGGAAATATGCACCACGGTGAGCTCCAGCATCGTATTGGGCCCACACCGGTGGGTTTGGCGGCGTTGGTTGCTGGAACTGCCACGAATATGCTGGATGCTGCCACCCATTTGGAGGCAACTGGGGCACTTGAGCCTGGCCTGTAAGACGTACCGGCGCAAAGGCTGTCGGGGGAAGCGAAGTGAGACCCATCGTTTCGGGAGTAGGCGTGGTGCATTCATCCCTCGGAGGGCAGAGTGGCTCGGTCTCGGTCTTGGGGATGCGTTCGGCGCGATTCATGGCATCGCCACTTGAACCCCCGGGCGGTTCCTTGATGACATCGACGACACTTTTCCGAAGCTCTGGCGAGAAAACTTTCAAAAATGGAAGAATCTCGCGCTCATCCATCGTCGGGTGCCTTGCCCGTATGATGAACAGTCGAATCATCTCGGCAATCAGGCCGGGGTATTGGTGTTTGAAGTTGACCCTTCTGGCTGCCCCTATCCCCCCATCTGAGTTGATATCACACACCCTCTCACAGATATACTGCCAGGCATGCAAGCGTCGACTTTTTATCTGAGCAGCTACCAGTGGCCATCCGGTAGGTCTGTGGATGATCCGACATCTGCTGCCGAGTGGCCTTGTGGGATCGAGGTAAACGCAGGGGCATTCGGCGTCGAGGTCCGCGTCGGAGAGCATTGCGTCAAAAACGGAGATGACAGATCCAACACCATCAGCCGATTTCTCGATTTCGCCACCGAAGAACAAAATGATGAGTCCTTCCCACGGGTTCATACGATCTCCTCCGCCGTCGTGCGGGTTGGGGCTTGCTCCGAACTGCAGCAATTTTTCCAAAGCCCCGTGCCGAAGTACTTCAACTGCGGATCCGATGCGGCGCGTGTTTGGGGTCGTCTGGCTCCCAATATTGGTGCACAGTAGATCTTGCATGTACTTCGCCCACGGAGAGAAGCACGCTTTGTTGAGATTTGGCTTGTTGGGGTCGTGTCCGTTTTGTAGCAAAGACTGAAGGAGGGCAAGGGCCTTTGCTGACCAGAGAAAGTCCAGATTCAGCATCTGTTCCAGCGGCGACCCATAAATCCGTGAGTAGGAGTCTCCAAAGTATTGCAGGTCCTGGGGGAGTTTGTGCTGCAAATAGCTCACAAGTCGGACTTGGAAGACAACATGTCGAAAGTCATCCGTCAACATCTTTGACTGTATCAAGCGTTCAAGCCTGTCTATCCGGTCGAAGATGTCGTTGTGGTTCGATTCATCGTTGTCGAGTGCGTAACCGACATGTTGTAAAGCACTGTAGAGCTGCAGCTTGATAGTCGAAAATAATGCCGGTTTGCCGTCATAGACGAACCAGTAGGCATAGCCTTGAAATATTGATAGGTTTGGTGTGTGTTTTCGTTTTGTCTGGCTCGAAATGAAGGTCTGCATCTCGGCGGTGAGGAGAAAATCTCGTACGGTTCGATGGAGAAACGTTACGGTCCTACCGCTGATCTCGAGCAAGCCTTTACAACGGGAACTGAGGCGCCTGCGGAAGAGTCGCTCGAACTCCTCAATCCTTGCCGCGGGCCATTGTTCGTGTGGACAACTCAAGAAGTCCTTGTGCTCGTACTCTAGGTCCTGGAACGCGTAGACATTGACGTCTAGCGGCTCCTCCGCTGCTAGAGCCATTGCTATCGTGCTGGCCATTTTCTCGCGATAAAAAGATTCGACAGAGAAGAGGATCATGCGGAGAAACTCTTCCAAGTCGGTGGGAATCTCATCTAGTCTCTTTCGTATATCCGATGGCGAATCGTGGTTGATGATGCCTTCTTTGAGTTGCCGGGCAACCAGGAAGACCCAGAGAAAGACACCTTGCGCTCGCTGTGTAACTTGGTCGATGATCGCCTGCCTCTCATCCCCGAGTCCGGCCGCAACCCAATTGGACTCCTCTCCCAGCTCGGAAATGGTGAACTGATGAATGTCGCGGAGGGTAAGCTTGTGAACGTAGATCTTGGTGCGCAGTGCAGCCCCGAAGTACTCTTCAAAGACGTTCCATGGCCGACTCGACACACAAATTTTGATGTCTGGTGTCCGCGACAACTCCACCACAAGCCGGCAAAGTCTGTGGGAGTCGCCAGAATATTCGTCTAGGCCATCAATGAAGAAGCAAAATCGAAGCGGCAGGCTTGATTTCGTCTGGAGCGAACTGATAGCGCCTTGTAGTTCTGAGATTGACCATGGATGAACCATCCTACTGCCACCGCTGGCGATGCCAGCGCCACCAGCTGCTTGCCATCTTTGATGTAGCACCTCCGGTATCAGGGCGGGACATTGGTCCAGCACGTTGAAGAGAAGGGAGCGAAGAAGGCCTTCGTCGGATTTCTGAAGGGGACTCCCTGGGGCCTAGAAGAAGTGGCTGGCAACAATGACCCGCTTGCCGCCTGCCCAGGCGTCCAGTGCTGTAGTTGTCTGTTTGTTGTCCACCAGAAATCTCATTAGAGTGGACTTTCCCGACCCAGGTTTTCCGGAAATCCAGAAAGCCCCGTCTCCCATCTGGAGCCATTGCAGAAGTCGGGTGTGCTCGCTTCCCGCATTCTCAGTGTTCAACGGTTCGTCACCGTCGACACTGGGTAGGGGACGTTCAAAAACCCACTGAAACGTGGTTTCGTGTGCTTTTCTGATGGATTGATGCCGGTCAAGGCGCTCATCAAACTGCAGGGCCGACAAAACCTCGAGGTTTTTGCTCAATGTGTGCCCCTGCTCCAAGACGGCGAGGACCTCCTGAAGGGCCTCATAAGACGAATTTGCTGCTGCGACACCTTGGGAATTCTGTTTCTGCAATGCTTCCACCCTTTCCGTCATCATCTTCAAGTCGCTGGAAATGGTGTGCATTTGGTCCAGGATTCCCAAACGGGATGAACGGAATGCATGGCTCAGCGCTTGGATTTCGCCGCGCAGCGTGTTTATGCTCTGGCTGCATCACTTTAGACATCCAGACTACACGTGAGGACAGCGTGCCCGTACCTTGAAATTGTGCAAAGTAAGGTGGTGATGGAGGCTTGATATTCGCCGATCCGCTGCCTGAGCTGCGTGACCTCAGTCGACTTCAGCTGCTCAAGCAGCGCAACGTGCAGACTTTTCCACCATTCCGGACCCGATCTCCTCTTCACATTCAAACCCCTCAGGAGGGCGAGAAGTCGATCGCAGTCGGCGTTGCAACTTGACGCGAGCTTCTGGAGTTGCTGCGCCTGAGCTGGAGGAAGGAACGACGTGTTGGGATCTTGGCATAATTCCGAGTTCGGGTCAGGCTTCAGTTTGGCTGCAAAGCTTGACAATGCCCCAAAGAGCTGCTCGAGGCTCTCGACTTGGTCTGAGGCTCCGCTGGTGGAGTCATGAATCTTGCGGGCGCCGTTGAGAATCGAACCGGCAAATTGGGCGAAGGCAACGACATTCCCCGCAACCCCGAGCGCGGCGAGGGGATCCATTCTCTAGGGTTGTAAGGGGTCGGAAAGCAGACAGCGAGACAGGCCCCAAGAGGAGAATCAAGAAGAGACGGGAAGCAGTGGGGAAAATTGACGCAACCTCGATTGTGAGCAGCCTGGCGTTCATTGTGATGAGCTCAGCTCGCCCGTCGCAAAGTCTGACCATCGGGCAGTTTCCATTGGGCTGAGCAGCTGCACTGCCACATTTGGGTCGATGGTGCGCGACCCGTTTTGTTGAGTTGCCTTGACACGGCAGGAACCAATCACGGCTAAACCTGAAACAATTCCGTAGTGACCGAAGACGAACGAAGAGCCAGGGTTGGCAATATTATCACATTGACTCCAGAGAGTTAAAAATTGACAAGAAAGGAAATTTCGTGAGTCCAGATCTGTCTCATCGAACAAAGTGAATAGCATGCTTCATCAAATTAAGAAGAATAATGATACCAAACTAAAATCAACCCTCCAACCCTCCTATCCTACAAACCCCCCATCCCCCCCCCTACTCCTCCTCGTCCTCCGCAAACGCCACATGCTGCGCACACAACAGCCAATCCGCGCCCGCCGTCTGCCTCCAACTACTGCTCGCACTAGCCACCACCTCTCTAATCCCCCCCTTCCTACTCGCCTTGAACAGCGTAATCTTATACACCAACGCCACCGCCATCAAATCAATCTCCACCACCAACGGCTCCCCGTGAAACCTAAACCCCGTCCACGGCTCGCACCCCTCGAGAATCTGATCGATCGACGGCTCCGTGTCCTTGCTCATCGGCTTGGACGACTTGGCAAACAGCGGGTTGATCATGATGCAGTCCTTGGCCATGTACTCCTTCGCGGCCTCGGGGGAGTCGCACAGCGCGCGCCAGAACAGGGTTTCCACCTCGCGCGCGGCGTGGTGGTTGCGCTTGGAGATGGTGTCGAGACGGCCGTTGGCGCCCATGGTGTGCGAGGAGGTTCCGGGCGGAGCGGGGGACTGAGACGGGGCGGGGGAGCGGGTTTTGGAGTCGTTGGTGAGGCCGAGGACGGTGGGCATGGGCACTTGATGAAGGCCTTTAAGTGGTAGTGGTTTTGGTGTGGGTTGGTGGGATTCGCTAACGCTTGGCGTTTTTGGTGATTTGGGTTTGGAAGATGATCGTCGAGACGGGTGTTGGGAGAACACTAAAGCGAAAAAGGCGCGGGCGGATGATGTAGTGAGAAGAAGTAGGAGTATTTATCAAGAGCAGGGACAGAATGGTTGTCGTGCCGGCGAAAGCAGGAAATCCGGACTCGAAGGTAGCTAGAAGGGTTGTATGTCATGCTTGACGTCACAGGTTGTGGTCATGCAGGGCCGCCAAAACCTGGCCGCGTCCCCACCCCACCATCGTCTTCCCGGCGATCATCTCGGACAGTGCATGGCCCACGCGACAGCCACTCATCGTTCGGGATGGTTTCAGGCTACCAGGCATTGAATTCCCGGGACCCTGAACACGGATTGGCGGGTTTCTTCACACATGCTCAAGTCAAGTCACACAGCCCACGGCTGCACTCAATGCGGGTTGTCGTCTTCATTGGAGCTTCATCGCACCCGCTTGCATCAGTGCAGAGTCCTCATGCACTTGGAAAACTAATCTACCGCCGACCGACCCCGATTCAACATCGCTGGATCAAAGCCCCCTGTCTGCAAGCATCCCGCATGGAAGCGCGTGCTGCGACGAGTATTTATACACAAGCTGAATGCTTGGTTTAAAGAATAGAAGACAACTCCCTCCCGGGCTCCTTGGTCATAGCCCCTTGACAAAACGCCTGCCCAACCCAGCCCAGTACCGTCCCGTCCCGCAAAACCGTGTCATTTCGTTCCCATAGTCATTGGCTGCTGCCATGTACATACATCATTAGTTAAACACTTAGGCTCGATACCTAGTCTGACCTCCCCGGCTGCGTCGCCCGCTTCAGGTTCAGCATCATTCGTTCCACGATGGATAGAGAGTCTGCCGTGGCTTCAACTGCTGTTGGAGTGTTCGGATATGTGCTCGGCGCTTCATTGTACTGCGCTAGATGCTGTCCCTGTTGCTGCTCTGGCGCCTGGTATTGATTGGGCGGCGGTTGAGGTGCCGAGTATGCATTCAGGGCGGGGTCGAACGGCCCTGTTGCAGAAGGCGCTTCATATGGCGGAGCCCATTGCAGTTCTTGTGGCGCATTGTATTGTCCAAACATCTGCTGAGGCGGCGGTGTCGGAGCAGTTACACTGCTGAAAGATTGTTGAGATGGTGGCAGCGGTGGTTGTTGATGCTGCTGTGTGCTAGGATTCACCACGCTGATGGGCTCGGGATTCTTCGGCGGTGGGCCGCTCAAAGGCGATGCTCCTGGACCGCTTGCCGAGGACGCCGTTGCCAGCCTCGCATAAGACGGTAGTGGAATCGGGCTGTGGCTCTGCTTTGTGAACGACGGAGCCTTCGATAGCGCAGAATGTTGGCTCGACGGCCGTGAGTGCGACGGTCCAGGGCTCAGCGCAGGTGAGTTGGAATGCCTTAACCAGGGGTATTCACCCATCTGGCTTGCAGGGCTCTGCGGCCACGAACCAAACTGTTGTCGATAAATGGGATGAAGTGGAAGCGACCCCGTTTGCCCATATCCATTTGACCCAGTGAAAGAAGGGCTCCGTGCGGGCAGATACTGAGCTGGCGAAGGCTCCCTCTTCACCTCGGCGAGGACCTGAGGAACAGCGAGTTGCAGCGACCGCGAGTCAGGATGCGGTAGAAGCCTGTTATATGGCGAGCCGTAGGCAGCAGTAGGTGAACCCCCGGGGTCTGGGAGAGCAGCTGGGCGTGGCTGGAAAGGCTGGAGTGATGACGGTGGGATCGCTTTGGGAGCGACTTTGTCGCCGGTCTTGTCGCCAGATAACGCTCGCCGAGCCTTCTTCAGAAACGCCTGAAGGTTTCCCTCGTAGCCATTCGTAAAACCGCCCCATTGTCCATAGGGTGTTCTATACCCTAACGGATCCCTGAAAGTTGGTTAGCAAGAACTGTGAACCCATGGAAGTAACCAAGTTGTCCTACCGGTTGTTATAGACATGGAAAAAGGTGTATTTTTGGTGTACACTGGCCAGTGGTTGTGCTCCTGCTGGATTAGGTTGTGGAGGAGCGGAAACCAGTGCTCTGATGGATGACGATGTCATCGGGGTTGGAGGCGGCCCATTGGTGGCCGCGTCCTTCGGTGAAGGCCAGACTCTTGATTGAGGCTGAGTATGGTGCCCTGATTTCATGTGAGCGGGGGGCCAGGTCAAGCCGGGAAGCTGCGGGAATCCATTACTACCTCCGACAGGCGCGAAACGATCCGATGAGAGAGTCGTCGGTGGTTTGTTCGGCCGAGGGTCCATGGTAAGTGGTTGGTACTGCTCGATCTGCAGCGCTGGTTGCTGGAAGTGATATTGCTGCTGGTGTCCATGCTGCTGCTGCTGCGGTAGCGGTGCCCCCCCTTGTGATGCTTGTTGGAAGTACATTGGTTGTTGCTGAGGCTGTGGAAGCGGCGGGCGCTGCGGGAACTGGTGAGGTTGCAGTTGGGGCATTCCCCCCTGAGCCTGAGCCATTGGACCGTAGGACAGAGGGCTTGGAGGGACCTTGGGCGCGAACTGCTGCGTCGCAAACTGGTTCCCACCCGGGAGTGTGGCAGATAGTTGCCGTGGCTTGTAAATATAAGGCTTGTCCTGCTTCACAGCCAGCGACGCTGCTACCGTCCCGGGCAACGGCACAGGCGACACCTTCGGCAACACCCCTTGTGCTGGGAACCCTGCCGAATGCGCCCGTTTTGGTTTAGGCGGTGCGGCCATTGAAGCTGGCTTGGGCGGCTTCGGGATAGAGTCAAGGAAGTTACTCTTTACGTTGTGCACCGATTTCGCAACGTCCTCCGTGTACTGCGCTCTCAGTTCCGTTGATGTCTTCCCAAGGTAGTGCCAGACTTGGTTGTCCTTGGAGAGGTCTATTTTGACCTGTGCGCTGTTCTTGATAGGATCACCAGCGTGGAACTCGGCCCATACGAAGCCAGCGGCGAACTCATCGTCCTTCCGGGGGGTGTCATCCACTGGCCTCTTGGCGTTGAGCTCCTTCTGGGCCTTCCTCGATGTCGGCATGGGAATTGCGTTCGCCGACGCCTTGGGCAGACGGAAGTCTGCGGGGTCTGGAAGAAGCAGCCACTTCCACTCGACCTCGACGCGATCACTGTAATTTGTCAGCCTATGCCAGCCAGGACAATTTCTGCAAACGTACCCATTGGGGATGACGTGAAGGAGCAAGGTCTCCTCATCGTGACGATTCTCCAGCACAACGCCCGCAAAGATATCTCCTCGGAAGTACTGTATCTGGCAGATCTCGTTCGGTTTGAGTGCTGCCGCTGCCTCACGGATCTGCTTGTTGTCTTCCAGCGCCTCGCCTTCGAATCTTTTATCCCGTTTTGTCCTGTGGAAACGGCAACTAAATTCGAAGGCCTGCTCCTTATACTCCGTCCCATCCTCTCCAATGACTGGCACTTCTGCCTCTTCCACAAAGACTCCAGCGGCGGCAGCGCAGGTCGCATGGTAAGCCCTCGGGCACTTCTTTTGCGAGCACTGGAAGCAGGCGCCTTTTTTGGAGCGGCAATACAGGCATTTCAGCTCCAAGCGGGCCTTGTCGATGCCGCCGATATTGACGACCACTTCCTTATCATCAACCATCTCGATGTATGTCTCCGGGAGATACAAAGCGCACATACGGTGCGCTTGCCGGCCATCGTCGGTTGACATCATCTCCGCGCCGGGGATATCGTGAGGGCAGAGGCAACATGGCGGTTCGACTTGCGATTTAAGCCGTAATCGAATCTTCTTCGCCTTACGCTCACCCTCGCCATCTGCCGCCCGCTTGCGCTTCCTGCCCGGTGCCTTGACGCGAACTGTGTGGCTGGAAGGAGGGCTGGGCAAACCAGTCTCGTTCTCGTCGTCCTCGTCCTCTTCCTCCTCTTCGTCTTCCGTCTCTTCATACTCTGTCTCTTCTCCGCGCATCTTGCGCTCGATTTCGTACACGTCAACCCAAACGCTGTCCTGGGCTTGGGCACACTGGCATTTCTTGGCGATCTTGCCCATGGGGAGCCAGCTGTCCAGGGCAAAGTTGACCGCCTCAGCGCAGTTGTAACCCAAGTTGTACCCTGAGTGGTACCCGTAAGGATAGGTGACCACGAACTCGCCCGGATACGACAAACATTTGTTGACCGTGATGCCGTAGTTTTGTTTGAGGTGAGCGGGCGAGATCAGGAATGCTTTGTGCCTGAGAAACTGATCGCAAGCCTTGGCTTCAGTAGGCCAGATATTCTTCATCGCCGCCTCGAATCGTCTAGCGTCGGCCTGGGAGATACTGTACCATTGCTTCGGGGCACCGAAATGGAGATAGTTGATGCTGTACAGATCGACATCCTCCAAATGCCAGGCAAAGGTGGCTTTCCACATGCCCAAGTAGAGATAGGCAGTGTTGACACCGGGCACTTTAGTGCCGAGAACGTCCAGCAGGTTGGGCAGCTTGTTCAAGTTCCATGTGTCGAGGGATTCGTCGAACAATGTTCCCATCAAGTCAGCCCCATACAACGGCGGAGCGTAGGTGAGAGTTTTCCAGTATATTCTTTCCAACTCTTCACAACGCTCAGGCGTGTAGTCCGAGACATCCATTCGGTAGTCCCAGTCCCGGAACGCTTCCTCGTCGATTCTTGCTGAGCCCTCGCGGCGCTGGTATTTCCGCCGCGCAGATGTTGACTGCGTTTTGGGTTTGGACTGCCTCGCAAAGCCCATCCTGCGCACCACCGGGACGTCGTCATCGTCGTCTTCGCAGCCGTCCTCGATACCAGGGTCCTGCTCAACAGACTCAACCACCTCCTCCTTCTCCGGCGGGGGCGAAACTGGGGTCATCGGCCGCTCCTCGGGGTCCGCTGCCTCCTCGTTCGCTGCCTTGGCCGACCCTCGAGTAGCCCTACCCTTCCGCTTCTTACCCGGAGGGTGGGTGTTCTTGGATGCGCCGGAGGAACGAGTGGACCGGGGTGCGGGTTTATGCTTCTCAGCATTTGCGCGACGTTCGCCTCGTCGCGCGGGAGGTTGATGTTCGCTCTGGTCGCAGAGCTGCCTCCATTGGGGCAGGTTGTAGGATCGCCCGTGGAGGATATTGACTTGTCGGTATGTCCCGTTGGAGCCCATGATATCCTGCTTGATCGGTTCGCGCACACGAATCTGCTTGACCATTTCGTCCAATGGCGCCAGGGAATCCCTCCACTCGTCGGGAGGGATAATCTTGATGATGCCGGACTTCATGCCGTACTGGTCGACCTTCTCCATCTGCGTTCCCGTGTCAGTAGAGGACGGCGCACAACAGTTCCGCCATGACCAATAGGACTTACGAAGAGCTTGAAGTCCCGGAACTGCTTCATCGTGGGCCTGAAGACGGGCACTGTGCCCGAGTAGTGGTCCGGGAGGACCTCGCCAATGTCCTCGACCTCAGGTTCGACCTTGGGTTCCGGATCGGTGGTCGTCGCAGACTCTGCGGTCGGGGTGGGTGCTTTGTCGGCGACATGGGACTTTCCGTTCAGCTTGTCGGCCACCTCGTCGATGTCGCTCAGTTCCGAGTCGCTGCCGTCGAGGTTCATCGCATTATTGCTGTCGGGTGGCGAATGCAGACCGGTGTGCTTGGAGCTGGCGCCGGCGGACTGCTCGGCGACGGCTGTCGCCTCGGGCGCCGCAGCGCCAATCGCTTCGGTGGACATGATACCGGATGCTACATGCGTCCGAATTGTGCTGCGACGGCGGTGACGGACGAGTCGGGCGGATCCGGTGCAGAAAACGGGGCCTTCTGGTGTCACAGATCGACAGAAGGGTGCGCCTAGGCGCCTTCGCAACTGCCGAGTGCGATGCAGCAGAAAATGGCAGATTGAGGGCCAGGTCCGATAACTTGGGGGTTCGTGGTTTCGCCAGCGGCGGGGGGGTTGGGGGACGATGGGGTGTCTGGTTTGCTCACTGCTGGGCGCTGTGTTCGCCTGTGGGCCGATTTGGGAGGAATCTGGGCCGATCAGATTAAATGCAAGCGTGAACCAAAAGAGGGAGGACTGCTTGGACCCGCTAGCCAGTTTTTGGCTTGCCGGCAGGACAGCTCCACCGGGCCCTGCGATTTCAGCTCGCGCAACTGGAAGAAGGCGAATTCGACTCCAAGTCGGCCAATATCATGCATTACAAAATTTTCCAGACTTTCGACTACATTCATGAGAGCTCCGCAGCTCTGGAGGCGAATGTTGCGCAAATTTTGAGGTGACAGTCAGGCTCCAAGCCCTTCGGGTTCCTGGCGGGGGCGGAAGGCATTATTGCGTGTTGGCAGGGGCAAGGGCGCAGAGAGGCTCAGTGTTGCCGCGAAAACCTTGCTTAATTGTGGTGTCAGGCTAGACCTAAAACGGCAAATGTGGACGAAATGGGCGGGTGCATGCTCGCCTGCACGTGATTGACGCAATGCAGGCTAAACCCCGGCTCAATTGGTGTTTTGTCTGACCTCAAAGTTGAGTCGCAAACGTCACTTCACTTTCACCGTCCGAAGTCTGTGGTTAACCAAATATGACCATGCTTTTGGTGACGATAGGGTGTCCTGGGCCTTCCAGTAGCATGCAAATGTTGTCTTTGAACGTTAGTCCACTGACACCATCAAAACAACGCTCAAGTCAGGGCTTTGTCTAAAGTGTGGATTCTACGTTAATTATCGCAACTGCTTGGCCTGACAGGAACAGATCTGCGAAAACAATAACAGAATTCTCCTGCGGCCATTCGCTGCATATTGCACACGCACAGAACCAGCCCGGGAGGAACCAACAATCACATTGACATCTCTGCTTCCATTCATCGTGACCTTCATTACCTATATACCCATTCGTTACGACTATGACCATATGACAAGATCGTCCATCAAGAATGTATTGCCCCTGAGAGCAAAAGCCACCATGCTCTATGACCGCAAGGGAAGATGGCTTGCCCCTAAGCCTACCATCTCAAATGCTATGAGGATAAGATCTACAGCAAATAGTCCAATGCCTGACAGCCAAAAAAAAAAAAATCGTGTCAGCCACGCCGCAGTTCATGGGAAGCGGGAGAGTGAGAGAACGTACCTGTATAAACGACGAGTTTCGTCACCACCTCCACATCATATCGCACTCTCGGCTTGACCAGCTTCGAGAACATTTCCTGTTCCCCAAGCTCATCCCCAGCTTCTCCTTTTACAGCCGCCCCACTTGTATCCTGGAATGACTGGTTATCACCAGCCACTGTCCCCTGACCCATCATCTGCTCGTACTTGGCCAGGCTGCCACTTTGCACTCCCGACGCCTGGGAGCACGTCCCCGTCTGGTCCTCCCCTTCGCTGGTCGCCTCACCCGCTCCTTCGGCAGCTTCCCCGTTCAAGCCCAACAAGCTACGCTTCGGTCGCAAGCTCCCGTTTTCGCTATCGAGACTCTCCCTTCGCCTCCGCTCCCGATAAGCAAGCGTCTCGTAGGCATCGGCGGCGCTTTGAGGCCCGATGCTCACAGATCTGCCACGGCCTGGCCCTCTGATGCTGCGAACCATTTTGGGAAAGTCGCTGACATTTGGCAACACGTTGTCGTCGCGGACGTGTAGAGGAACGTCTTTGTACTCTGACGCAGGCACGAAGTAACGGCGCGGCAGCGACCAGCCATGTGTTTCGATGACACGGAACAGATGTGGCAGGAAGCGCAACAGGGTCGGTTTTGCGACCTCGCGCCAAGCAAAGACGATGAGCACGCCAAAGACGACGCGGGCCACCGCCACCGGCCAGCCCAGCGCCGACAAGTCAAACGTAGCGTTGGGTCCGTAGTAGATAGCGCCCAGGTGAGACTGCGCAATATGCCACGTGCCAGACTCCACTCCAATGATGGTTCCAGCGAAAGCGACGCTGTCGTCGAAACAGGGACAGTCATCGGCCGGCTCAGGATGGACGCGGACCAGGACAACAACGACGAGGGCCAGAACGACGGGTGCAACCCATGAGCTCGAGTACATCCATTGCTCAGTGATTGGCGCAGTGTAGAACTCGAAAAGAGAGATGACAGCACCCATGAGCGAGCCAACGATGACGTCCAGGAATCCGTGCATGCCGCAGTACAGACGGCCAAACACGATGGATACGGTATACAAGTAGGCCAGAATCTCGAACGCTAGTGTGACCGAAGGAGGGAAGATGTTACCCTCGCTTCGCAGGACCAGGACGGAGTAGACGGCGACGGATACGGCGTTGGCTGAGTGTGTTGATGGAAAACCATACTCAAGGGCGACTGAGCCAGACATGGTGATACGTTGCAAAGGTGGAGAGAGTGGCCGTGGGAGGGAGCACAGATCCTTCAGCCAACCGGAAAAAAAGACGCCGGCGGCGAGTATTCGAACAAGTCTGCGAGATATCATCAGCACGGTCCTGTCTGACACCACCCCAACAGCCCATCCGAGTGTCTTACCCCTTTCCAAAAGCCGGGAACCCGCACCAGAACATGATGGGCAAAGCTGTCATGAAGAACGTATGTGTGCCGAGGTTCGCCGTAATGGCAAAGTAGCTATCGAGGGCCGGCGTGCGCAGCGCATTCTGGAGGTAGGCAAGATACGGTGTTTCCCACCGCACCAGGGGCAGGAGTCGTTGTCGCAGCGCGTATCGCCATCTGGGAAGTGCTCGTCTGTCTAGCCGAGCGTTAGCAGACTATCCCACGAAGTGGAATGCGGCATGAAGAGGTCGGCATGTCGAGGTTCTGCAGCGCGCCAACTGTTGACACATGCATCCCCCGCCCACCCCTCCAGAGTGCGGTGCCCGGGGGGCAAACGTACAATGGTCTTGACTTTTCAGTCCCGCATCGATAGTCTTATTCTCGGCACCATTTGTCGCGGGCGCCGTCGTCGAAGTAGAGGCCAAGGGGCCCGAGCCGCCGCTCGAGCCGCGGTTAGCAGAATTCATTCGGAGGCGGTCGCGGTTGCGCTCAGCATCGACCGACAGAACTCGGCAGGCAGGCAGTTGGTCGATAAAATGTACTCCTGCAATGGTGTATTTCGCGCGGCGGTGTCTCGATCGGCGCGATTGAGGGGATAAATCGCAGACCCGAGGTCAATCCTCCGGAGTAACGACAGTTAAACTCTCCCGCATGCGCCAAGTCGTCCTGCCTGGAGGGTTGCGATATCCCGCCTTTCAGTTGGAGTGTGGCCCTGAACATCCACCACCAGCGGGAATCACCGCCCAGTAAAAAAAGCTAATCTGCGATTGATCCGCAGGGGCAAGACCCCCGCCCCGCCCCGCCCTGAAAGTTGCCCAACCCCTGACCGACAGCTGCAAACGCCATCCTCGAAGCCAAGCCAGAGCACATGACATCGCGTTTTGACGCCCGCGTCAACTGTTTCCATCGTGTCGAATGATACCCCGATAACTTGCCCTTCTGTTTCTAAACCTCGGAAACAAGACCAGTGTTCAAAATGAACGCCCTAAGCAGGGCAACTCCCAAGTTACTCGGCAAAACCGCCGCGGTAACAGGGGCTTCACGAGGCATTGGCCTCGCCATCGCCCAGCGCTTCGCCAGTGAAGGCGCAAAGGTCATTCTGCTTGGCCGTAACGAACAGAGACTACTCCTCGCGCGTAACGAGATCGCGAAGTTCTCTGGTGTTGAAAAAGACAAACTTCAATTGGAACTCCGCCTCCATGATGTGCGGCTCTCAGAGGACTGGACAGATCTTGCAAAAGCTCATGTGAGTGATCTCATTCTCACCAGAGCTCCTGCTCAACTCCTGACACATCCACACCCTACAGCCAAACATGGACATTCTCGTCAACTGCGCCGGTGTCACACAGGCTTCTCCACTCCCAAGAACCCATCCTGATACAATCACAAACATTCTGCACACAAACCTCGAGGGAGCCATTTTCGGCTGCAAGTCGATTGGCCGCAGAATGGTGTACAACGGCAACTTTCTTGGGAATCCAGGGGGGTGCATCATCAACATCTCCAGCCTCCTCGCCACGAAAGGTCTCAGTGGCACATCCGTCTACGCAGCCTCTAAAGCCGGATTACTTGGTATATTTCATTTCATTCCATTTTGCTGAAGTCATGTCCCCCATCGGGGACCACAAACTGACTTGGCACATCACAGGTTTGACGACATCTTTGGCCGCTGAATACGCACCAGCTGGTGTCAGAGTAAACGCTATCGTGCCAGGATACATAGATACCGAGATGACGAAAGGTGCGGAAACCCCCAAAACAGATTGCTGTCTAGGTTATCCCATCCACCCCCACCGCAGTCCAACCCCGAATCCATTTTTACTTTCTCCTATTTCCCATGCTTGTTGTTGGAAATCCGATGCCCATATTCTTGCCCCCGCCAGCACAACTCGCTGCGGAGGTTGAGCTTGAGCTCTCTCCCCTGTTCCGTTTCTTGTACTCCTACACAAAACGTGTTAGAGATGGTATGCGTTGCTAATTTTACATGCCCCTTTTGAAGACTTGGGAGATCTAGTGGAGAAGATGAAGATCCCACTTGGTCGGTTGGGAACTACCGAGGAGGTTGCTGATGCTGCTATGTTTCTTGCAACAAACGAGTACGCCACCAACTGCATACTCAACCTCGACGGCGGTCTCAGCGCCATCTGACAGCGTGAGCGCTTCAACTCAATCGTCATCAATGATGATGGCGCCGCCTGCGCTGTCATCTAAGAGGACAACATCGTCATCCGCCGGGGCTGTCTTCACTTTCTTGATGGTAGGGGATTCAGTGTCATCCCCTGGGCGCGGCCGTTTTATCGGACCGCTTGTTTCCAGCACCTCATCATCAAGAGTGTGCTTGCCGTTTGCGACGCCATTTCCGTTCGTGGCAGGCTGAGCGGGTGCGGACGCCGCTTTTGGCTTGGTCGGAACGGCAATGATACCCGACCAGGTGCCCTGGATAGGCTTGTCAGGAAGCGGCTCGGTGCTACACAATGTTAGCATTGCGGTTTATTTGTAAGATAGTAGCGGGGTTGCATACGCTTCCTGGATGGCAAGTTGCACATCGACGAAGGGGTCGTCATCCTCCTCATCGGCGATGGTCAAAAAGGAATCCGATTTGATGCCTGTACGATAGGTCAGTATAGGGAGTTGGCGAATTGTAGGACTAGCATACCCAATTCACTGAGCTTCTTGGTGAGGTTGTCGGTTTCATCTGGGTCGTACAGGATACCCGCATCGTTCCTAACGGAGATCTCTTTGTCTCCGTAACCAAGTTCAACTTTCAAGATGTCCTCAACGAGGTCATTGAGTGTTGCCCGCGAGAGATCCACGCAAATTCGCTGTTGGAACACACCGCAGACTGGGCAATTGGGGTTCGGCTCTCGCGACTTGTCTGATCCCAGGAGTCGGGCAGGGGCAAACGGCGTCAAGAACACTTCCTTTGCCTGACTGTACTCCCCTTTCAGCACCTTGAAGGCCTCAAGCACGCAAAGTCCAGCGACGATGGCGTTTGTGGTAGCAATGGCGGGGATGATATTTCCAGCCATCTGCTTGATGTCGAATTTCGACTTTCGGTCGATGCCAAAGAGACTCGATCGAATGTTTGCGCTCGCGGCCACAAAGTCCAATGTGTCTTCGTCATCTTTGTCAAAGGTGATGATGGCATCATCAGCTGATCCGTTTGCGGATGACTTAGTGTCCACCACACGCTTGCTGAGCCTCTCAAGGCTGTCGTTGAAAACCACCAGGTTCTCTTCCAACGACCAGATCTTCTGGCCGTCTTTGAGGACTGCATCCTTGGCCGCAATGGCCGCAGCAGCCTTCTCCTTCAAGCTCTTGTAATCGAGGGGCTCCGGTGGCTTTCTATCTTTCCACATGTCCTCCATAGACCGCAGCCGAACGATATCTGTGTTGAAGACCTTGTCGAAAAGCATCTGGGGGAATTCGGATGTCCCCACTGACTGTCGGATCTTCCGCAGCGCCGCAGACTCTCTCTTCAGCTCCTCGATCTCATTGGCATTGTCCCCATCTGAAGTATGGTCGAAGGCAGACTCGTCCTCGCTCGCGCCGAATATCTCGTTCAGGAGGTAACTCTTTCCCCAGACGATGCAGTGGATAGGTTGGCTTGGGGTGCTTCGGATTGTGCAGACGGGAAACGATTTGGGCGTCTCTTTCGGGGAACAGTCGTAGCAGGCTGTGACACCTTTCTTGATCACTTGGACCTGGCCGTTAAAACCGGTTGTTCCGCTCTCGATGAGAGGCACATCAGCCGCCAAACACATCTTGTTGACATGTCGCCTCGCTTCGAGATTGTCAAGGGCGTTAAATACGAGGTTGAAGCTGCTGAACCATCCAATGTTGAACTCGGTGTCTTTGATGTTCGCATGATGGGCAACAATCTTGACGTTCGGATTAAACCTCTGCGCTGCTTCTTTCGCGACCTAGATGCGGCTCCTGTCAGCCATGATGTATGCGCCGGGGGACCGGGCAATATGTCCTACCAGGGCTTTCGACTTTTTTATGTGCTCGTGTCGGAATAGGAATTGGCGGTTGAGATTACTGAGGTCGATAGTGTCGAGGTCAACGATGTGGACTTCGCCGAAGCCAGTCAGGACGAGGTTCTTCAGGAGTTCGCATCCAATTCCGCCGGCTCCGACCATAAGCACGCGTGCCTGTGGAGGAAGAATTAGCAACGAGCCAAGATCAGATGGCATGATGGAGTGGAAGCGGCCGTGACACGGCCCTATAGCGTCTGGTGGTTGGGAAAGTGAAAGGTCAAAGGCCGTCGGCGGTTGCGATGACAGCGATCGAAAGTTGGCGAGGTTCCGTTGCGCCAGCGGAGCGCGCATGTGCAAACGTGCGCCGAGGGGTGGGATGCGACGGAGGCACTGCCAGAAGAGAGACATACCTGTTTGACGTGCGCATTCAGACCGCAACCCAGCGATTGCGCATTGAAGCTATCCCGAGTGAGGTTTGGCACGGCGACGGGAACCACCAAGGCAGCAGTGCCGTTTGCCCGTGGTGGCTCCATGACGGACTTTGGCAGTTGTCGCGAAGCAGAAGATGTAGTGTGGCGTCAATGTAAGAACAAATGCAAAACTTAAATTGCGAGCTGCTCTCCCGTTCTAAGGAAGTAAAGGCAATGCAGCTGGGCGCCCAGGTTCGCGGGGTCAAAGTCAACTGAAATAAAATCAAGGTGCCGGTTCAAAGTCTGGGAGGCATCATCATCACGCCGAGCTTCAGCAGGTCAATCGCGCTAAAATCGTTCGGAGTTGGGTGGGTCGTGCGGGAGGGAAGGAGCGCCCACCTCTGATTGGCCGCCTTGTGACCGCTGCCACCCAGAGTCAGGGCACGCCAGCTGAAAGGCCAATTCACTGCTGGTGCAGATCTCCAGGGCACGTCAAGAATACTGGTTCAGAGACGCAGAACACGGCAAGTACGCTATTTACTTTTCGTGAAGAGGATATGCGCCGCCGTGCGCGTATTGCGAGTCCTCAAGCAAATAGCATTCTGAATCTCCATCACCAGCCGGCCGGAAGGGCCTTCAGGCAAGCGAAGCGCGATGATCGCTGTCACTCCAACAACACCCCTGATGGTTGGCGGTCACCGCATCCGCAATTGCTTGGCAGTGTGGTGAAAGGTCCTCAAGAGCAGTTCGATCCCCTCTTTCAACCTACTTGCACGCACCCAAAGACCGCCTTAGGGGTTCGATCCCACTCTGTTCCACCTATTCAGCCTTTGGCGCTGTCTCACTTACCAATTTCGACATTTAACGAGAAGGTTCGAAATTCTCGCTCCTATCGCACCGCCTGGACAGCGATGTCGGACGACGAGCCTGACCTGGAGCTGCTGGCTCTCCTGAGGCAGCACCTCCAGGGCAAACTGAACATCAGCGATGAGCCCGAGACGGGCGTTTTGGAGGGTGCAGAGTATGTGTACGACAATGCGATCGACGTCGCACTGGATATGCGATCATGCAAGAATGCCGCCGCCGCTATCTACTCCCAGATGCAGCAAAAGCAGTACTCAGCTGCCCAATGGTCTGCCCATGAGCTACACCCCAAGACGAAGGATGATGCCACCATTGCTTTCATCTTCACCATGGACCTTCTGAACTTTTCGTTCTGGTCTGAAAAACCTGAGGCCGACCGGTTCGCTATCTCGTACCGAGATAAGCGGTGGACTGGGTATTGGAGTCTAGTTGCCGCGATGCAGCGTGCCCTGGACGAGGGTAGGTCCTATTATTCCCTTCGGGTCGATTTTTTGTTCGCCGAGTGGCCAACAGTATGTTTATGGTTATATCAATCTTGAAGATGGGGGTTGATGAATGCCGCAAAAGGAATTCCCATCACGGACTCGCACTTCTGGCAGGATGAAGAGGAATGCACGATAGATACCCTTAGACAGGTCTTCAGGTCCTGCTCAGACGAGGAGATGCCAATGCTAGCGGAGCGTCTCGCCTGCTTACGAGAAGCTGGCACTGTTCTTTACGAGGTACGCATCCACCACCAAATCTTCCTGTCCTGATTCTTCAGCTGGGCGAATGCAAGGCCCTGAGACACTCCTGACGCCGGCACAGAAGTACGAATGTAGCCCCACAAAGCTCGTCGAGGCAGCAAATGGCTCAGCTGCTGCTCTTGTAAACCTTCTCGCCAAGGACTTCGCCTGCTTCCGTGATGAACACCGCGTTGAGGGTCGTCGGAAACCGGTCCGCATCCTCAAGCGGGCCCAAATCTTCGTCGCTGACTTATGGGCCTGCTTCGAAGGGGAAGGACACGGCGCGTTCCGGGACATCGATAAGATCACCATGTTTGCGGACTATCGTGTTCCGCAGATTCTCAACACCATGGGATGCATTGCATATAGCCCGCCTCTTGATGTTGCAGTGAGAGCCAAGAAGGATATCCCATCTGGTGGAAACTGGGAAATGCAACTCAGAGGTATGTCGTCCCGGCATTTGTTGTACAGTAGATGCATCCCCCCCTCATGACTGCGGTGCTGACCCTTCTGACAACAGGCTGCAGTATCTGGTGTGTCGAGTTGATAAGGAGGGAAATAAAAAGAAACCACCCTGAAGTTGACATCAACGCCATTTTGATCGACTTCTTCCTTTACGACACCATCAAAGAAATAGAGGCAGCTGGTCAGGAGAGCATACCACATCACCGAACAAGAAGCATATGGTACTGAGTCAAAAGTTCCTATGAATAGCAACTCGACCACCATTTCGATGATTATCATATTGCCCACGCATTTTGCCTTGTGGTGGCACAGCCCAAATGATCATTGCAAAACTCCGCCGTCCAAACCCCCTAACGCCCTGCCAAATATCATAATCATACAGCGGTGGCCCAGTCAAAGCCAAAAGCCACCCTGGCCAACTATGCACCAGCAGCCGTCGAGTTCATCAACTCATCCATGTGAGCCCGCTCGATATCCTTATTCCCAGCCGTCTCCTCCCTCAACAGCACGGCCAACACCTCAATCGGGGGCTTGAGTCCCAGCTTCTCGGCTCGCTGCCAACGCTTGAGCCTGGACATCCCAATGCATGGCTAAATGGAGTCAACGTCAGCCAGCCATCCTAACTCGGAGTATTAACAACGACTTACCCCATACTGCGAGCTAACGTCAAAGTACCGCAGCACCTTCTCGCCAGTCGTCAAATCCGCCGTGTGCTTCTTGTGCGTAGCCTTCGCAATCCGCGCCCCATCAATCTTGCTCCAGTAACGCTCAATCTCTTTGGCGGTGACCTTCTCAGCCTTGCGCTCGACCTCCGTCTTCTCTGGGACTTCAATCTCGGTCTCCTCTACTTTCGCAACGGGAACATCCTCAATTGCCTTGGTCTCCGGCTCGACGACGACTTCCTTGGAGAGGGTCGACGGCTTGCTGACGACGACATCCTTTGCGGATTTCGGAACGCTCTTGGTGACTCTGGTGTTGAAGCTAAGGGTGGATTGCTTCGCACCGGCCCCGCCAGACAGACGGCTCGATTTGCGGGTGGCAGGCATGGTGCAGTGTTGTTTGGTGCAGATGCGAGATGAAGAGAGTGGGGTGACGTCAGGAAGTAGCGACCGAGTTGGTGAAGATGGTCGCCGAAAAATAAAATCTGGAAAATCTGGTAACTCAATTGAGCGGTGATTGATGCCTTGTGATACTGGTGATATCTTGCTTTAGTGTTCCTCAGATTGACAAAGCCGTTGCGAGTGTGTGGTGAGGCAGAAATGCGAAGTGTGCTGGCGGGGCAACCAGCGCAGGGCACGACCAATGCGCGGAATCAGGTGACCCTGGTCAGAAATCAATCTAACAGGCATTGCGGGTGATCGCACCAGAATCTGTTAGCACATCTGGCTCTCGTGGTGAAATTCCTCCGAGCTGACAGCCCTCACGGCAAAACATGCATTCCCTGGTTCCAAGTTTGACTTCAACTTTACCTTTGCCTGCATATTTGGTTGGGACAACACCGATTTGTCCAGTACCTACTAGGTCAGCAAATACAAAGCATTGAGACACAACCCATTGCCCCAGCATTGGGGATGACCGATCAAATTTCTTGGTTTTTTTCTATACCATCATGATGCCGCCAACGTCAGAAATAAAACCACCAACATCGCAAACGTGTTTGCTCCCCTTCCAATATGCCCTGAGTCCAGCCTCGCCAAATCTTCCCCCGTGTTTGGACCCTACTAGGTTCCAGTAGCCTCCCGATAGAAAGAAAGACTCCGGCTTGCACCGGCAGCGCAGAACATCTCCCCCTTGCCCATCCCTGGCGCAAGAACTCGCTCGCTCTTGGGCAACCACCGCACACTCCATATCGCATCTTCCGTCTCACTGTGTGTTGCAACGCAAGCACCTCGTGCCACATCCCATACTTTGACCTTCCCGTCCAGCGAGCCGCTCAGGAGATACTCGCCGGTCTCATTCCAGTCCAAGGAAGTGATCCACGCTGGTCTGCTCGTAGGCGCTGAGAGGTTGCCGACGTGTTCACCATGCTCCATATCGTAGATGGCGATGACACCAGCGTTTCCAGCGGCTGCGAGGCGTTTGCAGCCAGGAGAAAAGGCAACTGCCCGAACAGGCTTGGCCAAACCTACATATCACCAATGTCAGTTGTTACCCGTACCGCAGCAGATAAGCCGACGAGGCAAAAACCTACCAGAGAGTGAATACGCCATCCTTCCCGCATCGTTGTTGAACACATAAACCGCACCGCTCTCGTGACCGCTCGCCGTCAGCTTCCCATTCTGGCTCAAGTCCACAGCCATAGCAAAGCTGCCACCACCAGTGCTGCTGCCAGTCTCGTACGTTTGGATGCGCTCTCGGGAAGCCAGGTCCCAGACGTGAATGCGGCCATCGCTCGTCGTGCATGCAAGGTAGTTCTCGTCGGCGCTCAGGGCAATCGCCCACACGTCACCGCCGTTGGTTCTTGTCGGTGCCACCTCCCACCAGGAGTCCCAGCCACTGCCATCTTCTTTGCGTCGCCAGATCTTGATTTCGCCGCCGAAGCCAACGCTTGCAGCGACATTGCCAATTCCGCCGCGCGCTGTCGCGACGTGATGGCAGCCGAGCTTGTGTGCATTCGGAATCGACTGCTGGAGGGGAAATGAAGGCTCGCTCGTGCTGTGGAAGCGCAGGGTAGAGGAGCCGCTGGCGGAGAGGAGCCCGTGCGGTGTAGGGGCGAGGGAGAAGATCTCCGTTGGGTGGGCTGGTGTTCTCAGGTTAGCTGGCGCATGGAAGCGCGGGGGACGACCAGCTCCTCTGGCGGGCTCGACTTGCCTTGGTCCACCGTGTGGGTGGTGAGGTATTGTTTCGACTAGAGCCCTGTCAGCAATCCGAAGGCGACAGCTGGCACGTATGCGCGCGTACCATTGCTACCTATCCATGTATTTTGGGCGGTTGTGCAGGATGTCAAGTGACGGTTGTTGTTTCGCCTGCTTGTCGATGGTGGGGCAGAATTTTGGAGGTTTGGGGAAGGAGGGGCTTTGACATCCAAGCACAACGTCACAAAGCCGATGGCAGCTCTAGAGCTCTGCATTCCTACCGCTCGCTGGCTTCTCCTAGCGGGAAACGAACAGAAAATCAAGGGGCATGCTTATGCTAATTTTTGTCTAACATGACTTCTCCTATCTTCTCGCATTTGACGCGGCCCAACACCGATGACTTCCTTCTCGACGCTCGGCGCTTCTATATACAGCGGCTTCTACAGTAACAATACAGGTATGATGTTACAACCGCACTTTATCCTTGCCAGGACAGTTCAGCCCTGGCAATAGTACGGCATGTGCTTTCCGGGTGGGCTAATTCGCCCTATCCCTTCCGGTTTGTGGTCTTGACGACCTATTTGGCCGCCTCGGCCTCGCTACCCTCCCCGCCCTCGCTCGCCTTCTTCAACTCCTTATTCATGAGGTCCTGGAGCTCTGGAAACAAAGTCAGTATGTTTGCGGTGCATTACTGCAGTGTTTACTTACTTGCTGCACAATGGGGGCACAAGCGATGCATCCTCTTTGTCTCTCCGCAGGCTGGGCATTTGCAAAGCTCGGTCACATCCTTCAAGGCCTTGCCAGCCATTTGCCTGTGTCTCTTCTTCATATGGGAAGTCTTCTTTTTAGGCACGGCTTTCAGAATAGACTCCCAAATATCTTCAAGAATCGACGGTAATGACGGTAGCCCGAGTTGGAACGACGCGGGCACGGCGAGCGCGAGAGACGGGAGGAAGGGGAGCGAGAACTGGCGAAACTGGACTTGTGGTATCCTATATGCCGAGAAGAGCGTCGAGGGTATGAGTCGAGGGAGGAAAGGGGAGCCTGAAAAGGCCATCCTCATTGTGGGCGCCGCCATTGCCATTATTTCGATGCTCCGATCACGTCGCCTCCTGGTCCTAGCCACTTGCAACCTCCAGCTCCTCCTGTGAGACACGCACAAGTCTCTCGCCGAATTAATTCGCCTGCCGGGTGTTCGTTTGTCGTAGTCACCGGTGCTGTCGTTGTCGTCGCGATCTCTGCATCGACCAGAAAAACTGCTAGCGCGGTCTCCAATGGCTCCGCCTGCCTCATCCACTCAGATGTCGAGGAGGCATGGATGGCACGGTCCACCCCCGGCTCAAGCTGTCTGCTCGTTTGCCAGCTGGTCTAACCTAAATTGGCCGTTCCTGAAGCACTGACCCCACTGGGCCAATCAAGAAAGGCCAGCACCTGCCCCCTTTCCCCAGCCAGCTCTGAGACCCCTTGGACGGAAATTATTGTTTGGCACAAGAGCTGCAAAGAGGCGGGAAGGTGCGAACAAATTCATCCATTTCCTGAACCTCACCGAACGGTTTCACGCTCGACCATCTCCAATCCACCTCCAACACTCTCGTAATCCGCGTTCTCGCATCCGGGCCCCTCAATCAGCTCTTGCCGAGTGCTTGCCAATTGGTTTTTGGAATAGAGAAGAGCTTCTAGCCATTTATCTATCCAACGAAAAAATGGCGTCGATGCCCGCTGCCACCATCCATCCTCAGACGCATGTCGGTTTCGACAGCATCACGTCCCAGATCGAGCGCAAGCTCCTGAAGCGCGGATTCCAGTTCAATGTCATCTGTGTCGGTTAGTTCTCCCGTTCCCGAGCCGATGCTCAATCTCCACCGAGGCCCGAGCCGCGACTGACGTGTCTTGTGCAATCAATCCAGGTCAAACCGGTCTGGGCAAGTCGACCTTGATCAACACCATCTTCGCCTCGCACCTCATCGAGTCCAAGGGCAGGCTTCACCCCGATGAGGTTATCCGCTCCACCACCGAGATCCAGTCCGTGTCGCACATCATCGAGGAGAACAACGTCCGCCTCAGACTGAACATCGTCGACACCCCTGGCTATGGCGATCTGATCAACAACGACCGATGCTGGGACCCCATCGTCAAGTACATCAAGGACCAGCACTCGGCCTACCTGCGAAAAGAGCTCACGGCACAGCGTGAGCGGTACATCCAGGACACGCGCATCCACTGCTGCCTCTTCTTCATCCAGCCCTCGGGCCACTCTCTCAAGCCAATTGATATCGTGGTGCTGAAGAAGCTGTCGGATGTCGTCAACGTCGTCCCCGTGATCGCCAAGGCCGATTCCCTTACTCTGGAGGAGAGGCAGGCGTTCAAGGAGCGCATCAAGGAGGAGTTTGCCTTCCACAACCTCAAGATGTACCCCTACGACAACGACGAGCTCGACGAGGAGGAGCGCGGCCTCAACAGCCAAATCAAGGTTTGTGTCTCGCCTCCCAGATGCACCAATTCTAGGCTAACCATATGTAGGACTTGATCCCCTTCGCCGTCGTCGGCTCCGAGAAGTCCATCATTGTCAACGGCAAGCAGGTTCGCGGTCGCCAAAACCGATGGGGCGTGATCAACGTTGAGGACGAGAAGCACTGCGAGTTCATTTACCTCCGAAACTTCCTCCTCCGCACCCACCTCCAGGATCTTATCGAGACAACGTCGCAGATCCACTACGAGACGTTCCGCGCCAAGCAGCTCTTGGCCCTCAAGGAGAGCAGCGCACAGGGCCATGGCAGCAGACCCATCAGCCCGGCTGCTGACCGTGAGATGAGCCGGAGCTCGCAACGGATGACCATGAACGGCTACTAAGGCGGCTGATCGTCGAGACGCGTCTTCGACCGAGTTTGCCTCCCCTCGCCAGTTATGAGTATGAGTGGCCTTGATATCCCGGTGGAGGTGGTGCAAAAAAAGCAAAACAGGCTCTTGTTACGAAAAGGAGGGACCGAGAAAGAGCTTGGGGGAGGAAACAGCGACGGCGCAACGCGATGTGGTGTGATTACAGGTCGTGCCCATTGGGCTAAGGTGTTTATGTCTTGTTGGCAATCGTACTTCCGTGGACCGGACTTGTTACCCTTATTTCCTTTTAGTATCCCGAAGCTCCTTCACATCTTGCGACTTTTTCTTAATCACTCAGCCCTCCACCCTTAATAGAGAGCTAGCTTCGATACCTACGGAATACATACGAGATGAAAAGGCATGAGCGCTGAAGGCGTGATATGATCTCCGTTTGCCGTGCAGCGTAATTTGTTCCTGATCTCTGGCAGGCGGACCCAAATCCAGCACTTCGGTGGCCAAATGTTGGATGAAGTCTTTGTAATGCATGTGGCCTCCATCTCTGCAAGCACAGCCCCTGAAAATCACAGCTGCAGCGCGAGTTTGCCCCACAGCACAGAGAGGCAGACTGGGGCGCGTGGGTTTGGAGTGTTCCGAGTCTTGCCAGGGTGGACCCGGCCAGATCCAGGTAGGACACTGAATCACCGATATGTGGTACTGAATACATCGGGCTATTGGGAGCATTCAATATTCAAAATCGATCTTAGACTACAAACCCCGAGGGGGAAGGGAGCGATTCTGCTCGCTTTGCCGACGTATCACCCGCAAACCATCGTTCGTGAGGAAGACGGATGGATGCATCTTCAATGAGACTCGGGGCTGGTTGACTCGGAGGTGGTGCACGGGGTGGACAAGCCGGTGTTTTTACTTCATCGGGGGAACGGGGATATTACGTATGCTAATTAATGTGAGGATTCACTTACCTATCTACTTACCTACCCCTGAACCCCCTTTGTCAGTGTGCGATGGGCGTTGGTTTGGAAGGTCTCTGTCTGGGACTGTCGGCTGACTTGCTTGGTCTTCAAGGCCGAGGGATTATGGGTTCCTCCCTGCGACGACGCCGGCGTGGAAGGGTAATCTGCCTGTTGGCCATGGAGGCACGTATCGAGAGACGGATGCTGGCAAGTTCGGCGCGGCTGCCGTCAACTGGGTTCAGTGGCTACTTCGCGGCGACAACACGGCCGCTCAGTTCTTCACGGGCGCCGGAGCCAAGGACGCTGGTTGGACAGTAGAGTCGAGGAGCCTGGATGTCATGAAGGTCGCTGCGGTCCGAGGTACTTGGGTTGGTAGGTGAACGAGTGGATGTTGTCGTTGAGTTGATATGAGTATCGCTAGGGTGTTCATCGATGGTACGGAAAAAAAGAAAACAACCCGGTGGGAGGAGAAGGACTGTTCGAGGGTGTGTGTGTTGTATTACTAAAACATTGCTCTAATATTATCCGTCCATCCATCCACTCCACGTATGGTGAAGTACCTACTCTTCCTGCTAAGAACGTGTTTTCTCAAGCTCGTACCCATTAGTATCACCGCGGATATCTCCGGTCGGTTCTGCAAGCCGCGCCTGGGATGCCGATGACGAAGGCGACAGCGAAGGCAATACCCCACTTTTGGGCGAAGTCTTGCTTGCGCTCCAACCCGGTAGGGGCTTCTGGGACGCATCCTCAGCCACGTAGTAGCGCCGTGTGCTCCGCACATCCCGGATCAGGACGCGGAGCACCGGGATGCATGCGCCCACCATAGTCACCGCTGCCTCGGTAATGTCCCATATAACTAAATCCGCTCCATCGTCTGTTTTCCGTAGATGCCGCTATCAGCACAAATATGCCTTGGAAGGAGGAGCTGGAACGACCAATGGGGCAAACCAACTTACAAATATCTGGAGAGGCGAGTTTGGGAAGCTTGACGGTCTTGACAATGGCGGCGATGCCGGCTCTGCAGGGGCCCAACAGGTTAGTTATTGCGCCCCACCGCGCACACTCGTCTGGAAAGAAAAAGAAGATATGAAGGGTGAGGCACATACAAGACACCCATGCTCATGGCGATGGCGGCGCCAATCTTCTCCTTTCTCTTCATCTGGAGGCCGAGGAGCAGCTTCCACGGCAGCAGGGCCAAGAAAAAGTCAATGAGAGCCGAGTAACCTGCGGGTCAAGGTATCAGTTCATGGTCACGGGAATGACTGTGATTATGCATGTAACGTACTGCCCGAGAAGATGCCCAAAAACTCGGCGGCAAAGTGACCAATACATGTTCCTTCCATGGTCGGTGTCCACGACTTTTGGATGGGCGTGCACTGGACCCAGAATATCAACGCCGTGGCTGCGAAGGCGATGTTCATGGTGACGATGATGACCTTGAGAGTCGTCTTGATCCAGCCATCGGTCAGGCGCAGCAGCGTAATCGCAAATGCCGTCTTCGTCCAAGCGATGGCGGTCACGGTGAGAGTGGCGCGGACGGCTGTGGTCAGGACGAACCCGTCGAGATCTGGCGGGTGGAAGTCCCACGTATGGCGCCCGTACGTGTAGTAGACCACCATATGCGTTGCCAGGGCGGCGTCGATGACCAGTGCCACCTAGGCTCGACAGATTAGTTTCGACTCCAAGCACATTGCGAGAGCAAGAAGAAGAGGGCAGACTCACCCAGGCCGCGATCAAGATCCAATCGTCCCACCAAAGGCGTCGGTGACCAATGATCTTGCAGTAGACCCGCAGTCCCAGAAACACAGATGCGAAGCAGGTCAGAGTCCAGCTCGTCGCAACAAGCGCCGGTCCCCTGTCATCATGCTGAGCCAGCTGTTCTGGCGTGAACGGCATAGGAGGAGGAGCGGCCATGTTGTTGCAGCACCACACCAAGACAGATCTGGTGGCGAATGGATGCCATGGTTGTTTCGCGGAGCGGGGACCAGACGCTTGATATGGCCCCGGGGGAGTGGAAGGCTAGTGATGGCTTGGGATTAGTGGACTGTTCGAAAGGGGTAAGGGGAAAGTGTTGCAGCTTCGCAACAAACAAAATGACAATGATGTCCGTGGAGAGGGTGGGGAGATGGCCGAGGGTCAGAAAGCACGCTCGGATGGACGAGCTGCGTCTGCATGGGAATTAGGGCTTCTTCATGGAGTGATGAGACTCCTCCAAACGCCTCCAATTCTCGGCGCAGGTTCACACGCCCAACAGCCCAGCGCAAATCACCGAGGAGGGAATACTCCGGGGGAGAAGACTCCGAGGGTGTGGAAGGAACGAAACGAAGAAGACGTATGGACATGCGAACCACACGCAGAACACCGTCTGATTTATGGCCCTGGCACGTGTTCGTCTCCCCGCGCAGCGTCCCTGGGTGTAACCTCGAGGCATGGTGCTGCCGGGTGTTGTACGCGGGGAAGTTGCAGGGCCGTAAATCTGGGATGCTTGGCTGTGCTGTCTTTTCCTGGTTGTCAAGTCAGGGACTCGGTAACTCAGGCACCTTACCCAGCACTGGAATACAAGACGATGCCAGGGCAGACGCACGCCCAGCCAATAGTTACTCTACTGCGAGAGACAGAGCGGCCACCGCCCAGCGCCAGTGGTGTGGTGAGACTGCTGCCCATTCCCAAATATCGAACGCCACGCCACCGGTGGCACAGCCCCATCCGGCAAGGACTTCGGCAGGGTTTAACGCAAGACTGAATCGTGTTGGCTCCGCACGGATCTGAGCTGGAAGTGATGAACAAGAAGTCTTGAACGTCGTTCGAAGTTCGGGGTTGGTTGATCAGCGATGAGGATCAAGGGTTGTCAGCCGGCACTCCACCATGCTGGGTGGGTGGGGCCGACGCTAGAATGCGGGGTTAGCCCGGTGGGGGACTGTGCACTTTGACCCACCAAGCGCGTCCACCAACAGCGCGTCATCTCACAAACTCACCACACACACCCAAGTGTCCGAGGCCTTCACCCTCGCACGGCCTCCGATTTCCCCTTCCCACCATGACCCCCCCTCACACTACCAACACCATGTCTCCGGCGCGCAAGAAACCTTCCACCCTCCGAAACCCCGACCGCAGCAATGACGACGGAGAGACAATCGTCTCATTGGACCCCGATGAGCCGGTGGATCCCAAACCACTCATCTCCGACATCCTATGCACGGGATCCTGCATCCCAGGCTCAGTTTTCCTCGTCGAGGGAATCGAAAGCAACATACCCGTCTCGAGCCTGTATCGCACGGTGAGAGTGTTCCTCGGGGATGGCGAGCTGGTGATGCAGGCGCTGGTGAGGCCGGAGATCCATTCGTTGCTGGAGCGGGGGCAGATCTTCGAGGGGGCGTATGTCAGAGTGGATCGGTGCGAGTTAAAGTGTGCCGATTTGGAAGGGGGTGGGAGGTTGCCGTTTTTGTTGGTGGAGGATATGGTCAATGTGGGCTGGCATCGGGGGTATTTGGAGATGCTGGGTGTAGAGGAGCCTAAGAGGGAGACGGGAGGGGGGATGGAGGTGGGGACTGGGAGGAGGGTGAAGGCGAGGGAGGGGGTGGTGGAAGAGATGCCGAGGAGCTACCAGAGGCCGGTGGGGGGTGAGGAGATTGATGAGCGGGAGGAATCGCCGACGCTAGTGCGTAAGGTTGAGGTGGCGGATTCGGTTGAGAAGAAGGTCAAGGACGAGGAGGTGGATTGCTCCTCGGATTCGGACGATGCGTTTGAGACGCTGGATATCTTGGCTGACAGGGCCGCGGAACGGCGCACTCAGGCCTTACCTCGGGCCGCGGTTGTGCAGGAGCGGCCTGTGGCTGTCCAGCAAAACGACGCGAAGAAGAAGGCGAATTTTTCGTGGATGGCCAACGATACTACGCAGCCGATGAAGCTCACTGACCTCTACTCCATCCCCAGGCTTCCGTACAAGCAGAACTGGATGGTCAACGTGCTTGCCGTCGTTGCATGGCTTTCGGACATTGAGCCGACCTATCTGCCGCCAGGGAACCAACGCAGGGCGGGGTTGGTGGATCCTACAACGGAAAAGGAAGTGCTGTTGACGGTCCTCTTGGACCCTGAAAGCTTCACGCCGCAGGTGGGGAGCGTGGTCCTCTTGGCTGGTGTGAAGAACCACCAAGCCGAGGGCGGCAGCTTGAGGAAATACATGAGTGACAAGCCCAAGGGCAAGAAGAGCTGGTGGGTTGAGAACCCGGAACAGAGCTTGGAGTGGTGTCAAGCGGAAGCGGCAGCTTTGAGGGAGTGGCAGGATGGGAGGATGTGAGATTCATGATGGAACCATTGGCTTTGTTTGGTCACTTTGCTTCAAAAGATACCCCATATATATTCTTCTCTGGGCATCAATGCCATATCACATACTCGGAACATTCACTGCATTGGGACACTTGCAAGTTTCTGTCAAGAAGATTTATTGTTTTTACACCCACCATCATACGGCGCAGTAGACAACTACATTACGGAGCGACCATGAACTCGCCGACTCCTCCAGGAGCAAGGCCTGAGCCCACCCTGTAGTTGTCGACACGAATATTACGCCCTGGAATTACTTGTCCATCCAAAAGCTGGATCGTACGCTCCGTATCACTCTGCATCCGGTGCGTCTCGTAACGAGTACCATTGCGCTTCGTCCGAATCGCCATGGCGTGGACAAAGCCCGGCCGCGAACGAGTCGTCTCCACGACAGTGGTCCCGTTGGACTTGGTGTACTCCCTTATCCTGACCGTGCACCCTTCGTCATCGATCGTGGTGCATCCTTCGAGATCGTCGAGATGTACACCGGCTCCGGCTCCGGCTCCTTCGATGTCAGTTCGCCTGCGCTTGCTGGTGTGGCAGTTCCAGAGGCAGACTGCGATCATGGCGAGGATGAGAAGGATGCAGATGCCGAGAATGGCAAAGGCGGCGATGATCCCGCCGGTCCAGTACCCCTGGTCTTGTGCCTCGGTGTTTCGACTCGCTGTCGACGTGGGGGTCCCCATTGATGGGGGAGGGACCATGCCGGATGTGATGGATGGCTTGACACTTGTCAAGAAGGTTGAAGGTGCCAGGGTTGTCATGAAGCTGGTGAGCTCTGAGCTGGGTAGTGAAATGATTGGCTCCAGGCTCGTCATCGACATGAAGGTGGTGACATCTGCACTCGCAAGGGAGGTAAGCTCTGCGGTTGTGAGGGGGGTAGTTGGCGTTGCATTTGCAACCGCGGTGGTAGGGAGGTCTACCGACGTTGAAGGGGTAGCCTCAATTGGTAGAAAAGGGGTAACCACCGGGTGACTGTAGGTCTCATGCTCATACCCCTGAGTCCCAGTAGGAACAGCATGCATCGAAGAGCAATGCGTGGTCTCAACATGGGCATGGGTAGTGCAGGTGGTAGGAGCAGCTCCTGTCGACGGGTGTGGCGTGACCTCCATGTAAGAAGTCTCATTACCACTATGAGATTGAGTATCGGTGGTGGTGATATACACCGTGCCGGCATACTCCGTCTCGTAGACGGTTGAAATGTATATCGGGTAACTCTCCATGACTATGATGATGCCTGTCTTCGTTGTCTTGAGTACAGTACAACGTGTGAACCGAAGATGGCGAAGATAGACAACCGATAAGGTGGAATTGAGATGCGAATGAGTGAGCAAGCAGTGATGAAGTGTTGACGCTGGGAGTCTTTTTATCTGCGAGGAGGTGGATGCATCATCTGGATGACCACCCTGAGCAAACGCTTGGTACTATTGCGTAGAACAAAGAAGTTGGTTGCATCGATGACAATAGGGTTGTGCATGTATCGGGGTGTGTTCTGGCCTGTCTTTGTTGATCCTAGCCCTGAGATTCTCGAACAGGCTCTCACAAAGGGGCTGGTGAGAGCCACCAGGAAAGGAGATCTCCCCTTCCGGAACCTCCCCCCCACAGAAGCTTCCCGTATTCCGACACAAACAGTAAAAGCTCCATGAACTTCAAAGATGGACAAATTTAAATTTTGGTATCCGTATCCCAAGTATTGAACGTAAACACAGAAAACCATCACCCATCACATCAGAGACCCTCCTCACTCATGCACAAATTGTAACCCAAACACTGCAAACCGCTGCCAAACTCCAAACGAATGTGTCATATCCAATATCCAAGCCAAAAATTCCAAAATAAACCCAAAATGGGGTATCACACCGCCCTCGAGACATCCTCGTGCCTCGCCTCACCAGGAACCGATTCACTATGCTTCTTCTCGTGACTGACGCTCCTGGGCGTCTCCGTACTAGCAATGCGAGTAGCGTCATCATCATGATCATGGCTTTCATCGCGCTGCTTGCGAGTGATATAGCCAGGAGGCGTCCAGCGGCTGGAGGTCCATGGCTTGACGTCCTTTTCGCCGTACATCTGGTCGACATTCTCCAGACTCAGGGTGCGGCTCTCGTAGAGGAAGAACCAGACGAGCAGCGCGGCGGCAATGTTGCAGCCGACGAAGACGTAGCCGTATGCGTACGAGATGCCGTCGGCTGCAATAGGAGAGAGGAAGGAGATCAAGACTGGACGATGTGTTAGTCTTCAAAGTAGACACGTTGGGGATGGGGCCTTACAGTTTCCAAACCAATTGGCGGCCGTGGCGATGGACGCTTGCTTGGCACGAGTACGAAGAGGGAAGGTTTCGCCGATGACTACCCAAGCGATAGGTCCCCACGTGCTGGCAAATGATGCAATGAACATGCAGGCCGAAACGATCATGATGATTCCGGAGATCCGGTTGTTCTCAGGGTTAAGGGCTGTTCCCATTGAAGCAAAGACGGCGAGCCAGGCAGCTTGCCAGATAGCGCCAAGGAAGAGAGGCCAACGACGGCCGTACTTCTCGACAACATAAAGACCAAAGAAGGTCATGGCAACGTTGACCGCTGTGATAAATGTCAGCTTTTATTCGCCTGTTTGGGAAATTTCTATGTGTCTCGGGAGCGGCAACTCTTTTTGCGCTCCCGAGACAACAGAGAATGAACAGAACAGGAGGAAAATCGCTCTGGTTTCCACTTACCACCGAGGATAAGCTGGGTCTGGATCGGATCCTCGATGCCAGCCGACTCGAAGATTGTGGCACCATAATAGAAGAAGTAGTTGACTCCGGTCCACTGCACGGAAGTTAGGACATTGGCATGTCAGGGTCAAGAGGTGGGTTCTGCTAACCTGTTGCAGGAAATGGATACCAATACCAAGGAACGTGCGGTAAACGACCTTGGGGGAAGCAGTCGAGCTGCCAGTGAAGCATTCCATCCAACTGCCGACGCCTACTCGGTTCTGCGTCTGCAAACTGTCGTACATCTCCTTCATGTCACGCTCCACAAGCGGATGCTTGGGGTCGTGCTTCAAACCACGAAGCCGGGCCATCGACGTGCGAGCGCCCTCCCAGTCGCTGCGCGCGGCAAGCCACCGAGGTGACTCTGGGACCAAAAGGATGCCGATACCGAGGGGGAGGGAGAAGACAATGCCCAGGCCGATCACAATCCTCCAGGACGCGCTGGAGTCCTCGATGTTCCGCACTCCATAGTTGAGGATGTTGGAGACCAGAATGCCAAAGGTGATGAGAAGCTGATAGGTGGCCACGACAGCTCCTCGGATCTCCCGAGGGGAGCACTCAGACTGGAACATCGGGACGCCAACGGAGAGGTTACCAACGCCCAGACCAGCAACGAAGCGGCCCATCATGAGATGCACCCAGCTGTTCATCGCGGTGATCTGAATGACGTTCCCGATGATGAAGATGCACACGCCAAAGCTCAAGCTCTTGCGTCTGCCCCACCAATCGGCAGTGCTGCAGTGAGAAAAGAGGTCAGCACTCGCGCTCGAAGGGGGCGCCGGGGGGGGATGGGGGTAGCCACGTACTATGCGCCAGACAGTGCACCGATCAGAGTACCAATGCTCATCAACGAAACCACAAGAGACTGGATGATGGGCTCCCAGTCTTTGGTGCCATCGCCCTGGTCCTGGCCGAAACGGTTCACAAAGTCCTTGAAGAGCAGCATGCCGCTGATCTGGCCGGTGTCGTAGCCGAAAAGGAAGCCACCAATTGAGGTGGTGGCTCCCAAAACCAGGGCCTCGAAGCCGCAGTCAGCGCCATTGATGCGGATGGATCTGGTTGTTCGTGTTAGCGGACGACTCGCAATGTGGATGTCAACACAGGCCAGAGGCGCGAAACTCACTTTTTCCCCAAACCCATGGTGATAGCTCAGATCAATTTGCAACGAGAAAAAGGCGATCAGCAACGGCAGTAACCCAGCCAGAGACTGCCCGGTCGGGCATCCCGACTTTAATAGCTCCCGCACTCCTTCCCATCATGACGGGGCCGGTGGTTGGTGCTGGCAGAAAATGTGGGGAGCGGCATCAAACCTGAGATCGAGCACCATCGCGGAAAGATGCAATGACGTTGTTCTTCCCCAGGTTTGGGCACCCTGCATCTGCGGGACCCTGGTGACCAAGCCGCCCAGGCCAGAGCGGTCGGGCGCGGCCCAATAGGCGAGCGCGGATGGGTGCGGGAGCCGGCTTGCCGGCGTCTGCGGTGAAGGCTTTGTTGGTGGGATGCTCGCTGGCGTCACTGCACCGATCGACGTCACCGGCCAAGAAATTCAGCCTGCAAATTATGGGTGTCCGCGTGCGCCGCTGACCGCTGACCGCTGGCGGGAACAGGAAACTGGTTGCAAAATTTGAAGACGATGGATGTTGGAAGCAGCTGGAACTTTCAGGCAGACTGATTGGACAAAGGCAGCGACGACAGGTTGCAGCTGTTTATAACCCTAACCCTTTCACAGATGGCCCTTCTGAGTGCCATGAACAATGCGGAACGTCAGACTTCGCAAATCCAATACACACATCACAGATCGTCGACGTTGAGGTCAATGATTTCGTTTTTTGCATTACGTCTCTACGCGACATTTAGCCCCGGTGGGGAGCCAGTAGAGGAGACCACGACGTCTCTCTCGTCCACAGCTGGTCTGGTGATGTCTGCTGTTCAACGATTGCCCGCAAGCATCTACAAAAAAGGTCTGGCCACATCTGCTAAACGAGCTGAGAAGCTAGAGCCTTGGAAGAACAGTGCAGTTACCCAGTCCGTTTACCACTGTCTCACCTTGGTCACATTCACCTGCTTGCTTTATTCCTCCGTCAAACAGTATGGTGCATTTCCACCCATAAAATCCATCGTCGTGGGTTCACAGCACCAGTACTATCTATTCAACTCAGAGATGGGGGGACACAAGGAATTCTCAGAGCTTTCCAACCGATTTCAGTCCCCTCTCCCCATCCACAAGCACACACCACCCCTCGCCTCCCCAACCACCCTCTCCGACAACCACGGCTTTGAAATTATCTTTCGCAAACTCCAGAACCTGGTCGTCATACGTCCCCGGCTGCAGAAACACAGCCGGTATGCCAAGCTCCTTCGCCTCGTTCAGCGTCTTCAACGTGACCGCAGGCGGGGTGATGATAGACACGGAAGTCTCCGCCGGCTTCTCCAGTTGAGAGAGGGACTTCACTGTCGCATAGTCTGTACCCCCAACGGGGATGGAGGGCGAGGTCGGGTTGACGGGGGTGACTGGTAGTCCGTGCTCGACGTACCACCGGAAGACTGGGGTTGAGTCAGGAGGGCTTGTTGTCGGGAGTGGAGGTGAATACTTACCCTTGAACCCGTATTTCTGAGTGTTGGTACTCGCGCCGACGACCGCGTAGTTGGGGGACTGGAAGAAGGTCCGCAGGGTGGCGTCCGTGGCTGACATGTTCGGCAGGTTTGATTTGAGCTTGCGGGAGCGGGGCGATGAGGTCAAAGAGCGGGGTTGGGGATGCTGAACGGGCCGGGTCAAACGCGACGCTGAGGTCGAGCAGGCAAGAGCAGTTCTGGGAGCGTGTGTGATTCTAGAGTTCAAGGCGCGAAAATATACAGCTGCGAGGGATGATGGCGGAGGCATAGACACGATTTCAGGGGTGCGGGTTGGATGGTGGTGGTTGCGACATCCGCCCGCGCAATGGTCTTAGCCCCACAGGGCTCCCCTTTCCCCGCAGCATCCGGAGCACCAAGCTGTGAGTGATCCGCGGCATTCCTTGAGCGCTGATTGGTCCAGGTAACTCACACTTTCCTTTGAGCCCTCAACTCGATGCCCAGAGCGGCGCTTCTTCCCAGCAGCATCGAGATTTTCGAAGCCAATCTTCTCTTGCGGACAAGCTTACGAGGCTCTGCCAGCAACATGATCTTTGGTTGCTTTCGTGTGAGAACGAAATGTCTGGAACTTGCTTTCTGAGGAATTCGCACATTGCTTCCTGCCCCTCGCTCATCCGACAGTTGGTGCGGGGTTCCACTTCTCCGGGCAGCGTTTGCCCCGACCTCCTACCTCAACCCACGCCGTCGTCTCCGTGTTCAGTTACATTACCGCGCAAAACCCACATCCAGGTGCTGGAACATCAACCGGCTTCCCTACCTCAAGAGCGTCGCCTCACTTTTGACGCTCAAGCCAGCGCAGAGTTCAACATGGCATCCACAGTAACCCGTTTCCGCCTCGTCTTCAATGTCCCAGTACCCGCTCTGGAAGCTTGCAAGAACGCCATCTTTGCAGCTGGCGCTGGCCGCTACCCCGGCGTGGGAGACTACACCGAGTGCTGCTGGACCGTCATCGGGACGGGCCAGTTCCGCCCAGGGGACAAGGCAAACCCGCATATCGGAAAGGCGGGCGAGCTGGAATTCGTGCAGGAAGCAAGAGTCGAGACAATCTGTGTGGGCGAGGAGGTGGCGAGGAAGGCAGTTGCAGCGCTGAAATCGTATGTTTCCATCCAGCTTTCAGGGGATTCGGGATGGAGGGGATCGTCGACTAACAATGTCAACAGGGCGCATCCGTACGAGGAGCCTTCGTATGGTGTATACAGAATGGAGGATTTCTGATCGCGCAGTCCAACAAGGGCTTTGTCCCTTGCTATTCGGCGTCACTACGGAGGATTTGGCACTGTTGCTTCAGCTTAAATTACGATGACTTCAAGGTTCAAAGAATGGATAACCATGGATTTCAAAGGCGTATCGGAAATAATCATTCTCACTGACGTTACCCAAGACACGAAAATCAAACGTTTGGATTGCCTCGAGAGGGGGCGGATTCGTTGATCAGCAGACAGGCAACGGTTCGGGGCCCCAACAGCGCAGGCGCGGGCCAACTCGGACTCGACATTCCCCGCCTTCCTTCGAACGGCACAGCGGGACGCGTGTCACTGTCAGCTTCAACCAACAACTCACGCCTCGCGACTTGTCGTCCCCTCGAATCCAACTCCAACCCTCCAAAACAGGCAAACCCTTGTTCGAAATGGCCTCCGGCGCTTTCTTCGACCTCAATACAGCCCTACGCTTAGCACCAGTCATCACGGCCTCGGCCACGGTCACCTTCGTCGGCAACCTGCAATGGATCTATGAGCTCTTCACGCGCGCAGAACTTGCGGCAAAAGACAAGACCTTCCTTCCGCGATGGTTCAACACAGCATTCTGGATCGGAATGCCCAAGGTTCTAGGGCTGGTGACGGCCTCGGCGATCGGCGCGGTGCTCAACATCCGGAGCAACCCGGGGGATCTGAAAGCAAAGGGGGCTTATGCGTGGTATTTCTATGGCGCTGTTCTGTCGGCGGCGCATCTGTTGTTCATCCCGGCGGCGGTGGCAAGGACAAAAGAGATAGCGGAGGATGCGAAAGGAGATGGACAGTCTGTGGAGGAGATGAAGGGGTGGTTGAGGGTGAACGCCCTCAGGACGTTGACGGTGGATACGGGGGCGTGGATCTGCTTTGTCATTGCTACGGTCAAGGCTCTGGGGCCAGCATAGGGTTGTCTGGGGATCGGCGTGGGTTGGGTCCTGATGTGTATGGGGCGAGCGGGAGGAAACACAATCTTGAGCGACTTCGGGATCGAATGCGTCCTATTTCTACCGCCTCTTTCCTCTCGACATTGTCTACCCAGACAAGGTGATCAGCAAAATACAACACCAATCTAGAAAGTTCAGTTATCCGAAAAGTTTAGACCCGCTTTGGTCAGGGGCAAAAAGAAAGGGGTCGATCCACCCAGGGGTCGAACCTGGAACCTCCTGATAACTTCTTGAAGTCGTAGTCAGACGCTCTGCCATTGAGCCAGCGGACCCGATCATCCATGTGATGGATGATTGATGGAGAATGCAGCTCCGAAAGTCCACTCATGTTTGGCGGTGGAGGAACGGGCGCGGATTCCAATTTCACCAGCGCAGGGAGGGAGCGGAACACCAATACAGAATCAGAACAGCACGACCTAGTCATAGGGACTAACCTGACTTCAATGACAATCCCGCGTTGAAAACAACATCTCGGAGTTCAATGGTCTACATATCCATTCACCACCAAGCCCCTGATAAAGTTGGGAGGGTGGTTTGAACACCCACCTAGACAAACACTCCGTTTCTGCCTCGCTTCCATATTGAAGACCAACCCGACATAGAACACCAACATACCGAATGTCCATCCCGAAGTCAAAATTGATCACCAATCAGACCCATCCCGAGCTGATACACCCACCGGCCCATAAATCACACGGGATACGACATCTCGCTCCCGGAAGCTACCGGAAAGGTAACCCGGTAGACCCGATTCCCGGCTGAATGAAGAGTCCTCGCAATGACCAGGTTCAGGGAACATGTGAACGGTATTGCGCAACGCTACGTTAATTTAGTTGACGCATGGAAACCGGGCGTGGCTATCTTCTATAGGGTGGGTGGGTGTTGCGCGCGCAGGGGCACGATATTCGATTTGCGAGTGGCTGCTGCTGCTTTTAGGTATGTTTTTGCATTAGTGAAGGTAATCAATATAAACTCTGTGTGACGCTGTTGACGACGCTTGTTTGATATCGGTGTGCGCGTGATCCTGAACGGCTTGCCAATACAACCACTAACCCCGTTATGTCGAGACGCCTTCTGGAGTAAAATTGAAGAACCAAGTTGTTGCCATTCATATTTCGAATCTAGCGTCTACCCGCCCCCGCCATGTCCATATGGGTTTACCAACTCCCTCCGCTCCCCCTCCTATCCCGCTGATCCCCTATCGTCGAGTTTGTCCTCACGCTGCAGACATCGTCCGGGTCTACCACGACGTCCGTCGTTCTCAAGATCCCGTTCGATCTCATAATATCCTCGTCGCTGCGAGTCAGCCCCAGCCCCCCGACAGCCGCGTGGCTGCATAGTACCCGCCCCCGTCCGTCTTTCCCGTATTCAGTGGTGTTGAAGACAGGCTTGACCTGGACTCCGCTGTCCCTGGTGCCGCCTGTCGAAGATAGTTTGGCTTCTGTGACCGTGTCTTGCGTTTGGTGGATGTTCTCGCCAGCGTTGAGCGCGCGAGGGAACCACGAGCGCACCAGGCCCCGGAGCGTCGGGGCGCATGCGCAGACGATGGCGAGGTTTGTTTCGACGGCGGAGACGCAGAAGCTCATGGTGTAGTACTCCAAGCACTGCGCGGGCTCGGAGTAGAAGAGTAAGTAGAGAAACACAAAGCGTGCGATCCCGACTAGTGTGACACTGTATGAATGAGTCAGCAAGGTAGGGAGTGTTGACATCAGGTCAACAACGTACAGGAAGCCGAGGAAGAAGACGTAGTATGTTGCTAGTTTCATGCGACGGCCCATCTCCGTCGAGTACTTGAATATCCAGATGGGTATCCCAAGGGTGAAGCTGTCGGTCAAGAGATTCAAGCCCGTCTGTACCAGGTAGAACACCGGCTGGTTGAAACATCTGCCCCCAGGGATACTGAGATCCCAGAAGAACCTGACGGGTGTGCACTGCCCGATGGATCCCCCGACGACGGCTACCCCCGCCGCCAAGTTGATGCCATTGAAGCAGTGGATAACCAGACGAAGACGAGGGCTATGATCTCGTAGCCGAAGTAGGAAGATTAGGATCGAAGATTTGATAAGAGTCATGGTAGGGTAGTAGAGGATGTGGACCGCATAGGTCGTTAACATCGCCGAGGATGGGTTGAAGGGGGGAATGTGGTCGCGACTGATGCCGACATAGTTTGTTTTGATCCCTGAAACTGCATCAGCATACCGCCCTCGGTCGATGTCATCAACGTCAAACACGGGCTAGGGGAGCCGCAAGGGTGGAGGCCTACAGTAATACGACGCAATCGTCAAGCCGATGGACACCAACTGAAGTACGTGTTAGGGATGCACATCGGTACCCGGAGGGGGATGCTCATACCATTGATAAACAGGCAAACACATCGTCTAAGCGTCACGAAACCCACGGCCCCTTTCATCAGCTTCTTGTTCCGCACGACCAAGAGATACCCGACAGACGATGGAAACCTACCCGGGCCTAAAAGTGTTGATGGATGACGAAATGTGCCTGGCCCTTTGCTCTTGGAGGACGCCTTGGCATAGAGCCTCAAAGCGAGGACTACGATGGCCAGACCGGGAAAGAAGAAGTTGATGGCGATGCCGAACCGCTGGAGCGGCGAGCTCGTCCGCGCTGCGAGCTCATCCATGATTGGCGATCGTTCCCGTCCCTCTCAACACACGCATCACTCGGTCGTCGTGCCGTGCCGCTGTTGGCGTCAGCAGTCGTCGTCGCTGTTTGCGTCTGCGCGTGTCCGGGGGCGAAAAGGCATGATGGCGTCGCGTGTCTCGTGTCTCGCTGTTTGGCGGGGACCCGACAGCAAAACGTGACGAAGAGCACACGCGGTTGCCGGCGCGGATCCGGAGGGGGGCGAGCTGCGTGGGAGTTAAAGGGGGGGCGACGGTCCTCAGAAGCTCGGGACGGCGCAGCACAGAACTGAAAAGAAAAAAAAATCCGGGACTTGGTGCGCCGGGGGGAAATGCGGCATTGAGCAGGGGGGCGGGCAATGGATCATGGTGGACACACGGCTCGGGAAAGGATGTCACCTTGGTGAGATTGGCCTCTGTTGCATTTGCGGGAACCGGCTCGCGACTGAGGTTGTTTGGCGACAGCAAAGCCAGCGCTGGAGCGAGCAATCGCCGTGAATGCCCACAAGACAAGCGGCGTGGGTCCTCCTTGACGCTATTCCGGCGCGCCATCTCTCATCAGGGTTAGTGGGAGCCAGTGCATGGCCCGGGACCGTCGTCTTGGCTCGGGCACAGAGCTCCCGCTCAGACGTTTTGGCGACCGCCCCCGCGGGCGACAATGCGCGAATCCACCCCAAACCGCAAGCGGTCGCGCCGTCCAGTGGTCCAGCCCGTCGTCGGTGACCTTCTTCACCACACCTCACCGGGCACCCTCCCAGTAGAAATTGTGACGCTTGACGCGTTTGGTTAGCCCTGCTAGATTCCGCGCCGCTTGCAGGGCTGATCATTGCTCCATTGTGACGGGTTCGCATCTAGTTCGTCCGCATCGCAACGCACGGAGCGCGCCTGGCATGTGCCTATTCGCATCGCATCGCATCGCGGGATGATGATGATGCGGGGGAAGGCAAGCAGTGATCGAGGTCTGTTCACACCGGACTGCAACACAGGCTCCAGGACCAGCCAGCGTCTCGAGCGTTGAGATGCGATGGCTAACTGCCGATGTCACGTCGCCCCCAGCGATGACAACTGCCGCTGACGAAGCTTATGTACAAAATATGTGCGCACGAGAACATGCCATCGGAACTGGCATCCGCTCGGCCTTTCTCTCTTGCGAAGTCGGATGGTCTGGCTGCCAGAATCGCACTGCTCGGAGGTACGGGTCACGAGGTTCTGGGCCTTGAGCACTGGGCTTCATCGGACTTGAACTGGTGGCTTGCGAGAGGTTGATAAAGCTGCGTGACAGGAAGGAATAAGCGACTTGGCATCTGTTGATGACGGTTGAGAGGACCTTGCCTGTGACTGACTCGAGGACCGTGACCACCAAGGCAGTGGGCAGAAAAAAAGGCGTCTTGGAAGGGGTCAAAGTCACGATACGGGCCCTTCCTCGTTACGTGATCACTACTGCCGGCACTCATCAACGGCATCACAGGGCAGATGAGTCTAAGATAAAAAGGGTATCATAAACCTCTCCCAATCTAATCCGTTCTGTATGCAACGCTCGCATTCCCATGATGCAGCTCCAAATAGGAGCGAAAAAAAATAGGCAATCAGTGACAAAAGAAATCCCAGCCAGCCTCCGTCGAATGGTTCTTCGATCCAAAAGTAGTAAAGCAGTCAGTGACTGTGGTCACCGCAGCGCTTTAGCTTACAGCAACCACCTCCCCTTCGACCCCGGACCCGGGTCCCGGCAGAGATCCCGTGGTCCTGCCATCCCCGCACTCGCTGCCGCTGACGCTCCCCCCTGCCGTCTCCTCGCTCACCACCGCCGCTGCCGAGGCCGCTTTCCGCGCCATGGCCACCTCTTCCCTCCGCTTCCTCAGTCTCTCCTCTCGTAACCTCCCTTGCTCTCTTTCCGCCTCAATGGCCTTCTCCCTGCGTGTCTCAACCTCCTCGCGCTTGACCACCTTTCGCAGCCCTTCAGATGCCTGGATAAGCCCGTCGATGCTGATGGCGTGGTTGGTCATCTGGTGGTTGATGTACGTGTAGACGCTGGCAGGCGAGTCACACGCCAACAGCTGATGCTCGTTGAGCTTGAGCAGCGCAAGGGCAACTTGGAACAAGAAGGTGCCGCCGTCGTGGGTGCAGAGGACGACATCCCAGACGCGGAAGAGGGCCTCTGCTGAGAGACAGTCGGTGAAGACAGATAGGAACCACTGGAACGTCATGGTTTCCAGATCGATGCTGAGCTCTTCAAAGTGCTGGCTCAGACGGGGCAGGATCTCTGAGACGTACTGTCGGAGCACTTGCTGGTCGGCGCGCGACGCGAGAAGGCTGTGGTCGAAATAGCCCTGGGGCAGGATGTGCTCGACGATGGCTACAAGGATCCAAAAGGCGTCCTCGGCGGTCGGCGTTATCAGGAGCAGGTTGGCCGTCACCAGGTTCATACCTTGGCAGTAGCCGACCTCGGGATTGCGCCGCGCATAGGCGAGAAGCACCTCGTTGAGCTTCTCCACGCCGGGCCCCTTGCGGAAAAAGATGTTGTCTGTGAGCGTGCGCGTGATGTCCGCCTTGATCTGCAGCACAATCTGCGGGTCATCCTGGTCCTCGGGCTGGTTGACGATGTCCTCGTAGTAGCCAGGGACGCGCAGGGCTCTTGCGCCACAGCACTCGGACCAAATCTTCGCGCGATATGCCACAGGGACGCCCCCAAGAATGAGGGATTTGAACTCGTTGGCCTTGGCCCGACCAACTTTGCCCTGAAGGCCCAGACTCGCGACGCCTACTAGCTCGCCGTCTGCAAGCCGGGTTTCAGGCATCACGGCCGTAGCTCGCTGAAACCTTGCTTCCGCAGCAGATGCCGCAGCTGCAGCCGCGGCCTCCCCGTCGCGTTTTCTTTCAGCCCGGACCTTGCGAAGGAAGTCGTTCCACCGCAACGTCTTCTCTCGTTGCAGCGTGTCATGAAGCTGGCTGAGATTTTGAAGAAGAAGCTTGACCGGCTCCGCATCCTCCTTCGCCAGCGTCGCTGAAGACTGTTCGTTTTCCGGCGAGGATGATTGGACTTCGTTTTCCATCGGTGAAATTGCTGCCGTCGTGGTGGCCGATGGTAGGAACCCCCTTTCCTCTGATGTGATCAAGCCTGGCGACTTTGGAACTTCGCCACCCTCCATAACCTCAAATCCTTGGACGGCTATGGAGGGCGTGTGGGATAAGAGCTCGGTAGGGAACGTCGCAATCTTTAAGTAGTCCTGCCATCTCTTTGGCCTGGCATCCTCTCTCAGCTCCTCTGTAGACGATGGTGAGTCAGGTCGGCTGTCACCAGTGGTGTCCGCCCTCCCACTGGAGCTATCTTCTATCAGGACTGGCGACAAGTTATTTCGTCCGTTTGTCAGCATCTCCGTGCGGCTGCCTTTCTTCACGTGGCGCGCCATCTTGGCCGCCTCTCGCTGCCGCTTCTTCCGCCGTTGGTCATAAATAAACCCAAACCGGTCTGTGAGGTATTCGGCGCCGTGGTAATTGTTGTATATGTGTGTCAATGTTGGTGGCTGAACCTCTGGCGGTAATATCCTGTCCATCTCCACAGGCCCATAGCTCTGCTGTCTCGATACCGACTCCCTCGCTTCTGGTGAATCGACCGCGTCCCAGCGTTCCTGAAGCTGGGTCCGCGCAGCGACGTCTGTAACTCGCACCGTCCCGGCAGTCGTACGTCGCATCGCCATTAGGGCCTTGGGGCCTCCCTGAGCCGAGACTGCGCGCATCGAAGCACTTGCGCTACTTGCCACAGATGGTGTACGGAGCGAGCCTCCGACTTGTGCGCTGGTTGCGCGACCGCGAATCTCACTCTCTCGACCAACCGTCGCACCGCCTGCAACGAGCCGAAGGGCTAGACTGGCGAGTGAGGGCTTCCGGCTTGTATGCGTCGAGTTGATACTTGATGCTCGGCTTGAGCTGCGCACCGAGTCTGTTTCAGGGGGGTTGAACAGATCCTCGGCTAGGGTGGGCCGCCGCTCCACCGCCGGGGCGGCCCGGATGACCGTTTGCTGCGGTCGGTTCGGATCGCCGTTTATGCTGATGCTGCTTGCGCGGCTGCCCTTCTTCGCCGTGCTTCCACCCCATAGATACTCCTTCCATCCCCTCATGGTCCCTTTCGGCGCCTCTGCTTCATTGGGCAATGACACAGCGCTCGCACGGATGGTTGCGTCATTCAGTCCGGTTCCGCTATATGGCGACCGGACGTCATCCGACATGGCGTCCGTCATGAGATCAGAGACTCCCTCCATAGTTCTCCGCCGTATGACGCCACTCGCCTTGGCCTCCTGTTCGACCGCCCGCAATCTCGTTTCCAAATCTAGATTAGATAGCCCGCACTCCAAAATGATTTTCCGCAGCGCCCGTTCGCGATCGTCAGCCCGGCGACGAAGCGACGCGATCTGCGCATCTCGTAGCGCCAGGTCCCCAGCAATCTGCCGCACCAGATTCACGGCGCCGTTTCGAGCAATCAGGCGCTCGATGTGTTCATCGTCGAGGAGGTGCAAGGCCCCTGGTATTTTGGTTGTGGAGAGGGGTGCGTCTTCGAAGAGCGCGCCGCGCGAGGGTGGCGAAACGGTGGTCAGGCTATCGACGATGGACGGTGTCCGGCGGTGCTCGTGCTGCGAGAGGTACTGATCCGGGTCGATGGAAGCGCCGGGGCGCTTGCGGGAGGACAGGGTTGAGGAGTCATCGATGCCGAAGAAGCCCCTCTCGTCGCGAGGTGACTCGGGCGAGAAGGAGGGAAAAGAAGTCAGGGACTTGTCCGAGGCGGCGATAGACGACGCCGAACTCGAGGGCTGCGACGTGAGCTTCTTGCGCGGGCGCACCGTGCCGGAGCGATGGCTCTTCACCGAGGCGGCAGCGGATTGCTGCGAGACAGATCGCTCGAGCGAGACCGAAGTAGCAGCGGGCGTCTCCTCCATGTTGTCGTCGAGGCAGGGCACCTCATGATCCTCGGCGTTGCAGACGCAGGAGCGGGATTTCGCGGCGACGTCGCATGCGGCTGGCAAGGCGGATGCTCAGCTCAGAGGCGAGCTTTTCGATCGTAGTAGGTAATCCGAGTCGTGGAAGGAACAAGATCTCGATGTGCCATAAGCCAGCAAGGCGAGGCAGAATAAAAAGGCCACGCCACGTCGCAGAGCAATGTCGTTGAGGTCAAGAGACGGGGCAATGAAGCCGGGGTTTGGGTATATTATGCAAGATTGCATACCCCGTCGGTAGCCCTATTCCAAGCAGTGGTCATCCATCCCTTGGCCCTAACACGGGGCCTTTTAACCGAGCCCCACGCCAGTAGCTGCCCTGCGTGCCTGCCCCCGGTGCGATCCGAGAAACTTTGGGGCTGCTCTCGCGCTGGCTGATTGGTCGAGGCCCGCCAGTTGGCATGGACAGCAACGGGGCCAGTTGCCGATGCAACAACAACCTTCAAGTTAGACGATGCTCTCTGGTCTGTCAAGCTCAACTTTCTTCACTCGAGTGGTGCATGTTTGCCCCTCTCGGCACTTCACGGATTTTAAGTTTGCGCTTTTGGGCCCGGCAGAAATGATATCACCAACAAGCGCGCGCCGCACCCAGGTCCCCCACGCGGTAAAACAATAGGTCTGCCACTTTGTTCTTCATTTTATGGGACGGAGACGCATACTCTAAGCCACCCGCGGACGCCCATGTGGTAAGGTCTCTTCGCGTCCACTTATGTGTCCCCAGCTGTGGGATAGATGATAACTGGGGCAGCCGATGGGGCAAACATGGGAGGCGTGGTACAATACAAATCACGGATTATATTGGGCAAAGTTACCTGATTGCAGATCCCGCCGTCCCAAGCACCACCATCGCCCTCCAGCACTAGGCTCTGCGCCTCGCCTGGTTCATGGGCGCGCCCAGACATGGACACCGCACCATGCTGCTTCTTTTTCGTCTTGCGCAACCTTGTTGTGTTTACAGCCTACAGTCCGTTCTAAGATCCCAGCAACGCGCACAGCTCACATTTTCCACGTCTCAACCTTCCCAACGCCGATGCGCTGCCGATGCGCTGCCGATGGCAAGGTCACGAAGAGCAAATCCAGCTTCAAAACAAAGGCCTATAAATAAATTAAAACCCCTTTTCACAAGAGGAAGTTTGTCTGACACCCCGCTCATACACAGCTCCTTTGGCCCCATACACGCACCACCTCATCTCTTCTCGCCACGTTGGTATCAACACCTGCAGACACTACTTTCACCAGCACACTCCACAACCATTCCTTCTCCATCCAATATCAACACCTCAAACCCCCTGTTTTCCCTCACCCCTTTGGCCAGCCCGGGCCCTTTCTACCATCTATCCCAACGCCTCCATTTCCCGTTCTAGCACCATCTAGCATTACCTTCTTATCCTATAGACGTACCTTTCTTCACCATCCTATTCTTCCCGTTCTCTTCTCCCCTTTCCCCTCTCCTTCTGTCTCATCACCTCATCATCCCCCCTTTCCCCCAACACCACTCGCCGTCCCACTCCAACTCCCCCAGCTCCCCCTGGGATCATAATCCCCTTCAGCCTCCCCCTCTTTCACCACCTGCACCCCCCTCGGCACCAAACTCCTCCCTCCCCCCACCGCCGTAAACGACGCCGTCCCTCCTGTCATGGATCCTAACGCCGGTGGTAGCGGCGGCGGCGGAGGCGGCGGAGGCAACGCCCTATTCGGCGGCGGACCCAACGGCCCGGGACTCGCAGGGCTCACCAAATCTGGGATCTCCAACGGCGCATCATGCGGCCTCGGCGGTCTAGTCGGCGAGCTCGGCGGCGTCACCGTCGCCATGGCCGTCCCTGTCCCCGCCGTCCCCAAGGGCGTATAAGCCTGCATCGTATACACCTGCGGCACCGCCCCCGCCGTCTGCGAAATCTCATTCCTCAACGACGAAGGCCCCGTCCCGGTAACGCTCGACGCCGACGCCCCGCCGTAGGAACTCAGACTCCCGCGGGAGGTCGCGGTGCCCGGGAGGAAGGCGCTAGCCATGGCGGGGGCAGTGGTGGTGTTTGTGCTCGAGACGGACCCCGCGTGAACGCGAGCGCGTTCGTGCCGCGGGACGAGCTTGCTTGTTGTCGGGGAGCAGATCGGGGAGGCGGGGAACACGCCGGAGTTGCTGCCGGGGTGGAGGTGGTGCGCGGGCGGGCTGTACGCGGGCGTCAGGGGGGTTAGCGGCGGGGAGGGCGAGCGGTTGCCGGGGCGCAGGATGGAGGGGAGGAAGCGCCGGTCGCGGAGGCGCAGGGGCGGTGTGAGGGGGGGTTGTTGGTGGCCGCTGGCGCCGGAGTGGGTGGTGGATATCAGGGGGGTGGGGGAGCTGGAGGGTGCAACGGGTTGAGTGAGGCGGAGGTGCGTTCGGAGGGTGCGGTGGAGGGAGGTGCGCTCGCGTTTTCGCCGGTAGAGGCAGAAGAGGGCGAGGGCGATGAGGAAGACGAGGGCCAGGGCGGAGCACACGCCGATGGCGATTTTAGCGCCGCTTGACAGGGGGCTCCCGGATGTGGTGGAGTTTGGAGCGGAATTTGGGCTCTCGCTGGAGTTGGAACCGAGATGTGTGGCGGTGGTGGTTGGGGCGGCCGGGGATGGACTTGATGAGCTTGTGGTGGTCATGGTGGCCCTGGTGGGGGTGTTCCTGGGCTCGGTCTGCGTCGCCATCGTCTGCTCCGTTCGCTCGGTGGCTTGGAAGGCCGCCGGTGCCGAGCTGATCATGGTTGTCGAAGCCTGTGCGACGGCCACCGAGCCCGTCTCGGCCGGGGCGTGGTGTCCATTGGCGATCGTGCACAGCTTCGCCTCCCCGGGTTCCGTCTTGCAAGAAAAATCTAGCGGCGGCGGTCCTGGATCCAGCACCGAGTGGTAACCGATGCTAAAGTCAAGTCAGCCCCAAACCCCATTCCCATCACATCGATCGTCCTCTCAACTTACTTCTGGCAGGTGTTGATGATCAACCCGACATTCGCTATCGTCGCACTTAGCCCGAGACACTCAGAGACCAACACCACCACCATCCGCCATCACCACAAGAAAAGCCATCACTTACGATCTTGCTCCAGCCCTCCCGTCTGACTTATCGCTACCCCGCAAAACCGCGTGTCGCACCAATACAGCGACCAAAACGACCGCGCTCTGTCATCGCTCGGCTCCTTGCTCGTCAGTTGCTCGCAGCCCGTCGGCCATGTCTCGTTCGTCCAGCCCGCCACGGTCGACACAGTCTGGTTCAAAAACTGCATCCTGCAGTTATCCAAGCAGGTCCTGGGAAAATCCACCTGCGTCTCAATCCGGGCGGCGTCGACATAGCAGTCGCAAGAGTTGACGTGGGTCTCCATGTCCGCCATTCCGTCTTTCGTTCCTCGTCCTCGACCTCGACCTCGGTCCTAGCGCGGTCCCCTCGCTTCGTCCTCGTCGTGGTCGTCGATGTGATTGTTCTCGCGGTCGTGATTGTTGCTGGGAGGGGGCACAAGACAGCAGCAGCAGCGTGGTCCGGGCCGTGTAACGAGAGGCATAGTATTATTGAGGAGGCCCCCCTGCAAAACACACTGCGAAATCGGCCTGATAGCCTCGCCCGGCAACCACCTACCACCCGAGGGAGAGAAGGGGGTTTTCGGCGGCCGAGGGCAAACGAGCGTAGGGGCGAGGTTAGGTTGGGTTTGAGGTGACTGTCGAGCAAACAAACAAAACAAACAAACAAACACCAAAGTTGCGACCCGTCAAGTCCTCGCGGCTCGGGGCGTCGGGAGTGGGAGCGCCGTTTGGCGACAGCGACAATGACAGCTCAAACGTCGAGGTCAGGTCAAGTCAGAAAATGACAGGTCCCATCCATACAAGACATGGGAGAGTATAAAAGGTAGGTAAGGAGGGGTCAGACCATGGATCGGGGGGGAGGGCCACGGGGGGCACGGGCGTCAAGCATCATGGCGACACTATATACTCCGAAGGGGGAGGGGATCTCTACACTCCTTTCAGAGACGCGCCACCAGAAAAAGACACCCCCTCACCCGTACCGCGCCGCGGTGCCTTGCCTAGGGACGGCAGCACAGCATCGCGCGGAAGGGGGGTATACAGATCAGACACTGCACGTCGTTGAGAGGATGGCGACAAGTCCTGTGCTTGACTAGCGGGGCAGCGGTGCGCTGCGCAAGGGACATCAGCAAGAGCAAATAAGAGACAGGGAATAAGCACGTTGCACCGCCGCTGCGTGTCCCCGCTGCCCGACGAGAACATTCTCGTATGAGGGATGCTGGGGTCGTGTTGCGTGTTGCCCTTGCCAATGGGCGGCGGCCTGAAGAAAGGTGCTGCAAGTACCCGTGTGCCCCCCGTGGTCTTCTGTCTACGTCCTGTACTGTACGTAGATACTTTCCTTCCTACAGAAGAGGAGAGGGAGAGAGGGAGAGGAGGACAATGCCGTGCGGCTGCAGCAGCCAAGCAGCCAAGCCCGTCATCTCGCCCCGGCCTTCTACTTCTACGCTGATGATCGCAGATCTACGAGTATCATCCGCGAGGGGGAGAGGCAAAGAAGATGGGGGCGTGGGGACCTTTGACGGTACACGGCGCCATCATGTCCCCTCTGCTATACCACAAGACGGCCCGGAAAGAAGATGAAAGGGGGGAGGGGCATCTCGGTCGCGCTGCTCATTTCATTTCGAGAGATGCCCTCGCTGACCGAGCGACGGACGGACGGACGGACGGATACTGCCCATCCACGGCCGACCGATTGGACTGCGATCTGGCTCTGCCATACCGGTGCCAAGGTGTGAGATAGGAGAAAGAGGTTGGGTGGATGGATGTACATGTGCGTGCCACGGGCCGGCCCTTTCTTTCCACATCTAGATCTCAGCTCTCTTCTTTCTTCCCAGGCGAGACGCGGCGAGGCGGGTCTGGCGTAGCCTGGCGATATGTAGGTAGACTCGTCAGGGGAGAAGGGGGGGAAGGGGGCTCACCCACGGCTCGTACTCTCCGATGCTGCGGTGTGGTGATGAATCGCGACTTGCAGCTTTGCTTGCCTCCCCGCTGCTTCACCTTGGCCCGGAGAAGCGGAGCTGGTGCCCCAACTCGCATCCAATGGCTTCCCGGAGTAGGCGAGAGTACATTGACGAGTCGACGACGTACAGGCCGCCATCCGTGGTGGGACCGCCTGAGAAGGGGTCTGAGGCAAAACTTGGCCGTACTGTAATACTGCCGTCCGCTGCTGATGCTGCTGCTGCGTACCTCATCGTATCGTACACAGCAGAGAGTACTCTCCTTTTCCCTCTCTGTTCACGTCTCCCCGCAGATGTTTGTTTGCCCTTCCAAATTTCTTTTTTCCCCCTTCGTTTCATTTTCTTTCTGCTCTTGCCTGATCGATCTGAATCAGAAACCCACCAACATCCCCCCAGTTTGTTTGCTCTCGACAGGCCGGGCACGTGCAAATCCAAAACACTCTTCGGCCTTGTGTAACCGTCTCCTCTTTTTCGTCGGCTCACAAAATTTCCACGGTCCTCCCACGCACCTCACCACAACACAATGTGGCCGAAGAAGGGGGGGCGGGGCGGGGACAGGCACACACACAACGCATATAATGCCGATTCCCCCCAGCGTAACCAGGGGCTGGGCCGCGGGGATTGGGCGCCGCTTGAGCCAAGCTTGTATTGATTGCGCGAATGGAAGCCATGCGGAGGCCTTCTCGAAACTTGGCGTGCATTTGCCAGCATCGGCAGCAAGGCCGCAGCCACGGGTTGGAGCAGCATTCTATGCCTCCATCCGAAGGGGCGGAGGGTCGCCTTCATGCCGATGAGCGCACTGTCACCGGCTGCTAGCAGTGATGAGACCGAACATGAAAGCGAGCTGATCAGTTGACGAGGGGACAGGACCAAGAAAATCGCGGGCACTCGTCGTCGGGCTCACTGGCGACTTCATGCAGTTTCCATTTCAATTCCCTCGGGGATTCTTCCCCGCCGCGAATGAAGATAATGTAAATAAAATACGTCGTCCTTGACAATTGGTCGACCCCAAAACGCAGTACGACCACGAGAATCTCGACAACTTCCATCGCCGCGCTGGAGCTTCTATAATTAGGACTCCGGGATGCGTCCTGATCCGAAAGACGCAGGCGCGAATATGCCTTTCAGCCCTAGCCATGCCGCCTCTTGCTTCCTTGGTAGAAGTCGACCATCGGCGAGGATAGCGTGCCGGGGAGCTCCATGCCGAGGCCCTGTGTATCCTAACCCTGACCAGTGAAGGCACAATGACAGCATCCGGAGTCTATGCCAAGCTGATAGACCATGTGTTACAGCAACATCCATGCCCCCATTCGCTCATCGACAGGAACTCCACGAGGACGGAGGCAAAGAAGCGTGGTAGCCTGGCTAGCCGGTGAGGTGCCTGCGGGACGCCGAGCCTCGTGTGCAGCCGTGATCTCGTATTAAACATATCCCACGCATGGTTCGCCGGTGAGTGTGTATTCCTCCTGCTTGTCGTCGGCTTCCAGCCTCGAGTGACGGCATGTCACCCTGGTTGCCCGGCGCGGTGATATCCGACACAAGTGTTCACCCTTCCGAGATCCGAACGCCTATGCTATCCTCATCTCCGCGCATTTGTCCTCCTCGAAAGCCTCGCCGTTCATGATGCCATGGACATAGGCCTCGCCAATGAACTCCATGGATCCATCATGTCGTGGTCGCAGGATTACCGGAACCCGGCCGCCTTTCAATATGACAAGCTTGTCTCCGACCTGGGTGAGCTTCGGGAGAAGACAGAGATACCCCTTTTCGCAGGCCCCCATTCGTCGCTCCGTGGATGGTGTAATATACGTCAAGAACTCCCCATATCCATTCCACGTGGTCTTGATGTATCCAAGCAGGCTCAGCAACTTGAATGTGCCCCCTATCCTGTTGACCTTCCAGTTTCTCAGACTCCGGATGGGCGCAAGTTGGTCGAGCCATGTCTTGAACAGCGTCTCGGTTTCCTGGAGGCCTCCCGGAGCCATGGTGCCAGTGCTGAGCGTCTGGCAGTATATGCTCATCAGGTCACCATTCCCAGAATTTGGGTTCGTTGGCTTCAGTCCCTTCACGAACTCCTCCCATTCGATGTACAACGCTACGTGCGTTATCATGTTCGGCAGATTTCCTAGGCCCCTGCCAAGCATTCCGAAGGCATCAAGGAGCTCCTGATAGAATGGAGCGTTGTCGTAATCATTTTCGAACTCCTCCATATTCCATACTTTGTCTTCGTCGTATCGGTCTGCCACAACACTGAGTTGGGTGATGACATCGACAACGTGCCCTTCCACCACGAGGGTATTACCATCATCTTGCCACGTCGGTTTAGCTGGCAGCCTTCGAGAAGCGTGCGTAGTCCGCGGGGCTCCGTGGGCATCCTCGATGAGTGGCGACGCCACGTATCCTTGAGATCCCCAATCAGGGACCCAGGAAGGTAGCTCGGGCACAACCCTGTCTTCGAATGGGAAACACACTCCTAGGACGTCAAGGCTGCCCGAAACGGCCATCAGCCTTCTTGTCGCCTCGCAATAGACCTGTTCAGTTGAGGCGTGATAGTCAGGGTGGATCCCAAGTTCTTGGATGTTGCTGCTGACGAGACCAAGGACAGCAAAGATCTTGTCTCGCGGGTCGGTAGCGCCTCGACCCCGTGTCCGCAGCAGGTAGTAAAACAGCTCGTCCGCTGGATTGGAGTGACTCGGCGCATTCTTCAAGGCCTGGACAGCGGTGACCATCCATGACTCGGCCTGAGGGACGACCCCCAGGACAACAATCTGGAATATCCCAAGCTCGTCGCCGTAATTCACCGCGGTGCAGAACTCATCCCATTCCACCTCGCAAGAACCGCTGACGATGGTGGCGCGCCTTGCGAGAAGAATCTCTTGTGCCGTCCACACGCGCAGCCACCAGGGATGCCTCATAAAGACAGCCTCCATCGTATCGTCCAGCATGAGCTTGCTGTACTCCTTCCCCTTCCACCGCTCTACAGCTTTGCCAGACTTTCTCACATCAAGCGCATCGTTGTAGAGCTTTTGGATGAGTTCGAAGGCTCTTGGTGTCTTTTTGGACATCTCTGGGCCAAGCCAGACCACAGTCTGCGACGCATTCTGATAGATAGCTCTCATGCTGGCAACTTGGCTGTCACGCTCCGCGCTGTCGTTTTGGTTGATGCAGATTGCGTCTGCCCAGACGACCCTTGTGTTGGTGGCATGCCTGAGGTCGAGCAACGCGTCACGCAAATTTTTGCTGATCCGGAATGGAACGCCGTTGACTCGAATCGATACCCGGTTGGAGGCGTCTCCCCAGACGTAGGAAAGGGCCTCGTAGTTTTCCGCCTGCTCGTCAAGCGAGGCTTCGAACAGTTGACACTCGAGTGTCTCATCTCTGTTGCCAGGGAGCAATCGAAGGAGACGAAACGGCCTAGAGAACTCGGCCGGGAAAGACGTGTACCGATGTATTGGAGCGGCATTAGAGCTGCCCTCACCTTCCTGCGCTGATCTGTCAGCGATGCTGTGCAATGGAACGCTTGCGATGCGTTGCCGCATACCTCTGCCTTTTCGCTTTCTTGACCGTTACCCTTCTCTGCGTCCCCGTCTGTGGTGTTCTTCTTGTCTTCCTCATCGTCCGAGTTGGATGTGAGGCCCTCGTACATACTGCGCCACATCAAACCCACGACATGTCGAGACATCTCGAATGTCAACCTCGTGTTTCTTGTGCACCGACACTTCGAGACACCCAAAAACCTCGACCAGCTGATGCAGCGTCGTCTAGCGCCCGTGTATTCGATGATCCGGTTGACAAATTTCCAAACTCATATGAACTTTGTTGCCTGATGCACCTCAACAGGGTCGGGTGCATCTCCCGTTCGCTATTTCGGCCCCATATTCCGCAAGTGGTTTGGGCGCCGTTCAGCGACCCATCTCTCGTATTCTGCGCGCTCTGCCGAAGACATCATGGCTTTTGCCCATCAAAGGCCTCGCATGCACCGTACAACGCCTTCATTGGTCTAAAAGGCCTCCGATGTATCGTGAAAGCACAAGGCATTTGATATGCCTACCTTACTGAGGCCCTGTGTGACCTTCAAAGCACGTGGGAGGTCTGGGAACAAGGGATGCCTTCCACCACGCAGTATCCCGCAGGACTCAGTCGTAGCCGCGCATCGAAACAAAGCGTAAACAATCATCAAATACACCCCAAACAAAAGGCCAAGCTCAATTGCTGACAGCTTCCGCCAGCAAAGGATCAATCCGACGCTGACGGACGGAAGTCCCAAAACGCTGAACCTCGGCCCACAGAGCTGCCCCGCGCACCCTCAACGGTGCAACCCACTGACCTCATGAAAGCTAGGGAAAGAACATCCGGGCATCGATACTTCCCTCCACCTCCCCACCTTCACTTCACTTCTCAATCCCCTTCATCGACACCAACCCCCATGACCCTGACCCCCCCTCAAAATGTCCTCTGAATCCGCAGCGCGCCGCGTTCAGGCAATCGGCTCCCACCTCGCCCCCATCGTCCAAGTCGCCCCCGGTCCCTCCACCCCCCGGCTCGCCGGTAAGGTCGCTATCATCACCGGCGCGAACTCGCCACTGGGTATCGGCCGCGCCTCCGCTCACCAGTTCGCCGCCAACGGCGCCCGCGCCGTCTACCTCTGCGACTACGACGCCTCGCACCTCCCGGCGCATAAGGCCGAGCTCAACGGCTTGTATCCGGCCGTCGAGATCCACACACGGCAGATCGACGCGGGCGAGGAGAGCGCCGTGCGGGAGGTGGTGGACGATGCGCTGAGCAGGTATGGGCGGTTGGATGTCTTCTTTGCGAATGCGGGGGTGACGGGCCCGTTTTCGGTGTTTACGGAGGTGGAAGCGGGGGACTTTATGGAGGTGATGAGGGTTAATTCGTTGAGGTGAGTTGTCTTGCGAGGTGAAGGGGGCTTGGCTTGCTAATGGGGACAGTGTGCTGCTGGCGGCGAAGTATGCAGCGCCGGCGATGCAGAGGACGTCGGAGGGGAAGCCGAGTCCGTCGGGGAGCATTATTGCTACGGCTTCGGTGGCTGGCTTGAGGTCGAATGCAGGGAGTACGGTCTATTCGGCTTCCAAGGCGGCGGTTATTTCTATGGCGAAGACGATGTCCTTTGAGTTGGCAGGCAAGGGCGTCAGGGTCAACGCGCTATGCCCGGGGCTTATTGAGACGGGGATGACAGCACCTGTCTTTGAGATGGCTAGAGCCAGGGGCACACAGGACAAGATTGGACAGCTGAATCCCCTGAAAAGGGGAGGCCATGCTGATGAAATTGCTCGGGTGGCCCTGTTTCTTGCAAGTGATGAAGCAAGTTATGTCAACGGGCAAGCGTGGGCTGTGGACGGTGGATTGAGTGCTGGCCACCCTTACGTCCCGAGTAAAACGGGCGTAAACCATTAGTAACCCATGAGTTAATGTACATGTATGTGCGGTTGCTATATTTCTATTCCAGTTTTTGTGCCTGGGTGCTGTGAACGATGCATATCAACTGACAGGGGCGAGACAGGCAAGATTGTGTGGGGGATCAAATCGTCGATGGCGGTTATGCTTGAAACACTGCCCCAGAGTACTACCACTTCTTGTTGCACTTGAGATTCTTATTATCTGGTTTATATTGGCTCAGCACCAGCAAGGCAAACAAGATGGCGTGAGCATTTTCTATAGCGCTGTCGTTGCTGATGTGATGTGAAGAAAGTCTTGGGTTGGATATGTTGGTATGAGGCCTCCTCAGTTAGAGGGAAGCGCGTTGCTCGGGTAGAATCACTGTCGCTGCCCTCCTCATGTAGTCCCTGGCCCTGTTGTCCCCTTACAGCAACAACCAGGGTATGCCACGATTCGATACTCTCATCGCCAACCGAAACCCTTCCTCAAGATATAAACCGCTTTTGTGGATGAGTATGTTCATCGATTTCGCGTTATTCCTGCATCTCGGAGAACGGAGCGCCGTTCCATACCAGGGTGATACCACTCGCGTGCCCCCAAAACTCCTTGTCCGGCGTGGTGGAAGGTCAGACCAACTCACCAGACATCGCTGGGTTCAACCTCGAACTTCTCGCCATCCTCACGGATATGCTCCTTGTTGACATCCCTCTTCATGGGCTTCCGCATGTCATAAGCGTCCTCGCTTGACTTGGTGGGGTCGCTGGAGTGGTCGCCGTAGTAATCCTTGACAACGCGAAAGATGCTGTAGCCCATGCTCTTGTAGAAATTGATTGCCTTATAATTCGTCTTCCTCACGAACAAGTCCACAAACCAGGCGTTGTTGGCATCCGCACCAGCCTCGAGCTGCTCTGTGAGCAGTCTGCCGATGCCGAGACGCCGCGCTTCTGGCGCCACTGTGACAGCGGTGATGTGAGCGTGCCAGGGCAGGTAGTGCTCTGAGAACTGGTAGACGTCTGGCGAGGACTCCACCTTGCCCATGACTGCGATGTGGTCAGCGGAGCACATGAAGCACGAAAAACAAAACCTACTGTATCCTATGATGTTGCCATCCTGGTCCTCGGCCACCTGGAAAAGTGACGGCCACTTTGCATAGTACTGAAGATAGAAGCCAAGCTCATAGGTCTCGGTCAAGGGATCCAGGTTGCATTTGGACAGCTTGTTGAGGTCGTCGGGGCGGAACCTCCGAAAGTTGGCCATCTCACACCCGTCTTTGCACACCAAGTGTGGCGCTTCTAGTGTGTGCGGTCGAGAGAGAAGAGGCGGCACTAAATTCTGACTGCTTGCCTAAGCGTACTGCGAGATCGAGTCTGGGGCGCGCCCCCACTTAGCACTACCGGGAATACAGCGATGTTGGCGGGGCTTCTGTTAGCATACTGTGTGCTCGCGCGGCTTCAGCAAAACCCGAATTTTGGTGACATGCGCTATCGGGGATGTTCGTTCCACGATTTGGAGTCGCGGTGGCCCACCCGCCCCTGATGACGCCCAACCACACACACCACAGCAGTTAGTGCGTGGTCCCTGAAACTCAAAACATGAGGTGAAATCCCCTCGTGCCTGCCCGTCCGTGGGTTTTGTTCGTCACTGCTTCCGAGTGACTTCTAGTCTGCTTGGAATGCGACAATCTTCCTGAACCCTCGGCTCATAAAGATTCCACGGCAAACATGTCAGGGTCATGATGCAAGAGGTGGTCTGCCAAGAAGAAATACCGCGACCACTAACAGCTGAAAGGGCCAGAAACGTGCCTGGATCTTACTGGTCATGTACCCCTGCAGATCATCCCCCCTCATCTGGCGGATCAGCTGCATCCCCGAATCGTGACCCTACTGCAGGGCCGCAACGCCGCGTTCTTCGTTGCGAGCGCGTTGCCCAAGCAAAAATTACCCGACTGGAATAAAGAGTGCAGCCCAACACCATTGGGAAAACTTGAGGTCTACGCATCCCATCCCGTCGTTGATATTCGCATAGGAGGACGGCACGACTCAGCATTGAGGGACGGCTCTCTGACATCAGCGTTTTGCTTCACTGCACCTCGACCACGGCTGCGCCCGATCCCATTGGGCCCTCCGGCCAGTTTTATAGACTAAATTATTCTGATATATACCGTCGCCACGTCCCTTCCATTTCCTCGAGGGTATCCCTGCCCCAACGGTAACCAAGCCAGCAACCACACGCGTCAACGGAAAATCGGACGTGCCGGGTCCAGGGCATTGCGCTTTTCGAGCCGTCAACAAAACAACTCGCAACTTTGGACGCATTGCCGGGCTGCGGGGGGGAAGCAGAAGAGGCGGACACCGCTCAGTCATCGCAGCACTCCACTTTCGCGGAACATCGATCAACAAGAAGAAATCGGATTCCAGCCAAGCCACAGTTCCTCGTCGCAACGCAGCGCAGCTTCGCGCAACACTTCAATTCGCACCGCCCACCATGTCTGCGTTCCCGCAGACGCCGCGGCACTCGCCGCACCCTTCCCTCGAATTCCAAAGCACGCCGTCATACTCGCCGCAAGAGCGCCGACAATCCAAGTCGTCCTTCCACGAGCCAACCACGCCGTTACGACACAGCTTCACCAATACCTCCGAGTCTCTCGACATGGGTGTGTTCAGCAGCGGGGGTGCCGGCGCGGGCGCCGGGGGCGGTCTCGGGAACCTGGCGGACGAGCTTGCCGGGGCTTTCTCGGACGGCGAGGACGGCGAGGACGACGATTACTACAGAGGCGAAGACGGCACACCGGACATCAGCTTCGAGCTGCAAGAGGACGACGAGGAACAGCTGAAAGAAGCGGTGCGAGACAGCGGTGTCGACGTGGAGAGCCCACCAGCTTTAGCGGTGCGACAGGGTCGCGCAAGCCTCAGTCTCCCGTCACCGGGGGCGCGGGGCCATAGGCGGGCGCCGAGCGACTACGATGGGAGCGAATACGGCTCTGAGACGGACCTGGCCTCTCCAGGCATGCCGCCCAAACTGGTGGAGAAAATAGACGAAGTCGAGTCACTCGCGCGGCGGGGTACCGAGACTTCGCCGTCGGACGGTGCCTTGAAGAGAGTCACGGACGGGCTCCGCGATCTTGGCTCGCAGTCCGGCGTCGAAGGAGGCGCATCAAGGTAATAGCCCTCCCCCGAGTCCATCGTGGCCGCACATGCTGACCCTCACCACCAGATTAATAACCGCCCACTCGGCCCTCACCACCCACCTCACGCACCAAACCCGACAACTCCACAGCCTCACCTATCCCCTCCTCTCCCCGCTGGTGGCGCCCCCGGACCCCGAGACGATCGACACCCTCCTCCCCATGCTCGTTTCCCTCTCCGACGCCATGCCGCGCCCCTCCACCAACGCATACAACTCGCTCTCCTCCCTGCACTCCATCACCTCCGACCTCGTCCAAACCCTCAACTACCTCTCCGACACGCTCCACATGTCCCGACAGACCACAACCACGGCAACAAGGCGGTTAAAATCCGCCAAAGACCTCGTCGCCGAGATGCGCCGCGACGAGGACCTCCGCGAGGAAGGCGAGCTGTGGCTCGCGCGCGGCAACTGGAGCGAGCGCCTGCGCAACCGGGAGTGCGCACACGTCTGCGGGGAGGTAGTGGGTGGTTTTGAGGAGGTATGCAACAGCTGGCGAGCGCGGCTGCTTGCGCAAGCAGAGACATCTCAGGCGTGATGATCGGGGGTTCCGTTCAGGACAGAAGCACTTTGATACGGGATTATTAGAAATGACACACACACATGGGCGCAGCAGAACGCTCGTCCTCTTCGAGAGAGACACGGACTGTGTTTTCGTTTTCTTTTGTGAAGTCGTGCTTTTATGCATAATACCAGGAGGCGGCGAAGGTAGAATTGGGAGAGGGATGGATGACGGGGGATATTCGATTTTCTGCGATGTCGATACCTGAGACTTGAGATGGAGAAGGATGGATGGATAGGGGAGCGGCGTTTATAGCCAGAAGGATACAGCATACATACATACACAAACATACACAACGTACAGTACATTCAATGTTGTGGAGCCGGTGGGGGGGTATTGGTGATGAAGCGGGAAGGGATAGTGGTGATATACTAGTTGCGGCTGTCTCATCTGGCTTGGGCTCTTGAGTTTATCTGCCGTATCAAAATGCTCTGTGCTTCACTTTGCGTCTGTGTTGACTTGCAGATATCGACCTTCCGCAATGGTTTGGTGAAGTGGGTCGTTTGATCCCCTCACTCACTCACTTGCCCCTTACAACACAACCTTCATTTTTCGGAGTCAGCTTCACCACTCATTTGCAGCAGAAGCACCACGAAAATCAACAGAATAAACCATCTAAGACTATCAGCGCCTAGCACTACAATCCTATTCAGGTTTCCGTGCCAAATAAACCCACCGTTCAACAACTGCTACCCCATCTCCACGATTCGCCGCCCCTCACCATCACCTCCCGGCTTTACCACTCCTCACCACCTCACAACAACACAACAACCAGCCAACCCACCAGCACAATGTCAACACCAAACCAATCCCTCTTCCTCGTGACCCTCGTCGTCTCGGACCAATCCCTCGCCAAAATCTTCTACTGCAACCACCTCGGCTTCGACTGCGTCGAGGACTCCGACCCCTCAGGGTCGGGCTCTAAGCGTCGTGAGTTTTTCCCATCAAACCCAAGCAACCAAGTCCCGTCTTTCCCCAACACTAACACCAACACACACAGGCCTCATCATCCGCCCCCCTGGTTCCCCAAACACTGGCGCAGCCCTTAACATCGCCCCCGCCACCACCGATGCCCAAAAATCCGCCGTGGGCAACCAAACCGGCGGACGCGTCGGTTTCTTCCTGCGAACCGACAACTTCGCACGGGACCACAAGGCCATGCTTGAAAAGGGGGTAGAGTTCCTCGAGGAGCCTCGATACGAGGTATACGGGACCGTTGCCGTGTTTAAGGATCCGTTCGGGAATACGTGGGATCTGATTGAGGACGCAAAGGCGTAGTTGTGGTCACTTCACTGTGGGATTGTGCATTTATTTATTTTGTTTGTATTCACCAACCAGGTGGCTAGCTCTGCAGTAGTTACTGTGGGAGTATAAACTCTTCGCTGCTGGTCCTGTCCGTTCTCCATCCGGGTATCATGTCCTCGCCTAGTGTTACATCCCTTTCCCCTGCCCCTGCCCCTTCCCCGTGTCCCTCTCCACAAAGGAAGACTAAAACATCTCCTCATCCTCGGTGATATCCACCTCTTCAGCCCTCCTACGACCGCCAGGCAGCATCTTCCGAGGTTTGCTCGTCGCCTCCAGACGTTCCTTCTGCGCATCCAGCGCCATCCACCACCACTCTCGCGCTGCCGGCGCTGTGCCATCTACCTGAGTCTCCAGCAAGCCCATCCGCTCTGCCCATCCGAGCACCAACTCCACCTCAAACATCATGATGGTAGGCTTCAGCGTCTTGACAAGCTCGTCAGCGCGCATGGAACCACGAGATGCAATCGTGAGCAGCACAGCGGCCAAATACTTGAGCCAGCGTCCCGTATCAACCTTTCCAAACACATCGCACCAGACAGGGATGGCGCCGCATGGTCCTGTCGACGGAGGATCCGCGGCACGGAGGCGCTCGCGGGCTGCCGCGAGGTCCGGATGATCGTCGTAGAGGTACGAGGCCGTAGGTGCGATATCGAGACGGAAATGGAGATACTTCTTTGTGTACTTTCTCGTCTCGTAGTTGCCGGGCTCGTGGCCCATAGGCACGTGTGGCTGGCCAGTTGTCTCGATACGCACGCGCCCTGCGGCCTGGAGGTTGATGAGAGCGAGCATCATGCCGTCGTTGGTGATGTACGTGACGCGCTTCTTCTTGCCTGCGCGGAAAGCCTCGTCGAGCTCGCGCTTGAATGCCACGGCCTTGGTCAACTTGTCGACTTGTGCCACCTTTTCAAGCGTATCGGGAACGCGGTTGTTGAAGCGCCAGCGTCGCCCATTGGACCACTTGGACGTGGAGCGCGAGATCACACCGTCCCGTTGTAGTTGATCGATGCTCTTTAGAATGATGTCCGTGATCTCTGCCTTATGGTACTTCGGATAAAGACTCTCACGTCGCTTGATAACCATGTCGGTGGGGTATGTCTCGATAGGCGTAACACACAGAGACCGGGTCCAGGACAGAGCCACTACCATGTCCATATTGGTAGACGATGCAGACGATGCAGCAACCTTGTCAGCAAGAGCTGCGAGTGCCTCGGAAGAGGCATCCTGGAACCGGTTGAAGACGGACCGCTGAAGGTGGTAGTACGACTCGCGCCACTCGCGATTCTCATACTTGCAATCCTCCAGAATGAACTCGTCCATGACTTCTTTGCGCGAGGCTGGTATGTTCTCCCTCTGCGAGCCATCAAGCCTCGTAGCCCACTTGATGACGCCCTTCCAGTCGTAGGCAAGTGTATTCTCAAAGTTGATAGGCGGCAACTCGTTATCCGCGTAGGCCTTCAAGAAAGCTCTCCGGAATTTACCAGTCAGATTCACAATGGTCGACTGCCGATCCTTTTTCAGCGCGCACCATAGGTGACGAAGCTGGCTGATGGTCATATCAGGGAAAAGCCGAAGCATCAAGCCCCAATCAACGATTCGGTCAACTCCACCAAGAAGAGTGGTAACGACAACAAATGCCGTCAATCGGACATTCTCGCTGGTCCAGTCAAGATCCTCGTCCGCGTCGCCGTTTGGAGGACGCAAGAAGTCCTGAACCGTCCGCGGGAACGACGTCAGCTCGCGTGCAGTTTTGATGGCTGGCAGTTTGAACTTGTTTCCTCTGATCATGCCCATGTTCTTCTCCGTGACCTTGGCGATGCGCTGCCGCTTGAGCTGGCGAGGCTCCGTCAGTTTCTTCGGCGTCCTCGCTACCGTGCGTTTCGGTGCGCTGTTCGGGTAAAGGATATCGTCATCATCAAGGTCATCCTCGAGGAACTCGTAGGGGAGGGTCTCAAGGTCATATTGTCTCTCCTCCGCCCAGCGAGGCTTGACCGGCTTCATGCTAGCCTTGCTTTCCAGCGGTGAAATGTTGACGAAGCGGTAGTTTGGAGCAATGGTGCCTCCAAGGGCGAAAAGCGAAGCCCCGTGCTGCGAGAGCTCCCACATCATGCAACGTTGGACCATGACCCAAAAGCGTGCGTATTCCTGATCCAGCCACGCGTCAGTCTTCCAAGGCTGCCCCTTGACCCTTTTGAGCACCTCCCCGAGACTCCAAGGCAGGTTGTCCACAAGTGCGTCGACCCGGCTGGGCATCCATCCCTTGAGAGCGATGCTCGTGTCCAGGTCAATCTCGAACTCCTTGAGGCCGGGACAAGACCAAGCACCGGGTGCTGTCTCCTCAAATACCGTGGGAGCCACAAATTCAACCTCCTGGTGTGTATCCCTACCCTCGCCTCCAAACTGGGCCTTTGCCAGAGAAAAGTCACCATCGCCCGCCTTCGCCGAAGCTTCGGTGACGTTGTTTGCATCGCCATCTCCCCAGTCCTCGGGAATATCACCGAGTCGGGTATTAGGCGCGAGGAATCGAAACTCGTAATTGGTTGCGACTGGTAACTGCGGCTGTTGGGGGGCGTTGCTGAAGAAGGACGCTGGCAAGCTGGACAACCCAGGGTTCCTGGCCCTACCGAGTTTGTTGGGAAACTTGCCAAGCTTCCCGATACCGAAGCCGCCAGCATCATATGCCTTGCGCTTCCCAGCCTTGGTCGGGAGCAAGCCATATGTCTTGATAGCATCAAGCACGGATTGAGGCTCCAATATGCCAAGGCCTGGGGTGTTGGTGTATTTGGAGGCCCGTCGCCCGCTGGGCATTTGCTTTCTCCGCCTTGATCCTGCTGGGAAGTACAGCGCGTCTCCCGCATCCTGATTCTGGCCATCCGCCGGCACATCATGCAAAGGATAGCCAATATCTGCAGGCTGGTGACATCCCTTCGACCGCTTGGCGGTCGGACTACCCGCAAGATCCTCGGGGATGTGGCGCTTGCGAGAGTAAGGGCTGGCTTCTTGCTCGGAGCCGCCCGCCAACAACGGGTCCATGATTTCGGCTGGCTCCTCGTTGTTTCCGTTGTACAGTCCCTGGGTGTAGTATGGCGCGTTGAAAACCTCGACCTCGTCGATCTTCCGCCTACTGCGGAACTTATTGCCGTTCTTGTTGGGCTTTTCCTTCCCCTTGTCTTTCTCGTTGCCCCCTTTCTCTTGGTCGTCGGCACCCTTGCCGTACTCTTCCAGCAACACCAGCTCCTCCTCGGTGGGGGAAAATGCCGGAGGAATATAGACACTCGGAAAAGCGTCGCGCATCTTCTGCTTCACTGTCGTTGGGATTGGTCCCGCGGGATCGACGCCGTTCCGGATTAGAATGGTACATGTGAGCAGTTTGCCTCGCTCTGTCCTGAGCATATGTGTATGTACGGTGGCGAGTTTGCGGACATCCAGTGTTTTTATCGCCGTGTGGAAATTCTTCCATGTCGGTGGAATCTCACCGCGGAACTCCTTCAGGTAGACTTTTGTGATGGCATAAAAGAGTGCTTTGTCGCCAGGGAAAACTCCGTCATTGTTGTCCAGCAGGTGATTTATGATATCGACGGCCTGGGCAGTCCTTCGCTTGGGTTCCGTGGGTATCCGGTCATAAGACGTTGCGGGGATGAAAGGATACGCAATCGTACTAAACTCTTCCATCCCAGACATAGGATCATCAACGTACTCCCCGCTAGGATGGACGATCTGTTCGCTTTCCTCCCCGGGCAGCGCAGGATAAGATGGAGCCTGCATACTTGTGTCGTAGAGCGGGGTCTGCCCACCTCGATAGACCTCAGGCGATGAGACCCTTGGACCTCCATTTTGGATGTGAAACAAGTCGCCATTGTGCTGCGGGGCAGCCTGGGTACTGTCAATGACATAGTAGCTGGGTTGATAGGGTTCACTGTGAACTTGGACAGCACCAGGTTCCTGAGAGACCCCAAAGAGGTCAGAGCCCAAATGCTGTCTTAGCGGAGGCAGGTTTGGTTGTGTTGGCGGGGGCAACATGTCCATGGAAGTGTCCATAACAGTGCTATCAACGGCGCTACCCCGTCGGACGTTTTGATCGAGCGAATGTGCTGGCTGGGAGCAAACTGGCGATTGCCGGATGGTTGGCGAGTTCACCTGGGATGACAATGCGCTGGGTGTGAGCTGCCCAGGCCCACCAATAAAGGGGGAATCCGCGGCTCTGGCTCTGGGAGTTGGCATCCATAAAGGTCGGTTGATCGGCTTTGGCTCCTGTGTGGCCGCCGTTGGGGATCCAGCACCATTCGGGGCAAGACCTCGGAACGCAAGATGAGGGTTTGTCCGCGCCCGCACGGCCTTCCTTACCATAGAGTACTGGGTTGCGGAAGCCGTTGCGACCTTCTTGACGCGTTTTGCCGCCCGGCGACGGGTTGGTGCCTCGGTTCCTGCATCTGGGCCTGCAACCGGGGTTGGCGGGACGGGAGACATTCTTCGCCTCTTTCTGGATCGCTCCACCAGAGATGCAGGATCAAAATCGGGGTTGCACGGGGTCTGAGCCTTTGTCTGGTGGTATTTGAGCCCAATGTCGTTCTTCCATGTGCCTCCGCATTTCTCACACTTCCATATCTTGGCTCCGGCTCCTGCGGCTTGTCCTTTCCTCCCGCGGCCTTTAGCACCGCCGCGTCCCCGTCCCCGTCCTCGAGTCGATTCGGACGTTGGCACCTCTTCCCCGGGACCCACGGCCGCCAGGGGCTCCGCCGACGCAGTGCCGGGGGCAAAAACAGTGGATTTCAGAGCAGCGGCCCCTACTTGAATCGCGACCGCCTTCGTGTTGCTTTCATCATTCTCGGGGAAGATGAAGCCGTGCGTTGATGGGGGACTTCCAGCTTCGCTCGGCTTGGCGACAAGAACCAAACTGGCATCAGTGCCCCTAGGGATCTTCTGTATGGTTGGGCCATCATAGACATCGTCGATACAGATGCGGAGGACTTCGGCGTTATCGGCTGCAATGCGATACACAAGGGAACGGATTTCTCGGTCGAGTTGCAGTATTCCAACCGTCTCTTTGTATCGCACAGCCAACTTCAAGTCGCCAGGCTGAGCCTCCCCTAGTGAGCCACTCGCAGTATTTTCCACCACTTCCCCTTCTTGGTTGACCAGAGCAGCATCTGCAGGGGGCGGATTGAGTGAGGCCTGGAACGAAGGGCGCCTCAGCCTTTCAGATCTGATGATGACAACGGCTGACTGGGCTGGACGACGCTTTCCTCGGCCCCTTGGATGCAATGACCCCGGTTCTCCAATGAATGCGCCTGGCGGTCCTGCAAGTGGTGGTGGGGCCATGTTCGCCTCTGGTTCGTTCTCCGGGACTGAAGCTTCAGGGACAGCAACATCACCAGTCTCGAGGTCACCCGGCTCATCGCGGGGCTTTTTCCTGCTCTGGCTTCCGGCTGGGGACTGGTGTGCCGATACCACCCCTACATCCGGTGCGGGTGTTGGTCGAGAACTGTCAACCGTTGCACTTCTCGAGAGTGTTCGCGCTTCTTTTTCGGCCAGATTGATCATGCGCCCCTTCCGCCTTGAAAGTGGGTTATTTCTCCTCGCCGAAACACAAAGGTCCGAGACGGAAAGAGTCTTTCCCTTGGGAAACCCCTTTGGTCGTATGGCGCCAAAGCCATATGCCGCGGCAGAGCCGGTGCTTGACGAGCTCTCTCCGTTGACGGCCTCGATTGCCGGTGGCGTCGCCATCGTCTCAGGTTCTGGCACGGAGAACATGTAGGCCGAGGTTTTGCCCGCACGGACGAGTTTGCTGACAACCTGGAACTTTTTGAGGTGCGGTGGTTGTTGTGTCTCGGCGAGCTTTGTCAAGTGGCTTGCCATGTATCGACGGAAGCTGTACCCAACGGTGGCCACGCTGACCTGAGGATTGGACGCCCCGTCAGGCCCGGCGCTCTTCACCACCTCGAAGACATTCTGGGAGAGCGGCTTCTCAGGCGCCCAACCGGGGAAAATCCTGATTGCCATTGTCCGACCCTTGCCTTGCTCTCCATCTGCCTGCCCTGACTTGTCATAGAGCGCAAGCGCATTTCCCTTGGGCTCGCGATGTCGGCTTGCATCAGAGTACTGCGATGTCTTCTTTCCTGTCGCCAGGAACTTTTCCCACTCCTCGCTCCGTGGCTCCCTGATAAACTTGAGACAGTCTTTGAAAATTTTGCGCGAACCCGGGAAGGCAGCGGCCGTGTATTTGAGCACGCCCATGTCGACGAACCGCTGGCTGCTTTTGGCCAGCGTCTTCATTTGTGACGACTTGCCGCCAACTCCCATCTTTGACCTCAAGTCACAGTAGCGCATAACTCCCCAAGCCTTGACAACAGCGATGAGAGTTCTAGCGTGCGCCTCAACGTCCACGTTATCTCCAGTCCAGCGCGAGTGCCATGCGACAGGGTCCAGAGTTTTGGCGAGCTTCTCCGTGGACAAGTCTAGGCCAGCCTTGTCGTCCTCCGGAACCGGGGGCGCGAAGTCGATCAGCCAGAGTTTGCTAGTCTTCATCCTGTTGGCCACGACAGTCCGCTTAGCGATATACCCCTTGTTCGCAAGAGAGTCGGTCCGCTTTGGAAGCGAGCGCTTATCCTGGTTGACCAGACGTCGAAGATCGCTTTGGAGGATACCCTCGGCCCTGACAGAGGCAATACCCAAAAGACATTTCCACTCCAAAACGGGAACCCGCTTGTAATCCACACCGTGTCGTGCCAAAGTCTGCCAAACCAGGTCTTCAGAAGGGTAGACTCGGGGGCGTATCGTAAGCTGCTTCTTGGTCTTCTTCGCATTTTGGCCCCCCTTTTTTTGCGCACCTAGACCTGCACTGGATGATTCTGCGGTCTGTCCGTCCAGAGCAAGCAAAGCTGGGTCGGTAGCATCCTCCTCGGGCAGCGCGAGCACTTCGCTTAGCTCGAGTCGATTCCACCGCTTGTTCCCATTGATGAGGATCTGGGGCCGCGTCCTAAGCCAGTCCCAAGCCCATCGAGCGGACGTCATCTCCGCCTCAGAGAACGAGTTCTCGAGGTTGGCGTCGTGGGCCAGAGCACGTGAGTACTCGGCGACATTTTCCGCATCGTCGCCGACGCTTGATTGATGGAATTGCCGAACGATCTTTAGCAACTCAGTAATTGACACACCTTGAGTTGAACCAAATTAGCATCACAAATCAGCGGCTTCGTGGAATTCGAACTGTGTTCAGGTCACGTGGAAGTCATTTGCAGAGACGAAGGTTTGTGCAAGGATTCGCGACAGCCCGTGATAGGTAGGCAGACTGCAGCGGAGTGCGTTAGGGTTCGACTCACCCTTTTCGCCCGAATATGCGATCTCTGGAATGAGGCCTTCGAGCAGGACCTCGAGTCCGACTGCTGTCATCTTTGCGAGTTCCCTCGCCTCATTCTGAGGCAAGCAAAATTTTAGTGATCGTGAATCGATGTTGGAATTGAACTGCAGCTCTCGCGGTAGCGTGGTGTTGGAAGGATTGTTGGTCGCGCGAAAAGTGGGCGGGAAATTTTTGGAGGGGCAAGTCAAAGAATTGAGGTGGGGGTTTGGCCGGTGACTCTGCGCTGCCTAGCTGGAATTTTATCCTCGCCACAGTGAACGAAGGATATGTTTCGCGGTCGTCTGGCCTCGAATTTGGTGGTCAAAGATGGTGTGATGGAGGAAGGGGAAAGAAAAAAATCCACTCGACGGGAGCAAGAACTGAATAGGTGGTTCCGTTCGAAGTCCCACTTGCCTATTTCCCAATGCATCCAAATGGATGCCCTGACACTGCAAACTTTACTCCAAATCGGCCGGCACTCGGAAACTTGAGCAATAGTAGAGACCGCGTGACAAAACTATAGTCATTCAACATGGAGTGCAACTGGCTACCTCTGATAGTTAAGCTACGTAGGCACCTCGGGCCTGGCTTCCCGCCTCGCGCTCATCATCTCGCGATACTTAGCCACGACATCGTTGCGAATGTCTTGCAGCTCCTCTCTTTGGCGAAGCGAGCCCGCGGCTTTGGGGATATCGCTAACCTCAACAGCCGCGCCAGAAACCAAGAGCTTCTTCCCAGGTTTTATCAGTTCTGGTGGCGCCTGGGCAACCTCGTTCAGCCCAACCTTGGCTTCACCTCTCTTCTTGATGATCTCCTTCCAAGGATCCTCCTCTTTCCCGGTATCCTCGCCAATGAGTCTAGCCCTCTTGCCCTTCTTCTTCTTTTTGCCGCTCTGCTCTTCCATGTCAAGCTTCCACGTCACCCCCATGGCATCGTTCTCCATCGCCTTCTCCTCCTCGAGCTCCTTCTCCTCTTCCTTACGCTCTTGAATCTTCCGCTCCTCCTCCCTCCATTCGTCATAGAGCTTATGCATCTTGCGCTCCTTCTTCGTCCTTTTCACTTTTATTCCTAGCGGGTCCTTGCCGTCCTTGACTTGCTTATTCACGAGGCCCGCCAGGGGCAGGGCGGCATCCACACGCTGCGAAAACTCCCACATGCTCTCGCCCGGTCGGATCGCCAAGTCGGGGTTTGTTGTGGGCTTTTCCTCGGACTTTGGAGCAGCCTGTTTCTCTTGCTTCTCCACCTTGGCCTTGCCCTTCTTCTTGGTCTTGGGCGCGTCACCATTGTCGAGGCCCGATCTCGTCGGCTTGCCGTTGGCAAATGCCATCAGCCGTTTGAACGCCCGCGGCACATGCTGATCAGTCTCCCCTCCGCCGCGCTTCCTTTTCAGAATGTGTTTTTTGGTGTCATCGTTGCTTTTCTTCGCAGGAGGCTGCGCCTTCTTCTTGGATATCGATGTGACAGGCAGGGGTTTTGCGATCTGCGTGGGTGGGAGGTCGAAACTGCGCAACGTCAGACAGGAAAAGCTCCGAGTTCTGTGGGGGAGATTCTTACGTTGATAGGTCTTTCTCCCGTCGTGTATGTTTGTGAGGCATTGCGAGATGGGCGGTGGCGCAGAGAGACGGCTCGTTCCAGGATTCGGCCGTGATGTTTGCAGACTGGAAAACGTTCCCAGCTCAGAATTTTCCCCACATCGAACTGATAAGATAAGCCGCTGACAGGGGTATCCGACCCACCCTTTCCCAGCGGTGAGCCCGGTCTGCGGTGTGAAATCGCAGTGATTCTTTGATGTCGGAGCACAGCAGCCGAGTGGTCTGGATCACGAAAACCAGACCGGAAGAACTGCGCATCCCCGTTGGTTGTTTTCATGCCCATTGACAACCCCTTGTATTGGAGCCCAGTATTCCCACACCCCCTGACACCAACGGTTCACAACAGGGCGATCCACTCCTTCCCAACGTCGTTGCGGGGCAGATGGCGCAAGTAGAACACCACCTTCCTGCGCACCTGCATGGAAGCAATTCACAACACCAAGGTACGACATACCCATGGACTCTGTCCCCCCACATCAAACATGTCGGGTCCGTTGTCCACCCACTCCGCACAATCCCACGCAGCAGCCAGGAGCAACACTCCAATCAGAATGCCGCCACATGGCACTCGGCACTCCGGCCGCCAAGCCTACCAATAAACCTCAATAGTCACCTGCGTGCCTGTGCAACCCGAGTCTAGGCCTCGCCAATCGACGGGAGAAAACAGAAAACGTGAAGGCTAGACTGCCCCTGGAGAGCAGTTGCCGTTACGAGGTCGTGCAAATGACCTAGTGCTGACTACAGGCGGGACGCGCTGATCGTCTCTCCAAAACTCTTAAATTGGGGATCTATCCCTTCGGAATTTCACCGTTACACAAGCGACACATCGCCATCCCTCAACGGCCTCTGGCAGCGAAGCCAAAAGCGCGCTGCCTTGGACGCAGCCCACGGCGCCGTCCGACAGACTAGGGCGGCCGACGACTCGGATGCAATGCCGGCAAGGATGATGCACCTCGAGCTTGGCGAGATGGTGGGTCCTGAGTCGGAGCCGGAGGACCTTACTCCAGATGGGCCCCCCGAGTTCTCTTCAACGTTTGCCAGCCCGCATGAGCAGCCAACACAAAACAGAGCTCTTCGTCTGCTTTCCTCTCTTCGCGAAATCATGGCATCCTGGGCCGATGAGAAGATATCCGGGGCAAGGCTAGACGGCGGAGGCGGTTATTTTCCTGTTCCGAACAGTGTGGAGACCGGGTCGGTGCAGGACATCGCTTCCTTGTCCCCTCCACAGAAACGGCGGTCGCCGTGCTCATACACAATGATGTTTGTTCTGGCAGCCTTGTATGTTTCTGCGCTGCCCACTTCTATGGCATGAAACGCTGACGACGACAGAACTCTCCTGTTGGCGTGGACCGCCGGTCCTTACGTGGAACAGCACATCCGTAACATCCGGGGGACCACCAGTGAGGATGATATTTTCGAAAACTGGGGGAAGCCAGGCACAGGCACGGAGAGCCTCGCCTGGTACCCTACCGACTTCCTACGGGACGTGATTCCTGTTCCATGCCATTCTCACAATGACTACTGGCGCAAGGTGCCCCTGTTCTCCGCCCTGCATGCTGGCTGCATTGGTACTGAGGCCGATGTTTGGTTGAGAAGCGGGGATCTTCTCGTTGGCCATGACACAGCGGCCCTCCAGCCAAACCGAACCTTCCAATCCCTCTACGTCAACCCCATTGTTGAGATCCTGGAACGAAACAACCCAGAAACGGAGTTCTACAACGACAAGCGGCGTGGCGTATTCGACACCGACCCCAGCCAAACACTCATTCTCCTCGTCGACCTGAAAACTAATGGCGCCGAAACGTGGCCGTGGGTGCTGAGGCAGCTGCAGCCGCTGCGTGAAAGGGGATGGCTCAGCTTCTACGAAGACGGCAAGGTCCACGAGCGCCAAGTCACCGTGGTCGGCACAGGAAACACCCCCTTCGAGCTGATTGTTGCAAACTCTACCTACAGGGATGCCTTCTTCGACGCGCCTCTCGACAAGCTTGAGAACTCCCAGTTCAACTCGACAAACTCATACTATGCCAGCGTCTCGTTCTGGAGCGCCATCGGGAATGTATGGTTTCGAGGAGGGAAGCCGAGTGACGAACAGATGGCCAAGATCCGGGCACAGATCAAGGAAGCACGTGCGAGGGGCCTCCATTCGCGATATTGGGAGCTACCGGCGTGGCCCATTCATATCAGAAATCGTGTGTGGCAAATCCTCATCGAGGAAGGCATCGACCTCTTGAATGTTGATGATCTTGATGGCGCAACAAAAGAGGACTGGACGAAGCCCTCCGGTATATTTAGGTGATACAGCAGCGAAATGGAAAACAAAAATGTCTAGCAAACATAACTGAGCGGATCGAATCGTGAGAAGCGGCTCAGCCAAAGGCTTTGCGGAGTTCCGGGTTTCGGGGTCAACAATCGATCACAGGGTCTGCCGTGCGCGTTTGGCATCGGTCGCCGCGGAGATTCCTTGACACAGAGAAACCGGTTTGCGGAGGGTGAGTGTCGCCCGGCTCCTCTCCTATAGTGGACACCCCACCTGCAGGTTGCCGAGTCTCCGGATTTTCTCCATGCCCTCCATGCGGGGCGAACACCGTTCAACCGCTTCGGCGCGGGGTTACTGCTCTATGCGCGACAGCGCCCCTCAGCACGGTGAGGAACCATGACGTTACGGCGGATGGGTATGGCACTGGATATGAGTGTGGCCTTGGTATATAAGCCGAAGCTCCTCACGCCAGCGGTGGATTGGATTTCATCTCATACACAGCATTCAGCTTTAGCCTCACGCACGAAATAGAACTTCATTTTCCAGCGACTCACCTCTCGCCCTCTCTCACAATGTCTGAACAACGCCTCGCCACCCTCGATGTGAGATAACCCATCCCCATCAGCTACACATCTACTCATCCTAACTCAACCTCAGTCCTCCATCATCCCCCGCCTCCCATCCTACTCCCAAACCCTCTTCAACGCCAAATCATCCAAAAACCTCACCTTCGCCGAAATCGCCTCCCACCTCGGCCGCGAAGAAGTCGCCGTCGCCGCCCTCTTCTACGGCCAAGCCTCCGCCTCGTCGGAAGACGTCGACAAGCTCTCCGCCCTCCTGGACGTCCCCCGGGATGCAATCGCCGCGCAGATGATGGGCTTCCCGGACCGGGGCCGGGCGGGTCCGATGCCCCCGGTGGAGCCGCTGATTTACAGGCTGTATGAGATTGTGCAGAACTATGGGTATGCGTACAAGGCGATCTTCAATGAGAAGTTTGGGGATGGAATCATGAGTGCGATTTGCTTTACGACGAAGGTGGAGAAAGAGGTGGAGAGCGATGGGAGTACGTGGGCGGTTATTACGTTGAGAGGAAAATGGTGAGTTTTTTCCCTGTCCAGAGGGGGTTCGATTGGTTAACTGACTGGGGGCAGGCTTCCGTTTTCGAGGTTTTGAATACGGCGAGGAGAGATGGATAGAAGGAGAGAACTGGTGAGAGGTGAGGAGAGAGAGGATGGGAAGTGGGCGATGGGATGGACCCTTCCTCGATGGCAGTCCAAAGAGTGTTTACATTGGATGTAGGAATACAGGTTCACACTAAGGAGCTCCGAAGTTTCATGAAAGCAAATTCCTGATCACTTCGATGTGGTGTTCGCGGTGGCAAGCTCATTCTTTGCAGTCGGGGGGAAGTCAGGGGCCACTCCAGTCGAGCGACGCCGATGTTCGTCGCTGAACAATGCTACCGCCGGCTACGTACCCTTGAAGAAATCTCTCCTTTGGACGGAATTCGTTTGGTAACTGAGGCAGCCTATCAGCTTGGGTCTGTGTGGGAGTGGCGGGACGGGAGTCTACCGTCATCGCCCCCCTTGCCGTCAATATTTTCCGCCAGCCATCTGCAAGATCGTCATATCACTTTATCGGGCTTTCCGTGCTTTGAAATGCCAGATTCTGCACTTTTTGCTGCCTCTTTTCATCATGTGGCGGTATTCTGCCTTTGATACCAGGGTGTGCCGGGGTGTTGAAAGGGGGGCTAAAACGGGGGTCACAATGCTAAGGGGGCACAATGCTAAGGGGCAAACAAACAACAACAATCGTTAAGGGGCACAATACTAACGGCCGCCTTTTACCCAACACACGGCGGCTCCGTGGGAACACAAGATCTGCCCCTGACTTGGGGGCCATCTCACACGCCTGAGGCGTATGCCATGAATGTGGCGACGCCGCAGAGTCGGCCCCCAAGACAAAGCATGGAAGTCTTCTGGAAGTATGGGGGCCATGTGCCGAGTCCGTGGCAAAGGTGTGTCAAAGCGTTCCATTGTTTACTCGAGTACAATATTAAGGGGTGGACAATATTAAATTTCGGTCTCTACCGAGCCACATTACCAATCCATTCCACCTGTCTTGTTCGAGTCCCTTATCTCAGCGGTCGAAAAATGAAAGGAGGCATTGAGAATGGCGGCGTTATGCTTTCCTTCCTTTGCTTGTCAGATTTGAAATCCAAGGCAAAGAGGAACAGACGGCGTTCATGGCCCTTGGACACTAGAGTAGGTAGGGCAGACACACCAAACTATCACCAACTACACCAACGAAAAAGTCTATAAAAGGCCCTTCCCACCGGCCCAAATCCTATCTTGTTTCTCTCCTCATCACACATTCTTCTGAACATTTCACAGAAACCAACAAACCAACAATCAACATGCCTTCCATCGCTACCACCGTCAAGGTCCCCAAGGCTGAGGCCAAGAACTCCTACTGCGTTGTCATGTAAATGACCACCAGCGGTTCCCGGCAACCTGACGGGTCGACAACCGGAGAATCGCCCGTCTAGATCCTCCTCTTCCACCCTCACATCCCCTCCCCCCCCCCCCCCAGGATGCCTCCTCCGCTACTCTTCGGGAGGAGGACCCCATCCTCGCCTCTAAACACCGCCCAACACTCGGAAGAAGCAGCCATCTAGACCTCTCCCCTCCCTCCTCCTGACACGCCAAACCACACTCAGGAAGAGCCCGGAGCCAACCCACTCGCCAACCGCCACAGCATTTCTTTTTGCCCTCTCCTCGGCTCTGTCTCCGCCGCTCTGACGAGACAGCCTCCATGGCAGACATGCAAAAAAGCACCATACAACCGACGATAACAACAAAACAAAAAAATATCCCTTTCTCGCGCGCACCCTTTCGACAAAATACCCCACCGAAGCTAAAAACAAGAAAAAAATCCAAGAGAGATGCCCCTTCCTCTTCGCCACCTCCGCCTTCTCGGCTTCGCGCTGGGAGGGTCAAACACTTTTCGACTCTTGCTCTCTGCTATCCCTGTCTGGTCTGGATGACGATTTAGGCTGGGGAGGGGTGGCGGGAGACGATTTATATTGGGGGGAGAAGATGTTCAGAACCTTGTTCCTGTATTTAATTCTCTTGGGGGTTGTTTGGAGGGGGTTTGATCTTTTGCGATTTCTTTTTTTGTTCTCGGTGATTTTTAAAGCTCAGTAAATAATAAATACCGGTTGTTTAAAAATAAGTCGAGGTTCCTTTTGGTGATTGGTGAGGTGATGTGGAAAGATTGGTTGCTGGGGTGGTGAACTGGTTATGCTCCCGGTGTTGTTTTGTTAGCGCCACACTGAGGGCGCGGATTGTTTCCATCTGGAATGACGATGTGTGTCTGATCAGTTGTAAGTGATCCTCTGGTGGTTACAAACAGCAAACCATGATATTTGGCCGCTCTGAGAGGTAATAGTTTCATGTCAGTGTTCCCGCCGACCGAGTTTTGGGAATAGAACAAGCATCTGTGCTATGGGATTTGAGTGATTAGTAAGCCCAGACCCGTGGGACCATGGCCAGAGGAAAATGTATTTATAACATGGCGAGAAGTCGATTGTCGTGGTGTTTCCTGTCCAAACTCAGGTGTAAGTCGTTGGATGGAATGCGGGTTAGGGTTGATGAAAGGCCGGCTTGGCCAAGCGGGGTGCCCACATTCCCCACTAAAATATTTATCTTATCGCTTTCAATCGCGCCTGGCAACGCAGAAAAAAGTTCTCGGCAGCAAGTCAAGCTCCTCCGCCCCCGACTTGAATCCCAATTGCATTCCACACCGCGACCCCTCCTCACACCACAGAAAAGATGGCGAAGAAGACCGCCCCTAGGATAGCGTCCAAGGACAAGAAGGCCACCGACACCAAGCCGAAGAAGCAACAAAAAGCTGCCGAGCCCGCGGTCGAAAAGCTGTTTGAAGAGAACGAGGACGAGTGGGAGGATGAATCCGACGGAGAGGCCACCAAGCCCACATCCAAGAAGGCGAAGGGCAAGAAGTCAAAGAAGGCCGCTATTGCACCAGTAGAAGACGAGTCCTCGGATGAGAGCGAAGGCGGTCACGGTTTCGATCTCGACCTCGCAAGGTTAGACGAGTCCGACTCCGACTCGGAAATGGAGGACGCCGACGGCAACGAGGACAGCGAATCGGAGGACGATGACGAAGAGGAGGAAATCGACGTGGACGACCTGTCAATTGGCAACTCATCAGACGAGGAGGAAATCGCGGCAACGACCCGCGTACGAGAGACCATCAACAACAAGGATGCGCTGCTCGCAGCGCTGAAGCGCATCCAACTCGACACATCCTCCTCCGTCCCCTTCGCCTACCACCAATCCGTCATCTCGGTAACCCCCACCGCCGATGCCATCACTTCCATCGACGACGACCTCGCCCGCGAGCTCGCCTTCATGAACCAGTCCCTCGAAGCCGCCCGCCGCGCGCGCACCCTGCTGCGCAAGGAGGGTGTCCCCTTCACACGCCCAACCGACTACTTCGCTGAGACGGTGCGCAGCGACGAGACCATGGACAAGGTCAAGGCCAAGCTCATCGAGGAAGCCTCCTCCAAGAAGGCCTCCGCCGAGGCGCGCAAGCTTCGTGACCTCAAGAAGTTTGGCAAGCAAGTCCAAGTAGCCAAGCAGCAAGAGCGCGCCAAACAAAAGCGCGAAACCCTCGAGAAGATCAGCGAGCTCAAGAAGAGTATGTTACCCTCTTCACCCCCCTCTCTAGCCCATTTGCTAACCCTTCCCCCCAGAGCGCAAGGAAGGTGCCTCCTCCGCCCTCGGCGCCACAGAAGCCGACGACATCTTCGACGTGGCCGTCGACAACGAGCTCAAGAGCGCCGGCAAGAAGCGCTCCTTCAGCGCAGGCGAACACGGCAACCCCAACGCCAAGCGCCAAAAGAAAGACACAAAGTACGGCTTCGGCGGCAAGAAGAAGCACCTCAAGTCCAACGATGCGACCAGCTCAGCGGACATTGGCGGTTTCAGCGCGAAGCGGATGAAGAGCGGTGGTGGCGCGGGGCCGAAGAAACCCTTCAAGGCCCCCAGGCTGGGTAAGGCAAGGCGGAAGGCAGGTGCTGGAAAGAGGTAGACTTCTCTCTTGTATGGGGTCAGGAGTTTGGGGTAAGGGTACGCCTGGGAGTGTAGATCTTGTCGGGTTTCGCGCGCAGCGTAAAAAAAGAATACCACGGCTGCCGTTGCCAGTATTGTTCTGACTGTTCATCATTGCATTTCCTGACCAAATTGATACAGTTCTGCTCCAAGGTGAAGCCCAACATCTTGAATCTTACTCATGCCCCTTTCAACACTTTTACACAGTTGCCAAGACATCACACATTCAGTCACTGGTTTCAATGTATAGACCGTTCCTTTCGGCTGGTATTGGGCCTGATAACAATACATGGACACGATTTCATCTTTGTCTGCCCTCCCATATGTCTGGCCCTCTCACCCTTCCTCCCAGCTGGCCCACCATCTCCGTAGCGTCTCAACATGCCTTGCCTGACCTCTCGCGTTCAAACTGGCAACACTATCAGCAACACTTCCTCCCCTCCCAACTCTCCCAGAGATTCTCGGCTCAGCATTCCCCCACTGTGCACAGGAAGTGTCACTTCACTTCCCAACCACATGACCAAACCTCACCCAGCCCCCCCTTCATCCGCAGTGTATGAACCATTTCATCCTCGTCCCGGGCGTATGTCATGAGAAGTGACAAAAGGAACCAACCAATAACGTATAAAAAGAAGAGGGAGGAAGCCCAAGATTCATAATGGGCGTCGATTGACCTCCTCGTTCCAGTTGCAATGATTTTCATTACTGGGTGAAGAAAAAGTTTCAAGCCACACAAAAAACAGTCCCTGAACGCGCTTGACCGATGCCTGGAAGTAGAATGGAAGAAAATGCGCGCCAAAGACGCAAGGTATTGCTGAGACAAAACAAAACAAGAACGCCATGATGAATAGTGCAAGGACCAACCCTCCAGACGAAACACCTGACTGAACTCGAGACCAATTCGGGGACGTGGTCCGCAGTCAATTCAGCCTCTGCTTACGGATGGCTGGTGAATGTCGGGAGGCCTGAACGAAAAGACCAAAGCTGTGAGGAATTTCGGCAATCCCTGCCAATTGAACCGGATCGCTGTATGCTAGGTGTGTCTGAGAAGGTGTAGTCGAAAGTATATGATATATAGGGGTCGTAATCAAACAGGGTCTTGACGTGTCGTGGGAGGAAACAGTGCCAACAGCGTATCCGGTCGTATGGTATCGTGCAACGCCATGCATGCGGGGGTATGCTTTTGCTTTGCAATGCCGCTCAAATCGCCCATGCCACTATATCACTTTTACCAGTAGACATTACAGGCAATGCTGTGGAAAGGAGAAGTATCCCGGGAGGGTAGCCGGGGGGTATCAAGTCGACCGTTTTGTCGTGAGCCTGGGATCATTGCGAGCCGGCAGCGACGCACCAGTGCCGATGGAAAGCCCAGGCGCTCTTTTGGCACTCCTTGCTGCAATACTTGGTCCGGCGGCAACGACGGCACTTAGCGAATTGTCGAGTGAATTCCTCCCACTTCCCGCATTGCCAGTACGCGCATTGGCGGATGCCCCCTCGGGTGTCGTCCTTCCGGCACAGGTTTCTCATAACCACCCCCGCCCAGTATTGCATGTCAGCGCTGTGGTATCGAACTGTGAACTTCTCCACAAGAGGGAAAATGTTCAGGTCGTTCGGAAGCAAATATTCCTCTTCGCAGGTTTCCTCTTCCTCGTCCATCTGAGCCTCAAACTCAGCCGGGTCAGCGACGTCGATCAGTTGAATCTCCTTGCCAATCTTGAGCTTCGGAACTAGGTGGCTCTTCTGAAAGTACTTGCGGAGATTGCAATACTTTGAAACGTAGGCTAGGAGCTGCAAGGACATCAAGACGTCTTCCTCTCGGGGCATGGCGGCAAGAGCTTGCGGGTTGGGAGTTACTTGGCTATTGAGGAGATATCGGGGGACGCTGGCGTGCGGTAATGTTGGCTGCGGCGGGCTAACCATAGTCGGTCTGTTGGGCGACAAGCCGATAGTTGGCACCTGGGTTGGCGTATTGACCGTGATGCTCCCATCAACCGGACCCTGATGGGTAATGTTGAAAGTGCCGGCATCCTGGGTTTCCGAGACCGTGGGAGTTGTCAACTCAATCGCTGCACCGGTAATGATGGCGTCTCCATCCTCCATTGTGATATCCTGGATTCCGACGCCAGGCTGCATTTCCCCTGTTCCGGACATCTCGGCATCCGGCGCCTCGTCAGAAGGCAAACTATCGGCATTGTCGTCAGCATCCACGGAGGTGGAATGCTGGTGGCGGATGGACGGGCGTCTTCGCGATCTAGCGGCAGCGGCGAGCGCTGAAGCAGGTCGGACAGTGGGGGACCGGAGCTGTGGAGGCGGAAGTGGAGTTGTGGGGGAGGCTGGCTGAGATACCATTGCAGAGTGGGAAAAAGGCGCCATGGACGCTAAACGGTCGCCCTCACGCACAGGCCTGATAAAACCGTCGGTGGCGTCCATCGATGGAACGGTTGGGGCAAGCGGTTGAATGGGCTGTCGAATCGGAGACAGGCGTGACTCCTGTGACCTGCTGCTGCCATGATGGTGAGATCGGCCGGCAGTGAATGGTGTTCGCTCGGAGGGCGTCGATACCTGGAATTGCGGGGCGGTGGGTGTGGCGTCAGTGTTCGACTGGATCACAGTTGTCGAGGGACCGGCGAGAGTCGCCGACACATCGATGGCTGCTGGCGGCGCTTGTCGGCGAAAAGAGCGCTGGTCGACATCCAGTGTTCCTGATCGCGACGAGAAGCTGGACGATTTGTGTGTGCGACTGCTCCCGTTGAGCCGATGTCGATGGTGATGGGCCGATTTTTGTTTCTCCTCGTCGGCCTTCTCGCGCATTTTCTCGATGACTTTGATGTAATTGTCCAGAATGGTGGCAATGACGGGTACCATGTCGGCCTCAACAACACGGGTCCGGACGGCTTCGGTGCCTCTAACTCCTATGTTGACGACGCACTGAAAGGCGAGGTTCCATTTCCACATGTCCATCATATCCTTGCTGCGACCCTGTTTTAGGATGCAGACCAGCCTTTCAATTCCGCCATCGACCGTCAGAATGTCTCGGATGCGAGCAGAGGACGTCGTGAGATAGGCGAGATGGTTCAAGGAGTTGATCAGCGGCAGCGTCGAGGTGCAGTCAAGCGCTCGTCGGTCGTAAAGCGCGGTGGTGATGCCCACCGACGCCTTGTTGACGTTGGGTATGCTGAAGTTGACTTCCCGCATCTTGGCTGGCCTCCACGGAATCGAGGCAGGCACCAGACGGGGAGATGAAAACGAGAAGCGCCGGCCGCAAGTTGATGACGAGCGAACCTGCAATGGCTTATATGACGGTGGTGAGCCGACAGCCCCTATGCGTAGCGTTTGGTAGATGAGGTCGTTATGTGAGTTTATGCGTCAATGTGCGAGCCCACGAATGTCGTTTGGGCGGTTGGTCGCTTAGGCTTGGCGCCAGAGGAACGCGAGCAGAATCGGCGCCGGCGAGGAGCTGACAGATTGAGGTGCAAGGAAGAAGTGGTCGCAGGTGACAGGAGCGGAGTGGAAGAATCCAGGAAGATGCAATGTTTCCGCGATCTCTCGTCGATACCAGAGGCCCGCAATGTCGATGAAAGGAGTTGGTAGGGCGAGTCAGGTCAAATGCCTCAGCCGCAGTCGAGGATCGGGCAATTCCACGGCGATTGGGCTCGAGATGCGGCGTTCGCGATGCAGATCGAGGAGAGACGAGGTGGTGGATGCAGATTCGATGGGAGATCGCTCGAAGTCGTGGGCGGCACGAAGAGAAAGGAAAGGTGCACTCGACTCGCCGTGCCTGGCTGCGAGAGGCTGGGTGGACGAAACGGGGCCGATCAAGAAGGCGGAGCGCTTGGTTTTTTGCGGTCCTGGCCCCAATTTCCACGCTGCCTCCCAAGCCGAGCCAAGCCTGGGAGCATAGGCTGGCTGCCTAAGGCCGCAACTTCAGCTGCACGTATCGAATTCCAAGACTCGGGATTAGCGAGCCGCTTCGAACCACACGCACACCCTAGGTTTCCCAACGTCAACAATTAACCGGAGAACAAAGGCCAGCTCTTTCGTTTCTTGCCGCAAACTACCAAGGGCAAGGCTGTCTGACAATTCCTCCCAGGGCTGCAAGGCTGCTGAATAATTGCATCGAAAGCCAGAGTCTCCCGCGAAGTTTCGACGGCGGTTTGTGGTTCCTGCTCACGTTACCGCAAGAGGCGAACTTCCGAGCCCGAAGAAAATGGGGGCGACTTCCGGGCCCTGATCGCAGAACCTTGGCCGGAAGAGGCAAATTCGCAATGCAAAGAGCTGCCCCAAGTTGCGGGGTGTTAAAGCTGAGCGTATGCATGGGTAGCACCACGACCGTGCCCCCAGAAACTGGCAACCAGGGAATTTGCCTCTCCAACAAAGGATCATGATCATGTAACCCCCCCAGCTCCTCTGCGGTCCAATTATGGCGACCGCGCGTTGTTGGTATACAAATTGTCTTCCACCTAGAAGGCCCGCGATGTGTTGTCTACAATCGACGTGTATCTCGGCCAGACGCGCGGGTCGACATGGCGGTTTCAAGGGTACTCGTCCAGCATCTGGCGTCCAGCGTCTCGCGTTGTTGGCAGCTTTACAGTCCAGTGTCGTTTGGCGTCTCAGCAAGCAACAGCAAGCAGGCTTTTGCACCCCCGACTTCCTCACAGGCAGTAAACAGACGTTTTTTTTTTTTTATGAAGCGCTACTGGTAGACCACACTCGTGCCGCCGCTTGAAGCTTGGCCAGCCACCTCACACACCCGTCCTTCCCCTCAACCACCTGGGACCGGCCCGTCTCCCCACCCATTTTCGGTGGAGCTCCATCCGCTTTGCGACACCCACACCCCGTTGGACGCTGGGGAATCCTTCCTCGGGGTCTGGACTGTCGTCGATCGAGGCAAAGGCGATCCTTTATATCTGCGCAGTGTCCAGTTGCCGTTGTTAGGAAAGACCCCGAGAATCTAGCCACGGTGATCTGCGATATCACACATGCAACCTCTCTTCATCTCGTCGCGCGGGCTTGATCGATTAGTAACGGTCGATGAGAAACTGAGCAGAGGGGTAACTGGTCACACTGTGTTGCGCCCCCACAGATCTCGACTGATGTTTCCGGCTTGTCGAACAGGGTTAGTTCCGATTCCGCCACCAAATGGAGCCAGCCAGCCTCTCACAGCACCTGTCGGGTGCAAACATGGCGACAATGTCCTACTCTAGAGTACAGGTCCTCACGCGGGCACAGTGTTCAAGGCTATCGGGCAGCCCCAGGTCAACCCGACCACTTTTGCATCCACGATATCGCATCACACCCAATCTTTACCTCGCTGGTGCTCCTCAATGAGTTTCTCGACGCTGACGAGGTGGCTGAGGAGGCGTGCCGGGGTGGCTTTCCCTGCACTGTCTCCCCACCAGGAGCTGACGGAGCCCAGCGATCCAACTGCTAGCCCTCAGCCTTTTCTCAGGGCCCCTGTTCGGCGACAACTGAGCCGCAGAGTGTTCAGAAAAAGATGGATGTTGTCAGCTGGGTCTCCGTGGTCTCGCTGCACCGTGTCGTGCTCCAAGCATGACAAGTCAAATATTCCCATGGCACTTCCTGGTTCTCCGGTTGTCAGTCAGCAAGAAAATCGGCAAGCAAGAGGCAAAGTCAGCGCACTCAGACACTTGATGAGCAGAGTCTCAGCAGGCGGTTTCCAACGTCCAAATTCGACGCTTTTTGGGCGAGCTCATCCTTGCCATTTGAAGACTCATCTGATAACTGCCTGTCCAGCTTCAGCAAGAGTGGCTGGAAACCGACTGAGTCCGCTTCTCATCAAACCCAGCAGCCAAGGAGCATTTGCGACACCTGGGTTGGGGCTTTGGGGGCGCTTCAGGTTCCGCGAACGGCCACAACTGCCTTGACATTCCTGCCGCCCTAACAGCAAAATCTGTTGGACGAGCGAGCTTCGAAGCCTGAGCAGATGCCTACTACAGTAAAGGGAAGGAAGCGCGGGCACTCGTTTTAGAACGCCGTTCAAGACAACTTGAGGGCAAAGACCTCACAGGTTGCCTGCCGCCTCGGCGTGCCCCTCACCCCCCTGCATGTCGATGCTAGCGCTTAAATCCAATTGGCGGCGACGACAGCCAAATGTTTCACCCCAGCTCATTCGCCTTTTGCTGGAAACACCACCTCGAAAACATCCTCCCCATGGTTAACATCGTCAGCAGACCCCCAGGGCCCGCCCTGACGGCGGCGGTGAGGGCTTTCCGACATGTGAGCTACGCTAGAGCTGAAGAATATGTGCCGTTCTCTGCGCCGAGCACCCTGTTTTCTCGGTTTCATCACCCATGTCACAGAAACCTTGGCCAGCTGCCGCCCGCTGTCGCCACCGTTCCAGCACCCTGTCGAGGATTTCGTCATTTCCAATGACACCAAAAAGCTGGCTCCGGCAACAAAAACAGACACAACCAGGGCAGACAGCAAAGTGACAACTAAAGTTGGAGCCGGGAATGGTGTAAACCGGATGAATTTAGCAACCAAGCAATTTTTACACCGCTCCGTGGTGATCCAGCGTCTTGACTTGCTGTCTCGACACCATTTGTTGCGCGCGCTCGGACGCCTCGAGGTCGTGCCCCCTCCGTCCACGGAGCCCCACCTCTTGACCTTCCACAGAAGTGATCGCGTTGATGGTCAGCCTCTGTCCGAGCGGCGGCGGCTTACATCTGATCTCGCGCTCGGATGGGCACCCACAACTTATGAACCCAGCTCGGGAAGGAGGGGCTCCCGCTCCGCCGGATACGCCGCGCCGTGCCGCACGGTAAATGATACCGGCGCGTTTCCATTCCACCTCGAGGTGTGCAAAGATGCAAAGAAAGAAGATGGAAACAAACTTCCGCGCTTCAACAGCAAGCAGTCGGCCAGTCAACAGGGCGGGCTGTTTTTAGACCACTTTGCGGCGAGCCTGGCGCCCGGGATCCCTCTGAGAGGCTGATATTTCGCCCGCAGCGCTTCCGAAGCCAATCACGGGACACCGCCCGACGCCGTGCCCAACGTTCCCGGATGTTTGACCCGAGGCGGCGGTTCCGAGCCGATTTTGTTGCCCGATCCAAGGGTTTGGTTACTGCACGATCGGCGTGTAACAAGGCTACCTTGTCGGCGGCGTGACGGATCCGGTGCCCCTGACAATAACATAAGCGCGTGTGGGGGAGGCAAGCAGATGTTTGTTGGTGACAACGAAGCTGCCAGGCTGCCTTGGGCGGGCCTACTTGCTCATAAGAGTGAGCGTCGGGAGACATTCTCTGCGCCCCTTGAGTACATTGAAGCGCCGCCCCTGGTTTGGCTTGCTTCTCAAACCAACAAAGACGGCCTGGATTGCCTCTGCTTCTTTGTCACGAGCGATCTTCCCCTGAAGCACGGATATCGGCCTGTCACAGCAACCCCTAATCCAGATATTCGGGTGTCAAGGAAAGAGAAATGACGAACGACAAGTCGTTTGCGGCCTCTTCACTATAGATCTGAAGCTCAAACAGTCAGATAAGCTTTCAGAGTCTGCGGACGAGTACATACAGAGATAGACACAGAAGAGCATTGACATACAAAATATATCCCCGTCGTCATGACTCACAAACACCAAACTCCGAGCTCCTTCGCGCATTAATACATACATGCGATAAACTGCTTCAATACTCTCCATATTCGATCCGCGATGGCCCCTTGGTTGTTCCAACCCCGGTTCCCTACCTCTACGGTCTCAGAACAGTTTTCAAGCTTCTCATGACGCAAATTTGCTTTCTCGACATACCCAGCACACCAAGCTCTCAAAGCCATCGTTTTATGTTCGTTGAGATGTGTGGAAAGCCAGAGGAAGAGGGTGTGAAAACTATCTGCAAGGTCATGGCGAGATTTCACCCTATTTGGCAACTTGATCAGGGCGGTGTGACCAAGGAGTCAAAGCCGGTCTTCCACAAGATTTTGAGTCTTGGAGGCGGCTCTTGCTTACGTTGCCGCAAGGGGCGAACTTCAGGCGTGTTGGTTGCCCCCAAAGTCACACTTGATCAGAGCTGGGCTTGACGGATTCTTGGGTTTCGGCCTTGCAATCGCTGTTTTCCAGCACATTTTCCCGGCAGCTTGGACAGGAACATGAAGACCATACCCGACCTGCACCACAGGAAATCTGATGCGGATGGGGAAGCGCTATTACTGGTACCACAACCCCTGGCTTTATTTGCTGGCAAGATGGCCGAGAAGAGAGTGACAACACGGGTGTAAAATCATGCCGACCACGTAGGGTCGTTGCCTTTGGTCTCATCGCCCTCCGCATTCGGTACCGCCTCATCATGATCGTCTTCTCCACTTGAGGAACCAGTCGAGGGCTTTTCGCCCTCGCCTGCTTCATCTCCTCTTGCTCCTCCGTGGAGAGTGGAGGCATCTTTCTGACTTTGCCCGGACCTTTTGCGAAATTCAAGAGACTTTTGTTGATGAGAGACTGGGCCTCCGGGCTGTATCCCACGGCGAAGCTCGGCGGTTGGTTCTCTTGAAGCCATACGAGATTCGCATGTACTTCTTTGATCGCCCAGCCCTCCATTTGCCAGCCCCGTTGCGATTTGGGAAGAAAGAGTTGCGCCACGGTTGTTGCGTGCCAGCGGAACCAGTACTCGACGTTACGAGTTTGGAGCTGGCCCTGGGTGCGGAGAGAAATCGCCGTCTCTTCTTCCTTCTTGTCGGCGAGGGCAAGGTCGTGGTGGAGGGCTAAGCGGACGTCGAGATCATAGGCGTTCTTCTTGCAGAGGTCTGCCATGTAGGCTTGGTGGTCGTTCATCTTGGCGAGGCGTTCCTCGTCCATCTCGTCGCATTTTCTCCGGTGGCAGGTAGGACAAAGGGCGATGGTAGCGTTGCAGATGGCTACGACCCGCCGGTATGGGACATCGCAGATTTGCCCGCTGGTGGCTGTTTCAGCGCAGAAGGGTCGGATGAGGGAGTTGCATTGGCAACGCCAGCGAAGAGTGGCGAGGAGACACATCTTGGTCGAGCCGGAAGGGAGACTGTAGACGGATGCTGTGATGAACTGACCGCCAAGGGAATGTCGTTCGTCTCGACCCCTGAGGGCCGGGTATTTATCTTCGCAAGCCTTCGGGACGGGATGGTCAAGGTACGCAACGGCTAGCTCAAACCTACAGCTGCGTGGCTGACCCAGTCATGACGATAACGCATACGATACATGCGCCCCTAACGGCGGACGCGCATACGGGATCTAAGGCAGTCCCGCACTGATGGGTCGAGTGGCTGCACGAGGCGCGTCGTTGAGAGCCGACTAACTCTCTCGGACATTAGGAAGAGCCCGGAGGTAAACCATCGCATCGCAGTTCCATACATACGGGAGAGCGCCTTGAGGGTCGACTCCAACTTCGACATTGCCTCGATACGTGAGGGTCAGCAGCCGGTGAACCCCGTTCTTACCAGGCATGCCAGCCCTATCTCGGCCTTCGTGACAAGCCGGGGGCGGACAGCATCTCGGGGATAGCGCTCAGTATTACTCATGTTGGCGTCAATACAGCGCCCAGGAAACGGATGCCAGTAGCTTGAGAACCGAAGAAGTTGAGCGTGTGAATTTCCAGCCACAGTTGCCCATCGCAAGACTTTGTGGGCGAAGTTCCCATGGTTCAGGTAGTGTCGCTACTCTCCTGGCGCACCGGCGCTTCGGATTCCCACTACCAAACTCAATCCGCCGGGCAACATATCAACACGGAGGGAGCATACAGCCCCATCATGCACATCTCAGGGGCACAGGAGGGGAATACAACAAAGGAATTTGCCAGCTCTGGCAACCTCGATCTTGTTAGATAAAAAACACGATGGTTGAAGACGATGTAGCGTTCTGTTATAACCATCACGAAATCCTGATGACTCTCGAGGAGACAAACGCCTTCATGAGCGGGCCGTTTATGGGTTCCACACAAAGGAAACACGCGTACCTAAGACGGTACCTCCGAGTCACGTCAGGGACGCCATCGGCTGAAGCCAGACCGTTTGCAGAACAATCCAGCTTTTCCTTCCCACGTACCAGAGTCTGGTAAATCCCACGTGGTATCGATGTCGTCTTTTCAACTGTCTTCCGCTTTGCGGATTCTCCACCCCCTTCCAAGGCCAATGTGGATCCACCCATCCGGATGTTACTCAAAATATCCACAACCGAAACCCACAACCCACAACCCACAACACACATAAACCCAAATTACTCGCAATACCAACAAGCAAGCAGCAAGCCGGCTCAAGCCCGGCTAGCTCAATCGGTAGAGCGTGAGACTCTTATAGAGTGAGGATCTCCGTAATCTCAAGGTTGTGGGTTCGACCCCCACGTCGGGCTCAATTCCCGTCGATGACCGGCGCTGCTTGCTTACTTTTTTCTCTCCTGTTTTTTTCCTTCTCAGTTTTTCTTTACGGCATCACGAAATCTTTGTCTTTTTTGCTCCTCTTCGCTACCCAAAGGCAAAAAACGAGAGCAAAACGATGTCTATCAATCGTCTCTCTGTCGCATCTACACTTACTTACAACAATCTCTAGATTGATAGCAAAAAGGGGCAAAAACAAAACATACAACACCAGGGATTCGCTGGTGGTCAGCCACCCAACTACTAGTCTGGCCCTCACTGGCTTGTCTATGGGAGAGCGGACGGGATCCCGAATTTTCCAGTGGGTGTGGTCGTATGTAGCTGTTTGCGCCGCCATTCCTATCCATGATCTCGAGATTCCCTGTGTAAGCATCATCGACCCCTTTCCAGCTCCACCAACCAAGCCACATCGCACTAGATGTCAACAACAAGGATACATTCGATACGCTTTGTGACAAACAGTAAACTATGCAGTGATGCCTCTAAGTGATCCACACAAAACGCCGCGGCTGCAGGTTCCATCTTGCCACCCAGCCCCAAAACGCCATGCAAAAAAAGCCCTTTTTTGATAACACTAGACACCCGTCACAAAACCCCGCTTAGTTTAACCCTCCATACGCCCGCTCAACATTTTGGTCTGAAAGAAGAGAAAAGAAGAACATGGAAACCAAGGTACAGAAGGAGCTCTGGTATCACGACATGCTAAGCTCGGGAAAAAACTGGGCGATCTTGTTCGGATTTCCGAACTCGTTTCGCGCTGGCTCCGGAGAAACAGGGCTGGAATCCCGCGGTCCGGGGCTGGAGTGTGTGTCGACCGCCGTCAGCGAGGCGCGCTTCTTCTTGATGTTGCCTTGTGACGGCGGTTGCTGCTGCGGGGCAGACCGGATGGGCACCGCTGGGGCGTTGGCTGCTTCGATGTGAGAGAGCGGAGTTCGGACGCGAGGGAGGGTGGTGTTGCCGAAGGGGATGATGGGGAGGAATCTCCTCTGCGTCTCCGTCTCGGTGGTGGCGCTGGGGGTGGTGATGGTGGGGGTGCCCAGCCGTGCCGAGGCTTTCTCGTTTGTCTCGAGGCCTTTTGCGCGGGCGAAGGCGGCGGAGCGGCGGTGGTGAGGGTTGCGGTCGTAGTACTGGTCTAGGATGGGGTGGACCATGACCGTTTGGTTGTGCACGGTAAGGATGGAATTGGTCGGGACGTTGACCCAGTTTTCTGTTGTGAAGTCAGTGGTTTGTTGTTGACCGTTTTCTAGCGTGGCTAAACTCACCTCGCTCGAAAGTCAGCGGCTCGCTCGCAACCAGGACGACGTCTGCGCCCTTGTCGCTGCGAGCCATCTGGTAGTCCCGGCTATCCGGGTCTGGCACTCGCGTCTCCCACAGCGTGCCAGAAGAGTAATACAGGCTGGCCGCCTCATCTGATGAGCTGCCCACATATCGTGTGCAGATGACGGTATGGCCATCCGTCAGAGCGAAGTTTAGAAGACTTCTGGTATCGACATTCTCAGCCTGAACGACGCTCTCTGGGATGCCATCGATAAGCTCGTTGATTAGAGCAATCGTCTTAAGCATCGCCTTCCTCAACACCGTCGGTCCAAAGCCATCGACGGGCTGAGAGCTAGGGTCGTGACCCATGCGTTCTAGTGTGTCGAGAAACAACGCAAACGCCCACTCGCTGTCAGTGCCGCCCACCACGCCGAGGTACCACTTGTCGGCCAGCCTCTCGCCCAGGCGCCTCTTGATTTGCTTCCACCCGCCTAGGCCGCCGTTGTGCATCCACATCAGACTGCCATGGCAGAAAGGATGGCAGTTGTCCTCGCTCAGCGAGCCTTCGGTGGTAGCGCGGACGTGGGCGAAGATGAGGTGCGAGGCCGTCTTGGAGGCAAGCCGTTGAAGGTTGACGCAGTTCCAGGCGGGTGTCGTCGACGTGAAGAGGCAGGGGGCGGCTCCCAGCTTGGGCTCCGTGTAGAATCCAATGCCGAATCCGTCAGCGTTGTTCTGGCCACGGCGGGTGTCCTGTGTGCTCATGTCAGCGGTTGTGCCCAACGGTTGTGTATTCGTTGAGTCAGAGGCAAACGCACCAGCCGAAGTCGGGAGTCGAACGACTGCTTGAGAATCGAGTGTGTTGGGTTGAGAATCAGCTTCGAGAGGAGGATCTCGTCGCTCCCTTTGTAGACCTGAATACGCGCATGAGGGTCAGCCCGAACGCTCTGGTTGGCAATGTCGCCATCTGTTCCCATTGGGTCTTGCTCACCAGGAAGCGACACATGTCGGGCAGCGTTCGGATGCCGGCAACGCAGGCTGATCGGGAACGGTATTTGTCTGTGGACCTCTGGAAAGGACGACAGTGAGGGTGTTTGCGGTGTGAATTGGGTGTGCTTGACGAATGGTTGTTGCTGGTGGCGGCAATCAACTAATAACGAGGGCGCTCACGACGTTGAGACCCACGAGCTTCCCGGCGGCAGGGCTGATGAGCGCTGACGGAATCCGCCTTCTGGATGGCGGAAGCTAGCCAATTTTACGGTAACTAGCGCAACATCCTTGAAACGGCCCCAGCGCTCTTCAATGCCTGGAGTGTCCACGACCTGCGCTCAGATTGAAGAGGCCAAACTCTGCCAGTTTATCCCTCATCCCTCAACAAATGGCGGCACACTTCAAAAACAAACATGTCTTTGTCCTATGCTAAACACGGATTGCTGCAGCCGCCCACGTATCCACGTGGTATCTCCAGCTTTCAACGGAAGCCGAACCCTTACCTTATGTCAGCCAACACAAGGCCTCTCCTGACCAGGGTTGTGCATGGGTAGGTTTTCCGCATGATCGCTATCTTACTGCGTACACTGTGGTGAGGGTTCCAGCGTTCGACATTGCGCCATTCTGGCTTCTGGGAAGATGCGATGACAGTTTGAACGCGATCGAGTCAATGAAACCACATTCTTCAAGCGTTGTCTCAGTGCGTAGTTTTAGCAGGCAGTTCCTGCGCTGGCCACAAGACGCTTTACACGAGTAGTGTAGGTGTGGCGCTTTGTGTGGCTTTGATTGACCCTGTAATGAATTCGAGGTGGGGTTGCGGCTCCGGACCCCTGCTGGGTCGCTGCGACCCTGGCAATTGAAACCGCGGGACTGATGAGCGAAGAACGCAATCCGGAACCAAGACGGTCATCGACGAGCCATCCGCACAAACGCCCTCCGTTCTGATCGCTCCCCCAGATGCCTCCCGAATTGCATGCGACGTAGTGCACGCCCACCCGATCCATCATGAGCGCACAGCTCCGCGCCGCGGGGGCTCTCGCCCCTCTCGCTCGACGCGTCACAGTCCGCGCCGTGCGTCACTTCCATCAGGTCCCGCTTCCGACCGGCGGCATCCAGCGCGCCGATGGCGTTACCCGCGCCCTGCGCCTGACCCGCTTCCCGGTGAACGGTTATCACAACGCCGTCATCGTCCGCAATGCCTCCTTTGCCCGCATGCTGCCGAAGCTCGTCATCAAGTTCGCCCGCCTCCCCGCCCTGTTCGGAGGCTTGATGGTGGGGGGTATCGCATGGATACAATACCAGGCCATCCGTAAGAAAAGCTGTATGCGCTCGTGGCGAACTTTGCTGACAGAATACAGAGGTGAGCAACTCGGCTCAGGAGATGTTTGGCAACATGAAGGACACTGTTGGGACGACGGCCGCGAGTCTTTGGGGCAGCGCTGTCGAGATTGCCGGACAGACGAAGCGTGGATGGGAGAACACCAAGGAACAAGTCGAACTTCCCGAGTGGCTGGATAGGATCATGAAGGGAGGCGAGCCAGGCGAGGGCAACAAAAACTCTGGAGGCTCCGGTGGCCCAGAACCACCAAAGCAGAGCAGAGCTGGAGTTGCTGCGGCCGCTTCTGCGTCTGCCGCAGCTTACGGATACGACCAATCCGCCGAAGAGGACGACCGAACCCCTGAGGAGATGGCCAAGGACGACCATATGATGTACATCACGAAGATGATGATTGAGATCCGGAACCTTCTGCAAAAGGTTGGTCAGTCGAATACCGTCACCCTGCCGTCAATCGTCGTTATCGGGTCGCAGTCCTCGGGAAAGAGTTCAGTGCTGGAAGCTATTGTGGGCCACGAATTCCTGCCGAAGGGGACCAACATGATCACTCGGCGCCCTATTGAGCTCACGCTGGTCAACGACCCCGAGGCAAGGACCGATTATGCCGAATTCCCGGATCTTGGGCTGCACAGGATTACCGACTTCACTCTCGTGCAGAAGAATCTCACCGAGCTCAACATGTCGGTTCCGGAGACCGAGTGTGTCTCGGACGACCCGATTCATCTGGTGATTCACTCGCCAAATGTGCCGGACCTGTCGCTTATTGATCTTCCTGGCTATATTCAGGTTGCTGGAGAAAACCAGCCCCGGGAGTTGAAGAGGAAGATCTCGGAACTTTGCGACAAGTACATTCGGGGCCCCAACATCATTTTGGCCATCTCTGCAGCAGACGTGGATCTGGCGAACTCAACTGCTCTACAGGCGAGTCGGAGAGTAGACCCCAGGGGAGAAAGAACCATCGGTGTCATCACCAAGATGGATCTGGTCGACGCCGAGAAAGGGGCTTCTATTCTCGCCGACAAGCAATACCCCTTGCGGCTGGGCTATGTTGGCGTGATTTCGAAGCTGCCTGCTTCTACCTCTTTGTTCAAGAGGGACACGGGAAATGTTCTGACCGCCATCAGCCGAAACGAGAAGTCGTACTTCGGATCATACCCGTCCCTGTTCGGACCAGACGCCAATGTCAACACCGGAACAGTGACCTTGAGGAAGAAACTTATGCAGGTTCTCGAGCATCAGATGTCGTCGAAACTACAAATCACACAAGACGCTATCCAGCGGGAACTCGAGGAGACGACATACCAGTTCAAAGTCCAATACAATGAGGAGCCCATGACAGCAGAGGCATATCTCGCTGCAAGCTTGGACGACTTCAAGCACCTTTTTCACAAATACGCTAATACCTTTGGGCGCCCACAAATGCACGAGCTCCTGAAGGAGGCTTTGGACCAGCGCGTTCTCGACCAGCTTGCTGCAAGGTACTGGAACAAACCCATTGCCGATCTTTCGCCGGCCCTCCCCGAACCCGACAGTATTGCCGATCTCCCCAAGGCGGATCCCAAATCACCATATTGGCACCTTCAACTTGACACCGCGTCGTCCGGGCTTACCCGGCTTGGCGTCGGCCGTTTGGCAACCACCGTGGTGGCCTCTGCCGTGCAGTCCAGCGTTGAGCAGCTCATCAACAAGTCGGCTTTCGCCAAGCATCCCTCGGCACGACAGGTTATCAGCGAAGCGGCCTCGACCGTCTTGGCTGACCGTGCGTATACCACGAGCGATGGCATCGAGTTCTCGCTCAAGCCATACAAGTATGAGGTCGACATCCACCCTCAAGAATGGCAGCAAGGGCGTGACCACGTCGCAGGAGTCCTCAAAACAGAGCTCGAGCACTGCCAGACCGCGATGAAATCTCTCGAGGGTGTTGTCGGTGGGCGTAAGAAGCTGAAGGAAGTCATGACCTTTGTGGACAAGGCGCGCAAGGGTGAGATCGTCGTAGAAGGAGAGACGCGAAATGGCGCTGGCGGGTTCAGCGCTGCCCTGCTAGCCAAAGGTACGTCCCCTTGCTCATTTATCGTTCATTACACATCTCACTAACCAACAACTTCAGGCCGCGAAGCTGTCTTCCTGCGTGACCGCGCCGACATCATCAACATGCGCATGCTTGCCGTCAAATCCCGCCAGTGCAAGAACCTCGAGAACAAGTACTACTGCCCCGAGATCTTCCTCGACGCCGTCGCCACCAAACTCACCCAGACCGCCGTCCTCTTCCTAAACGTAGAGATGCTCAACGACTTCTACGCCCGTTTCCCACGCGAAGTCGAAACCAAGCTCGGCGAGGCCATGCTGTCTGGCGGCCTGGAGCGGTTCGCGCGGGAAGACCCGCGCATCAAGCGGCATTTGGACCTCATCAAGCGGAAGGAGTTGCTTGAGTTGGTGCTGGCCAAGATTGATGGGCTCAACAGGCTAGAGGGCATGGGGCGTGATAGGGAAGATAGGCATGAGGGGAGGTTCGGGAAGAGGGGGAGAAGAGGGCTTTTGTTCTGAGAGTCTGGCGATGTGGCTGAGTGAACTTGCATTGGAGGAGTATTTTAGAATACCGGCGTTTTTTGTTACCTCTTGCGGCTGTATGCCTTTTGCTTTGTTCAGGGATGGTGTTTAGGATTGGGAACACGGGTGGCTTTTTCTTCTTGCTCGAAATCGATGATATAAATTGAAGGGACTCACAGATGGTCTGGTAGTCTGTGAGAGTGGATGTGGTAGATACGCAAGGGGTCAGTTGGTGGTAGATGTACATCTGGAATACCCTCCTCGAATATAACGTACTCGTATCTTTCAAGATTGCTGTGTGTTGATCATTGGATTGGTATCATTGATGAGATCAATCTGCAAAGTTCGGATGGACGCATTCGGGCGAGTTTGCAGTAGTTTGAACCAAAGCCAACTAGCTTATCCATTTCATTTATGTCATAACGCCATACGTCACGAGATGCTACATCACATCACAGTAAGATAGACTGGCTCCCCTCTGTGCTCATTTGAACCGTCACCTCCCACCGCAAGTTACTCCCCCGCCCGTAGCCTTCCCCAAGACGATTCTGCACCACCCTCGCCAGTCGCGTCCGCAGCTGGCTGAGCGAAGCGTCGTCAAGACTCCGTACCAAGCACACCTTCAGATTCGCCATGGCCAAGCCGTAGTGGACCTGCCAGAATTGCGCCTCATCGACCCGCGCGACCTGCGGCTCGGATTCGATCTCGCGCACCACGGACGAGACAGTGGTGTTGTTTCCACCGACGTGACTGTCCGTCTTCTTGCCGCCACCGGCAGAGTTTGCGAGGGCGTTGCTCGGGTGGCTTGTGTCGGGGTGGCCGCTGTAGCTCATCAAGAGCATCAGGCCCTGGGCTATTGCGAGGCGCGTGCCGAAGACGAACATGCTTCCTGCGATGGCGGCGCAGATGACCCGGTCGAGCCAGATGAAGTAGGGGATGCTGACCAGCGGGAGGAGCAGCATCAGGAGGGAAAAGCACATGGTGAGGAAGTGGAAGGGGTTTGCGAGGATGCCGGAGCCGGGGAGGATCTGCCTCAAGAACGGTAGGGGTACACGCATGACGCGGCGGATACGGCTGTGGTTTCGCAGGCCGTAGGCGCTGATAAGGGTGCTGACGACGGCGGCGAGCGAGGCCATATCGACGGTACCGGGGTGGATGTAACGCTGGCCGGCGCCGCCGTGGGCGTGTGCGTGGGCGTGCTCGTGTGGATGGTGCGGGACGTGTCCACCGACAGACTCCAAGGCGTGTTTGATGTTATGCGACAGCAGGTCGAACCCGCCGAAGACGAGGAACACTGACATGGCGAAGCCAGCAAGTACCTCGGCGCGTTGTAAGCCGAAGGGGTGTTTGATGCTTGAGCGACGCCAGACCTCAAAGTTCCCAAAAACATCGACGGCAACGCAGACGGCTGCTGATCCCACGTCGAAGAAAACCAAGTGCGAAAGGGCCGTCATGGCAAGCGAGCCCTCGGCGCAGAAGAAGACATATACAGCCACCGCGGCATGGCAGCAACACCAGTACATGCGCGCGCGCTGGTCTTTTTGCATGCTCCACCAGGCTTCCTTCAATGTAGGTACGGGGAGAGAAGCAGGCAGAACGGGTGGCGGTCGGGGTGGAGGCTCTTGGAAAACCTGGTGCTGTGCGCTGATGGAACTGTGCTTGTATCGATGGCCCCGCCGTTGGCCAATGTTCTGGTAGAGGGGCAGAGCGTCAGTGGACCGAAGCGACAGAAAAAGACACAAGCAAAACGACATCGCGGGCTTGGGGTCGTTCAGAGGGGAGGAGAAACATACGGATTTCACAGGCGACGCGGAGATGATTTGCGTCTGGAAGTTGAAGGGGTTCCTGAGCGCAGGCGCCGCCCCGCCCGCGTCGGCGGTGCCATCCTCGGATGCCATTGCGAGGAAGGAGGATTCTGGGGATGGAATTCGCAGAGAGCCAGCGCTCCCGGGATGGAGGAAGGCGGGTTGGCGATCGGGAGTCAAGGTGTCTCGTTGATGGGTACGCTCTGGGGAATTGGCCCACTCGGTGTCGCTGTCATGCCCACCACCGTCGTCGAAGCTCAGCGAAAAGGACGTGCCGTGGTCGTCGGAGCCGGTGATTACGGGTGCGCAAATTGTTTTTCGGGTGTCAATGTTGGACGAACTCGTCGCCATGTGCTCTGCCCTGCAACGCGCAATGGTTTGAGACGCCGGTCGTCGTTGACAGCTCGAGGCGGACGGTTGAGAACAACAGCGTGGGGACTGGGTCGACGTCGCCACGATTCTTCCGAGGAGGGTTTAGCGCCGTAACACGAGTAAACCGAGATAGACTCCCTGTCAGCATCCCTGTCGCTGACGATTGGCGTTTGATGTTAACGATAACTTGAAATTGATCTCTCTCGACGGTTGGAGGAGCAAAGGCAGCAGCACGGCAACCGCGAACACAATCGCGACCGCGCATATCTGAATGCGACATCCCTCTGTGCCTTGTGCAGCAAGCCACTTAATCGTTGGCTGCCAAATATTCATTGACCACTCACATCAAGCCCACGAGGTCCGGGATGGGGGTCGTAGGGGGCCCGGGTCAGGGGTACCATTGCCTGCCGGAATTTGGCCCACCTCGAATTGCGAAATTCCAGCCGATCCAATGCCGGTTCTCAGAACACTGAGATCTGCATCTGGCCCCATCGCGTTCTCATCCCGAGCAAACGCACGACAGCGTGTCTGGTGTCAGTTCGGTCGCGGCGCCGGCATGCCATCGCACCCCGAATTGTCAACACATATCTCAGCGAGAGCGACCAGAATGGCAAGGTGATTGCCGGGGCCCGCGACTGGGTCCGCGACACGCCACGTCGGCCCCGTAACGTTACGCACTACAAGCTCCATACCTCGATACGAGACGTGCAGACGAACGAACCTTGTCTTGAACTGACTTCCGGCTCGCGTCACCACTTAAACATCTTACTCAGCGAACATACCAGCGGGAAGCTTTGGCTATGGACCAGGCCCCGTCGCTAGCATCCGCCGCGCCGGCCGACGCCCAGGATCTCGGCACTGGCGTTGCGCGGCCGTTGGCACCCACCCGCAAGCGCAGCACCTCGGGCGGCCTGCTTTCCAAGTTCCCCTTCATACGCTCCCCGGGCGACCACACGAGCCGCCCCCGTTCCCGCCGGAATACCGAAGACGCCGATCCTGTCACCTCCGCCCCGAACGCCCTGCCGGTTCCCTCTTTCCGTACCATTCCCGCGACCGACACCTCTGCCCCGCCTCCCCTCTCCCACGCTATCCTCCAACACCAGACGCAGCAGCAACAGCAGCAACAGCAAAAGACGCGGCGTCGTAGGGGCTCGCTGCGAAAAGTAGCACTGCTTGGTCGCGGGGCACAGCGCGAGAGACGCGAGGACCGCGGTTTGACCATCGACACCAAATTTCTTGCCGATAGCAGTGGTGCGGGGCAACAAGGGAGACCAACCGTTCCGGGCGTCGCTGGTGTTATCGCAAGTCCTGCACCATTGAATGCCACCGCAACCGATTCCAACGGGGGTATCCTCCCAGTCGGCTTGAAGGGGGGCAAAGACGCATTTGGCCTTGGCATATCCGATATCACACCTCGGCCAAGCATGGAGTATGCTAGCCGGGCCACGTCCACCTCGGACCCCATAGCCGACGACACATCCTCTCGGTCCAGCAGGCCTCTCGTCACACCTACGGCAATGACGATGCGAAGCCCACAGGACACAACTACCACGGACTCTACACTCACCAGCCCGAGCATAAGTTACAGCACCACCGACGACGAGGACGGCTTGCACATGGCTGGGCCTGTTGCGCGCCCCACCACGCCTTCGCTCTCCCTGTCGTCCTCCTCCATCAGCCTCCTCCGCCCGGAGCGGGCGTCTCTCTCATCGGGCTCAGAGTCCTATTTCCCTGGGCACTCGCACCCTCGCGCGCTGGGCTCGACAACGCCGCCCTCGATCCAGCATCGTCGCAGCACCATTCAGCGCGCCAAATCGCCTCTGGCTCTTACCAGCTTAGCTGGCCTCTCTACAACGCCCCTACCGGCACCCGAAGGCGACTGGGACTATGCCGAGACGGAGTGGTGGGGGTGGGTGGTTCTGATCGTAACATGGACGGTCTTTGTTATCGGCATGGGCTCATGCTTGGGAGTTTGGAGCTGGGCATGGGATGTTGGCACGACACCCTATGCGCCGCCGGAGCTGGAAGACGATCCGACTCTACCAATCGTAGGGTACTATCCGGCATTGATAATCCTCACGGGAATCATGGCCTGGGTTTGGGTGGTGGTCGCATGGATAGGGATGAAATACTTCAGACACGCTCGGGTGAGTGGCGACTGAACATCCATGATGCGTATCTGCATATTATTTTGTGTCATAGTTAGCGGTCAATCTATATACCCCTTTTACGTTTACGTCTCCGAATATACCATGGCTGTCCATCCATCCAGCCTCATCCTCTCCGCCTCGTCTTCACATACATACTCCTCTCCCTCTGCCCCGTCACCCTCAGGCAACCGCATCCTTCCCTCCAACCACGCCGTATACCCCTCAAACCCCGGCGGCGCATCCCGTATCGACACCCTTCTCACCCCCCTCACCCCTTCAAACCTCCGCAGCGTCTCCGCCCCAACACCCCCCATGAACGTCGCCTGCCAAACCTGCACCACAAGTTCCTCCGCCCCTGTAAACGCCTCGGTGATTTTCTCCACTGGCCACGGCGCTGGCGTATCCAGTCGAAGCCGCAGGTGCCTGTCTTCCATTAGCCCCTATTCCCCCCGCCCCTTTCAAGTTTCCTAAAAATACATACCACCTCCTAACCCGCCCCGTCAACTCCCCCACCGCCACCGGCCGATACCAAGGCCTCAACCTCGGCAACGCCGTGAGCAACACCTCGTCTGCAAAGAAGGTATTACTTGCATATAACACCGGGGCCGCCTCGATGTAGATCTTTCGACAAACGGACAGTATCGCGGTATGCAGCTTGGGATTCTGCGCGCCGTCGTCGGATGGGGATGAGGACACGGAGCGGCGCGGTTCGGGTAGGGGCGGGTAGGGGGTGGTTGGGTAGGGGTGGGCGCGCAGCAGGAGTTCGAAGCAGAGGAGGCGGGAGGCGGGGATGTTGCTGGGGAGAAGGGCGGTGGGTTTAGGAGGGGGGAGAGTCAGGAGGTGGGTGTAGATGATGAGGCGGAGCTCGGAGGGGAGGAGGAGGATGGAGGGTTGAGGGGGTTGGGGCATGGTGGTCGGGGTCGAGTCCGAGGGTTGTTGCTGTTCTCTTTGTTTATGTTGCGGTTTTGGTTTTGGTTTTCGCGTTATGGAGGGATTCAGTGTCAAGATCGAGTGCAAAGCTGTTGGCGCTCAGACAAAGACTTGTTGTTTTTCCCTTGAGCGATGTCATAATGATACAAACACCAGGGTCGGCATCACGGACAGGCCCGTCTTACAAAGAAAGATGGGGCTTGGGCTTCCCGCGCGCTTGTGCTCCCTGTACTTTGGTTTCTCATGGCACGAATTTGCTTGCAACGAGATGGGCCATTGGAATGCATACACGAGGTGGGTTGTGTATTTTGTGGCATCAACAATGCTGTTGAGGGCTCCGTGTGGTAACTTGGGGGAAACCATTTATCACCTGGCAGATGGAACAGCTAGAATTGGCAGGGGGTCAAATTTGGCCTTACTGTACTGCAGGTGACGAGCTGGACATGCCTGCCGTTCATGTTGAATGCTCAAACGCCTGACTCTTCTCCACCTTTGCTTTTATGGCCCCTTGCTGTTGATAAACAAAAGTAAAACATAGGAAAAACTCGGCCCAGGTCTGTCTCTCCGAGAAGACTTCCTTCCCCAGCTGCCATCAACAAAACTTCCCATGTCATCGCAGCAACAACCGCCTCCCAAAATCTCGCTCAAACCCATTAAATCCCCAAACGGTCCCTCAATCGATCTCAGCATTACCCTTTTCTGCCGGACGAAAAGCCACAGTGCCCCGACGTGCCGTGTCGTGCAACCTCCTCCAACATGTCATCAAATTGTCTTCTCATGAACGCCGGCTTACGGATCACGTTCCACCCCGATGATCCAGGGTAGCAGAATCGACCCGATATTCCGTATTTGATATGAAAATTTCAACAATCACAAAGCCATTCCCCCCAAAAGACGTTCCACCACGGGTATACCCAGCCAGGTTGTCCAATGCGCCGACGCCGCCCCCGGAACTCCTGCGTGTATGCTCTCCCTATCAAGAGAACGGATCCCAAGACGCCGCCCACAAAACAGACCGTCCTAACCCGCCATTTCCTCGTCCTCCTGCTGCTGCTTTTGCCTAAAGCGGCTCGCGATCTGCTCCCTCAGCAACTTATCCGCCGTCATCGCTGCCAAATGTGTCGAGCCAATCTTGGCCAGTAGCGAGCGGGCATGTGCCGCAGGGGATATCTTCACATGTGATGTTTGAACTGGAGTCCGAGGGTGACCGAGCATTTGAAGCCCTGCAAGCTCGCCCTCTTTAAGATCAGCCTCCGTCATAACTGCCTCTCCGTCGCCCCGGCGGAGGCGTAACGGTCCCACTTGAGAGCCGCCGTCCTCCATGGCGAGACTAAACAGACCTGACGCGCAGACAAAGTAGGGTATGAGTCCCGATACGCGCCGCAGGGTGAACAGATCGTCGTAGGACTGGGCAAGCGCCAGAATCGAGTGGACAGCCTGCGTGCATATCTCCTGCGGTTTGACTTCGGCATTTTCCAGCGTGAGACTAACAAATGGTCGAAAGGCGGAAAGCAGACAGAAGTGGTAGTACATGCTGTTTCCGTCCAAAATCAGAACCCAACCCTCCGCTATTGAGCTGGCGGCTAGTACTTACTGCACGAAGAGCACAAAGGGCGTTCGGCCACCATCAGGAGCGAGGACCCCGAAGAATTCCTTGTACCAACGAAGGCATCGTTCGTAAACAGACGTGATGTCCCGGGACGCAGCGTGTATGTCGGCTTCGGCGGAGAGTATAACGTTATACACCCATTCGGTGAGCTGGAACAAGTTCGCCGCGATGAGCTGGGCATTCCACGGCTCCGATTGCGTCGTTGATAGATCTATTGAACCTCGAGTTAGTCGAGCGACACCCACCTCATTATAAACAACTGGTTTACTTGGCCTCAGACCATCTCTGCATTGGCCGGCAATTCTGGTACCGCCAGCTAGCTGGTCCAGCGAAAAGAGATCCTCCGAGATCACTGGATCAGGTGCGTTGAATAATCGCCCGGTAACCAGCGACAGCATCCTGTGCGTCTGATCAGAAATGTCGATTCCCATGCAAACTTATGCCTAATTATGTCGATTCATACCGTATCAAAGATACCGCACCGCAATACGTGATCACTCGCGCTTTGGTGCAGTCTTCTCGCGCCTCATCTTCGGGGGGCGAACGTTGGCAAAATTCGGTGACGCGCGCGGCAAAGACTTCGGCGAGTTCGCCAGCCTCCGCTTCCAGACCACATCGAAGCCGGTAGAGGGCGAGAATGCCCAGGGCTTGAATGTCAGGAAGCTCGGCCAGTTGACTGTCGTCGGGCAGGTGCGCTTTTGCCCGGTCGAAAAATACCTGGCTGGACAGCCACCCAGACGGAAGGAGCGCAGCGTCGTCACTGCTTTCGTTGATGAGCCGGGTTGACAGGGCGAGAATAGCGTGCACGAGCGCAAACGAGCAGAAGCGCGTTGAGTCGGAGTCATAGTCCCGGAGGAAGAGATCTTCGCAGAAAAGACAAAAGGGAAGGTAGTCCCAGGTTCGCAGGGCGTCGATGAGATGGCGCACGTGTGCGCGAGTCCATCCGGTCCGGGTCCAATTGTCGACCTGGCGGGAATGGGCTGTGTAGGCGTCAAGGGGCAATGGCGGCAGCGACAGCGGAGGCGGAGTCGGTGCGTCGACAGTCCTCGGATTCGGACGGCAGGACCGCCATGTCAGCAGCTGCTCAAAGCACGTTGCTGGGTCATCTTGGCGAAATCCCTGGACGGTGGACTGCTGAGAAAAGGGGCTTTGGGTTTGTGAGGTGTGTGAGGATGGGCCAGAGCTGTCAGAGGCTCTGTCTCGGTATTCGCGCAGGATGTCATCGCGCGACAAGCTGCCATCTACCAATCCCTGCAGCGCGATCTTGCACATGTGGGGGTCTGGGATCGAGGCGACGGCGCGGAGGACGACATCGCCCTCGACATTGCTCTTCCTCAAGCGTGCAGTCTCGGCGCGCAACTCGCCCTTGGACTCGCGCTGTACCACATCGTATTCACAGGGTTCGCTTGCTTCTTCGCATCGGGAACAGGGCGCTTGCCCGTCGCACTATTCCGCCGCCCACGCGGCCTGCTGTTAGTGCACTGTGCCCGGCGATTGTCGGAAAACACTTTAGCTAGCGGAGGGACGGCGATTTACTCACTTTTGCGCGTTTCTTGCGGCAGCGGCGGCAGGCTACCCGAACTGACGTCCGCAGCGGCATGCTCGTCGTTGTCTCCGTCGGCGTCGGTGGTTTGTCGCTCGTTGAAAAAGCAGAGCAAGCAAGCTCAGAGGTCTTGGTCCCCGTTCTTCAAAGGGCCCCAGGTCCAGTCTCCTGCAAATGCGGGGCGGTCTTGAAAATCATTCCCAATTTATGGGGGTAACCCTCAAAGCTAAGGGTCCTCCAAGGGTCCAACACGTCCTTGATTCGTTGCGGCGCACGTCCGGAGCGCCTTCTTCAGCCAGCTTTCCGCCCTTCTCGCCATGTCCCCGTGGAAAGTGTGTGACGTCAGACGGCATTTGATCTGGCCAGGCGGGGGAGCTTGGCAGCTTGGCAGCTTGGCATTCGGGTCTCCCCGATTTGCTAGCACACCCCCACACATTCGCAATCGACTGCCAAGACGAACGCATGCGCGCGAACCCCTCCTCGGGATGAAGACGCGTCTAGACCCTTGATGAGCTGCGACGATCAGAGCCTGGCACGCCGCACAGCATCGCCGGATCCGCCGCGCCCGTGACGCTGCCAGCATGGCCATCTTCGGCTTCCTGCAAGTACTGTCCACAACTCTGGGATGGCTGTACTTTTTTGCGTGGGGGTTTTCCTTCTACCCGCAGGCTATACTCAACTTTCGTCGCCGTTCGACTTCGGGCACGACCGTTGACTTCCCCCTCATCAATTGTCTCGGTGAGTCAGGTACAATACCTACCGTACCGGCACGCCCACGCTGACCTGTAGTCGTCGGGACTAGGCTTCTTCTCGTATCTGGTGTCGAACCTGGCCCTGTACTATTCGGACCTCATTCGTGCACAGTACGGCGCACGCCACAAAGGACTGACGCCTACAGTCCGTTTCAACGATATTTCCTTCGCCCTCCACAGCCTGCTCTTATCCCTGGTGACAACCAGCCAATACCTCCTTCCGCGCGCTTGGGGCTTCCGGCCGAGCATCGGGAGCCGCCCGAGTCGCTTCATCCTGGGCATCTTCTTTGGCTGCGTTGCGGGTGTCGTGATTGTCGTTTTTGTCGTGCTGGGCTCACCGCAGCGAAACAGCACCGAGGATGCAGTGGGCGCGTGGGTCTGGCTCGACGCCATCTATGCCGTCTCGTACGTCAAGCTGGTGGTAACGTTGATCAAGTACACGCCGCAGGTCATTGTTAATTATCGCAACCGCTCAACCGTGGGCTGGAGCATCTGGCAGATCCTGCTGGACTTTTCGGGCGGCATCCTCAGCATTGCGCAGCAGGGCATCGATAGCTACCTGCAGGGCGACTGGTCTGGAATCACGGGGAATCCGGTCAAGTTTGCGCTGGGGAACGTGTCGATGGTGTACGATCTGGTTTTCATGACGCAACACTACGTCCTGTACCCAGATACCGGCCCCAAGACGGGGGAGCGCGATGGACTTCTTGGCGAAGATGAGGAGCGGCGGATCGAATGAAGGGACGACCAAACACCACTGTATTATTACACCTGCACTTGCAAATCGAATTCGTGGCCCGCACTCTTCTCCTCTTCTTACCTGTCCACTCTAGTGCCTCGAGTGCGGACAACAATCGCTACCCATCGAATTCTCATTCTCATCGAGCATCAGTCGCCGCACAATTCTACAACTTCATTTCTTTTCGAGTGATTTCCGGAAGGTTAAAATGGAGCCCATGGAGCCTGACAACACTAAAAGCTTCGACACCGAAAGCTACGACAAATGCCTGGAAGACCCAGAAATCGGAAATGCCAGGCAATTTAGATTGGTCGCTGGGGGCTTGCCCGGGACGCTCTCCGACTCCCACCTCGTCGAAGAGTTCAGCAACTGGCCACACAGGGGAGACTGGGGCACACATGTTGTCCAGGTTTCTGCAGTGTCTGTTTCAAACGACCCCGAGGAGTAGAATTGCCTCGGAAGGATGTTCGGTCCCCCTGGATTTGCATTCTCCGGCCACATTGTGTGGAGGGCAGAACTCTCGCCGTTCAACGTTGGAGACCAGGTTTAGTACGTTCTTTCCCTCCAACTCTTCTGCCCGACGCATATTGGTGCTAATTACCCTTTTTCTCCTCTCCCAGCGGGCTCACGAGTACGGACCGCCCAGGAAATGCCCGAACGTACTCGATTTGTTTTGAGCGCGAGATGTGCGCCAGGCCCCGGGTCATCACCAAAGAAGCAGCTGCCCTCGTCGCCCATGACTTCTCGTGCGTGTTCGAGGCGCTGTTCAATCACTCTCTGCTCGTCGTGCCAAGCCGTGCAAGCTCCATGCAGTTCCGCCAGGTCCCTCTCATGGAAGACATGGAGCTGCCGCTGTTCAACAAGATGCAGTCTCTGATCATCAACGGCGCCGCCTCGCCTCAGGGTATGCTGGCCGTTCAGCTGGCACGCCGAGCCGGGGCGGGATATATCGTGGCGACTTGCGAAGAGAAGGACCTGGAACATGTCAGGAGTCTGGGTGCACATGAAGTTCTCGATTGCAACACTGCACCCGGGAATCTGCAACCATGGGACCGCCTGAAGTTCGATGGGGCTCTGGACTGTATCGGCGGGGAGGGTCTGGCGGCTCTCTACGGGGCGGTGCGTGTGGGTGGGAGAATTGTCAGCACTGTCAGCCTGCCGCAAGTATATACCCGGGATGTCGACAGCAAGTCGGACATGAAGATCGTGCAGTCGCGAGTCGTATTGGGAGCACGATGTGGGGGTCTCCTCTGGTGCTCCTACATGCTCAACCGTGGATGGCTGACTATGCCAAGATATCACGATGCTATCTTCGACATCAACGAATGGGAAGCTGCGCGACAGAAGCTGAAGACATCCGGGTTGACTGGCAGGGTAGCCTTACGCCTTCCCAACAGAGACCCCATGCTGTTGATCGAAAAGTTGAGAGAAAAAGGCCTGAGCAATGAGGATCATTCGGATCCGGCTTCATCTGAGGCACCAGAGTCTCGTTCGTCTCCACAAGAATCGGATCCGGCTTCGCCTCCAGGGGATGTAACCTTGCCGTCAATAGAAGCCACCACAACGTCTCCGGCGTCACCACCAGGAGATGCAACATCGCCGCCAGCAGAAGGTGCCCCGTCACGAGAAGTTGCCCCGCTACGAGTGCATGTACTTGCCCCGTTACGAGAAATCCTCACGTCTTCGGAGGAGAGGGGGGTGCCTGAGGATTTGAGGGACATCACGATTCGCGAATGCCGCATGAGCACCCCAGACGCAGTGGCAGCGATGCAACAGCATCGGCAGAAGGAGACCCGACCGGAGGCAAGCAGAGAACGAGGAATGCTCAAACGTGCAGAGCTCTGGGGGTTTGCAGTCCTGAAGATGTCAAAGAAAGGGCTTGAGGCCCGCAAAAGTGCTAGGCGTATGTTGGCTATCGAGGCTGAATTGGCCAGATTCAGGGAGGAACTGGCCAGAGCCAGACTTGAGGAGGAATTGGATGCAGCCAACAACAGGCCGGCGGCAGAAGAAATGGAAGTCGAAGCAGGAGGTAAAGCGCGAGGTGAAGCAAAAGAAAGAGAGATCCTGAAAAAAGAGGACGCAAACTATACAATGTCCATCAAATTGGGTAAAGAGAGGTTGACGAGCGCCGAGGTGAAGGAGGAGTGGGAAGTGGCACCGAGAATCAGTTACCAATACGACCCCGACGACGAGGTGGACCACTACCCCGGAACCTGGATGTTTGACGGTGCCTTGGATAGTCTCGTCAAGGACAAGAAGGGGGTCGCAAAGAAAGCAGACACGACTCCTCTTTCGACAAACACGGCTCCCCTTGCGCCAGACACTCCGACGATCCCGACCGTCAGCAGTCCTCCTCGTATGTTGGGGCCGCGGAAGCCTCAACCCACTGCCATGGTTCCGTATCCCAGAGTAACCAGCATCAAGGGGTATCTTCCCGACACCCAATCCCAACGGGCCCGTAAGCGTTGGCGGGAGAGGCCGCATGGCTATTTGCCTCCCACACGGCTCAAATGGGTTGTGCTCAGCTCAGCTCTAGCTCCCACATCCCCACCTCCCGAATCGCCGCCTCCCATGTCTCTGCCTAGGGCACTGTCGCCTTCCCTATCACCACCTTCACTGTCTCTGCGTTCCACGCTACCGCCATGCCCCCCGACGCAGCAGCAACAGGCTGAGCTGAGCGACACTCTGCCTCCCACGTCGCCGCCACGGCCCTCGGAAAAGCAACAAGAGGCCGAGTTGAGCGAAGCTCTGACTCCCATGTCGCTGCTACGGCCCTCGGCGGAGCAGCAACATACTGAGCTGAGCGAAGCTCTGCCGCCCCCAGCGCTCGACATCCCCAACCCGCCTACTGCGAGAACATTCGCCCTGGTGACGGGACCATTGCCCTCGAATACCCACCTCATGTCAAGCCCGTTTGGGCACGGCCACCAGGGCGACTGGCGGCCTATCGCCGAGGCTCCAGTGGTGTCTGACGACGCAGACTACGATTCCGACAACAGGAAAGAGCTCGAGGCGGCCGCGGAGCGGACGTTGGAGCAGATAGAGGAGGACAGGATGTGCTAGGAGCTCATCGAGGAAACGGAGGACTATGAAGGCGAGGGCGACGAGGACCTTATCGTGGGGTGGCAGCGAAAAACATTTGTAAGAATCTTCAAAGAAGCCGGCATGCAGACTCCAACGTCCGAAGACATCAACCAGATCGTGGAACTTGCGCTCTTTGACACGTTCGCCCCCGCCGGTCTCAACAGAATTCGCGGAGATACTCCCTCTTCGCCATTTATGGACGCCATTGTGGCTGATGTACCGCCAGGGGATTGGGATGCGGATGAAACCGCTGTCCCGAACAATTCCGGCGGTTGCGAGCCCGCCTTCGTCGGTGAGGAGAAGGAGGATGCTCTCTTTATCCAGCGCGAGTTTCTGTTGAATTCGAAGTGGCTAGCAGGGACCGGGGAGCTTGCACCAGATTCGTTCACGCGCGGCATGAAGCCGGATGACCCATATTTGCCCCTCGCGAGAGCGGTGCTCGAGAGGATGCAGGTGGAGGTGCAGGTGATGCCATGGAGTGTGGAGACAAGGGAGATAGCGTTGGCGCAATTGTATGATCTGGAGACGTTCCTTCTGGAGGACCCTTCGGTCATCCAGAAAGCTGCCACCCAGAAAGCTGCCCTGGCAGCGCTCGATGCTGGAACATTGAGTCCCCCCAAGAGCCCTATTCTCGCGAAAAAAACTCTTCTTCCCGGCGCTCCCACATCCTCCGCTTCAACCCCCCCTACGAATGCTCCTCCTACCCTAGCGGAGCTTTATGGCCTACCCAAGGGGTTCTCCGGGACGGATGTGCCTGTTTCAGCCGTTGAAGGGAACCAGTTGGGGGATCAGTTGGGGGATCAGTTGGGGGACGTGATCATGACCGACTATGGGCCCGGCAAGAAGCCCAACTTTGAGACGGAATTGTCTGTCATGAGCCTCCACGACTTGAATCGCATGTACATCGGGGGGTTCACTGGGGTGCGGTCATATCCTGTCTCGTCATCTCCTGTCTCGTCATCTCCTGTCTCGTCACCTCCTGTCTCGCCGGATGAAGGCAACGAGATGGAGGTCGACTACGGTGATAAAGCAAATGCTAGCAAAGGCAATGAAGCAAATGCCAACAAACGCAACGAAGACAACGCTGATAAAGGCAGCGCAATGGACGTCGACAACCGCAATACAATGGACGTCGACAAGGGCAATGCAATGGAAGTCGACAAATGCGGAGGCGCAGGAAACGCAGCTTGCGATTTCCTACAGCAAAAGGTCGATGACTTGGATCAGGTGGTGCTCGGTATTGCGGAATGCGTGGACGATGGTGTTTCCTCTGAAGAATTGACTTGTATACAGCATGAACTTGCTGAGGTGCGGGTGTACGTTTCGGATATACGAGAGACGCTGGGGGTTGTGGTGAACGTCGCGAAGGGGAGGACTCTGGATGTGGTGATGAAGCTTCGCGAGGAGCAGGCCAAGATTTTTACGGCGCTGACACGGTTGAGGGCTGAGGTTGCGGCGTTGCAACAGTTTTAGGGTAGGGTATTGAGTAGAGGTTTGGCATGGTAGTATCCTGGTAGAGGGTAGATTATGAGTGGCAGAAGTGAAATGGAATGGGATTTGTGAAGAAATTGGTGATACCGGCCGGATGTTGTTTGTAGCGTTGTATATGTAAGACAGGCGAGTAACTGCTCGGAAGGAGCAAGGGCCAAAAAGGGGGAATCCAACACCCACATTGAAGCAGGAGCAAAAATGACAAGGGTGAGATTCGAACTCACGCCCATTACTGAGACCAGGAAACGGAAATTCAGGTGATCCTGAACCTGGCGCCTTGGACCAACTCGGCCACCTTGCCTGTGGATTTTGTTGTTGTTGGGCGGGTGGTTGGAAATGTTAGTGAAGGCGGGGGTGCGATGGGGTCGAGTTTGGTTTGCGAAAACTCAACCTTAGCGGATATGAGACCCGAGTCTTGGCATTTGACTTATTTTGGTAAGGTTTTGCAAGGTGATGGGCTATTGAGGGGGGTGGTAGAAAAGAGTGAAGGTCGTGATGTTGAAGTTGGGGGTTTTTGGAGGTGTGGGTGATTTGGTGGATGGATCGCGACTTGGGGGGGCCATCGTCAAAAAGAAAACAATGCACAAATACAAAACCAACCGAGAGGACGTAGAGTGTATGTATGAAGCGAAGGGTTTGTTTGCTCGAGAGAATACTATGGTTTGCAAAAAAGGGGGCCGACAAACAACGGACTTGTCGAAGGCCGCCTGGTGAACGCGCCGCGATCTAAGTTCATAAATGCCCGTCGAGGCGATAAACTCTGTTGCACCCTGCAATCCCATCTCGTAGCTACCTTCCAATAAAAATACACACTCCCATTTTCCTCGTGTTTTCTATGTTCGACATACATGAAATATCACAGCATCATCGATCAGCCCACAAAGAATTATACAACCTCAATATCGCCTTGGCAAAAAGCAACGAGGCGCCAAAGTTGAAATCTACACATAACAAAATTCTACAAAACAAAAAATGGACTCAAAAATGATCTGCCGCCGCCCTTTTATCCCAACGAAACGCCTGCCTGCTGCTGCCCGAAATGCGCATGCGCATGCGAAATGCAAAGTTGTATGCGTCCCCAGGTCCGAGAGTCGCCCCTCAAACTCTGACTTGAACCCCTCACCGGGAAGGTCCCCTTCATGCAGCACAAAAATTGCCCTGCCTTTTGCTATTAACCCACCGACCCCCCTTCCCCCCCTTTCTAAAGCCCGCCCCAATCATAAAGAAGAGGGTGTTGTGCCGTCGGTCGGCACCGGTTGTGGTATGATTCCGTGCGACCCCTCGTCACCACTCCAACGCCACCCTACTTCCACCACTAAGGGTTCGTGGACGCGCTACCATTCATCCACCCGGGCAGAACCTTCCAACCCTTTTCGTTGGGACCGAGGGTAGAACGACCAAAGTGTTCGTCCAAATCGAGGAGCATCTTCAACGCGTTGCGAGAGCGAGTGAAGGGACTATCCGAAACCTTCTCCTTCAGCGAGGTCATGACCTCGGCCATGCCAGCCTTCTCCGGAGTACCACCCGGATACGGCAGCATGGTCTGGAGAACCTCGTACGCCGCGAGGGTGAAGCCGAACTGCGGCGAGGACCGCATGATTCGGGCCGGGCCGCCCTTGAAGAAGGCGCGGAAACCCTCCTCCTTCCAGATGGTCCTCGCCGCGTGCCTCAGGCCGGTGTAGGCCGTGTCGCCCTTGCGGGCTTCGACCTGCAGGCGCGTCTTGATGACATCGCACGGCGTTGTCAAGTACGCGGCAGGCATGCCGGCGATGGCACCTGCCGTCAGAAGCTGCAAGACGCCGAGCTTCTTTGTCTGCGACTCGCCGAAGAGGTCGCTCTTCAGGTGCGCGTAGGCCGGGAAGTAGATGGCCGAGAAGGGAACGTCGCGGAGCAGGCAGGCTGATGCGCCCTTGTACAGTCCGACCAGACCGAGGTTACGGACGATCCACATGGCAGAGCGCTTCGGCGCGCCATCAACGCTCTTGGCGACTTCTCCTTGCACCTGGAGGCGAATCTTGACGATCTCGAGGGGGTTTGTGAAGACCTGTCGCATCGCTGTCAGCATTATTGTCTTCAAACACCACAAGGAAGGCATCGTCACATACGACTTGACAGGCACCGGCGCTGCCACCGGCAACCAACTCCCAACCCCACCAGATCTTTCCATCCTTGGTGAACTGGCCGCGAACGAGGTCGTTCACTGTCAGCTTGATGGCCTTCTCTGGTGCGACACCAACTAGCTGTGGCAGGACACCCGAATACAGTCCGCGGAACCCCTCATTGCGGATCACCTTCCTAAAGCAGTCGATTGAGTTGTTATACAATCGCTGTCCAGGATTGCCACCGCCTCTTTGGTTTTGCATTCTCGTCTTGACCAGATCAATCGGGTACACCATGAAAGCGCCAAACGCACCCGCAATGCTGCCGAGAGCGAAGCCATAACCCGACTGCAGCGCTTTGCTGCCAAACTTCTGGAGAGTAGTTTGCGCCTGAACCAAGGGCTGGCTCTCGTCTCCCTCACGACTTCTCCAGGACGGGTCAAGGACCTTGGCGAAGTCTTTGAGGCCAAGTCGGCCGGAGGGCTCGTCGAGGCTGGCGAAGTGGAAGAGAATGTCGGCCTCCATGGGGGTGAACAGAGAGAAGCGGGTGATCTTGGCGGCCTGGTTCAGGAACTCCGTTCTGGTGATCTTGCCGTCGGAGCTCTTGGCGCAAGCGCGTCGCAGGATGAGTTCTACAAGATCCATCTCCTTGATCATGTTCTGGAAGGCGCGCACGTTGGCATACGACACTTTGCTGCCCTGGGAGATGTTGCACAGCGTGTGCAGGTTCTCCAGCAGGTGATCAGAGAGCTTATGCTTGGAAGTTTCCATGATAATGCGCTCAAAGTCCTCAGGCTCGATGTAGCCATCACCGTCTGTGTCGAAGCGCAGGAACGCCTGTCGGATTCTCTCGCCCTGGAGGCCACGCAGCATCTGAGAGAACTGCTGGTAGTCCATGCTATGCCTCTTGGTCTTGCAGCCGATATACAGCTTCGCCCACTCGCAGTCCCAGTCGAAAGGGATGCTGTCGGGACCCTTGTTCAGCTCGTACAGGCGTCGGAAGTCATCGTACTTGACGGTGCCGAGGCGCTCGACATCGAAGAGGCGGAATGCGATCTCGTACTCGGCGTCGGGCTTGCTCAGGAGGTTCTCGAAATACGCCCAGTCTCCGAGGGTCACCTTCCCGCTATGGTTGCGGTCGGCAATGCGAAACAGAATCGAGTACTGTTCCCTCTTGATCTTGTGCTGTTGTCGCAATATGTAGGTTAGTCACAATTCGCGCAATGAGTCAAATCAGCTGGGAATGGATAATTGACTCACATAGTCTTCCTCAGGGGGCGCGACAGCATTGATGAACTGCTCGGGCCCCAAGAAGAGCTCGCCCGACTCTGCATCCTTGATGGCGTGGCTGTTGAAGCGGGCCTTGGTCTGCGTCGAGAGCTGCACCGGCTCCTCCGTGCCGATGAGGCTCTCCTTGACCACCTCCTTCACCAGGGCGACCTTGGACATTGCGAATATGTCCTGAACCTTGCCGGCCCAGAAAGCTTGCTGTACCGATTACTCCGAATGCCAATTGGTGAAGAAGAGCTTCCGTCGGGAGGTTTCGGCCGAGCTGGTGATGGGGGATCAACGCGATGATTGCGCACCTGCGGGGTAATACAGCTGCTGGATGCGCCTCTGCTGGGAACTTGCTGGTGCCGGAGATGAACAAGGCGGTGAGTCAAACCCTCAATGGTCCTCAGTACGGGTCTGCCAGATGGCGCGAAAACGTCGATATCGGGGTGGAGAGAAAGGGGAGAGGGAAAAAAAGACCGGTCTGTCACGCGGGAGAATGAAGCTTGCTTGGCGCGAATAAACGACCGAATTCTAGAACCCTTGGACTCAAGAATGCGCCAACCCGCATTCACTCAGATGGCCCGACGGTGATGAATGGAACGAACGGACGAACTGGCCTGTTGCTTGCCGGACCGTGCAGACGAGATTGTGGAGGTGGAGATCTGGGGGAGATTGGGATCGTGAAGTGGTCTTTCGTGGAGAGCCGCCGACCACCGGCCAGCATCAAATCAACTTTTTATGGGTCCAATTCAAGTTTTTTTTCTCACGTCTTTCCCGAGCGCAAGGACGCCTCCGTTACACAACAGGTGAGTGGGGGGCCAGATGAATGCACGGACCCCCTGATTCTCAGATGACATGCTGGCAAACGGCGTGTCAGCCACAGCCTCGGAATAATCGCAGTGGCGCTTACGGCAGGTCCCGAGGAAAGGGAGGGTGGAAGGGATGGAAGGCACCACATTGGAAAGCTTGGTTGCGATGATCACTGCTGGAGTCTGGATCGCATGCGAGCCTCGAGTTGCTTGGCTTTTTTTGGTGGCTGGATACCTATAGATAATGTGCCCACTCGCATGTGTTCGTGTGGGCCATTGGGAGACGGCGATCGAGACTCCTTGACGCTACGGATGACTTGCACCCCGACCACCCTATAGTTAGTGGAAGCCAGCCTGCGAGATGAAAGACCTGGCAAAGATACACACCTTGTGTATATCGTGACGGAGGACGATGCCACAAGCGTACAACAGACAGGCACAGCGGACTGCTGTGGCGGCTGCCCAATACAGTTGCAAGCTTTCGTCACAAGCAAACCAAGGCAGTGGGACGGCTGGTGCGACACATGGTCACGCAAAGTTGCAGCTCAGCCTTCTTGGGATGGCGATGCATGTCACCTGGGCCGACGGGTGTTCCCCGAAGCAACAGCGTGTAAGCACTTTTCTTGTCATTTCTATTGTTGACCTACTACACCAGCTGGCCTTGAAACAGCCCTGGGATGATTAGTATTTCCCATTTTCGTAAGGAAATGAAAAGATCCGCCAATGCCCAAGCGCCATCTAAGTAAAATTATAAAGGTACACATGTTCGATCCTCTAGAGAGTAATCTTCAGAGGCAGTCTGTGCCATATCCCGTAAGACTCCGTGTCCCTTCTGATTGTCCCAGCCCTGCTATGCCCAGATTGCCAAACGCCGTAAAAAACTGGCCCGCCGACAACCAGTGCCCGTGCCTCCTCGCTAGGAAGTCGAAGCGAAACTATAGGGGAATCCGAGTCGCAAAAGAAGAGATGTCGTAAGTCTCATCACGTCATCAAAAGTCGATAGCTTATCGTGTCGTAAAACATCGGGGTCGAGATCCTGGACTGTCCAGTAGCCAAGATGGCTACGCTTTCGCGTGGACGATCCCGTCAAACAGTGGTTCTCAGAGATAGGTTCGCGTCTCTGAGACCAAAGAAAACAGCGACTCTCCGACTCTACTGTCGGGAGCGATCTGTGCACACCCGCCACAGTTGGTATTAGTACTCGAATGAACACCGGTGATTATTGTTTCGCTGTTTGGGACCTGGCCGAATCCCGTATGATATGGTGGGTGGAATAGCCTGGTCGCCGAGCGGTAATGCTTCGTACATCCCAGGCTGCCAGCAAAAGAATTGGACAGCGGTCGGTGGCAGGGTTGCCACGGTTGTTGTAATGGGTAATGGATACAGCGAATGTAAGACGGTTGAGCATTCCGCTCCAAGTCGACGTGCAAATATTCCGCTCAGTTGTCGATGTGGCAGAAGTTTGCAGACTGGCCAACAAGGGAGTCATCTTCGGTAGCCTGGCTGCTTCTCAGCAAGCCCTGGGTGGGCAAGGACAGCTGAAAGCCCTTCTTGATCTCGTTCTCGACGTAAGTCGACGCCTTCTTGTACTTGTGAGACGAGTACTTGTCGTAGACAGCGCTGTGGTGCTTGAATCCATCTTGGCAACAGTCGAGAATCATCATGACGAGAGGCTTAAGTTGGGTTATGGTGTAACCGGAGTAGTGAATGTGGGCGGCAGTCTGCGTCGTGTCAGCGGGTTCAATTGTGCATGAGGGGTTGAGGTTGTGCTTACCCAGTCGCCTTTCTTCAACATGAGGCGGGAGAGGCAGTGTGCGCCAGCTGCCAGGTAGCTGGGAGGGCTTCCAACAAACCGCTCGTCCATGATGGTCACCTCCAGGAAGTACTTTGCAAGGGTACGCGTCTCCAGATCGTAATCGTCCGCCTTGCTAATGCGGCGGAGGAAGCTCATGGGTCCAGGCCAGCCCAGCTCAAACTGCAGCATGCTAAGCATGAAGCGCTCCGCCTTCAGGATCTCTTCGACAGTATAGCCAGAGTCGACCATGTAGACAATCTCTTGAACGGAAGGACAGTTAATCTCCTCGTACTTGGCAGCCACAAAAATGGCGGTGGCGCCCACCAGCTGGAGCTTGTTGAGCGACACAATCTTCACGGACAAGAAACGGTCGATATAGTTGACCGTCAAGAACAGTGTCTCGGGAAGAAGACCGAAGCGGTGATGGACTTGAACGAGCCAATCCATGAGGACCGAGCGCATCGACCATTGAATCTCGGTTTGGATATCCATGTAGTAGGGGTTTGGGATCATGCTCGACTGACAAATGTGTTAGCGCAGGAAGACCAAAGCGACAGATCTGATGCATACCTCAAGTTGTCTCATGTACGTGAAGATCTCGTCTCCGTACTCGGCCACCATGCTGACGTCCCACGCCTCTTCCTCGACTTCCTCCTCAGATTGATTCTGCATCACAATAACCTTGGCCATCTCGAGCTCTCTCTCGATACCCACAGTTACCTTCGGAGCCACAAGAGTGGTGACTCCTTGGGTGGTGTTGTCCCCGTGAGAACGATAAGAGTGAGCGGTGGTGTAGCCTTGTTCATCATACAGCTCCTGCTCTTCGTCTTCGTCCCAGTACTCCTCGACCTCAGGAAGCACAGCTGGAGCTGGAACTGGGACAGCGTTCGCGGGCTTCGTAGACGCAGCAACTTGGGAATCCTGTGCAAACTCAACATTTAGAGTTTGCTTTCCAGCAACCTCGACAAGCTCAAGTTGATCTGGGATTGAGTCGAAATTCTCGGTCGGAATCTGCTCGACGGCATCCTCGTAAGCTGCCTCGGTAACGTCGTCCGGCAAGTCGATCTCGTACTCGACATCAGTGATCTTCTCGCACTTGTTGATGTATCTGCTCTGAGTGCGGCGAATGACGGGCTGCTCCGCCTTGAGCTGCGGCTGGCTTTTGTAGTGACGCGGATTCTTAATCGGCTTCTCTGTCAAACCAGCAAGCTCGTCGATGGAGGGGCCCGCATCGGGCCGTACGAGCACGTCGGTATCCTTCTTGTCGAAATACACCATCGTCGCCTTCTTGGGAAGAGTCTGCTTCATTGCGGGCTGAATGAGCGACGCGGTTGAGGGCTGAATGGACGAAGAGTATGATCGCGGAGCTGGCTTCACAATCTGGTTGGTAGAGCTTGTCGTCGCGACGGGACCAGTAGTCTGAAGGTATTTGGAACCTGCGAGTGAAGCTCGCGAGGCAGCTGTGCTTCGGGCCCAGCTTTCTTCAATCTGTGCAGGATTGTTCTCCTTGTCGTTGACTCGGGCATCGCGTAAGTTGATTGCGGCCACGGCAGATTTGACCGGGTTCTTGAGGCCATTCTTGCCGCCAATCTCGCCAAACGTTCTGACCGTGTTGCTCAGATCACCGAACGCGGTCCGCCGCGGCGGAGCATTCAGGGCTCCAGCGACCGTCATGGTCTTGAGGTTGCCGGTCGACTTGTGTCTCTGGTGAGCAGTTGGCTTTGAGGGGAGCAGATTTTCGTTGCCGGCGCCCTGCAGGACCCGGAGGGGACGTTGTGGCTGTTGGAGGGCAGAGTCAGTGGGATATTCGCACTTGGGAAATAAAGTTGTGGAAGGTCGCGCAGACCGAGCAAGATGCTGCTGGGCTTGTGGTTGTGTACGGGCAAGGTGGGAAAAGTGAGGAAATGAGTGTCGGAAATTGAAGTGACTGGGAGCTTACCTTCGCGTCCATTTTGGGTAAGAGTGCTGTGGAATGCTTCTGGAGTCTGTGGCGTGCAACCCCGACCAAGGATGTGAAGAAGCTGAGGTGGAAGTTGGGTTGACGATGCGCAGCGCGGTTTCCGTTCGGATGATCGATTTGCCCTGCGCCAGCTAATGTGTCGGCGAAGGTGGGAGGTGAGGTCGCTCAGGTCGCTTCCTTGCGGTTGCAGAAGAAAACTCGAGTCGCGTCCTCGGCACGCAACGTTCAGATGACAAAACCTGTTGTTGCAGCGCTCTGTTTCCAGGACTGACTGAGAGAAGGCCCCAACACGTCTTGTCTCGCGGGCGACCGCTGGTGATGGGCGCCTGTACCGAAAAAATACACACGACCGTTGTGATGCGCAAGAGCCGTGGCTTGACACGTCGGAAGCAGCGCGCCTCACAGTTGCGTTCTCAATGCATGCATCAGGAACAGAACGATCGGAGAGGGGATCGAGTATATTCCTTCTGGCACAGGCACTGTAGTGATCGAAGACAAGAGAGAGGAAGGGAGACAAGGACCCGGGACCAATTATTGTGGAATCGCCGTTGTGTCGTTGCGCCTTCTGTTTATTGATTGAGGCGCAAGTGTAAACATGGGCAGCACGCCGTTTCGGCTGACGGATGGCCCGTGCATCGTTTGGACCCACTTTCCCGTCACCGCAACGACCCTTTTTCCCGGACCCACTTCAAATTCCCTGACGTCAGTGCCTTTTCTGGTCCGTCGCGTCAACTCTTTGGCGGGGAGGAGACGGTCAAACTCTACACACAGCACACTATCATAAATGCGCCGTCTCAACGCGACAATTCCAGCTCAAATGACCACCCGGAATGTCCGATGACCTTTTTTGAGATTTTTGACCGCCGTTGCTAACTTGGAATTAGGTCTACATGTGAGGGCTCGGCTGCCTGTCAAGACGCGCCAAGGCGGGATGGGGGAATCGCCAGCCCCTCGCGTCCTCACGTGAGGCTTCCAGCCATGCGAAAACCCACGATGACTGCGATTTAGGCCGCAGCAGTAGGCTTTAGAAGAACCATTCGACATTCCTGCATCGAGAGTCGGGGGATCCAGCCTTTGCGAACATGATGGCGCGTAGCAGCCTAGTGCATCACGACATTTGTGGCTTTGTCGGCAACTACACCGAAAACGTGCACAGTTGGGGGTGGAGACCGATTGACCCGTTTGAACGACCACCACTGCCGACCAGTAAAATGGCTGTCGCAGTTAAAGGTGAAGCACGTTGTTTTGATGTTTTGACCAAGGGAACGGTTGGCGCAAGCCGTGTGGCCGGAAGCGTGTCCTCAAAAGCCAAAACATTCAACCTGTTGCAGAAACACAGATCCGCCGCAACCCCTCACTTCACAATTTGCTCAAAGGGAACGAACCATGTTGGCTACCAACCCGATTCCGATCACTTATCAGGGCCGAACCTGACCATGTACGAAGCCAGGCTCCTCTGCTCGACTCGGGAAATATCCAGAATGGCTTTTAGATATCTCGGCAGCCCTGATGGCACCTTGAAGAACAGAAGCTGTATTGCGCGCAGGACGGCATTACGCCCAACGATCTTGCGCACTGTCTGAAGATAACCCGAGTCTTTGTCTCCCAATCTGGATCGACCCCTGATTGCTGTGCCGTCACCACCACCCCTCGCAACTGTCCAGTACTTTATCAATTGCCTTCGGGCCCTGTGCCTGGTTGCGTCGGTATTCGCGAAAAAACCAACCTACCGATTACCTACCATCCGTGGGGCGCTTGCCAAGTCTGTTGCCAGCACGGCCCGGATGAGTGCCTGGATGCCCCAAGTTGCGGTAGTGGTCGGTGGTGCATCACCCTGTCGTGATCTTTGCAGGCATCTTGTGGCCGTGGGCGGCTCGCTACGCTGCGCAGAATATAGTGGTTAATATGACGCTCGAATTTTCGCCCTCAGTTTTATTCTTCCACCTCCGCGAGTGGTCACTCATCGCATTAGCGTGCGCAGTGGCAAAACTGGGAACGAATATGAAGTGTGTGTGAGTGTTGCGTGTCCGTGGTGTGTGTGAGTACGAGTGTGTGTGTGTCTGCCCGCACACACACTTGAGGTGACTTGCAGTTCCACCACCATGTCGCAATGCGGCTTTCTCTTGATGGCGTCCACGTCCTGTGGTGGTAGTGGTGCCCCAAACGTTTTCGGGCGCCTGCTGCGCTCGCCAAAGGCATCGGCGCCGGCATCCCGCCCGCCATTGAACAAACACCAGCCGTCCATTTTTGATCCAGATAAACGAGGCGGTCTGCGCTACATATGCGACTAGGACAGCTTGAAGCAACGAGCTTTGCGACAGGAAGCTGGGGTATCAGTCAGGTGCGTTTGGCGGTTGCAGATCCGCAGCACGAAACGGGTAAAGGGTGTGTGGTCATGAACCAGAGATGGCTGGCACAGCCAATCCGCTGCGCAGTTTGGGTAGGCTGTGAGGATTCGCCCAAGCCATCAAGGTGAGCAACACCCGTTGTTCTCCACCCTTTTGCGAAAACATATGTAAGGAATCGCAAGCTCTTATCCGGCCCCTTCAGGTTGTGGCGGGGAACTGTCTCGAAGACGCGGACTGTGTGCCCCGTCAGGCGAGCTCTGTGGGGTCCCGGTCCCGATCTCAAGGTCGCTCGTGGACCAGATGTCCGCCTCCGCACAGCCAGCCAGCTCCAGGAGAACGGGTCATGATTATGTTGCGATGGAGCGGAGAATTCGTGCGGAGATGGGGAGGGCAATGCGAACCGGGTGTGCGTCTGGGTGACTGTCTGACACCGCAAAAGTTGGCGGCATCTGACGAAGCGATCCGATGCGGCCTGCATTTGAAACTTTGCCAGCGCATCGAAGCCGCGCCGCCGGTCCTCCCAATCTTCCATAAAACACCTGACCAAAGCTGTCAGGGCAGCGTCCATGGCCGTCGCATTGGGGCTGTCAACACAGCTTGCCGTGCTAGGAGCATTGGATGAATCTCTGGCTCACCTCCGGGATTGCTAGAACTGATCAAGATGGCGTCTCCCGGGCTCCGGTCGGGAAGCCAGGAACAGGGAACTCAACTACGGAGTGACGAAGCGAGGAAGGGGCCCACAGCCAGTGCGAAAAGCGAGTAAGCACTGTATCTCAAACTTTCACCAGGCGCAGTATCTCAGATTTGGACTTTCAGGTATGAATCAGGATTAAGACGCCGCCTAGAACAAATTGATACTCGCGACGAAGTAAATAGCGGCCGCTGAGCGAAAGCAATGCGCAGATATTACTGATGTGTTATCAACCGGAGAAGAGAAGCCCTGCCCTCAATGGCCCAAGCCTTCGTGCTCCGTACCTGCACGACTCGTGACATCGTCCTCAACAGTTGTCTGTCTCTTTGTCCCGCTCGTTGTTTCTGTGCGCAATGCGCCCGGGTACTTGAGCGTTCGAAAACGTCACATCATGGCGCATCTTCCTCGCTGTTGTATTGCCCGCGGCTTGCCGTGCTTATTGCGCTCCCGAAAAAATACCCAAGGGGGCAATCGAAGGCATTCTTCAACACTTGAGAAGCCTTCACTTGGGCAGTCGTGCGTCCCGAAGCAACTGCGCGCGGCGCTGTCGGCCACGCTCCATCCATGCGGTTGACGGCCAGATCCCTGCCCTACGTCCACCGGGGCGGCTGCTATTGGCTGCGGGCCCTCCAAGTTGGCACCTTGGAGTTCGTTGAATTGCCTGGCGCATTCTCAACCAGTGCCTTTGCCTGGCCACAGCGAGCTGGTGGAGGAGAGAATGGGATGTGTCGGCTTATTGCTCCTGATGGGAGATTGTGCTCCCAAGCTGTCCAAACGTGCGATCAGGCCGGCCAATGGCCAGCGGCAGGAATAGCTGGACGTTGGCCGCCATTTGCGAGGCCCGGAGAGCCGAGAACACCTCAAAGCGCGCACCCGTTTTTGTCGCTCTCCACCCCAAAACTACAACCCTTGTCGGGCTGCCATTGAGTGTGTGTCTGAGGAAGAGAGCACCGCTCAACTGAATGTCGGCTTGTCCCAAAACGGCGGATAACAGTTCCGTCGTCGCGACCCTTTGGCGCCAGCATGGCAGCTTTCGCGCGGAACTAATCGGACCCCTCGCCCAAAGAGCAGCGCTCCCACCGAGTCGATCGCTGGCCGGCCAGAGGGCCTCTTCCCGCAACCGCTTAACCGCGCATGGCATCTCCGTCCTATTCCTATTCTAAGTCGCAGGACCGGCTGGTGTCGAGACAGTGGCAATCCGGCCGTGAGACCGCTGCCGTTGCTCGTCTGAGAGCGAACCAAGGCACTCAGGTCCCGTCTGCCTCCCAGGTGGTAGGTAGGATGGATGGATCCCACGCCCCGTACTGCGCACACACTGCTCACCACCACCACTGCAACGGCCCCCGCGTTCCATCCCCGTCTAATCGGGAGGGGAGAAGAGCGTGTGCTTGTCGCAGAGCCGATAGTTGGCTGGGATCTACGAACTGTAGCTAGCTTCACCAAATTACCAGATACGGAAACCCCCTGGCGCAAGTGAAGAGGTTTGCGACAGTCTGGCGCATGGCACAATGGATGGCAGCAGCACTGCTATTTGAGGTCGCTTGATACACGACCAATGCCTTTCAATGGCCGCCATTGCAGAGCGTCGCATGCAAATCCGTAGATGGAAGAAAGTCGCCTGAAGCCCGTTTGGGTCGCAGAGCGCCAGACAAACCCCCAGCCTGTGTGGCAGGATGTGTGGTGGTGGTGGGTTGATAGGTGCAGGCGCTGGCGTTGGCCGTGCGAACATTGAGAGCCAGGGTGGAGTGCGATCGAGGCGCATCGAGAGTGAGCAAAAAGAGAGATGTGGATGCGCGATGCAGCACTGCAGACTCACGATTCTCGAAGGAAAAGATGCAAACAAGAATAAAATCAGCAAGATAGGTGCAGGGCGTTGCGCAGAAGTTGTTTGTCGGTTCCTCGAGCCCGTGGGAGGGAATGCGCCGTGGCACAGTGTAGAGTCGACAAATCCAAGTTCGGGCAGGTCTGTCAGGGAGGTAGTGTGCGATTACCGGCATCTGCCTTTTAATGCAGAATTCTTGCGACTCCTCCATTCTCTTCTCACCCACAACCTTGGAATTGCTCGACTCGACCCATCAAACCACCCCATATCGCCCTGGTAAGTCATTGTCGTCCCGAATGCAGTGTATTGGCATCGCTGCTTCTTGTTCCTTGCACCGCCATGGTCCCAATTTGCACTCCGGGTGCCCGTCGCTGACCTCCGCCTGCGTGCGTCCAGGTGCCGCCCGAGTTTGTGTGCGAAGCGTTGATTCTGAAGCCATCTGGTGGCTGTCAACGCCACTTCAAGGCTATTGTTGTAAGTGATCCCGAGTCCATTGTATCATGCGATCAAGATACAACTCCATGATTCGTCCCCATCTTTGCCTCCGACGTCTGCACAGCTCGTGGTCGGGGCCGAGCAACGAGCGGCATTCCTGGATGCGCTCTAAGCACACAACCACCACCAGCTCCCCAGACTGGCCAATCCTCGTCATCCCTCTCCCTATTCGATCCCATCTCAGCACACAGAAGGGCTAACTCCTATTTTCTCCCAGAATACCCAAGATCGACCGTTCTCGCCGACCATCCTGCAACACACACGCTTGGTGCGAAGGCCCAGCCCATCGCTGCGGCGCCCACAGGCGGTGACCACAACCCAGGACGACCCAGCGTCACCTCGTCGCAACAAATACCGCTGCTCGTCTCAGCGACATCGCAAAGTTCGGAGCGCCCTGAAATAGGGTATGGAATTTTCAGACCGTCCGTCGACCTCCCCGACGCAGAGCTACCATCCGACCGCTGTTACCCACTTCAACCCCGAGTTCTCCCCCGAGCTCCCACATCAGTACTACCCGTCGCCGACACACGAGAGAGCGTCCCAAAACGCCCCAATACATACACAAGACAATATGACTGCGGCGTCGTCAAATGGCCCAGAGGCCACAGCTTACGGCGAAAGCCGGAGCGTCTCCCCGCGCACTGGCAAGGAGCCAAAAAACCTCGCATTCGAGCTCCTCTTCAACGAGGCTCTTGGATCCCGAGCGCGCTTGCCTCTTCGCGTCAATATATTTCCCCATGATACTACCGATTCTATCGTTACGACCGTCAAGAATTTCTACGGTCTGTATACCAGGCAGGACGTCTCCATGGGCGTCAGCTTTGAGGACGAGGAGGGCAACACTCTGATCGCACGATACGAGAACTTCCATGACAAGATGACAGTCTACGTTCGTGTGTTTTCCGAGGACATTTCGCCTGTGCCGACAACATACGGCCATGCATTCCACTCCCCACCCATCGGTGCCCAAGCCTTCTATGCCGAAGGCTACTCCATGCAAGCTCCTGCACAGCAGTATGGCCAACACATCTCGCGCCCGACGTCGAGAGCATCGCGCGTGCGAAGCCCGTCGCCGAACAGCGGCCGCGGACGTCGCAGCACTTCCGCTGGCACTAATTCTAAGAAAGGGCGGTCTCGTTCCGCAAAGAATAGGGGCCCTGGTTCCCAATCAGATATGAACGGCTACAGCAGCGAAGATGGCGCGCCTGGCTCCGCTTCGGGCAGATCCAAGGACCACCTTGGTAATACCGAAATCAGCGTTGAGAACATTGTTGAAGGCGGTCGCCGAAAGCGCGCCAAGTTCGAGAGCTCTGTAAGCGCTGGACCAGAGAGACGAGCATTGATGATGGTCCATGCCAAGCTAACACATTCTTCCCCCTCTTCAGGAACTACCTCTCTTTGCTCCGCCGCAGATGCCAGCTGCCACCTCGAATCCGTCCATTTCCCCTGCTCGACGTATCGAACACCATCGCAACTCCCTTCCGTTCGTTCACCCAGCGCAGAATCCATTCAGCAACCCTCGGCCGCTACAGTCACCGCAAAGCTATACCAATGGCTACGCGCACCCGAGCATGTATGCTACGCCCGGAGTCGATTCCCGCCGCAGCCGTGGTAGCTTCGGATACCCTGCTGGCAGCGCCATTGGCCCCGGCATGGGCATGATGCCCACCCCCGATCCCACCGTTGGCAGCTGCATGTCTGAGGAAGACAAGGATGTTGCCATCCAGCTTATGCGCTTGGGTGAAATGTCCAATATCTCCCACGGACGCACGTCAGCATCAACGCTTGACGACACATTCAGCGGACGCGCAGACGCAGCCTCGTCCACCGGCGCAACCAGCGACGCGGAGAGCGAAAGCGAGGAGGAGGCGCCCCCAGCACGGCGACAAAAGTTGGATGCGTCAGGCAACCACAAGAAGCTGTTTCACACAACCGAGAGCCACTTTGTTGGTCCTCGCGAGAGTACCGAGGTCAGCGGTGACGATGCTGACTACGACGATGGAGCAGAGAGAGGCTCTATGGCCGCCCCGAGACTCAAGAGCCCCAAGCCAAAGTCTGCTGGGTCTACCAGCGCCAAGCCCCGAACGCAATTATCATCAAGCAAGCCCAAGGCCTCCAAGCCAGCCAAGCCCAAGGTCAAGAAAGCCACCAGCATCACAGGACCAATGTCCCCCGCCTCGCTGCCAGCATCGCGCAAGCAGTCCGTCGCGTCGAACGCGGCTTTCTCATCTGCTGGGGGCGAGGATGAGCAGCCTGATTTGTCCACGAAACCGCGTTGCCAGCGCTGCCGCAAAAGCAAAAAGGGATGCGACAGACAAAGACCCTGCGGAAGATGCCGGGATGCCGGCCTTTCAGCGGACATGTGCATCAGCGAAGACGAAGGCAATGGTCGCAAAGGACGCTACGGCCGTCATATGGGCGTCCCACTTGCCAAAGAGGCGATGCCGGCTCCGAGTGCACTCCTTCCTGCCCCTCTCATCTCTACGGCAGCCGAGGCCCCCGACTCCATTGCCGGGTTGGTCGACAAGAACAAGAAACGGAAAAGGTAGAGCCTCCGAGCGGCAGCATGCACACGCAAAGTATCCTCCAATGCCTCTGGGTTCTGGAGGTGCATGGCCCCATCTCGACCTGAAGCGATTATATGCTTAACGCATATTGGAAACACCGCTTCTTACCGCCTTGGAGAACACCACTCTTGAAAACAACAGGCGGGTGAGTCTGTATGCAGGATGGAAACGAATACGCGCAGCCGATGGAGCGAGGGTATCGATCAGTGATTTGACGACCCCCCGGACACATATCTTGACGCTCGCCTTGTATTCAGAGGCCGATATCAATGTTGATATAATTAACGAGCAAGGCCTACTTGACATCCGATCATTAGGCCGGGGGAGGATTATCCAGCCGACTCTGAGACTGGCACTGGGAGGCGTTCTTCTGCGTTTCTTCGTCCTGCTTCTGGTTGGCTTTGGTGTTTATTATGGTCGTGGTTTTTGTGGTCAGGGCGGCTATTTGCCTTCAAATCGCGTTTCCCTTTCCTTTTCTGATGGCTTGCGCCGGGGAGTGGAGGTTTATAGCTGCCAGGAAGAGGCATGTCGGTGGGTGATAGGGAACAAAACTTGAGGAGGGGGGTAACGGTGGATGGGGATACAACGGATGGAGTACGGCATATTGGAGGATGCGTATATTTCCTTTCTTCTCGCGGAACTATGGGCAGTCAAGCTCTTCTGATTTCTTTCTTTTGCGGCGCATCTGTCCTGCGGACTCTAGGTGGGACATCGGCCACAGCTCTCTCTTGATACGAACTGGCAGCGAGCAAGCGGTGAAGATGAAGAGGAAGAGGAAAAGCATATTTGTACTGAAAGCGATAATGTTTTGGTATCTCCCCGTCTGGTTGTGTGAGCCCTGGGCAGGGACTGCCATCTCGCGAACTGGATGGTAATGGATGAAAGGAAGCTTGGTCAGACGGAAGTGAAGTGTGGAAGGGCGATATACATGACGCGAACTGGTTTGACTGGGGCTACTTTGCCCACCTCACCAAGCTGCCAAGTTGGTCGGCCACAAGTTGTTGGAGGGAAGGCATCAAGATGAGGCTGGAAAGCCATGGATGGGTAGTCGGTCTGGATTGGGGACTAGCGTCTTTTGTTGGGCTCTGGCTTGGTTGTCTTCGTTGATTTCGTGCTTTTTCTTTATCTACTGCCTGTTGATCAATAACTGAATGGAATTATCCCTTTATGTTCGGAGCAGGTCTGGAATCTCGGGATCGGGCGGCCTGCTGCTTTGGGGATGAAGTATGATATCGCGTCGGCCTGTCTTCTACGGCAGATGAAGTTGTCTTCATAGTGAATACATGACTGTTTACAAATTGCGGCCTTTTCCAACTACCGGTGCTCGCGATGTCGCCAATGACGGACATTCTCCTTCAGGAAATCCGGGTTGTGCTCAGCGCAGGGCGTTGTCTCATGACGGCTAAACATCCGACAGCTACAGACCAGCATTCAGCAGAACGCCTTTTACCCTTGCGACCGCAAAACAGCGCTATGCGCATGATTGCGACGACTTGCGCTTCCCTGGTGTTTTTTTGTTTCATCCGTTCGCAAGCGAATCCCGCCTGCGACGATCCGACGGCACAGCTTGGCTCAACTACGCAATCGCAAGCGCAAAGCTCACCGCGCACCTCCATACGAATGCGCCCACCGCAGCGCCTTTGGCTCTCTCGTGTTTTCATTCGCGCAGCGCCGCAATCGCGCATCGCGTGCAAATCTAACCTGTCAGATTGACGACAAAAAATCCAGGGACCTGTCGCAATAGCCAATTTGTGGATCGCACGCTGTGGAATGCGGTGTCCGAACAAACTTTGGCGCTAGCGCCCACTCGGGCCTAGCCGCGCTGCGGGAGAGGTGGGGTTCAACAACACAGACAGCTCACGCGTGCACGCAAAAAGCGTGTGCAATCGATCGAGACCGTCATTGCTGTGCTGCGGGGTCGGAAGTTGTTTTTGGCTGGGGGTTGGTTGGTGCGTTTTTCTGCCCCCCTCCCCTCCCGGCTTTTAGCCCCTGTCCGCCTTCCCTTTTCGGAGAATTGGAGGCGGTGTGATTGGTTGGGGGAGTGAGACCCACTAGAGACGGGCGATAAGGAGGGGCATGGATAAGGGTTGTTAGTGCGCGATGGAGGGGAGGGCCCTGAGGGGTAAACTGCAACACCGAGAGACCGCCGCTTGTGATTTGGCGGTGCGGATCATTAGTGGCATGTGGGAAGCGAGTAAAGAAAGTTCCGACATTTAACGGTCTATTGATTGCAGGCTAGGTCTCTTACCGCTACTTTTAAATGGTTGCAGGGCGTTGAGGATAATCGCGCGATCGCATCTCGGCGGGTCGTGATCGGCCGTCTTGACTGTCTTTGCTTCTGCTGTCTGTCAGACGGCCCGAGAGTTGCAATTTATGCCTGGGTCGCTGTCCTTGCACATGCATTATTACTCCGCTGCTACCTTGGGTGAGACAATGCTCTGGAGGCTCAATAAATGCTGCCGACCCCTATTCCAAGTGTTGATGTTTTTTTCTTCGCCACTGGAGCTGTTTGAATTTGCTCTCGCCCCAGGGCGGTTACATCGCCGGACTGCTATGGAGCCCATCCTGCTTGTGGGCGATGGATGACTGATGATCGCCTGACATTGACGCCCTTCAGTCATCACGCGGCGGCAGCCCGTTGGCTTGAATCGACTTCTTCATTCTCAAAGGTGCCGTTTCTGTCACCTCTGCAATCCGAACGATCCCGCTTCATCGGATACGGGCCTGCGCCGCTGCTGACACCAGCCCACAGCATAGACGCCGACCGCGTTACCTAAACGAAAATGACCCGCAGAAGATTCCATGGCCCCGGTCTTGGCCCACTTCGCTGCGTCCCCGTGCCCGGCACAACGGCAATCAGCGGGATGCAAACGCCGAGCAGGTGACCATGTGCCACACCCGGCGCATTTGAGGCCGGTATCAACTGATGGAGCACCGGAAAGCAAATTCAGTGGTCAGCTTAGTTGGCGGGGCCGGACTTTTGGGAGGGGAGCGGGTCGTTTCCTATCGCCTCCGGATCGAATGCGCGGCGATGTCGGCGCCCCGGGAATAACTGCCGGGAGTGTCTTCCGTCCAATGTCTCCGGTAGGGCGGGCAGGAACCAGGAAAGCTAGCGAATGTCCCGAACCAAGCTGAGATAGGCATGGTGACGGTCGGGTGCTCGGTTTCGCTGCATTTCCCCCGAGGTTTGTCGGGCCCGGGTGGGTCTGCAGTGCTTGAGAACTCAGACGCTCCTGCTGTGTATGATATTCAGTGTGAAATTCCACGTTGAAATTGCCCCATCGCAGTAGGATCAGGGGCAACTCTGCGCATCTCAAACACCGCCCTCTCTGCCCAGACAGAGCCCTCGCGTTCGAATGGCTACCGAGCCCGACATCGAGAAGCGGGCGACTGCTGCCAGCCCCGGCGACCAGACGGATAAGACGTTGTCAGACAGCGACAGCGCAGTCGTCGTAAACGATGCTGAGTTTCAGAGGCTTGATGGGGGCCTGGTAGCCTGGATGCAAGTCGCCACGGGCTGTCTCATCAACATGTTGGCATGGGGCTACCCGGCCACGTTCGGCGTATACCAGCTCTACTATCGAGACGCCCTCGGTCTCCCGGAGGCGCAGATATCCTGGATCGGGTCCTTGCAGACGTTCCTCGCCTTCTTCGCATGCACGTTTTCAGGGAGACTCGCAGATGCCGGATACGTCAGATCGACTGTGGTCGTTGGTTGCTTCCTGATAGTTTTCGGAACCTTCATGACCAGCCTCGCGACACAATATTGGGAGATATTCCTCGCTCAGGGGCTATGCACCGGGCTCGGACTGGGAATTGTGTTCATGCCTGCGATTGCGACCGTCAACTCGTACTTCCACAAGAAGAAGTCCCTCGCGCTCGCCGTCTCAGCAACGGGCACCGGAATCGGAAGCGTTGTGTTCCCGTCAACTATTCAGTACTTGATCCCGCAAGTCGGTTTCCCCTGGGCAGTGCGCTGCTCTGGCTTTGTGGCGCTCTTCATCTCTGTGGCCTCGATTCTGATGATGAAGCCACGGCTGTCGCCGAGAAAGTCTGGGCCCCTGGTTGAGTGGGATGCGTTCAAAGAGTTGCCTTACGTGCTGTTTTCGCTGGGCGCATTCTTGTTCTTCTGGGCTCTTTACTTCGGTTTCTTCTTTGTGAGCTTCGCCTTTTCTCCTACGGTGAGCGCCTTGCTGACAATATGAAAGATCAATGCCTACGCCCGAAATGTCGTCGGCTTCTCGACTGTTGACTCAGTGCAGCTTCTCCTGATTCTGAACGGCCTGAGCGTACCCAGCCGGCCAGTCATGGGATATGTCGCAGATCGTTGGGTTGGTCCGTTCAACGTATACGCATCCGCTACATTTGTTCTCGGGGTTGTGTCCTTCTCTTGGACCGGAGTCACCACAAAGACGGGGATGTACATCTTCGCAATTTTCTTCGGCTTGTCCAACGGTGCAGCGCAAGGCGTCTTTCCTAGTGCGTTAGCCAGCCTTACCAGAGATCCTCAAAAAATGGGCACGCGGTTCGGTATGGTTTGTACCATGGCTGCGTTTGCGACATTGGCGGGCCCGCCTACTGCTGGTGCTATCATCGACAGGTCGGGTGGCGAGTATCTGTGGGCGCAGATTTGGGCAGGCCTCGTGATTGTATTGGGGTCGTTGGTGTTAGGATGTGCACGAGGCGCCGCAACAGGATGGAAATTGAAGGTGAAGATTTGAGAAAGAGAGTAGACAAAGTGCTCCGGAACTACAAAACGAGTTGGAGGCATATAGAGATTGGTGTGCTATCACATGCACGGAGAAAGAAGAAAAGGGGTTATAACAATCGGCATTTCAGCCAATGTCTGTTCGAAACGGTCGAAACTATTAACAGTTCGAGAAAAATTTTCTACCACACATCCCTCGCACGCAAAAGACAGTCAATATATTTGTCGAGGGAAGGCAAACTTTGTGATCCTGGGGCGATGAGAACGTAACCGAACGATACAACACCGATTCACCACTCCCTATGCCTGCCATACAATCGGCATCTGAGGATATCATCTATTATCTAACCTATTAAAACGGATTCTCTTGGAACGCTTTCTCTGCCTCAGCGTACGCATCATAACCATACAAGAACGGTTGAATCTCTGGGCACGTCCATCTGCTGGGGAACGGCGCCTTGACCTCCTTCCCAAGCATGCTCAAGAACAGCTCATCCCTCTTCTCCTGCGCCTCGCCATCCTCCAGATGCGAATCATCTCTCTGCTTAAACGATTCCAGCTGGATCCTCCTACCCCTCGGCATCCTCAACTCCTGATACATCTTCGAAACCTTGGGCAACTGCTCCTTCATCACACTCCTCCTAACCTTCCCCAGCAAATGCCCCAAAACCGCCCCGTCCTCCAGACTCGAATTCGCCCCCTGCGCCAGATACGGCAACATCGGATGACAACAATCCCCCGCCATGAAAAACGTACCCTCCTTATTCGCCCACTCGGGCAGCGCATCCAGCCACATCAACTTCCACTTGTGCACGCCCTTCACCTGCGCCAAGAACTTCCGCACCAACGGATCCCACCCCTTGAATCTTTCCCGCATCTCCTCCAAATCCCCCTCCAACTTGACCACTCCCCCCGGCATATCATCCGGGCACAAAAACACCAAGTTATACACCGCGCCCCCCGACACCGAATACCCCACCGCATGTCCCCCCGGCCCCAGCCAAAACCTCACCGTCGGACTCCTCACCACCTCCCTTAACTCCTCCGCGTCCTCCCCCTCCAGATCCTCCGCTTTCAACGTAATCCTGTACGCCAAATCCCCCGTCAGCACCGCCGGGCTCTCCCTCCCCAGGAACAACGGCCGGATCGCGCTCCACAGCCCATCCGCCAGCAGCACCACATCCCCCTCCACCAGCTCCCCGCTGGCCAGCTTGACAGTGGCCGACGGGAAATCGACCGCGACGGCGCGCGCACCAAGGCGGATGGTCACGCCGAGGGCGACGCACCGCGCCACGAGGGCCTGCTGGAGATCGACGCGGTGGAGGTCCCAGAAGGGGTGGGCGTAGCGCGAGAGGACCTGCGACTGCAGGTCGGGTTCGTGGGCGAGGAGGCGGGCGCCGTCGTAGCGGTGGACGGAGAGGGAGGAGGGCACGGCGGCGAGGGGGGCGAGGGTCGGGGCGAGGCCCCAGTGGGAGAGGAGGCGCGTGCCGTTGGGGGTTACTTGGAGGCCGGCCTGGGGGTGGATGTTAGTGATGGGAATAGGGGTAAGGTAGGTGGTTGGCGGTGGGATGGGAATAGGGGTAGGGCAAGTGAGGTGAAAGGCTTACGCCGACTTCTTGGAGCTCGCGGACGGTTTCGAGGACGGTGACGGTGTGAAGGGGATTGGCGAGCTTAGTGGAGAGGGCGGCGGCGAGACCGGCGAGGCCAGCGCCGATGACGATGAGGTGGACGCCTTCGTCGCTCATGGTGTTGGCGATGACGTGAGAGGTGGCTTGCTTGAGTGATAGGTTGCGCAAGCAATTCGACAAGATAAAAGTAATCAAGGGGCAATAAGAAGTAAAAATGTAGAATTCCTGCCCCTGTCTAAAATACTCGCATCGCGCCTCTCAGAACCCGATCGCCCGGGTCGCGTCTCAACTCACAGTGTAGTATCCTGGCCGGGAAGTGGAGGCAATCGCGAAGCCAAGTGGGGTTTCGCTGATGTTTGCTGCTGGGTAAACGCGGGGAATGGGGGGATGCGGAGATGGCTTGCCTCGCCGTCGGGGCTCTGCCGGCATCGGCTCGGCAAAGCCCCTCGGCTTGTTCCCACCGGAACCCAGCTGCGATGCGAGGGAGAATGCCGTGCTGTTTTCCCGCGGTGGGTCTACCGATGACAAAACGTGACGAGGGACCAAACAGGTGGGTATCTATCGCGTCTCTTTCGTCTATTTTGGCCTTTCCTGTCCCCCATTTTCCGGGACGCTACTGTACAAGATGCCCTTAACTCCGAAAGGGCCTAGGCGAATCGGTTCGGTCGAGAACAAGCAGTTTGTTTACTCCTCGGGGATAGCCAACTCCTCAGGGTCAACATCCCACTCCTCCTCATCTGCCCACGTGGGCACCACCGAAAATGAGCCCCAGATCTTGCCCATGCCATATGCCGAGCCAGCTGCTTGACCGGGCTGCGGCTTCACGTCCTCCTGCTCTAGCAATACTGCTGTTGACAGGAAGTTGGCCTGTGTTCCGGGCGCCAACACCAGCGTGTTTCCGCCCCAGCTGAGTTCAACCTTGCCGGACTTCCTAATCACAAGGTTGCCGACGAAACCACCCGCTTCGGCGTCTGCTTCCTCGCCGGCTGCTTCATCGTCGTCGTCTTCCGCCTTGACTTTATCAGTACCTTCTGTAAGGTCAATATTGACAGCCGGGGCCTTCTTCTGCGGCGCAAACATGACAATATCGTCATCATCCTCGTCTGAAAGTTCTGGTTTGACAACGGGCTCGGGTGCCTCAGGGGCCACAGCTGTAAGTGGCGGCAGGACAGGTGGGAACTGGAAGAGGAACATGTGCCCATCTTTTGAGCTAGCATGGTCTTTCTCGTCGCTCTTCATGTCCATCTTGGCGTCGTCTCCAAAACTGAAGAAGTTGACCATGTGTTCCAGATCTTGCGTGAGCAAGTCCTCCTCGGTATCCCCCTTCTTCGTTTTCGAGACGTCCTTCTTCTTCTGTTCCGGCGAGTCGGGTGTCTTGAAGCCTCCTTCAGAGATATCGTCAAGATCCATCCGGTCACCTTCTTCAGCCTTGATCTTGACCCGGGATTCAGGTAGCGCATGCTCCCAGATCCCTTCATCTTTAGCCGGGATATGTGTCTTCTCTTTCTTTGACCGTACTTCGTCAACAAAAAGACCATCTGAGCTGCTGCCATCGTCATCTTCTTCCTCGACTTTCTCCACTCCGCGCTCTTGAGCCTCGATTTCGGCAGTGCTTGCCATGGTGACCTTTTCCTCTTCGTGCTCAATACGTCGGATGCCCATGGGCATGGGCGCCTTCTTCTTCTTCTGCCTTCCCTTGATGACGGGCTCGTCCTCGTCTGAGTAGTCCACTGCAGTGTAGAGTGTGTCGGCGTTGATCCTGCTGTTGTCAAGAATGCCGGATGCGCCATAGCCTCTTGTGGAAGAGGAAAATCCGCCTCCAACTACAGCGATGCTCGTGTTAGCAACCCGAGACAATCTGCAGGATGCCAGAGGTAAACTGGAAACGTACAGCTCATTCCTGCTGATAATGGACCAGCTGCTGTTGCCCCCCTTGCCATGCCGCGCATGAACCCTCCTCGGCCTCGCCCGCGGCCCCGTCCGCGCCCTCGGTTGGCAATAGCCTGGAGTCTTGCCTCGTCCGCATTGCGCTGTGCCTGTGCTTTCGCAACCTCTTCTGCGAGACGTAGTCGCTCCTCTTCGCCGCGGCGCACTGCTTTTGGCTTGAACTTGCTGGCTCTTGTGGTGCCCCGCGAGGATGGGCCAGGGGTAGAACTCGATGCCGCCGCCGAGGGGGCAGGGGTAGTAGTGTTGGATTGAGGATCGGCATTGCTGTTATCTGGGATAGTGATCGGTTGTGAGGCGCCGTCTGCGCCGGATGCGCTGCCTGCCGGGGCTTCGCTGGGCGCTGGTGTTGAGCCGTCGGCAGGTGTAGCACGAGCTGTGCCTCCGCGGCCCCGGCCAGCGCGCGCTCGGCCTCCTCTGGGTGGCATCTTTGCGATCTGGCGGTTATGAGATCATAAGACTGTAGACCGAAGAATATTCGAGTTGCGGTACGATATTCGAGGTATCCTGAAGATATCTCCGTCGAGTCACCGTCCTCTGGGTCGCAATTGAGGAACGCTGCTGGTGGGGGACGAAAGTTTAATGCGGGGCAGTTTTTTTGCGACAGGAAAAAGAAGGCGCCAAAAAGAAACAGAAGCTTGGGTCTGCGCTAGCTGTTCTAGGTAGAACATCCACCGGCAGGGGTCCAGGGTCTTTCTTGGCATCTTGTCTCGGAGAATAATCGCAGCTTCCCTGCCTGTCATTGATGGTTCACGGCGCTCCAATCTTCAGCTCTGAGAGGTTTCACAGATCGGTAAATCGCTCGTCTCTGTTCTTTTTCCTAGTCGCTAGGATCATATCCAACGTTCCGGCATAAGTGCACCGTCCCGACTTTAGCTCCAACGCTATGAGGTGACACAGACGGGAATCTCACCCCACTTCACATCATGAACTCCCCCTTCCCCAAATCCTCGTCCACGCCAGGGGAAGGGCTTATCGTCGCCCGCCTTCTCTCTGATGGCGCCACCTCCGGACTGAGCGCCATCACCTATCAATATCCCCTCAAACTCATCACGCCCTCGCGCCCGTCCGAAACCCGCAGCGTGCTGGTTTTTCTCCTCTCCTATGGCGGCGGTCTCGTGGGCGGCGACGTCGTCAACCTCACCGTGGATGTCCAGGCCGGCGCGAGGTTGAGTGTTGTCACTCAGGGGCATACCAAGGTCTTCAAGTCAGCATCGCCAGATATCATCACCAGTCAGACAATGCGAGTCGATATTGCGCCTAGCGCCGCTTTGTGTCTGCTCCCGGATCCAGTACAGCCGTTCGAGGACAGTGTTTACGAGCAGACGCAAATATTCAGGCTGGCGGCTGGTGCCTCGCTTTGCTTACTCGACTGGGTTACCCAAGGGCGGACGGCGCGCGGGGAGGACTGGAGTTTTGTGCGCTGGGAAGGCCGCAATGAGGTGTGGTCTGTTGGGAGCGGAGAAGCCGATGCGACAGGGGGCGGGAGGTTGCTGATGAGGGATGCTGTCATTCTTGATAGCGGGCACCACGGGAATCATCCACAGATGAAGTCACTGCGGGAGTCCATGCATGCCATGGGCGTGGTAGGCACTCTGGTGCTGAGGGGCCCGTTGGTCAAGTCCCTGGGAGAGTTCTTTCTGGCCGAGTTCGGTGCCCTGCCAAGATTAGGCGCGCGAGATTTCAGGAGTGACGAGGCGAAGATGAAAGATGAGGAGGGCTTGTCGCCGTTACAGAAGTGGAGGGCGGGGAGGCTGGCGATGGAGAAGGAGAGCAAGCTGTTGTGGTCAGCGGCCAACGTCAGGGGGTGTGTGGTCGTCAAGTTTGGGGCACCAGCTGTTGAAGCGGCGCGGGTCTGGATTGGCGCGATGCTTGCCCGTGAAGGTAGCATATTGCAGAACTTTGGGGAGCACGCACTGATGTGTGTGAAATGAACCTGGCTGTCTTTGTATGAATGATGTAGTTACATCCTCCTATATACCTTATCTTGTAATCTAAGGTAGATCTGGGATGAGATGGTTATCCTAATTGTTCCCATTTTTCATTTTTTGACTTGGAGGGTCAGCGTGCGAAGTACCACCTATATATTCCGAGCATACTCCTTCGCCTCAACAACACATGCTCTCCCCAGTCGGCCTCCGAAGTGCACCAGTTGAGGCGCAGCTGACCCTTTTAGGAATAGGGGGGCGACCCCCGATAACTGCATATCCCACATTGGAGTTGTTGCCGAACGGTGGGGCCAATCCGCCAAAATAATCTGGCGATCGCTTTCCGACGCGTCAATTGCCAAAACCCGCTGTTCCACGTTTTCCCCCCTCCCGCACCCAACAACCACCTCCCATCGGCCACACCAAATGTGATGCCATCCTCACGACCACCTCTCATGGAAACCTCAGATAACACCGCGACGAGCTCGCCAGCTCCGAACTCGACTGCGCGTCGGTCGGGACGCGTCACGAAAGTCCCCGAGAAATTCGCTGCCGATGCGCCACTCGCCGCCAAGCGCAAGCGCGCCGCCGAACACGACGACGAGGACGGGGAGAACGAGTCGCCTGAGGATGAAGAAGACGACGAGAGCGTGACTGCCGACGACGAGCCCGAAGACTCTGCGACCGAGCAGCCGAAGCGCGCCGCCCCGAAGAGGAAGAAGCCCGCTGCGTCGCAGACCGCCAGGTCCAGGAAACCCGCCGCCAAAAAGCCGAAAACCAATGGTGATGCATCCGGCGCACTCGGTGCAGCGCCCGTGACTCACGCTGCGCGCCTTCCTAGCAGGCCGAAGAAGACAGTGCGACTTGATATCGGCCACGACGGAGCAGGTCTTTACGGTGGGTGGTCCGCCCCTCTCGCGACTGCTGTCGCGTACGTGCCGTTGCGGTGCTGATGATTTTGCAGCCGATATCTTTGCCTCGGGCGACAAATCCGATGATGTCGCGACAGCATGGTTTCACAAGTACCAGGCAGACAACGTCTCTGCCACAACTGACCTTGTAAATTGCATCCTCTCGTCTGCCGGTTGTAACCACCATGTCACGGACGACGATATTCGCGACCCTGAGAACTGTCAGAATCGCCTGGCCGACCTTCAGAATGTGTATGCCGAGGTAAGTCTGACATGCACCAGCCTTGGATGGTTACCGCGATGCTGACACGTCGTTGCAGGAGGGTATCACCGACTATCCGTTGATGTCGAGAGACAGAAGCGCAAAGCCATTCAGAGACCTGCTTGTCGGATTCTTCAAGCATCTTGTGACGATAATGCACGAGACTGGGGTCCTGTACAACGATGCGGCCCTGATGGAGAACATCGCGCGATGGGTAGCATCCATGTCCTCGTCCACCCTCCGACCCTTCCGACATACCGCGACGACCGTCGCCTTGGCCATCGAGGCCGCGCTCGTCGATGTCGCCAAGAAGCTCGATGAGCGCATCAGCAAGATGACACAGCAGGTCGAGACGGAGAAGAGCCGCAAGGGCAAGAACAAGGAGAAGATGGCGGCCATCCAGAAGAACCTGGACGAAGCGAATAAGAGTCGCGATATCTGTCAGGAGCAGATCACCGACTTCTTCGAGACCGTCTACGTACACCGCTACCGCGATATCGAGCCCAAGATTCGGACAGAGTGTGCCGAGGCGCTTGGTTCGTGGGTCTGGGATCTGCCTACCATGTTCATGGAACCAGAGTATCTGCGATACCTGGGCTGGCTGCTCTCTGATGTTGTTCCATCCACAAGACAGGAGGTGCTCAGGCAGCTTGCGAGGATATTCAAACGCGACGCCGAGAAGCTGGGCCACTTCATCGACCGCTTCAGGCCCCGCTTGGTCGAGATGGCGACTAAAGACGTAGACCCCAACGTCCGTGTCAATGCCATCGCGGTTGTGCAAATCTTGAAAGACACGGGGATGCTCGACCCAGAAGAACTCGATGCTGTCGGCCGCTCTATATTTGATCCCGAGTTTAGAGTCCGCAAAGCTGTCCTCGGATTCTTTGAGAGCTGTGTCAACGATTCGATCGAGACAAAGGTTGAGGAGATTGGTGGTGACGATGCTGTGGACGAGCTCTTTGGTGAGGAGGACGAGGACGACTACTTCTCGCCACGTCGATCCTGGATCGCCATCAAGTGTTTGGCCGAGATTCTCGCCTCCTATGACGCCCAGGTCGAAGATGACAGCCGCACCGAGCAACCCCGCAGCCTGGATATCGCCGTTGAGATGTTTGACGCGGTCGCCTCGGAGACCCGCATCACGCTAGCTGCGGAGGCTCTCTACGAGAGGATTGGCGAGGTCAAAAACTGGGAGATTCTCTCTGGGTATCTCCTTTACGATCACACTGCAAGCGCAAAATCAAAGTCCAAAGCCAAGGGCAACTCCAATGAGGCGGTCTTACAACAGCATGTGGCACCATCAGATGGAGAGGAGCCCATTCTGCTCCAGGTGCTTGCCACGGCAGTTGAGTTGAGCTTAAAGCCGTCTTCGGAGGTGGACAGGAGTCGAAGAAAACCCCGGCCTGACCTGGGTGAGACCCCGGAGGAAGCTGCAGTCCACTTGGCCACCATCATCCCCCGACTTTTGAAGAAGTATGGGGCCGAGCCTGCGACAGCTGTTCTCGTTCTGCGCCTCGAACACTGGCTCAACCTCGACACCTTCCAGCAACTACGCCAAGATACCTCGACCTATGTCAGACTTCTCGACGAAATTTGCACACAATTCGGGCGGCACGTGGACCGCGGTGTTCTTGCAGAGGCCACGGCGTCACTTTTGCACGCTAGGAAGTGCGATGAGTTGACTGAGGTTGCGGATGCCAAAATTTCAGAGCTTTGGGAGGTGTCGATTAACAACCTACGTCGTTTCGACAAAGCAGCTGAGCTTGGTGCTCGCGGAAACCTCGATGAACCGGCAATTGCTGAGCTGGGCCACGTCTTGGTCAAGATGAGCAAGCTGGCGACCATTGCCGACTGTGTTGACGTCCTTGAAGCTGATAGCCAGCTTGAGGGCTCTGATTCGCCTGTCATCGACATTCTCGTGCGCACTGTTGTGCGTGGCAAGCTTGACCTTGTCGACGAGGCGCTTGACGATTTGGAAGACGAAGCAGTTTCATACGCGATCAAGTGCTGCCAGTTCTACTTCATGTGGAAGATATTCTCCCTGATCGGGGCCGTCCAGTCAGACGCCGAGGTAACCGCTCGCACGGTAGAGCGGATGGCCAGCCTCAGGAAGAAGTACGAGACCAACTTGATATGGACGCTCTCGTCGCGAGGCACAAACGACGACCTGCGGTTGTTCGCGACGGGCGCGCTGTGTGATCTTCATGTCGCGTGCGCAAAGTTGAAGTTCTACGTAGATCAGGACACAGGGGATGCCGCGGCGAAGCGGGCCCGGCAACAAAAGTACGCGCTTCTCGACCCGCTATTCGAGCCCGTCAACCCTGGCTTGATCAACGAGCTCATTGAGATTTACGACTCTGCTGAGCGCGCCTATGCACGTTGTATCAAGAAGACGCTCAACGAGCCGGCTGAGGACGAGGATCCTCTTGATGACGAGGCGTTCTCAGACGACGAGAACGATGAGGAACTCAGCCCCACCGAGCGCAAAGGCAAGGAGCTCAAGGCGGAGCGTGCGCTGTGCGACCTCGCTGCTAGATTCGTCTTGGCCATCCAGGCAAAGATGATCGACCGGGTTGGGCCACAGGCTGGGAAGCTGAAGAAGAGGATGCTCAGGAATCAGCACAAGCTCGGCATCAACCTGCAGAAGACAGTGGAGTGCCTTGATGAGAGGAAGCTCCGGGAGCTGCGGGACGGGCCAACGGCCAGAGTCAGCAAGAAGGCTGCTGCGAAGGACAAGGGGAAGGGGAAGGCGTCCAACGATAAGGGGAAGAAGGTTTTGAGTGAAGAGATCATTGTGGATGCGGACGACGATGATGAGGAGGATCCCTTCGCGGGCGAGCCAGAGCCTGAACCCGAGGAGGGGACAGTTGAGGATCTCCGGCGGAGAGAGCTTCTTGATGAGGACGAAGAGGAAGATCATGATGATGGGGATGGTGGCAGAGGTGACAAAATGGACGAGGATGAGGAGTCCTTGCTTGGGGATTGATCGATTCAGTCGTAGTTCTGGATGATGATTTCGGGATGATCAAAACTGACGGATGGATGGATGGGTGCAATGGCGGTTGGGGTGCGGGCAGGGCAAGGCTGGATTCTCCTTATTTCTTTCCCTGGAGATTTTTGCGGTTTGCGTGGCGAGGGGCGTTCGGGTATGTACGGCCGCGCTTGATGAACTGGCACTATGGGGGCCTGATGATGAAATCTCTATCTCTCTCAGGGACTTGAACTATTTTATGTTGTTGAGTTTGTATCGGGCGGTCTGCTAGAGTGTTTGCGTACGTTTTTTAGTGTGCGTCTTTAGCGGACGGTGGTGGCATCGTGATTTATTTTGTTTGTTTGCTTGTTTGGGCGCCCTGTTGAGGGATTTCCGTTTTTGTGGTTGAGGTTGAGAGATGGTTTGACGACGAGACCTTGCCACCTTGTGTCAGGGGCTCTTGGGTGAGCGATTAGTGATATGACGATGTATAATATGGACATAATTGCCAATAATTATCAAATGAATTGCTTCCCGCGAGACATTGTGATGGATTTGTCAGCGACATTTGGAACAGAAACCTGACATTGCGTTGCCTGAACAACCTACTAGAGAGCAGAGGCTTCTTCAGGGGGTGCCCTCGCCAACACCCAAGGAGCGTAAATATATAAGAGAAGCTCCAACATGGGTATCAATATGCACATCCCTCCAATCATCATCTAAATCTTGACATCCTACCCGCACTCAGCATGAAAACTTTATCATCGTCTGGAACAACGCAAACACTCTCGTCCACTCTTGCTTCGGCGGTTCTCCACCTACTGGGGAAGCAGCGCGAGTGTCACACACGCCGTACTGCTGGATACAGCAGATAAACGGCTGGTTAGACACCTGTAATTCGACAGCGCCGGAAGTACCATTATCTTCTCGATCCGAACTGTCAAGCTGTGGCTTGTCCAGCTGGGGGATCCCTTGCTTCCTTGCAACTGGCCGGTTCTTTTGCGGCCGACGGGCTTCCGATTTCTTCTCCTCCAGATTTCCCCAGAGCAAAAACATCCGCTCCCGGAGCCGCTCAAGTGTCCTGCGGTCGCTGTGGAGGTCAGAGGCATGTAGTCCGGTGAGACACTGGCCGTTTGAGTTGTCGACAAGCACCCATACTCGTTGGCCTGGTTTTCTTGCGTCCTCGAGTTGCAAGGCGAAGCGCCATTCCCAGATGCGCTTGCTGTCGTCTTCGACCATGGATTCGTCGCTCGTGTCTCCGTCTTGGCTGTCACTATCCTCCGAGTCTGAGACGAAGCCTTCGTAAGCCCTTTGTTTGCGCGAGCAGGTGAAGTTCTCCAGGTAAGAGGGGTGGAAATCGACGACGCGGACGCATGCTCGGTATTTGGCGCAGACGAAGGGGAGGGTCAGCCTCTGGCCAGGCTCTTCTGAGTCGCGGTAAGAGGGCTTCAGTATGGACGCAATCGTCGAAACGGGGACGTGGTTGTGGCTTTCACAGATTATGGACTGGTTTAAGCCTTCTGGAACTGCCTGTTCCTCCTCCTCCTCAACCGCCTCCGGGGTTTCGGTTTGCCCATGCTGGGCCTGTTGCTCGCCTTGGAGCTTCCGTTGTCTGCGCTCCCTTTTCCGTTGGGCCTTCGTCTTCTCCGACTTCTGTGCTTCCTCTTCAACAGCAAGTGACTGCTTGCGCTTAGTGCCCGCCGCCGCAGCATCCCGGATTTGCTTCAATTGCTGTTTCTTCTCCTTCTCATAGTCCAGCAAGCGGCGGACTGCTTCGATCAGGCGTGGGTCTGCTGTCTCGCGGTCTGTCGTGTCCAATACGTTGATGTTGACCCTACCAGAGAACCCCCCCCGCTCCTCTCTGTCTAGGGCACCTTCGAGGTGTTGACCGTTTTCTCCGAATTTGACCCGGAGGTTTCGGATCTGCACCCAGTCTCCGGCGTTCACATCGGAGCGAACAAAGGATGCATGGGGCTCAAAGCAGGTGACTTGGATGGCCCTCTTTCCCCAGGGCCCGACCCATTCGTTTTTTTTGCTCGAGTCGTCTTGTGTTGGCTTAGTGTAGCCGTAGGGGTCATTTGTTGCTTTGGATGCTAGATCCTTGGCGCAGTCTGCGGTGTAGTGAAAGAAGCCGGGGTTCTCAGTGTAGTCTGATACGTAGAGCGTCATCTTGTCGATGCCATCAAAAGGCTGCCTAGCGACCCGGGCGATGATGTCGCAGAATCGTCCATCGCTCACATCCTTCAGCAGGCTGAACTTCGTCGCCTTGACGTTGAGAGAAGCAGCTGCTTTCTGCTGGAACTCGGCCTCGTTCGGGATATTGTACTTGTCTGCCTCGTGGAAGACGTACGAAACATAGTGATGCACCTCGTCATTTGGTGGCAAAACGTCCTTCTTGTTGGTGCCTGGGACCAGGGCGACCTTTGCCGAATTTGGCGGCTTTGGTATCTTGGACGATGTGTACACATTGATTATGGTGCTTCTATGTGTTATTAAGGAGTGGTAATTGTTTCTGTATTGCACCTGCGCGGAAGGTCAGCAAGAGATGAAACTGACGTGAAGCCCTGGCATGAGGAAACCCACCCTCACCGAGCGGAGCACAACCACATCGGAGAGACCGAATTGGGGGATCTCGGCCTGAGGGCGGAAAATAGTCAATTCTTTCCCGTTTGCAGCGCCCTCGCTTGAGCAGTCAAATAGCTGCAATGTGCATTTCCAGTCTGTCGAAGGGTTATGTTGTGAGTAGTTTGCTCATCAGTGTACCAACGATCCTGGTGGGGGCTCACCAGCTCCAGATGTCGCAATAGGCAGGCGGCAGTCCTGAACAAGCCCTATGACATTGCAAAGCTTGCCAGCCTGGACCTTGTCACCATCGATGTCAGAGAGCTCGACAAAACCTGGCGGGAGACTCGGCGGCGCCATGGTGACGGCTGCCCCCTTACAATCCAATTGTTGTGGGAGCTGAGCGTTGACCAGGGGTGGTTGTTGCTAAAGTGGTCATGGCAGAGCGCGTCCAAGACGCTCACGACGCGTTTTGTGGAATCGCCATTTTGGCACGACTGCATGTGAATCAATCCACTGGGCTGAGGCACGTTTGGGCCCGTGCACGCGGCTGCCCCGCCTCAGCGTGAAACCCAGCGACGCTGGGTTCTGCAATCTGATGTTGGGCACCGAGGTCACTGCATTCGAATGATTTTGAAAGAAAATTTCATGCATCGCGCCTCTCGCGTCAGTAGGGCAGACGAGTTACCTTGCCATGCAAACACATAGATAGTCTTTCATTGCTGGCGCAGACGGCCGATGGTCGGGGCAAATCCGGACGTGGACCGAAAACCCAGCTCCTTGTGATAGCCAAGGCGCGATCGATCTCTCATGCATAGGTAGGGCAAAGGTTTTCTTGATATTGAATGGGCGATGAAAGCATTGGGAAAGGGGCTTTTGATCCTTCAACACTGTTATTCCAAAAGCCATGGGCTACGCTCGCTGGTTGCTGGACACTCCCGTCTCCCACACAGGCTGATGTCAGTCAGGACAAACCGACCTGCCTGTAGCAACGGCCCATACTTCCAACAGTCTGAGAGTAAACAGTCTGAGAGTAGTCAAGTTAAAGTATAAAAATTATGCTGTTCCAAAAATGTGGACAGATAGGCACCAAAGTCGCTGGCTCGCAGTTAAGCTGATGGAACAACCATGATTGTTGGAACTTTGGGGCCAGGCTCCCTCTGCCAAACGTGGGGTTGAGTTGCTGCCTGAGGCAGGAGGCGATGTCTGACTCGTCCAGGAGTGTCGTTGGTGGGGTCGCCATTTTGTCGCAAAAGCGGACCAGAGACCCATTTCATTTCCTCTGCAGCTCTCTCCAAATTCTTTCATTGACCAAAAATACAAGCCGACCTCTTTCCCCTCCATCCTTCCGGCTGCATCACCGCTCCTTTGGAAGAATAATTCTTCGCATCCGTGCCACGCCTTTCTCAGCGCCGGCCACCCTTCGCTGTCGTCAACATCAAGCCGCAGCTGCCCCGCATCCCCGACGTCTTGACTTACGGAAGCACTTCTTTCGATCGCCCGCAGGTCGCGCCAGCAAGCCGCTACCATGGCTGACCGATACATTCCCGAGCATCGCCGTACGCAGTTCAAGGCGAAGAACACGTTCAAGCCCGAAGAGCTGCGCCGTCGCCGCGAGGAGCAACAGGTTGAGATTCGCAAGGCGAAACGCGAGGAGAACTTGGCCAAGCGCCGCGGTATCGGCACCGGTGAGAACCGCCCTGGTGCGTCCCTCGGCGCCGCACCCGACAGCGACGATGAGAACCCGCCAACTGAGTCTCAAGTATGTTCCTTTCTTGTACCTGCTTGTCATGCTGCTTTCTCGCCTGTCTGGCCATTTGGTCGCTTCTCTCCACTTCTACCCCGCTGCTTGTTTTGATATTCGCAACCGCACTCGGCCGCGTTTTGGGACCCGCAGCAACCAGGAGGGACCGCCCCGCGATACTACCTCTGGGCGTGGTGTGGTGACGACAGTCCTTCCTAGATTGAGGATATCGCCTCTATGTTCTTCTCCAGTGCAGTTTTTGCAGTTTTGGTTGACTTCTAGCACAAATGCTGACCGTATCTTGGCGCAGTTGAACGAGGACCTCCCTCAGATGGTCCAGGGTGTCTTTTCCGATCAAATCGACGCTCAGATTCAGGCGACTACCAAGTTCAGAAAGCTGCTCTCCAAGGAGCGCAACCCCCCGATCGAGGAAGTGATCAAGACCGGTGTTGTCGGCCGCTTCGTCGAGTTTCTGCGTTCGCCACATACCCTGGTCCAATTCGAGGCTGCTTGGGCGCTGACCAACATTGCGTCTGGTTCTGCGACACAAACCCAGGTTGTCATCGAGGCTGGCGCTGTCCCAATCTTCGTCGAGCTTCTCGGCAGCCCGGAACCTGATGTGCGCGAGCAGGCCGTCTGGGCCCTGGGCAATATCGCTGGTGACAGCCCGCAGTGCCGCGACTACGTCCTCAGCCAGGGCGCTCTGCGACCCCTCCTCACCCTTCTTGGAGATAGCCGCAAGCTCAGCATGCTGAGGAATGCTACTTGGACGCTTAGTAACTTCTGCCGCGGCAAAACGCCTCAGCCCGATTGGAACACTGTTTGTACCCCAAGTCTTCCCGGCCAGGGTGCTGGGCTCCCGGGCTCGTTAATCACGTGATGCTAATGCGCCTAATAGATCGCCCCCGCTCTGCCCATCCTCGCCAAGTTGGTGTACTCCCTCGACGATGAGGTTCTCATCGATGCCTGCTGGGCCGTTTCCTACCTGTCTGATGGCGCCAACGACAAGATCCAGGCCGTCATCGAAGCCGGTATCCCCCGCCGCCTCGTCGAGCTGCTCATGCACGCCTCAACCTCGGTCCAGACCCCAGCGCTCCGCTCCGTTGGCAACATCGTCACGGGTGATGATGTCCAGACCCAGGTCATTATCAACTGTGGCGCTCTGCCATGTTTGCTGTCGCTGCTTGGGTCCAACAAGGACGGTATCCGCAAGGAAGCCTGCTGGACCATTTCCAACATCACTGCTGGCAACTCGGCCCAGATCCAATCCGTCATTGATGCTAACATTATCCCTCCTCTTATCCATCTTCTCTCCAACGGCGACTTGAAGACACGCAAAGAGGCCTGCTGGGCAATTTCCAACGCTACTTCTGGTGGCCTTCAGAAGCCCGAGCAGATAAGATATCTCGTCTCTCAAGGTTGCATCAAGCCGTTGTGCGATCTCTTGGCCTGCCCCGATAACAAGATCATCCAGGTTGCCCTGGATGGCCTCGAGAACATTCTCAAGGTGGGAGATTTGGACAAGCAGGCTGCTGGCGATGGCCCTGAATCGATCAACCGCTATGCTCTCTTCATTGAGGAGTGCGGAGGAATGGAGAAGATCCACGAGTGCCAGACCAACGCCAATGAGGAGATCTACATGAAGGCATACAACATCATCGAGAAGTACTTCTCTGACGAAGAGGAGAACGCCGATGAGGCCATGGGTCAGCCCCAGCAATTTGGGTTTGGTGCCAATGGCGCCCAACAAGGCGGCGGTTTCAACTTTGGTGCCAATGGAACCGAGTCCATGGATATGTAGGATTCTGTATGTGCTGGGTTGGACTCCCCTCCTCCAGGGGCAGTATGGCAACCTTGAGTCGACACTTTACCGGTGCGATGGGGAGATGGAATCCTTTGTTCACGAGCCTCTTCGCTACGAACATCGGTACTTGCAATACCTCAATCAACGTCACGGCCACTCCTTGTTAGGAATGTCCCGCCAGTCATCGGCCAAATTACCGCCGTACCCATACCGCCGACGACACCCATCACCAACCACTACCCCCCATAGTCACAACACCCCTCCCCAACACGGCGTCTACAGTTTTATTTCAAGCGGTATGGATGTGACAGAGTCATAGAGAAGGAGACTGAGGCCCTATGGTAGCTTGAAAGCTCCAGCCTCATGAAGGAAGGATTGATGCGTAATGAGATGAACAAAATGGGTCTGAATGGTAGCTTGATAGCTCCAACCCAGTGAGTGAGTCTTGGACGCACACGGAGCGAGCCGAGATGGGAGGAGATACGGCCGAGGCGGCGCCTGGAGGCCGCAGGGAAGGGCGGATGGACGTTGGACTGTCATCGCTAGTGCATGACTGAGTCTGGATGTCGATAATTGGAGCCACGGCTGTCCCAACCAAGTGGTTGTGAACTGCCGCATACCAAATGCAAACGATGAACTCACTGTGATGTTCTAGTACTAGCCAACTGGCTCGTTGCAAACAAGATACATGCCCTCCCCCATCTGAGTGCGGTATTTGATATGATGTGATGGTCTTACGACAGATGACTTGCGCTGTGCTACGTTGGGAAGTAAACCATGGCGAACATGCCAGAATCCGATGAGAAACAGGCCAACCACTCAGCGTTGCTATGTGGAAATCCCCTAGAACATACCACACAGCCATTCCCGCCGATAACGAGGCGGCACAATGCCCTTGCCGACTGGCTGGTCATATACAACCTGCGGTCTACATTAGCGTAGACCCAGGGATAACAGCATTGTCTAACTCGACAGGCGGGCAAGCGCATCTTGGGTCAATGTAAACTCCCGGTTCTCTTGCATTGCGTCGCATCGCGGTAAGTTGCAGACTGCAGAGTGCAGAAAAATACGATGTAACTCTATCCCTAAGTACCCATCTGTCTAGATATTCCTCCCTATCTAAGCCAAATGCTTTTGATGGAACCGGTCATGTATTGTGCTTCTCCTTGGCACTCAAATCATGCGTCCATACCATCTAACTCGATCAGCTTGATGATGAGCTTGATGATGTCGCTCTTTTCGAGATCTAGAGCAGGGTTTTCTACTCTGTCGGCGATGAGCCTGTCGATGACGCCGCGGAGGCGCGAGACGAGGACTCCGATTCGGGCCCATCCGCGAAGACGCAGCCAGCCGTCGACTACGAGGCCGCGGCCTTGGGTGTCTAGCTCGATGGCGCCGGAGAAGAGGAGGAGGGTGTAGGCGTTGAAGGCTGTGAACGCGAGTGTTAGTGTTTGAGAACTGAATGGGAGGATGAATGCAAAACTTACGCGTCAGATCCCGGACGAAGATCTTGCTGGTTGCCATCTTGGTGAAGTACGAAACGAAGGATGCATTGCCTGAGAAGCCCTGGCTGTCAAACATGGTACTGCTGGGATGGATGAACACGCGACCGCTATCCTGCGAGAAGTAGCGAATCGTCTTGGCCTCAGGGTCGAGCTCGACAGCGCCAGACATAGAGGTCGCAAACTTCTTGTCAGGGAACTGGATGCGTGCAATCTGTGGGCTGAATGCCGACGCCGTCAGCGCACGCAACAGGGCTGTCGACCCGGCGTTGTACTCGTAGCTCCTGATACCCATCTCGGACAGCGCCGAGAAGAACTGAGCGCGCGTCGAGGCGATGTCGTTAAGTGTGTTGTAGGCCAAAAAGTTCTCGTCGCAGAACTGGCGCACCGTGCGCTGCGGTAGGTGGTCGCGCATCATGGCATCCCATTCTTGGAATGCCCTCAGGTCCGTGAGCAAGTCGCCGTCGCCGCGCGCGAAGCGCATCTTGGCCTCCTTTGCTTCGTCTCGCTTGTCTGCCGGACTGAGGAAGGGGCTCTTGGTGCTGAGGATTGCGGCAATGGTAACACAGTCGCCTAGACAGCCGAAGATGGAGCCAAACACCATCAACTTGCCGCAGCGCAGGTCTGCGGGGATCAGCGCCAGCTGCTCACCGAGGGCTGTGAGTTCCTCGCCATCGAGCGCGCCCATGCGACGAAGCAAAGTGATGGCGCCTTCGACGGCGGTGGCCTCGGGTGGTGTGGGCGCCCTTGCGAGGAAGTGGCTCACGTCCCGGATTCCCATAGCGCGTACCGCGAGGCAGAGTTGCTCGAGAGGGACACGCCGAATCTCGGGCTCGGGCCGCTCTGCCATCTGGAACTCGAGATTTCGGGTGTATAACTTGTAGCATTTGCCCGCTTGCACACGACCGGCACGACCACGGCGCTGCTTGCAAGCAGCAAGAGATGCCCATGTCTCCTCAAGCTTGCGCATGTTGTTTGCAGGGTCGAATGAGGTTTCCTTGACACGACCGCTGTCGATGACGGCAACGATGTCGTCGATGGTGATGGAAGTCTCAGCAACATTCGTAGCTACCACAATCTTTCTCTTGCCTGGAGGTGGGCTGGCAAAGACCTTCTTTTGCTCTCGGGTCTCTAGGGATGCGTGAAGAGGCAAGACGTGGAGAGATGGCAGGAACTTTAGGGCGTTACAGGCGCGGTTGATCTCCGCCACGCCCGGCAAGAAGATGAGAATGCCGCCCGTTTTCTGCAGCGACGCGAGGTCTTCATCGATGCCCTTGACTGTTTCGACGAGGAGGTCATAGTTGATTCTGCTGCCAAGGTTTTGGATGACCTTGTTGATGGGGTCTGCGTCCCAAGAGTCCGATGAGGGCTTGCTGGAGGATTCATCATCGTAGCGGTTGTTCCTTTGCGCAGGCGTAAAGCCCGTCATTCGAATGATGTCGTCCAGGTAGAAGTCCTGAACCGGGAAGGTGCGACCAGCAATTTCGACCAAACCAACTGAGACCCCCTTTTTGTCGACAGTGAAGTAGTCCCTGAAGGAAGCTGCGTCGAGTGTTGCGCTCATGAGAATGAGCTTGAGATCCCGGCGGACGTACAAAACGTCACGAATGATGCTGAGCAGGAAGTCGGTGTCCAGACTGCGCTCGTGGACTTCGTCTACCACGACGTGACTGACGTCAGCCAACGAGGCGACGACGTCTTCTACCCTACCACCCGATGTCTGGAGCCGCCTGAGCAGCACGCCGGTTGTCACGAACGTGATCTTGGTGTTTGGCGTCGTCTTGCTCTCTCCGCGGATGGTGTATCCGACCTCTTGGCCGAGAGGTGAGCATCGCTCATCGCTCACTCGATCTGCCAGACCTAGTGCGGAGATACGGCGAGGCTGCGTGACGATGATATTCGCCGAAGGTCCAAGCCCCTTGTCGTAAAGATCGTCCAGGATGAACTGGACGGACTGCGTGGACTTTCCGGAACCAGTCTCGCCAGAGATGATTGTAACCTGGTTTTCCTGCACTGTTTGGATCACGTCGTGGCGAACCTGCCAGGCAGGAAGCCTCTCGCGCTGTGACAGCATCTTCTTGTACCCCTGAGATTGTATCCGCGCCAACCAGTCCTTCCTGCTCTGAGGGTTGGGAATCCATTTGATGGGCTCGGGGTACCGCGGGCGCCTCCTCCTTGGCCTGGAAGCGGCCTTTGGCTCCTCCGATGCTGCGGATGCAACGGATGCGACCTCACGAAGGGCGCCGGGCCTCTCAATGATCTCGTTGATCTCCTCTTGCACCCAGCTCGCCACGAAGTAAACCTTCATTTCTTCCCCTTGAAGTGATGTGTTGGCGTACGCCAGCGCCTTTTTGATGATACTCAGCTTGATATACGCGGGGAGGTCTGCATCGACAGACATGATGAGTTGAGCTGGGTATTGGGGCGATTTCCGAAATTGCACCAGGGTGTTGACATTCTTCTTGTCTCCATTGACCACCGAGTCGATGCGAATTTGGCAGACATCTGGAGAGAGTCGTGAGTATTTATCGCCGAAGCTTGCCTCCAGCGTTGCCATCTCCTCTTCCCAGCACTCATCTGGGCTCCGCCAAAAGTCATCACCATCTGCCTCCTGCTGGGAGGCCTCCGCTCCGCCTGAGCCGCTGGCCAAAAGTAGTTTCTGCAAGGCCTCTGCCGCCTTCCCTTCATCGCCGTCACTGGCAGCAAGAATTTTTCGGCAAAGGTCAACCGAGTAACCCGACTGTGAGAGCCGCTTGATGACGCCTTCCTTCCGCAGATCCGTCGAAGCTACCGTAACACCAGCAGTGTATTTCTCCGGTAGAGCCCACCGTGGCAGATCATCCTCCGGAATGTGAACGAGCAGCCACTCCAAGGTTTCCTCTCGATCCTTGCATTCCACCACGGCTTCCTCGACGTGGCTCTGGCGGAAACCCAGGCCCTTGAACTCTTGGACGATAGCCGCCTTTTGCGCGGCGCTCATGACGACCCCGTGAGGGTTCCACACCGTCTCCCTCCGCAGGAGGTCTTCAAGCTGGGTTCTGGTCTTGTTGCCCATCTCGATCTTCGGTACCGTAGTCCAACCTCTCATAAGGCTGTGCGCTCCACCCCCGCCCCCAGATGAATTACCCCTGAGAGCCAGAACGTTGCCGGGCTCGTTTGCGGCCTTTTCCTTGGCTGCCTGGATCTGCTGCCTCTTCTTCTCCGCCGCAACCTTGGCCTCCTCGCGCTCCCTCTGGGCCTGGAAGGGGTCAGCCTCATACATCCAAGCCTTGCCTTCCTTGACATCCTGCTTCTTCAGGGCCTCGAACTCTTTCCAGAGGGCCTTGTAGTCAGGCGGAAGCATCATGTGCAGGTTCTTCATGCTGCACACGCGGTAGAGGGCATAGGTGGCGGCGAAGTGCTTGGCCTCCAGCGCCGTGGGCTTGTACGCAAGGTGCACATGGCTGGGCGGGAGCTTGAACGGCGGGAGCTTGGTGACCTCGCCTGTCTTGGAGTTCTTGGCGCTCAGGCTCACAAAGACGGAGAAGCCATCGGGGGTCTTGATGGTGTTGAAGTCGGGACGGTCCCACTTCATCTTCTGGCAGTGCTCCGAGAGGAGGTTGACTGGGAGCTTCCCGGTCCATGAGGCGCCGCCGATGATCTGCTTGACGGTGGGCTTCGGGGGCCCAGCGGGTTCCTCAGTGGCGTTTGAGGGGCCCCCTGACCTGCTGCCGGACCCCGATGCGCCGCCGCGCCGGTTTCTGGTGTCCTTGTCGGAGTTGGTGAAGACGATGAAATCGCCCTCTGTCGGGGCCTTCTTGGTGTCCTTTTTGGCGGATTTACCGGCGGCGGGCGCGGGGGTCGGCGCAGGTGCCGGGGCGGCGGCCTTCTTCTTGCCCATTTTTGGACGTCTTTGTGGTTTCTTTTTTGGCTGCACGTTTTTGAGAGGCCTGCGAGGTGTTGCTGCAGCCGTTGCTCGCTCAGGTTGTAACGATGGTCCCCCAAATCAGATGTGCACTCACAACGCCATCCATGGCCAACAGGAAATGAAGCAATGCGACTGTGGAGCAGAAGGCCGAATGCAAACGATGCGGTCGCAGACCAAAGGCGAGGTGATGGCAAAAAAGGTGGGACTCCGGCAACCTCTCGTACTCTTGGCAGCAGTCAAAAATAGCTTCGCCAGCTGCCCAGCAAGGCGAGGTGATGCGCCGAATGGGGTGTGCATCCACGTTAAATGCATACACTCTTATCTCTCCAATATGCGTCTAGCAGGGGTTTAGCTTGGTTTTGCCTTGGCTTTGGCTTGGCTTTAGCTTGATGAGGCAGCGCGTCTCACTAAAGTCTTTGCATTTGCATTTTTTCCCCAACTCGAAGTGACGCTGCATTGTCAGTAAGGTTGCAGCAAGACCTCAGTTGTCTGGTGCCCAGTGCCTGTTTAGACTCACGATATCCCGGGTCCGGTTTGGCGCTTGTCCGCAGCGGAATCGTGGTTCATTTGGTTCATTTGCAGACGATCCAAATCGCCCGAATGCAGCGCAGCGCACTGCGGGGCGGGGTGGCGGCAGTGACCCATCAAGAATCATGAACGGCCAACAAGCACCGCAGGCCATGGACCCAACCGTGAGGATGGGCTCGGTCCCGCCTGGCAATATCCCCAGTGCGATCCACAGCCCGAGCCCATCCTTCATCGGTAGCCCAGGTCCCAGATTCCTGAACGGGCCACCTCCTGGGTCGCATCCGGGAACGCCCGGTCCAGCTCCCGGTCGGGGCCGGGGCGGGGGCCGGGGCGGCCGGGCTCGAGCTCCGGCACGAGGCGGTCGAGCCCAACCCCCGCCTCAGCAGCCGATGCCACCACCGCCCCCTCCACGCTAGACTGGTGCTCCGGCGCCTCCACCGAAACGGCCACCCGTCCCCTTCCCCCCACCTCACCTTCCAGTCCCCAAGAGGCGACGGCCCGACCCACCTGTCGATACAAGCAGGCTCCCCTTATTGCCCCCTTTCCTGGTCGCGGCGCCGCAGATATGCAGGCCACTTGGGGACGTCTTCAAGCACCCGCCACCAGACGAGTTCTCCTTCGGCATGAACACCATCGTCTTCGACAGCTCCGGCCACGTCTCCCTTTGGAAGGACCAAGTCGAGTCCATGGCGCGCGCTTGTGGTTGCTATCGTGAGATGACCACGCGCTTCGGCGTCTTCCCCAAGCCCCTCACCGTTGAAGCCACTGTTCTAAAGATGCGTTTCCAGACCTGCTGGAGCATTCTCTCGGAGACAGTGTCCGGCCCTGTGTGGGCATACATGCGCAGCCTGGGCTACAACAAGCTTCTCGTCTTCCGGGACCTGGACGGCGCACAATGGCAGCCATTGCCTGTTGACGCATACTACTACGCGAAACAAGCGGCTGCCGCCTCCACCTGCCCGGCAGCCCTTATTAGCTACGCGCCGAAGTCCCTCGCATGATCGAGGAAGTCCGCGCCGCCAAGCGCACGAACTACCCGACCGAGGAGCACTTCAAAAAGGGCATCGAATGGATGCGCAACATCCTTGACACCATGATCCGCAGCGGCGACAGGCAAGTCTGCGAAATCCCTGTATGACGCCCACCCGCCCTGGGCGCCGCGCTGGCACCCCGACGTGCCCTACCCGGAGCCCTGGGCGCTCAAGGGCGAACCGCTCCAAGCTTTTCCCAAGGGACTCACCCGAGGCCCGGGCAACAAAGACATGAGAGTTGTGCGGGAGAAGCACGAGCAGGAACTCGCGCAGGCCGAGACAGACGCCCGCGCTACGATGGAGGAGTACAAACTGCAGTTTGTCGTGGCGCTACAGCCGCCAGTGCCGATGCCAGGTCATCCCAACATGCGAGGCGCTCAACCTCCGCCTCCGACGCCGCTGCAGCAAACGCAGCAGCTGCCCTCGCGAGCCGGGAGTCAGGTCCCTTCGCGGGCTGGTAGTGTTGCACCCCCCCCCCCCCCCCCAACAACCCCGTCAAGTCGTTGAGATCGAGGATGATGAGAGCGGGTCTGGGGATAGAGATATCGATGAGGAGTTCCCTGATGTACTGGGACGGGGGCAGGGAGAGGGAGAGGAAGACGAGGACGAAGACGAAGACGAGTATGGAGATGAAGACGACGAGGAGGAGTCAGAGGAGTCGGAGTCGGAGGCCGAATGAACATACGGTTGAGGGAACGATGCCTCTGAGAACTGCGGTGATGTCCACTCGCTCTCCCCGGGTTGTCGATCCATGTAACATACGCTTCCCGCGCCTTTGTGGGGCAGCCGGTACAATTTTAGTAATAATCTTGGAAGACAGGATAATCGGATTTGTTGCTCAAGCTTGATCCGCTTTTTTGGAGGTGAAGCATCGCAGCATGTTGTCAATGCTACCCCGGTTGTTCGAAGTGTTGACCGTCTCGTTGTGCGAGGTGTCGAGCTTCCGCAGACTTGTCGTGAAGTCAATGTTGACGGGGTCGATGACGAGTCGTGAGTCAGTGCTGCTAACACTTATATTGCCCGTGGTTCCGTCCCAGCCTCGGCAGTACGTAGCCAAGCCCACCGAGCATTGAAGCACGAAGATATCCACCAGGGGGATATGTAAGCTGTCGGTATCGAGAAGGTCCCCTTTCTCCATCGCACGGCTTGTCACCGTGCTTGCGAGATGCGCCATGCCAAACAGTGGGTCAGACACACCATGCGGGTCGTTCGTGGAGAAGTCCTTATCGAATCGCTTGTCGTGTCGATTTCCGCCTGATCTGTACACTGATGCTAGCTCGTAGAGCCAGTTTATTGTATACAGACGTTGCCAAGCGAGCCTCTCTTCCGTCGAAGCCAACATGAGATTCAGCAGCGGGTTCCATGTTCCGATAGCCTTTGCCATCCTTTTCGTCGGAGTCCCCCTTCTGTTGTCCAGCCCGGTAATCTTCGACGAAGTCCCGCAGGTTTTGGTATGTTGCCAACAACAAAAGGTCCGGGCTTGCCTTCTTGACTTCATCGGACAGGGCGTCGAGATAGTCGTCGTACGTGTGTCCGAGGTGGGGGAAATAAGCAGTGACGTCCATGGCCGATTCCTCGACTATGGCCAGACCCATCTTGAAACATGCCGCGATGGACGTAAGAGGTACGTCGTGTTGTGAGTGGAGTCTCAGTTCCTGTTGTAGTGCCGCTGCGCCTCCAACTCTGTTGCTTGCGCCTGGTTAGTGTTGAGCTGCATGACCTTAGTAGGAACCTTCTTACTTCAAAATGATCCAGGTCAAATCGTCACTGAGGATGCGAGGATCGAGGGACGGTGTTTGGTACCCCTTCCGAACTGAAGCGCCGTTTTGTATGATGAGTTGTTGGCTTGGTGAGAATCGAGAAGCTGTGGACGAGAAAGAACTTGAAAGACTGTGACCTAGGATGCTTGTAAGTCGTACATTTGATGCTTTTGGGCAGATTTTTTTCTTACCTCAGTATGACCTTGATGAAGAATGTCACCGGGGTTATGGGATGGCGATTGGCGTCTACCAAACAGAGGCGCTGAACTGCGGGATGGGTTGTTGGGCTGGGAGAGGCTGAGGGGATGCCGAAAGACACAACCTTAGAATAGACGGAATTGTAGGGGTTTGTATCGCTGTGATTTTATCGAAAAGATGCTGTGTGACGCCCGAGCGAGACTTGCGAACACGCCAAGCCAAGGTGCATTCGTCAATTTCGAGGACGAGGAAGAGGAGTGGGAAGGTTTTGACGACGACGCAGCAGAGGTGGACATCGAAGACTCCCCGCTCAACGACACTGGCGAAGACCTTCTTTGCGTCGTCGACGGTGAAGATACCGTTAGCCCTCAAGCGGATACGGGCTACGATCAGGTTGCGGAATCCTTCATGCGCCTCTTGATGGGGAACGAGATGTCGCACGCCAATGACTGGAAGAACAATCCTCTCCAGTGCGAGGAGTGTATACGAGACGAGACGGTTACAGAACAATAGAAGGTAAGAGCCTCTCACTCTGGCCAGAACATCTTGAAGCAAATGGGTCCGACGGGTGGAATTAAAAATGAAGGAAGAGGGTATCCACAGTTACCCCTGTCCTTATTGCGACAAAGTATTCCAGAGCGCGAAGAGACTCTTGAATCATGTCGGCCGGATCAAGAAGGCGGGAGATATCCACATCCAGATCAGATGTGCACAAGGGACCACAGGCTTGTCAGATATTGAGGCCTCGGGAGTCACACTCACCCAGACCTAACAGACGGAGCTGGCTTATTATTATTAGATGCAATAAATTCTGATATTATTAAGAATGGTAAGTAGCACTTCCTAACACTCCCGTTGATGTCAACTCGGGTCCACTTTAGATGGACGTATTAGCTGGCGAGTAGAAGGGCATTTTCACAGACACATCCTAGGTGATTGGTCACAAGGAGGGTCAACGGGCATTACACACCAAGATTCCTCGCATTTCAACACATATAGCGCCCGAACCTCCGCGTATTTTAGTATCAACTCAGCCCTGACCAAACGTCGGTCGATGCGGAAGTCATGACCCTCGCGCCATTAACTCAAGACCTAAAAAGCAACAAAATGGTAGCCAGACAGTAGCCATCAACACTGGCGGATCGAGCTGTGCCCTGGGAGAAAAATATCGCCTCTTTTCGCGATGGCATCATCGGATTCCTCGCCAGAACGAAGAAAAGGAAAAAAAAAAACATTTCATTCTCCCCTTCGAACATAATTAAATGCGCCTAAAATTATCGCAATCCACTCCTTTCCATACCTTTCCCGTCTACTTGTTACCAGTCGCCTTGCCACCCGACTTTGCATTGCCTGCCAGATTCTTCGGTGCTTGAGCCGTCTTCTTTGGGCCTTGGGGCGTATTCTTCGGAGGCTGCCCTTGCTATTGCGATCTCGGATTGTTCATCGCCTTATCAACGGGCTCTGAAAGTGCAGTATTTGGCGTCGACGTATTTGCGGCAGAGGGGGTCGCAGACGTCTGCACCACAGTTAGATATTGTGACCCATCAAGATCTTGGGGCTCCCGGCGTGCGCGCTTTACATTTGAACTCGTATTGTTTGTGGAGGGAAAGGTTGATACTTTCTGCTTCGACGGAGTTAAAGAAGACAAAGGGCTGGTGCCTTTGAGCATGAGAGGCTTTTGTGGCGTCTCGCTCGCGTTATTCGGCTTCGACGGGGCTGAGGAAGACGTGATTGCAGTTGAATGCGCTTTAGTCGTGCTCTCCTTCGTCTTTTTGCTCGCACCTGGTGTTAAGGGGGAAGATTTCCTCTTTCGCTTTTCCTTAGCTCGTGACTCACGTTGACTAAGCTATTCTCTCGCTCGGCCTCAGCATCAGCGAGTTCTCGACGCAACTGCTCCACTCGCGCATCGATCTCCGCCTTGCGTGTCTGTTCGGCGGCATGGTATTCTTGCCGCCTCGTTCCATACGCATTGTATTCGTCAGAGCAGGCTTTCGCAAATGACCTGGCAGCGCGAAGCCGTGTCTTTGCCTCTTGAAACTGCAGCGAAGATATTTTCAGGAGGCAAACAAGAACCTTGAGGACCTAATTGCTCAGATGAACAGGGACATCGGTCGGGTATGGTAAAGAATGAACAGGGACGGCAAGACCGATTGAGATGTTTGATGGCATGTCATCAAAGATGTGCAAAAAAATTTGATCCTGCCGGGGATTGAACCCGGGACATTCGCATGACATGAGTAGCACTTTGCAGAGCTGCTATAAGAACGATGTGATAACCACTACACCACAGGATCAAGAATTGAATTGATTGGTGGGGTGAGATTTTAGCTTATGACCCCAACACAGTGGGGGGGCAAAGGTCAACTCCAGTCCCACATCACCAAGGTCGCCATTATCCACACCTTTTGTCTAAGGCTCTGTAGCAGTGGTAATTATATAGCTGAAATAGTAGAAATTACGTTTTAATAACACTTTAAAATAATAATTTTAATTATAAGTAATCAATATATAATATATTTACAATATAATAATAAATACGTATAATTTATTAGTTTAATATATTAAAAACGTATTAAATACCTTTTACTTTCAAAATCTCTTTTTATATATAATTAACTAATATTATAAGCTGTTTTAATACTGTTTTTAAAAATTTTAAAGTTAAGATATTATTTTATAATTATTAACTTTAATATATAGATCCAATGCTAGGAGCTAGCTTCTTAAAAAAAAAGACATTATAACGCAATACTCTGCGTTCTTTCTCTGTAATTCAGACATTTTCTTTCCTCACGAGTGTGTAATGCGTGTATTAACCCTAACCCTCACTTAATCCAACCCTAACGCTCACTCGCGCTTAACGATACTGTTGTTTATTATAACCACTATAAGCTCTGTTTTAGCAATAAGGTTTGATAACCAGCTGGCCCTTAGCTGTAACAGAAACTTTATCATAACCCCTCGCACCTACAGTAATATTATGTTACGTAATCAAAATAAATAGAAAATATTATTATAGCCGCGTAGGCCAGACGATATTGGTGAGTTATGTTGGTGTTACTATCGTATTAATCAAGCTGAAAAAAATGAAGTTAACTTAATTTATATAATAGTACTTAATTATTTTAAAAATTAGTAATTTAAATAAAACTCCTATTATAAAAAGATTATACTGTATTAGAAAAAAAAGAAAAAAAAACCTTTATTTTTCCTTTTGCTTTACCTTTTTATAACGGAAAGGTTTCTATATAAAAAAAATTAACTCCTGAGGTAGACTTTACATTTTTATAACCTAGTATATAATTTTTTTTTCCAGAACTGTTATATTGGTGAAAATCGTTCCTGCGGTCCTTTTTTGATTTAGAATTTGTGAAAATTTTAACTTCTCTTTGAAGTTACATCTCCAGCAATATCGCTCCAAATCAAAATCCGACTGCATATTTGAAATCGTCGTAATCAGGCCATCTTCAGCATAGCTTTTGTTTTTGAAAACGGTAAAGGGGGGGGGGGGGGGGGGGCTGGGAATTAGAGAATGTTGTTACGGTTTGTTACTTATGACAGCTATGGCGTTTTCGCGCAGTCCAGCCACAGACCCTATTCTCGAGTGTTCCTCGGTGCAGACACACTTATACATTGGCACGGGCCCTTTTTTTCTACACTAGCCACCACCCCCCTGGCTCTCCTGGCTCTGTGGCTGCAAAGCTCGAAAATAGGGGCTGTGCTTGCAGAGATAATAGCTGTCAGGCTGGTGGCTGGGCCTACCCCACCGCCCACCCCACCCACCACCCAGGAACATCAAAACCACGAAAACCCCAACGACCACCAACATCCACATCGCAGTTCAGATTGTAGGTAGTTAAAAATCCCCTCGTCAGCAGACTGCGGGAGCAGTCGGCGGAAAAGAAGAAGGGGGGGAAAAACAGCCCCACTCCCACTTGACCCTCCACAACATCTCCTTTCTCCCTTCCATCTCCCCGACAACGGTTTTCACCCCCTTAGCCACAACACATCTTTACCCACCACCTGGCGGAGATTTATCCTTCTGAAAGAACAACAGACTCGCAATAAACCTGGCGACAGCCCCTTTCGATCTCAGCCCAACCAATAATCCCCAGTGACTCACACAATGCGGATGCGCCAACCAAGATGCAGACGGACATATGCACGACCGCAAATAACAATTGATATGGTCGTTTCGGGTTGATAAACGGTCCCTGATCTTGGCTTAAAACACCATTATCCGACAGGGTGCAACAACACAAACGCAAAGTGTGAAGACGCTCAATCTTGCCGAAGCGCTGTGTGACACTCTGTTCCTCTTCCCGTCCAGTGGTGTAGTGGTTTATCACCTCGTTCTTATAGCAGCTCCGAAAGGTGCTACATATGCACTCGCTTGGCCCATTATTTGGATCGCCATCACCATTTCATTGGGGTCTTAGGGACATACGAATGGATCTGTCAGCAGGCGCCACATCACGCGTGGCTCTGTTGTCAACGACACGCCATCAAAGAGGCCCCCTTCCCAAAAAGGGAACAGGGGCTGTATTGCAAACGATGTTTAAAACGCTGAAGATAGACCACGCTGGAGCACTGCTCAAGCTTTCACCCCCCCTTACTGCTCCTGTGCAATCTCCCCACTCGAACTGCCTTCGCCCGTCTTGTCTGAAGTTCCTCCCAGCATATCCACTCCCCCCTTGTCATCTTCCTCTCCACTTTCTGGCATATTCTTATCCCCCTCGCCAGCTCTCTCTTCCGCTTCGATGTACAGATCCACGTCACGCTTGACATCCTCTGGCATCTTCAATAGAACCATATGAACATCCGACTTGATTCCCTCAGCCCAGTCGACCAGTTCCCGACCATACGCCCCAATTTCGTCAGCCCATCCGGAAATGCGCGTCAGGTTTGTCACAGGCCCGCGGACCAACGCGTGTATAGTGCTCTGTTTCCACTCCGGAACAAGTGCTAGAGCCTCTTCTTCGGTTGTTGCTCTGCGTAGTTTGGTCTTTACCTCCGGGGCTGCAAATATAACATTGTGCTCTTTGAAATACCGCTTAACCGCGGGGGGGAAGGGCAAGGGCTGAGTGGCGCCTGGCTTTGACGGGACCCAACCTGCGTATTCTTTCCTCAGCTCAAGATACTGCTTGAAGGGTTCCACCTTGGCAACGTCCTCCAGAGATATGCTGAATAGCCTGAAGGCCCCCTCGCAACACTCCTTGTACTCTTGTTTCTTGGCGGTGAAGTCATCCTTTGATGTTGGCAACCCTCTCAGCCTTACGCCGCTCGTGGAGGTCACCGTCTGGGCAGGCTCTGGGGGGCTCGACATGGGGGTATCCGACTCATCCGTGCTCGATGACTCGACACTGTCATCTGCGGTGCCCGTAGAGCTGGCTGTCTCGGCAGGCGTTGGGGCGTTAGACATGGAGGTATCCGACTTCTCTTCATTCTCGTTCGAGGGAGCGGGTTGATTGGCGTCACTAGAGATGGCAGCGCGAGTGCGTTTGCGGGCGGCACGCTTGCGGGCGGCGCGCCTCCAAGTGCGTTCGGCGAATTGTCGGACCTGGGAGCGTATTGACGCCAACATTCGGATCTTTGCCGCCCTGCTCTTTGCCCTTGTTTTGGCGCTCTTTGCCTTCGGTGTCGGTGCCATGGCTGCTGCCTGCTTGCGGTTGCTCGGAGATAGTTTGGGATAAAGTGAAAGTGATGTAACGAGCGATGCAAAATGGCAATGTTGCAGGATGGAGGTTGCAAGAGTCTGGGAGGCTTGCTGCAAAGCACGTCAAATCAGTGGAGCATTTGGGGGGTCTCCTCCTTCCACAGAAGGGGCGCGCCCAGGTCCCTTTCCCAGTGGGAAGGTACGGTACTTGGTGGAAGGTACCTTACCTTATCTCTGCAACTAACACACCTCACCTTGGCGACATCCCCGTAAGTTGTTTTTGAATGCGTGCGAGGCCTTTCTACATGGTCAAGTGCCATTGGGCGACCCGCGCCCCTACACTCCATGTCATCATCCTCGGTTCCGAGCTTGAGCTGCCTGCCCTCCAAGTATACCTAGGTACCTAGGATGGCCTGCTCCTGTTCTTGTCTCAGGCCAACTTCCTCTTCTTGGCGTCGGGCTCGTCCGGTTTCTTCTCGTCGGAAGCAGCGATCGCTCCTTGCGGGCCATCGCCCATGATGTACTTGTACTTGCCGTCGTGCCCAAGCTCGACGCCAAGTTGTCGCCGCTTCGCAGGTGTGATCGTGTCGAGAGGCACCTCGAATTCTTTCAGGGGGCCTTGGGTGTACCGCGTGTAGATATCGTCATCCTTGACGTAGGTTCAATCCGAATGCTCCACCGTCGAGCCCCTGAGAATGTAATCCACCCAGCCCGGACGGAATGTCTGGTGTCTGTACTGGCTCAGCTGATAGACAGCCGAGAGGACCCCCTCCTTGTGCAGGCTTCGGGTGTCGCCGGTCGTGACGCTGGTGAGAGTTTCGTCGAGCTGGGCTGTCTTTTCGGTCTGCTTGTCCAGCGCCGTCCGAATGTTGGCTGCATCGTCGGCCTGCTTCTTGGGTGCTGCTTCCATCTCCTTTTTGAAACTCTCGAGGGAGTTGGCCCATCCGGGTTACCCTGCGCTTCCGGTTGTCAAGGTGGCGGATGGTAGTTTTGGTCCTCTAGATATAACAAGATTCCACTCGTTATCCCGGGAGGCTTCGGCCATTACCTGATGGAATGACTTTCGGTGCGAACGTGCGTCGATCAGCTTGGAATCTTGGGGTGGGAATCCACGGCAGTCCCACTCAGCAGAAAAGGGATTTCGGACGTAATACATGAACGACTCTTTGGTCTGGGGGTGATTGATGTTGGGATCTGCCTCTTTGCCGTGCTTACAGGCCATCTCGACTATATACGATCTTTCTTTGGCCATCAAATTCAGCAAGGACCTTGGAGGGCCCTTGGGGTCGAGATTAACAACGTATGCGGACTCGGTCTCTATGACCGTGGATGAGTGATATCAGCTTTGTGGACTCGAGATGCTCTTTCAAGTTTTGGTGGACTCGCCCGGTGTGGTACAGCGACAGAGCGGCAAGGCAGTGAATGCTCATGGCATCAGGTTACCTGATTTCCTTGTCGGGATCTTCGCAATGATGTTTGATCCACTCATGAATATCTTGAGAAACCTTGATCCTTGGAGCCCAAACCTGGGCAAAGGTCTCGAGCTCCGTCCATGCAGGGTGACCCTTCATATCGAATTGGGTTGGGTCGAACTTGGACAGCGCGTGTATAGCGAGCTCATTCTCTTCGGCAGACCAATTCAGTTTGTAAGCGACGTGTTTGACGATTGCTTCCGCCGCAGGGCGATAATCGGGAGCCTGGTGTAGGCGGCGGCTGGAGTATCTGTCCAAAACTGAGGTTAGTCACCACTCGTCAAATTGTCGAGCCAGCACTTACCTATTCGTGAGCGCGCTTGCTTTTCTGGGTGTGACTTACTCACCTGTTCTCGGCGTCGAAGCTGTGGATGAAAGCCAGCCAGTGGGATGACGCTTTGTTTTGGAAATGCTACTCTGCTCTGGAGGATATTTACGTCGAATAAGGTCAATTTGAAGCTCAAGGGCATGGTCACAAAGACATGAGCACCCGTGTGTGGCACATTTGGTCGGCAAAGACCACACGAGAAATGGGAGTGGGACCAAAGGCCCAGCTACGATCGCGAGAGGAAGGTGTCACGCTCCACCTTCCAACATTCTGTGCGAGTTACTGCAAGCTCCTTATCTCCCAGCGAGGTGATTGACCTTGGGCAAAGTATTTGCTGGTTCTTTCTCTGGCCATGACGGCGCGCATCTCCAAGTCGACGATGATGGCTCTCAGCGGGGTCCTTTTTGGTTCTTTCTTGTTGGGCTTGGGCGTCACTGCCCACACCCAGAAGCTTTGCATGTTCAACATCACTGAGCCCATCGAAGGCCCGTCGACGACGTGCATCTAGGTGCTAATTCTCAAGCATCGCTCAGGTGCTGGGGATGCCGTTCTCTTCGGGGCCCGAATACTCGACTCTCCTGTCTCGGGCTACAGGCGAGCTGCAAGACGACCATTGATGCAATCACACTGCCCACCAAGTCGAAGTGGTGCATCCCCGAGTCAACTTCAGTTCCGCCTCCGGGGTGTCCAAGCACCTCTCACACTATCCGGTCCGGAGACACATGCCAATCCATCGCCATAGCGCAGGGATTCAGCACGACGCAGCTCATCGAAGCCAGCAACTTGATCACCTACTGTCGGTCCTTCCCCAAAGCCGGATCGATCATTTGCATGCCAGACACCCTTAAGTGCAAACCCTACCCTCTGCGGCTCGGCAACATATACAACAGGATTGCGGCCACCAACAAGGTCTCGTTCGCGCAAGCGGTCTCGTGGAACCCCGAAGTCGGCGAGACGTGCGGCAACATGGAAAAGCTCGCGAACAAAACCATGGTGATCTGCATCTCGGCGCCCGGAGGTGCGTGGGTCGAGCCGAGCCAATCCCAAAATAGCGTCTCGTCCATTCGTGTCGACACCATCTTCACCATGTCAGGGACCGGCTTCGTCGCCATGCCGTCGGCTACGGGGGGAAGCGGCGGCGGGCTGAACATCGCGCCTGTCGCCAACGCCTCGCGCCAAGACTGCCAGGTGTACGTGACGCCCCCGGTTTTGGTGAACGAGACAGCGCATTTGGAGCTACGACTGCGAGTGGAACCCGTCCATCAAGCTACGGGTAGAAAGCTCTCGGCATGTGAAATGTCTAGGACGGAGCAGTTTTGTCGGTAGCCAGTGGCACAAAACACCACGGGCATCACGCCCAATTGCTCTATGACGACACTGGCCGAGACGCGCATGAAAATTGCCGCAACCTTACAACGGCAGTGCCTGCACTGGATATCGCGTCGGGGTGACGCCGACGACGTACCCGCCCTCTGTGCCCAGCTCGACCCTGGCCACCCTTCGCCGGTACGTGAATGGATCGACCTCCTCGCCGTTGTGGCCTACGTCCGCCAGCACGTTTCCACGCTCTCGTTCCTCGTGTCAACATATCCAGCCCCAGCCCAACCCTCCTTCGACCGCTTCGGCCAGTACGACCGCCGCCACTACTATCACAGTCTCATCGCCTTCGACGACAGCAAGACCCGTATCCTGCTCCTCCGCATGTGAACTGCCATCTTCAGCCACAGCAGACACAGCCGTACCGCCCCGGCCACCCCCAACGGTGGCTGCTGGGCGCACATCCATCGCCCTGAGAACGACACAGCGGCCAAATGGCAGCGAGGGGTCCCCGACTACTGGGCTCTACACCTCGCCGTATTCGACCTCCTCCACAAATGGACGTCAGCCGATGAGTCCCTGCGCTCCTTCGAGGCAGTTTTCTCTTTTCTGAGCGCCCTCCGCGACACATGCGGCCTCTTCCTGAATGGCAACACCCTCGCGCAGCTGCTCACGACCGTCTCCGGCAGCGTTTACGGGTTCGAATCAAATGTCCCTGTCCTTGTTGATATCGCCACCGCAAAGAGGCTTCTCACGGGGCTCGTCCCGGCGGAGGGATTGGACGGGGAGGACGCCATCGCAATCCTGCTGCCCCTCGCCGCGGTCCCTGTTTCTAACCCCGACAGGTTGGAGGTGATGCGCCTGGCCATATCCGCTGGATCAACTTTCGAATGACCGATTCCCATAATCACGGCTACAGCGAATGGATGCAGTATTCAGGGTGGCAGTACTACCCGGCGCTCCACGTCGCGGCTGAGAGGGGCGACATGGAGATGGCGGAGTTGCTGCTGGAGTGCAGCGCAAGGGCGGACGTGTGGTATCCTGGTGGGATATCGGCTGCGGAGGTGGCCAGGGGAAAGGGGCACGAGGAGGTTGCGGAGAGGATCGAGCGGTTGGGCAGAGTCCCAAAGAGCTGTGCTGCGCAGAACAAGCGGGGACGCCAAGAATCCCCGAGCAAGAAGAGACGGCTAGACTTTCTCACTTTCCTATATGTCGGGAGATTTGGCGGGAGATTAGGCAGTTGATTTAAGCTTTTGTTTTCACCCGCATCCCCGCGGTTTGCAACCGTTACAGTCGGAGGGAAGAATCTCGCTACTGCGAGGGCACATAAGCGTGCAACACCCGAAGCAAGTGCCCAAGGTAGCAGTAGTAACTGCTGAAGTTTGAATAGGGGGATTCTGAGCAGAGAACGAACAGGGCACAATGCAAGAAGGGGGAAATGACTTGAAAAACAACAAAACAACAGCCAGCCACTTGGCACAGCCTAATTTCCAGTTTTGTTTTTCCACCCTGAGATTTACCGCATCCCAAAGCCGGGATCTTACCTGCATTACTATTCTGCGTTAATCGTTCCCCAGACCCCAAGCCCGGGACAAGTCGGGCTATTTGAAGCTTGTCAAATGCCCACCGCGCAGATCTCCCCAGGTCGGGCCGTGGCATGACCCCTCATGCCCAGCCGGGCTGGAGCCGGTATGTTCATGCGGAGACCGATTCGTGCCCAATATTTTGCCTCTTGTCTCTCCTCTTTAACTTAGACTGGGCAGACTTGGCAGGAAGGCTTTAATTCGTGCATTTCGGATGTTTGGGGATGAGAACTATCGGGAGGACTTACTCGATGACGACGCGTCGTTTGAGGCGGTATTGATATGGGGATTCTGTTACGTTTTGGTTTTTGACACCGGGATAGGAAAGATCGGTTCGATAGCGATTGGCGGTCTTGTCGTCGTACGTTCTCGGGTCTGCTTCTATTTTTCTCGTCCACTTTAGTCCCGTTCCTCTGGGTAGTGCCTACGTAGACATCATCTACCTTACCCAGGTTGTCTTGCTTTTATCCACGCGACTGGAGCTTGGCTTCGGGACTTGGAAAAGAAACACCCTGATGGTAGGTATAAAGGGGGGCATCTATCTACGGCTCTCATCCCGTCAAGCAACCACACAAGTCGTTCTCTTTTTGTTGCCCCACTGAAGCTTGCACAGTCTACCCCTTTTCCAACATGAAGCCGACATTCTTTTTGTCCATCCTGGCCCTGGGCCTGCAGGCGCACGCTGCCGTCCTTGGCAATGTCGGCACCGATTCTCCAGATCTCGTGGCGAGACAGCGCGGCGGTGGCGAAGGTGGACGTGGTGGCGGTGAGGGTGGTTTCCAAGGTGGTCGTGGAGGAAAGGGAAAGGCGGGCAAAGGAGCTGGTAGGGGCAAGGGCAAGGCGACTGAGGGTAAAGGAAAAGGGACCGGGGAGGGCAAAGGAAAAGGAGTAGCAAAGGGTAAGGGCAAGGCTAAGGGCAAGGGGAAGAGTGAGGGCACTGAAGGTGGAGCTGTCGGTAAGGGGAAGGGGGCCAAGGGCAAGGGAGAAGGCAAGGAGAGCAAAGGAAAGGGAAAGGAGAGCAAGGGGAAGGGCAAAGAGAGCAAGGGAAAGGGGAAGGAAAGTAAGGGCAAGGGGAAGGAGAGTAAGGGTAAGGGAGAGGGCAAGGGAAAGGCTGGCAAAGGAAAGGGTGTGGCCCCAGCTGACCCTGTTTGCGTGTGGGAAGGCCATTGTCTCGGTAAGAATACTCGATGCCCCTGTGCTGATTCCACAAGCTAACCAGGGCCATAGGTGACCCGTGTACCACCTACGACGACTGCGACCACGACTGGATCTGCCGTAACCGCGTTTGCGCTCGCCTTCCCGCGGCTTAGTCTCCGGACTCAACTGGCTTACATCAGAGGAAGATGCACGGGGGAACATTGTTGAAGTTCTGTACTGGTAGTCCACGTATTCCTTGCCAAAAATGTACATGTCCGACATATCTTTCGTTACAAGTTCACGAATTCGACAACTCGATCTGAGCCACTGCTTGTTCACCCCCTGATTAAAATACCAAATGTTCAAGATCAAATCTCACCCCCTCAGCCGGAGGAATCAACCAGCTCATTGATCTCGAAATTCAGAAAATAGGGGCGAGTGTTATCTGGGCGTGTTGGATGACTGTCAGGGCATGTGGGCAGGGGTTTATGTTGGCGTGCATGCTCGCGTTCAAGTAAAGGAGTAGATTACCTGTACAATACCTACAAATTCCCATCAAATAATCTAACACACAGCACCGCCGCCAACGCCGCAACACTCCCCAAAAGAACCATCTGCCCGCCCTCCCAAAGACACGTCCGTATCCTCCTCCGCGGTGAATTCAAAACCCAGCACTTGCCAAACCCGAAAACAAACAAGGCAATGACACAAACTCCAAAGCTCCAAATCAGCCCGTTCCATGCCTCCCTGACGAAGAGACAGGTGATACTTCACACCCCTCATTTCGCTCCGTCCCACGCCTGGAGCTGCGGGTACCAGCCTATATCTGAGGCCAATAGGGCTCTTCTTCAAAGGCATCAGGGCCCTTTTGAACATCTTGCAGTGGTGCCAGACCACTAGCCGGCTGCTATCCTTCCAGCAAGGAGTGGAATATAGATCGATGCGTCTGAAAATAAAACCCGAGGGCTGTTGTACTTGTACTGGAAAGAAGGCATCTCTCAGTCCTAAAAGTTTTATTTCTTTTTTCTTTCAGGTTTTAGAACTTGACCCTTGACACATCCGACGTAATAATATATCTTTTCCCAGCATGTTCCGTCAGCCCGTAGATCTTTTGTCCTCTTTTGTCGTAACTCAGGTCCTCTGGGCTTCGCGGATAAAATCCAACATTATTTTTCGCTGGATTTCCGGGTATCCAGCCAAATAGGTCCCCTGGATCGGCTCCATTGCTCCTAGAGATATAGATCTTCCCATCCGCCTGAACGGCGCCCTGCATCCTCTCGATATCAACACAATAGGCCCAAGTCGCCTCGGCCGTATGTCCATCCATCCTTAATCTTCTGGTCGTATAGTCCAACTGAAACTGTGCAAACCTGATCGGCACCGTCGTATTAGGCTGATACTCGCCCACCATGATAGCATCCGGCGTCGCCGTCCTATCCAGCGAGATGTACGAAAACCTAAATGGGAAGCTCGACGTCCATTTGTACCACCTGTCTTGGTCAGTATATCCCAACTTCATTCACGCAAGGGGGTCGAAGTAGGTACTCACCTCTTCTGCGGAATGACATATTTGTACCCTCTCGCCTCCCATTTGTCCCCAACCCGTCCGATCCCGTTCCCAATATCCACCCTCCAAATCTGCCCGAGGTCAAACACCCTGATTCCGTTGTTCGTATCAACAACCCACAGCGTGTCTCCGTACCAGACCACGCCCCCAGCATGCACCGGGACTTCCCTAAAACTCCCTTCTTCAGGATACACCAACAAAACGTGCCTATAGCTCCCATCCTTCTTATCCACAAACGTCACCCGCACGCTCTTGTCGTCATCCCGATGCCAGGTCACGATCCACCCGTCCACGCCCTCGTAGGTGCCGACCTCGAGTGCGTCGGCGGTGGACGTGATGCCCTGCGGCACCCACTTTGTCGTGTCTTGATCGTTGAAATCGGCCGTCTTCTCCCAGAGCTTGCGCCCGGAGGAATCGGTCGTCATCTTGTGATTGCCGTCGTTGAAGACGGTGGCGACGGACACGCGCCGGGAGGAAAGGAGGTCGGCGAGGGCCGGAAGGTTGGCGTTGTCAGGCTGTTCGGTGAGGACAAAGTCGGCGCCATTGCGGGATTTGGGGGTCGGCCGGCAGTTGTTGGCGTTTTGGGCAGCTGCCAGGAGGTGCAAGGTTGCTGTCGCAACGAAGAGGAGGCACTTCATCGTGGGGAGAGCGATGACGTGAATAGTGGGAGCGGTAGCGTGCGAGGTAGATAAAAAAATAAAAATAAAAATAAAGAAATAGAACGGGTGATTGAAGCCAGGACAGGCGGGGTTTATAGGTAATCAATGTTGCCTCATGGAGATGTTCCCGCCTGAGCTGACTTGTGTGTGACGGACATCGCCACTGAAACGTCGTATGTGATGTCGCAATATTATGGCGGCGATGTTTCCAGATCTGCGATCGGGTGCGGCTCGTGAGGCAGGTCGCAAAGTCGCATCGGAATCATTGGAGATCTGGTTTGCTGGTGGGGGGGAGACCTGGTTCTTAAATTGGCAACCATGACGTCGGCTTGAGCTTGGCGTTCGGTACAGTCGCGCCGAATGGACGCCCGGAGTCGGTGATGACCCGAGGGTGTGCTGGAGTGTAGTTTAGGTGAGAGAGAAAAAGTTATACAAGTCCTGGGGGAGGGAAAGGAATTTAAAACGCTCAGCGTCCATGAGGACGAAATGCTCGTGCGGCAGCAGCTGTTCTTGGCCTAAAGGCGAGGAGAGGCACCGGTGACCCACGCCCCCAAATTCAAGGACATTGCTATACCGAGCTGTCGCACTTTCCATCTAAAGGCTCCCTATCAGTCACAAGCCAAACGCGCGCCAAACCACAAAATGGGAAGTCCGGAGTAAGGCCTGGTTTTGACATGATTATTGAAATGGATACCTATGTTGTCGAGCTGTCCACGCGGTTTGTTCTCTTCCCAGGCGCGAAGGAAGGGCACCAAAGACGCCAAAGCTGGTCATTTGGTTCTGTATTCGAAGGTTAGCGTTAAAGATACAACAGTTCAATGATGTGCAGTATCATGGTCCCAGACCTCGCGGACTTGTCGGGTCGGAGCTTTCAATGTTGTCGGCACCAGGAGATCCCAATTGAAGTCAACACCATTGAGGTTGTACTTGTTGAGAATGTTGACGACATTCGTAGTAAGGTGAGGCGGCTCTCCAGTCGCACGTCGTAGCGGATGATGTGGCTGTTGAAAACGCTCATTTGAAATGGCTCATCCTTCGTAAGAGCTGCCTCCCTTAATGTTGCTTTTAATGGTGACAGTATCCGTGCCACAGTTGAAAATGCACCCGTATATGCCTCGTTTGGCTGTGCCGGGCGCTCCATCAACTGTCGTATCGATACAGAAATCCTTGGTGGTGCCACGTGCAATGGCCCCAAGTATTGTAACAAACATTGAGGGGGCACGGGTTGAAGTCGACCAGCTTGGTCCGGTTGATTGGACGAGTGATGCAGGGCTTCTGCGGACCGCAAACAGCGTTGTCGATGATATGTCGACACATAATTGTTGAAATACCTGTGACGAGTGCCATTTCAACAGAGACAAACTACTTCACACTCACTCCAAGGTACCACCAACACAATAAATACTACCGCGGTGTGCAGGTGTCTAGCATTGGCATCACATCGAGAGAACATTATTCATTCATATCCCAGCTTTCTTTTCGATTCTACCACCGTTGCGTTGAGAATGGCTCCAAATAGTGTAATAAGTTGAAATGACAAACTCAAAGCTCCAAAAATACAGCGCCCGGACAGTGTGGGGATGATGTCCCTTCTCAAGGACCGAAACGCCGTTGAAGCTTTCTATCGGTCGACAAAATACAGGATGCTTAGTTCCTGCGAAACCACCTCTACATGGTAATTGACCCCCAGTCCATAAAGTTGACATAGGTATTTACCACTCCCGTCATTCATCCCTCTCGCCGAAGATCTAACGTCGGCGAGCCCGCTTGCGAGTGTTTGCCCCTGGGTTTGCGCCCGAGTACCCATTCAGGGGAGGATTCAGCTCCATCAACCCTCGGCATGTCAGACATTTCTGTTTGTACTTCTCAAGCTCCAAGTTCTGTGCTTGCAGCTCTGCATTCCTTGTCTCCGGCTCCGCATTGTTTGCCCTCAGGCCCTCAATCTCGTCATCTTTGGCACGGATCTTGTCGCTCTGGACTCGACGATTCTTTTTCATCAGCTTCGTCTGATCCTCAACCTCCTTCAGAGGGTCAGCGTTGATGTTCTGTTGCTTGCTGATAGCGTTTTGTTGCCTCCCAAGGTTGAATTGTAATAGCCTCATGCCTTCTGCAAGCCCCGTTTGTGAGCCATCCGACTGTTTTGTGGCTCACCTCACCCGCACCTACTACCTGCGCCTCCTACCACCACTCAGAACTCGAATCCAGCTCCAATATTCCAAACCAGTGAGTCCCTCTTCCACTTTCAAATCATCATCACTCTTCACCGTCCTTCATTGCCTTACCAAACGATGGGGACCTGGGTCGCAAACTTCCGTCACGCATCCAGTCAGCTTACGCTTTTCTGCAGGACGCCTTCATCAACTCCGACTCCGCCAAAACAACATCATCCCCACCATCCGACAATATGGTATGTCCTCCCAGTCGGGCCAAAGCTCAAGCCTACCATTTGCCGCTGCTCACCACCCCTACAGTCTGATGCCGTTCGTTCCAATGCGCCATTGCGGGCATGGCGCAGCCCGACGACATCGCCGGCCCTTTCCGCGGTGGCACCGCCGTTTTCGCATCTGAGGCTTTTCGCGAAAAGCACAGAAAGGACATGGACGATATGCGCAAGAAGCTAGAGCGGCACCAAGAGAAGGTCAAGCGCAAGCAGGGTGTGGTTGACAAGATCGAGCGCAGCCGTGTCGGCGTGGAGGGCGAATTGAAGAAGGTCGAGTAGGTAGAAGCGGCCCTTGACAAGATCCTCAGGGAGGCTGAGGTCGCCGCGAGGGTCCATCTGCGACTCCTGCGTCGCATGGTCTTCGAGGACCCGACTACCATCCGTCCTGGCCAGTCTGTGCCAGTCGCCGCGGAGGTCATGTTTGCCGAGGCCCGCGTTGACGACATTGTTCGGAAGCGCGAGGAGTTGGAGAGCGTCCTGAAGACCACCATTTGCCAGGATTAGCGGGCGCAGGAGGTCATCGGGGAGGAGGTGGACCGTGGTTGGGAAGTCTGGGCGAAGGACATTGACTCGCAGACAGTAAAACCCAGCCAGGAGTCGTGGAATCAGAGGCAAATATCATATATCGTGGTGGTATCACTCTATAGACTTAACTCCCCCCTGTTCGCATCTCTGAATATTTGAACCGTGCGTGTTCAGCTCTGTCGATATCTATTGTTTGGTTGTAGCGGCCTGATGTGGCGCGAGGAGCACCACAAGGCGTCCAAGCCAGGCGAAGACAAGGCAGAGCGTAGCCTCACCAACCTGAAGACGGCGGCGAAGAAGATGGAGGTTGCAGAGATGCTTTTCGAGAAGGTTCTCGGGGAGGCCGAGGCCGTTGCGAACGCCCACCTCGCCCTTCTTCGTAAGATGGTGGCCGAGGATCCCACAAAGATTCGCCCCGGACAGTCTATTCCGGTGGCCGCCGAGGTCATGTTCGCGGAGGCGCGACGTGACGACATTGTCAAGAAGCGGGAGGACTCGCAGAAGATCGCGGGCGTTATTTGCTTGGGCTACTAGGCAGTCAGAGCAGCTCGTTAAGGAGGAATGGGAGACTTGGGAAGGGCATAGACCGTGGTGCCCAATTCCATTATATAAACCCTAATCCACGCAGCACTCTCTTCCCTGCCCAAACGTTTCGGTAGTTGCCTTGAATTTCCTGAACTGGACAAAGAACAGCGTTTTGAGCTTGCCTCATTGAGTCGAGCGAATTCGATGCGTGAGGTTTAGAGGGTGAAGCACGCTTTGAAGTTCGGGATGCTCTCGCGGACAACACGGTGCATGCCAAGCACTTCGTCCTCCAGATGTGCGACGAGTGCGATATACGCCCCATTTTCCAGACGATCTTCTGCGACAAGGCCCATTACAGCGGAGACACCGTCGCATCCGCATGGCGACACATTCCCGTTTGGTCGGACAGATCCCGGAGTGGAGGTCCAGAAGACGAGAATGGACGTGTACCACGCCCTCCCATAATGTCTCAACAAGGAAATGATTGCATTGAGCTTAGGGAACTCCGAGTGGCCGTAGACGATGCGAAGAGACCTTAGACTGGAAGTTGAATGGACGGCTTTGACACATGCCACCATGGAAGATTGTTGAACTGTTGAGTGACTTTAGATCATGGTAGTTGCCTGGGAATCAAGATACTTTCAGGTTCTTCCCCCTTTGCGTGCGTCTTTCCTGCGAGAATGTATAGGCGTCTACATCTGTGGGCTGGTCGGGAAGGAGCACCTGGGAAGTGACGGGCCAGACCGGCCCACCCTCCGCCAGATGTCACTTTGACATTTCAGCCTCCATCGTTCCTCACGCAACTGGAATCACCAACATCCTCAGTCCCAGGCGTATCCCGACTTATTCCAACCCGCCCAAATTGAAGGGCATCTCTGAAGCCCAATGCGCCCATACCAGCGTTTCCAACTTCGACCGACACAATTCCAGCACACGACCCACCAAACCTAACGGCCACCAGAGGCCAAAAAAACCGGCGGATGATCCGGGGCGACCGGGAAAGACCTCACAAGCGACGCCCTCGACGAGCCGAACGAACCGAGGCTCACCTTCGTTGCTGCGAGCCCACTCGCGATTTGCTCCACAGCCTCCTCGGCCGGGCTCGCCGTATCCCATTCGGCCTTGCTTGCATTGTCAGCGGGGCGATTCGAGACGATCGAGTTTACGTGCGACGCGGACTTACCTTGATTGCCACCTTCTTCGGTGCTTCGCTCCCCGGCAGATGCTCGCCCTGATACTTGACCGCAAGACGAATATCTCCCGCAGGCCCGACGGCCAAGTGCACATCGTATCGACAGATGTAGTACTGCCGTTTGGTCTTCCAGAACCAAATTCGGTGCCGCTTTTTCTTGACGACCAATTTCTCGGGCTGGATATCGGTCAGATCGGCGCGAACTTCGAACAGCTTATCCACACCAGGCTCGGCCAAGCTAGGCGGCACGCAGCCATCGGGGTTATCAGACCAGACGATCGTTTCCGTCCACGCCAGAGGCTCGTCAAGGGCGGCTCGGCGCTCGACAGTTGCGAATAAGGCATCGCCATTGATGAGTCGCTCGCCACGCCGCACAATCCACTGGACTTGGTCGGCAACATACTCTTTTCCGTCGTGCGGATCAATGACATGGATCGGGTCGAAATGCCTCGTTTTCGAGTAACGCTCACGAAACACGACGCCATAGCTAGCACGCGCGATACGCGTCCGCAAGATTCTGTTCGTCTGCTCCAGCAACAGCCCCTTGATGACGACCAGCTGCGGCTCTGCGCACATTTGTACCGCCGCTCCGGAAAGCGACGCGTGTTTCGACTCGGCGATGTACTCTTGGAGGCGGTTCAAGATGTACATCGAGCTACCGAGTCCACCCGACAATATGACGTACTTGATCGACTTGTTGCCGTCTTTCTCGAACTTGTCTAGCGCTTCCTGGAGGAGGGCAAATATTCGCTCAATCTGCTGATTGAACAGGCCTTCGAACTCCTTTTTCGAGACGATCATATGGCCCTTTTCGATGCCCAGGCCCTCGCAGCTGAAGTCGAAGCGCGCGCCGACGATGGCAATCCGGTAGGCCTCTTGGTCGTAATCAGGATCGCCAAACTTGTGTTTCTGGGTTCGGTAATAGGGACTCTGGGAGAGGCGCATAGGCAGGTCGGCCGGGAGCTGGGCCTTCAAGTCGGGGTTTTTCTGCAGGCGCTCAAGCACAAGCTGGCGGAAACTCGTATCGATCATCATGGACCCGATTCCTGTACCCCGGACGTCTTGAACTTGCTCCATGACGGGTGGGTTCGCCGACGATATCTTCACAAACGCCAGATCTGTGGTGCCGCCGCCAGCATCTATTGACAAGAAAACGTCGCCGTCGTCGAAGGGAATGGATGAACCAACACGAAACATGGAGGCAACCGCCGCAGCCTCTGCCTCGGTCAAACCCAGCACAACCTCATGCCGCTCCTGAACGCCAAATCCAGCGTTTTTGATGATGGTCTGGAAGTCGTCGAGCATGTCTTGGCCACGCCATGTTGTAGGCACACTGAAGATGAACTCGATCGCCATATCGTCCCAGCCATCTTCGCCATTAATGGCAGTCAGGCCAATGCGCATTGATATGCTGCGGCGGATGTGCTGGTATACCTGGTGGAGGTATTCGCTGACAAGCTGGTGTACCTGAGCCATGCTCTCCGGCGCCCAACTGATGTTGTTCTTTCGGCCATTCTCAAGCTGCCGCGGTTCAAGGAAGACTTTGAGATATCGCCACTTGTCGGCTTCGTTCATCTCGTCGTCACAGAGGAAGCCCCAGCGTCGCGCACCGGTCGCTGTTGGGTGCTTGCCCAGCACTGATGGGACCTTTCGTTCGTTTGTGACATCGCAGCTGCCGCCGCTGCCTGGCCAATCGCTGATGACTTGGGGAGAGGCATAGGGCTGCTTGGGGTCAATCCAAGCAACCCCTGTGTACGTCGTTCCAAAGTCCACAGCGATGCGAAGGTCGGCTTTCAGATCTTCAGCCATTGTCTGCAACGACGTGAACAAGGCAGAAGGCAATGACACAGGAAGCCAGTCTTAGACGAATTTCGTTTGGGGAAGACACAAAGAATCAGGAACGCCGCCGTCTTACCCACTTCCGGGGTTATTGATGGACCCGAAGAAGCCAGGGCTTGGGGGCCATGCAGCATCGCGAGCAGCATGACCGTCGCACCAAATATGAGGATTAATCCAAGCCACTCCGCTCCTCTGACTGGACGGTGCACACGCTCTGCCCTCTTCTTGGCGCCCCCAGAATCATCATTGAGGCTCTTCACAGCAACACTAGGTCTAGCTACAAGGTTTCAGGGCGGAACTAGGCAGTCGGCCTCCGAAGGAAATTCCACTTCCGAACAACGCTGGGTACATCCGCCCACGCAATCAAAATGGAACAGATTCTCAGGGGTTTCAGGGACAGCGTTGCTGCCTAGCCGTCGGGCATACGGCGGCTTGCCTTGATTATGTGTCACGAAGCCATTGTGGTTCGCGTTTGGCCCAACCACCGCCAACCTCCAGCAAGGCTAGGGGCCGCGTGCATCGGCAAGCGGCAGGTTTGCTTCAAGCGACATGATTACTTCGCCATCTGCAAGGCAGTTCGTTGAACTCATCATGTACCGGTACCAACACATGGAGCTGGGCTCTGGCTTCAACGTTTCCCGTCTTGACGCGCGCTGACCGATCCTGACGTTGTCTCGCCCTCCCTCGTTCCTCATCTCTCTCTGGATTTCTTAGGGTCCTGTTCCTTTCCAGAAACCCCAATCCATCTCGAAGATGGCCACTACCACCGCCACACCTTCCAAGGTGGTTGTTATCCCGACGAACACCTGGTTCACATTGGCCACCTACACTGCCACCGATTTGACCACGCTCCCACTTGGGGCCACATGTCCCCCCTTGACACCAGTTGCAGCAACGGGGGAACAATTCGACATTGTGGTTTCCAACTTGACAGATGCAGACTTCCAAACACCTTACAAGGCCCCGGCAAATCCATTCGACCTCAAGTTCAACTGCTCGTACACCATATATGCTCCTCGAAGCCCTGTTGCCACGCCATGCTCAGCCCAACTAACACCCGTTCCTTGTAAAGGCAGCAATGGAAGCCAAGCTAGTGGAGGTTGTGTCTCTCCCGGAGGTGTCGTAGGAGTTGCCTTTGGAGTGGCTGCCTTGGGTGTGATCACAGCGGCAGTAGTCTGGTGGCTGAACCGACGACATCGCGAGAAGAAAGTTCGCACCGGAACTACCGGGGTTAAGCATGGTCATGTCTCCAAGAGCTGGGGATCTTCATCTCCGTCACCCCCAGGCGCCGAAAGTGGAACGCGTCAGGTTGGAGGAGGCGTCGGTGCTCTTGCGAGCCTCGAGTACTATCTGCTCGATGGCGGAGGCGACAGCGACCTCACCTCGGAATTAACGGCTCTGGGACATTTGATCAAGGACCACGTCGAGGCTCACTATCACGATCGGGCCGCTTCGGGACCTGTCCCGGTTAGAGTGGCCGCAATCAGCAAGCAGATGGCGGACCTACCGTCCAATGCAGCCCTGCATTCGCGCCTCCCTCACCTCCTCCTCGACCCGAGAACTCGTCATGTCGCCTTACGCTCACTGATTGCCGGAGTCGTGTTTACTGCTCTCGATGTTCACACCGCCGGCGACCTGTCGCTCCTCCCGCGCGGCGTGGTGGACTTTGTCCGTACGGCGCCGACTGGGCTCACTCAAGAGGCAACACCCCATGGTAAGTCCTCTAGTTCCCGTGCGTGACTTAGGAGCACTGTGGTTTTGTACTGATATCGGCGCAGCTATCAAGGCCATGAACGCCTGGCGCCGCCTATCAGGGTATCTCCTGAACGCGAATCGACAAGAACGGTCTCCGCTGTCGCCACCACCAGAGATAACAATGCAGATTTCGGAGTTGCAATCCACACTGGAAAAGGTGCTTGCTATGTTCACAATTGATGGTCACAGTCAGGGCCCAGCGCTGGAACGCCTGATTTTCCGGTGCGCAAACCTTGGGTATGCTCTCTTCTCGCATCCGTGCGAGTGGCGCTTCCTATTTCGCCGGGAGGATTCGACCCAAGGCTCTGGCCCCGTGGTGTTGCTTCCGGGGCTTGAGAGATTGAGTGGGCCTGATGGTGAGCCTTACCGGGCGCGCCATGTTATCGTCCAACCCACCATGGCCCAGGATAATATGTAGATCAGTAATGAAATTACGGGGCACCAGCCTATCGTCCTAATATGCATCTTGATCGCGCCCATCTCCGTTCGACAAGAACAAATCCGCCATCACTCCACTCACGAAACCAGTTGTCTCTACCTGCATCACAGGCAGGGTCTCTGCTTCCGACAGTGAGCTACCAGGCGTGATGCCATCTAGCCCATCATTGTTTTCCTCTGTAATCGAGATGTCGCTGTCGCCCGCGCCGGGTTAAGCGCCATCGCCATTTTATCGCGCCGCTTCGCCCTGATTGGCCGCACGCTCCCCGCCCAGTCGTGTCCGCGCATATATATGATCCTAACCCCAACGTCACTCCACGTCCTCTTCTTGTACTCTCGACTTTCGCATGCTCCCCTCTTCTTTTCAATTCTCTTGCTGACCTCGCCCGCGGCTCTCATAGCTGCGCTTCATTCCTCGTTCCCACCGGGGAACTTAACTCCGCCCTCATTTTGGCCCTGGATGTCTACCCAATCCTTGCCCCCTTTGCTCCTCTTAGGTTTCGCGTCGTGGTGCGTGATCATCGACCCGTACCACTCTCCCATTGCCCCCCATCCCCTAAGACTTCTCTAGCCGTTAATATGAATTCCTCTCCATTTCGACCCTAACCTCCGCTCTGGTGCCGACGTTTGTCTGCTGTATGAGCGGTCAATATTGACCCCCGCTTCACGAAATCTACCCCATCCGTCCGTTTAACTTCGTCCGTGAGTCACACTCCGTATGTGCCTAGAGGATTCTTAGTGTAATTTGCTCACTACCTGTCTTGGCCAGTCATAAAGATGCTGCAGGAATTATGGCGTCGATGCCGAGAAGTTAGGAGGCCCTCCTAACCACTGTATAGTATGTTCACGACATCTCCGTCAGCTAGCTGGGCGCTTCGTCGGTCTGTGGTCGGGGTCGGACCGATTGCCAGCGTAGCTGCGGCGAATGCAGAGGGGTAGTGCCAGGGGGGCTGGGTGCGAACCTGATCGGACAGCTTCCTGTTGGTGATCCAGGCTGTAGCGGGCGGGCTTGGATCACGGAATGGTCTAATTGGGATGGAGTTGCGGAGGGCGGGGAGAAAGGTTTTCCGGCTTAGCGAGAATAGGAAGCAGGTAAGCGGAAATGAGGGGTAAGATGAGGATGGTGACCTTCGCCCGCCAACCCGTAAGCGCCGTAAGCTAAGCTCTCCTCGCTCTACCCTTACTAGGATGGCCACTAGACGACAGGTTCGCTCTGATGATAACGTCTCCCGGCCACAATAAGTCCGAACACCAGCTCCAGGCCTGAAACACTCCGCGCGGCGTAGTATCCCCAGCCCGCCATCCTCTCAACGTTCTGGCGAAGAAGGGACCGCCTACACCCCTCTGGTGAAGTTCGAGGAATGACCGCTTGAGGACGCAGTTCTCAAACGTGTGATGGTGAACGGCCTGGCGACTTTCCAGCTATAATTCACGTAGGACGCCTGCAGGAATGTTGTACAGAAAGACCATGTGACTGGTCAGGCCATAAGGTCCGACTTATTAACCGGGTGGCACAACTTAACGAAACGAGGCCCCAGAACGAGAGTTGCCTTTACGCCTGGCGAGAAAGCTCCTTCCCAAGCAGACGACAATGTCCACCCTCCAGCGTTAACGGGAGAAGGAACTGAATAGGAGGTGGAGAGGATCCTGAGAACTAGGAAGCGAGGAAGAGGTAACCAGCTGCTTGTTAAGTGGGAGGGTTTCGCGAAACCGATATGGGGACCACTGAAGAACTTTCTCGAGATGAAAGAACTGCACGACTACGAAGAATAACACGAGAAGATCGTACCATGAAGATAAGATATTTAGGGCGGTTGCTGGAGCGTGATTGAGAATTCGATCCCTTGTCGGTACGAGCGGTTTGGAGTCCTCGAGGCGTATAGGAAAGCAGCGCTGCCAGATGAAGCAAGCCACGAACGCTGTAAAATAGTTTCCTCTTGGGAACTTCACTTCCCTAGCAAACATTTGGAGAACAGCCACCAGACACAGGTTCGCAGTGGTAGAGCAGCATGTACTTTATCCTACCATCCAAAACCATAATTGCTACAGTTTTTGAGACTCTACTAAACTGAGCTGATCCTGTTGTGCAAGAGAGATTGTCACCAGCTTCTCCGATTGCCCATACAGCCGCATCCCCCGCCGCCACGCTCACCCCAGCCGCATTCGAGCGTTTCGTGGGGTGACCCGGTTCGAGCGCTCGGCCTTCGGGGGCCGTAGCACCAGCGGAGGAGTCAAGCTTCCGTTGGAGGCGGCGGCCGGCGCGGCGGCAGCGGCTACTGTCATTGCTGTGGCTATCCTGGTGCCGGATCTAGAGACGGGCTACGAGCGGTTGAGGATGGCGGGCGAGACGGCGTCGTTTACCGCGGAGGGCGAGAGCGAACAGGTGTTCGCTGTCGCGTGTCAGGTTATTAAGAGGACGTGGCGCGGACTTGGGAACAAGATGCGCATGGGGGGCAGGCAACCCAAGTACAGCGGGGGGGTGCACGTTGGGTCCGATGACAGCGATGATAGCGAGGATGAGGACGAAGGTGGTGATGAGACTGGGTTGACTGAGGTGGGGGAGTTGGTGCTGGCAGAAGGACCCGAGCTGAGAGAGCTGATAATGTAATATTGAGAATGTGAAGCAGAGGCTCGCGGTTGCTCGGCAGCTTGGATGATGTCATGGACGCGTGCTGTCCTATCAAACGCGGCTAATCTTAGGAGCTGCAGCACGAGGGAGAACCCCGCCGTAGACCCTCCTACCCCAACGCGCATGCCCTAAAACGCTTCGCTGCAGTACAGAGCATATCGGCGCATATCATAGATGAGGCTTGGTAACTTTGATGCAATACTCCTCTGCTGAGTGATGTTGGAACCATTTAATGCAGCGAGGATACGTGGATCCGAACTGTGGATGTCACTCGGTAACGGTGGGATCTTCGAGCATGATCGTGCGAGGCGCCGCACTCAGGGATCCCGCGTTGCCGCCTCAGCATGCTCAACGCCGTTCACCAATAGCCTAGCGCCACGGTGGACACAGGTTCCACTGCCAAGCTCAGGTCCCCGCACGTTCCTTCGCCACGGAATCTCGCGAGACTTTTGCCCAACGTTGGTCGCCGTGCCCCAGCGCGTCGCGTCAAACCCATAGATCCCTGCTGACCACGGCGTCCCTTCTTGTACTCTTTGACTTCACATGCTCGTTTCTGCCCCTGTGCTTTCGCTGCCGACCTCACCCTTTCATTTCACGAGTTGCTGCAAAAGACTCGCGTCTGCGCGCATGAAATTTGCCTTGCTGCCGCGGCCTCCAGTCACCAGGGCCCCCAATGATCCCGTCGTGTCGGCACGGCGCTGTATCCACTCGAGTCGAAAGTCTTTGACCTTCTCTTGGTGAGTGCATCTGTAATTGACCTTCATTTTGCCCCGAATTGGAATCTATGGCGGGTACGGACCGCGGAAACGACCCAAACGCAGCGCCACCCAGAGAGGTGGCACTCGACATCCACGTTTCGAGCAGCCACTCTCATTACTTGGCGAGTTCGACGAGACGTACAGACCACAACATAGCAATTGGCATACAAACGCGACCGAGAGTTCCATCAAAGAGATTGTCACCCACTAACGACACCTAGTGAGATCCGCACCGCTTCCACTTAAGCATACCGATAAACGTCAAGAATGGCTGCCCTTGGGCCTCGCGGATATCGCTCCGTCACCGAATACCGTTTCCACGAGGAACAGACCGACGCTATTATTCGAGTCGCTGCATACCATCGCAAAGACTACTGTCGCTCCGTTATATGGTTCTCGCCTCGCGAACACGTTAGTATTTCTCAGTCAATAGCAAAACCCTTCCGGCGGACTTCTAATACGGGTCTCGGCTCCCTCAATCGGCTACCCCTTGAGCTCTTGCATGATGTATTCTTACGTCTGGACATGCATTCTCTATTCTACCTTCGACAAGCAAACCTCAGATCGAGACAGACGGTAGACTCTCTCAAGCAATATCAGGTGGTAGTCTCGCATGGACTAAACCTTTTCTGCGCCTTGTTACGAACACGACTTGCTATTGGCGTGTCTCTATTCGACTTTCACAACGCTCTATGCACCAAAGCTTGTGATTTTTGCGGCGAATTCGGCGGATTTATATCCCTACTACTCTGGAATCGATGCTGTTTTAAGTGCCTCCAAGGGGCTTTAAAAGCTCAAGTACAACCTCTTGCCGCTGTCCGGAAGCAATTCCACTTGACGAAGACCGAATTAGGCCAACTAAGGTCGTTCAAGACTTTACCTGGGATATATTCGATGAAGGAATCCGTACTCAAATCCCGCATCACGGTCGTTTCTGTTCACCAGGCCATATTGGTTTCCGGACAGCAACCGCATTCACAAGCACAGGCACAGCCAGCGAACTCAGGACGGAATCAAAAGTTCAATTTTATGGGTTCGTGCGCACTTCCTTACTATGATAGACGAACCGGTAGAGTCGAACATGGAATGTCATGTGCTGGGTGTCAACTTGCTCTCGAAAAAGACATCATCGGCTCCAGGGGCGAGATATGGGCATTCGAGGCTCGCGATAAGGTATATGCGCAAGATGGCTTTATGAACCATTTTCGATGGTGTGAACAGGCACAGCTCCTGTGGAGATCGAGTGGAGAAGGTACACACCAGCCAACCGAGCTACCGGAGGCTGCTCGAAGAGGAGGCTATTTCAACAGCAGAGAATAACATGGATGTGAAAACTCTTCGCCAATGTATTGCGGCCGGGCTGTCCTGAAGTGTCTCAGTAGACAATGTGGAAAGGCATGGCTAGAGTAGTGCATGATAATACAACCTGACTTCTCGGTTGGATCCATCCAGACTAGCCAGACAGGTTCAGGAATAACTAAGAACACGGTTCTTTGTTGTCAATACTCTGTTCACTGAGAACAAGAAAGGCCTTATGGCCACACAAATAAGGAGGTTTGTGTCCATCCGCTTCCTCTGAGTGACCGGCTTTGTTTGCCCGCATTGCGAGGCCTAAAAGGCCTGACAGAAAGTACCGAGAAAGTGGGCAAATTCCCAGACTGCCTAACCTATAATTCGCCTATCATAAGCCGTGGTCAGATAGAGAGAATCGCATTGGTACAGACGGATCGCTCAGGAAAAGGCAGGGAGGACAAGCGTAAGGGACCCTTCTGGTTCCTCACGCTAGTAATACATTGTTCGGTTGAGATCTATTGTTCGGAACCCCTGGATCTACGACCTGTTTGACAGTGTACCACCTGAAAGTTGATAGCCTTCATCAGTCATTTCGCATCCCAATCCCCGGCTTCCAGCCTACGACTTGTCTTCACCTCGACCCACCCTGTGATTCAGGAGCAGGCCGTAACAGGGCTCCTGAGCCAGAGCTCCAGAGGTCCGCATGGGAAATAATATCTCCTGAGTTGAACCATACAGTTCAATAGTAACATCACCATCTCATTCCGGCTCCACAGATACCAAGACGTTCCTGACTCTTCTACAATCTGTCCATTTTGGTCCGTGTATTTTACTGGCGCGTCCGGCTTGACCAAGTGCCTTGAACAGTAGTTGGTCGAATCCTTCCCCCATTCTTTTCTAACTGCACTGTATTTGACGTTGGTTCCCTGGCGATCTGGGCACTGGATGAACTCCATCTCCTTCTTGCAGCCACATGTGTATTTGATATACTTGGATGTACACATTTCTTGACTCAACAGGACAATGAAAATTAGACTGAGCTCAGATATGGGGGATGATTGCCTTCTTACGATGTTGGATAGTCGAACGGCTTATAAAAATTTGCTGATGATGAATACAGGCGGGGTGACCTAGTTCGCGCGACCGAATGATGTACACAGTACTTCCAAGCGACCGCGCCCCTCACTGTCAAGGCCGCCTCAATTGGCGGCACGAGCTAGCCCGCTCCGGCGGCCACAACAGCGCTTTCTCGCATTAACTTGTAATCCCAACATCCTCCCCCATCAACACCAACCCCTTGATATCCCGCGTATCCCTCTCTCGTTCCACTTCCTCCTGTCTCCTCCGTTTCTCTTCCTCCTCGCGAACAGCAAACTTCTCCAACGGCGACAGCCTCACGATCGACTCCAACCGTCCGATCTGATCGCGGACATCGACATGGTTCCTCAGTATGGCCTTCTCGAGGATTTGGTATTGACTCCTGTCGGCCATTTTCCATCGCAACCGACGGCCGAAGCTCTGTCCGGAGGACGTGATCTTGTTGCGTTCGAGGATGGGCTTGGCGCGCTGGAGGTCGGTCCAGGTGGTGGTGATTGTGGCGTCGATCGCCGCTGGTGAGACAGGAATTGGGTTAGCAAGTTCTCCAGCTTCTGAGGTAGGGGAGGAGGTCAGGGTCTCCTGGATTGGGCAAAACATACCTGCATCAGCAGGGCGGGTGGCAAGCAGAGCTTCGTGTTGCTTGCGGAGGGCGAGGAGATCGGCGAGTTTCTTCTGGCAGGCGTGTAGATCGGAGGTCGCGGCGGAGACTTCCGAGGGGGTTTGGACGAGGTCTGTGACGTGGAGGGCGGTGCGGGTAATTGTGTGGAGGGCGCCTGTAATGGCGGAGACGATGGCTAGGGGTTCGGCCATGGCGATGCTGATCTTCTGGTGACGAGTGAGGGTCAGGATAGAGTCGATGACGATGAGGGGCCGAAGTGTGCGCGTGGCGGAGGAGGGCGGGGGAAAAGAATCCCAGGGCGCGAGGCTCGGGGACCAAGTGTCGTCTGGGCTGGGGCCGAGTACTGGTACAGGGGTCAACCCCGCCTCGGCGCGCCGCATTCCTCAGCCCCGCTTGTGCGCCAGGCCGGCGTTGTCGTCCACTCGGCGGCTTGGTAGAGAGAAGCCATGCATGGTGTAATGCAGTAAGTCGGAAGGATGCATGAGGCGAAATTGGTCTTAGCAGGGAGAGAAGGGTCCCGTGTTTGCATGCTGGGTGCAGTGATCTTTGTGCCCGGCTGCCCCGTGCTGTGTCCAATCAGGTGTGTTTCTGAAAAAGGCTGTCGTCTAAATAAGGTATGTGGGTCTGCCCTGCTCCCCTTCTGCCTCCAGGGTTAGGGCTGGCTGGTCGGGACTGAGAAGTGACGACATCCTGGAGGGTGTTTATTTCTCTGCCACGCATTTTGAACATTCCCCCCAACTTAGCTTGGAGAATACGCTAGAAATATGTTGAAACGCAGCAAATCCATTTGAAGGACCTTCCTCGTGACCACATTGGCCGATCTTCAAAGCAAGCTGCATCTTTACCAGACACAACATTCCTCTGCATCGTCGAAGACTCGAAAATCATGTCGACCCCAACACGTCTATAAAAGACCTACACTATACCTCTGGCGAACGATTTGATATAACTCCTCCACGACGCACTGGACGATCCTGACAGAGCCAACTTAGTCTTGTACAAGGTCGCCATCGCGGAGAGGTGAAACCTCATTATCGAAATTCACTCAGGTCAATACGGGGGCAAACCGCAGACGACAAAGCACGTCAAGAACATAGGTAGTAGGCACCCCGGATGTAATACTGCTCTACGTAAACCCCGTTGGATCTGTAGGATATTTGGTCTCGGTCGGTAGGGCACAGTCCACAACCCCATCGACGAAAGAGTCCATCTCGACTTTGTCGGTGCACAAGATCCCTGACCAGCCCCGAAAAATCGTGAAGGAGTCCACGGCGCATTGTAGAGTGAAGATGTCAGGGAGAGAAATCTCCAGCTTCTCCTTTCCTTGAGCTCTCCATTCTTCATCGCGAGCATTGTGATGGAACTAGCGAGTTGGTTCAGGCCAAAAAGCGTATTTTCTGAGGCGTGTGGGCTCGTCCATGGCGTAGTTCTTCCCGAATCCCTTGTCCTTTTGATTGCCAGCGGATCGGTAAGCCGACACCAACTCATAGAGCCACTTGACTGTGTATGTTTGTCGCCAAGAATCTCTCTCCTCCGGGGACGCTGTCTTGAGGTTCATCGTCGGGTCCCACGCCGAGATCTTCTTTGCCATTTTCTTTGTAGGCATCCCCTTCTGCGCCCCTGCTCAGAAATCCGCGATGAAGGCGCGAAGATCGCTGTAACATCCAGTCATGAGTTCTTCTGAGAACTCCTGTGCCGTGGGCTGCGGTACAGTAGCGCAAAGATCGACGTAAGAGCTGCTGAAGCTGGGAAACACGCCCGCACATCGGCAGCTATGTCCGACACCATAGAATGTGCCATCTTGAACATGCTCGCAAAAACCGTAGCCGGCATGCCCTGGAACGCATTCAGGCTGACTTGTTGGTTGAAAAGCATCCGCATGGCTGTCGCAACGGAAAGTGTATTGTTGGCGATGATGCCAAAGTCAACCAACTCGGCTTCCGTCCACCGAACTGGGCTAGTATCCTTTGCGTCGACGTGGAGTGCGCTGAACCATCGGGGGAGCCCGTCGACGTTGGCGGTACCGCTTCGGGCGGGCTGCGGGTGCTCTCTTCAGTACTGGGTCCAATCCTTTCCGGTGAGAGCCCGAAAGGCGTCCTCAAGCCTCACGATGAACGCCAGGTGGCTCTGGTTGCTCTGGATGGTGAAACGCGGGGTCGTGTCGCCGACAGTTCGTTCGCAGACGTTGTTCAACTCTTTTCTGCCCAAATGACAATGTCCAGCTCCGCAATGATCTTTGGTGGAGGGGGAGTTTGACCCGACTGATAGATCAGATCCACCATATCGGTGAGCTCGCGACCTGTCACTTCGTCGGACGGGTGGGGCGGAAGCCCCGTCTTCTTCTTGATGAGGTTGCTGGTTTTGGTGACCCAGCCGATGAAGACATTGGTGCTCTTGCTGTAGAGTCCGTGGACGTCTCGGAACTTCATCGCGTCGATTCCTCCAAGTGAGGCACCTTGTAACTTACTGCTCTAGGCTATGTTAGTTCCTTGCTCTTAAATTGTCGGCGGTGGGGTTGACTCACCTCAATTTTGACTGGGTGAAGCGATGTCGATGGGCTTGGCGTCAAGGGGTTGTATCTTCCAGACAGGGGCGTCGGGGCGCAATTCGACGACCTACAGCAGGAATGCTTGTGTGGGAGGGTGGGTGTTTTGTTGGTCAAGGATTCGAGCCGCTTTGGATTTCCGCTGGTGATAGAAAGAGGAAAGGCTTGCGAGATTCGCAGCCAGAGGCAGGGAATATATACCATCGGCCTGGGAACCTTGAGAGCTCGCCGGATGACTTCATCTGGATTTCGAGGGCTCGAGGGCTCCAAACTGGGATGCTATCAGTCATTTTTTTTTTCAATATGACCGGGTGGTCTCCTGTTTTCTCGCATGGAAGGGGAGGGAGGAAGGAACAGATGGGATCACTTGCATAAAAAAGTGGTGCCCACCTGAGCGAAAGCTTGGATGAAAGGTTGGAGCAGCCTTGGGACACACAAGGGGTTGCTCATGGCGTTTTCGTAAATATGAGATGAAAGGTCCACTGGCCCTCTCAGACTTCCCTTCGGCAGGCAGGCACCCATTTACATCCGCCCCCCAGACTCTCTATTTCCAAGCTATTCCTCTTCTACCACAACTTCTTGGGCTCTTCAGGGCCCTCATCCATCCCACGTCTTTGCGCTTCGTTCTGAAAGGTCTTGAGTCCGAGTATACCCGTGATTCGCACAGCGACCACTTCGTACTCCAGGTATGTTTTGTACAAGCAGCTGGGCGAAAACACCGCAGTCTTGCGTTGCAATCATGATCCCAGCAAACAGACTAACACAACGCACAGTCCTGCCCGATCGCAAAATACCATCCACCGCACAGTCAAACCGTCTGTCGCCGAATCATCAGCTTGACGCTCAAAATTCTCCCCCCAAATGTGAGTCCCACAAACCGCCAGGTTTGCCCTCGGAACTCCACGCTAAGTATTACTCTCAGCCAGTTCACCAGTCACAATGAGCGCCAGCAACGAAGCCCAAGTCAAGACGGAGCCCGTCGAGCTCCCCAACCACCCAGACAAGGCCATGGGCGGTGCAGATCGCACGCTCGCCGACCAGCTAGCCGCGGCGAAGGCCAGGATCAGCGAGCTAGAAGCACATATCGAAGCCATGACACGCGAGTGCGACAGTGTCAACGAGAGAGTCAACTATATCATCAAGGAAGTCGATCGTGCTTTCGAAAGTGCCGAAAGTGCCGAAAGTGCCAGCAAGATGGCCGGCGATATCTTAAAAAGGGGAAGGACCATACGGGGAGTTTTAGGAGAGTGGACGAGATCATAGGGAACTTGGAGAACGGGTTAAAAGCTCCCTAACGACCTGAACCGCCGCATGCCAGTGGGCCTCTAGTGCTGGGAACGGTTGGGATGGACAAAGGCAGTAGATAGTGATGGGGAGGACGACATAGTCAAATTCGACGCGAAGGCAGCTTCGGGATAAGGAAGGTGGAATGCCCCTCCTGGGCAGGCATCTCCATTTTGATGTACACTGCCTCTCAACCGTTTCATAGTTGTTTCCTCACTTATGACAAGATTCTGTTTGTGTTGTTTGTGTGTGCTGGAGTTACTTGTGGTTGTGTTTAAAAGCTTGGTGCTACATCAGGCATCTCGTCCGAACGGGGCGCTCGCGTCCCCTCTCGCCCGTGAAATCGGTTGACATTCAGTGTCCGCAGCGTAATCTCCAAAGCGGACGCGTCTCCCGCGTGGTATGGAGTATGTCTTGCAAAGCGCGCACATTTGTCGAGATAGAAGCACCAGCTCTCGGGATCCTGATGATCAAGCTGGCACCAGACTGCAAATTGAGCCCAAGAGGGTTTGGTAACAATGCTGCCGTTTACAGTTGGCGGTTTGGCTCGGCGCTGAGGCTAAGGGGAAAGGAAGAAGAGAGCGAGGCAAAGTCGGGCACCCAGGAGGGAAGATGCTTGCCGGAGTACGAAGAATGGCCATTAGCGAGACAGGCATATCCGAGGAGTTCGACCGGGATAAGCGGGTACCTAAGTATAGCAGCGGCGGCGTGGACAAAAGCGGGCGCACTTTTCCAAGCGTTGGGTGATGTGACCCATGGATGGATGTGTAAATGTATGTCAGTGGATGAGTGAGTGCCCAGAAAGGCGGGGAACGATCTCAATCATCAATCACAAGATCTGTAAGCGCAATCTGAGCAAATGTAGTTAAAGTACGAAGCATCACAGAATGTTTGCGGAAAGAAAGAATACATCTACCATGATGTGGATTGACTATCACACTCAGCGTATCGTAAACCATTTCATTCCATGGCGTTTCTCCAGCACCTCCGGGTCCTTCACCTCCATGTCCTTCAAGAAGTCATGCCCCCACCGATGAGCCGCAAGATGAGCAACGCACAGCATCGTGTCTCGTCTTTCCCGCCTCAGGATCATGGGAAAGTTGATACCAAACAACCCCGCTACGGTATCGCCAGGCTTCACTCCAACCTGTGGGCAAAGACCCAGCTGTCCAGATTCCGTGACGATCAACACCCTCTCCAAACGCCGAGGATCAGCGATGGTTTCCAACGTCCAGCCAAACGTCTTCTGGTCGGCCTGAAATGTTGAATCGGCGAGAGAGTCCCAGAGCAACCGGAAGTTTTGGTCCAGGAAACGGCGAGATTCTTCGTCCAAGGACTCGACAAGCTGGCTGCGTGCGACCACAACATCGAGAATCAGATCGGAATCAGTTGGGGGCAGCGCCCTGCGAATTCTTCTCAGTACCATCAACACTTCCACGGCATCCCAAAAGTCAATCGGCATGACCGACTTGATCGTCCCAAGGTGGAGGCCCAGGACCTTCATGACAGTCAAGTCGGCGCTAAAGTTGGTGAAATGCGTGATATCTCCCAGCGCTGTCAAGAGTGGTTGAAGCTCGTAGTCTCGCGGGCATAGATCAGTCGGATCACCAGGGATTGAGCCCACAGACTCCGGAAGCGAGAGATTCGGGACCCACGAAGGCCACTCACGTATTCGAAGGTTGTTCGGGAGCAACGGAAACGTGTTGTAGCCGTGACCAAAGTGCTGAGTGATGATGTTCACCGTGGCCTCAGCAAACACCCGCTCGACCGGAAGAGAGTAGTCAGCCGTGACCGTTTTGCCGGGGAAGTTCGAGATAGCCAACAACGCATAGACTTTGTCTCTTGGGTCCGAGGCCCGAAACTGCTTCGTTCTGGCAATCTGGATGCCTAGACCATGCGCACAGCGGTCTCTCCTGACCTCATCCAGTAGTAGAACTTGAGAGACCTTAGCTTTGAGGTTATAGGCCGACTTTCGAAGAGTCCTCTTTGCGCTTCCGGAGCTGGAGTCTACCGAGTAGTTCTGACCGGCTCTTTCGACGTCAGTATACCCCCCTCCAGAATGTGACTGATCCTCATATCGGGCGTTGAGTCCCAACATGGACTGACTCCACCAGGTGGCGTTGATCACACCCAGGCCGTCCCATAACTTTTTCTTCTCAGGGCTGGCGAGAAGCTCTGCCGCGATGACCTCCATGCTTTTTTGAAACTTGAAATGAGGATATTCCGTTTTCGATATCTCTTCCTCAAGCAAGTCTCGAACGCGGGCCAATCCACGGACAAAAACGGACCATGGGATTTCCATCATTCCGCACCGCACACGTGGATCACGGGTCGCGAGAGCAACCTCCTGGACAACCCACATGCGAGTGAACCAAGACCGGCTGCACACTGCGGTCAGGCCGCATCTCAACCGCAGGTCGGTGGAAAAGGCTTCAATGCTTCGACCCCCGCTTCGAAGAGACGTGAGGACCTGATCGGTGTACTCGGAGCCTTGGCCAAGCCAGACAATGACTTGATGGGCTGTGGAGTATATTTGCCCCATGAGTGCGACTTGGTGATTTCTCTCTGCCGTTGACGCTTGGTGAATACAGATGGCGTCAACCCACAGGATCAACCGAGCAGATGGGCTGCGAAGGTGGCGCAACGCGTTGCAGAGATTGGGCCTTATCACTGTGGGGACCCCATTGATGCTGATCGGACAACATTCCCCTTCTCCCCACGCGTATGAGAGGGCGGCGTACTTGCAGGTGCTTGACAAATCGTGCACGGCGACATCGATGACAATGTCATCGTTGGCCGCTCCAGGATGGAGACGGATCAGCCGGATCTGTCCGCGGCGTGGGTCAATTATCGGGTATCGCGGGTCTGTGCCGATCAAAGTCGTGGAGCTGGCCAATGACATCGGATTGGTGACTGACTGATATGTGTCGTCGTAGATAATTTGTTGTCGAGCTTCGCGCAGTTGCCTGTCAAAGATACCTCACGGCGTTTGCTGAGAAAAGAGAACGAGCGGGGCAATGATGCGAGACTGCTGCAATCCATTCAACCCCTCCCCTCTTCATCTGCATGCCATGGATGCAGCCATGATTGGCTGGATTTGAACCGCCGGGATTGGCTGCTTCCACCCCGCTGAAGTCCCGTGTCGTTTGTTCCCCCACGGTGGCGCAGTGCTGCGAGCTGCAGAGGAAACTCGAATAGTTCCTTGAGCAATTGCTCGCGAGGGCACGATCCCATTAGACTCAAAGTCCGGAAGATTGTATCTGCGATCAAAGATCGTCGTCGTCGTCTTCACCAGTCGTGAGCCAAGACAGTCGTTCTCTTTCCAAGGAGTCGTCCGCCATCTTCCCCAGGCGACGCTGAAGCCAGCGAGGGTCCGGCTCATCAACAATACAAAAGTCTACCCCCAACTTGGCAAATGCTTGCTTCAGGAATGCCTGTCTTGATGACGAGAAACTCGCGCCTTTGAAGCTGGTGGTGCTGTAGCGGATTTGCCTCAGTTCTGGAAAGCTCCCACTGCGGATAGCGTCGCAAAGACCAATGATGGCTGACTCAGGAAGAGGTACGTACTCGTGTCGGAGCATAGACAGACTCCTCAACGACTGTGGCAAGAACCGAGGCAGCCATTCCTTTGGACTATTCCCCGACCTGTCGATACAGCAGGGGCTCATGGCGAGAGTCTCAAGCGCTTCAAATTCCCCGAGAGTGGAGATTTCAGGGTTGGGACCCGTGTGGCAGTAATATACAAAGCTCATATCCATATGGAGATGCCGGAGGGTCCTGCGGCTGGGGGACAGTGCGGTCACAAGATCGCGAGACGAGAAGTGGGTCCCTGCGCCGAAGTTATCGTACGTGAAGCTGCGTTCCGGTGTCGAGGCAAAGTAAAAGCTGTTCAGGTTGGCACCAAGCGGCTCGTCTCGTGGTCTTGGGCCAAGCAGTGTGGTGAGACTTCGCGGCTCAACTCGAACATCGAGAATGCGGAGGTTTGCCACACCGGTCACTGCGTTCGTGATATCAGGCGCGGAAAAGTCTGTCCGCAGTGTCAAGGTTGTGAGTCTCCATTTCCGAGTAGGGCAATCGCATGGAAGGGGCCAGTAGCCCAGGTGGGAGGGGAATTCGATGAACTCGGCGCTCCTAAGGTTCTGAAAACCTGTCTTGGGCCCCAAATCCAGAGACATCCAGTCAGAGATGCCAAAAAAGTTCAGGTTCATTCCGAGGGGTCGCATTATGAGATGCTCGAGGTTCGGCATGAGAGAGAATGTGAGAAACTGAAGGCGCGAAGGCAGCTGATCGAGTGCAGGAGGTGAGTCAGCGATACCCAGAGCACGTTTGGCAGATTCGACGATTGACGCGAACTCGGCCTCGGTGACGGCGGTGACCAGGTTGGGATGGATGAAGGCGCGCTTCGTTCGGGCGGCCAAATCGGGTCTTGTGGTGAGCGTGGTGATCAGACAGGCCAATCGGCCATTCCAAGAGCAGCAAGGGGTGTCTTCGTAGGCCTCCTGCCCATATCCGAGGGAAATCTCTGTGTACATGGTTTGCTGGGCGGCGGACCGAAGCGACCGTGATGCAAGGCAAAGGTTGTACAGAGTCTTGAGAACAAGGTGCCCATTTGGTGGGTCGGGGTCGGCCGGCTCATTTCCTTTCCACACAAGCGCTGGTTCGCCCACGCTTTCAGCAATGGTGAGGAGAATCTCAGCCGGGAGTGTGACCGTATGCGATGGAGTCATTTTGACTTTGAGTCGCTTGGGTTTGGCCACGGTGCAGTGTTTTGCGATGAGGTGAGGGCGCGGCGGTTCGGGGATGGGCAACTGCGTGCAATGCAGGATCTGGAAGTTTGCCATTCTTAAAATTCCCTGTTGTCAAGCAGGCGGACGACACGTGACACAGGAACGCTGGAATGTCAAGCAGACCCCAGAAAGCAGGAGCAGCCAGCGACCGGGTAACCCTAACCCTCGCACACCAAGAGGGCTTCAAGGCATCCCACACTTGCATGGCTTTTTGCTAATAAATATTGTCCTAAAAGCTTGCGGGAATGCTTTTGAAAAACTTTAAGGGAACAGACTGCTGCCGTCTTCTACCTTTTTAACAGTTTCTTTCTTTGACTTTTGCATCTCAACACAGACTCTAGTATCAGGCCGATTAGAAAAGATAAAACCCCGATCTAAACTAATGTAACTGTCACGACCTGCAGGTCGTGACATGGGCCGGTGCGGCCCGAGGGAGGAACCCCGCACCTGACGAACCAACCAGGTGGCGCGGGAACCCTAGCCAATCTAGAAGCGCTCAGTCTTGGCAATGCTGCTCAGACGCTGAGCAGCGTCAACACCACCGAGCAAGGGGTGCTCAGTGGGGGAATGCTCAGTCGGGAACTGAGCAGAGAACCACTGATCAAGGTACGAAGGAACATCCTCTCTTCAGTAGTATAGATACCATCATCGTGCCTACGATGGAGTGAGGGACCTCTTGGTTCCTCACGCTAGCAATTACATTGTTCTTGAGCATCAGACCTCAGTGAGATCCATTCGTCAGGGACCTCTGGATCTACGATCTGCTTGACAGTGTATTGAACCGTGAGAGTTGTGCTAGCCTTCATTCAGTCATCTTGCCCCCACCAACCTTGTAGCAATTAGACCTTTGTCCGCTACTACGATCTGTCTTTGTCCGACCCCTCAGTGGAGCCGGAAGCAGGCCGTAACAGTAACACCTCTAGCTTTAAAAAAGCCTTATTCGCTCTCTTGGACTATTATAAGGCCTACTTAGAAAAGGCTAACCCTCTGGCCCGATTATAATAATAGATCAAGGCTGCTAAAGAGAATCAATTCGAATAACCCCATCTAGATGATGATAAGCTGGCTTTAGATGAGAGGACTACGACGTTACGACAGTTAAGCCACGTAACTAGGAAATAACTAAGTGACGGTATTATTTGGTCAGGTTTAACAGAATAACTACCAGCGAAATCGTAAGGAAGAGTAGCGCAGCGGTATAGGTTTAAGAGCCCCGGACCTTTCGCGTTTATTCCAATCCAAAGGCACCCCTCCTCTACCTGGGAAGCGATTAAGCAAGTTAAAGGTTCAAGTACTTGCAGGAGCGCAAATTTTTTTGTTTTTACGTCTTAGGGACAAGACCCTCTCCGCGGAGGGGGGGGTAGTCACGTGGCCTGGCAGACCCCGTAGGCCTAATCCGGAAGGAGGGGCATTGTTGACATAGATACGATTCCAGAGCCAGGGCTCTGGATTCTCTTCCTTTTTCTCTTCATACTAGGATCGCATAATAATAGCCAGAATAGCTTCGAACATTCTGCCTATCCTCGTGACAGTAACGTATATAACGGCGGTAGGCCGGATGGTCTTGGCGCCCCAGCGGTCAAACATGGGGCTGCCGACGAGGCCGCCGGCGAAGAGGAAGAAGCCTTAGAGGGAGCCGATCCAGGCGATTTGGTCGGGGCTGTGGCCCTGCAGCTGGTTTGTCTCGTAGTAGGCTTGGAAGACTCTGTTGGTGTTGTGGGTTAGCGGTTGAAGATGAAGCGGGTGGTGAGGGTTTGTAACGTTGAACGCACCCTCATGACTTGACGTATCCCAGTGTGCTGAACATGATCAGGGCTGTGCCCGGGGCCGTGGTTCTTTCGGCATCCGGGCCCAATGAAGAGGAGATGTCTTCGTGGCGGTCCATGGCTGTTCGTGAGGGTAATTAGTGCTGGCGATGGGGTAAGTGTGTTTTGGACGGGAGAAGGAAAGCCGGGTAGACTCAGATCACTGGGCAAGACTCCTGAGCCATTCGAAGGAATTGGTCTCTCAATTGGTGATTGTCAATTGTTGCTGAGAAGAAGCAAAAGCTACGTCTACGTACGGATCTCCATGGTTTGGCTGGCCAACAAAGGAGTGGGGCCAAGGCCTCCATTCACTATTCACTCCAACACTATCTCCATCGCACCCCCCTGATGGCAAGTCTCGCCTCTGCCGCGCAAGCCCTGAAGGAGTTATTCTCTCAAAAAGTCTTCCCCCTCGGGGATCCCCGAGTCGAAAGCCCAATTCAACGAGGTGACGCCCTTTTCCCCCTCGTGTTTGAACCAGATCATGTAAAGATTTGGGTTGTAGCTAATGAAGAGCGCTCTTCGGATCTGCTCGTTGAATGTGATGAACCAGGTAAACGTATCGTCGTGGTGGTGTTGCAGCCGGAAGCCTTGCGATTCGCGCCCCTGGAAGCGAACCTCGAGCCCGTCCTCGCCCTCGACCACCACAACACGGAAATTGCCCCTGAAGCCGAGATACGTTCCGACATATTGGCTCGATGGTCTGATAGGGCCGCCTGGCTTCCTTCCCTCGTCGACCTTTTGGGTTAGCTCTGCGTACATCTTGATAGCGCGGTCAGCGCTCTCCGACGCAAGCTGGACGTAGTCGTGCCGGATGGGCGGATCCAGGAGGGACTGGACCAAGAGCTGGCCTATCCAGTCAGCTGCATCGTTCAGAGCCATCGTATTAGTGAGGACGATGACGGCCGACTCCGTCTCAGGGAGCAGCATGATGAAGGACGTGGCCCCGATTAGGCTGCCCTGATGCCAGAGAGTGAGGCGCGACTTCATGCCTTCCCCCACAACGGGCATCTTGCCGACAAATGCGGGGTTGACACCGATATCTCCGAGCGCCATCGGAAGCTGACTTCTTGCCCACCCCGATGCATAGCTTTTTTCTCGGAGTGCCGGGGTCTCCATGATCTGTAGCGGCGCAAAGATCCAGGAGACATCGGCGAACACGGTCCCACAGGCCTTTTCTGGTTCGCTTGAGGCGCGCCACGCCTTCATCAATGCTTTGGAGTACTTGGCCATGTCATTCCCGGTGCTCAGCAAGCCTCCAGCCGCACCCAGTGCCACACTGCCGCTGCTCCCAGGAAGTGGGACATTGTGCGCCTCGCGGTTGTCCAGAGTGCTGTAGGCGAGGGAGGAGTTTTCGGGCAGGCCGTTTTCTTTGGTTACGATGGTCCGAGTCATCCCGAGCGGGTCCAAGATGGTCTCCTTCAGGTACTTGTGGTAAGGTTGGCCTGCAACTGTCGATATGAGTTCCCCAAGGAGGCCGTAGGGAATGTTGCCGTAGTGGAAACCTGACCGCAAGCTCACCTGGGGCCGCAGGGAGTTGTAGATGGCCGTTGTCTGGGCCCTGTCGAACATGAGCTCGCCCTCGGCTCCCAACCACATCGCATCAGCCTTTTGAAGTCCCGTGCGGTGGCCAAGAAGGTCGGCAATGACGGCCTTGGAGGCAAATGCGTCACGGTTCACGGCATCGGGGAGGTGCTTCTGGATTGGATCGCTCAACGACAGCTTTCCCTGGGCCCGAAGAGTATCGATGCAGGCCCCAGTGAAGCCCTTGGTCAGAGAGGCAATGTGAAAGATGGTGTCGGCGTCCACTGGCTCCTTCTTGGCGACGTCTCGAAAGCCAAAGTTGTGTTGAAAAACGGTCTCTCCGTGGTCAACGACCAGGACGCAAGCGCCGGCGACACCCGAGGTTTTGCATATCTGCTCAATTTCGAGACTTCTGCTAGCTAGGGCGTCAGCTTCCTGCGATGCAAACATCATTTTTGCATTGATCTTGACAAAACTCACTTGGGGCCGAATCTGAACCAGCTGTTGAAGGACGCCATTGTTTAGGTGGGTGGCGGCACAGGATCGACAGAAAGGAGGCAAAGCTGTCACCTAGGCTGCGGTGGCCGTGCTGTTGAAGGAGGGGGAGAAGGACCGACCTTCCTAGGCCCTGCGCGAGAGAGAGGGGAAACCGACGAACGACGCAGAGGTTGGAGCATGTGGGAGCCTGCTGCTGCGATGAAACGGTCGCTGAGGTGCGAGAGGCTCAGTTGGGTCACCGGATGCACACCCAACCGCGTCCAATCACCTGCAGCCGTCGGCTGTTTGTTGGGAGTGTTGGCGCTTTGGCACACAGTGCTGCAACGTCCACAAGAGCCTGACCCGCACGTGAAGAGCCGCATCGTGCTGTCTCCTCCCGCACCAGCATTAACTCCGGAGCCTTGTGATCATTCCACACTCCCGCGATATGACCAGGAGGTTGTCGAGATGCGCCTGTCTCGGCCCGCTGCACGGCGAATTGCCCAGAATGGCGAACCGACCAAGGACTGGCTTGGACGTGGGAGAAGGGCAGGAGAATCGCACTCATCACGTCTACATGAACCGCGCTTTCCCCCACAAGCGACCGGTCTTGGGACACCTCACACAATCAGCAACGAAGCAAACACCACAACAATCCAGTCATCAATTGCCAAGTCACAAAACCATGCTTCAGCAAGCCACCAACAACAACCAGAAGCCCAATGACTGGGCGGCCCAGGTGAACAAGAGCGCGCAGTCGGACGCACGTGTTCGACCCTGGGAGTCCGTTGTGGAGAAAGCGGAGTCGGACAAATCGCAAGGCGACGCCATTGATCTCAATGCCAACCCACAGGGTGCTTGTGATATCAGTGTTTCTGCCTGATCCGGTGAGACTCTGCTACCAGTCTTTTCCTTGGTACTCGTCAGAAAGTGTTGACACCAGCTGTTTAGCTGCTTTCGGGGGTGAAGAGGAGAATTTTTGTGGCTGTTGTTTTGGCTGCTTGCACTGTAGTTTGCGCAGTACTGATGCTTTGGCTTCCGTGTTGTATTTTCGAGGTTGATAGTTATGCAGAAGTGGGATGGTGACGACATGCCTACGAAAGCAAATTTTTGTTGCATGTCAATTTGAAATTTGACAAAGAGTCTGGACCTCTGAGCGTTCTTGAGTCATCTGTCTTGCCCCTCCCCACTGGCCAGATCCGTCGCCTCACAAGTACAAGAGTTGCATGAACCCCGCCGTCTCTGCGACACCTGCCTGCCTTCTTCCCCAACCAGAGACCCCTCAAGCTGTGCTTCCGTGCTTCAACCCCCAACGCCAGGCAGCCATGGCCTCCCCCCGAGATGAGACGGTTGTGATCAACTACGCGAAATGGCTACCCATCTACGCCAGCGAGGCCCCTTACCAGATTCTCAGCCACTTGTCTGGCGATTACAAGAAAACGAACCTTGAGTTCGGCCCCGCCCCTGTCGCAGAGACCATTCACGACATCCGGGGTCGAGAAGCGGAGTTTACAGCCGACAGCCACGGCTTCCAGGTGTGCCGACAGGAGACGGCAGTAACTGACTGGACGGATAAACAGACGGTAGAGACCGTGTATTGCTCAGAGATGGAGCAGCTGCTGAAGCGAGAGTTGGACGGGGTGGACGAGGTGGTGTTCTACGATTGGAGGGTACGTGCCTGCCTCGATCTTGTGATCGAGCGAGTCAAAACCCCTCGCACCCCTCGCACCCCTCGCACCCCTCGCACCCCCGCGCGGGCGCTGATTATCGTTTTTTTTTTAGCCGTGCAAAAATACTCCCTTCAGGAACGAGGGGGTCTCCAAGGTGGACCTGGACGATCTGAGCTAGTACTTGCAGCCAGTCGGGAACGCCCACATTGGTCAGTGGTGTTATCTAAGATTTTGACCTGTGAAAGCATCCAAGCTAACCGCTGGCCGAGTGGTTTGTTGCCAAAGACTTATCCCCGTTGGGAGTTGTCAAGCGCGTCCAATACCACATGCGTGAGAGAGCAGACGAGCTCCTGCAGGGTAGAGTCCGGGCTTTGAAGTAGCACACAGCTCCGCTCCAGTGTGCACTGTGGCACACCGCGCACCGCACATGCTAACCGTTGACCTTTCCTTTTTCCAGTGTCTGGCGACCCACCATCGACTATCCCGTCCAGGACCGCCCACTGGCGTTGTGTGACGGGACTTCGGTCAACGCCGACGACCTGCTACCCACAGACCACATCAAGAAAGCCTACACGGGCCAGACAAGCAACCTCATGTACCGACCGGGATATCGGTGGCATTATCTGAGCCACCAGACGAAGGAGGAATGCATCATCTTCAAGATGTTTGATTCCCAGGAGGGAGTAGCAAAGCGTAAGTGAGCACGATTCGAGGATACATGAGTGGTCCAACTCGACGTCGACTTGTATTGACACGAAGGATAGACTGCCCTCATGTTGCGTTTCACCACAGCAATGTGAGCGATGGGACACCACCACGTGAGAGCGTCGAAATCCGCGCCCTTGTTTTCACGTATCCGTTGCAAAGCGCCTAAGGGTGTGATTGGCGGCGCAGAAGTCGACTCTCAGAACAACCTTTCAGTACATGGCCGAAAAAAACGCACAGGCCACTGTATTTTTGTCCAAAGGCTGTTTTGGAGGGCCTGGGTCTCCAGAAGCAGAAATTCAGGACCTGAGACCGTGGTTCAGCCAATCAAATTACTCGCACGTCACGTGTCAAAGCGGGCCTACATTCTCAGTCATTCTCAGCCGTTCTGAATACCCATGGTACGGAGTACATTGAAAAGATACAAGCCCCGCTTTTTCTCCAATGTATCTTTCTTCTGAGCACCAGTTCTGAGTGCCACTTCTGCGGCGCCAATCGCACCCTAATCCCTTCAAGAAGAATGCGGGGCCGTCCTGTAGCTACGTAGGAAAACGCAGTCCCTAACTGACCCTTTCTTACCATCCAATCTCATGGCCCTTCCTGTGCAAGAACTTGGGAGTTTCGCTGGTCTCCAAGCCATCGATGACCTTGATCATCTCCTCAACAGCCTCAGGTGGCTGCGCCGGGCCAGTCCAGTTGGACATCTTCGTTTGCACCCATCCAGGGCTCAGCGCCACAAAGCTTATCTTCTCGGCAGCGAGTTCCCTAGCAAGATCCACCGTGATAATGTTCAGAGCGGCCTTGGAGGTCCGGTAGCTGAGGTTTCCGCCCGATCCATTCTCGCTGATAGACCCAACATTGGACGATATATTGATGACGAAAGGCTTCTCGCTTTTCTTGAGTTGCGGGTAGAACGCTTTGGTCGTGAGGTATGGACCGACGGCGCCGATACGGAACCGCTGCATGAATTCGTCGGCAGTGGCATCGATCCACTTGGGGCTGCCATTGCCAGCGGCTGTATGCAAGGCATTGCCTGGTTAGCATGGGAAGCCATGGTTCAGTAGTCAATCGAACTCACCAGCGCTGTTGATGAGATAGTCAAGGGGCCAGTCGCCAAAGGACCTTACGGCCTCCACGACGAGCCCTCTCCTTTGCGCGTTCCATTCCCTCGGCCTGGCGCGGCTCCAGCGGTTCCGCTTGACGCTGGGCGATGATGAAGTTATGCAGCCCAGTGACGGCGTACACGATTTGCACCTGCTTCTCCAGAGAGTACTCCGCAGGAATACTGCGGATTATCTTGAATCGCCTCTTCAAGTACCCAAAAACCCTCTCCACGACATTCCTGATACGTGAGTGCCTGAGATTATACAGTTCTTTCTTTGTCTCTGGCGGGCGCTCACCATTCCTCCAGTCCTGCAGATGATACCGTACATTCGGAAAAGGAACGACAACGCCGGCACGCGCGCCGAAGCCAGCATCGCCCACATAATACCGATTTGGAGGAATACAAAAGGAACGACTGCAGGCCTGTGCGAGCAACGAGGAGTCGTTCATAGAGCCCTCGGCGCCTGCCAGAACATAACTGAAGGAGTGGTCCTGCCGGACTGCGGCAAATACGTTCTGGGAGATATTTCCATGGCGGTCAAACCAGCGAATCTGGTCCCGACCTCTTAATACGCACCGTAATATGAGTCCCATCAATCGCACCGATACAACCGTTAAATGCTGACGTCTTAGGGTTCAGCTCGACCTCGGGGTCCAGCCAGTCATCTTCTAGAAGCCGTACGTACGCCCTGTGAAGAGATACAAGCATAGGTAGGATTGTCGCCATCGTCCTCGATACTGAGCTTTGCGTTACGCCGAACAAGTGGGAGGTGGTACGCTGGTCAGCGGCGTGGCTGAGGATAACGAGGACTATTATCAGCTTCTGCGCCGCGGTTTGGTAGCGGGAACCCTGCAGTCCCTCATGGCGCTGTAGCCACCTTAACAGGGCTTTGAAGGTTACTTGATCTATTCGAAAGAGGTCCTTGAATTGCTTCTAGGAGCCGTCCTAGAGGCTTCTGGCGTACCGGCGCGCGCCAGCGGCCCCCTCTGGATGGATTACTTCGCAGACGGCAGGCCGTCTCCTAGGTAGGGCATGCTCGGCAGCCGCGTTTCTGGTGATGGTTCTAAGTAGCGTGTGGGCGGCGAGGCCGGCGGCAAGAACAAAGAGTGTAACTATAGGGGACGGTACGTGTACAACGATCTTATTTGGGTGAGAAACACAGTACTGACGAGATGGGGAAGCAGAGAAACGTCTAATGGGGCCACGTTTGGCACTTTGAACCACGGGAACAGGGCTTTGGCAGTCTGAATTCTCTCGATTTCGTTGTTCACTCGAACAGGCTGTTCACTCCCATAAACGGCAGAATCCAGCACTTTTGCTCCATTTTTCTGGCCTTTTGCGGTTAGATTGGACCTGTATTAGCGTAGTATATGCTGTCTTGGCTAAAAGGGGTCCGACCGTGGTTCAAAATCGCGAACAGGCCGGATTTGCCAGCAAAATTGCTGCCCAAAACGGGATAGCGTCCCGAAAAAAATTGCTCTTGGCGCTAGTGAACAGGCTTAGCATGACGAACAGGCTGTTCGATTCACGAGAAGATCTGGGTCATACCACATCGCCAGCAACAATTACCCCCACGAACAGCCATAGACCGCCACGAAGACATCTCCTCTTCATTGGGCCCGGATGCCGAAAGAAACAGCGCAGATGTCGGCGAGGACATCAAGGAAGTTGACCCTGTTAAAGAACAGCATTGATGAAGGCGTGGCGCGCCTTAAGCGAACCAGAAAAGGCCTGTGGGAAGAGAAGTGAAAAGAGGACTGTGTTCGCTGATATCTCCTGGATCTTTACGCCGCTACAGATTATGAAGACCCCGGCACTCCGAGAAAAAAGCTATACGTTAGGGTGGGTAAGAAGTCAGCTTTTGATAGCGCTTGGAGATATCGGTGTTAATCCTGTATTTGTCGGCAAGATACCCGTTATCCAGGCACAGCCCTGATCATGTTCAGCACACTGGGATACGTTAAGTCATGAGGGTGCGTTCAACGTTACAAACCCTCACCACCCGCTTCATCTTCAACCGCTAACCCACGACACCAACAGAGTCTTCCAAGCCTACTACGAGACAAACCAGCTGCAGGGCCACAGCCCCGACCAAATCGCCTGGATCGGCTCCCTCCAAGGCTTCTTCCTCTTCGCCGGCGGCCTCGTCGGCGGCCCCATGTTCGACCGCTGGGGCGCCAAGACCATCCGGCCCGCCGCCGTCACATACGTTGCCTCCTTCATGCTCACGAGCCTCTCCGACAAATACTGGCAGCTCATGCTCGCGCAGGGCCTCCTCGGCGGCATCGCCCTTGGCATGACCATGTGCCCATCCATGGCCGCGACGCCCCAGTACTTCAACAAGAAGCGCGGAGCCGCCATGGGCTTGATGATCGCCGGCTCGTCCATCGGCGGCGTGGTGTGGCCCATCGCCCTGTCCAAGCTTCTCGCCAACGAATCCCTCGGCTTCGGCTGGTCCCTCCGCATCGTTGGCTTCATCAACCTCGCCGTCCTCGCCTACGCCACACTGGGCATCAAAGCCCGCCTCCCATCTCGAAAATCGGGCTTCCTCCTGCTTTCCGCCTTCCGCGACCCGGTTTACTGCCTCATCATCACCTCCTGCTTCTTCCTCTTCCTCGGCCTCTTCACCCCGCTGTTCTTCCTCCCCCTTTACGCCCAGACCAAGGGCATGGATCCCCTGCTCGCGGGATACCTCCTCGCCATCCTTAACGGCGCGTCACTCCCGGGTCGGATTCTCCCCGGGATCTTGGCGGACAAATTCGGCCGTCTGAATATGCTTTTTGCATCTGCGGTCGCGTCCGGTATCATCACGCTGTGTTGGACAAAGTGCGAAACCAACGCGGGGATAATCGTCTTTGCCGTGGTGTTTGGGTTTTGCTCTGGCGCCATCGTCTCGGCTGCGAGTGTGAGCTTGGCGTCTTGTCCGGAGGATCCAAAGGATAACGGCGTGACTTGGAGGGTTCCAGGGGATCACCTGTGGATCATCATATTCATTCCCCGTTGTATCGGGGGGTGTGGTTGCACCACGCCGTCGAATGGGAATGTCGCAAAGCAAAGCTTGGAGTTGGGGGACACAATTTGGTCGTCTCTCCACGGGATTGGTGCAACATCGGGGTCTCTCAGCCATGGCTCTGTGGAGAGTATTGCTTGCATCATGAACCCCAGCGACGGCAGGCCAGTGATCATGACTCCAATAGCGGAAGACATGACGGTTTGCCCAAACATCTGAGGCAAAGTAGGGTTCTTGTCAGTCAGGAAGGTTTCAACAAGCTTTGGGCCCGTACCGAGTTGGCGACCAGTCTGTAGGAAAGTCTGGATGTCGATGGTTTGATGGAATATGTTCCACAAAATGCGGAAGGAATCCGAACTGAGCCACCAATGTCGCTACCGAACCCAACCGAGCTGCCTCCTAGGGCTTGAAGGGCAACCTCGCCTGGACACGTAATCATTAGTTGCTTGCCCACTGTGGTTCATGGGAAGTTTCTTGCCTCCCGATGAGCCACCGCAAGAGAGCTGTTGATTGACAGGATTCATCGTGTACCCGAAAACGTTGTTGTGAGTCTCACCCAGCTGTCAAGCCATAGGTCAGAGCTGCGGTCGACTCACTTTGGCACACATGCGACTTACAAGAAGTGTCTGTGGAAGACTTGTCTGTTGCTTGATCCGGTTAGACATGCAACTTTGGTGTCGACGGAGAGAGGTGGAGGATATACTCGCCTTGCAGTAGAGCACGGCTCCAAGGCACAACAGCTCGTCAACTATCTGGCTGTTGGTGTTGCGTTCCCTCCTAGTCCCCTTTCGGCCCTCGAATGTGCCGATCCAGCCCACATATCCCATCGTAGTATCGACGCCTTTGACATGGAACTGGTCCTTGAGCGAGACGTGAAGCGGACCGATGGGAGAACCATGCTCTTCCATATACCTGTCGAGCTGCTGGGCTCGTTCCAGGGCGATGTCAACAAAGATCTCATGGAGACAGAGATCTTGATTCGTACCGCAGTCAGATCGTATGCTGGAGTGTGAGAATGTCATATCATTACCAGCTGGTGCGCAAAGCAGGCTCGTTTGCAAAACGCGCGAGTCACTTGCTCTGCTGTCAGGTGGCGCGCCGCCAATTCTCGGACCAGTTCTCCAGTTGTCAGGGCCGTGATATCCCTCTCGAGGAGCTGGGCGATGAAGGTGTCGGCAATATTTTCAAGGCTGCGAGCATTGTCAAGGACGCTGTCGTCAAGTCTCCAGTCGGCAGGGATGCGCTCCGCCGTCTCCACGCCTTTTCGCGAGCCCGACCGCGCCAGCCTTCGTGAAACGACGCTTCTCCCATTGAACTGATTACACCAAGAGCGGCACACAGCTCGTTTATCGCTTCAATTGAGAATAGCTGCCGGGGGGGTAACAGGGCGGATTCGGATTGACTGCTGGAACGTAATGAGACAGAGGAAGAAAGGCCTTGGTGTATTGTTTTGCATTCGTCGACGAGAGTCGTCCTTTTGGGCGAAGTGGGTGGGTGCGGAAGCGGGGACCTCGCCCCTTCTGTGTTTGTCGCAATCATTTCCAATCCACCCACATTCGGGGAGTCCATCATTGTATGTCCTCTCTCAGACTCTCTGATGAATTTGGCACAAGTTGCAAAAGATATACTCGGATCTTGTTGGGCCACAACTCTCAATTTCTGTCTCATCGATCAGATCTCATCAGGCCTAAAGATACACGGACTAGCCACTACTGCTTCCATCCCAGCTGGATGATTCTAGGTGCGCAACCAAAAACACAGACGATCGCTCGCCCATGCATTCCCTTCCTCCCAAGAGGTTGCCCTCAGCACCAACCACCACCCCTTTCTTCCTCCTCATCCCAAGCGAGCCAATTTTCCAATCTTGCGCAGCAAAAGTCTTTGGCAAAACACCTCCTATCTTCCAAGAAATGCAAAAACTCCATCCTCGTGGCACTCCGAGTTTTCGAGCGCCTTGGACACCTTGAGTGATCTCTTCATTCTGAGGCAAAAACCGCCGTGCGCCGTTCGCCCTCCATTAAACGCCGGATCCCGAAACAGACTCGCCGCCAAACGAGAGAAAAAGATCAGTGAACAAAGCAAATGTAAGAAAAAACGCCCCCGCATCAATAGGAGTGACCGGACTCCGATGCCACGCAAACAGTGGCTGGGAGGGGAATTGCGGCTGGCATGGTGTTGATCGTTTAGCAGAGCACGCTAGCGAGCCAGAGCCACTAGACCCCGCGGGTTCGCAAACTGCTGACTCGGCCCAAGCCCAGCCACTTCCGCTTCCCCCCTTCGTTTCGCGGCACAGCAGGGGCAGGGGCATTTCCAGTTGGTGCGCCACCGTTTGCGACGGCCAGGTTGACCATGTCGCTCCCGCCCGCTCTCGAGCCGGGAATCACGCCAACAGGCGCGCCGCCACTATGTGGCTCTAGCGGCACCCCTCCACCCTCATCATAATCCATCCTCGGCTGGGCTCTGTTTCGCAGAATCGGGGGAGGTGTCGAGCTCTCTCTGTCGTCGTCAACGATGGAGGACCGCCTGCCCCACGATGGAAGGCCCATCAAGGATGCCGGCGCATTCTTGAAGGTTGTTTCGGTAGGGGGCGCACTGGATGGTTCGGCGGTTTTCGGGGGCTCGGCCGACCCAGTAGACCGTCTGAACAGGTTGTTGAGGCCGCGTGACCGAGGGGGCTGACTGGCCGTGGGAGGGTAGTGCCGTTGTTTGGGCAGTGGTTGCTGAGATTTCTCCTCTGAATCTTGTGTCAAGGGCGGCGGGAGGTGAACCTGCTTCGGCGGGACAGTCATCGCCCGATCCTGACGGATGCCGACATCTCTGAGGTTGGAAGTGAGGGGTCGCAGATCGATGCTGTTGCTTCGAGTGCGGTTGCTACGCGTAGGGCTTCGTTTCATCTTTGAACTCATTGGGGATGCGCGTGCTGGCGACGCCGGATTGCTACCCGAGCCGAAGACCCCAGATGTCAAGCCCGTCTGGGCATGGAGGCTCGACCGGCGGTTGGGAGGCGGAGGAGGTCCGGCATTGGCAGCCACAACGGGCGTTGCCATACCAGAAGGGTAGAATGGCGTTGGCAGCGAGTCGCCTAGCGCGTCAAGAACGTCTGCCATGGGGGGTGGCATGCTAGGCCCCAATGCCCCCATCGCGCCAATGTACCCCGTCCCTCCAAGTGAGCCATACATCGCGTCAGCCGCCCAGCCACCAGAGCTTGTTGGGAAGGAGAAAAGATCGGGTGAAATACGGCCGGGCTGCCTGCCTGGACCGGCCTGGGACGCGGAGTTTGCTGGATGGAGGCCGTCAAGCTGATCCGGCTTCAAACTCTCTCGAAGCCAGGGATCAAAGCTAGATGCCATCGAGTCTGCATCGTCGGCGAAACCACCATCGGAAGCATCGCTGTCCCATCCTTCACGGGCTCGTTGGCGGGAAATTGTTGTCTCTCCTGCTGAGCGGGGTCGTGGAAGTGGAGATACAGAGAAGGGGCGCTCGGCAGTTCCGTCAAGGGGCAAGGTACGTCGTCCGTCAAAGGCTGTGGTAGAGGCAGCGTGGCCGCGATCATGCGCCACGCTCCGGTCGCCATCGGCATCAGAAACCTGCGAAGCTGTCGTCTCCGACAGTGCAAGATAGCTGCGCTCATTCACAAGACTGTCCTCCCTCGACAGCGTGTCGTTGGAGTTCTTGAAGCGACGGAGGGTCGAGGTAGAGATGGTGTCGGGGGTGGGCGGGAGGCCATGACTGTATTCTCTGCCCATGTGGCCCGTGAGCACCTTTTGGAGCGCGTCCCTCTTTTCTTGCTTCGTTTTGGGTTGTGTTGGCGCTGTGTGGATCTGTCGCGCGTGATGTGACGATTCTTTCTCCTGGGCTGAGGTAGCGGGCCGTGATGCTTCGTTCATCGCCGTCAAGGCCATCTCCAATCTTTCCAGGCGCTGGAGCGGTGAGCCATTCATCTCCAAGACGCGATTGATATTCTGCAGTTGGCTCATATTGTATGGGCTGCGAGAAACTGATGACTGTCGTGGCCTGCTCGGGGTTGTCGATGGCTTGGTGAGCGAACTCACCGATGCTCCGCGGTCCCTGGCCGGACCATCCACTGAAGAAAGGCTATCTTCGGCTGGTGGCAATGCCTCGTCGGCTTTCTTCTGCCCGTAGACGCTGACGAAAGAGCTCTCGCTGAGAACACTGAGCGTGGGGCTGCCAACTCCGTTGTGCTCCATGCGCTCCGCTTCATGGGCGTCATCTGTCATCCTCGGAAGACTGAGAACACTGCCGCGCACTCCAATGTAAACGTTCCGAAGGTTGGCGGTATTTTCGCTCAGATCGGATAAAAAGCTGGGCATCCGGTTAAGTGCCTTAGCATCGTCAAACGGCGGAAAGTCCGGCATCTTCCGTCTGGGAGTTTCGAGGCTCGCCGAGTCGCCGCCGGTGTAGTAGCCGCCGTGCTCAATCCTCCTGATCATCTCGCGCTCCCTCAGCAGCTGCTCAACGCGCGTCTCTAGACGCACAATCATTTCGACTGCCTCCTCGATTGCCTTCTCGCGCTTCTCCATATCCTCGACTAGCCTCTCGTTCTTTTCCTCCTTCTCTGCGTTCTCTTTCTCCAACTCCTCCACACGGGCCTCCAGGGTATTTTGCTTCTCGCGCCGGTGAAATAGCTCAAGCTTGAGGTTCCAGTTTTGCTTCTGCAGCCGAGACAGTTCCTGCTCCATGCCCTTCAAGCCTAGGTTCTCTTGTACGGCTGGTGCTGAGCCAGTCCCGCTGGAAGTGGGTCGCCGGCCATCGTTGAAGTTGTTGCGCGCAGGGGAGCTCTGCACAGTCCTGTGGTCCGTTTGTGCCCCCAATGCGTCGGTGCTTGCCTGGCTGGACGAGCGCTCGCTTTCGTTGACCTTCCGCTCGCGCTCCAATTTCTCTTGTAGATAGGTGGACATTGTGGGGAGGGACTCTCGGGAGTGTTCTGATGCTTCGCGCGAGAATTGGGACTTCGGTCGATCTAGGGGAGGAACTCGGCCGGTTCGGTTGTATGGGTGGCGTTGCGCCTGGGTTGATGTTGAACTGTTGTTGCTCATTCTGGTTCGAGTCGAGCTTGTGCTTGATCGTGAAGCTGTTCGAGGATACGGGGGAGCTCGAGAGCGGTCAATCTGTGGGTTTAGAGTGCTGGAGCCCTCCATGTTGGGCAGTGACAAACGCGTTCACCGCTGGAAACCAGCATAGACGTCAGTGAAGCGAGTCGCCCAGATGCAGCAAGTCTCCCGTTTGAGGTCTGTTGCGAAACGATGATTGGATGGCGCTGGTCTCGCCTGCTGTCGGCAGCCGGCGTGTTGAACCAAGACAAAGGATGGCTAATGCTTGTAGGAAGAAACGAAAGCTCTACGGAGCGCAGCGTTGGTGGGATAGTCGTATCGATAGGACGGAAGGCTGCCGAACCAGCTCGTGGGGATGTGGGTGTCAAGGCGCGCTCGCCCTTAGCAGAGCAATTATCGCATGCGAATCAGGGGGGTTTTTCTCGACCTGGTTTCCGGTGCGAGGGTTCGCCGATCGACGGTACACAATGTTCTTGCCGAGGCAATTCTAGGTTACGTAGAGGCGAGGAATGATGGTGACGGCGAGAGTGACATGGTCGGCGCTCGGATCCGTTCGTCAAGCGTTGCACAGGCGACCGAGGGAAATGCTGAGGGCGTCCGTTGTTGTGGGAAAATGAGTGTTTGTGTGTTGTGTTTTTGCGTGTCTCGGTAATCTCAGGAATGAGGAACTGAGGAAAAATGACTGGCAGCACAGGGACCAGCTGCGGCAAGCGGAGATGTTAGGTGCAGGAAGTGCGCGATCTCGCCGCCAAAGGGAAAGGTGCCGCAGGAAAGGAGGTCATCTCAGCGAAAGGATTCTCTGGAAGAAGCAAGGTCAACTGCAGCTCGCGGTTGGTTGGTGGTGGTGGTCCAGGCAGAAAAATAGTGGGCCCTATGAGGATGCCGCAGACGCGCAGCACCCAGTGCCTCACACTAGCAAGGTGACGCTAGTGCAGCGCGGACCACTGAACTCGATTCCGGGACGGTTGCTGCCGAATTAGGGACCCCTCAGTTGCTCGTTTGAGCTAGCCCAGGACACTGCGGGAGCTGACAGGCTGACAGCTGCAGCCAGCCTCTGACGGCACAATAATTCAAGATGGTCAGAATTTTCGACTAGCTAAAGCCCAAGGGACGAATTGACTCCATGGGGCGCATCACTCCAGGTGTCGTCGCATTGCTCCGTCAAAACCCGACAGCAAACAAGGGAGAGAAGGCACAGCTGCTCAGCATTCAGAAAATGAGCTGCCCTGTGCAGTTGGCCCCTGCATGTCGAAATGAAAGACGGCAGTGGAGGGTGTGCGCGGGTTCCGGGGCCACCCTCATGGCCGCCCCACACGGCCCTAATCAATCCAACCACATAGACGCGATTAGCCCCTCCACCTCCCTAACAATTTCATGGCAGGGGCGGCCGCCGCTCGACCAATAGCGGGCACCATCACTGTTCCCAGCGTTGTGGGAACAAGGAGCAGCCCGGTTTTTGCAGGGTGCGCTCAAACCGCAATGTGATCTGGTCCCACCCGTGGACGGCATCTGAAATTCGCCGGTGAAAAAAGGGGCACCTTTCCTAACCCCATTCGGCTCGACATTCGCACTGTCCTCGAGGCCTCGTGGACTCCCTGCTTGGGAACAGACAAACATGAAGAAAGTGGGCTGACAGGCAGATCAAGAGCGACAGGAAACACCAGGATTTGGTTTCCAACAGTGTTCGCTGCGGTGCAACGGTGCGGGTCGGGCATCAGGCGCTCTGACGCTGCGGCGTGCCGTGGGTGGAGCCAAAACACAGAGAACTTTGAATCAGTGCGGTTACAAACAAATGACCGTCAGCTATTGGCAACAAAACACTCTTGCAAAGTCGAAAAACGCCCGGGTCAGCTTCATCACCTCTTCACGGGCTTTGTCGCCAGCCAGGACCAGCATGCCCCTCCTGTCTGGTACCGAAGCAAACAAGAAACACCCGCGCGAAGGACTCCCTGTCAGGCGTTTGGCTACGGCCCCTCTGCCAAAACCTCCCCGGTCTTGCGGGGTGCCCTTCCCGCCCCGTCCCTTCCACCTTGATCCTTCCCCCAGTCCTTCATCAGTCACTCCAATGAGCCGCGAAGAGGATACCGCCAGCACACCGCCGAAACACGGTCACATCGCGCCTCCACCGCGTGGTAAAGTGCTTGCAGGACGAGTTCCATTTTTATCGACGTCAAATCGGTTTGCAAATCCACACTTCCCGTGCGCGATGCATCATGCATGCGTCGAAGCGATCGCAGCTCTCCCCTCCTCCTCCACACCTGGCGGTCAAAGCATCCCCGCCCCTCTCAATGGCCCAAATTCTCCGCGGTGAGGTTCAGACCGGGAGTCTATTCGCCTGCTGGACTAGCTTAACCTTTCGCGAGGAGTTCTGGAAGACGTCTCAGAACGCCTGGTGACGGCAAACTTTTGCACTTTTGCGCGCACGGTCAAAGCCGTTTGGATCTGAGGCCGATCAACCAGCGGATAGCCAGTGACGGCAGCTGCATCTTCAATCCCTTGCCCGAAACTTTAGCCGCCACTTCTCCCTACATCCACAAGAAAAAGAAAGAAAAAAAAAACCTTGATACTTGCATGTCTCGGGTACCAACTCTCGCCAGCCACCCGCTTTTTCCACGTTGAAACTTCCCCTCCAGCTTGTCTCATCACATGCTCACCACCGCCTCGCCTCCAGTCTTCTCACTAACCACATTTCTCGTCAATTCCATCAAATTCTCCATCAACTCATCGCTCTGCGCCAGCTCGCTCGCAGTCTCAGGCGTAGCAGGGGCGCAAATCCACTCTCCCGAGTTCTTCGTAACCGTCGCCGCGTACACGGTTGGCACGGCGCCTTCAAATTGACTCTTCTTGAGCGGCTCCATGCCGTACGACATGGCATAGCCAGCGATGGGGTACCTGCGCGACATGTCAGCATGCACGATTCCCCTGGTGTGTGGTAGGACAGCAGCTCACGGCTCATGAATGTCTTGCGTGCTCTGTTTGGTGCTCACGAAACCGGGATGAGTCGCGTTCATGAGCAGGTTCGGGTGCCCCTTTTTAGTGATGTTGCGGTCGAAGTATCGCGTATAGAGCAGCCCAGCTAGCTTGCTGCGGCCATACTGGCCGTTGGGTCCGGAGTCTCGATTGATCTCATCCAGGGTTGCGAACTTGGTGTCGCTCGGCGCGCCGTAGTGCGCATTGCTGGATTGGTTGCTGATGCGCACGATATTTCCCTGCTCTGCCGTCTTTTTCAGCAGTGGCAACAAGTAGCCTGTCAATACCACGTGGCCCATGTGGTTCACAGCCATGTGGCGGTCGACGCCGTAGTCTGTCAGCTGGGCGGTCATGATTCCTCGGCCGCTGTTGTTGACGAGGATGTCAATCCGGTCGGTATCTTGCTTGATCGCTTCAGCGACCTCCTTAGTTCGGCGCCAGTCGCTCAGGTCGCATTGCATCCATCTGATGCGGTCTGCCTTGTCTTGCCCGAGCTCCTTCGCAATGACCTTCTTCGCACCTTCGATGACGTCCTTGGAGACAGACAGGATGTAAAGCTTGCCGATGTTATGCTTAAGAAGCGTGTAAGCCACGCCGAAGCCGATTCCTTGGCTGCCGCCTGTAACGACAGCCACCTTGCCCGAGAGGTCGGGACACTGATCCAGCTCGAAGTGGCTGGTGCCCAGCTTGGTGAAGGGGCCACCAAGGTTCTCAGCGAGGGTGTTCTAGATGTGTTAGGAACCGTTTGGTCTTTGCCCCACCGAAGAAAGTTTGAGGGGTTTGCGTACTCTAATCTTGTCCATCGTCGTGGCACTTGCTGATCTTTTCGCAGCTGCTGTGGTGATGCCTCGGAAGTGCTGGCTCGGGCCTGGATGGAGACGTCTCAGGGGCGCTTGGACTGATGCGATGTTCGCGACGGCGATTTTGGGACCGGGAAACTTGTCAGTGGCGCAGCCTTTCCCGACGAGTCCTGTGCGTGGGAGCTTCAAAAACATTTGGTGGGTGCTTTGGGGACGTGTACGCCGTGCATTACTGGGGACAGCACATGGGCACCTTGAGAGGAATCAGGGGCGTTGTCGCTTTATAGCCGTCACCGTGTTGTTGAAGCGGCGTTGCATATATGATGCTCGATTGGAAGTCGTCATGGACTAGAAGCGCCATCGCACGCTCGAAACCAGGTGGTTGCTATGAAGCGCCATTCTCTCGATCGTGGCCTGAACTGGCGTTTAGGCGGATCTTGAGCCGTCAGTGCTAGCGCTCGTGTTAGTTTCGCCCCCAAAGGCAACAGCGCTCATCGCTGAAAGGCAGTGGTCCAAAGTCAATCGTGTCCATCTTTGCAGGGCCCAAAATTGGCCGGGTGTGGAGGCTGGGGTCGTGTTTGTACTGGAATGGATGGGAGCTCTACGAGGCTCTCGATCCTAACCTTGGTTATCTGGGCCCCTCTTGCTCGAACAACCTGGCGATGAGAAGACTCTTAACGCCGCTTCGTCCGAGCCCGTAGACATAGCGAGATTCTATCTGATATCAAGGGGTGCTTGGTCAGTTGCGAAACTCTCATTCGTTATCAGATGCCGGATTACGTCACCATGTTCTCAACCACAAAACATACCTGGAACAACCCTTCATTGGCTTCGACAACAAAAAAGCATGTGCCATGCAAGACACCATGAAGGAAACCTACTGTGTAGAGCCGCGGATGATCGACGGCGCAGGATATGCGAGATACGCAACACGACCACGCGGTGAAAGGTATCTCTGCAACCGACAGGCCTCAGTGACAACCCCCTAACGGCGCCTGACCATGTAGAAAGGCCTAGCTTTTTTCACAAAGGGCCTCGCACGCACTGTCCAAGGCCTTTGCTGTATTGAAAATAACCTTGCACATATTGTCCAAGGCCTACGGGGATGTCGCTGAGATGTGTTAGTTGCAGAGATACCTCCCACCCCGCAGCGACCTCGCGATGAGCCTGGGGAGACGACAACAAGGGCCTCTGATCATTGGAAGGAAGAGCTTTAGCGCCATCCGCACACAGTGACTGCCCAGTCAGCCAGTGAAGTCTCCTGCAAGGGACATTTCCAACCAAATCCGAGTCTCCATGGTGCCACAGGCACCAAACAACAAAGGTTGCCCTGTAGCGCGCGAGGAGATACCCTGTCATGGCGGGAAAGGGAATCCGAAAGAGCCAATAATTCGTGTGGATTGATCAGGTTCGGATGAGGATTCTTGACGGCGTATCGCGTGCGGATACGTGTGCTGCCGACAGAGCTCGCTGCGGGGGAAGACGCGGGGGCATGTTGAGATTTGGAGCGCAGAATGCGCGATGCACAACCAGCAAGGAAGTGGTGCCACACAGGAAGATCTCGGGCAAAGTCATTGGCGGGTCAGATGCAGAGGTTCTGCAGCTGGGGGAAAGAACGACCCCTTCTGGACACATGCGGCTCAGCAGCAGAAGGAGAGGCCGAAAAGACCCCTTCGCTCAGAGCGGGGCACCAGATCATCGGCTTCAATTCCCTTTTTCCCCTCCGTTGTTTTGCCGTGCATGGTGTGGCGCGGCACGCGATCCAATACATCAACGCCTGCAGGATAATGACTTCAGCTTCCGCTTCCCAACCTCCGGCCCCATTTCCGCGGCCTCTTCGACTTGGCCATTCGCAGCGAAAATTGGGGCATTCCCGCAGCAGGCAACGAAGACACCGAAAACGTTCGCCCGGCCCGAGGTATCCAGCGCCCCTATTCGCGCATTCGCGTTGCAGCCGCGGACATGTGGACGGGAGACTGTCCGGACCAGGCATGTCGGGCAGGCTGGCCATGCAAGCGCCCCCTTCCAGGAAGAACGTCCCCGCAGCGGGCTACCCAGAGCCTTCCCACGACTCGCAGAGCCTCATCTCTGTGCACTGGTTCACCGAGCTCCTGTGCTACCCACCCTCAACGCCGACTTGCATACTGCACCCGACTCTGCGCCCGTCATTGGCTAATGCCCGCAGCCATCAATCTGCAGTATGGTCTCGACGAGTCCCGCCTACCCCCCAACACGATATTGGGACCCGATCTCCATGGCCAGCCGTCGGCGTTCCCTGGATAAAAAGAAACGTGTGTCGGGCAGTTGTCGAGCCACGAGGCTCCCCGATTCTGATTTCACTACCCGCCCGAACTACAGCTCTGATGAAGCTTTCAAGGACCTTGGTTCGACACCACTTCAAAGCTAACAGCCCGAATCAAAGTGCTCCTATTCAGAACTCAGTTGAGACTCACGATGGGGCGCCTATCTGTCAAGTCCCCGGCGATGTCGCCGAGGTCTTCTGTTGATCGTCAAAGCGCAAAGCAACCCCTCACCATGGGCCGGGTGAGGCAGGCCACTATCGACCACGACGGGGACCCAACTTGCCTCTCTGCGCTTCCTCACATACCCAACGCCGACAGAGACTCTCTGTTCCAGCACTATCTGGGCTGTCTTGAGTTCCACCAACGAGCCGATTTCCTAGACGAAAATAACGAATTTTGGACGCAGCAAGTCAGAGACGAGCTGGATAAACTCAAGGCGGGGGACCCGACAGCTGACCAAGAGAGCTTGCGAGACAGAGCGAAAGTCTCGGTGAGGAAAAACATACAGGCTCTTGCGGTTTCCCTCGAAGCACAATACAAACGAACGGTGGTGCTCCGGCGAGCCCTTTCCAGGGAGAACCCCTCAGACCTGACCGAGTGGAAACCCGATGCACCGGGCGACGACAATGCAGAGCCCAGCAGCTTTGTCGGCTACATCGACAAAAGCCGGCGGAAATGGAGGGACTCGGACGAATACAAGGCTGGAATGATAGAAGTTCAGAAATGGCGGAGCAAGCACGGTCTTCCTGTCGACCAGGTGATAGACCCAAGCGGTGAGACTCAGGGGAAGATGAAAGAAGCCGGGCGAGCAAAGGTTCAAGAGATTGTTGGGGAGCTACGGGGCCACGATTCCATGACTGAAAAGATCACTGGATACGATCTTGAGCGCGATGTCAACGCATATCTCATTCAGTACACTCGACAAAATTCCACGGACGCCAAGTCAAAAACAACGCTATCTGATCCCAAGATGCGGCACCTGCCGGTAAATTCGTACGAAGAAGATCTAAAGGATGTTCGATTCAAGGGGAAGTTCCCAGATCAGCGACTCTCTATCGATCTGCTCCTCAAGAGCGCGCAACTCGACCCGGGGGCATCTGAATGGCAAGACATTCTCCCCAAAGACTCCGATGACGTCGAAGCCAATCGAAACATATTGTCTAAGGCGAACTGCGACAAGAAGGATCCCACCAGAATGCGGTACCTTCACATCCCAGCAAACAACATGGAGGTAAGTAAGCCTTGGCAGCCGCCCTGAACAGCCGTCACTGAACAGATGCTGACACTTGGATCCTGCAGTGGGTAGAGGTAACGCGATTACCTCAATTGCCAACGGACATGAGCTAAAATGAACACAGGCGGCCATTGCCGGATACTATGGCGACAAGCACCCAGCGCTCCGCCCCGGTCACAGAGATGTTCCACCCACTACCAAGACCCAAATGTTGCTTCGGCCACAGTTCTGGAGGGGCCAGCTACACGGTGCCCGAAGCGGCGTGGTTCACGCAAGATACATGCGCCCCCTTTGCGAAAGGATATCTTCGAGTAGGTCCATCACCCTCTGCTTTTCTCAACTGAGACATGCTAACCAAGGAACCAGCCGTCCATGAAATTGAAGACAACCCTAACAACATCGTTCTATTTGCACGTCACCCTCTACTACTACCCTACCTGAATGCTAACTAGACCCTGCTGCAGATGCCGTATATGCATTGGGAAACAGACCGGATGAGGAACTCTGTTGCCAAGATGGTTGACGACCAGTCGTATCAGCAGATCTTGAAGCAGGAGCAGAACGACTTGAAGGCGAAGAATACACGTATCGCCAAACGAGCTGAGGTGACAGATCGGACCAAGCAGATCAAACACGGCGATGCAGATCCCATTGACCATCTCAAGATTCTACTGAAGGTCGAATCTACGAAGCAGAAACTGGACCGATCCCTTACCGGCCTGGTGCCTCGATTCACCAAGCTTTCACCAGGCGGAATCGAAGTTGAAGGGGATGGCCACTTACGGGTCAACAGCGAGAGACCTTTGGGGCAGTATCTGATCGACGCGGCCAGGCTCTACGAGGCTATGTCCACCTTCCGCGACAAACGAATGATAGAGAAGTACCTCTACAACAACCCTCCACTACATCCGCGTCGAACTCTGGACCAGTCTCACTATTGGACCCTCAAGACGACGAAGGCTCGTGATAGAGATCAAGTCGTGTACCGTGGGACCAACATCAATCTGGATCTATGCCACAAGTTCCGCAAGGTCCCTGTGCCCAAAAAGACCGAGGAAGAGACTGAGGGGAAAGTTGAGGAAAAGGCTGAGGGGGAGACTGACGAAAAACCTATCCTTGAGCGGCTCAAGCTCATCTTCAGCGAGCATGATCCCTCGGAGGCGATATCGCAAGATGGGACGGTCCAGGGGGTGGGCGAAAAGACTGGCGAAGCACAGAAATCTCGGTTCCGATGGCCGCTTTGGGGTCAAACGAAGTGCGAACATGCAAGATGGCAATGGATTGGGCATTGGTGAGGCTCAATACCTTTCCGTTGGCTGAATACCAGTCCTGGTCAGGCTAACTTCAAGTCAGGAGCAAAACGGACGAGCACGGCTGCGAGCACTGCACCAGCGAGATCAAGAAGATCTCCAAACTCATCATGGTGGACCAGTTGTGGATGTGGGTTCTCGACGAACAAACCATCATCACGTCTTTTCCCAGACGATACGGCTACAACAAATACGATCTGCATGGCATCCACAAGTCAATCAGAAACAGTCTGAGGCTCGCAAACGCCCGCAAAAACCAGATAAGGTCAATTTTCGATGTCGCCCTTATCATCCTTGACGAGTGCTCGAACACATTCTTTGACCGCACCAAGACTCACGTATGGCGTTCTATCCGTTCTCAAGACGTTGTAATATGTGCTGATATGTGATACAGGATAGCCAGCCCCAGGTCATGGATATCTTTTCCGAAGCCATCGGCGACGTGGTATGCACGCATGACGAGACCCCCGAGCCCCCTATGTAAGCTAACGACAGGGCCCTAGACCAACAAACACACGATCTCATTTCAGCATGTGTGGCACTGGACCCAAAAAGCCTCCACCGTTTACCGCTCTAAGCCAAAGCATGGCGAGACCTCGGATTTGCACGTGCCTCTGCTGGATATTCATCCAGAGGGGAAGTTGCAGCGAGAAGTTAAGGACATTCTCGATGAGCTCGACATCATGATCAATATCACAAGGCGGCAAAGAGAACTCATCAGAAGGTTTTGCAAGCACGTCGAGAATATCTTGGATCCCGAAGGCCGATGGCGACACGGAACTGAGGATCAGTCTCTTGCGCAAGTTGACAACGAGAGTGAGGACGAGGCTGATCCACCCCCTGAAGAGTACTCGAAAGCTCCCGATACAAGCCCCCAGAATGGAACGGTGAATGACAAAATCGATGAAGAGCAGAAGAAAAAAGAGGCCAAAGAGAGGGCGCATAAGGAGAGGCTGCGTGACAGGAAGAGAAGAAAAAATCACCTCGACTGGTTTCGCATGCAGTCACAGGACCTTCTCTCCGAGGTCGGGGACCGTATCGAGGAACTCGAGGGGCTGAGGGAGAGTGCCAAGAGCACTGCGCAAAGTGTGAGTGACACATCCCACATTCCGAGACACAGCATTCAACAGTAAGTTTCGCGCCTGCGATCCATGCCCTTGGGCCTGGAAACTTATCTTCCGGGCCCTGACAGGCTGTGACAAGGCGTGTTGCAATTGGGTTGACCCCCGGAAAGAGGCGTTGTCAAAGGTCACGGATCCGTCTCTATCAGTTCAAACAGTTGCGAAACTTACCGTTGAATGATGTACGGTCCGGGATACATACAGAGATGCTGACCCTGAGAAGGTCAACGACCTCTTGTCATTAAAGCAGCAACAAGCTAGTGTCGTCCAAGCGTGGGAGTCGGTAAACCAGGCTGAGGAAGCAGTTCGCCAGGGCCGATCGATTATGATGTTCACAATCATCACCATCGTCTTCGTAAGTCGTCGAGCTGGGAAGCTTGTGAGTTCGGACTGTCTGACGTTCTGATTTTACAGTTGCCCCTCTCCTTCATGTCAAGTATTTTTGGCATGAACAATGTCGACTTTGAAGACGACAAGAACACCTGGACCTTGAGCGAACAGCTTAGACTTATGTGTTCGTCGTCTTCCATCCTCAAGCCAACTGCGCCGTAACGGTTCTTTGCTGATTCTCTTGGCGCTATAGTCCCCATCTCCATCGGCATCATGGCCGTGTCCCTCATTTTTGCCTTCCACGGCTTGTTCCGTGCGTCTATCTGGTCCGCCTACACCTACGCAGTGACTTGGGTAGCCGTCCACACAGGACTGTACCACCTGTGGCTCGAATACGGAAGCAAGAATTTTCACTCAGCCTCGCTGATGCGGGGCACTGAAGAGAAGGTGCACGAACTGAAAGAGGAGGTAAGAAAGGCAAGGAGGCGAAAGAAGGCTGAAGAGTACGCGCGCAAACTGAGCAAAACAGCGGATGCCGAGGGGGAACCCAAAGCAGATGAAACCGTAGGTGTTGTTTTTGCCAATGGAGCTACAAATGGAGCTGCGAATGGGGCCCCGAAGACGGCAAGCATTGGCAGTACTCAGAGGTCTCGATGGAGGAAGGTTTGGCATCGAAGGAGAAGGGGCGCGGCCGAGAAGAGGGAAGACAAAACGGAGAGCGGCCACCAAGCAGCGACGCCAATACTTGGGTCAAGGGCAAGGAGTCTTCAAAGCAATCAGGCTCAGAGCCCTCAGACCCGCAGTCCTCAAGCTCGAAGTCGAGCGCAGAGTGTCACTTTTGCGGATGGGGTTGGTCAGGTGAGGGATATCCATGCGGGTACTCCTAATATTGTGTGACGTGGGGTTGGTTCGGTCTCATCTTTCTAATAGTAAGTGGCATCGAGTCTTGCATGTGATGGGGGTGGATCACACTGACACTGGAATAGGTCCTTGACAGACGGCATGTGATATGTCAGGACTCCAAGAGTATTTATTTGTGATCATGTGGATCCTCTACTAGTTACAGGTATTGTACTCGAGCAAAAAAGAAACTCAAACGCCAATCGTACATCCCGCTCTCGTTAAAAACCCCCCAAGCTTTAGCTTCAAAAGGGAAAAGAGTAGCCACCCGATCGAAACTCCAAACGCGACAAAAGCAATTAACCCTTCAATCTCCCGAATTCCAGAACGGCAGCCTTTTCCAATCCGAACGCTTCCATCTAATTGCACAGCCCCCTGTGAGTCAGTCCCTCAGCTGCCCTCCGAATTACGTCGGGAATCTCGAACGTGGGCCTTTCCCGTCGCGAAATCAGCCTTCTCGCCTCCTCGGCCCGAGCATCAGCCCTAGCGGGGAGCATGCCATCCGTCGAGCCAAGCACAGTCCTCGGGTCCGAAAGAGGGCGAGGGCCTCCCCGGAGAAACCGACGCGCTTGGAGGTGCTGGCTGGGAGGGGGAGGAGAAATGCCGGAGGAGACGCGGTCGGCTTGTCGGTGTCGTCGTCGGTGTTAGTGCCGGACGACGTGTCAGCGTTGTCGCTCCACGGGGTCCCGGGGATGAAGTCCTCGGCCGTTGGACTGAGCTTCGACGGGGCCTTTGTTGTTGCCGCGGCGCCGGCGGGGACGAAGGGCGCTGCCGTGGCCCGTAGGCGGAAGGGGGGATGCTGCAAAAGGGGAGGAGAGCGGCGGAATATATACCTTAGGTTTCTTGAAGAAGCTTCCGAGGGGGCCTGTGCAGGGAGAAAGTTCTAGCTTGTGAGGTTCCTGAAGTTCGTGGCGTTTTGATTTGAGCTTAGAAGGGAGGTTGAGTATGGGTATGCTAGAGTTTTTGGTTTTTTCTTTTCCGAGTTGAACTCTATCACACCAGGGGCTGGTAATCACCAGACCAGATAGCGACATCGCATTTCACCGCTTGGAGATTTCCAGTGCTTCGTTTCGCTTAAATCCAGCTTTTCGTCTAACTTAATGCAGATTGTACTTGTCGTTCGTCGGTTTTGGGCGGTGTCACTCCCAGGGCTCCTCCAAAAGTACGGCTAGTTATGGTATCAAGTTGCCAATACAGCCGGAAGTCGCAAACTTACACAATTACTCGGGGTCAGTCGCTGTAATAGCTGCACTCTTTTCTGGGTAGCGGCCAGGAGGTTTGCTCGAAAGCAGTGCCGATGTTTTTTTATTCTCGGAAAGCAGACCAGCAGCAGGCAGATGACTTGTGCCATCTCATTCGCCGTCCGTCGTCAGGGGGGTCGTCAGGGGGGTCGTCAGTGATGGCCTCAGGCCGCTTTGGCAGAATATGGCCCCACTCGCACTAAACCGAATTGGGAAGTGTTTGAAGACCTGGCATCTTCCTTCCCGACGGCGGCACACTGTCACAATCATCCGTCATCCCTAAACGGAACTTGAGGCCAATATTGAACCGGGAAAAAAAGGGCGGGCGAAAATTAACCTAGGAGCCTTGTCGATGCAACCTCCACATGTTCTTTTTCTCACCAGCCTCCCAACGGCACAGCAGGCTTCGGCTTCGCGATCTTGCTGTGTTTCTGCTCCTTTCCGCAACCGCTCCACCATGCATCGCTCAGGTCGAGATCCCCAACACGGCTTCGCCATCATCAAAATCGCCAGGAGATAAGATATTGGGTCCCATTTCATTTGGCTTTGACCTCGGCCAATCATACGGCACATCCGCCGCCCGGTTCGAGAATGGAACAACCATCCCCCTGGCCAAAATCCGAGGGACCAACGGATATGCAGCCCTGATGGAAACACTAGTCGCACAGGCCTCGACGCCACACTGGCTCTCCTATGAAGGCACCATCGGCCGTTTACACGGCCTCTTTCAAACCCTCAAACGGAGTTTGGTACATGTCCCCACTGAAGAGGCCCGCGTTCTGGCCGAGATGGTCGCCGCCCTTAAGACCGCCTCTGAAGCCACCTTGCAAACTCAAATCAAGGCAGTCGCTGTGACAGCGCCGTGGGTGGACGCCTGGGACGGCCAGAACCACGATGACAGTGTCATCAACGACGCCCTGCTCCTCGCTGGCCTGGAGCCCTGGAAGGGTCGGTGGGAGGAGGCCCGAGACTACCTTGGCGAGGCCAACGCTGCCTTGGCCAGCGAAAGGAGATGGCTGTGTCAGAATAACTGGTGCGCGGGCCACTGGGTGGAGGTAGAAGAGGAGACGACCTCGGGTGGTCCCCTATTCTTTGTCAGGTTCGTCATTTTGGTTTCAGAATTGGAGTTCAATTTCCACGCTGACAGCTGCAGCTTTACCAACCGCTCGTTGTATACATCCTTCCAAAGAAGTACATGTTATCATTTCGGCTCGGAAGATCATCACCTCGCATCGATAGACCCTCGATATGGGCTCGACCACGCTAATCAGGCGGAGTCTCCAGCAAAATTCTGGAGCGAACTGAGACTGCACCTCACGTCTCTCGCAAAGAAAAATAGGGAGCGGGACCGAGGAGACCACTCTCAGCTTCCATTAACAATGCTTGTGACGGGAGAGGCAGCAGAAACCCCGGAGTTCTTGGACGTTGTCCGTGATGTCGCCCGGGACATAGAACAGCTTTGTACGAGCGAGCCCAAGGCTGTGGGATGCAAGGAGAACACGACAGGGGGAGGTGTTGAACTTGTGATCCTGGATGACCCGACGTACGGTCCTGCCAAAGGAGCTGCGTTTTGGTTGTGGACGAGGATGAGTAAGGGGTATTGCGCAGAGATTGGCATTTTGGACCAGTATGACATGGTGAGGGATCATGTGGAGTTATAGCAATTCAAACTCAAGCATGATGTTTATGTGCGAGGTGGCAAGCGGGTTCGTATTGTTGATTAGGTGTTGGATAGATTGATGTACCGGTTAAAGCGCGTACCTGGCTCTCTCTCTATCGTATTGTACCCCCTGAGGCATCTAGAAAGAGAACTCATGCGAGCCGGCTATGCATATGCTGGCAAGTCCAGAGGCCCTTGATGTTTTTAGTGCACCGGTATCAGAATAGTAGACCTTGGTATATGCTAGTGTACAAGAAACAAAAAACTCCGGCTTTACCATGTTGATGCCAACCTAGTCCTAATGCTTCCACACAAATCCCAATTACGTTCTCACATTTCGTGATATAACTTGAAACGATGACGCTGGTGAGGCTAAGTTCTTTCCGGACATATCGACGAATCGAACCGGTTTCTTATGCCCATCCTGTTGTATGAGTGCACGAAGGGCCGGGATCGATGCGGCCATGATGGCTGCAGCTGGCTCGGCGGTGCCGTAGATGAAGAGCTCCACCGTTGTTGCTGTGCGTCATGTGTGAGCAATAACTCTCTCCTTGTCTACGTAAGCAACGCTCGTGAGACGGAAGTGGCTCTTACTATTCCGGTTTCCAATCGTGTGAAGCGTCATGATCTTCAAGAAGGGCATGATGCCGGCGCTGTGTAAAGTGTCAGGGGTAGCTAAAATCCGGCGCGACGACAAGGAACCTACAAAACACCCATGCTCATAGCCAGGAGCGCCCCGATCTTATCCTTCTTGTTGATAGCCACAGCCCAAACAATTTTCCAGGGAAGTATGGCAAGCGTGATATCTGCCAACCCCGAAAAGGCAGAGGCAAAGGCGCCGTACCCCTGAAAGATGTAACTTGGCCAGCAAGAGCCTTCCATCTTGGAGTTCCATAGCTTGGCGAAGGGCCAGCACTGTATCCATTGCATCAGACCCAAGGCTCCAAAGACAAGGTTGGTCGAGATGATGATGACCCAGACGGCTATCCGGACGCGTCCAGTGGTCGAGATGCGCAGGAGCGACAGTGCGAACGATGTTTTGCTCCAAGATGTGGCGAGGATCGAGCCGAAGCCTGCTGATATGGATAGAACGCCCATGGTCACGAGGCGGTCGTCGTCCATTGTGTGGTAGGGTCTGCCGAGGCCGTGGTGGACGCCCGCTGTCTGAAGTGCGATGGATACCATGAGAGAGATCTAGCATCGGGCCAAGGGAAATTAGACTTCTATTCTAGCGAAAGGGATATTGGCGCGATAGAAAAAAAAAAAAAAGGAGACTCACCCAGGCAGCAACAAGAACATGGTCATCCCACCACAGCGGCCGGCGTCGCCACAGTTTGGAAAATAGACGCAACCCCAACAACGTTGTCGACAGACCCGCCAGCACCCAGATGACGCGCAGCAGATAAGGGCCCATATCATCGTCGGCCGATCCATTTGGTGCCCTCGATAACAGGCTCAACAAGCGAGAGTGCGTGAAATCCATGCTGTGGAACGGCGCCTCGCAGCGAAGCAAGACGGTGCCTTCATAGATGGAATTAATGCAAGAAAAGACTGTGGATTGTCAATAACGACGAGGAAGTTGCCGGATAATTAGGATTTGTCGAGCGGGACCAGGGGATCGGACGGGCCTATATCGTGTCCCCAACAGCTAGGTCGTGTCCGGGGCCGACAACGTCGAACAAAAACGGGGGAGGGCGCTGCGATTGACGCAACAGATGTCGTTTGAGACCTTGAGCTCGCCATCTCTGGTTAAGCCCACCCCCAGATCCGAGCCCCGAGTTCCCCAGCGATCTTCGCCGTCAATTGGGTTGGTGAAACCCGACAATCTGTGCTTGGTTGCATTGATTGGTCAGGGGCCTGCCGGGGTTGGTCGCTACTAACACGCACCCGCAAAGTCTTGGTGCAGATCTGATAAGGTATCACCCGAAGATCACAAATGAAAATGGAGCAACGCAAAGGCGTGCAAGGACAATAGGTAGGAGAGAAGTTCGGCTGGTTCGGCTCGGGTGTTTGGAATCCGGGGGAGGCCGCATTGACGCCTGTCACTGTCGGATCCTGATCGCCTCTCCTGGTAACAACCCCCCGCGTGGGTCCGTCAATTCGTGCAACACAGCACTGTAGTCCTCCCTCCAATCGCTTGACACCCTCCCAATAAATTCTTACTTAGCGCCAAATCGAATCCTGTATGTCGATATCACCATCGGAAAATGCAAGAGCTGTGCTATGCAGATTCTCATGGCTCGCCCCTGACGGCTGCCTCTTTGCCCCATCACCGCTTTCATCCTCCCCTCGGTACAGGAAGAACAGCGGAAGTGGATCATCCCGCCACATGGGAAGCCGCAGCCGCCGAGTCTGCCAAGCCACCGCCACCCATGTGACAACGCCGAGCATGAACGTCGCGGTCCTAAGCGCGGTACCCTTGCCGATAAACTCGTCTATGATATCCGTCCCGTCGTACACGATGCCGGCGTTGCGCATCGTCTTCGTCAGAGCACCAGCCATTACAGTCATGGCACAGGCGAACGTATCGTCGTTGGGGCTTCCGCATGCCTTGGCGCTGTAGTTTGCGTTGAAGATGTTGCGGACCCACGACGAATCCTTGCAAATGGCATTGTTTTACCCTAGGAAAATAAACAATCTCTCTCCTAAAATATCATTGCAATATTGCAAATTGTCATTGTCCGCATACATGCTACCATCCAAATGCCGCCAACCCTTTCGTCAATCTCGTTCCTTAACCTCCTCCCACACACCATTCTTCAAATCAAACTTCGGAAAGCCCTCCCCATTTGTCTCCTCCCTCAACCTAACCAGCTCCGTCGGCGTCACCGTAAACCACGGCTCACCCACCGCCACCTCCTTACCATCCGACTCCTTCTCCGCGTCCAGAATCTCCTGCATCAAGCTAAAGTACCTGCTACCCGCCAGCTCCGAAGGCGGTCCCTCCTTCCAAATCACGCCCGTCTCGAAGAAGTGAATCGCCTCGGCCCCAAACCCAAGCCTCACCGGCAGCGTCACCTTGGCCGCGCCGGCCCTGAGGAACGCGGCAAAGTCCGGATCCGAGTTGCGCAGCGCCATGTGCTGTCTCCATCGGGATTTGTTGCCCCAGAAGTACGGATAGAGGTGGTATTGGATGTTCTCCCATTCAAAGGCCTTCTCAAAGAACTCGATGTAGCGGCCTTGGTTGAGCGCCTTCTGGAGGACTTTTTCGTCGGAGACCTGTATTTCGGGGATGTCGCTAGTGGCGGGATCTGCGACCTCGACACAGCCGAACTTTTCAAAGTTCTGGCGTGACATGAGGGAGATGGAGATCTTCTTGATCTCCTCGGCGATTAGGGCTTTGTTGTAATCGGGGTTGTCTTCGCCTTCGGGGATCGGGGACATGTTGGCGGTTGCGGCCTCGGCTACGGCGCGGTCGTATTCCATCTTCATCTTGCCGTAAGCGGCGGCAATCTTGTCGTAAGTCTTCAGCTGCCAGGTGGCAAAGCCGAGAGGGGAGCGGAGGCAGTAGACCACGGCCGTGCCCGACATGGTCAGGTAATCTTCTTGGGAGACCGAGATGGCCAATTTGCTGCTGATGAAAGGGACGTCAAAGACGGCCTCGCCGTAGGTGTCCTCAATGGTGAGATGCTGCCAGAGCTGATCGGGGGTGGCTTGGGCAAGGTTGGTGTTGTACCCGAAGACGGCTTCTTCAACGGCGCTCCTGAAACCACCGAAGAGACCGCCGACTGTTCCGGGCCAACCACCATGCTCTGGGGGCTGCTGCGGGGGATCCGGCAAGATGGTTTTGCCTCGCCACTCCATTGGTTGCGGAATGGGGAGGGCAACAATGCGCTTGCCCGCGCAGGTAACCAACGTGTTCGGGTCCTGCCACACCTGTTTCATTCTCACGCCCGGCACATTGTCGGCGCCCCCGAAGAAGGGAATGCCAGTCTGGGTAAGGATGGACTTGCCAAGTTCAATGGCATCCCCCACCCCATCAACGCCAGGAGAAATTGGGAGGGCTGAGTTGAGGAAGCCTCCCACTCCGCTTATCGTGCCTATCGCGTCACCGAGGAGGTCCCTGGCGCTCATACGACTTTCCGAATGCGCGTTGCCGTTGCAGCTGGGGATTTCCTCCTCTTTTCCCGCTTCCTTCACGGCCTCGCCGCCAGGTGGCTCTTGTCCGGTGCGAGTGAAAGCTCCACCAGTGCCGTCATTGTCCTCCAACCTCTCTCCCTGAGGTCTGTTGCCGTGCTCACTGTGTTCATCATCACGGGAAGCCGCAGCTCCGTCTGCCTTCTTGAGTTCTACGCCAAAGATTTCACCGATGATGCTCTTCTTTGCGCCAGAGGCTGGCTCCATGACAAACTGTGGCCCCTTGCGAACACCGACCGTAATCTTGGCCGCATAGGCGACATACCCGGCAGGAATATCAACATCCACTGCGATAGAACAGCTTTGTTTCTTGCTGTCGGGTGGGGATGGGTCCGGCGCCTTGAACGAGACGGTGAGGGCGTGCAGAAGAGGAGGGGGTGGATCCAGTGCCGTAGTGTTGTAACGCTTTGCAATGTCCATGTAGTTTGACTCGTCGAGGTCAGCCGGGGACTCTGTCAAATCGATAGGCTTTGCCAACGCCGGACCATCCGTGTGAGCCTGCGTGAAAAGGAAGGCTCCAGGCTCCGGAATAACAATATCCAAGAGCAGCCGCTTCCCGTAGTTGTACATCTGGCATTTGGACACCTTGTTCATCCACTGGTAGACTCCACAGATGTTGGCGGCTCCCTGGGTGCGGTTCTCAAATTCGTGTTTCAGATGCTCCTTAAACTGGGCGATGGTGGTGCTGCTGGTTGACGAGAACGTCTTGTCAATGATCTTGCTCATGGCGCGCGATGTGAGCTCCTGGGAATACTGGCTTGCGACTTTGGTCGCGTGCTCGCTGCTATTTTCGGTTGCCGCCGAGATGTCGGCTTGAATCTCAAGGCATGGACCATACCTGACTGTTGTGGTGACACCTGCTTTGATCGAGTCTTCGTGCTTGAGGATGTCGTTGACTTCCCTGGACAGCGAGTTGCGTGCCGTGGAGGACGTGTCTTTCTCTTCCTGAGCTTCATGTTCGGTAGAACGGTAGACGGTCTCCTCACTCCTGTCCAAGCGCTTCGTTTCACGCAGCATCTTCTCCGTCTTGAGCACGTTCTGAGTAGCTCCCACCTCGCCGCCGGTGTACGAGTAGATGTGCTCGCGGACAATTACCAAGTCGCCAACACCCGTCGGCTTGATCGGACAAGGTAATTCGGCAGGAAGGTCTTCGTCGCCGGCGCCGCGCGGGAGACCTTTCGCACCACCAATGGGCAAGCCAGCAGTGGTGACGGCCCATGGCATGCTATTTAGCTCCACCTGGTTGCCGGCACCCAGGAGGTAGACGCCGGGTTTGAATGCGTTTCCGGTGGCTGCACCGCCGAGGCTGTCTCTCATGTTCTTGGCAGCGTCAAGGACGGTGGTGTAGATGCGGGAGTACGACGGCTCCGTGACTCCGTGACCTTCGTCCGCCTTGGAGAGGGCTTCATAGCACGGCAACACAGCCGCGACAACAATAGGGTTTGCAACTGCGCTGAGGCGGTTTGCCCAGTCACAATTCAGGCGAATCAGGTGAGTGAAGTTCGTTCCTTGAGCGATACAGTACTCTAGAATGGCTGGTGAGTTCAGAACCCTCAGGGCTTCCATGTAGGCGGAGAGCTTCTGTATCCGGTCACCAGACGATCCAGAGCCCGCAGCACCCCTGGGTGTATTATCCCGTGACGCTGTTGTGGTCGTGGGCGGGTTCGGCGGCGTCGGGGGTTGTGTGGCCGGAAACATGATCTTGAACGTTGCATCGTCGAACTTTATGCCGCGCCACTTGAAGGGCCTATCCACTCCAACTCGAGGATCAACCGCTTGCTCGACAAATCGTAGCCCTTGCGCATCATGGTGGCAAACGGGCCGATGCATTCGGGATCTCGTGCTGTCTTGTACAGGTAGAGCAAGGCGGTGGTGAACGCGTTGCGTTCTGTGATCCACCGCTCCTCCTGCACCAGCTTTGCCAAATCGACGTCCTTGAACACGGTCTTGTCTGCAATGATGTCGCGGAACTTCTTGCAAGGGTTTGCCAATATCATGTTGCACATGGTGTTGACGCGGGCCATGTAATCAAGTGACGAGCCGGCTCGGGTGAGACTGAGAGGGCTGCTTCGCTGCTGCTTGTCGAGAAACTGGAGAACGAGATCGGGCACCTGGGCTATTGGGGACTAGTGGTAGGTAATGCCACAACGAGTCAAAATGGCTTGCTCTGTAACCGGCCTGCACCGTAATTTTAACCAAAGGAGAAGAGGGCATTACCTCTGTTGCGGCGCAGGCCGCATCGCGTTGCAGCACCGCCGGGCGGTTGAGCATGAAGCGGAAAACTTCGGCGGCTTTGGGATTCCCATGGACCCGGGGCGGAGCAGGATTCGGAATGACAGGCGGTGATGGATTCGTTGGCGTTGGCTCTGTTGGGCCGGGGCCGGGGCCTGGACCTGGGCCTGGACCACCGCCCCAGGGAGGACCGCCTGGATGAGACATGCTTGACGTGTTTTCGAGCGAGGTTCTACGATAGAGTTGCAGCGTTGGCCGCTCTTTCGACCCTGTCTTGAATGGTGAATCGCCGAGCACGCTGAGAACAAGCAGGAGCGAGGCAGAAGTAGTTACGGTGGGGTGCCACGATGGGGCCTACCGCCGGTGTCACTCCTCGTCCCTCACTCCAGGTTGGTCCGATCGTAAACTTGGCTTCAACAAACACCTCGTCCCACGCGATCACGATTATCGGAAGAGAGGCTCAGGCACGTGAGAAAGTCGCCAGATACTTTTGGCCGACCATCGTCTGAGATCTTGCTGATGTCAGGGTAAAATCCAGGTAATTTGTCTGAAATGGAAGCCGCCAACTGGCTGTCGGCGGGTGTGCTGAGTATCAGACCATGCCGAACATGCAAACTTCGGGCATGGCGAACTTACGAACTTTTTAGGTGGCAATTAGAAATGATTGGTCTCTTTTGGCAGCACGTTAGTGGTCTCTTGGGTCCTACCCTGAAATGAGTCCAGCAAATAGTATTTCGGCGACTCCCTCCGTCACACCACCACTGCGATGCAGGCAGAACCTATAGCGCAATGGCCGCAGCTTGAATTCGGCGGCACAGAGGCTGTAACGATAAGTTCAGTTTTCTTTCGTTCTGCTTCTTTCTGCGGATCATACTTGTAGTAATACCTATCCTCTGTTGAGGGACGTCCTCTAGAAGCCGCACAAAGTCCAACAGCATATGCAATGGCTAATAAAGCCCCCGCGACAGCAGCAAAGCCAGCAAGACCAAAATCGGCCAAACCGGCCAAACCGGTCAACCCACGTGCCCCCGACGAAGGAACGCCGCCGGACCTGCCGCCCCCCTTCGCGGGCTTTGATCGGTTTCACATGCAGGTCCAACGGAACGCCGAACTGAAATGGCTAGAGACACTGTACCACAGATCCGTCTTCAACTTCAGGAACCACTACCTTGCGACACGACCGAGAGATAAGATCCCGGACGACGAAACAAAAGCGGCGGTGGACCCCGGCGAACCTCCCGAGCTCTGGAAACCCCTGTTTCCGGACCTCGAGCGCCAAGGTTGGGGATTCTTCCTCGTTTATACCGTCCTCTCTCAGCGGACCGAAAAAGATAGAGAAGCCACAGCAGGGCCGGAGAAATGGCGCGAGACGGGTTGGAACAAGCTGGGACCCGACGATCGGGACGAAACCATCGAAGACGCCGCATACAAGGGCTTTGAGCATGCGGAGCATGTCAAGAAACGCAACAGCGAGCTGGACAAGGACGATATCTACCACGGCGGAAGGGGTTGCCAAGGCGCCGTCGTCTTCATCGATAACGAGGACCCCAGGGGGGACGAGCTTCTGCCCCCGGCCAGAGCCTATTACGAAGCCCTCCTTCGGGAGCTCCGGCGCGTGGATCCCGACAAGCCCGACGAGGAGCCGGTGCGGGTGGGCTTCTATGCTCGCCCCAAGATCACGGCGCAGATCCTGCCACTCGCCGAGGGCCCCCTTCATCTCTGGAATGTCTTTCTCCCCTCGAGCGACGCTTCCTGGAGTCTCAACGCCCAGAGGAAGCTGCTGACGCCGTACGCCAACAAGACCATCAATGCTGTCAAATACAAAGACGTCCGCTCCGGCAAAAACAGAATCGCCATGAGCCTCGGCCGGCAGTTTATGATCAACAACAAAGCCTGCTTCCCTGCAGGATCACCCTTCAGGGATCTCCCCACGCAATGCGGAGGTATCGACTACGATGTCTCCATGGTGCGGGACCCCCGATATCCGCTCGCCTCACCACGTCTCGGTCTCCTCTCCAACTCGGGCATCGTGCTTCATGGGTTCTTCGACAAGTCCAGCTCCACCATGCGAGTGACGCAGTGCTTCCTGTACACAGACGACCCCAAGTCTCTACACGACGTGCTCAAACCCATCGAGCCGGAAGCACCGCTGATCCTCGTGCCGGCCGCAGAAACAACCGCCACACCTCCCAACCCGAACCTCGAATGCGAACTCTTCACCATCACACTCGACGGCAAGATCACCCACGCCTCCGCAACCCGTCCGCGCGGCGCCGCCGCCGCCAACTCCTGGACGTGGTCCCTCAGCTCGCCCATCCTCGGCGACCGCCAGCCCCAACTCCGCCGCAGCCGCGCCCTCTCTGTCGTCCGCCCCTCCGCCACCAAGCCCGAACTCCAACTCTTCTTCATCGCCCGCAACCACAACCTCATCGCCACCCGCCGCCTCCTCTACCGCGGCCGTCCCTACTGGACCGACCCCGCCGTTCTCGGCGAGTCCACCACTCTCCACCCCTTCAGCCACCTCACCGTCGCCGGGCGCGGCACCGCTTCCACCAACCTCTTCTTCCAGGACCGCCGCGGCACCCTCTGCACCGTCTGGTGCCCCACCGATTCCCCCTCCTGGCCCGGCCCCCCGGGCAACCATTCCGCCATCGAGTCCTCCCCTTCTTTCTTCCTCGGCTCCGCCCTTGCGTCCGTCGCCCCCTCGGAGACGTCCCTGCTTGTCCTTGGCCTCGGCCCCGATTATCAGCTCCGTTTCACGTCCTGGTCGACAGCCACGAGCAAGTGGTCCGCTTCAACGCCTGTGATACCGCCAGACACAAGCCAGTTCCCAGACGGGGGCGTGTTCCTTTTTCCTCATACGCAAATCGCGGCGTATGCGGCGTCCCCCGTTGAGGTATACGTCGCGGCCATCTCGGAGGGGGATGTACCAGTTGTATTTCTTCTCAAGGCTCCCTCACCTACAGTTTGGCAGTGCGTCAGCGCGACGTTGTATCCTATCCCGCCCAAAGTCAGGGGAAAGATGCCGGCGTCACTACCCGGGTTTGGAGTGCGGACGGAGGATGCCACGGGGTGGTGTGTCAATCCGTATGGCGATGTGTGGGTTGGGCAGTTTGACAACGGGTATAGACACCTGTTTGTCGCGGGGTGTGTTGCGGGGAAATCAAGCGGATTGATGGTGAATATCAGCAAGGCGGGGAGCAGGTGGACGAAGTTTATCTATGCCAAGGTAGGGGTGGGGGTGGGGGTTGGTGCGCAGGGGTTAGATGAAGAGAAGTTTTGAGTGGAAGGTTGAGGGAGGGGTTTGAAGGGGGAGGAAGAAGGCGGGCTTACTTGTTAAGTGGGAAGCCTTAAACATTATATCTAACCCTGAACTCGCGGGTAAACTGGGATTTCCCGATTGATCTGGAATTTACCCATGCAATCTACTGGCAGGATAGAATAGACGATGATTTGAAATAAAACACGTTGAGGGGGGGTTCCCTTGTCTTGGGTGACGCTGAACTCTGTGTATTTGTCCGACGAAGCGCCCATGAATCTCTCTCAATATGTAATGCCCTCCGACCCGATCGAGCAGAGTGGAAGCTTGTTTGTGAATGCTCATCGTCAGAATACCGCTCGCGGGTGGCAGCGGCCGAAGGCCTTCGTCGCGTCCGAGGGTCTTCTTCCTCGTCCTCTTCAGCCAGAGTTGTAGTAGTATGCCGTCTTTTGCGCGCATTCTTTGGCCTATCTGTTCCATTTGCTCCCTTCTTGTCGCCGCGTCCAGACTTCCCCGACCCCTGACGCCTGAGTTCTGGACGTTCCGAGCCGAATGATCCCCCACGTAAAGCAGCCGGTCTCTTCTGGTTCCTCTTGCCCTTTCGGTGCCAGGTCGATACGCTGTCGCTCTCCGAGCTAGCCTCAGATGGTTCTGATGGCTGTGTCTGGCGTCTGCGGCTCTTCCAAGGGCGATCCAACGGTTGGCTTCCCTGCCACGGAGCAGGCTGGACCCCAAGGCCAGCCACTCCCATTCCCATGGCGTCTTCGTTCCGGAACCAGGGCCGAGTGTCAGACATGACATCGAAGAATGCGTCATACAGCACTTGCTTGAACATTCTGATCTCGCGTTTCGTCTCCGGGTCCTCGGACTGCGCCACCAATGTGTTATCAGCAACGGAGGATCCAACACTGGATCCGTCCATGTCTTGCTCTGAGCCCTCCTGGCCCGAACGGAATGGGGGCTGCGGAGGAAGAGGGGGGATCTGAAACTGGCTGAGGAATCGTGCAGGGCCGAAAAACGATATCCAAGACAGAAACGGCGACACTCCTCTGCATCTGGCTGTCATTACGGATTATCCAGACGGCTTTGAGCCACCAAAACAACGCGATACAATGATTGCGCTCCTCGAAAACTCCATCCTGCTCGAGGCAGGTGTCGATGCCAACGCCGAGATGTCGGATGGGTGGACCGCGCTAACTGATGCAGTATCGCGCGGTCGCAAGGATATCGTCGATGTGCTCCTCCACAACGGGGTCAACGCCAACACTGAAGGTCAGATGTACGGTACGCCCTTGCGACTTGCCATCAAACTGGCATGGTGGGGTCTAGATCACCAATCAACCTGCAGGGAGATGCGGGAGATGTTGTCTGCAGGCTATGTATGCGGTGTTACGGACAGTCGCTCCTCGAGTGGTTTCTGGGACTGCACCGCCCAGCGAGGTTCAAGCCTTCACCAATCACGACACAATCACACTCTTCGGGGCGAGCAGGTCGTGCAAGGGTTAGCAACCTGCAGGCGCTGCATTCCAGCACTGCAGATTGGGCAGCCACGGAGCTCACAATCCGACGCTTGAGACAGTCTTTCCGTGGGCATGTCGCACATAAGAGCCTGCCGTGAGACACTGCAAGGCTCTAGGCATACCACCACCCCTGACGTTCACCGACTCCACCTCCCACGATGCCCGCGACCGTCGACCACAAGGCAGCTTTGCGCCGCACAACCAAAGTCATCACCGCCATCGAAGAACTCCAAGACCAGACCGAAAACATCACCAAAGCCAAAGATCTCCCCTCCGCCTTCGCCGGCGTTGCCAAGGCATTCCCCATTGCCGAGCAGGTCCTCCAATGCGTTGAGTCCAGCCTCAAAGACAAAGCCAAAGTCGAGCCCGGAAACCAAGACAACGACGAGCACCTCAAGACCATCAAGCAGATCCTCGACGAAACCGGAAGCAAAGCCGAAGATCTCTACAACATCCTCGAGCGCGTCCTCCCCGAAGACAAGAAATCCCGCGAGGAGCGCTACAAGGACGTCGTAACCCCCAGCACAACCGTCGAAAAGCTCATGCTGGCGGTCTTGCAGGACCTCCTAGAAGTCTCGCAGCTGCCCCTCCCGCTGGTGGACCCCATGACGCTTAAACTCCTTCAGGATACCATCAAGGATGTGCAAAAGCTCGAGCCATCGATTAAACCTCCTGAGAAGGGGGCTATTTCGTTTCTGAATAGCGGGCCGGGGACGCAGATCGGGCATGCGGGGACGGGAGACATCTATCATAACCCAGGAAATGGCCCGCAGATTGGAGGGAAGATGGGGAATATCTACTTTGGGGCGGTGCCGATGGGGATGGGATATGGGCATGGGCATACGCCGCCTTCGGAGCCGTCGTCGAGGGCGAGTACGCCGGTTACGACGAGTCGGAAGAGTTGGTTGAGCTCTGGGGGGAAGTAGGCGTGAGGGGAGGACAAGCTGGAATGGACGATTCATGACGAAGAAATGCGCATTGTTATACCTGGAACCAAGCAAACAATTCTCCAGAACCGGGTGCCGACCAAGGCCATGAAGAAGGCTAGGAAGGCGATCAAGAGACCGCTACCCTGACGGGTGAGGGTTAGCGTTGCGCCTAGCACCTTGCCTCTTGACCAGTCGGTCCATGTCCCAACGTGCACATTGTATGGCGTCCATGAGTTGGTCGACATTGTCGAGTTGTCGAATCGGCCGAACGAACAAGTTGCCGACAAAAGAACAACAGATTCGGCATGGCGAAGGGGGGACCTGCCCTGGAAATGCTTGCAGTTAAAGCAACAGCACCACTGTTGAGGCGAATCAGTGGCCTAGTATTACTGGCACGGTGCAAAACGCAGTCCTAGCCAGGGCGCAACGTGAGGGTAGGTAGCGCATTGATATCGGCTGTCACCACTGGTTCCCCGGGTGAATGGGCACATTGATGTGCACGCACCGAAATATCGTGCAGGGAATCTGCGAGGCCGGAAGGTATATTAGCCGGTTTCCACCGGCAGCTTGCAGGGCCAATGTGTGACCCTGGGAATGCCAGTCATCTACTAGTAATACCTGTCGCTGGTTCTCAAGAACCACCAAGAGAAGAGGTCCGATACAGGTACAAGTACTCGAGCAATGCACATAAACACCGCCGGTATCTGAGTATCGCCAGGGGCGGGAACTTCACACGGTGATGTTGGTGCTATTATCCCGCACCTCCTTCACTACCTGTCTACCCAGTCTCGGTACATTGTCCTAAGTTGTGTCCTTATCCGAGCAGATACTAAATTATAAGTTTAGTGCAGTCCTTCGTTCTCCCACAAGGAATTGGGTCCTGTGGCCAAGGGTACAGATCTGGAGAGGGATGAGGTGCTGGAGGTGTTGCGTTCATGTCCACATCTGTTGCAACTTCTGGGAGTCATCACCATCAAAATATGTTCCCGACAAAGAGTCCGCTTATATGCACTTACCAAAACGCGATGGATGGACTCCGCCCCACAGCATTGAACAGGACATCCACACCAAGGCTGAAATACGCATGTTTGTAGGCGAAGCTGGTGATGGTACCTCTGTTAAGAGATTTGGAGATGGCGGATACAATGTCAAGAGCAGTGCAAGCCCGCTAGATACGCTGTTTCATGAAGCTCTGAGGCCAATCTGACCTCTACGTCGAGAGACGGTGTCCTCGGGACTTTTATCATTCGCCATTCCTCAACTTCTTCAGTCGTCGCGCAGGACATCAGCAACTAGACGAGGCAACGTACCTTCAAATGTTATCAGCAACGGGAAGGAACCCCACTCAAGTGGTGCTCGGTTCCGACACGACGGTACCGGCTCGTTTGCCATTCTCGGCTGATGATAACTCGCGGTCCGGATGCGGCGAATGGAAGCCGGCAAGCAAGAATGAACCGGCTTGCCCCTAGCTTTTCCAAACCCCCACCGCGGTTCATCTCAGCATGTGGCATCCCACACCTCAGTAAACGACCAACGAAATTAGCACACTCACCTGTGCCAGGTGCTTGCGTCAACACATCTTGTAGCCACGCAAGAGCCGGCCACTCCCGATGCCGTGGGTTCGCCAGGAAACTTTCGCGGTGGCAACAAATAGCCCTGCGACCTTCCAGTGGGTTTCAACGTTGGTGTGTAATGGTGTCTGGGCGGCGTGGGTGGATTCCCAAAGTGCTTTGTTTTCGGCGGTGGGATCGTAGGGAAGGGACGCGCCGAAAGGGGGGACGTTTGCATCTGGGGCGGCGTTGTTGGTCGTGGCAGAGTTGATGACTGGCGGGAAGGTATCTTATCCCTTGAGGAGGGGAGCGCTAAGGGTGAAGGGGATGAGGCCCATGGACAGGGCTTCGTGGATGATGGTAGCGGGGTGGAAGGGACACTCCGCGCGGATACGCTCGAGGGTGTCGCGGAGGAGTTTGTGGGCGATGGGTTGCGGATGAGAACTTGTAGAACAAAGTGAAAGTCGGGCACGACTAAAGTTGGCTGAGTGAGTTTGATGGGAAAGACGACTTTATCAGGTACCTCGACCCCTACGGCCGATGTTGCCAAGCAGTGTCCCTATAAGGGTGACCTCGCGTTGGGGGCGCAGATGCAGCATTGAGGAGCTGTCTCAGAATTGTTGTTTGTTCGATTCGGCGTCACCTCCATTGGTGACGTGGGCTGATACCCTGGATACCCCCGTGCTCTCCTGCTGGCCTCTTGTCTGCGGCATATTTGCGGCGGATGTCTTGCTGGTCCTGCGTGGACATTTTGGTGTTCGTGGTGGTCGTGACCCGTGATGTGTGTGTCAAGAGGAAGGTAGAAGTGGCGAAATTTTCTGCCAGCAGCATATTGCCCAGGCTTCCTTATCTACCACCTTTCAGGTAAGCTTTAGGGTTGAACAGCGAGCCTCGGCCCCAACGTCGGGTGAAGAAAGGCATAAAGGACGCCACAACTGTTCATTACAGTGGGCTCAGGCCGCTCCTTATTCTATCGCCACGGAGGTGCAGGCTGTAACACAGCACTTGCGCAGGATGACTGACGTGATACCCCATGCTGTTCGGGTGAGCTGCAGGTGAATTGGATTGACAAATAATCTGCTAAGTTTGGACAGCCTTGTGTTGCATGGTCAGTTCCAAAGGGATTGCCAAAGTTTTGCCAAGCGCTCACCCGAACCCGATGTGGACCCTAACCCTAGTGGCCTACCCGCTGCGGGGCATCCATTAACGCGTCACAATGTGCATGACGCGTTTCCCGACATCAAACACCAGACTCCAAATCGCCAAACCAGAAGCCCAGCCGCCAACCCCAATCCACGCTACCGAATCGCGATTGAAAACAATACGGAAGCCTTGCACAGAATGTCGGACTTTGAGGATGACATGGACATCGACGTCCCCCCGTCCAAGGACGTCACCTTCTCGGCAAACACCACCAAGGGCAAGCGCAGCGCCGCGAACTTGCCCGTCGAGGCCGAAGACAGTTTGCCATGGTCAGTCGCTCAGACGCGGATAATGTTGGCTTAGCTAACGGATAGCCTGCAGGGTCGAAAAATACCGTCCAGCGACGCTCGCCGACGTCTCTGGTCACCAAGACATCCTCGCGACAATCAACAAGTTCGTCGACTCAAACCGCCTTCCCCATCTCCTCCTCTACGGCCCGCCAGGTACCGGAAAGACCTCGACCATCCTCGCTCTGGCGCGCCGCATCTACGGTACCGAGAACATGCGCCAGATGGTGCTGGAGCTCAATGCCTCCGACGACCGCGGCATCGACGTCGTGCGCGAGCAGATCAAGACCTTTGCCTCCACAAAACAAATCTTCAGCATGGGCGGCGCCTCGCGGTCAGCCCTTGGGACATTCAAGCTCATCATTCTCGACGAGGCCGATGCGATGACCAGTACCGCGCAGATGGCGCTGCGCCGCATCATGGAGAAATACACTGCCAACACGCGTTTCTGCATCATTGCCAACTACTCGCACAAGCTCAGCCCTGCCTTGCTGTCCCGATGCACGCGCTTCCGCTTCAGCCCGTTGAAAGAGCAGGATATTCGCGTGCTGGTTGACAAGGTTATCGTGGAGGAGAACGTCAAGATCACAGAAGAGGCTACCGAGTCGCTGGTACGGCTCAGCAAGGGGGATATGCGTAGGGCGCTGAACGTGCTGCAGGCGTGTCATGCATCGAGTATGTTTTTACATTTTTTTGGCCTGCTACCGCTAACATAACGGAATAGGTACACCTCTCCAGCCACGCGACGGCCCGAAGGTCGAGGAGAAGGACATCGTTCGCGAGACCATCACAACGGAGACGATCTACAACTGCGTCGCGGCACCCCCGCCAGATGCGATTAAGAAGATTCTCAGCACTCTGCTGAGTACAAGCGATGTCACGAGCTGTCTGTCAACCATCAACATCCTCAAGACACAGCAGGGCCTTGCACTGGCGGATATCGTGACGGCATTGTCGGAGGAGCTGGTCAAGCTGGAGGCGAAGCCTGAAGCCATGATCACCTGGCTGGATGCATTGGCCGATATTGAGCACAGGGTTGCCAGCGGCGCGAGCGAGCAAATACAAACGGGAGCTGTCGTAGGGGCGATACGAAACGGGGTTGAGTTGATGAGCTGAGCGTTGAGGGAGCATGGAAGTTGGCGTGTTGGAGATGCGGAGGCAGTGCCCGATCTAGGTTGGGTTTCCCAGGAGGCGATGTCTCTACTGGAATTGTTGGGAGTAATTTTGGGACGGAAGGGCTCTCATGCCGACGAGAAAGGGCGTCGATGTTGAGATGCCCATACGTCCAGGGGCGTGCGCTGGCCCAAGCTGCAGGGCGATAGTGCCGCAGGGACGTAAGGGCAATGGTTGGAGAGGGCTGATGGGCCCTCTAGTTAGGCACCTCAAAAGATATGGATTCAGGCATCCTCGAACATCAGGCGTTGCACCACCCTTTTCTGGTGAATCCATGGCTTACGCATCTCCTCCAAGGCACCAGCACCCGTATGCGTTGGTGTCAAGTGACACCTGGATATCTCGGGTTCGGTCAAGCACCGTGTTTTCTCAGCTGGGCCAGGCCATCATTACACTTCCTTCGACAGCCAACCTCTCGTCCGTTGCAATCGTTCAATTCAATGAGGACACCCACCGGCGATGGTCAACTAGCTCCCACTCTACCGTAACTGGATCATCTAGCGTTGTCGAATCTCGTCTTTTCATTTTTCACGACATCATTGGCCCGACACCATGGTGACACCATATTGGTAGTGCTCAGCCGGGCAGGCAGCAAAACTAAACCCCAACATCAAGCTCGCCAGGCTCTCTTTCAGTGCTGTGTCATCTCCCCTCAAAATCATAGACGGGAGTTCAAGCCTGGTAAACCATATCGCCTCCCAACGCCCACGATGCCATCCAACAGTTCAAGGGGATTAAACGCACTCTGGGATGCTCAGGGTTAGGGTCAATCCAGGGGTCAGGGGTAATAAGCAGAGCCATGTCAATATATCAATCAGGTCCCACACCAACTCCATCCCTGTCCCAATGCAATCCACATATCCAACCACCAAAAAGGATATCTCTGCTTGTTGAGCAGATCCACTGGACGAGTTGGGAATCGATCCCAAGGCCTTTCGCAGACTTGCGAATGCAAAGCGAACGCTCTACCCCTGAGCTACACGCCCGGATTGATGTGTTTTTGGTGGAGATGTCGAGGTTGTATGTCCCGGCGTCGTGCCAACTGTTTTCGTGAGCGGAAATAGCATCTAGGAAAGATGTGATATTTTAAGTATTGAAGATCAAACATCAACAAGAAGAGACGGTAGTGATAACGCAAGAGAAAAAAATAAGAGACAACAGACTGATACCGCTCCCTTCTGAGGCGCTCCGAGTCGGCTTCTTTCGGGTTCGATGTGTCCAACATTGCCTCTATGTACGTCGGCGCTGCGTTTGAAAAGGCCTCTGGTCAGCCAGGGCGGGTTTTGATCGGGGCTCTGCTCGCAGGTGGCGCAAACCTACCGACGTGTGCAATCGATGAAGGTTGCTTGTGCGAATAGAACTTTTCAATGCTCACGAGGCACTGAGCTTCACGCTTCCAGACCTTGGGTTGAGTCAGCTCGGCGCTGCATTGCCATGCTGGATTGGAAAACTTTGCAACATATACTAACGATGTGGTCGTAAATTTGGACACGACTGGCCCCAGAGCCTCATTGACAACATCCCCAACTCTGCATCGGTGCTGGGGCGGATGGCACGTCCGTTGTTCTCCGTGTGGGGCGGTTAGGCACCTGAGGAAGGCAGGATGGAACCTGAACCCTGAAGAGGCCTCGAATATGGCCACACCGCCTCAGGAAAGACCAGACCGAACATACCCCTCTGGTGACAAATGAGCGACTGGGTCTGGCAATTTGCTGTCGCTCCCGCTCAACAGCCCCCGTCCTATCTAATATTCAGTCACATTTTCTTTCGTGCTCGTTCTAGAGCGTGAGAGCACAAGCTTGTTTCTCTACGTAGGTAAACTTAGTGGCAACTATAAGAAGGCAACGGTCTTGTTCCTCCTTTTTACAGGCTGGGTAAATCGTTCGAGCGCAGATTCGTCATACCCACTGTCTTTCTCGCTGCCGCTCCGGTCTCATAGCCCTCACCGCTGGGTTGGTAAGAACCAAGCAATGAAACAGGCATTGGACTGCGGGTACCATGGATTTACGCACGCTGAGTAGAACCGTCTTAAAAGGGCGTGTAAATTGCAGGGCCTCGGACGAGATGACAACTTTGACTTGAGGGCAAACAGAAATAAATCCAAGACTGCTATCCCATGTACCTCCTCTGCATTCCAGGTTCCCAAAGGCCTTCCCCGGCTCAGAAGCTTAGACGAACTCCCGAGTTACAATCCGGAAATTTCCAACAAAATGAAATGACGAAGGAGCAAAAATGACCGTGTTGACTGACGGATCCAACAGGCTGGAAAGATCGGCAAACTCATCAGCACCTACTTACTGTCGGTTACCAACTAGGCTCTGGCTGCCACGGGTCCCCCAGGCCCTGATATTCTCCTTCCAAAGGTCCCGCCACGTCTAGACTATTCGGATAAGGCGGGTCCTGATAGCCAAGAGGTTGATCGAAGTTGAGTCCCGCGAGATAGTCATCATTGCCGCTAGGTTGAAAAGCGACTTGCTCATTTGTCGCAAAATCAGAGGTCGCTATGTTGGGCAAGTATCCAGATGATTGGTGTATGAGGGTAGGTCCCAAAGGTGCAGTGACACTGGGCATGGCGAGCGCAGCCCCGGCCCACAGGGAAGGCCCAGGGGCTGCGGGAAATCCATCAACAAAGGCAGTGTTGGCCGGGGGGGAAACGGTTCCGATTGGTTGTCATTGGCTCCCGACAAGTTGCCATCGGCAGGTTGCACCAAGCGCCCCAGCGCCCCCCGTTCCAGGCGTGTGTTGGCGGAGATGTTCAATGTGACGCGCAGCGCTGCCCGGTAAAAGTCGCGGGTTTGGTGAGGGTCCATCGGGGCTGGTCCCTCTGGGCCGTCAAGCATCGCCGTCACGGTCTCTTCATACACGAGGAGGATGTGTTCGATGGCCACCTCATGGTTGAGCGCCACGTCGCCGACTCCGTAGACTGCCAGAGGGAGTCAGGCTTAGTACTGGCCTTGAGGTAGGTAGGTAGGTAGGTAGGTATTGCTGGAGGACTTACAGGGACACTTTGGGACTGCTTTTTCGGGAAAGAGAAAGGTGAACATGATGTACCACTGTCCCAGCTCGAGCCGAGGATTGATCGACTCGGGGTCTCGGCCGATCATGAACTCTGAGGGCTTCGTTCCGGGTCGCTTTCCCCTTCCGCTGGGAGGGGGAGAATTGTTTCAACTGCGCCTTGAGCGTGCTGAAGGTGTCCTCATCCATGTCGCGTAGGTGAGGGTGGATCTCGCCCTGGGGATGCTGTTGGTCGATGTGGGCCTTGCGATCGCCCTTGCTCTCGAACGGCGCGTTGCATTCGGGACAGCGAAGGGGGCATTCCACGTCGCGGTTGTGAGCCTGGAGTTCCTTCGCAGTCTTGAAGCTTTCCTGGCAGTTGGTGCACTTGATTGATTCCGCGGCCCGGTGCGTGTTCTTCATGTGCTCCCTCCGGGGCGGTCAGCCATGTTCAACAAGTTACGAAAAAAAAAAAGAAAAAGAAAAAAAAAAGAAGAAAAAAGGAAAAAAAAGAGAAAAAAAGAAAAGAAAAAAAAGAAAAAAAGTAATGAGGACAAGGCCACGAGAGAACAGCAATTCGGGGACACTCACTTAAGGTATTGCATTTTCGTGTAGCCTGGCCCGGCACACGCCTTGTACTTGCGTCCAGCGATGCCGCAGTAATGGTCAGGATCACATGCGTTGTACACGCAGCGAAGATTGCGCATTGGCGCTTGCGTCGATCCAGACTTCCCTGGGTCCGGAGGGGCCATTTTCTCTGGCTGCTTGCCGTTTTGGTCGCCCGGCTCCTCATTGGAATCGCGTCTCGGACCGCCGCCCCGTCCAGAGCCCCGAGAAGCCGTGGCTCGGTTTCCGCCTCGTCGGCTGGATCCATCGTGATGTCCATGTCCAGACCCAGAGGAGCTGCTGCTGCTTGCGCTCGAGCCAGATGTGGACGATGTCGTCGGGGGTATGAACTTGTTGATATCGATGTTCTGATAGAGGCCATCCAGGAGAGACAAGGCGCCGAGATCTCCGACCGAGTCCGCGTCCTCGCGGGGGACGTAGACGAGCTTTCCCTTCACAGAACGACAGAAAATTCGGGCTGACGCCTCTGACAGCTGCGTCCTAACGTATTCGAGTAACTTCGGGTCGCCGTCGTACTCGTCGTTGTCGTTGTCAGCCATCTGCTCAATGCGGTCCTGCTGAGATTCTGATGAGCTGCTCTTGGACCCATCGCTGTGGCCTCGACCTGAGCGCGCGTTCGAGCGGGCGGATTCGGATGAAGGGGCATCTTCAGAGCGGCCGTCAGGACTTTGCGGGCTAATTAACACAGTGTCAAGTCATGTCAGTGTCGTTTCATGTTCAGTCTCACAGCAATGTCGACTGGAACTTCTTACCCTGGCAAGTTGACAAGCCGAGTCGATTTCTCGTAGCAGTAGTACCCCTGAGCCTTATAACCCTCGGGCACAGGCTTGGACCCAGAGTTCGAGCCTGGCGAAGGATTTCCATCCCTTGGGGACAGTGAGGAGCCCTTGGTGTAGTAGCCTGAGTCCGACGTTGAATCGCTTGCATACGTGCCGGCGTCGCTAGCTCCGGCAACGTGATCAGCGGCGTCCTCCTCAAACTCTTGGTGCTCGTCTTCGCTGCCAGTCGGGGACCGAACGCGAGGCTTCTTCTTCTGCATGGAAGCATCATCGCCGTCGGGGCTGTCGGAAAGCCTGCGCCTTCCTCTCTTCGTGTGATCGGAAGGGGAACTCGAATGCTGAAGGAACGCAGGCCTGATGTCCCCACCGCGCAGAATCATACTTGGGCTAAACTCGGCCATGATGAGTGCGGGGAGTCAGGAGTAGGCGGTTGGTTCGTCAAAAAGGGGGTAAACAAGATATTTTGATGTCGCGGTGGTCGCCAATGATAGGTAATTATCTGATAGACAAAAACAGACAAAAGAACGGAACTCCTATGCCCTTGACTTGTGTGAATTGCTTTGCCGGGGAAATAGAATCAAGATAGGTGCTGGAGACATATTTAAGGCGATTTCCACCTGACGCTGGCGGCCACAGGGTTGGGTTGTAGTCATTGGTCCAAGAGCTGGGGCAGGCTGGCTTGGCTGCATGAGGTGCTCACACCATCTTTTTCCACGACTGGGCGTGAGTTTCCCACGATGTTTCGTGGCCAGGCGCCGTCGTCGCTCACTTTTGCACCAGTGAAAACTTGCCATCGTGGTCGCCATGCCCAATCAGGTTGCTGGGCATGGGAATGTGTGGAAGCACTGCAGGCGACCCTTGTCTCATTTCCAACACCAGCGTAGTCCGGGTTTCACGTTGGCAGATTTCAACGGGAGTCAAATGCCGTGCCTACATCCACGGACGGAGAACAGCACTGAATCATTCGGTGTGTGACAAAACCTTCAACATGATCACAAACTGACCTTAGCCACCGAATTATCTGGGCCGAGTGACGCGAATCAGTGAGGATCCCAAATTGCCCCTGAAGACGAAGACCACCCACACAGCGCAACTTTTCGCAGGAGGCTTTTTTTTTTTTTGGTGTCGACGGGACCAATCTAACGCAGCGGAGTGGGCCGCAGCCTGCGTATTTCTGGTGCCATCGGGTCACCGGAGCTTGGCCCCAAAACCCACTTCCTTCAACAACAATGCCACGCCACATTGGTTCTCGCGGATCGAGGTCCCCCCTTTGGTGACTCTTATAACTGTCCGAGCAGCTTAGCACCTTTCACCACACCCGCAATGAAAAGAGCAAAACATGTCATCCCTGACTCTGATTTCTTCCCACCCACTCACTGCGTTATTTCGTGCCTACCAACTCCCCTGCTTTGCTCCCACGGTCACTCCGAGGCCTGGTGACAAGGGACAAGACATATCGACGTCACGGTTGCTCGTTCTGGCGACGTCCCGCCTTCACGGTTCACTTGATTCCAGTCCAACCATCCAACCCCTGAGCCCTTGTAGCTCATCACCTCCGCGCTGTTCTTCCCTCGCAAACGCTACATGCCGTTACCTAGGTATATATTACAAAGCGACTTCCTTCCTTTGGGGGTCGAGTTGTTGTATTTAAACGATGCTCTCCAGAGTAGGTGATTTCCAGCCCTCCAAGGCCCGTGTCTTCAAGCGGGATGGTAGACGGCACCCGAACGTCTTCCACCAAGAGACGTGGGATAGTGTTGGTTTCGGACCCTTCGTCAGCGTGAGGTTGATTAAAAATGTTGTGTTCGAAACGCTTGCCCTCCTTCTCAAATCTGATAGGAACATCCAATCGGTTGCCTTCCATTTCTCTCCCAAGTCCCTGAGAACGGCGTAATGAGTATAAGAATCTCCCGCAACTCCGCCAGAGCCCCGATGCAAGCAAAAAGACGACGAGGAAACGCGCCACCTCGGCAAGGAAAGTTTCTCCAGGCTGGGACCCAGTCAGTCGAAGGATGGAAGCTTGGCCTTTGGCTATCGAGCCATCTGGAAAGAGATCCCCTTGAAGGTAAGAAAGACGGAGGCGACAGAAGGGATTTGCGGAAACATCGATAGTTATCACAGCTCAAAGTCGAACACCCATCACTATAAAAGTGTTATTTTCATTTTAATTTTCATTTATATTCGGGATGCACATTACCCCAATATCCCAACACCCAATATCCAACCGACTTCATGTCAAGCTATATACAACAAAAAATGGTATCCAACAACCCAAGTCTAGCCCTATCTTTCTCCATTTCAAAGAAACTCACACAAGAAAAAAGACATTACATCGCCAGCATGGCACCAACAAGAGCAGCCGCAAAGCTGACTCCCAGCTTGGCGCTACCGGCAGTGACCGGCTTGGGGCCGGTGTAAGTGCCGTTGTAGCTGGGCGAGCCAACCGGGGCGGAGCCGGCGCCCGAACTAGGGTGGCTACCGCCGCCGGGGTACGAGCCAGCTCCCGAGGAGGGTGCAGCCGAGCCGGAGCCCTTGGTCGGGGCGGCGCCAGGGCCACCAGCAGGGTAGGCGTGGTCACCGCCAGGAGCGGGCCAGCTACCGTGTCCCGGGTTGGGAGCGCCGCCAGAGGGCTTGGGAACGACGGTCCACTTGTCGGTGATGGGGCACACGGTGGTCGAAACGGGGATGAGCTCGGTGGTGACGTGGCCGTAGGGGCAGTTGGTGACGGTGGGGGCGCACTTGCTGATGGTGTAGGTCGTCGTCGAGTACACCGTCGAGGTGGTGTAGCCGCCGTGGGGCCAGCCGGTCGGGGCCGGGGTCGAGGTGCTGGTCACGGGGCAGACGGTGGTGGAAACGGCAATGGTCTCGGTGACGACGTGGCCGTAGGGGCAGTTGGTGACCGTCGGGGGGCACGAGGTGATGGTGTATGTGGTGCACGAGTAGACGGTCGACGTGGTCAGCTCGACAGAGCTCGAGATAGCAGAGTCAGACGAGGCAGGAGCCGACGAGACCGACGACACGGAAGCCGACGACACGGAGGCCGACGAGACCGAGGACGCGGGAGTCGAAGAGACCGACGCCGTGGAAGACGGAATCGACCAAACAGACGAAGACGGCTCGGCAGAGCTGGTAGAGCTGGCTTCAACGGAGCTGGTAGAGCTGGCCTCAACAGAGCTAACGGAGCTGGCCTCAACAGAGCTGGAGCTGGCAACAGAGCTGGAGCTGGCAACAGAGCTGGAGCTGACATCATCGCTGCAGTACTCGGGCTCGCTGTAGTAATAATCGGAAGAGGAGGCGACGCTGGAGCTGATGTCGCTGGGGGTCGAGCTGGGTGCCGACGAGATCGAAGCAGAGGAAGAAGCGTACGAGGAAGAAGCTGACGACTCAACCGACGAGGACGAGGCCGGTGCTGAGCTGGAGGCGCTGGAAGAGGCGGGAACGGAAGAGCTGGAAGCGACGGATGACGAAGCGACGGACGAAGAGGCGACAGACGACGACGCAACAGACGACGCAACGGACGAGCTGGGGAGGGCCGACGACGACGACGGGGCCGGGCAGGTGGTCTCCTTCTTCTGGTAGATCTTGATGCCGCGGACCCGGAAGTTGACGTCCTTGAACTTGTCGACGGGATCCTCCCTGGCGTACTCCCAGCACAAGTCCTTGCCAGTCGACGCCTTGCAGCCGCTGCTCTCCCAGTTTCCGTCGGGAGCACCGCCGCAAATGTCAATGTTGAAGACGAACTTCATGTTGTTGAACGCCTTGCCGATGTTGCACGAGGCCGAGGTGACGGCGAAGTGAGGCTTGCCCCAGGTGGTCGGGTCCGGCTCGCCGGCCGCAACATCAGCGGGCTTGGTCGGCCAGCTCCAGACCTTGATGAAATCTTCGGTCCATTCCATGGCGTAGACACCGCCGTTGGCATTGCCCCATTGGCCGCTGGTCTCCTTGACGCCGCAACCCTCGTTGTACCACGTGTTGGAGTTGATGTCGCAGTTGGTGTTCACGACGGAGCCATCGAACAAGGTAGGCTGGAGGATGCAGTCACCAGCAACGTCGTCAAAGGTGTGGGCGGTGATGTGGTTGAAGCCAGGGTCGTGCCATCCCTCGTAAAGGTCGATCTCTCCGTCATCGGGCCACGTCGGTCCGTACATCCAAAAAGCGGGCCACGCACTGCACGTCGGCTTGGGGAAGTGGGAGAAGTCGGTGATGAACAGACCAGAGTTGTACTCGTCCTTACTTTGGATCCGGACACTCTTACGGCCATTAGAGGGCCACCACTCGGTGTTCTCGACTCCAATGTACACATCGTCGGCGTTCGTCTTGATCAGCCCCTCGGCCTCAGCGACATCCCTGGGCTGGTAGCTGATGTAGCCACCGCTCGGGTCGGCGTCGGTCCAGAACTTGAACTTGTCGAAGAAGTTGGACGGCTTGTACTCGTCCTCCAGAACGTAGGTGGTGGTTCCCTCGACGCATGGCGGCCCGGCAACGACGGCGCTGGCAGCGCAGACCAAGGTGGCCATACCTACCTTGGCGAGTGACGGAGCCATCGTGAAAAGGTGTTGTATTAGTGAGCGTAGGGGGGTAAAAATAGAAAAACGAGTGGCGTGACGTTCGATACGTCAGAGGACGAGCAAAAAGATGCTCAAAGGGCAGGCGCTGGAAATGCAGCGTAACGGCGTTGTCGCGAGCAGTGAGAGAGAAAGCTAGGCTCTCCTCCATGGCGGCGGCGGCGGGCACCATGAGGCCTTTAAGAGGGATGGATCCTTCGTTCTGCAGGAACTCTCTCCTGAACAGCACCCCGATCACATACACACACACAGCCTCCCCCCATGCCGCTTTGCCCTATTGAGATTGGGCCCGAAGCGCTGCCTGGTCGCTGGGAACGAGCCTCGAAATAGTCGTGTCTGCAGGGGTGGTCGGGGCCACCTTATGCAGGAACCGAGCAAAAGCTTGGGCGGAACCCACCGAGCGAAGCGACGGGATTGGCCCCCTTTTGCACCTCATTTGCTGTCATGCGGCTGACAAACGGCTACACCACACGTCCACGGCCCGGTCGGAGCGGAGGGAATCCCGTAGGATCTGGCTTTCTCCGCTTTGGTGGTGTTCGCCCGCGCAATTTGATCATGCCGTGGCCGTGCATGTGTGTAACGGTCGTGTTCAAAACAAGAGTCATTTCCGTTTCCATAGAAAAGCCGAATGTTGCGCGTTGGCGGATTTGTCGGCCGACCGTCGCCGCCGTTGCGGTGCATAGTCGTCGCCAAACGGCCAAGCTTCAGCTGAGGTGACCGCCAGCCACGCGCCGCACCGCGCGCTCTTGGTTCTGTGCCCTTGCCCCTTTTGAGGGTTAGCTGGAATGCTCGACTCATCCCGGAAACGCGCTTGCACGATCCAGCCCGGCCCAGAGCTTGCTTCGAGGGGGCGATGTGGATCGCGCAAAAGGTAGCCGTAATCGGTGCGGAGCAATTCGACGCCGATCAAGTAGTTACCAGCAGTGCGGTCGAAGTGACACAAGAGAATGGGGTTTGAGCCGCAAGACGCCATGTGTAACGACTGCAGGTGATGTTGGAGACACGATTGTTGATCAGTCAGTTCCAATCGCGTCCTGGGGTGCCGAACATGCCGAAAGAAGCCGCACAAAAATAAGACAGGAGGCGTCATGGCGCTTGCCCGCGAACTATCGAATGTTCGACTTGCCAGAATCGGGTTAGCGGATCGCTTCATGGGTAGCGAGTCAATAGCGCCGCTGTCAGCGCCCCACATTCCCTATTTGTGGATACCGACCCTCGTGTCTGCTCAACTTGAGCCACAAGCGCGCTGCCACACCCCAAAATCCGATGAATAAAACGGCCAGGAATGCCGTTGAGATTTTCACTCACACGCTGCTCTACGATATAAATACTCCGAACAGTCACGGCATCTTTGATTCGTAGGTTGGGAATTTTTTTTTTTTTTTTTTTTTTCACAGCCACACCTGTCGCCAAGCTCAGCCCGCCAGCCGCACCTCCTCCTTGTTGACCCGTTCGAGTGGTTCAACAGTCCCAGAAGCCATGTCTTCAAGTCAATATTCCCTCACTCCTGGCCAATCATATCATCGTCTTCCCTGAACAGATGAAGACGGTGTTTTGCCGTTGTTTAGGCGCCTGTCGGTTCTCAACTCCTTGGGGTGGTTGGCACATGGATTGACGTCAATGGCGGTTGCTTTTGAAGGGCGGTGAAATCAAGATTGGAAATAAGCCCTGATTAAGGTAAGGTAGCGACGCTCACCACAATCCCCCTGCCTAAAAGGAGCGCAGCTCTATTTCAGCTTTTCAGCCCTGGGTGATTGCCATGATAGCAAATCCGATGCTGCGGCAGTCACGGCCTCTTGAGCTACACATGTCCTTCAGCGCAAATCTGTCGAACACTACCGGCTTTTCCCCTTCAGGCCATACGCTTTGGGGACGCGCAATTAGGTTTGTTCTGGGCAAATTCGCTGTAGTGGAAGGGCAGTGTTTAACCGCTGGGCGTTAGCCGTTAGTGATTTTCAAGTTCCATCTTTCTGATGTTGTCCAAGTCGCTGTCGCGCCTTCCCTTAGTTCGTGTCCTGCCTTGCATTTCAGGTTTCACATGCTGCACTCGGCTTGGATGCACCCCTCCAACATTCCTTGCAGAGGACACCGAACTTTGTTGCAAGAGGAACAACTGTCCAGAGGCCGGCCATTCAAAATATCATTGCTCTATCCCAAACTCCAAACGATGCCGGAAAGCCAAAATCAAGCAGCGGCTCTCAGGCCTTTGGCTCCCTCAACTCCACGCTCCGCTTCGAAGCATCCCTCCCCTCCTTGTTGTCCTCCGTATCCGTATCAAACTCTTCGTCGCTCATCTCGATCGCAAAGTAATCTTCCGTCCCCTCACCGCCAGTCGGCATCAGCGCATGCGCCTCCGTCTGCTTCGATGTCTTGCCTTTCGCGCGCTGCTGGGCAACCCACACCCACAAGCCAACCCCCACGGCCTCAACCACCACCAGCGCTCCGATCATAGCAATGCCGAATCCTCCGTAGCCCGAAATGATCAAGCCCGACAGCACGTTCACCCAACCCGCACCGAGCACCGCCCGTCCAACCCAGATATGCGCATGCGATATCCACGTCCGATGCCGTACCCGCAGGAACACCATATGGTGCCTCCAACCCATCAGAATCTGGGCCCCTAACGTCAGGGATACCACCGCCCCGATCCACTGATGGAAAGTATGAGGCATCCGGCCTCCCATCACGACCGCCCCAAGAACTGCGCCCAGCCATGTCATGCCCGTCGCGACCGCTTGGACTACCCAGTGTCTCTTGAATGGATTCCCCGATGGCGTACGCATCAGGATTACCCCTAGAGGGAAGAGCACAAGGAAAGACACCCCCATGAGGAAGCCATGTGCCTTTGGAAGCGGCCGAGCGCGAAACGAGGCGAGCAAGCTGCTGAAGCCGCCGCTGGGGGGATCGCTAGCCCCGACGTTCGCGGCGCCGGGGCGGATCGTTGGTGGTGTCGGGGAGTCGGACAGCGTCTGGGGCATGTTCACGTAGAAGATGCCGAACCCGCCGCTCCTGGAGTGGTGTCGGTGCATGGCGAGATGGGCGTCCAGGGGGTAGGATTCGAACTTTTGGCGGTCGTTCCAGGCCCAGATGAAGGGTTGGGACTTGGAGTCGGCGTCGAGCTTCCAGTCGTGGAGAGGGCAGTTGTAGCATGCAAGGGCGATGTCAGCCATGTGAGTTGCTGGACTTGTTGGGACGATCGGATAGTTCGGCTCGTCTTCGTGGCGGCGCGCGAGGGGTGCGACGGGGAGTTTTTGCCATTTGGAGTGGAGGATCTGCAGGCTTGAGGATTTGGCTGAGTCGAGGACCAAGGGCTGGTGGTGTCCGTCAATGGTGCGGATGCTGAGGACGGGGTCGGCGCCGGAGTTCGGGTCGCCGTAGACGATGAACATTGTGGAGCCGGCCATCTCGGAACCGGTGCCGATGGCGGTCCACCCGAGCGCCGAGGACCGGCTCACGGTCATGGAGATGTAGACATCGGCGGCTTGGGTCGTGGCGTTGACGTTTCTCGATATCCCCACGCAGAAGTCGGTTTGCCCTTCCCTGTATCCCGAGCGGCAATACTGGACCGGCTCGGCGAGCGCGGATCGCACGGCGAAGAGGGGCGACAGGAGCGCCGTGGTCAAGAGTGGGGACCGCATGCTGGCGCTTGGCAGGCCGAGGTTCCTGATTCCGGTCAATCCAACAGGACTTCCAGCCTTCGCGACGGCAACGCAATGCTCGCGACAAGCTTGCGCCCGCTCAGCCAAAGAACAAGAGGGAGTTGTCGGGTTTTCCCCTTCGCTGACTGAGCGGTGGGGGAGGGGGGGTGAAAAGCGTCAGCCAGGTCAGCAACTTTTTTCTTCAAAACGGGAAGGTCGGTCTGCTGGGTCCCAATTTCCACGCTCCCGGCGCGCTTTCTGGTTGGCGCATTGGGCCGATAGTCTCGCGTTGGTGCATGCCGGAGGCGTGGAGGGGCGCGGACAAAGAGGTTGGGCGACGCATGCCGCATTGCGCCACTGGAACTTCTTGGTTCGCGCTGCTGCCAGCGCATGAGCCAGCGCATGCATCCAATGCGTACCCCCCGCTTTTCGGGGGTGGACGTCATCAAGATCATCACAACAAAACTTTGGTGGTGAGGATCCAAACACAATGTTTTGCTTTGCTTTTCATATACTGACATACGCAGTAGTTGTAAGTTCCCCGGTAGCCAACCAAACAGTGCAATCCCAAAGTCGAAACACTCAGGCTAAATCTCAACTATTTTCGATCAACGACAACCCGCATTTTGATCCATGGCTGCAACGGATTCGGCTTCGAGTGTAGACCTGGAAAAGATATCGGGACCCGGCCACCACTTTGTTAGCAAATCGGCACATCGAGAAGACTCGGTTGACATTTGTCTCCGGTTGTCTCCAGAGACCCCGTCTTTGTCCCACATCAACACGTGATGCATTGGACCGTTGCAGGATGTTGGCTTTTAGGAGGATTTTTTGATGCTGATTGCTCTTTCAAAAACAATTCCCTCGGTTGCTGGTGAGTGCAGAGAATAAAGGTGAGAGCCCCCTTCCCGCTTTCTGGCAGGCTGGCGATCGAGCTTTGTTCCCAATTTGGCAATTGAACCATGGGTTATCAAATGGACTGTCTTTTTTTGCGTCCGAACCCCTATACTACCCGTCCCTGCAACGCCTTCCAGACAGAGAACTTCAACTTGTTAGCCTCTCATGCTTCGATGGAGTTTCATCTTACCAGGGGCTCTCCAACCAGCCTAATTCGGCCGTCTCAACAAAGAACAAGATACCTTGTTGCACTATTCTTGGTGTAAGATTCGCGGGCCAAAATGGGACTACATATCGGCTGTCCCCGCATCCTGTTCGGTGGTGTTGAGTGAGACGGCAGGCAAAATGGAGGCCGCATTGGAGATCGGTGTCGACACTGGCTTGGGGTCACACCAAATCCTTGGGAATGAATACTTATTTGAGTCTGCCTGCTTCCTCATGGAAGATTTTGGGTTGGTCTACCATCTCCTCAGACTAGCCCATTCACACAGTATATGCCAACTCCCCGGCTCTGGTACTCTCTTCCGCAGTCTGTCCTCATATTATTCGAAACACAGCTGGACACCCCTCGCACCTGAGATCACTTCCTCTTCGCCATGAAGTTCTGGGCCGCCGCAACTGTCCTATCCCTCGCCGCGTCTCCCACCCCTGCTGCCAAATCTCCCTCCGTCCCCGTTTCTTTTGGCCACGACACAGTCAGACACCACAATCCCAAGCCACATCCAGGGCAGCCTGATATACATGCCCTGATTCATCCTCGCAACGAGACAGAGAGTCCCACACGCGCTTAGTACCTCATACCCTTCAAATATAGCAGGATGTGCAAAACCGCCTCCTCCTCCGTGAACACATGGACCGGGAATTCATCTCAGGGATGTACCGATATTGGCAAATCATGGTCGACTGTATATCATCATCACTGGGGATTGCAATATCACGAGGTACCGGCTTCTTGAGTGTGTTCACCCGTTTGTGAGGCATGGGCCGAAGGCGATGGGTTGTTGGGAGGGGCAGCAGACGAAGAGTTTTAGAGTTGATTGTCCGATTAAAGTTGAGGAGGATAGAGTTGAGATTTGGCTACTAGAGGAGGTTGGAGATCTTGGGAGGGCTTGTTAAACTTTCTCTTCATTTTGTAACTTCTATTGCTATAGGCTGTAAAAGTACGGATCCGAAGTACTTCCATGAACCCCCGGTGGTCGACAATGGTCAGGGGCTTTCTCAAGATGGCCCCAAGCGACTCCCCATAAGCCCGTGAAGTAATAAGAGTATTTCTTAACCCCATATATGCGACATTGACATCTCTCCTTACCCTGAGCAGCTTTTGGGACTTTGCCCTTGCATTCAGGGGCTCACCTCCAGACGTCTTTAAAACAGGGTTAGGGTTGTATCACCGGTTTCAATCCCCGCCCAGTCCTGCATTGCTGCCTGAGGCGTGAATGCCAGAGCCTCACGAATGAATGCTCGCGGAATTTCCGCTTATCATCATGATCTGTGCAACTTCATCGCAGACACTAAGTTTGGCGTTGTCACAGTTTGTGCTGTGATGTGGTGATGTGCCAAAATGCCAAATCCCTTGCGAAAACTCAGACTGATCGGGAAAGGAAAGAAAGCGGTCGCTCCTGCCAACAACACATCGGCCGATCCGCTAGGTGGGGTGGGATCCACGGGAGGGCCCACGACTCGGCCAGGCTCTGGCGTCATCTCAGCGATCGAACTGCAGACTTCAAACGATGGCACTCGTGTTTTTGAGCAACCAGCCGCGGAACAGCTTACGTTCGCTGCCCCCGCCCATCCTCCAGAGCCGCATTCGCATCATGCCGGCCCCGGCAACCCGTCTCCAGACATCGGAGAGGGTGTTTCTTCGGAGAATTTCGGCCTCTTTGAGTTCCCTCCCCGCCCATCAGTGCCGCCTCCGACTGCCTCTTCGATTCAGCACCACGCCTTTTCGGTTGAGCGCCACGTCGATATCATCGTCGTCCACGGCCTCGGAGGGCACTGGTTGAGGACATGGCAAGCGCCTGATGATGGCGCCATCTGGTTTCGAGATCGGATTCCGGCCGTTCTTGCGGAGGCCAATATCTCCTGTCGGGTTCGGTCCTTCGGATACAACTCGGCTTTCACTTTCACTAAAGGCGAGACGAATATCGCTGGCTCCGCAAAGGATCTCATTGACAGAGTCCAACTGCTGAGAGGGAAAGACCCTGCTGGTTTCAGGCCCATTCTCTTTGTCGCTCACAGTCTGGGCGGCATCGTGGTCAAAGAAGCGCTCAATATCGCGTGGACGAAGCACCATCTCTACGAAGACATTCTAGACAACACCAAAGGCTGCATATTCATGGGCGTTCCCCACCACGGCGCTGGAATCGCGAAATGGGCCAAGCACGCCACCCAACTCGTCAAGATTGCCTCCCTTGGATTCAGTGGCAATACGAACTTTCTCAAGGCTCTGGAAAGAAGCTCTCCTGAGTGGGTCCGCATCTCGAGGGACTTTGTCGAGAGGGGAAGGCGGCTTTCGATTCGAACTTTTTATGAGACGGAGAGAACCGCTGGGATTCTGGTGAGGGCGTTAACCTCAACGTCTAGTTGTACCTGCACTTCAGCAGCTGACTTGTTCTAGGTTGTTGATGAGGGTTCGGCTGCCCTCCATGTTCCGCAAGAACAGAGCTTCGCCCTTCCAGGTTCTGACCACCGAACTGTTTGCCGGTTTTCTGACTCGGATAACGAGCGGTTCTCGCTTGTTGGAAAGGCCGCACTTGACCTCGCTCAAGGGGCCCATGGCGGTAGGTCCTGTCGAAGCACTATTAAGAGAAGAGAATGTTTATGTGCACAATACCTTGACCTGTTGGCCCTCCAGACTGCGCTTCGCCCCAACAGCGCCACAAATGGTCTCGGCTGTATTGCCAGGGCCTTGATCATGGTGCAATTAGGCATTCCTCTTCGCTTCGTCCAAGAACGGTACTGACAATCTTTGCAGGCCAAACACCTGCAAACACCCATTTGACTTTTGGATGTCTCCTATTCGACCTCCCTTCTGCCACCAGATCCTTCTTCGGACGAGCGGACGAACTTTCTTTTCTCCGTGACAAGCTCGATCCTACGGTGCGAGGAAGAAAAGGGGTCGTCCTTTATGGGCTGGCGGGTTCTGGCAAAACTCAACTTATTCTGCGCTTTATCCATACCTTCGAAGAGAGGTACACCGCCGTCATTTGGATCAATGCGTCAAGCAAAGAGCAGACACTACAATCCTTTGCGGACACAGCGGAAGCAATCGATTCCATGTGGCCGACCAAAGATCTCCCGAACACTTACCGTGGCACAAACCCGGAGAGGAAAGTCTTGTCACGCTTGCGATCAACAGCGCACAATCGTTGGATGCTCGTGATTGACAGCGTCGATGACCTTGACGCCATCGATCTTTCCAGCCTCATCCCAGATTGCAAGCATGGATCCATTGTTGTAACTAGCACGAGACGAAGCGCTGCTGAGCTTCTCGAAAAATACGAGTTTTCGGCTTTGGAGGTTGATAGCCTCGACAGCTTCAGCGCCTCCCAGCTACTCCTTTCGGCGGGCGACCCGAAGTCACTCAACTCTCGGTTACAGGACCCTGGTAAGTGGTTACAGCGGCAAGGTGCCCCACGTGACTCACTACGTATTGATGCTGTTTCCAGGAAACGGTATAGTCCGTGACATTGCCAATGAGCTCTATGGCATCCCGCTTGCTTTGGAGCAGGCAGGAGTTCTCATTCGCAAACGAATTGTGACGTTCGAGAACTTTCTCGAGAGGTACAGATTGCATCACAAGACCCTCATGGCGAAGCTTTTCCCGGGTGCAACATCTTACGAGAAGCGCTATTCCGTTATCACCGTTGTCTCCCTACTCTTCTCCGCGATATTGAGTGAGTCACCGGAGTCCGCAAGGCTTCTAGAGGTTCTTGCTATCCTTGGGCCGCGCAAGATTCCTTTGAGCTTTTTGGGGATGCTGCCAAGTACGGTCACGAAGGTGGGAGAGCGAGGCGAGTATGACGAGAACGAAACACCCTTCAGTGAAGAACTGGGCACCGATGACACTGTCCTTCGACTCAACTTATCAACCTTGTTGGATGTCTGCCTGGTAAAACTCGACAGAAACCAGACGGAGACCGAAGAGTTCGCGTCCATCCATGGCCTCACTTGCCAATGGCTAGTGGAAACGGCCGTCTCTAACCAGACTTGGGACATCTCCTCGATGGTGCCAATCTTGATTGCATTCATCTGGCCAGGGCATGACAGGTATGTGCCTCGATATTTCCTCTGTGTGCTCTAGGAAATACTTCCGGGCGCCTCCTGAGAAAATGCAATTGATATGATCGTCGTTCCCAAGCACCTTGACAAAGCGGCCTCCTCCTCCCCCTATCTAGCACTTCGTACCCCTTTCCGTCAGGCGGAAGTCCCTGTTTCTCCCCATCTGCGGGTTCTCTCATAAGAATTAGGCTGACAGAAGATACCAACAGCCCGTTTGCAGCCTACAAGTCGGAGGCTCCACTGATCCGACAACAGTATCTCCCGGTCTTGGAACGAGTCCTAGGTATTGCCGACCGCTCGTCACATTGCTTTCGGGGCGACAACAAAAGAGGCAAAAAGTGCGACACCGAAGTCAGCCGCAACCTGGCGTACATCTATCTTTACAGTGGTCGCCTTGACAAATCTAAAGCCGTCTTTCAGGCTGCTGTGGAAGAACTGGCCACGGAAGAGGGCGACGCCTGGTCGTCTACTGAATTATCACTTGAATTGTTGATCGGGCTCGCTTCTTGCCATAACCGGTCCGGAAGCCAGAGAGAAGCTGTCGAGGTTCTTGAGTTCTCTCTTTCGGTGGCGGAAAAGCTATTCGACAATTTTGACGACAGAACCGCCGAAATTAGCTCCCGACTGAAGCGTCTCAAAGAGAGGCAGGAGATCAATCTTGGCCATCACAAGGCCGCATTACTTGCGGCGACGGGCGGTCCTGAAATGAAAAGGGCTCGGGACAACCTATCATCGGGCCTCCATGACGACACGCTCCTTGACCTCTACAAAGGAGGCGGGTCCCACAACCCCGACTACATATCCGATTGGCCGGGCTTTTTTAATTTGAGCGACTTTAGGGGGAACCTGAAAACTTCTGGTCGAACAAAATCTTCGCTGAAAGTTGAACGGTTGGTTGAACTGAATAATCGTCAGAGCTGGAACGAGCTGAGAGAGGAGCTCAAGTCATACGACAGTTTCGAAATCAACCGACCCTCGGGAGGGAAGCCACCTTTGATGTGGCTTATCACCAGCTCCAGGGATATAGGTGCTCCCCTACTTCTCCATGAGAGACGTCATGATATTGACGTGAGCATACAAGACCCCGAAGGGCAAACAGTTCTCGACTACGCCGTGAAATACCAGCACATAGATGTTATTGTGCTGTTAGTTCATGGTTTCGGGGTTGACGTTGATGGGAGAAATGGGCGTGGTGAGAGGCCCATCACGCGGACCGTCCGGTCAGGGCTGAGAGAGTCGTTCATGGCCCTCAAAGATCTCGGCGCTGATTTAGATGGAACGATAGACCCGACTGGATGGACGGTCCGCCTCGCCGCGGCCGCCTATGGCTGGTACGGCAAGTCGACACTTCTTTGGGAGTTCCCCAACGTCAATCCCAACCGCCGGGACGATAGCGGGAACTCCGCACTCCACATTGCAATGACTCCATGGACACCTATTGAGCATATCGAGACGCTCCTCCGTTGGGGTGTGGATGTCAACGCCCAGAACAGCTTGGGGAGGTCAGCGCTGCACGACGCCATCCTTTATCGCTGCATAGGCCGTGAGTCGCTTGTCAACCACTGCATGTTCTTGGTTGTCAAAGCAGATGGGGCCAACCTGAACCTTCAGGACAATCGTTGGATGACTCCACTTATGCTGGCCTGCGAAGTGCAGAGTATCGAGTGCGCGATGATCTTGCTTGACTTTGCGGGAACACGTCTCAATCTCAAATTGCGAGGCAAGGCGAAGAGTCCAATGATAGGGGGCGTGGATGTAGAGGGGACAGCGCAGTTCATCGCCATTGGGTTCGAAAGATATGAAATCGTCAGGGGAATGGTCGAGCGAGGTGTCCTTGATCCTCGTGAGCGGGATGAGTTGGAGAAAACGAACGCCGTATCGTTTGCTGCGCGTTGTTATGCGCAACGTTGTTTGGAGTATCTGGTCCAAGTATCGCCGGAAGCAGCAAGGGAGGCGCTTCGCACATCACAGCCAACGGACTCAGTGACACGGGGACGAATTCGTGAAGCTATGGCTAAATACGACATTGCAATTGACGACTTTTCAGTTGGGGGGGGCCAGCAGCGCAAATAACATCCTCAACGACGGAACGTCGTCAAAGAAACCTCGGCACATGGGTACCTCCCGGATGGGCACGATGGGGCAAGCGTCATTCGCGCAAGTTCGGGCGCGGTTGAGAAGTCGACGTCATCAAGCCGAGGAGAGGACCAGTGCTGAAGTGTCGCTGTCTCCAAACTCCGTCGATGGATAGATGTCTTTCTGCATATTTCGGAGCGGGTGTCGTATCGTTGGGACATAGACGTCGACCTACAGGATGTGCCGCCAGGACGGGTTCTCGAAAAGAGGATGGGTCAGGAAGAAAATCCAAACACGCAATAACCTCAGCTAGTCTCAACACTTGAAGCAATTCAGCTCGAAGTGTTTCTTCCGCCTTCTCGCCTTCGCTTCTATCACTGAACTTTGAACAATCGCAGAGACAAGCTGCAGGACCTGGCTCTATGACATGGAAGGGGATAGCGGAGACATGTCATGGCATCCATAACTAGTCTCCACCACCGCAAGGCCAAAAACCAGGGCACCGTCGTGGTGGAGAAACGAAGTCTTGGTATTCTTGGAAGGTGAGATCGTCACTTCTCGGCGCTGTTGTGGGCATCCCCTTAATACTTTCCGTGTATAGTAGCCGACAAGTATATACGCTTCCGACCAAACAGGCTTGCGGGCCTCGGGGGTTCGGACATTGCCAACGTTATGCGCGAGCACTGGGATGGGAAATCCCCGGGTCGGGCGGGATCGATCTGCCTGACAGGCGGACACCTAGACAGGCCGACCACATGGCAAAGCCGATCCAGGGACCCCGTCTTTCTGGCTGAAGCCCACCCTCCTTCATCCTTCGCACGTGTCTCGTTAATGCACGGAGCGGGAGACAAGCCGCCCAGCGGCAACAGCAGTAATTGCCATGGGGTGTTTGCCCTGAGAGCCCAATACGATTCTACTCTACGTGCCACGCACTTCTTATTACAGAAGATTCGGCGGTCAGATGAAGACAGCAGCAATTGGTTGAAGGTTTGGTGAGATTTCCGGGTTTCAATATGGCAGAATACCCACAGGCTGATTGCAACCCTTTTTTTGCGCCTCCCTCCCGCATGGGGGGCGTGTTGAGGGTGTCGTTCTGCCTGCTGGCTCGGCCAACCAGCGGCTCCAAACGGAACGAAACGAACCACTGAACGGGCCTGCATTGCATGCCCAGCCAGCGCCGTTGCATCGCCATGCACGACGGAGGCGATCATCCTCGGCCAGTGGTTCGCCAACGTCTTTTTCGTTTCGACAAACATGCGGCGCAGAATGAGCTTCTTAAATTCTTCGAAACACAACAGCACATGGAAACGGCCCGTTTTCTTTTCTTTCGATATGGCGCCTCGCATCTTTCATCTTGACGTGCAGCTTGCACCGTTTGCCGACCCAGACACGCACACTATGTTCAGCTGCCGGTTCTCGAACCAACAGATCGCTGAACCCCATTTATATAAATGACGAGCAGCAGCCTCGGCGGGTGCAAATATCACGGGCGGGCCCAGCTGATTGGGATTTGGGGCACCCCTTCTAATCTCGGGCGTTTAAAGACAATGGAGCATGGCATCTTGAAAAATTGCCGGTGCCGGCGTCCCAGACAGTGCGAGGTGGGTTGTGCCTGAGATACTGAATGCCAGCTCTGAGACGGCTGGTTAGAAGTTATCCGACTTTTTTGTTTGCTCCTTTCGGGGAGAAGCAAGCTCAAATGGCAGCGCAGCATCGCAGCCATGTGGTCGTCTCGATGCGGTAATGAGCAACGGTGCAGGCAACTGGTGCCGGCAAAGTCAGCGGCAGCTGACAGTTCGTTCGAGACCAGTCTCGACTTCTCCGGTTGCAGTGTCACTCAGCGCTCGGCAGAGGAATTGGAACCGGTGGAGTGTTGGAGAAGGGGAGAAAACCCTCACGGCATTTCGCAGGATATCCACCGTTCCCCTCATTCCCCAGACTTCGTCGAAGGATCAGAAAAATCCACTGGTCAAGCAACAACCTGCGGATTACGGCCGTGAGCGAAGCTAGTGGTGATGGGATCATCACAGCACAGCACGCGCGCATGGAAAAGGATCATCAGTGTCAAAAAAACAGCGTTCTTCCCCCGCAAAAAGCATGAGCTCGCCACCCGCGCCACCCCGGACTTTTTGAAGCGGTCGGGTGAGAGCGACAAGGGTTAAAAAGGCGGCCTTGGCGGCGGCCGTCAAACTTGGCGCCACGTTCCTTGGCTCTTTTCGGTGCGGTGCGCGTGGGAGAATTGGGATGGTTCCCCGCGAAAATGCCATGGCCGAACGTATTTGCCGAAGGCAGAGGGGTAGGATGGAGGTGTGGGGAGGGGGGACCGTTGAGGAGGAGGGGATGGCTTGGTTTGCTCGCACTGGGCAGATTGCTGGGCTGGCGTCCTGTCGGTTCTTGGTTTGCGATCCTTTCGCCTGTTTTTCTCTGGCCGGGCACAGTGCCAATGGGATGGGTGCATTGGATGGCAGCTCGCAGAGATGCAGAATGCGTGTGTGCGTGTGCCACTCCCACGCCCCTAATCTGCGTCTGTTTGGGCGGAACACCACCCGGTCGACCGGTTATTCTCAACCGGCGCCAGCAGCAAAGTGAGTTGCATTCAACCCCAAGTGAGAGCGAGAGTGAGAGCGAGAGGGAGGAGAGAGCACGGTTGTTGGAGCAAGGCTTCCCGTTTGGTTCCCGCTCTTTTTTGCCCATCCATTCAGCAGCCAGACCCTCGCGGCGGACGTCGCACTTCGTGCTACCCTCCCCCGGGGGGGTGTGCTGCTAGCTTGGAACCTACCCAGCTAATTAGTTAGCCAGCATATGCTCTCGGCAAGCTTTCTTCACTCTTTTATAAGACGGGGTGATATCGCGTCCCCCAGTCCACGCCGTCCCGCCCCAAGGGAGATTTGCGAGGATCTGGCTGTTGGGATTTCTATTTCTCCAATCTCGCCCTCCACCGTTTTTTCTTGGGCTGCAGTCGTTGCTGGACTTGCTTCCCTCTGTCCTCCAGTCCTCTGCATCCTCGACCGACCGACCGACGCCGACAAGCCAGGCCCCACCAGATCCCCCCGGAGTACGGCCCACTTTCCTTGCTGAGAGTGCTGACCGCGGAGTCCAAGATGGAGTCGGAAAAGCAAATCGGTAGGTGCAAAGCTTAAATTCCGGAGAAGTGAGGGGTTGTGGAAACGGAATAGGGGTTTGCTGACATTCTGTTTTTTCCCCCCGTCTCCAGCGACTCAGCTCGAGCATGAGCGGCCGATGGGCAACAAGGACGGGGCATCTTCGGACGGGAGCTTCCCGGAGCTGGTGTGGACCGAGGAGGAGGAGACCATCATTCGGCGCAAGATCGACTGGCACACGGTGCCGCTGGTGACGATCCTGTACATGCTGACGTTCCTGGACCGCATCAACATCGGCAACGCGCGCGTGCAGGGCCTGGGCAAGGAGCTGGATCTCGACACCGGCGTGCGCTTCAACTGGGCGCTGTCCATCTTCTACATCATCTACCTCCTCGTCGAGGTGCCCAGCAACATCCTGCTCAAATGGATCGGCCCCCGCTTCTACCTCCCGCTGCTCGTCGTCGGCTTCGGCTTCGTGTCCATCTGCACCGCCTTTGTGAAGAGCCTCGAGGGTCTGCTGGCCGCTCGCGCCATTCTCGGAGTGTTCGAGGGTGGTGCGATGCCGGGCATGGCCTTCTTCCTCAGCTGCTTCTACAAGCGCAACGAGCTGCTCTTCCGCATCGGCATTTACGTCTCGGCCGCGTCCATCGCGGGTGCCTTCGGCGGTCTCCTCGCTGCCGGTCTCGCCCAGATCCCTGAGTGGGGCATCGCCTCGATGCGCATCTACACATGGCGCAACATCTTCTTCTTCGAGGGTCTCGTCACCTGCATCGTCGGCCTCCTCGCCCCGATCTGGATGCCCACGAAGCCGTCCGAGGCGTGGTTCCTCAACGAGCGCCAGCGCGCCATCGCGGCCGAGCGTCTCCTGCGCGAATCCAAGGCTAACCCCGACGAGAAGGTCACCTGGACCGACATCAAGCGCGCCGTCTGCTGCATCCACAACTACACGTGCGCGCTCGGCTTCTTCCTCATCAACATCACCGTCCAGGGTCTCTCCGTCTTCATGCCCACCATCCTGCGCGACCTGAACCCAACGTGGACCGCCACTACCGTTCAGCTGATGTCGGTGCCGCCGTACGTGTGCGCGTGCTTCATGGCCGTGCTGATCGCCTACATCTCCGACAAGACCAGGCAGCGCGGTATCTACCTCGCCGTTTTCTCCCTCATTGCCATGTGCGGCTTCGCCATCATGCGCTGGGTCGAGGACAAGCAGGCGCGCTACGCTGGTATCTTCCTCATCACCATTGGCGCGTTCCCCGGTGGTCCCGGCTACCTTGCCTGGGGCATCAACAACTCGGCCGGCCCTGGTGTCCGCGCCGTCACGACCGCCTACATCGTCAGCCTGGGTACCATTGGTGGTATCGTTGCAACGTGAGTGCCCCTCTCTGTGTTCTTCCCCTTTTTATGCCGCAGCTGCTGACAAAGCTCCAGCTGGACCTACATCCCCAAGGACGGGCCCAAGTATCCCACCGGCCACACCATCAACTTCAGCGGCCAGGTCGTCACCTTCTTCCTCGCCATCTTCGGAATTCTCTACTGCGCGCGCGAGAACCGCCTGCGTGCTGCTGGCAAGCGCGACCACAGACTCGAGGGATTGTCCGAGGCCGAGGCCGAGAAGCTGGGTTACCGCCATCCTCGCTTCCACTACTGGACGTAGGGGAATTCCAGGTATTTCTCTTGTCATCTCGCAAAGAAAATAGGACTGGATAGGGGAAATCTTGGATGTTCACAAGGATGTCGGTAATGGGGAGGTGACGGTCAGGGGTGGTGGTGGTCCGAGTCGGTCTGCATGGTGCAAGGCGAGAGGATGCGCAACAGCGTTCCGCTGTAGTCCCCGTGGAGAAGATGCAGGACGAATCCGAAGTCATGATCATGGTGTAATCGGGCAGCGGTTGTTAGGGTTCGCTTCGATTTGAGTTCAGGGTATATATTTTCTGTGTCGATTGGTTGTGCGTGCGCTTCTGCGAAAAGACTGGATACCTGCAACCTAGATGAGTGGGGAAATGGATGAATGTGTAAATGAGGCCCGTTTTGGCGTTGAGCTGTTTGTGTGTTTGACCCGTGATTGGGTCGAACAATTCCATCTTTTGGTGCCGTTGCAGGGTACGGATGCCGGCGGGAGGGGCCGAAACCGTGTGCCACGCGCTGGGAAGCCTCCGAAATTGGCGGCATTCGCAGCCACATCCACCACCAACACAAAACCTAAAATTTCGCCCGAATGAACCAACATTACAGAGATTGACTCGCCTGACACTTCACCGTTCGCGCCGTGCCCGCCCACCGCCGAGTCGAATAATTATACCCTCATTTTGACACATCGAAATTTTCGACTGGTCAACCGCCCCTCATCCACATGGACGACGTCAGAACAAGAATTTCCTGCTTTTGCGAGGCGTTCGCTGCCCAGCCGCCCTTGGGCGTTGGTGGCTTGCATGGCTTGCATTCGTGGCGGGTGGACGGCGGTGGCGGCGACGTCGGTGGCGTTCAACGGGAGGTGTTGGGCGTGACTTTGGAGGGAGAACCCTTTTTGCGCCAAGACAACATTGATGCAGTCTCCTCGCGCGGTTTTGGTTCGTCGCGCGAAGAAGACTCGAAGCTGCGGCCGGCGCGACCTCGGGACCCCACCGAGTTTTTTGGCACCCGGAGACGGAAGGGGTGCTAGTACGGGATTGGGATGGCGGGCTTGGTTGGTTCAGGCGACTTTGACTGGTCAATCATTGAGAGGATGTGGAGGAGCCAAGAAAGCGTTCAAGTTTTGGCAACTTTCTCCGATGCTTAGTGAAGCTTGTGTGGGGCCAAGCTAGCGGTTTGCGGCGGGCGAAAATTGAATAAAATACGTAAGGGGAGATATGGCGATGGGATGGGACCCCGAGCAGCGAGGAGAAAGAAGCAATCGTGGGAAAAGAATTGAGGGGGAAACAGCAAGGATGGTGATGTTTTGCATCTCTCATCAGGTGATACGAGATTGATGCAGTCGCTCAGGAGACACGGTACCGGCATTTACACCTTGCAGTCGTGTCGGTGAGGAAAGCTTGCCGGCCGCAGGATTCGACATCCACCTTCGGTCCAACATACAGCGACGGGGGATTGCACGTGGTTATCGACTCGGGGCAATTGTGGAGGTGATGGAGCGAGACCCCGTTCCCCGGGGTGGCGAGCGGGGCCTCAGAGCCAACTGCCCGGGGCGAGGTCTGGGGATGCGGACGGTTTCATGGCTCAGCATGGGCTGGCCTCGGGAATAGCGACAGGAGAATCCGGGGGGAGGGATGACCGGTGGGACGAGAAAGGGAAGGAGCGTGTGGGGCGCGGGGCGATACCTCCTGCCGGTGCCTGCCACTGGCCGTCGCAACGGCTGTCTGACTCGGGGAAAGGATCGGCATTCTGCATAGCGTCACTGGGGTTTGTGGAGAGAAAACCTGGAGTCTGGGTCTGATCCGGGGCAATGGTTGTGGCAGCGGGCAAACCGCGGCACGCATAAAGGCCACGGCCTCCCAGGTCGTGTTTGAATGCCTTCTCCAGACTCTCCAGCCTCAACACCGGGAATTCCTTATTGAGTGTCAATTTTTCGAGTTCGTTCTTCTCCATTTCAACACCATGTCGGACGAAAAGGTTGCCGTCGCGGCACCGGCCACCAGGGCCAGCATCGACCAACACACCCCCGAGAAGACGAGTCTCGAACACAAGTCGGATGTCTCCAACAAGGGCGAGGCAGCTGCCACCACGGTCGCGCCTCCCGATGCTGACCCCGCGCTCAAGGAGTGGCTCGCAAAGTTTGACTCGCGAGATGCGGCTCTCAACGCGGCCATGAACAAGAAGATGGTGTGGAAGATGGATCTCCATCTGCTGCCCTGCCTCATCGTCATGTACCTGCTCAACTTCCTCGACCGCGCCAACCTTGCGCAGGCTCGTCAGGGCTCTCTCGAAGCTGATCTCGGCATGACGGGCTCGGATTTCAACCTGGCCACCTCCATCTTCTTCGTCGCCTACCTGCTGATGCAGCTGCCGTCCAACCTGCTCATCACGCGCGTGCGGCCCTCGCTCTACCTCAGCGTGGCCATGGTCCTCTGGGGTTGTGTCTCGGCCTGCAACGCTGCCACCCGCAAGTTTGGCGACCTCATCGCTGTGCGCTTCATCCTGGGTTTCGTTGAGGCCCCTTTTTTCCCCGGTGCCGTCTTCCTGATGAGTTCTTGGTACACTCGCGCGGAACTCACCCGCCGCATGTCCTACTTCTACTCGGGCAATGCCCTGGCCAACATGTTCGGCGGCATCATCGGCGCTGCTGTGCTCGGCAACATGGACGGCGCCCAGGGAATCGCTGGCTGGCGCTGGCTCTTCATCATCGAGGGTGTTGTCACCATCGCCTTCGCCGCTGTCGTCTTCATGGTCCTTCCCGACTATCCCTCCACCACCAAGTGGCTAAGCGACGAGGAGCGCGCCTTTGCTCAGTGGCGCCTGCTCCAGGACATCAACGAGACGGATGAGGCCACATCGATCTGGGCCGGTCTCAAGCTCGCCCTTACCGACTACCGCCTGTATCTCTTCGTCCTGCTCCAGCATCTCAGCTTGCTGTCCCAGACCTTCCAGTACTTCTTCCCCAGCATCGTGCAGACCCTCGGCTACGACAAGATCACCACCCTGTGGCTAACCGTGCCTGTGTGGTTCGGCACTTTCCTAGTATCTGTTGCCGTCACCTTCACGTCCGCCAAGACTGCAGACCGTTCGCTGCACATCTTCGGTCTCATGGTCTTTGCCGCCGTCGGAAACGCTATTGCTACTGGTTCCTCAGTGCTGGGTGCGCGCTTCTTCGCCATGTTCTTGATGCCCATGGGCGCCGTTCCTGCCTGTAAGTACCATTTCCCGCACCCTCTCACCTAGACTACCCCTGACCACATTTTGAACCAGACCAAATCCTTCTCGCGTGGATCTCGAACTCCTTCCCCCGCCCTCTCGTCAAGCGCTCCTCCGCGCTCGCCATTGCCAACATGGTCGGAAACACGGCCAGTATCTACGGCTCCTACATGTACCCTGCCTCGGACGCACCGCAGTACGTTCCCGGTGGAAGCGCCAACGCAGTCATCTGCTTGTTGGTTGCCTCCCTGGGCATCGCGCTGCGATACGTCCACAAGTGGGAGAACAAGAAGCTCGAGAAGGCTGAGGCTGAGGACGCGGCCAACGCCGAGAACGGTGTGGTTGCTGATGCCGCGGTCGATCGTAGAGCGGTTGGCTTTAGGTATATCTACTAATTATCGCCGGCTCGCTGGCGTGTTGGAGACGTGGACGGTTGGAAACGGAAAAGCTTCTGGGAAGTAGGTGGTTGTTCGGGCCCAAAGGGGATCGGACGGGAGATGGAATAATTGGATATGTCTAGGCACAGGGTGCTCTCGTCGATTGATATTTGAGCGAATATACCCGAGCGACTCTGGAGTTAGCATAGTAATTGAACAGAGCATTAGACTCTCAACCTCATCACACACAAGGAAGAGGAGGGCGGAATGCTGAAAACAGTGCTATTACGTCAACAGCCAGAACCTATCATACAAATTTCATCTCTCCACGCCAATAAGCGTCAGCGTTGAATGGAACGATGTCTGACCCAATCACCACCACTAGCATTCCTTCTTGCACTTCTTCTTGCGCTTCCGGCAATAGTGCTCTCGTGCCTGGTCCTTGCGAACTTTCGCATAATCCCACTCAAGTGGGGCGCCAACAGTGCCACCTCCCTTGATCAGGAGAGACGAGTTGTAAGGGCAGCCGGGGATGGGGAACATGCGCTTCTGGTTGGGGAGACGTACACGTCTGGTATTATGGATGGGGAGGTGATGGAAGGGCTTGCTCAGGGGTTGTATAAGAGGCGGATGATTTTGCTGAAGTGAGACTCTCACTTGTCTTTTTCTCCACTATGCTTTTCCAGCAAGGATTCACGCAGGGGAATGGCTTCACACTCCAGGATGGATAGTTCGTGAACGTTTCAACTTCCAAGTTTGTATTACCCCAATTTCAATCCTAATACGTCACAGTCACCCTCATCCACTTGTCCGGATTTACATCATACTGAACATACACGTCGGTTGGCGAGATGGTGATATTTTCCACCTGTTTCTCTGGATTCGTGACCCGGTACGTTCCCCAGATGTACCACGGCGGACCTCCGGAGTATCGCCTCCACTGGACGTTCCCAGCAGCCGAGAATGTCAGATGGTACGTCCTCCAGATGAGACCGCCGCCGTACATGACCCGCGTCCATTGTCCAGGAGGACATTCGAACACCTGCTTGGATGAGCCGCCTCCCATGGTGCCTGAACTGAGGAAAGTGGTGCGGTGTGGTATCTAATATGCTGGTGTCAGCCAGCGAGCTCTAAATAGCAAATAGGGGTTTAAGGGGCTCACAACGGAGAATATTCCAATAGGTTTAGACAAGACTTTTGGATCACACAGAGTTGCGAACGCCAAGCTCCCTCACCTCCCTAGCTGCGAAAAGCAGGCCTTAAATGCCAAGCATCGCGAGACTCCTGCCAAGCTTGCGTGGCCTGCCTGGCTTTCGCGGCTAGCGAATTTCTGTGATTGGCAAGGAAGTTGCCGGTGGGTAACACAAACCACCATGTCGCCGTGTGGTAGGCTAGGAGGGAGGGGATGGTGGTCTGACCTGCAAGCCTCAATCTCAATCTCGCATGCCCCGCTCCATCAACGAACACGGTTGGTCGAGATAGGGACGGAGGGAGATCTCTAGGACTCAGATCACTTTCCTCTACCGGTATCAATATGCTTCTGCGCTCAGTAAGGGACCCAAATTGTCGACTGACATACAGGGCTGCGGGGGTCACCAAGAATGAGGCTGACGACAGCGTTAGCTACATCTAATTGCAGGAAACAGTGCATGAAAGTGAGGCTAGGAGCAATAGCGGGTTGCAGAACTGTCTGATAGTCCTTCACTCTGTGCGGCTGGCCAGTTACCGTGAAGTCGACTCAGATGCCAATCCGTACTTGACCCAAGCCATCCCCCCTCCGCACTCTGACACGGTCTACCCTTCAATACTTCCAAAGAGACTGACTGCCCCCTCAGAACATTCCGTCTCAGAACTCCATTACCCTCAAGAAAGACCAGCAACTCGAAACTCGCCCCCTCCATCCTTCAAACCACACCCAGAATCTCCCCCCAACGACACCATGTCAGGCAACATGACCGACGCCCAAAAAGGCCACGCCGTAGCCGAGCAAGTCTACTTGCACCAGAAGGACGAGGCCAAAGCATGGGAGCAGCGCGCCGATGACCTCTTGTACTCGGGCGCGCCAGGCACCGGTGACATTGGCCAGGACGTTACGGAGGCCGATCAGAAGTCTGCCAGGGCTGAGAAGAACGCCAATATCGCCGCCGTGGTTCTGCAAAAGCACAGAGCCGATGCGGCTAAGAAGTAGCAGGGTGGATGTTTTGTTGAGCGGCGTTGCTCGCGGATGGTTTGATGTTGATGTGTCAAGGGGGAATTTCGGTATTTCAGATACTATAGTGTTGGAGGTTTGGGGACGCGACAAACCCCCCTGAGTGCAATACAAGGAAGGGCATTTGCGCCTCTCAAGACTGAGCTTCGCCAAGGTTAACCCCGAAGGTCAGGCTCTACCCTGCAGGAACCGCTGGCAACCCATGAATGAATGACATTAAGTAAAGGCCTTTCCCCGGGCGTCTAGAAGATCCAGCACCCACGACAACCAAACGAAAAGAAAAGGGGCTGGGAGATGAACACTCACTCCAACATAGTACTAAAGGACAGAATAACCAAAATAAAATCCGACCAAACACTACAATACCAACACACCCTCAAAAACATCCCAGAGCAAGAAGTTCACCATCACGGCTGAATCCTCAACCTTCCCCCAACCCCCTCCTCACCCCCCTCGATAGAAGGCACTCCTCCCGCCACATCCGGACAAGAAAGCAACACAAAGCAGCTCCGGGTGCTAGCCGTAACGCACTTGGCCATCTTGGCATCAACGGACGACGTCCCTGGACAACTCGGCTGCGCAATGCACTGGAACGAGACAGGGTCCACGTCAAGACCCTTCTCACGACACCGAGGCTCCGACCTAGTAAAGCAAGTCTGTGAATCAGGGTCGTGTTCCGATTCTCCCGGGCACTGCGGCCTGCGCGTCTTGGACACGCACTTGTCGCCAACGGGCTCCAGGTCCGAGTCCTTGCCGCAGGACGGACCCCTTTCCGAGACACACCTGCCGTCGTCGAGGTTGACCTTGATGGTGGTGCCGGTATCCGGGTCGCGGAAGTTGTCGCACTCAGGCTCCGCGGTGTCAGAGACGCAGCCGATGCCAGGTTTGAACGTTGTGTTCGGGACGTGGCTGCATCCGGGGGGCTCGACAGTGACGCACTGGCCGTCGCCGGTCGGGGTGTTGTTGTTCTCGGAACAGGGTCTCTTCTCGTGGACGCAGGCGGCTAGGTGTTGGACCCAGGTTGACAGAGGCGGGCAGACGGGTTTGTCCGTTGAGACGCATTTGCCGTTTTGGGGGGTGAATTCCTTTCCGAGGTGGTTGCAGTTGGGCGTGGAGACGCATTTACCTAAGGCGCGGTCGAATGTGTAGTCTCCGACGCACACGGGGGTCTTGCGGCCTATGCATTTGCCGGTTTCGCGGTCGAAGTCGGTGTCGGATCCGGGTTCACAGACAGGCTGCGTGGGAGATACGCAATCAATGCCGTCGGGGGTGGATGTGAACGTAATGCCATTCACGGTCATCTGAGGGCACACGGGCTTGTTGTCGACGATGCAGAGCCGTAGCGTGGCGTCGTATGTGCCTTTGCCCTCGGGACACCTTGGAGGCTCCTTGTACATGCATTCTTTGCCGTCTTCGGTGTGAGTCGAGCCGGGAGAACACTCTGACGGGTCATCGGAGATACAATCACCAGTAGCACCTAGCAGCGTAGACTTAGGGGGACACACGGGTTCCTTCTCCGAGATACAGCGTCGGATCTCCTGCTTGTAGATGTAGTCGGGCCCCCATGCCTTGCAGTCTGGTTCTCCGAGATTGCACTTGCCACTCTCCGGGTCTGGTGTTCCGTTGGCACAATGGGGTGGGGTCTTCTCGATGCAGGTGCCTGTGGGGTCGTCTAGAATCCCCCTCTCGCAGTCGACCTGTTCCGGCGTGTAGATGCACTTGTCTTGGTTGTCTGGACTGCGTCTCATGTCGCCAGGGCAGGGTCCAGTGACGGCGCGAACACTGCATCGGCCACTTCCGTCGATCTCGATGCCGTCGACGTCTGGACAGCAGAACGCCCGCGGTTGTGGGTCCTGGTCGAAGTTTCGATTACGAGAGCCGGCGAGAGGTGAGTCGGGAGAGACAAAGATAGGTCTGGTTCCCGCCGCGCACAGGATAGGTAGAGAGCGAGTGCATTCGCCGTCCGAAGTGAGTTGGTATCCGGCGCCGCAAGGGTCGGCTCTCGACAAGCACTTCCCGTCCTCAAGGTCACCATCGGTGCATCCGGCGTCCTCAACAGTCACGCAGACGGGTGGCTTCTCGTCCAACGATGCTGTGAATGTGCCACCTTGCTCACAAGGGCCCTTGGCGTAGACGCAGCTTCCACCCTTGTTCTCAAAGTTCTCCGGACAAGCAGGACCCGTGATGGTGCGGCACTGGTCGTCGACTGGTTTGGTCTTGTCGGGGCATATAGGGTCCTCGTTCGAGATGCAGACCAGCTTGTTGTCCGGTGTCAGATGCAGGACCAGATTGTCCTCAGGCAACCCGCATTTGGGTCTCTCAGTGGACACACAGCGCGCGCCGTCCTGAAAGAACCCCTTTCCGCAGGTGGGAGGATCCGACGAGACACAGTTCTCGCCCTCGGGGGTGAGATGGTCGTCGCACACCGGATCTGCGGAGCTTATGCATTTTTTCGTCTCCGGGTCGAACGTTGCTTTATCGTCAAGGCAGCTAGGTGGATCGGGCGAGACGCAGCGGCCGTTCTCATACGTGAGGCCCTCAGCGCATGGTGGGTTGATGCCAATGCACATGCTCATAGTGGCCTCATCGAGATTGAAACCAGGAGGGCAGAGGTCCGCAGCGGCAAATACACAGGATCGAGTTCGAGCGTCGAAGACGGTACCTTGGGGACAGCACATCATCTCATTGCCGCCATTCAAGGTACTGACGACCGGCTTGATATCGTTGAACCCCAGGCCGCGGATGGGAAACTGAAAGGGGAGATGGAGCTCGTCAGCGGCCGAATCATGCCGGATAGAGTAGACTCCGCTGGGCAATAGATTTCCGGCCTTGGTGTAGAGGAGAAGCTTGTCCAGGTCGTTGCCCCCGTCTGCGGGCAACGATAGTTCATCGACGGAAGCACGTATGCCCCATGCCACGCCCAGGAGCTGGAGTATTCTGACGGGCCGGACCATGGTTGCCGATGCTGGCTGGAACTTGGTGATGATGGGTGTCGCCTGAAGGGGGGGTCGGGGGGTCTGGAACTCGAACGGCACCTGACTCTGGTGGAAAGTACCCGAACTTCGAGGTAGGAAGTGAGCAGGCTCCGGGCCTTATTTATGCCCAAGACTCGAGCGAAGAAAGGACCTGCAGACGACTATCAGTCCTTCTGCTCTGCTCCCGTGCGGAGAAGACGCTCCGGACTTACACAGCAAACCGCGGCCTCCAACTTGCATCTCAGCTTCCCAAGACGACCCGTTCTCGGCGAACACTGGCAACCATCACCTTCAACAAACCCCATCTAACTGGATGACCGAACATTACCAGATAAGGCCCCGCCTCATGAAGATCGTTTTGGGCCGAGCAGCTATGCAGTAGGGGTTCGAAGCGGGCTGAAGCCACAGCTGGCAGCCATTTAGAAGTTCAGGATGCCAAGACCCCGCACGTGGCCGCATGGTGGCTTGGCACTTGACGTCGCACAGCGTTGAGGAGCGAGCTGCAGATGGTCTCGATTGACGTTCGAGGCGGTCGAGACCCGGCATTCATTGAATGCGAGTCGTCGGGGCTAGGTGAGATGCCGGCTTGCTATCTTGCTCTAGCGGGGGAGTGGCGCTGCGGACTCGAGTTGTCATGTTGCGTCGTCGTGAAATTTGATTGCTGGATTGGGCAAGAGAGTGCATCGTCAGGTGAGTGTGCCCCCATGTTGGTTCGCGGAGCGGAGAACTGAGAGCGGCGTTCGGTTCATCATGTTTGCAGCGGATCAATCCTCGTGGTACGAACTGCGAGTGCGGCGGTGACAATGGTCGGTGTTTGATGCATGATTGATGATTGATGATTGATGCCTAATCTGTGGTCAAGGTCAAATTCAAAGGGGATACAAGTCTGAGGCGCTAGTCCCAGCGAGGAAGGGACGACGCGGGGCAGGGGTATTTCGCCCGCGTCTTCTTCACCACACACAGCCTGACCGCATTGGCTTCCGCTTCCCCCATTCATCCCGCTTCATTTCTCGCCACATCCGATGCAGCTCCTTCACTCGCGGACGCTGCAATTCACAGACGCGTTTGATGACAATGCTCTCCCCAAATACGCCATCCTTTCCCACCGATGGGGCGACGAGGAAGTCACGTTCAGTGACATGCGCCCCGGTACCCCCCGCTCTGCCGTGGCCAAAAAGAAGGGCTACCAAAAGATCCAAGCATGCGCAGCCCAAGCCCTCCAGGACGGATTCGAATACTTCTGGGTCGACACATGTTGCATCGACAAGTCCAGTAGCGCTGAGCTCTCCGAGGCCATCAATCGTATGTTCCGCTGGTATCGCGACTCGTCCATCTGCTATGCCTTTCTGCATGACGTGCCGTCGCTGCCGCAGAAGACGAGTGGCATTTCCCTGTTCGCTACCCCGACATGGAAGAAGGAGTTCTTCAAGAAGTCAGTATGGTTCACGAGGGGGTGGACGCTGCAGGAACTTCTCGCGCCAAGGAGTCTGGTGTTTTACTCGCGCGACTGGATGGCTGTTGGCACGAGGGCTTCGCTTGCGCTGGAGATCAGCGCAGTGACGAGGATTCCGTCCCATGTTTTGAACACTGGGGATTTCTCGGGGACGTCTGTTGCGCAGCGGATGAGCTGGGCTGCTGGACGGCAGACGGCGAGGACGGAAGATCGGGCGTATTCGCTGATGGGGTTATTCGGTGTGCACATGCCGATGCTGTATGGCGAGGGCGAGCATGCGTTCATCCGGCTACAACAGGAGATTATCAGGTCTTCTGATGATTTGTCCATCTTTTCCTGGGTCGACTCGAACGCCTCCCCGATATCCTACCGAGGACTTCTCGCGAGGTCTCCGGCGGATTTTGCGGCTTGCCACAACCACTTTTGGCGGAGATCGCAGAGCCTGCTATGCGACATCACCAACAAGGGGATCCGGCTAGATTTGCAGCTAGCCCCGCATGGGCAGAGCGGGACTCAGTTTGTTGCGGCGTTACCGGATGTGTGGCGAAGGGAGAACACAGTCCAGACGCCTTCCCTGGTGGGGATTCACCTCAAGAAGGTGGGAGAGGACCAGTACGCCCGCATAGACTCCCACCGGCTGCTCAGTCTTGCCGACGGAGACCTAGATACCCTGGTATACACCCCCTGGACGACCGTCTTCGTCCGGCAGAGCGTGGCAATCGAGGGCGTCCACCTTGACTCGTCCAGAGCAGAGCACATCCGGGTGGTGAGACATCAGAGCTACCCGTGGTATGTGGCTCTGCCTCCGTTGGGTGTTGAACCTTCGCGTCATTGGGATGAGGAGACCAGGATGTTCAAGTTGATTCCTCTCGTCAACACAGAGACTGGTTCGTTGGAGCCTGCCACGTTCATTTCAAGGCGAACCGCTGGCAGGATCGTTTTCACCGTCCATCCGGGGAAAAAACTTGAGGATATTATCCAGGTTGATCCTGCGTGCACTGAGATTTTTCAGGAATATCCGATCTCTCCAACGTGTTCGGATGAAGACCATTGTCACGGACACTTCCATTGGCTGCGAAGTCTGACAGGGGCTGGAATCGAGTTGAAGCTGGAGACTCGGCTGAGGTTCAACCACAAGTCTGGTGTGATTTTCATCGAGCTGGGCATTGCGTCGTGAATTGGCAGCTCTGGACGCCACATTCACGCGGCATGCCAAAGTGTCGAGACCTCGCTTGGCAAGTTAACAAAATGGTGGTATTAAAGCATCAGAAGCTTTCCATCCAATTCACCCTCCCAAACCGCATACCTCCGGCCCCGTCTACGATACCACCGACAACTACCACAGATATCTACAAGGCCGCCAAAACAAGCCACGATATCCCCAACAGCACCAAACGCGCCCAAGATTTTGAACCAAATCCCCGCTTGCTGCCACGAACCACAAGGCAATATTTACTGCGCTCAGACACCCTTCTCCTGTGTCGGACCGCAGAAAGTTCCCTACTGCCACGGCACATGAATGAAGGGCGGGGTTTGAGCTTCGGGGGTTGCACAACAGGACTGCGTACCCTTGGCCGCCGAGGGCTGCCAAACCCAATCCCGACAGGAAGGCCATAATTATCTGGTGTCAGGCTTTTGCAGAGTCTGAGGTACAGCCTAGCCCGACAGACACTTTCCATCGGCCGAGCTTCAGCGATATCGCAGCAACTTCGCCCTCATCACGCTCTGGCGAACAATGCCGCCCTCACCGGCTGCAGGGTGCTCGAAGAGGACGTCGAGGAGGTGACAGCGAATCTCAGCGAGCAGCACGCGGCGTGCCGAAATGCAGTGGCGTGTTCAAAGTTCGGTTCCGCGAACCACCACGCTGGGTGGCTGCAACGGGAGCGCATTGTGGTGTGGTCGGGGATGTGGGGCCTTGTCTCCGAGCCCCTGAAACGCACTGACCGGCGATGTTGGTGTTACCAAGGACGACGGCAGTGTTTCCTGCGCAGCACTGCAGACGACAGGCATCCCCTCTTCGCTAATACTTCCAATGCTATGCATACGGAGCTGCCAGTCGGACTTCAGCCCTCACAGAACGCCGGATTCGGGGAGCGGGGAAGGAGGGAAAACTGAGGGCCGCCACTGGGATGTCGTGCGGTGCAGACATCAAGCATTGGTTGTGGTGCAGGGGTCACTGGCTCTGAAAGGAAATGGACGCGAGTGATTCTGCACTGCAAAATCCGGCATGTTCTGGACCGACTCAGCCAGCGCCCAAGGCGGATTTGGGAGCAATGACGTCGGCAGCCAATTTCCAACATGTGCGCAGGTTGAAGAAACGATCCAAACAGGGGAGAAGACAGCCACATGGCCCTCGAACGTCGACCGCATCTGGACGATAGCGTGGGCGGCGGGCGCTTAGTTTGTCCATTGCGGAGATCGCGATCTCAAGAGCCGGCCCATAGGAGCTCAGAAACGGTGTCTTGGCGCCACCAGTGCTCGCCGTTCCTGCGGATTTAGCGGCTGCCAGGATCCCCGCCATCCCGTTGGTCGCCGCCCTTAACGTTGCAACCAATGCCGCGTCACGGAACAGGGGGTCGACCATCGCCTCGATTCTAAATGTGTATGTCATGGCGCGATATCCGGCCTCTGCAGCAGGGACGAGGATTGCAGCCTCTCAAATGCCGCACCCCTCACGCTGGTCCCACGCTGCCGGATCCTTATCGAAGACCGGCCCCGGGGACCCTTCGCAGTCCCAAAGAAAGAAAACCGGGACGCCCTCCTGTCGCTCTCGTCACACGCTTTTCCTCTTCCTTTCGCCCTGTTTCACCTCTCGCGGCGTCAACGACCAGCCAGCCAGTGACATGTTGGCTCATACCCGCCGCTCGTCGACAATAATACGCCACTGTTTTCCCGGACGGTGATGCTAGGATCATGATGAATCGGGGACTCGAGGTGGCCATCGCCATGTGGGCTATGACCGGCCTCTCGCTGGCATTGGTCGCCCTACGCCTTTACACGCGCGTTCGCATCGTCAAGTTCGTCGGCGTCGAAGACCACCTGTTCTTGTGGACCGGCATCTTCCTTCTCATCTTCACTGCCAGCATCCAGGTCTCTGTGCACTATGGTCTCGGCCGGAGCTTCTGGACGCTCTCGCTCGACGACTCGTCTAATGCGATCCTGTGGACGTACATCGCCAACACCTTCGCCATCACTGGCAATGCCATGGCCAAGTTGTCGATGGGCTTCTTTTTGCTGCGAGTTGTGCAACTCAAAGGGCAGAAGATCGCTTTGTGGCTTCTGATTGTTGTCACTGCAGGCACATCCTTCGCCCTTGTTGTCATGTTGTGGAACCAAACGACGCCGGTCAAAGCGAGCTGGGATCCTTTGAGGACGCCAGGGAAATGGAACATTCAGATTCAACCGATGAGCGTGGGGCTTGGGGGGTGGTCCAGTGCTTGCGACTTCTTCTTCGCTATTTTTCCGTGGATGTTTATTTGGTCGTTGAGGATGCCCCGGAGGGAAAAGATCATGCTTGCTAGCGGTATGAGTTTGGGTGTTATGTGAGTCATCCCTTTTTCTTCGGCGTCATTTGTTGAGTCCCATCGATGGCAAAGATTACTGAAGCTGACGACGACTAAAAGTGCCGGGGCATGCGGTGTCATCCGCACCGTCGTTTTGTCGCGGTTGCAGATCAATGACTATACATGTGAGTAGCCCTTGTACCTCTCCCCTGGCCAATCCCTGACATACTTTAGTAAACTTCGCAACATACTTCGTCTGGGCGGGCGCCGAGATCGCCGTCTCCATGGTCTGCCTCGGCGTTCCCACGCTCCGGCCGCTGTATCTCAGACAGCGCGGGATGACGAACGGATACAGCGAGCGAGCCAACACCCATGCTACCGACCCAGAACTTCCACTGTTCACAATGTGCGAGAAGAAGCCCGGGGATCAAAAATTACCAGCAGAGAAGCAACTCGTGCACGAAGAGCCACAATACACGGCGCCGATACAGGAGAAACATACCGAATCGAATCCGGAACCCACCAGTTTCCTTCGCGATTCATCATCTTCACGTACCGCCGTCGGGACGCCACTAAGTCCCGAACCATACCTTACAAGACCCGAGAGCGCTCATACCCGAGGGCGAAGTGACAGTGTTGACGACATCCTGGGTCTTTACGACAGCGACAGGAGTCGAAGCAGGGGGCGCAACAGGCCAGTTCACGATACGGGAAGACCGCCGACGGAAATATGGGTTAAGAGCGAGTTTCGGGTCGATGAGGAAAGGCAAGACGGAGCTTGGCCGTTGAGGGATTGATTCAGCTTGGCATCTTTGGTTTTTCGGCGGAGTTCGGCGTTTTGGTCAGGGGTACACAACTGGCGCAAGCCAACTTTGGGGAGTTAGCAAGAAGCTCCTGATGATGTTATGAAGCAATCGAAATATACCCTTTCTTTTCACCACCATATTTGGTTCAATTCTCCGACAGAGCGTTTCTATTCACCCGTATCTATATTGTAGTCGAGGCATTTGTTACCCTGAAGGCGGTGCCGATTAGTATGTGCTGGACACCTGCTTGGCTTCAGATGATACCTGACATGGGTATAGAGTATATTATAGAAGCCAAGCGAGGTATGATGCAATAACGAGGCGCTGTCTGTCTCCTGCCTTCTATGCGCAGTGTAGGCTCATCGTAGAGCCTGGTCTACCCCCGATAATGCGACCTTCTACAAGCGTCCCCAGGAGACCTTGAGCCTATCCCTGCATGGCAAACTTGCTTTCCCATGCTCTGATGCGTCACGATGACTCAGACCAATCCTCAGATGCCCACTTAGAGCTGGCAAACCTATGGCGAGAACCCAGTCAACCTCAGCGTTGTTCTTCGTATTGGTGACAAAGACAGATGAATAATTGGACTTTACCCTTGTATATACCTACCTTATTTAGCCGCTTGAGAAACAATCTCACACAAATTCTGGAACCTTCTCCTAAGCGATCCTAGGAGGCCTGACAACCATGTGCTACAGCAAATAGCCTGCCAGGAACTCGAAAAGAGAGTCAAGTGCCAGAGCCTTCCCATCATTCTAGGCAAGTCAACCCCTGAAGCCCCTCTGCCTGGTCCAAAACACGGGCATCTATCGATCTTGGCCACTCTCCTGAGTCACCCAACTCTGGGCAAGCCAAGCAAGCTCATCCTTTCACTATTCACCCGACTCACACACTTCTCCCAGTCCCTTCTGTCTGATTCTGCGTCTCACCATCTATATAAACAACCCACAATGAGAAAAACACGCCGTCCCATCTCTGCGGTCCTCTCCAAAGTCCTGTCATCGACAATCGGCCTCAACCCCTATAAGCTAACAATCTCTCGATGTAAACCACGCCCATGACGTGTGAACTCTCGTGTAAACGTATCAGCCAGCCAGTTTACTCTATATCTTCCTCTTCCCCTTACTCCTGTTGCTTCTCAATCGAACAACACCACCAGCATCAAAAGCAAGAGCACGACCTGCTCTCACCGCGCTCTTTTCGTCCGATTTCGTTAGCGTGCCCTCACTAGCGCCACGTGCCTTCGAGTTTTTTTTTCCTCCGTCACCGCCTAGTTATATTTTCCCACCTGCCTTCTTTCCCCTTCCCTCAATCACCACATCTCGACGCACAAGCATGTCCGTCGACACCAATTCACCTCCCCTTCCTCCACCCCCAACGCCGAGCATCGCGCCGAAATCTGCTGCCCCTACTTCGCCCTCGCTATCACTGCCGCCCGAGGAGAAAGCCGGTCTCGAAGCCTCGTCGAGTCTCCTCGATCTTTCTCTTCCGCCTGCGAAGATGGATGAGATTGGCATCCTCCCGATCCGGACTTGGAACCGCCTTTCGAGCTTTGACGAGTGGTGGAAGGACTTTGAGTCCTTTTCGACTGTAAGTACTGGTTTTCTTTTTCCCGGGTTTGAACTTGATGGATGCTGATGTGTGCGCGCTTCCAGCGAGAATGGGAGGAGGTTGAGCCCAATGTGCCTCTGTGGTGGCAGCACGCCCATTGCTCAAATGGCCTGGAGTGGCCTCTCCGAGTCATTGGACCGCGGGAGAAAGTCCGGGCCCTGAGCAATTTGACCTTCGAAGGATTGCTGGGTGAGTTGCCCTCCAGCGGATGGGGTAACCCTGTGGTATCGTATGGTCGAGCTGACGGAGTTGTCGCAACAGAAATCATCCGGCAAGAAGAACATCTCGGCGCTGGAGGCCCAAGCGGCTTCAGTTTGGTCGCAAAGAGCTTCCGAAAAGCATGCTATGACACCGGCAAAACCGTCCAAATCAGCAAGTACAAGTCATAGGAGGACTTGGCGCGTGTATTGGACGAAGAAGGCAACAAGGACCTGAGCAGCTACTTCGTCTTTGACGTGTTTTACCAGCTTACCCGCATCTGCGAGCATCCAGGCGGATTCGGGTTCATCAATACCCTGCAGGACATGTTCATTTTCTGGCCTCGACAAAGAAATGTGCCGGGGAAGGAGCAGAATATGGCGGGAATGTGTGTTTGCATCCCAGAAGAGCATCCGTACCTGAACGTCCGCGCCACCCTCACAGCCCTCAACCTCGGAGACTTCTCTCGACTGCAGAAAATCGGCTATGCCGACCAGACCAATTTGTTTAAACCGAGGCAAAGTCGACTAAACAAGCGGAATGAGGTATGGGCCAGCCTGAAAAACATCGGTTTCAAGCCGGTCATCGAAGAGGCGGTAAAATTTGGCTTCAGAGTCGACCATTGGTTTTACGACAGCCCAGCCCCGCCAGACAGCGCGTTGGTTCCAGGCGAGCCGCACCCGACCGATGTGAGCCAGCCCAGAGCTCGATATATCGGAGAAATCTTGGAGGACCATTCCGTTCCTTTCCAAGCATTGCAGTTCGATGCCGACACTCCCCGATCACCAGACTCAGAGAACTTCACAATCGTCGACCAGACAGACCAGATGATCAACTCTTGGGCCATCCAAAACCTTCTTACGAGTGGACCGGATGGGGCGCTCGCGGGGGAACAGGGAGGCATACCCGAATCTCAACCGCCGAAGCCCTCCAAAATGGCGCTCGAGAAGGAGAGAAAGAGGCAACAAAAGAAACGAAAGAAGATGCGACTTCAGGCAGCCCGAGAAGTGGAACCAACACCTGGGTTTGACGCGGGGGAAGAGACGGTTTCCGAGAGCCCAACAGCAGAGGAGCTCCTCGCAGAAGGACCAGCGGTACCAGCCACGCCCGAAGAGCCGTCAGTGGAACAGCCGATCGCCGATGAACCAATAGCGGGTAGCGCGATCGCAGAGGCGACGGTGGAAGAACCATTGCCGTCGCCGGGAGAGGTAGACACACCAGCGACAGCCACTGAGTCGATGTCGCAGCACCTCCCCGCAGAGCACGACGAGGCCAAATCGAAGCGCAAGGAGAAGGAGCAGCGCAGGAAGGAGCGCCGGCGAGCCGAAAAGGCTCAACTCGAAGAGGGGAAGAAGCGCGTCGAAGAGGAAAAGGCCCGGAAGCGGGAAGAGCAGCGACGCGAGGCCGAGGAGCAGCGGAACAAGGAAGCCGAGAAGAAGCTGCAGCAGGATCGCCAGCGCTGGGAGGAGGAAGCTCGGCGCCGCGAGGAAGCTCAGAACCGCCGATTGTTGGCGCAAGCGGCAGAAGAACACCGTCGCGCAGAAGAACTTCGCCGCGGAGAAGAACTTCGTCGTGCAGAGAAACTTCGTCGTGTTTCTGAGTCTGCCCTCTCGACACAACCAGCTGGCCCCTCATCCCAGCCAGCTCAACCGATCTCTTCGCCAAGCAAACGTTTGTCTGGAGGGAACAAGGCAAATATTATCGGCGATATCATCTTGGATGACACCCAAGCTTCGGCTCCCGGAGCGCCCAGCACGGTGGCCCAAGCGCCTGTCCCCGGCGTGGCTCCCGGCGAGGAGCAGCCAGAGCAAGGACCTTGCGCTGGCGAGGAGAAGCCGGCTGAGGCAGCAGCCGCGGCGGAGGCCGGAGTCTCCAAGATCAAGCAGCCAGAGGTTCAACCTCTGGCGAAGGCCCAACGCCCCGCCCTGCCCGCACGTGCGCGGCGCAAGCCAACGCCTTCCCCGCCGCCAAGAGGTCGCCAGGCCCACCGCCGGCCGAAAGGCAAGCGAGCGGCATGGAAGAACCTTGCCGATCGCATTGCCGATCGGACCCGGCAGCTGGTGTCCCGCGACGTGCGCCGACTGTTGGCCGATGAGGTTCCCCGCCTCATTGCCGACGAGGTCCGGCGCACGTGGACGGGCGAAGAGCAGCGCAGGGCTCGAGCGGACGCGTTGGTGCTGGAGCGGCTGATCGAGGAGAGCTCCGGGGGGCGCAAGGAGCCGTACAACACTCGGGACTGCGGTCGGGGACGGTCGGCATCCCACCCGGCGCCGGCGCCGATGTGAGTGGCGTGGGAAAGCGGTCGCTTCGGCCCGCCTAGCAGCGGGTCGCAGGAAGCCGACTTGTGGGAGGACTGCATCGCGGACCGGGAGTTGGGGGAGGAGCAGGTGTCCTCTCAATAGCGCGGCGAGGGCAGTTGACTGGGGGCGAGACTTTGTTACTGTATTTAGTACTGTTCGTAGATCGGTTCGGAGGATGTTCAAGGGAGAGGTGAGGTCGAAGACGGGGTGTGGTGGAGATGAGGCTCCATTCTTTTTGGGCCGAACCCCCACATGCCCCACAGACAGGGATGGCCAGGGCACTCTTCCCCGCCGCAAAGGCAAATTGAACGTCTTTCTTCCAACTTGCCGAATCCGGCCTTGCTCGTGATGCTTGAAGATATCAGAACCTCAGATGCCTCCGTTTCATCGCAGTTCGATTCACTCATACCCACCCTCGCTCGAGATTCGCCTTGCAGCGGACCCTGGGTGCAACGGGCGTAGCGGACGTTGCCGAGATCGTTGAAGGATCCAAAGCAACTAGGTGCGTCGCAACTCGGTCGGATGGCGCCGCACGTGGGACTGGTAGGCGCAGGCATGTCGCTGTCAGCCAGGAAAGGGTCAATTATCACCTGCGGGGGTACATTCTGCAAGGGGATCCTCTCAATCGTCTGCTGGATAGCGCCCGCGCGCCGAACAAGCGTTTGACCATCTGTGGCCAAACTCCGGAGCTCGATGGCTGTGCTCTCAGCGGCGCGGCGGGTGAGACCCCTCTTCTGCAGTCCCTCTTCGCCTTCCTCTGGCTCGATTGCCAGGACGTCGAGCTGCTTGACGATGACCCCTGCGGCCGCAGACAAGTCAAGGTAGTCATGCGTGAGCTCGTTGATGAGCCCCAGCAGCTCGCGGAGATCGACTGTACCAGTTGGATCTGGAGAGGGGGAGGCGGACACGGACGTTGCTGGCGTCGAAGCGGCCGATGATGAGGGCGGCACTGTGGTGCTCTCGGGGATCGATGACGGGCTAGAAGAGGACGGAGGAGGAGAAAGAGAAGAAGGTGCCGAAGGGCTGGAAAGGACCGACGAGACAAGCGGCAGTGGAGTCGAGGATATGGCGCCGAGAAACGAGGTGGAGAGCTCAGTGCTGATGAAGGAAGAGGTAGCCGACGGGTCGAGACATCTGGCGCTGGGCCCGCACGTCTGCGTTGCGGCGCACGCGTTGCAGAGGTCACCGAGGCTGCAGCGGGTGCTGGGATTGTCGCAGCACACCGAATCCGACAGGTGGCATTGCCCGTGGCAGCAGCGACCGCCGTTGGGGCACGTGACTGCCTCGAATGTGTCGGGATGGAGCGCGCACCAGGAGAGATCGGCGATGACAGGCGCGCAGGCAAGGGCGCCGCCAAAGTTGGTGCAAACCGAGCCCTGCGCACACACCGTTTCCACGGGACACTGCTGCCGGTCGGCCTCGCAGACGAAGCCCTCGGGGCAAGACGGGTCCGACGACGTCGCTCGCTTCTCCACGTGGCCCGCCGGCACAGAGAGCGGGCGGTGGAGTCGCCACAGCGCTGCGTAGCAGACCGTGCTTCCAACGGAAAGAGCAGCCGCGAAGAAAACCTTGGGCTGCGTGATGCAAGAAGAGAAAAATAAACGAGTGGACTGATATTGAAGTTTATTGCTTCTCGGCTTTGGCGTCCACGTGTGGAGTGTGGTGAGTCCCGTTCTTCCTCAAGCGCCAGAATAGGTGGGCAATGTAGATATCACACGACGGGTTTCCATTCATGTTTGGCTAGCAGATAGAAGAGAGAAATCGAAGGGTCCAAGTCAAGCATCACTTCCACCGATAAACCACCCTAATCGGCACTTCTAGCATACCTACCTTAGGTAGCGACAGAGAGAACTACATGTGACTAGCCCCTCAAGGTCCACCGACACATTCCATTGTTATAAAACTGCGACACGCAAGTAACCCAAAGAATGGGTTCGGAGATTTTCTTGATATTACTCAAAGGCCACCCACTAGCACGCTCCATCATGAAGTGAAAAAAAAGAATACAAAAAAGAACCACGAGAAACAAAAGATTGAACTGGCCCCAAGGCGAGTTCGCCCCCAAAGCCCCACGACAGCCAGATTACACCACGCCCAACAGCAACATCCAACCCGCTCAAAACACATCATTCAACCCCTAATCTTCCATGTCCGAATTGAAATCCAAATCCAAATCCAACACCCCCTTACCAATTACAAGTAACCTCATTCCACCTCTCATGCCTGACATTGCAGCGATCCGGCCACGGCAGGCACCCATACGTAATCAAGGACCCTTCAAAGCGGAAGCAGGGCTTCTGCACCCCGAAAACCCAAAAGTGGGCCCTCTTATTGCCCTAGTCGACGTAGAACTCATTGGCACTGGGCACGCTGGGGTTTCGGCAGCCGCCCTCGACGTTGACGTTGAACGTGGCGCCGTCGTTATTCGTGTTCCAGAAGCCCGTACGAGAGATGCCGGAGGGGGGGTAGCCGTTGTCGAGGTTGGTGATGATGATGTCGAGGGAGTCGGCGTAGACGGTCGTGGCTGCGGTCAGGACCGTGGCGAGGAGGGTGGGGAGGTGCATCATGCTGATTGTGGGTGGCTGGGGAAGATGAGGTTGGTTAGGGGTCAAGTTCAAGTATGTGTGGATGGATGACTGAGAGGTGTTGTCTGGAGGGCAGGCTTACAGGAAAACTCTCGAGCTGGAAGAGAGAAAGGTGTTTGGTCAACTTCCCTGTGAGAGACAAGCGAGTGTGTGCAAATGAGTGACGGGACAATTCGAAGGTGAGTTGAGTCGAGCTGCTGAAGGGAGTCGAAGAGATCGAGGAGGGACTGGCGGTCTTTATGCGACCTCGCCGGGCTGCATCATCAGTCCGTCTTGCTCCCACTTCAGGACCGAAACATCCGCTCTTAGAGGATTCTTTTTTTTTCTGCTCTCCCCCACGAAGATAGCAGACTGTGGCAAATGCCCCTTTCCAAGAGGCTCAAGTGTCGTACCGTGTGATCCAATTTCCGCCGGCCGCCAATATTCGATGCCCGATACCTGTCTTTTCTCTCACAACCCCACTGATGCCTTTCGGCGGTCTGAGAGTAAGAGCGCATGTAGTCGAAAAGGAAATTGCAAGATGTGAGGTTCTTTTGTGTTGCTGCCCTAGGTTTGGTATGGTGTTGAGTCTCGGGAGGCTCTTAGCTGCGGCCGATCGTCCGCAGAACCCGGCACTAGAGGGCTAGATGCCGCAAACCAATCCCATTGCAACATCGCCTTCCCGCATTCAGGCGTTTCACGCCTCAGTGCTTACCCGCCCTAAGACTTATCGCAGGATTCTAAGTGTTGAGCTGAACCGATAATGTGGTTCGTGGCCCCCGCGCACGTCGTGATGATCGGAACTTTTGGCCCGACACTGAGGAAGACGAGTATTTCACCTTGGCCATCATCTCCTGAGTCGTTGAGTCAGCTTCAGCTCCAGTTCGTACATAAAAGCAGTGCCTCGCCTGCCTTCCATCCGTTCTTTCCGAGTCAACCACCCACAAACACACACTTGAAGACTGAATTTGTCTGTTTCACTCGTTTCTTCCTCTGCCTCACGTTCTCTTGAATAACAACCCCGAAAATGTATCTCAACAGCCTGGCACTCGCCCTCGGCACGGCCCTTCTTGCCGCCAACGGGGCCATCGCCGACATCCTCGTCGTCAACACCTACTGCAAGGACTGGTGGCCCCTCCCCGACGACTGCACCAGCGCACGCAGCGTCTGGGTCAACGACTTTGACCAATCCTTCCCCGTCGACGCCAACACGGGCTGCCGCAACCCTGGCGTTCCCCATATCCCCTGGTTTTGCATCGACTGGGACAATGCGAGACTCAAGTTCTACCCCACCAACCAGCCGGAGCGTTGCATGCCCAGGAAGACCACCCAGAGGATGTTTTGTTCTTCTTCTTCTTCTTCTTCTTCTTCTTTTTTTTTTTTTTCATTTTTCTTTCACGACGCCTCCTTCTCTAAATTTAATTAACTGAAACTTGTCTAGCCGTTGGCATCTGTAGGAATTCAGATGATTGCCATGCCTCTGTTTGGCGCGAGGTTCAGTGCAACTGGTAGTCCCAAGTTCTCTCGGGCTCTCTCTTTCCACGTCAGCTTTTTTTCTTCCTGGATTGTAGGTTTAGGTAATTGTTGAGTATTTTCTGGGATCGGAAGGTCTTAATGAAAGGGAGAAGTGTTTTGCTTCATCATTCATGGGTTCTAAGTAGTTATCTTATCATTCTCCAAGGGGTTGAAGGCTGGAAAAGTAGGTTGAAAATGGGGGATTGTTCTGGTCTATTCCGTATTTGGTTAGCACGGGCGTTGTGTGACAGGGCGACATGCAGGGGCGTTGCCTGTTGATCCTGCCGCTTCCTCTTGCGCCAACGACGAATGAACAACTTCTTTCCATGACACGACAGTTGATGCACTCGTGCATCGTGCACCGTGTGACGATGTCTATCAGATGCCTGCCTGCCTGTCCATTTCTCTCGGTCTCCATCCCATTCTCGGTCTTTCCTCAGGACGCCTCTCTGCGGCCAGCCTCAGAGCGCACCATCGAGCAAGACTTCATCACCTCGCGCGCGTCGGCACACCGCAGCAACCAATGACAACCAGGACAGCCTCTCGCAGGATCTCGATTTAGCGTTGGTCCACCCGTTCGTCTCTGCTCGACAGTGCGAAAGATGAAGATAAACGATGCGCCAATATCCTTAGCGGCTTGCCAACACGAACCAGCCGATAATCACCAATTGAAGCGTCGGGATTTGGGCTAGTGCACCCTTCCCATCCGATCCTCGCAGCAAGAGGTGACATGGCCGATTCTGAAGGATGCATGGCTGGGAGCACTTCAATTCCTTTCCCCTTCCACATTTTTTCCCTGTCTCTCGGCTCGCTTCTGTCTCATAACGAGACATCCAGCCTGCTTTTCGGCTCTTTCTATCCTCACCTCGTCGCCTCGCCAGGATCATTCTCTCGTCGGCGACACAGAGCCCCACCGGTCGAGCGCCCGTCACCCCCGCCGCACTTGAACCACCCACCATTGTGCCCCGCAGCAGCGATCGCCGGGGAGGACGCCGTCAGGAGACACTGCGCAATCGACTTGAGCCCATCAAACACACGGCGCTGCGCACACGGCAGACACGCGAGGTGCTATCCAACGAGACACAGCAGCAGACGCGACCACATCGTCGTCGTACCAGCCGATGAGAGGAACCACACCACCCCCCGGCTATGACCAGTTCTCTCGGCCTTGGATAGTGCTAAATGGGGGTGTTTGCTGACGGCTGCCCATCACCCCAAACTCGCTGCTCCAACCGCGCTGGATGATATGTCTGCCAAACTGGCCTCGCCAACGACAGGTTCACGTCCTTGTTATCGCATCCCACCGACACCAAGCGAGAAACCACCGAAACACCACTGACCATGTGCCGAATGATCGCCTTCAGCGGGAGGTGCTTGCAATGTGCGGAGAGCTTCACATGGGACGATCTCTCGCAGCGCTTGAGCTGTCTCGAGGCCAAGAACGCCGGAGTCTTTGGTATGTGCCGGCGCGGGGTCCAGATCGAGCAACATGCATTCGATCAAGAATGCGACAGATGCACGGCCGAAAACGGGGTCGACGAAGGCTACGGTGGTATGGAAGAAGACGACGCGACCCAAGCCGCCGCGGTCAGGGGCAAGTCCAAGAATACCATCGCTGACCGTGCCCAAGACGGCCACAAGCAGAAGAGGCAACGGACCTCATGATGCGACCTCAGCGACACCCGCACATTTGCCCCTGGTTCAATGAACCTAATTTCGAGGGTCGAGGCGGGAAGACTTCCGCGCCAGAGTTCATTTTCTCTGCTATTGATCTGAAGGCGACCGACGCTGCCCCCGCCAATCCGAGCCATGGCCTACGACGAAACGACGACACGATGTATGAGGGACAGAGCTAGCTTGAGGCTCAGGAGGGAATACCCACGATGAATGGACATCGATGTATCTATCAATACCCGTCTATAGCTTGCGAACCAAGCGTGAGCAGTCAAAATCTCACAACTTGGCCTACCACAATGCGATCTCCGCGGGACTCTATTTCCGCAACTGCAAACCGAACCTTGCGCCCAGCATGTCCACGAAGCGGCCAACGATTCTAATCCAACCCCAAAGCCAACAACGCACAGATCACCCTTACTCACCCTTCCCAGATGCTTCTAACAACACTCCAATACCTCTCCCCATCAACCCTCGCGTGGTTCACATGTCCACTCCCCTCAAACCGCTCCATCCGCACCTCAAACCCCCTCCTTCTGGCCTCCTCCCCGTGGCTTTCCACATCCTTCCATCCCACGAAGGCATCCCCCTCACTATAGACATACCCCCTCCTCACTTCCCCCCTTGCCCGCCCCTCCCGCTCATTTTGAGCGTCCGCTATCCTCCCCAGTGGTCCTCCCCCGCGGTAGTCAAACACCCTGTGCCGTAGCCACCAGATTATGCACCAGAGATGCACCAGCGGCGCAAGCAGTATCTGCAGGTTGCGAGACGGCAGCGAAGTAGAAATGGCGCCGTAGGACTCGGCGTAGTGGTACTGGGGCGGAGCAGAGTCATAGAGGACAGTATGTGGCGGGAGTGAGAGGAGAGACCGCAGCCAGAAGAGAGAGAATGAGCCCCCGCCGGAGAAGACTGTAGAATGTCAGCTGTCGTTCATCCCCTATCCATGTTATAGCCAAGGGGGGAGAACCCCTGAACGGGAATTGGATACTCACCATGAACCAACACCCTCGGCTTTCCCACCCCGCCCACCGTCGACGAATCCCCACCCTCACCCTCCCCAACCTCAAACGCCCAATCCGGAAACGCCGCACGAACAACCGGCACCGCAAACGACGCTATCGCCTTCTTAAACGCCCCAGGCCGCATGAAATGGCCCGCCTCCGAGCGCAGCAGCAAAATCTCAGCTGTCGGAAACATGGCGCGATACTGGTGGATGTACTTTGCAATGTGTGCATCGCGCGCCCCCATCCACGACGCGATGACGATGAGCTCCGGCTGCGGTACCCATCTCGGCGGGCCGATGGGTGAAGTGGGTGTAGGGCGGAAGTGGTGGATGTCTGGGGCAAGGCGGGTCATGAAGGTAAGGGGGCCGTTCACGTTCTCGTTAGTGTTGGCGCCCGCGACTGGGGCGGGTGTGTCGGAGGCCATGGTCACGATGATGTGCCGCGCAGTGAGATGAGGGATATGGCTGTTGGCGGCGGGGCGCCGGTGTATTTGACAGGTCCCGGGCGTGAGATCTGGCGTCCGCGCTGGTGACTGAGTTGGGATGCCGGCGTGGTTGGGGTAACACAAACGCGCCAAGCCGGGATTCAAGGGGGTCCACATCGCCGAACCTCGGCTCAGCCCCCGCCCCGCACTGTCTGTCCCGTCCCGTTGCATATGTTGAGGGGATTTGGAATTTGGAACCCACCTTCAACATTTCCAACATTGCGGGGGCCATCATCCTCCGATTCTCAATGTATATTCTTAGGTGAAAGAAACCACTCCAGGGATAAGATGCTGCTTCGTGATGAGTGTTTACCCAACCTACCGGCCTCACTTCACCCCCTGAATTCTCGGCCCCATCCCATCACAACATCAAAGACACCGAACTCGCCCCCCATCCTTCTCCTCTAGGTATCATTGCCAAGCGATGCTCGAATTAATGCTGCTCCTAGTGCTGTCTATCCCACACGGTGCAACCTAGCCAAAACGCCATGCAATGCTAACGTCAGAACGCGTCCACATTCCCGACCCCCTCCATCCGCCAAACTCATGCATTGGGAACCCCCGGCGCAGCCAGCGCAAGAAGAGTCTCAAACTTCGGCGTCCCCAGCCCCGTCACGGGATCCCAGCCTGCCGTGGCATTCCACCGGGCCGCGCGGCCATTGGGTCTAGCGCTGTAACAACCGCCTCCGTAGCCCGTGGTGACATCGTTGAAGGCTCCTGTGACGTTGTAGAGCCAGGGGTTGAGGAATCCCAGAGGGGGCTGTCCAATTGTTCTCCTTGCCGCGTTGAGGAGCGCCACGATACCAGCAATGACGGGAGCCGATGCGCTCGTCCCAGCCATCATCTGGAGGTAACCCTTGTCGTACACGGCAAAGTTCGAGCCCTGGGCCGAAACATCGGGAATCGCGCGGCCGGAGCGGTTGAAGTAGGGAGCGTACGTCTCGTTGATGCTAGCCAGGTACGCACCCACTGCCGTTTTCTGGTACGTCGGCTGGTCAAAATAGTTGCTGAACCCGCCGCTCGAGTAGGTAACTGCGCGCTCGGGATTCGTCCCTATTGTTGCACCTACCGACGTAACCCAAGAGCAGCCCGCCGGGTACGTAGGCTCAAACATCGTCGAGTTGTCGACGTTGCTGATGCAACTGTTGCCAGGTCCGGAGTCACCAGAACTAAAGATCACAGAAACACCGCGAGCACCGAGCTGCATGAACATGTTGCAGGTCCGGAGCGCATACTCCCTCGGGATCGACTGCTCCTCCTCGCCATATGACGTCGAAACGGTCTGGGGAAGTTCCGAGTCAGGCAGGGCGAGCATGTACAGAAGCCATTCGAGATAAGGCTCGTTGCTTCCGGGAAGACGGGGTTGGTCTCGGGTCGGGATCAAGGGCCCGCGCCCAGCAGTGCTGTACTCCACAATAGGGATCGGGTGACTAACACCGAGGATGTATTGCAGATCGAGGTTCGCCTCGCCTGGGCAAAGTATGTCAGCAAGCCCGCGCTCCAAAACCAGAGGACAAGGGTAGGGGCCATGGACTTACCGCTATCACTCCGAGCATTCTGGTCGTTCAAACCACCATTCACCAGCTCCACCGAGAAGTTCATCCCCCTCGCTTCCGGGACGTAGCGATCCAGGAACAGATCCAAGTCGGAGTACCGCGCATATTCCTCTAGGTACGAACAAAAAGCCACCTTGTTCTCCGGTCCAGCAGAAGCCGTGTAGTTGATGTTATACAGCGACTTAAGGCACTTTGGCGTGACAGTGCTACCGCACTCGGCGGCGTCTGCTGACTGACTCCCAGCGACGAAGCTGGTCTTGGTAGCAATGGCATCGGCAGCGTCATTGTCTTCAGCCCGATGCATGTCGAAAACCGTGGACTTCTGGGCCCCGAGTCGGCCGAATCTGGTGGTGGGCTGGATCATGTCAATGTGGCGAGCAATGCTGTCGGGGACGCTGTAGGAGAGTGCGCGAAGCTTCGGGCCTCCGCCTCCGGAGAACTGATACCACGCGAAGGTGGTGTTGAGCAGCCGATCGGCCGTGTCCACCGGCGCCGTGAACGATATCCAGTCGTTGTCGACCGTAGGCGTGATGTCGTAACCGCGGAGCCAATCCACGACGGCGGATGCCGAAGCTGGTGACGGGGCCGTGTACGAGCGCAGTTCGTCGCGCGTCATGTGCATGCCGTAGTTCGGGTGGCCGGGAGTCGACATCTCCATCACCGCCTGCTCGAGGGCGGCGGAGCGGGGCTGCTGCAGGGCCACGCGGAGGGCCACCACGTCGTTCGATGGCGAGGCCGGGCCAGTCTTTTCCCATCCCTTCGGCACCGCGGCCAGGCTGTCCATGACGCGAGCCGAGACGGCCGCCGCAAACAAGAGGAAAAGCATCATCGAAGTGAAGCTCCGCCAGCAGTCGAGAACAAAAATGAAGGAAACGGGAGCAAGGGAAGGTCTCTTGGGAAAGAGCGGCAGCAAAACCCCAACACAATGAGTCCCGCGGCGATGGTATCGGCAAAGATGACACCGATGGCCCAGTCGAAGGTATTTGAACCTAGAAACAAGGAATCCCACCCCACCTTTGAGGTCGCAACCCGCCGTCCAAGGGATGGGAGGAAAGATGTACGCAAACCAAACCACGCCGGTCCCGCTCCCCAACGCTGCTTGATTCGACTAGGGCAAGAACGACGGACTAGCAACGTGCCTGGGCAGGTTCCACAGCAGGAAACAGGAATGCCATCCAGGAATGGCGGGAAACGGGATCCCAACAAGTAAAAGCAAAAAAAAAAGCTCCCGCTCGGGGTCAGATGAGGCGTGCGTGCCCTCCCAAGGTTGTCTCGCAAGGTCATTGCCCAAAAGGGTAGGCGGGGCATTCCGCCGCCCACCCGCCCGCACCCCAACGGCTGGCCTGGCCGCTGCAGGGGGCCACCCCTGCCAAAATTCGACGTTCGATCTGGGGCATCGGCGCAGGAAGATCTGGCATTTTTGGCACGGCCTTGGTTTGCTTGGCGCTCGGACGGCAGAGCAACGGTTCGCTCTCTGGGCTCCGCAATGCAACGCAAACGCGCTCTCTTGGCACCATCCTGCAAACCCCCTCTCCACCGCAACGCAAACACTGTCCAAGCCCGAGGCTTTTGCAACGGAAACCATGGGAGCGAAGCGTTTGCCCCCTCCTTGTCCCACTCAACATGTTGGGGTTTGGTTTGGCCAAGCGTCCGATTGGGCCCGGCGAGCCGTGTCCGCCGCCGGGTTGGCATGGAGCGCATGAAGGGTGTGGTCTATTCCAGGTCAGCGGAGCTTTCTGGACGGCTGGAATTACCCGACTTGGGCAGCGCTGGGCAATTTGCGGTTTGTCTCCCATTAATATGTCGAGATGCGTGTTGAGCATCGCAGGCAGAATGGCCCCAAGGAGCATGCACCGTGCCGATCTCCGATCTCGAAGGTGTTGCTGTCGCCCGGATGTGCTTCGGCGCGGTGCGTCTTGCTTCTGGACGATGCAGGTCCGTTGACGCCGCAACGGAAGATGCCGAAAATTCCACGGTGGAGGATGTCTCGCCACGTTGCTGAGCGACGCTGGCTTGAGGTTAATTTGATACATAACCAGAAGCGCGGAACATTCACACATGTCCAGCTTCGATGGGCAATGTCTGACCTTTTTGAAGACAAAAAAATTCCCTTGACTCTTCTTAGCAAGGGCATAGCTCAGAGAAACACTATCAATTCTTGCAAGAATCTCAACCTCAATCAACGTTCTACAACAAGTCCCCAAATGTCGGCAGCTTAGATGATTGTGAGGTGACAGACAGCCCTATGATGTCATGTTGATGAGATGCGCTGATAAGACAGCTTTAGCGTGCTCTCTGATCGGACGGGATGGATCGAAGAAACAATAGAGCTTCCCTTGTGCTTGATCGTGGTCTGTCACCAATCCTAGTTCCTTTTGGACGGCCTTCAAACGTCAGGCTAGGACCGATTGGACATGGGGAAGTCACAAGCAAAACACAGAAAAACTGCACCAAAGTGATATAATCTCAAACACCCACTCTGCCTCCCTATCTATGGTACAGAATCACAAGTTTCCTCCTTTCGTAGAAGCTTTTGCGCGCCATTCCCAAAAGAACTCCTTGCCGCCCCAAGATCAAACCAGTCACCTGTGTGTTGTCTCAGGCGGAAAACATGGATGGCATCCAGAGTGCACAGTGGAGGCTGGAGAAACACCTCGAACGCTGTTGCAAAGGCAATGCAAGACACGCTTACTACCCGCCGTCCACCAAAAGACGACATACCAGGCGCCAGGGCCATGTTGTGCGAAGGGCGGAATTTCGAAGAAATTGAAGAAAGCGAGAGGAAGAATATTAAGAAAACGTCGGCCGCCAAAAAGAGCAAGAAGGCCACCCTCTTATCCGTAGGTCACCCGCAGCCGGTACGGCCGTGTTAAACGTGGCACAGCAAGGCCCTCCTGGTGGCTGACCGAAAAGTCCAAAACCAACGGCAGACTTTGCCTTGGGATAACCTTCATCAGGTTGCACCGTGATTCTCTTGTTTCACGATACAGGCAAGCTGTACGCGTGTGCAAGAAGCTTGGCAGTCTGAGTGGCACGCCCTTGCAGTCGAAGATGAAGCACGAGCAAAGCAAAGGGCGACTGCGAAAGTCTGCCAAAGGTCATGGTGCCCGCAAGCTAGATCAGAATTAGAGCCAGACCAGGAGGGTAGATGCAAAAGTCGATGTGGTATAGTAGTCGAGGTCCGAATCATCAAGGCGCTGTGCGAGAAATATGCCGAAATAAGGTCGTACTTGTACAAGTCATGAACGGCGCTGGAGCTCCTCTTACGCCGGCACACCCAAGAGCCCGAACGAGCTCACATGTCCACGTGCCTAGCAGCAGCATATATAATACGCGCCGTCAAGAAAGGGACAATCAAGACGAAAGCAGAGGCGGAAATGTCATGATATGTCATGGGGCGAGTATGTCAGCGTCAAGCGGAGCAGAGTCGAGCAGGGTGGCGTTAAGAGGTTCCGGGCGCTTGACCGGCACCTCCCTGGGCTTGTTGGTTCATCTGGGATTGCCACCACAGGGCCACGTAATTCTCATATCCACCATCTATCGCTCTGGTCAGCAGGGAACTTGGTAGGGGTCAACGTTTCAGTGGACATACAGATGGCGTAGGGGTCAGCTTGACCTCCGGCCGCAGCGGGAGCTGCACCACCGGGTTGCACGTTCTGCGGGGCGCTGTTGTTGTTAGATGGTTGGCCATAACTAGGGTTGTCATAGTCGCGAGGCTGTCCTTGGCCCTGTCCGCGGCCGCGACCACCTCCACCGCTCTTCTGTCTCTGTGACATAGTCAGCATATTGACCCTCATGGGTGCGAAGGACTAGAACGTACCGCTGCTTCAACCTTGTCCTCGATAGCCTGCTTGGCCCGAGTGATGGCCTCGCGGCTGCCAACCAAACCGATCTCTCGCTCAACCTCGCCAGGTCCAGACGACTGCGATACGTTGATCTTGCAGCCGGTGTTGTTTTGCATCTCGCGGATAGTCTCGCCGCCCTTTCCAATGATCATACCGACAGCGTCGGAAGGAACATAGATCGAGTCGTTGATCTTGTCATGACCTCCACCACCATGACCGCCAGGACCACCGGGGCCACCAAAGTTGTCACCCCGTCCACCACCGCCACGGCCGCCGCCTGCGCCAGGGTTGTTTCCGTTCCTGCTGTCGCTATCCACGATTTCCAGGATAAGTTCCTTCGCGTGTCGAGTGGCTGCGGGGGCGCCCACGAGGTTGACAGGACGAAGGCCGTTGATGCTCTTATTCTCACCCACAATATTGATATGGCAACCGCTCCTCTCTTGCAGGTCACGGATCGTCTCGCCACCACGACCAATAATCAAGCCCACGGTTCTATCGGGGACCATGATCTGCAGGGTGTCCTCGCCCTCCTTGCTGCCGGTAGCGCTTGGGGGAGGCGCCGGGCGACTATCCCGACCGCCGTGTGCATGTCCGTGTCCGCCCATATCCGGGCCGCCACGGCCGGTTCTCATCCCGCTGTCTTGGATGATTCGATTGATCATATCCTTCGCCTCTTCGCGTTGAGCGCGGGGTCCTGTGATTTTGCACTGTCGAAACTCCTCGCTCGGGTTGACCGGCGGAATAAACTGGACGCGACAGCCGCTGTCCTTCTCGACGCGACGCAGGTTCTCGCCTTGCCGACCGATGATAAGACCGACGAGACTAGCTTCGATCGGGATGGTCTCGACGTTGCCATCATCCTTGCCTCGGAGCGGGGAGCGATCGCGACCGCCGCTAGCTCCTCTCGGAGAGAAGCCCTGGCGGCCACGGCCAGGGGAAAATGAGCGCTCGCGACCGTAATCGCGCGACGGGCCATGGTCACCTCGGCGCTCATCGCGATAGGGATTGGCATTGTCGCGGAAGCCACCACGAGGCGGGGGGCTCTTGGAACGCGAACGCGGGTATTGTCGGTGATCGACCTGGCGCGGATCTCTGTCTTGGTATCCTCCAGCCTGCGCCTGGCGCTCATATGGAGTGAGGCCCTTCTCGGCAGCGTATTGCTTGGCCTGTGCGATAGCATCCGCGATGGAGCCAGTGAGCGGGAGAGTGCCAGAGTTGACGGGGCGAATAGTGCTCAGATCGATACTTCCACTGGCGGATGGCTGCGGGTAGGGGTAGCTCGGTGGAGGTTGATAAGAAGGAGCTTGGGAGGGGTAGGGATTCTGTGGAGGAGGATATGGATTCGCTGACATCGGCGGCGCGGCCGGTGCAGGGAGACCGGACTGGCTCTGTGTTGGAGTCGAAGTAGCAGGTCGAGCCGCCGCATCTATTTATCACATGGGTAAGACTCCATCTCCGAGTGGCATGTCGCGCGACACGATTGAGACTTACCTCCAAGCAGCCGCAAAATGGAGCTGATGTCTGGTTGTTGGTTCGCCATTGTGCGTCCGCGCGGCCGTGCTGGCAAATGAAATGAATCGGCGCGAAACTTCAGGGAGACAAGGGCAAACTCGACGAGAGGTCGAGGGGTCGAGGGTAGCGGATTCCCGTCGAGACAGCAAGGCGTTGAAGATGCTTTGTGATGGTTGCAGAGAAAGAAAGATCGCAGGTCGCAGGCTCAAATGGCTGGCGCGCAAAGCCGGTCGAGAGAAAAAATTGTGGGGGCTCCAACGTTATAGGTTAATCTCCCAAGCGGATCCACCCAACAGGCACAATGCAAGCGCGAGTGAATGGGTCCTGCGACAAAGCAGCCGCACGCACAACCTCAAGCACCTCACGTAGACCTCAGTAATTGAGTACAGGGCAGCAAGAAAAGCGCAGGCAGTGGGGTGAAGGAGAAATGCGAAGTAAGTGGTCACGATGGCGCAGGTCAACCACAGTCAATCAAGGCACGATGAACAAGGGCCTAAGGGACGCGTTGGCGGTCTTGGTTGGGCGAAGAAATTTCTGGGGAGGGTCTTTGCCGTTTCGTCGGGAAAAGCTGTCGGTCAAGCCACGGTGTCACCTCATGTGACAAATCACGTGATTATCTGATTTAACGCTTTGATGTGTCTCCTCACCAAAAGATCGGATCAATCTATCATTTGATTTCTTGTGTTCTTCCCCGCTTGAGCTGTCATGTCCCTTCCTTCATCTTTTCATGGGGTGAAAAAAATGAAAAGAAAAACCCTTTCCACTCTGCAGCTTCAAGCCTGAAGTCAGTGGCGGCAACTCTGACCCATCTGAGCCCCCTCTGAAAACAGCGACGACGGCTCGAGGATCATCATATCAAGGCAGATTGAAATTCAAGGCTCCCAAGTCCTTTTAACCTAGGCACCCGCCATCCCTAGATTGGCGCCGTTAGGTCTCGCTAGACAAGGACAGCAAGAGTAAAATTAGTATAACAGTGGCACAAGAGCTCCCCTCAGGACACTCGTCCAACCTTCCCGGCTGCGTTTGGATGCTTGTCTGGACGTCGATATTTGCCCGAGCGGATACCGACATGAGCACAACACAAAATCTCGTTGTAGCAAACTTCCCGTCAAGTTGACGATGGAAATTCCCAGGTGCTACAATCTTACGGGCCTATTCCCCCCCATCTAGCCCAGACAACGCAAATTGAGGCTGCGAAGTCAGATCGCGTGCTCATCGTGCTAGTACATGATGTTTACCTACTCGCGGCTCTTGGATGGGAAGATGCAATCGTGATTCTTTGACAATGGGGAGATAAACCTATTTGTCAAAGACAATGGACGACAAGACCCGAAGATCCAAGGCACGAGAACGTTGCACCTGCAGCGGCTGTCAGCGGACACATGCAGCCCTCGGGTGCCACCAAACTGAGACATACCACCATCAAGGAGGCCAGATGTGCCAAATTAGTTGGTGCGAAAGCTGCTTGTGAGCTTGCAACCATAGCAAGGTGCAGCTTGGCCCACACCGAGAATTCACCTTGGAGATGAATTGGAATCCCCCAAATTGCGTCGCGATGATACTTGAATCAGGTTGATCCTTCCTTCCCGCACAAAATGTCTGAAAGCCCACTTCTCCAGCGTCCCGAAGATGGGCCAAGCCAGGGTCAGTGTGGGTAGGCGGTTCACATGGAAGGAGCGCTCCTTCCCGCCCCATCAAACATCTTCGGGCGCCTGCTCTGAATCCGTCTCCGTCGCGTTGCCCGCTCGCTCGGCAACGGTGTCTTGCATTTCCAGGTTCTGGCCTCTTCTAGGTTTCTCTGACATGGAATTTGGTTCTATAGAAGTTGCCGGGAATTTCCAGATCTCAACGCCTGCCGCTCCTGCGGACCATCCCATCAAACGAATCTCCGAGAGAGAGTTCAGCGAGCAACATACGCCCACCGTTGTCATGCTGTTGGCCGCTTCCATGGCTACCGTGCTGGCCGCCATCGTGCTGAGCCCAACAGTCAGAGCGCACGCTCGCTTCGATGTTTCCGATCTCGCGCCGCCCGGTTTCAGCCTCAAGTACGCAGAGGCTACGCATCCACGGACTTCCACCAAATATTCGCAGAAAGGCCACTACGTCCAGAAGATCCATGGACTGCATGGTAGGACCAATGGCAAGTCGGCGGCCGCGGTCCTTGGCTCTCACCAGCGGTTGACCGGAGCTGGCTTTGGCTATCAAAACATAACGTCAGCCAACGCTTACGGCACACAGTATGCCACTGAAGTTCGTTTCAACGGCCATCCCATGTACATGCTGGTCGACACGGGCAGCGCCGACACTTGGGCTGTGCAAAGCGACTTCGACTGCGTTGACTATGCAGGCGAATCCGTCCCTCGAGTTTCCTGTCAGTTTGGCCCGACGTACCCCGACTCCTTTCAGTATGGAGCCCTCGATCCAGCTCAGCACATGTTCATCCGCTATGGCGACGGCGAGGTCGTCGCTGGACCGATGGGTTACTCGGATGTGACGCTTGGCAACATCACCGTCACGAAGCAGGAGGTCTGTCTGGCCAACACCACCTATTGGTATGGAAACAATATGACGACAGGTGTGCTTGGCCTTGCGTTCCCGGTCCTCACCAATGCATACATTGGCTCCGGGCTCGATCACAGCAGCGGCGCCCGGATCGAGTACTCGCCGGTGTTTACGAGCATGGTCAGCCAAGGAAAAGTGCCTCCTGTTTTCAGCATTGCAATCGACAGAAACTCATCCTCGGGAATGCTCGCCTTTGGCGGTGTGGCACCAGCAAGTGGCATGGATACAAGCAGGGTCGCTGAGCTGGATATGTTGATCGTGAGTCTTTTCGCTTGCTATTTCTGTCAATAGGGTGGTGCTGAGGTGCTGACCTTTCAACAGATCAATTTGAATAACAGGAGAGAGGCTTCTTCAGAGTTCTCCTTTTACACCATCATTCCGGATGGTTGGGAGTATGATCAAGTGACGAACTCAAGAAAGTATCCATATATCGTCGACAGCGGGACAACATTGAACTACCTTCCTACAAGTAGGCCAGCATTTATTATCGTTCTATCAGCATTTTGGATATCTTGGTGTTTTGGCTTCTCTGTTTTTACCCATCCAACTGTCATTTCACTGACAATGATTCTTCACCAGAGATCGCTATCGCTATCAACCAGGCCTTCAGCCCTCCGGCTGTGTATCTCTGGTCATACGGTGCATTCTTTACGCAATGCAACGCCATCGCCCCCCGTGTCGGAGTCGTTCTCGACGGCATCACCTTCTGGCTCAATCCTAAGGATCTTATTTATCACGACTGGGCAGACCCTGAGACGAGCCTGTGTATGACTGCGATTGCAGATGGTGGTTATGGTCCCTATATCTTGGGCGATGCATTCATGCAGAGCGCGGTGGTTGTTTACGATGTTGGCGAGGCGCAGATGCGTTTCATCCCACGACCGTATTATTGACCACCAGGGGTTTGGTATTTCGCTCTCCTTGTCCATGACAGGGACAAACACATGTCTTGTTTGGGGACGATCTTCACTGTTGACATGTGGTGGACCGGCCATTTGAGCGATATCGGTATGTATTCATGGGGGTCATGTCTCACATATGGGGCAGGTCGGTTTTGAAGCGACACAGTACTCGGTCATCTTGTAAGAGCATCACACAGTCTAGTGTATCGTTGCCACACACAAGTACAAATCATAATAAATGTCATCCCTGATCGGGGATTCGATTACACTTGCCCTTCCTCACGGGCGGGAAGCACAGCCTCTCGTCCCGAGCGAGTGTGGAACTTTCGTCAGACTTCAGCCTCTGCCGCTGTTGCCGCCTGGCCTTTCCTGCCGCCAACTATGTCCTGAGAAGATGCAATGACTGCATCACACGGGATTCGGCATGTATTTCCCTCACCAGGAGCCTGAGCCTGACGAGCATCCAGCCCATTTGGTCAGCTGGGCCAAAAGAGACTGAACGTCAGGAACAAGCCAAGCTGGCCATCACTCTCGTCAGTCTCCCCAAGTGAAAATGCAGTTGGTCACCTGCACATCCCATCCCCAATCCCAGGAGGCCTCCTCCCCCACGAAGAGGAACCATCGGTCTGGGGATTTCCCCGGAAAAGGCTGTCTGCAGGGGAAGCGTGGGGGGTAACCATCAACTCATGCGGAGAACCCTTGCATGTCTCCGCGGGAGGGACGCCGCGCTAAGGTAGGTGAGTAGGTTGGGAGTGGGAATGTCAGGAGGAGTGCCTCTTGACAACGGATTGATGTCAGGGGAATGAATGAGTGAATAGATGACGGGAAGAAATGGATTTGTTACTTGACAGGGGTAATGCGTTTGTTTGGGGTGGTTGGGGCGGGTGTTTCCTCTCGGTATCAATGTCTCAGGTCGGGGAAGAGATGACCGACTTGGGATATCCGAGGTACGCGCTGCATCCCTCGACCACTTGCCTGCCTTGCTTTTGTTTCTGTATTGTTGGATTGGCAGGATTCTCATCGACTTCGGCTTGCCAAATCGGGCATCATGTGTCACGAACTTGGTCGTTTTCACCCGAGTATGCCGTCCTCGATCAAACCAAGTAACCCCTGAATACCTGATCAAAACAAGTGAGCTCTCACAACATCTCAGATCACGAAGCTGTATACCCTCAGCAGCCTGATTCCGAATTGGTTGTTGGTTGTAATTACTACATGAATTTCCCTCGTGGTACCGCATGCAACGGCTGCGGTGATCGGTACCACGGTTTCCCCTTTTGGGCAGACATCCGTCCAGGTGGCCAAACCAAAGGTACTCCTTGAGACTCTTCGCTTTTCCTTCCGCCGTGTCCAAGCAACGGCGACACTTCAAACAAACACGCATGAAAAGTGATACGAGAAAGCCGTACCAAATAGCAGGTGATTCAACACGACTCTCCGTCGAGTCAAACCCTGCGTGCAACATGATGAAAATACACAACGGCGCCTTCCACCCTTCTATATGCCTGAGCCCGTGCCGCTTGGTTTCCGCATTCCAAAACCGAGCGTTCCGATACCGAGTTTCCTCGTAAGTACGTTTAGGGTACCGTACGAGCGACCTTGTGGTGACATCACGCCACTTCCCGTTAAACAAAAGCAGACCGTTAACTCCGTGTACCCATTTTCCCCACACTTCCATGTCACCCATTAGCACTGGAATTGATATCTGTCGCTTTAGACGCCGCCTTCCGGGGAGGGGTCCTCATGTTTTGCTGTGCTGCCCTTGCCGCGCCAGGTGCTGACGGCCTTGATGTTGGCCTTGAAGGTTTGTACCTCAGTGCCGTAAGCCCGGGGCGTGAGCTTCATCAGAGTGTGCAGCGGAACAGGTACCCAAGGGCTCTCCTCTTGCGTCTTCTGCATGAAGTAGGCGTAGATGCAGCGAATAACTGCTTGGTGAGAGATGATCAGGATGTCCTCGCTGCGCTCTAGTTCCATGATGATGGGCTCGAGTCGGATGACAACATCGCGATAGCTCTCACCGCCTCGGTAACGATAGTTGTACTTGTCCTCGTCGCGCGCCTGGAAATCCTCTGGGTACATGTCGGCGATCTCCTGGTACGTCATGCCGTCGCAAACGCCAGCGTCGAGCTCGTCGAGCGCCTTCCATTGCAGCTGATTGTAGTGCTTAGGTAGGTGGCGTGCTGTAGCGATGGTCCGCTTGAGCGTCGAAGTCCACACTGTCAAGGGCCGGTCGCTCTGTGTCGCGTTAGTCGAGTCAGACCAATTTGGGGGCGTCGTGCGGGGAGGGGGGGTGACCAGGCCGGACCGAATGCCAAGTTCCGGCTTGGCACACGCAATTGGGGAGGGGAGAGGAAACTTACGCCGACAGATTCCAGCACGAGGTCCGGCAGCTTGCGGGCGTACTCCTCACCGCGGTGGGAAAGCCCGGCATCGCCTCCAATTCGACCTTCGATGTTGAGCATGGATTCGCCGTGCTGAAGACAAGTTAAGTTAGTGCCGTGCAAACGAAAGGAGGGGTCAAGGACTGGGCTTACTCGTGACAGCCACACGGATCGCGGGCGGATGTGGAGGTTCATGAGGTAATAGACGATGCGACTCTGAAGGTAGTCCCTGATGCGGTTGATGATGACCTGCTTTCCGACGTTCATGATCTTGAGGTAGGTCAGGTCATCCTCGTCGCCGTCCTCGTTGATCGACTTGTACACCTTCTCGTAGTTGCGGATGCGGTCGCGGAAGTCCAGCGCGGCCTTCTCCGGGTCCTGCCCCTTGTAGTCGGGGCTGGTGGTCTTAACGTCCCGGATATTGGCCATGATGAGCTCCTCCTCGTCGCATTTTGATTCGACGAAGATGACTTCGATGCCCTCCGACTTGACCTTGTCCAGCACCCACTTGCGGCGCTCCTTTGTGCTGTTGGTTGCGTCCAGGATAGCGACAACACCTTCGCCGCTCTTAAACCACTGGAGCATGTCTGCGACTGCGGCTTCAGCAGCAGCGCGCCTCTTGCGCTCTCCCTCCGCATTGTTTGTGTCGAAGAAGTCAGCCGAGGGCTGCGGGGCATCGTTGCGGCGGTAGTTGCCGACGTTGAACGTCTTAGCCGGAATCGAAAGCCACTTAAGGTATCGCTGGGCTGGGTAGAGGAAAGCGGTCAGCGTGTGTGCGCGAAGAGGTATCACCAGATGACGCAGTGCGGCCTCCCCCTCGAGGGGAGGGAGAGGGGGTAGCTGTTTGCCCAACGGCTCGCTGCGATAGAGTTAAAAAGAGATGAAGCAGCTTACCCTTCTGCGCGATGTAGCTCTTGCCGCGTGCAGGCAGGCCTACCATCACCACACAAATTCGCATGTCCTCCACCTGGACGCCGATCCCGTTAGTCTTTGGGGCCATCTTTGCTGAGTGCTAGCCGCCGCAATGGTATTGTGAAAACGCAGGAGGGAACGAGAGATTGCGGAGACATGTAGCAGCGCAATTGGGCGTGGTGCAGGATGCGATCTCGGAGTCAGTGGTGTAGATACGGCGGAAAGGGGATGATCGCGTGAGGTGTCCCAGGGCTCGCAGCCAGACGCAGACGGGCGGCTTGAGCCGGAAGAATTCGGGCGGGATTCACAACTGATGCCGCCACTAGAGTGGTGCTGAACAGCGCAACGAGGTAAAATGCGTCGGCAAGCAGTCGGGTTGCGAACTCGCAGAATAAATGGGACGGGCCTCAACGTGAAATGACGTTGCGAAGCCTTGCACGCAGCGGTGGTGATGTTGCGAAAGAGCTCGGAGGGTAAGTGCTAGAGACAGTGACCTGGAAAAAGACCGCTGGATGCCAGTGTGCAGGGGTGTGATGGCATGACCCAGATGGTGCATCGGAATTCTCAGGGCAGAATTTCGGGCAGGCGGGATTGGTGGGGTGCCCAGGTCATGCCTTCCCTGCCACTTGCCAAGAGCAGATAAAACCCGCTCCAATGCCGTCGCAACTGGACCCGGGCCTGAGTTCCAGGGCTCCTTCACAGCGGGCCAAGGCCGGTCCACCTGCCGCGGGCTCAGCCAACCTGACCTCCAAACCGCCTCTGCCGTTGGATTGCCGGGCCACGGAAACCTGCAGCGCTGCAGACCGCCATCTGAGAAAGAAATCATATCATTCCGATTATCCTATCTCTTCGTGCGACGTGGTTCATCCTCGCCAAGGCGCCAGACAAGAGAGAGAGCACGCCAGCCGCCTGGTTGACGGGGCCCAGCAAGCGAGCAACTCGCTCGCCCAGTGACTTCAAGTTCCGTACCGATACTGACGGGATCCGAGTCGCCCACGACATATCGGAGCGTCCTGCCACTGGCAGCGCCGCTCATCGTCTTCGCCGATCTGGCATAGACGTGGGGCATGAGGTGGGCAACGGCTAATCGCCCCCGCCAACTGCCTTACTGAGCCAGTGCGAATGCGTCGACCAAAAACGCATGTCATCTCGTCATGTCCCGATTGTCGACAAATGCCAACCTAGGTCACGAGCCGTGAGCCAGTAAGTTGGCGGGCTGCCCCTCCCACAGCCTGGAGAATGCGATGGCATCCACGTAATATTCTGCATCCAGGGGCGGCCTGTTTGCCTTGAGGCCTCGTGATTGACTAATGACAACTGAGGGCGGGGTCGCGCATGGCAAGCGTGCAAACTTGCTGATTTGCTGTCATGCCAGGCGACCGACCTTTTCAGCCCCAGAGGTGCACTGTTTCAGGGGCAAGGAAACTGGTCGCCTGACCATCATGAATCCTCAGAGGGGCAATCCCTAGAGGGGCTGGCCTGAGCGCCAACGAGAAAAAAAAATTGCTGCGGCACATCAGCCGGCCGTGAGTTTCGGCGCAATTGGCAGACGGTGCATCTTTTCTCGGACTACCGGTTGCCAGCAGGCGGGCATCTGGAAAGCTGGACGGATCGGGGTGCATTGGCATCTCCAGTCCTCCAACCCGGGACGCTGCCGAGCCTGCCCCTGAGGTGATGCTGCAGCCCGGCGGTCTTCGTGGCAACTTCACCGCGCGGCGGCTGTGGCCTGGCGAGGCAAGGGATTTCGTCTGGGCAGTCTTGGTCATGGGACCGCGCCATCCGACGTCTCATCACTTCTCGCCATGGGGTCGTCGCGACGGTCTCAATGTTCTGCAGATTCCCGCAACTAGCGGCGACTTCGACCCCCGTGGCGGGGCCTGGTTGAGAGCGACAAAACGAGGCCGGATGAAGAAGGAAAATGAGGCAAGTACCCTGCTGAAACTCCACGTGTTCGCCCTCAACCTCCCAGTGGGAGGCCCAGCCGCGACTCCTCTCATGGTGTCAGGCTGTCAGCTGCTCGTAGGCCCTGGTTCTTGTGTTTTTGAGGCCGTTTGTTTCGCTGCTGCTAAGTGGTCGCTAAAACGGTGTCAGTCCAGCACAGCACAGATCGTGGGGCACCTGTTGGGGTAGAGATTTTCGTTTGCGGGGAAGGAGGGGAGTCCTTCGACCGGTCTAGAACTGGTTGGTGGACTGGATTCGTCAAGGTACTCACCCTTTCCTTTCCTGGAGGCAAGACAGCTGAGAAGCTTGATGTTCGGAGGATCTGTGGAAGAGCGAACTTTCTTCGGAATCGCCGTAGAGCTGCTGGCAATTGACATCGCGGGCGTGAGAAAGAGGCGCAATCGAGACACGAGGAGAGTTGAGGCCTCTGATTGGGCTGTTCACCGCGCTTCTGTGGAGTGAACGAAAATGGAGCAAGTGGGGACGCTATCCGATAAGGACCCGATAAGCAGCGGCATCGCCGATAACGATAATCAACACAGGAGACAATTGGCTGCTGGCCTCACTAACACATCGAAGGCATTGTTTGGCTCCCCCTTTTCCATTGCCTTGACAATGTTGCTACAGCTTCAAAAACATTGTCTTTGGGGTCAAACACGCGATTCCAATTCACCCCTCCCCCCCTTCATCGGCTGATGGTAACCACCCTTCATGCTTCCCAACGGCGAAGCCGGCACACAACATTTGGCCAAGTGCGGGGGAGGCACAACGGTACCAGCAACAAGCTTCTGCCGGCGTGTCACCCTCTTTTCCAGAAACAAAAGAAACAAAAAAATTCCTTCAGGCGCGGGATAGTCTGTGCCACAACATAGACCCCCAAAGATGTCCTCCCAATCAACCATCTCCACTCAAACTCGTGTCACTTTCGCCCTATCCCTTCAAGGGTCCTTTCAAGCCTCATGGACCTCATTCGGCATTTAATCTTCGCTTACGACGGGCTGGAGCTCGTCGCCCGTATCAGTACGGATTACCAGGAAAGACACGTTCGCGTCTGCGTCGCTTAGCCGGGATGCATGGGAGGGTTATTAATAATGTCGCTGTCGGACTCCCGTCCCAATTTATTGGGGCAGCGACCATCGAGCTCCCGCCGTGTCAGTCAAGTAAAGAGTTCAATTTGCGAAAGAGGAAGGTGGTGGGATGGTAGTCCCATAGCATGAGGGAGACAGCGAGGGACGATTCGCAAGGAGAATCCGTTCTATTTTGTCAGACTCGCACTAGAATGAGATGATAGATATGTACTCAAGAGATCGAAGAGCTGGAGGAGCTGAGGTTGACCAGTAGAAGCAGCCGGGTAGACTTGTGTTGTTGGGGGTAGAAGGCTCCGACCCACCAACCCTGTGAGCCGCGTCCGTCCCCGCCCTCGCTCCCTTCCCTTCCCGGATGTTACTGGCGGAAACGACAGCTTGCCTGCTCATATGAAAGCCGAACACCACCCGTCATGACGTCGCATCGTGAACCATATTTCTGTTGCTGGCCGTTCTCACATGATGCCATTGCTGAGCTCTTGGCTGCTACTTGCATGCTCCTACTGACCCACCCATGGGTAATGGGTAGAGCAAACGCGAGAGATGTAGCTGGCTGCCAAGAGGCCCCGCGATGAGCATCCGTGATCATCGCTCGAGTCGGACTGTTCGGTCGTCGCGCACACCACATCGCACCCCACTCAACTAAACCACGTCTTCGTTCATCGTACAGGAACAGCCCCGCTCTCTACCTCAGCCAGGACAACCCCTTAGCTGCAGTTCTCGTAGTTGGGCAGGCCGCTCCCGGAGCGGGTGAAGCCAAGCTGGTACTGTGGTGCCTGGTCGCCCACGATGGTACCGGCCTTGCCGTCCGCCACGCACAAGGCGTCAACGGTATCGAGTTGGTTGCCAATGAAATCGGTCGAGGTGGTGAGAGTGGAGCAGAGCGAGCAGAAGAAAGCCTGGCAGGTCCTGTAGGTGAAGACGAGGCAGGAGCTGCGGGCTACAACGAGGTCGTTTCCAGTAGCGAGGACGTTCTTGACGATGACGCCGCAGTCGGCGCTGGTGGGTGCTGGGTTCTGCGGGAGAGTTAGGCTGTCAAGGCTGGAAGGGGGAGGGAGAGGGAACTCTAACGTACTGCGTTGGCGCACTCGAAGAAGTCGTTCGGGGACCACTGCTTGCGCTGAAGACGACGGAGAGCTTGGAGGCTCTCGTAGCGGCGTTCGAGGTTGGCCGGGACAATGTCAAGGCCCTCGGTGGACCGCTTGACGACGGTGTCCAGGAAGGCGATGCTCGTCTCGTAGCCAGGAGGGGCGTTGGCGGGGATGTCGGCGGCGTGGAAGCTGTACTCGCCGTCGAAGGTCTGGACGCCAATGCTTCTCTTGCGGAAGCTAGCGGAGGCGAGGCCAACAACGGCCAGGGAGAGGACAAGAGAGAACTTCATGGTTGGGGAGGCAATGGCTCGAGAGAAAGAAGCTTGAGCTTGACAATGTCGTCACTGTTGATCTGAGCTACTCCGGGGTGTTTTGTTCCGAGATAAAGCTTGAGCTAGCATGTGAGAGCTCCAGAGCTCCAGGGGGCGAACCAGGTGAAATTTATATTGCGTCGGGCGTTCCTGTCCCCGCTGCGAGCTACTGCCGTCCCCCTCTCAGGGGGATCCCTTTCCGCAGAGCCTGTATATTGGGACCCAGCAGTAGGGGGGGGGACTTCGCCTCGACCTTCGGTGAGGGATAATTACGCCGTCGAGATTGCCGTCCAGGCAGGACCTCAGCGTCGTAAAGAGCAATAGATGACTTTCATCTCGACCCTCGTTTCCCCACAATCAGGAGACAGAATCCTGCTTCAGCCACCCAACCGTCGCCAATCATCGAGGGTCTGTGACGCCAACGATACCATCAAGATCGGCTCGAGCCGTGTCGATGGCCCCGTTTGGACGTCGACAGGATGCATGATGCTCAGAAGGAGGGCGTCCATGATGCGTCCTTGGTTGCCTGCTGCACAATAAACAGCTTGATCGAGATGAACAGGTTGACAGGCTGACGGCGTATGAAGTCGGTGAGAGTTTCTCCGTCTGGCCGCGTCCCCTCTGCCGTCTCCCCCTTTCTTGCCGCCCTGCCTAGCTGCAACCGTTACCCCAAAGGCGTCGGCGAACTGTTCGGCATGTAACCACGCCACGAGAAGATCGTCTGCACACCAAGGAGAGACACACCCCGCTTGTGACGGAGGGGTTCCCTGAATCGGCAGGCTGTGACCTCGAGTGTGGTGCGTTGTGACGGCGGAACCCAGTGCACCTTGCAAAACACGGACATGCGTATACTGACAACACCATCCACTCCAGATCGGCGCCCTAGGCCACGGCGGCAAAGTACCAGTCGTCCCACAAGTCCAGCTAATGGCCGGCGTCAAGGTGGCAGTCCGTTTCTTAGCTCCGTCGCCCAGCACTGCCGAGATGGGGGCGTTGTTGAGACGGACTGGCGTCCGGCCCCGCTGCGAGGACCATCCTGGTGTGACGGGGGCTCAGACCGTTGCACCTGGACAGGTGTAAATGACGAGGATATTGGCCACGAAGGTGCCAAGGAGGGCCCTAGGGGGGAAACCAGGACGGAGCCCGAGAGGAGCGTTTTGCTGTGGCCGCTCGGGTGCGTTTGGCGTTGAGGAGTGCAGAGGGGTGCTGTGTTTATTGCCGTCATTTAACCTCTCCCACTTTGCATACGGTGCATGTGCTGTTCGGTGGTCTCGGTGGTGATAGCACCGCGAGCGGATGGCGGTGAGGGCGCCAAAGACGGAGACCGCGACGGAGGGGCCGTTTTGGTGCTCGCCGGCTCAAGGACTCCGCGCAGCAGCGGCAGCAGCAGCAGGCAGGGAGGTAGGGAGCGCGCGATGGAACGTTGGGCGAGGTTGGCCGTGGACAGCCGCGGCAGCAGCTTGGTACTGTAGCGGTACTGTGGTCGCGTTAATATCCTGGCAGACCGCCACTGGGCAGTTGGTAGGAGCCGTGAGCCTCCCGATGCGGGAAAGGGGCCAGGCTGACCACTTGGCAGGGCTCCTGACGAGCACTAGAAGGACGGCAGCAGATTGTTGGCGACGCAGCGTGCCCCGGGAACCCAGAACCCGAGATCTCACGCGGGCCCGGAAATTTCTGTGCCCCACGCCGGCGCTGAGCCAAAGGTTAAAGTACGGTGGTGGAGGGAGGAGGAGGTGGTGGTGGTGGTGCTGTGGCAGCGTGGCAGGTGTTGCAACGCGCTCCCGTCCTGCGCTGCAATGGAAGCTGCGTTCTGCGCTTTCCCAACTCGATGGGCATCAGCCATGAACCAACCCGAACCGCCTGCAGCCCGCAAATCTTTTGCCTGCCCGAAGCCGGAGCTCAGCCAGGTGTCCGCTGCACTCGGGGACCGGGGAAAATGGCCAAGGCCGGGTTGCAGAAGAAGTGGTGTCGTCGCCTGCCATTTCGTCTGATGAATTGGACGAGCGAGCGAACGAGAGGAATTTGCGAGACAAGCAGGTCGAAGCGCACAGACCGTGGAAGCTCACCCCCGCGTTCCAGTTCCAGTTGCCGGGTTGGGTCCCACTTGGGCCAGTCTCCGCTGCTCACCGCCCAGGAACCCCACCGACTGGCCCCTCTGAGCATCGGGATGTGGCAGAACATTTCGCCGAGCAAGAGGCGCATTGGACAATCGCCCTGGATTTGTGGGCCACATGAACAACCCCTTGCCCTGCACAGTGGGCCCCTCCAAAGTCTCGGCACCAGCTATCGCAGCCTCCGATAAGAAAAAAAAGTTGCTGCAGCACTGCACTTTCTGCACTTGCTTCATCCAGTGCCGGACCCTCGACCCTCGACATTGCTCAAGCAGACACCAGCCAGCAAGATGGGCTCCGATCACAGCAAAAAGCGAAAGCTCAAGGACGTCAAGCCCCCGAAGGGCGAGGCAGCGGTCCTGCTGGTGTCCAAGCCGAAGAAGCTGAAGCGCGACCCCACACCGGAGGAGAGCGATCCCGAGAGCGACCATGCGACCGCCCAGGACATCGCAGACGCAGCGGCCTCTGACGACAGCGCGGCCGAGGACAGCGAGTCGCAGCAGGGCGAGGTCGAAGTTGACGACCAAACCGAGTTTGTCAAGAGGGTAGCTCAGGGAGAGGCCGCGAACGAGGATGAGGCCCCTGCCGCGATTGACTCTCTGCTCCCGCCCGACGTTTCGACCAATGCGCAGGCCTTCAGCGAGCTCAAGTTGTCGGAGAGGACCATGAAGGCGATTGAGGAGATGGGTTTCACAAAAATGACCGAGATCCAGCGACGAGGCATCCCTCCCCTTCTTGCTGGAAAGGATGTGCTTGGTGCTGCGAAGACAGGATCCGGCAAGACGCTGGCGTTCCTCATCCCGGCCATTGAGATGCTTCATTCCCTCAAGTTCAAGCCCAGGAACGGCACAGGCGTCATTGTTGTTACTCCTACCCGCGAACTGGCCCTCCAAATCTTTGGCGTTGCCCGGGAGCTGATGAAGAACCACTCCCAAACATGTAAGGCTTTTTGGGACCTCGCTGAGCAGCGGCAGAAAAGCTGACTTTCTGTGTGCAGACGGTGTTGTCATCGGAGGCGCGAACCGCAGGGCAGAGGCGGAGAAGCTGGGCAAGGGAGTAAACCTCCTTATTGCCACGCCCGGCAGACTGCTTGATCGTACGTTCATCCCAATCTTCCCGCATTGCAGGTGCTAACTCCAACGCGCAGACCTGCAAAATACCCCCTTTGTCTTCAAGAACCTTCGCTCGTTGATCATCGACGAAGCCGACAGGATATTGGAGATCGGTTTCGAAGATGAGATGCGCCAGATTGTCAAGATCCTACCAAAGGAAGACAGGCAGACCATGCTTTTCTCGGCAACACAAACCACAAAGGTCGAGGATCTTGCCAGGATTTCGTTACGGCCCGGACCCCTCTACATCAACGTCGACGAGGAGAAGCAGTTCAGCACGGTGGAAGGCCTGGACCAGGGCTACGTGGTGGTCGACGCTGACAAGCGTTTCCTGCTCCTCTTCTCCTTCCTGAAGAAGATGGCCAAGAAGAAGATCATCGTCTTTTTCTCGTCTTGCAACTCGGTGAAATATTACAGCGAACTCCTCCAATATATCGACCTGCAAGTTCTCGACCTTCACGGAAAGCAGAAGCAGCAGAAGCGCACAAACACCTTCTTCGAATTCTGCAACGCCAAGCAGGGAACGCTAATCTGCACGGACGTTGCGGCCCGTGGTCTCGATATCCCCGCAGTCGATTGGATTGTCCAGTTCGACCCTCCGGATGACCCGCGCGACTACATCCACCGTGTTGGCCGTACCGCACGAGGCAACAACACCAAGGGCCGGTCGCTGCTCTTCCTGCAGCCGAACGAGATGGGCTTCCTGGCGCATCTCAAGGCTGCCAAGGTACCGGTAGTCGAATACGACTTCCCGAACAACAAGATTTTGAACGTGCAGTCCCAGCTGGAGAAGCTGATTGGACAGAACTACTACCTTAACCAGAGCGCCAAGGACGGTTATCGGTCTTACCTACACGCGTACGCGTCGCACAGCTTGCGGAGTGTGTTTGATGTTCATAAGCTTGACCTAGTCAAGGTCGCAAAGGTACGGCCCCTTTTTTATCGTATCTTTCCGACAGCAAGCTAACTTCTGCACAGAGCTTCGGCTTCGCGACGCCCCCGAGAGTCGATATTACGCTGGCGGCAGGCATGAGCAGAGACAAGAAGCCCCAGGGGAGGAGGGCGTACGGCAGCCAGCCGCGGCAAGGCGCCAACGGGCGGCAACAGAGATAGGAGGGGGTGTTTTTATTGTAAGGGATACAAGAGCATCTGACTCGAATGATAAGTTGTGTAATTCCTGATTGTTGTTTTCCTGCTTGTGTGTCACTGTTGGCGTTTTCGGATAAACGGAGGCAATAAATAGGACCATTTTCAGTGGCAGGCAAATGAGGGCTGGATGATGTGACTGCAGCCTGCCACGTCGGCCGCTACCAAAGTTCGGTATGTTAGTTGTGTGCCTCTCGGAGATGACAGGCGACCAGTCAACAAAGAGGCGTTTGTGTCGGGTGACAGCTTTCTGCTATGTTTAGGCGCGAGGTCGCCTAATTGGCGCGGTAAAGGCCGAGGCCGCGGTTGAGTTCTGGGTGCTGGAGGATGGGGAACGCGGGGAAGGGGGAAATGTTGCGCAGAGGGTAACACATAGGGCGAGGATGGGTGGGAGAGGAGGGTGGGAGGGCAATTCAGGCGCGCGTCAACGCGAATGTCACGGCAGAAGGGAAGCGAGTGTGGGCTGTTGGGACTGTGGCACAACTCCGTCGTGTGCTGTCAGATTATCACCACCTCGCCGCTTCATCACTGCAGCCGCGAGAAGGTCAGCGACGTTGGGTTCGCAGGAAGGAATCATTGGGAACAGTCGGTCTCCGTTCTGACTTTCTCCAGTCCTAGCCCCCAACCGGCACGATATTTCTCATCAAGGTCATGTCCGAAATCTCACCGTTTCCTCAGTATTTATGGTGTTTTCTTCCGTTCAACTTGCCGTGCCGCCCAAGAGGACGACGTGTTCAAACCCGATGATCAGCAATAGGTTCTTTTCTGTTAACGTCTCCGAGTCCGGAGAAGATATCAGGCTCGACAAAAAGACGTGGCAGGTATTGGCTGGCCGCATGCTGTTGGCCGCCTTGAATATGCCTTCGGGTTATAGCTGACCAGTGCAGAAGCAATCTCGAAGGAAAAGGCGCAACAGCAGGCCGTTTCATCTGGATGACATAAATCTCGCGGTACTCGCCTCTTCGCCGACCCGATGGCTACTACCGTCTTCCATAGTGCTTGTTGCGGTCGCTGGCACGTTGGTACCGACTGGTCGCCGGATCTCCAGGCCTTACCACGTGTTATATCATGTCGGTAATTAGGGGCTCTCTTCGGACGCGACCGTCACCTCCTCATCTCCCGGGAGGTAGATGAAGTGGTGTGGCGGAGCTGTCTTGTTTTGGCCGGTGATGGGGTCTGGCAGCACGCTCTCAACAATATGGCCGGGAGCGGATGGTCCAAGGACAAGAGGTTTTGCGGTCTCCAAGACCGTCCTTTGTTCTGTTTATTCCTCTGGTCAGCCTCGAAGCGTTTGAGGTTCCTTGAACAGAGGACACTAGGCTTTCGTTGTGCATCTCGTGCTGGTATTCAGCCATGCGGCCTGCTTTGTCGCCTCTGTGTGGGTTTACCCGATATTTCAAGCGCGACTTTCACGACTTTGCAAGCCAAAACTAACCCTAGGTTTTGGCGTTAGATTGAAGTTGCCCACGCTGTTTTGGGGAGATTTATCAGGGGCTCATCTGAAGCTTGTTGTCTACCGGGACTCATTTTGTGGGGCCTTTGGGAGAAGAAACAAAAGGGGGTGTCTTACAGCACAGCAGACGACTGACGTGCCGCTTTGAGGTCAACAAAATGACCGATTCGCATCTAATAGACAATGGATAAAGAAATCGGTGTCATTTATTCAGCCAGCGAAAAGGGGGCATTGTTAATGTTTGTCGCAGCGTGATTCGGAGACGCCGAGAGACAAAACAAACACCATCAGTTTGAAAGCAGCATGCATCAAGCTGCAGATTCATCCCAACTCAACAAATAAAATCATGCAGCTGGCTAGCGGCATTCAGATGAAAACTTGGATGCTCTCATGAGTCAAGGGGTTCCCGGCGTCACAACAATCACTGGGTCACCAGTGGGTCAAAACTGGCAATTCACATGAGCGTCTGGCTCCGCCGGACACCTGAGCAGCTCATTCACTCAACATGCCATGAAAACAGCTATTTATTCGTGGGCTCGGTGACGAATTCTACTCCTCACCTCTTCCAAAGCATCATCTTCCAGATCTTCCAAGTGCACTCCGAACCTCAAACCAATCTCACTGATACTCTTCTCCACGTTCCTCGGATACATTCAAGTCACTTTACAACTTACCCAACTCAATCAACCCAAACTCGACAAGATGGGCGTCGTCTGGTCTGCTCCCATCAGCGAGATGGTGGCCAGCTCTCTCCGCCCCGTCGGAACCACGGCTCCCCGCAACATGGCAGTCGCCGCCAACCAGTCGTCGAACCAGCGTACTGTCACTCCTCTAATACAGCTCATCACTGGCATTCAGGCACGGCCTTCACCGGTTCTGGCCCAAGTCTCACCTGTCAAGACTGAGGTCCGCGCATTCAAGCAGGCTTAGGTTGGTGCTCCATCGCTTTATCAAGCTGACCAGCCTCCAAGCTGACAGATGCAATGACAGTGTCACTTGGTCAGACAGATGCCAAGGCGATCCGGATATCGCTGCCAGGCTCATTCTTAGGAGTGGGGTCTTGCTGGTGGTGATAGGACAACCATGAGGTACGTGTACAGCATATCTGCATTGGGATGCGTCCAACAGTTGGCTGACTGACTCCCTCACAGGGTTCAAGCACTGCGATGGAATTTAGGAGTCAAGGGAGAACATAGAAGGCTGGCCTTGAAAGCGATGGTAGATGTAAAATAACCTAAAAAACACAAAATCCCAACTCTCATTCCACCACCCACTTGAACTATATCCACCCTGTGATACCCGCCCGCCCCTTACTCTGGCAACTTCCCACTCTTCTTAGCCGTCCAAGTCGCAATCGCATCCATCAGCGCCGGACTCAACGCATCATACGTCTCCAGCCCCAACTCCTTGAACCTCCCCCTCACCTCGTCCATGCCCTTGGGATCAAACCCCTGCTCGATAATGCTGCTCACAAACGCCGCAAACTGCGGCTCCTGCCACCCCTTCTCATCGCTCAGCTCCACATGCACGAAATCCAACCCCTTGAACGGATGCTCCTTCTCGATCCGGCCGAAAAGGCAAGTCCCGCACTCCTTGCAGGTGTGGCGCTGGATGGCGGCGGTCTCGTCGGTGACGTACAGCTTTTCCGGGTGGGACGTGATGGTGAGGTTGTCGCGGGGGACGACGCCGACGACGGAGAAGAGGGCGCCGGCGGGCTTCCAGCACTTGGAGCAGCCGCACGCGTGGTTGTGCAGGACGTTGGAGGAGAGGGCGATGGTGACGCGGTCCGAGGGGCAGAGGCAGGAGAGGGTGCCGCCTGAGAAGGAGGAGGAGCCGGGGGTGAGGCCGTTGTCGACGAGGGGGTGGAGGGAGGGTGCCATTTTGGAGAGTGTGTATCTTTCTGGTGGTGAGGGAAGTAGGTCGCACAAGTTTAGATAGCAGCGATAGAAACAATACTGCCCATACCTGGCATCCAACCGTCTGGTTTATAACCTCCCTTCTGTCGACGCGGCTGGTGCAAATCGGCCCCAATATCTAACTACCGACTCGGGCGGGTGCTATCGACGCGCTCGAATTATCCGACGACTCCGGCATCTCCCCGCGCCGTCAGCTTATATTGAGGTTGGAGTCTGAGATAACCCGCCGTTCCTGTATCTCGACCCCGGCCTGTCCCGACGTGAGTTTACCCCTACCCCAACCCCCTTTTCTCCGCATGCCAGCGACAAGTTCCCGTCCCCGAGTGGATTTCGTGCCGTTGGTGAGGGGATGGCCCTCCCGATGGAGAGCGTCGGCAAAATCGACCCGGGATATGTTTTTGGAGAGTGTTGAGATGATTGCCTGGGGCGATCACGCCATTGCATCCCCTCTTGTGCTCGGTGTCGCTGTTTTTTGATGCGCGGGCGGTTTTCGGCGGCCGGTCTCTGGAGAGTGGAATTTTTGGAATTGGCGGAGTTGTGGATTGCAACCGACGTCATGTAGTGTCACGACACCACCCGCGCAGTCGCACAGGTCTGACGGGCTGCATGAGAGGAGCCTCACGGGTCGTCAATCCGCGCCGTGATGGGTTGAAGTTGGAGTGATCGATCGATGTCGCTGCTGCCCGGTCAAAGTGTGGTATTTTCGGCGGTGAGATCGAGGGGTCCGGAATTGGCAGAGCTGCGTTTCATGCCATTTGCGTTGGGGTTGGCGATCGGGAGGATCTGCGCTGCGTTGCTCGTGGAAATGGAACTTGGAAACCAGCATGGAGGTTGAAATGCGAAAGAGTGCGACGCGGGCAGCACCTGCCGCCATGTGTCCCTCTGTGGATTTCAGGCCACAGCATCGGGACCCGCCGACTCAGACCTCAACCCTGCGGCGCTGCGCTGAGCAAACTCGCAAACATCGAGCTCCCCCGAGACCCAAAAACAGCCAAACTCATTTGTGTGGGCGGATTGCGAGCAGTTTGGTTTGCTCACTGCAGGAACCGAGGGCTGTGTAAGTCAGCCCGTGTCCGCTTCGCCATTGGTCACCCCTACGGGTTTTGCGGAGTTGGCCTGGTTGGTTGCACCCAGCCCATGGGCGCAGCACCTAGGCGCGACCAGGCGCCCTCAACTGCACTGCATTTGAGTCAAGTGGTTGCAGTCCAGTGATGCGAATAAAGGCGTGAACAATGCCAGATGGGGAACGAGCATTGTCACAACACCTTTGCTTGATTCATCGTTTCTTTGTTTGCGAGCTGCATCGCGGGGGGGCATTTATATCTCATTTCTGCTCCTTCGCAGCAACTTCCTCTGTTTGCATCTGCATCTGCATCAACATCCATCTCGCATCTCGACTTTGCAACCCCCAACCTTAACTCCGCATCCAAGCCTCAACCACCACGACGCCGTCCGCGATGCACATGTGGATTTTCAGCTCCAAAGCCAGAGCCGCTCGCGAGGAGCGGAAGCGCAAGGAGCTGGAAGAACTCGCCATTCAAGAAGAGCGACGAATGGACATGCTCTACATCACCGGTGGCTCAGCGATACCCGGGACAATACCTCTCGACGCGCCACCCGCTGGGTACAAGGAGTAATGAGGGTCGTGCATCGGAAAAGACAGATGGCTTCGAGTCGCTGAGCTGGACTCCTGGCGAGCTCGCAGCTGATGTTCCGGTTTGTTGCTTCTTCTCCCTCGCACCGTCGAGGTCTTTGCTGACGACCCCCCGAAAGAACACATTAGATACCTCTACATTTTTCCTTCATTTTGTACTCGAGCATGTGATACCCCTCAGAGCGGAGCCTAGATGCGCTCCCTGATGACCCGTGGCAGTCAAAAGCTGCCGAGACTGCCACTGTGATGAGAATGAATGACGATTTATGATACATTAGATGAGAATATAGAACGCTTGTGTTTTGACAATCTCACCTAGCTTCCTGATCCAAAATCGCCTCAGGGTGGAGAGGATGGGATGCCCTCTTCGTCTTGGCATCGTGTCTTGATTGCGCCACGACCCATACCTGCGTAGTCACAAGCTGTCCTTTTGAGAAATTGAGTTTTGGCTCAGACCGAGGGCATCCACCATGTGATGACGGGGAAGCAATCTGACGATGGTTCCCCTGAAAGACTTCCCTCCTTCCCCCCCATGGCACTCCTCCGCTCCTGGCTCCTGTTTACCTCAATCATCCGCCATCGCCACTGCTATATGACAAGTCCATTGAAAGACCTGGAAGGGACGAACGAAAGAAGGAAATAGTCATCCAATCCCACTATTCAGAAGGTATTTCATGCAGGTAGTTCAGCCAGTTCAGCCACTTCAGCCCAAAGATTCCCTCAAACAAGCATCCTTACCACCAGCCCTTCACTATCCAAAATGCAGCGCCCCCTGGTCGTCAACGGTAGCTCCGAGCCAAGGAGGTCTCCCGCCGCCTCTTCAAGCTCTCGTCCTGGATACGAGCCTATCGAGGACTACATCACCCAAACCCGAGAGCGCTGCCGCCTCTTCTACACCTTTCAGAATTACGGCTTCTGGACTAGAAACCCTCCCTCAATCAGGCCCCTAAATGCATCCGTGCTCGCCTTCTTCCTCGTTGCGCCGGTCGACCGAATTAAGGCAGTGGTCGATCATTGTTTGTTCAACGGCGGCCTCCCCACGACCTGGCGCAACGGATACAACCAATACTGCTCAAGGGCGATTGAAGCCTGTACGTCCGCCCCCGTTCCCCACCGCTCTTACCCCTGACTGACGCCCCCGCCAGACTTCCCCCCTTGGAGCGACAACAGAACTCCTACAGCCGCCGAAGTCGAGCAATCCCCACCAAGAAACGACGAAACCACGTCCCCCGACTCAATCTCCCCGCCCGACTTCGTCTTCCCCCCAACACTGGTGAACAGCTGCAACATCCACTCGCCGAATCTCCAAGCCGTTCAGTACATCTTCTGGGGTGAAAAGAGTCACGCCTGGTGCCCAGCATATCTCGACAGCGCAGCCAAGGTCACCCTGGTCTTCGAACAGATGGGTATCCCGCCGCCCACCCCGACCAGGATGAACCCCAAACTCCGACTCGCTCTCAAGCCCCTGCGGAGAACCCAGAGAGGCGTCATGGTACAAGAACACTGGCTGAGGAAGACGCCGCTGACGCCGTTGATGCCGATTGAGGGAGAGGGGGACATCCTGGCACAGGCGGGATTGAGTGACTTCCGGAGCTGGGGGAAGGCTGATCCGGAACGGGAAGCGGAATTGGGGGGGAATTCTGCGGATATGAACGGGCGGGTTTTTGAGGTTCCTGGGGCGAGCTTTGAGGTGTTGGAGATGCATTGGAATATGATGCGTGTGGCGGCGATCTGTGGGGCTTTGGATTGGGTGGCGCCTGGCATCAACGAGGAGACACAGGTTGCGGCACAGGTTGCGACACAGCCTGAGGCACGGGCTGAGTAGGGTTTGGCCCCTTTTGTCGCGGAGCTTGTTGGACAGGCTTTCGGGAGTTTGGGCGTTCGGTTTTGGTTTGGGTCTCGGTGAATAAGTAAGTTACTTGCAGGAGTTGGCGATGATCGAACTCTTGGGAGAACAGCGGGCCTGGAAGTGAAGCGTCTTGATACCGAACATTCTGTTGACAAGTAGACGCTCTGCGATGAAAATATTAGCGGAATATGGATAGACCTTCTTAAACCAACATGATGTCTTCAGGCTCAGACGCGAAGCAAGAAACGCCCTCTCTCGGCTCGCACACGCTGTGGCCAGCAAGGCCAACCCGTTCGTATGCATCGTCTCGATCAACCGCCCTTTTCACAACCAGTCCCGCTTCCCAGATCCTCCCACCCTGAGAACCCGACGCAACTTCAACAAGCCAGTACGCGTCGTCCTCGCTGGCTCCAACCTCCCGGCCATCCTCAGTGAACTGGATATCGGGATAGAACGGGAGACTCGATCTCATCCCCTCGGCGACCCAGTCAGTGTGATCGTGACCATTTTCGCCTACTAGCCCACATCGTTTTCGGATCTGCACTGGGGCTTTCCTCGACGACAGGATGACAACCCCCCGCTTGATCTCCCCGAACCGCGAATGCACTGGCTCTACATCTATGTGACGGACGGGCACGCCGGTCAGTCCATGCTCGAAGTACATGCCCGACGCCAGGTACGTGAGTGATGCCTCAAGCGACGAGTCAACTTGCGACGGGAACAACTCGGGCTCGCCTTTCCAATGCCTCGCGGCTGGCCAACCGACACCGCAGTGAACGGAGCCCCACGACCACGACGGCTTGAACATCTTCTTCTCCTTGAGCCGGGACGTCTGGTCGCACCTCCAAAGCAAGTCGAATGGCATCGCCTCTCGCCACAGTCCTGCAATATACTCATCCTCCGCACCAGGTGGGTGCAGGAGTGCCGCAATGCCGGAGATGGCTGGCAGTCTGTCACTCGATTTGCCCAGGTTCCGCTTCGAGTAGCTCATGACGCACTCCCTCCACAGCGGCGAGACCCTCCCTCTTCTTTCCTGGCCGTCAGACAGGGTCATGCACGCCTCGAGAGCGGCGCTCATGTTGTTGATGAAGGCCTGACCACACGTCTCCAACCCATCGCCGATGGCACCGCATTCGCACCACCGTGCGCTCTTGCACTCCCATACGAGCTCCTTCTTCGTGAAGTGCACAACCCGCCGTGTCAGGATACGCTCTTGAAACGTCCAACCACGCGTCAACAGCCGGTAGTGGTGGTAGAGCGTGGAGTCCCAGTCTTGTTGTCGTAGCGAGCGGCACACCTTCATGATTTGGTGGTGCTCGCTCAGGGAAAGCGTGTTGTCGTCGGGGGCAAGGAGACCGTGATGGGCGCTGAGGGAGGACATGGCTGCAATTTGGAGGAAGGCGTTGATGTAGGTTGATGCCATGTTGACGATCTCGGTGGCCTTGTCGTGCTCGTCGTCCTGCACGATGCAGATGGCGTCGACCCAGAGGTATGAAATGGAGAGATGTCGGACGAGCTCGAAGACGTGCCGGAGGGTGAGTGGGAGGCTGGTGAAGGGAATATCGTCGTGCATCTGCTCGATGTTGGCGCGAAGGGTGCAGAAATTGTCACCCTCGGTGCCCCAGACGTACGAAAGGATGGCATATTGAGGAAGAGGGGATGGAGTGGGGACGAGACGGGCCCTTTGGGTCGATAGGTCAAAGTGGATGAGCCGCTTGGGGAGGGCACCATTCGAGGAAGTTGTTGTGCAGCGGGTGTTGGCGTGTGACTTGAGACACCAGTCGAGGCGCTGTCTGATGAGGGTGGCGCTCTCCCGAAGTCGTCGATCGATGTCTGGTGAGAAGGCAGTTGAGCGTGTGGTTGACATGGCTGTCAACGATGCCACGAGTTCTGAGCGATGTGTTATCCCACGCCGATTTCGGAACATTAGCGCTAAAGGGTATGTCAGGCAGCAGCTACCAGCAGAGCTGTTAAAAGCTGGAAATTTGAGCCGCCTTCTCACCATTACCTTGAGGTGCAGCGACAATGAAGTCAATGGCCACAAACAGAAGAGAGGGTAGTGATCTGGAATGTACTTGAATTGAAGCTGGCCTGGGCTCCTGGTGGCGGTCTAAAATTTGGGGAGTCAGAGGTAATGATGAGTTTGGAAGCAACTGCCCAAGGGGCTCTTTCCGCGCCTGGAAGCACCCCCACGTTCCATTCGTCTCTGCGCCAGGGCGAGAGGCCATGATAATTGGCCAATCAGGGCTACATCAGGCACGTGAGCTAAATGCGGGAAAGCTGGAAGCAGCGAGGGTCAATGCTTGAAATTTCTGCCTAACGTCAACTGCACCCGTTGTGGTGTTGCCGATAATCCGGTGCTGTGATCCCGATCCCGCGTACTGGCTGGAGATGAGCGCCCCTGGTTGGAGCCGCAGGGTGTTCCGCCTGCGCAGAGTGCCAGACGGAATATCCAGCGCTGCCGCTGTTGCGAGCCTTCTCAGCGGCGTTCTCGACGTCCCATCCGACCATGTTGTTGTCCACTCTGTTGCAAGGGCAGCCGAGATCTTCGAGGTCCCGTCCAGAACCGCCACCCTGCAGTTGAAGAGCGTCCCGAAATGTCTTCAGCAAGCTCTTGCGGACAACGAATGGTCGTTTCCGATTGCGGGGGGAGGCCCAACCGACGTCCTGGTCCTCGACACCCACTTTGAGGGCATAACCATCCTGTCTGATACGCCTCCGTCGCAGCACCGTGCGGACTGCATCGCTATTTCGGGCTTGGCAAGCCATCCGTTTGGGTCCTGGCAGCCACACGGCGGGGACAAGACGTTCATGTGGATTCGAGATGCCATCTCGACGGCACTCCCTGGAGTCAGAACAGCGATTTACGGATATGATTCCAAGCTCGCCGACAGCAGATCATTTCAATCAATCAGCGACATTGCAAGAGGCTTGATTCTGCACCTGAAATCCGCAGGATGGAACCGCCCTTCTTCCAAGCCTATCGTATTCCTCGCCCACAGCCTGGGAGGCCTAGTGCTCAAGGATGCTATCGTGCAAATGGCCGACCGTGTCGACGCAAGCGTCTCTAGCATCCTCAACAATGTCTCCGGAGCCATCATGTTCGGCGTTCCGAGCCTCGGCATGGAGCAATCACATCTCATGGCCATGGTGGAGGGGCGGCCTAACGAGTCGCTTGTCCAGGACCTGTCTCGAGATGGCGGTAGCAACTACGTTCGGCAGCTCAATGCGCGCTTCGAGGCATTGTCCTTTCTGAGAAAAGCAAAAATACTCTGGGCCTACGAAACAGAAGAGTCCCCAACTGGCAGGGAGGTGAGCATTGCGTGCCTAGGCAGAACGGCCGTCACGGGTGGCAGGGAAAGACGGTGACTGACGCTGATGACAGCTAACTGCGGATGGTTCATGGAAAAGATGCGACCGCGGCCCTTATGCAGTTCTGGTCAACCGTGACTCAGCGACGTCCAACCACTACAGAAAGGACAAGTCCGTCACAATTCCGATCCAGAAGGACCACTCCAACATGGTCAAGTTCAGCAGAGGCGATACGAGTCTTGCAATCATCACATCCTCAATTGCCGAAATCCTTGCGGCAGTGCAGTTCGCGAGCAGTGGCGATCCTGCAGGGGGTCGTGGCGTCGGCACAGGCTCGCTTGCTACAGAGGAGCCCCTTGGATACGGATCCAATGTGGGTCGAATATATGGCGACTACCCGTCGCTGACGGAGCTGGATGACATTCTATCAGAGCTTGAAGGTCTGTGGGTCTGGCTCTCATGCCCTCCGTTGTCGCGGAGTTTGGAAGCTGATGCGTATCGCTGGTAGAACTGCACGCTGAGTTATTCTCAACGGAGCTGAACTTTCGCATCGAAAGCATTGACGATCCATTCGAGGACACATTTAATTGGGTCTTTGACCTCCCAGTCTTCCGTCAATGGCTTCAAGAAGGCTCTGGTTTGTTCTGGATCCATGGCAAGCCAGGATCGGGTAAATCGACATTGATGAAGCTCATCTTCCAGCACGGCCAGACTTGGGAGCTATTACACAACTGGCAACGCAACTCGCTCGAGGTTTTCGCCGGGTTCTTTTTCCATTATCGAGGCTCCGCGATTCAGAAATCCTTCGAAGGTCTGCTACGCAGTCTGGTCCTCCAAATTCTAGCCCCGATCCGAGACCCGTATCTCAAGCGTTACGAACCGACTTGGAGAAGATATCAGACGATGAAAGCTAGGCTGTCTGTGCAATCACAGAAACTGGCACACGCAAAATGGCTTCTATCAAACGCCACCCAAGAGTTGAACCAAGTTGAAGAAGAACTGGGGCGCTTTCACTCAATGCAGTCAGGTGCTCAAAACGGGTTTCCGCCAACCGATTTCTTGCAACACATCCGAAGTGAAGAATTCAAGCACAGAGACCTGTCAGCCGGAATCGAAAGGCATCGCGCGGATGTAAAGAGGGCCGAAGCTGAGGTTGCGTCTATCTGCGTCGACCTCACTAAGTGGGAGGACCAGCATGCCGGCACGCCGTTCTCATCTGAAACCGCCACAAAATTTCTCAAAGACGTGGCCACGTCCTTTAGGAGCCACCGAAATTCCGACAATCTCATTCCAAGGCTCGAAAGAATCCTACAGCAGCTTCTCGACCAAACGACGATAGAAATGGAACTCGTGCTTTTTTTCGACGCCTTGGATGAGTTTGGTGGACATCTCGACATGATCAGCCGGTTCATGAAGACTCTTCTCAAAATCTCACCAACCTCAAAGACGCGTGCCAAAGTCTGCATGTCAAGTCGACCGTGGGAAACGCTCAAAGCGCACTTCGCATCCTACCCAGGTTTTGCCGTTCAGGATTATACCGCTCATGACATGGAGCAATACGCTGTTGGCTCTGTGTCTGCCTTTCCCGATACAACCGTACTAAGACTGGTTCCTACTATATTGGAGAGGGCAAATGGGGTGTTCCTCTGGGTCAAGCTTGCTGTCAAGTTCCTCCTTGAGACTGCTGTGCTGCCACCCGAATCGGGATCAGTCGCTTCTTTGGAAGAGAGGCTCCGAGATTTGCCGGACGATCTTTTTGAATTCTACGAGTTGATTGTTGAAAGAATCAGCAAACGGAACCGCCGATACACATTTGCCCTTCTCGAGCTCCTCCTTCGTCACAAAGGGCCTCCAGCCGAAGCATACCAGGTACGAGATGCAGTTTTGACTTCTGGTTGCAAGACCTTTAGCGAGGCCGCATATATATTGGGGCAACCGCCACAGTCGAGTGCGGCTGTACAGGACATCCAAGACTGGAGCGGAGGCTTGGTTGAGGTTAAATCCCAAGACGGTGTCCTTCGACCCCAGCTGATGCATCAAACCGTCCTCGAGTTCACAATGGGATTGTGGTTCAAGAAAATGGTCATTGGGGATTTGGCGAGCATCCTTCATGAAAATGGCCACTCATTTCATGTCAAATATTGGCTCACTGCGAGGGCGCTGAGACATCAAAATGCTCTGATTCCGGCAGAATCGTCATTGGACCCTTTGGTTCCACTTGGTTTCAACACCCGGAAACGTCCAGGAAGACCATGGGTCTCATCCAGGGCTCCCTCCAACCGGGTCCTCAATTACGACAGCAAAGAGAAACTGGAACTGGAGATTTTCGCGTTTCATATTGAGCAATCAGAGCTGACAACTGGCAAGAGCCAGTACGAGTTTCTTCGTGGCGTGCCTTACGAAAAGCTGGGCCTGTTCTCCAAGCTTTATACTGGCAACTACTCCTGGAATGCCGATTCTTGCCTACTATCATTTGCTGCCTCCTTCAATCTTACCCTTTGTCTTCGAGACTGGAAAGAGGGTCATGGGGAAATTTGGATGGGGCGTCATTTGGAAAGCTGGCCGCTTCTGAGCTCACTCGTATTTTTCCCTCCAGCCGGGGCATACCACGCAAGGTACCTAACCACGGCACGCCTGATCTTTGCGACGGGATTCAGCATGACTCAAGACCCGTTGTTCTTTCCTCGTCTTGTTGCAGAGTTCTGGGTTGCCAAGTCATCGGTGGTTGATCATGACCCTGAGCGAGCGGCGAACAGCATCCCAGCATCGGATTTACTTGCCTTGGCAAAACTCGTCCTCGACCATGGCCAGGATCCGAATGTTGGAATTGAAATATTCTTAGGGGTGACCAATGGCATCACTTGCACCCCTCTGCATCTGGCGACGCCGCAGCTGGCCGCTGAGCTCATTCGGCATGGAGCCAATCCTCAGGCTGGGCTGACTCGGGTCAATATGCCCGTCCGGAATGGACCCGATCCTCGGCCCGAAGACTCGTTACATCGACAACCTCTCCACTGGATCCTCCAGCATCCCCAGGAACTCGCCGAAGAAGATTGCCTGAGTTGTGCCGAGAGGTACGAGATGTGCAATCTGCTCGTCCATGCCGTGGGCGTGCCGATCAAGATCTCAATCCCCTTTTTGGGCGTGGAAGCCACTCTTGCAGAGTTTGAGGGAGAGGGTTACGATACAAGCCGCTTGGGTCCAGCCCTCAGGGCGCCCAGCTATCGTACCCCGGGGCCCCAAGGCCTTCGGAATATGGGGAAGGAATGGTATGACAAACTCCGACAATACAGAAAAAGATGACAGACTCTGTTTCGGGTAGGTTGTGTCAACGGTTTCAAAGGTGGAGATAGCCACCGTGTTCGATCTCAGTTGCATTGCAAAGGGGCATCGAGGCATCAGTTTCGTTCCAGGAGGGCTTCAGTGCAGCAACACAGGTCTTCTTTCTCGTTTTCAATTCCCAGGAAATGCCGCTACAATGTGCTGATACGTGTGAACGTGTCTCAGTTCTCGACAGAAGCTGACTGAAGACATGGGTTGCATGACCGCAGGCATTGAGTACCCACCGAAGACACCGGGGCTGACTCCAACGTGACCGCTGACTGCAATACCGTCAAGATCGATGGCCAGGTCGCGGAGGGGAGAGGTGCTGAGGTAGAAACTTGATGCCAAAGCATCCCAAAGCCAAGCAGAGGTACCAAGCGAACTTCGAGGTTGTCAACTGGCCCCTAGGTAACCAGTCCACGGACGGTGTTCAGCAGAGCCAAGAGCCATGGTTCCAGCTCGGCTCGCCATCCAAACCACCAGAAAGTGCTGAAGTTGGGTATTCAGTGCCCAAGGTCCCGGTTGTCAGGGGAAGGCTCTGCCCCCTCTGCGTTCTAGAGCTCTTGCTTCTTCAATTAGCCAGCTCAACCCCATTCACAAGCCCCCTTCAAATAAAGACAAACAAGAACACTATCACCTCCCAAAACCGCCAACATGCAGCTCAACATCACCACCATGGTCCTCTTCTCCGCCGTCGTCGCGGCCACACCCACTCCCCTCTCTCGAGGAGATCACGACAGTGACGGCGGTCTAGTCGCCCGTGCCAACGGCTGTGCTGGAAATTCAAATAGTGTCTGCCAGGGCGGGAAGTACAAGGGGTGTTGGTGTATCAACTGAATTCGATGGAAGACTGTAGGGATATGGCGGAGGATGGGATAGGGGGTTGCTTTTTCCACTTCTTGTTTTCGTTGCGAGGGGGTTGTAGGCTCCGGCAAGTACTTTTAGGTGCAGATAAAGCCGTCACGGACACCATGCCAAACCCCAACAAATGCTTCGGCGCGTTCTTGACAGAAAAAAAGTAAGGCCCATAGACCAACCTGCCTGCGCCGTCATGGTGGTGAACTCTATCGCCTTCGAAAAGGCACGCACCTGGGGGTGCATATGTCCAAGTGTCGGTGTCGGAAGCAACCAACTGTCTCGCCCAAGCCTCTTTGACTTGACGGGGGGGTTTGACTGATAGGTCGCTGGTGAGAGTAAACCGTGCGTGGGTAGTTTGGTGAAAAATCCTGCAGCGAGACCTTCTCGATGGTGCACTGCAGCGACTGATTTCGTCAGTTGCTCGATTGAGCGGCGTATAAATGCCGGAACTTTCTGGCCGCGGGGCTTCCGGCATCGGTGTTGATTTTTTGAGTGTTGATGGAAGGAGCGATTGAGGAGCTGAGGTCTGGGTTGTGGGCCGTTTCCATCACGCGGGCAGAGGGCCAGGCAGATCAGGCAGCTTCCATTGTCCCACGTTGACGCTGGAGACGCATTGAGTGGGCAGCCCGACTACTTGCATGAATTCTTTCGCCTCCCATGCCGTGGATCATTTCGCAACTGGTTGCCAGCCACTGAGCCCGGCTCTCGCAACGACTAGTAAATGGTTACGGTGCGCTCCTGCCCCTTTCCCAGCAACGTCTCAGCCCATCCCTTTGGCCCAGCTGTCACTTCCAGCGCGCCAACGCGGACGTATCGATACAGACGATCGCACTCCACTCCGCCATCAGCTTCAAGATCCGGCTCGCCGTCTTCTGTCACTCTTCGAAGAACAAGGAAGAATAGGTCCATTGGTCCTGCCTCTTCGCACTCGTGGTTGTCAAGAGCTAGGGGACCGTGATCGAAATGGCGCGCGCGACCGATTGAAAGGCAGTACACCCTCGTTGCCGGGTTTTGTGGGTCAAAGTCGTCGACTTGAAACCTGTTGAGCCAACCAGGCAGATACTTCAGGCTTTCTTTTGAAAAGATGCCGTCAACTCCTCCTCGCTTCGGAGGGTGGTGGTCACAGACGTGGAAGTCCCAGGAGGCCATGTCGATTCCGCCCATCAGCGTTTTGAAGAAGTATATGTCCTCGATTCTACTCTCGAATCGATGGTGTTGAACGATGTCGAGCTCATGAGTCATAGAGGGCCATTCTGACGACTTGTTGATTCGAAGAGTTGCTGGAATCAAGGTCCCGTGAATGGTCAGGTAGCTACCTCCCTCAAGCAGCTCCCCAGTCGGATCCGAGCCAGCGGGCTGGCTCACAACGGCGTCCATCTGACACAAGGCATCAAAACCTTCTCCAAACACCGGACCGAGAAATAAGGTCGGCCTAAAAAAGTCGCCCCTTGCCGACACCGATGCCCACGACCAGGTCGGCGCCTTCCAAGGGAGCGAGCGAACTTCCCGCCACTCTCGAAAACGGAGATGGGGTTTTTCTTCGTCGTCAGGTTTGCAACGTCCACAGAAGCTTTTCTCTGGCAAGCTTTGCTGCCTGTACCACAGAAGGGTGCGCGGCATGTCATCCCGCCAAAGGCCGGCAACGTAAGCCGACTTTCGCGCTTTTTGGAAATGCTTCGCCAGGCCTGATATGGCGGGGAGGATGTCGCCTGGTTCCGTCAGGTGCAACTGGTGGTACTGGAATAACAGGCAGTGCCAAAGCTCGCCGATTTCGTTACGGGCGGCGGACTTCCAGGCCAAGACGTTTTGCCGGCGCTTGATGGCCACCCCGGGCCCATCTGGCCATGTTGAGTGGCTGAACACTCGACTGAGTCCAGGCATACTACCGCATTGGCACGTGAATGCCTCCAGGCATTCCCAGGCAAGCTCCTCCGGCCCAAAGTGCAGAACTCTTGTTGACAATAGCCTCTCCTGAAAAATCCAAGCTCTTGTTGTGGTAGGAAGCTGCCGGTCACTGGCCTCCCTCAAATGGGTGAGTGGCTTTCGATAGTAGACGGCATAGTCCTCATCGCCATCTCGCTCTAGGTCTGACAACCCGCCACTCTTTGTCCCGGTCCGGCCCATCGACCTCGGTATCCGGATTGTGTGCGTTTTGCACGCCTCGGGGAAGTCGGCGTATATTCCTTGGTATGCATCCGCTGCTTTCGTTGCCGAGAGGACGAGAAAGGCATGCTCGAATATCGACGCCATTCGAGCGGATTCTCTGCGCCAATCTTCCTTGTCATCTTGCACGATGCAAAGGCTATCGATCCATATGTATCTCAGCCCAAGTCTTCGCGTGAAGCCGATGGCATCCTGAAAGTTTGGCGGGAGTTCGTCCCACGCTATCCCCTTCTTGTGGTCTTCAAGGTTGGTTGAAATGGTCCTGAGGAAGGGCTTGTTTCCCCAGCAATGGCTCAAGCAAACGTAAGTCTCGCCGAGGCGGTCGTCTTCCTGGGGGGTCAACAATCGAACCCCAGAGCCCCCCTGATTGTCGCAAGCGATGTCCAGGACTCTGGCGGGAAAGAACGAAGCAGAGGTTGCTTTGCAGTTTGGATGTGATTTGATGCATGTTCTCAATTGATCTTTTGCCCAGGATAGGCTCTCCTCTGACGATGTGCTTCCGGGAAGCTCGTGTCCCAAGGGCAGAAACTGTGACAGAGAGGGTGGGCATGGCGAACCTGCTTTTTGGTGAGCAATATCCACTCCTGCTGGTCATGTATTGACACCTACCGTCCTTGCGGAAAAAATGCAAGGTTCTCTGAGGCCCTCTGAGGCTCAGCTGCATTAACGGATGCGGCGGGTTGGCATCTTCTTCGCCCAGTCGTCGACGACCAAAAAAGTAGACGGTGTTTTGGATCACAGGGTGACCTTTCCCAGACTCTGAGAGGACCTGTCGAACAGCAGCGAACACCACAAAGCACGTGATGCATCCAGGAGTCCACGCTGTTTCTGCGAGGAAGCTCTCGATATCTTGAATAGGAGGACTTTCAATGCGAAAAAAGCCTGGCCGTGTTTGAGAGTGAAATGCGTCGCAGCGGCTGCAATGTGGAGGTGACGGAGAAGAGCATGAACTCTGCAGTGCCGGACTTGACGCCATTCCGAGGTCGTCGTGAAAGTCGTCCTACGCCTGGGGAGTCGAACGTGGCGCCTTGAAGTTGATGCATTCTCGAGATGCTGGGAACAGAAGTGAGGCGCCCCTCACACAAGTCCCATGCATCCCACCATTCAGAGCCGCCAGACGCTTACATCATCAGAGGAACACCAAATTGAAAAGAAAAGAGGAAATATAGTTGTATACCATATATAGCGCCCCATCCAAGAACTCTATCCAGACCGGGACCAAAAAGAAAGCCAAAAAAGCACCTCGCTATGTATACTTCCCAGATCCCATTCCCCTGTCCCTCCCATTACTTTTGATCGAGTTGTGTAACCCCATTACCGGACTCAAGTCCATTGATATCTATAGCATCCAGCATTTGTCGCGTGACCCAACACAAAACGAAAACCCACAGTGCCCGGCGTACGGCCTGGCGGCATGACACCGACCTCTCAGATCCGACCCCCCTCCACGACCTCTCGTCCAAGGATCTCGATTTCCCCACTCTCTGCAGTCCTCCGCCGCTCCAGCACCCACCTCGTGCCACCACTTTCTGGCTCCTCCTCTTTTGTGTACGAGATACTGTCCGCAGAGCCCTTGTGTCTATGTCCCATTGCCGGCCGGCGTTGTTGCGTTGGCGACATTGCCTCCGACGAAATGGGCGGGACGACGTCTTGGTCATGCGCTGCAGGGCCCGAGACCGAGTCGTCGATGCTCGGGTGCTGCTGCTGCCATTCGTAGTCCTCTTCGCCCTCAAGAACAGGAGAACAGGCAGGTGCCGGCGCTGCACACGGGGCCGGGGCGGTGGCCTGGTTGATCGGGGAGATGAGCGGTTGGAGCAATGGCGGCAGGGGAATTGGCGGTGACATGGGGAATACAGGCGCCCCCACCGTCATGGTTGGGCTGCCGGTCCCGCTTTCCCCGGCGTCCGAACTGTTCCACAGGGAGAACGCCGAGCCCTTGCGTCCGTGTCCGTTTGCTGCGAGGCCGAGGTGGCTCGGCCCCACACTCCACGGGGAGCTTGAAGGATCGCCGGCTAGTGGCCGCTCGGATCGTGGGCTGCCCTCGCGGGAGCTCAGACTAGCTTGAGACCCGCCCCAAGCTTTGTTGCGGAGCTTCCGCAGTGCTGACAAACTCATATTCTCATCATCAGAGCCAAGCAAAGCCAACTGGGCAAGCCCAGGGCTGTGCATGCCGGCGGCGGAGTTACGGCCGTCGTTTCCTATCGCAGGCGGTAGCGTGAGGCTCATAACCGAGTTGCGGTTTGAGTACTCAGAGCGCTCTGTGATAGGGGTGAGGTTGGGTTCACGCGAGACGACACGGCCGCTAGTGGTTCGCGCGAGGCCTTGGCCAGCGGGGCCAAAGAAACCGCCATTGGCGTACTGGAAGAGGTTTTCTGCGCTCAGGACGTTGGAGCCGTTAGAGGAAGACGCGCTATGGTAGCCGTGATGCGGCTGGGGTAACGGCGCCGAGTAGAAGCCAAACTCCTGGCCATAAAAGCCGTCCGAGTCATTGGCAAGGGCGCTAGCATTTGCCTCGGCAATGATAGCTTCGTCATCGAACTCGAAGTCGTTGATGTCTTCTGAGAAAGGATCGTCTTCGTAGTCGTCCAATGATGCATCGATGTCGCCATGCACATGGGATGCGTGCGAGTCGGTGGGCGAGGTGACGGTGAGCTCAGCGGGCAACGGGGGCGACGAGCTTCGTCGGAACTTGCCCAGAGCGGCGGCCTTTTGGGCAGCCTCAGCAAGAGCCGCCTGATAGGCTAAGTCCTGTCCAGGGATATCGGGCTGGGGCTCCGGGCCGGCCGCAGGGGCGGAGAGAGGGTCACCCGGTCGCGTTACTGCGTCCGAATCGGGCTTCGAGCTGCGTTGCTGTGCGGCTTGCATTGCTTCCTTGGCCTGGGCAAAGGCGCCCGGTATTGGCCGGCCGTATTGATCGGTGTCGTCGTTGTCAAAGATTGACTCGTCAAAAGCGACACCATCGTGCTCGAAATCCAGTTCATCTGCGAGACCTCCATCAAAATAGAGGTCATCGCCCCGCGGCTGCACTTCCACCGGCGCCAGCCCAACCGGGGCGGCAGCAACATCTTGACTTGAATGGTCAGATGTGATTCTGAGGCCCTCGATGCCGAGACCCGACCCGTCGTCGACCTTGGTCTGATACATGGAGTGCTGAAAGTCGATTGGCGACGCCGTGAAAGGGATTTCGGGTGTGGTGTCTTTGGTCAGTGCAAACCCGATGGCCTTACCCTCGGTGTCTCGAGGCGTATCCAGAATACCCGTTCCGGGGGTATGGGGGCTAGCCAGTGATGATGTCGGATTTGAGCGTTGGAAGACGAATCCAGAAAAATTCTCCTGGTCGTTGTCCGGGTCGACTGCTTCCCCAAAGCCGTCGTCCTCGCCAAAGCCGTCGTCTCCGCCGAAACCATCGTCCTCCTCGTAGTCAGCGTTTACGCCCGGGATAGCCTCCTCCAGCCCGTCATCGTCCATCATGGCGTCGTAGTCGAAGTTCTCGTCGTCGAAATCATCAAACCTCGAATCGCGGGCATCGGGACCGGTGTCGGTGGTCTTCTTCTCCTGCTCTCGCTGCCTGTGTCGTTCCTCGAGCAGCTTTTCTTGGTTGGCTGCTCCGATCATATCGAAACTGAATCTCGATGACGTGCTCTTCATGTGCCTGGGCAGGGCCGATAGGTTGGATTCCCGACGTGAAGAACCAGACAGCGAAAAGTTGCGAGATGCTGTAGTCCTCACCGACGACGTCGAACCCAGAACCCCTGATGCCGCGGTGGAACCGGCCCTCGAAGTAAGGGACGAAGAGGTCCGGTGAGACGCAACCGATCCATCTTTTGGCGGCACTGGCGGCACGGGCTTCTCTGGCAAGTCCTTTTCTACAGGGATTGGGGGAAGCGTCCCCGGCTTTCCCTCGCGTACGCCCGTTTCCAGCAGAGAACCATCACGAGATTCCGTACGCTGCTGCTCTACTGACTGGTCTCGCCTGTGTCCAGGGGCTCCGGCAGGATTGGTGACCGTTGGAGCTTGCCGCGGCCTTGGTGCGCTGAAATCGTGCACCCTTGTACCCCGAATCCCCGCGTAACCGGGTTCTAGCACAGCGGGCAACAGCTGGGGAGAAAATGCGTTTTGGCCCCCCTTCTTCCTCATAAGCAGGCTGGACATGGGATTCTTGAGAAACGGACGACCCTTCTTCCCCTTTTGTGGCTCTGGTGCGGGCCCAGCGGAGGGAAGGGTTGCGGGCTCGCTCGCGAACCGCGTTCCCGAGGGCCGCATGCCCGACAACGGTCCTTGTTGATCGTGTTGTAGGTCGGTCGGGGTGACGAACGATGTTGGCGTTCTCGGCTGCGTCGTCACAGGTGCTGGTCGGAGGGAGAAGCCAGTGTTGATCGGCGGCGGTGGGGGCTTTGAACGCGACAACAAGTTCTCGGGGAGTTGGCTCTGACGCGTCGGGTTCGAAGCCTCTTGACGTTGTTCCCCCTGCCCTCCGCGGCGAAAGTTCTGCAGCGTGGCACTGCTGAAGAAGCTGGATCGGCCTTCTTCCTGTGTAGACCGACTCGGCGGCAGCCGCGAGTCTTGGGAAGCAGGACGGCCATCGCCTTGAGCGTTTTCGAAGGGGGGTTCAGGATCGGAAGTCACTCGGGTGATGGGCGGGAGCATCGGCGGTACGCTGGAGGAATTGGACGACTTGGGCCGGATATCGGTGCGCGACAAGGGATCATCGGGTGCCAAGTTGCTACGCTCCTGTTGTGATGCAGCTTCCCAGGCAGGAGGCGGGTCGGGGAGCGGCGAAGTCGGATTTGAGGGGGCGCGCCGATGGAAGCGCAAGTGTGACAACATTTTCGGTCGTGATTAGGGAGCCGAGACAATTGAGTGAGACCGCAACTCGAACTGTCTGAGGCGAGGGCGCGAGGCAGGGCGAGCAAGCATTGAAGCGCTGGATGCGGCGCGAACCCCTCGACGGGGCGCGGACAGCGGCTGCCAACTCAATCTGTAATATCCGGTGGGGTACTGTGGTCGACACGAGAACCTATGTTGGCAAAATTGTCTCGGGGGTTGCCTCGAATGCTTTGGTGCCGCGCGATACGAGAAATATCTCCGGCGGACGCTGAATCTAAATCGGAGGATGGGTTGGAGAATTCGTGTCGATTTGATGGTCTGACTGACCTCACTCGTCCTGGATGCGACCGTGCCGCCGATGGTGTGTCCACGACTCCACCCCCCGCCCTCTTTGTGGGGCGCAGCCCTGCGGTGATTGGCCACTGGGGCTCTATGTTAGCGGAGGCTGAAGGTTCGGGAGCTTGGGTCTTCGGGCGGGGGCCTCCGCACGCCGGCTCAACAGCAAACTCGCTTCTTTCAACGTCGACGGGTTTGCGGCCCTTCTCGTCTAGAGTATCATCAATATGGTATTCTTGCGGGACATACAGCCGGCGAATCTTTTCTCATCCCCCGCAGAGCCGCATAAATCACGAAGCCCATCCCTGTCCCGTCCAGAACCTGCGAAACTGGCGTGACGATCATCTCGATCCGCCCCACCAATCGACACTCAATTTCTCCAGCACGATCATTCGAGATTTCTGGAACACACCACGAGGCCATCAAACTCTGGAACCTGGTCGAGTCGGTTCCTCCCGCATGGGCCGTCTGTTACCTGGCTATTTTCAGCGCCAACTTGCCAACGTTTTCAGGTCACGCATTTGGGGTCAAGGCTAGATTGCCCCACATCCCGAACAAGAGACGAGACGCTCTCTCGGATCTCGCAGCCCGCACAGACGGCCGCGATCAGTGCACCACGTGGATTTCAGCCTCTGCTCACCTGCGGTTCTGGATTTGCCCACAAGCTGTGCATCTGTGCCCATCGCCGTGGGCACCACCCCGTTAGAAAGGTCAACCGTGAACCTAACGGGCTGATAGTTGATCTAATTGGGCTAACTAATAAGAAGCGGCGCGTGCAGTACATCTTCCCCCAGCTTGCTGAGTACCTACTACTTACTTATCCTTTTCCGACCGCTCAACGCGCAGATACCCCCAGATAAAAGGCAAATGCCCGGAACGCCAACGTCATCCCGTCAGAACTACGAAAGCAAAAACCCCATTTCAAAGCCATCACGTCCCCTCCGCTGGACCGGTCCCATAATTTTGTGCTTCGCCAAAGAATGTCGCCCCTCCCATCCCAAAGTCTTGGGATATCCCAGCCATGTGGCCAGGCGGGAATGCAACGGGGTTACCCGGTGCCCACGAGCCCTGCGGTGGCGTGAACATGTACTGATGGTAGTAGTACGGCCCACTTGGATCGCTGGCCGCCATTCCGCCAAAAGCAGGCATTCCGCTTGTCTGGAGCGGCGACGGCGGTATCGGCGGAGCCATCTCCGTACCAGCTGTCACCTGTGCCATTGGGGACGCCGCGATGTACTGTCGCTGGCTGGACATGGTGCGCGGGACCCCCATGCCGTATGGCGTGTTATTCAACGTATAGGATTGGGATCGCCCAGTTTGGCCCGTACGACCGCTAGCAATTGACGTGCCAGCCGTCATTGCCGTTAGCTGATGCGATGCCGTTGTCGCTGGATCGGATAACTGTGTTGACGAGCCCCCTGCGAGCGAGAGACGGTTGCGGCTGTCACTAGAGGACGTCTCAGGCGACAGCTTTGGGCGCAGGTTCATGTGTGCCTTATATGCCATCTGGGCAACACTCTTGATTCCATGGCGCCACTTGTTCGGGTCTTGGAGGTCGATGTCGCCCTGGGCGATCTTGTGGTCCATGATGTTGAGGAACAGGTTCGAAAAAGACTCGGCGTCCTTGGAGGGAGACGAAGAAGACATCGGCAAGATAGGTTCCACAATGTCGTGCCCTATGTCCGTCAGCCACTTCGCCGGCGTTCACACAGGGGTACGCTTACATGGACTCTTGGGACGTTCTCTGCCAGGGAAGAGCACATCCCATATTTCGAACCACTTTTCGACACGGTGTGTCTCCTGGTTCTTCTTCCGGTTTTGCTTGTCGAGAGCTGCCCATTGGGCCTCATCGATGCCTTCCTTACGCGACGGATCCCCAAGTTCGCAAGATACGTCCATCTTCCGATGCTCAGCTAACTGGGAGAGGCAGGCTGCTCGATCGGTTCCTGGAAAGATCTCGTGGCACCGCTCGCATTGCACCGGCGAATGCACTCGCTTCAGGTGCTCCCTTTGGACTTTGGGTCAGTTACCGCACGGGGTTTGGGTAGAAACGCCTTACTTCAGCCGCTGGATCGACTTGAATCCAGGACCCATGCACGCCCTATATCTGTGCTTCTTGCCGCTTCCGGAGTTCCCATGCTGGATTCCGTACTTGGCCGAGTCGCATTTGTGGAATGGGCAGGCGAGCATCTGCTGCAGGTCAACTGAGGTTTGACCAGGGGGCTTGATGCCATCCTCGTCTTCGTCTTCGTCTTCATCCCATCCGCCAACTCCCTTCTTCGCTTCTCCCTCAAACCCCGTCCGCCGCCGTTTCCGAGAGATACCGGGACTTTGATCCGGCGATGTCTCCGTGTATGACGTCTTGTCGCCCGAACCCGAACCATCCGGCGACCCGTCACCCCTACTAGTTGCCGCGGTGTACTGCCAGGATTCAACTTTGCTCTTGATAGCCAAGCTAAAGTCTCGGTGCAGGAGAGGAATGAGATGGGCAGCAAGAGCCAGGTCACCATCCACTGCGGTTATCACAAGCGATTCGAGATTTCCATTCTGGCCGCTCCAGTCGTTGTCGTTGTCGGACTCAGATTCGTCATCGCTTTTCTTCGCAGTTTCACACTCACTCTCGCTGGTGTCGGTCTCATGGCCCTCAAATGGGGTCGTTTCCGGCTCGAACCCACCGCGTGCGGATATCGCATTTCGGAGGGAGCTGGGCCGGCTGGACGATCTCGCGGGGAGCCGATTCATGAATCGGGACACCTGGTTTGCAGGCGTTGAGGGGCGATCGAGCAGGCGTGGGGAGCTGTGGTTGTCATGTCAACAGACGAACTCAGAAACTATCCGGAGGCTCCGACTGACTCCTCGTCCCATTTATTTCCACAGCGCTCCGTGTCGTCTTCGTTCGAAAATGCAAACTCTGTACCGGCCGTCGAGGTTGCCCAGCTGCTGGTGGACGCGGCATAATAATTTGAGCTCTCTGTACTTGGACTGGGCGACCGCGAAGCCTCGGACTCTGACGCCCCACTGCTCTTGTTCGTCGCAGCATAGCCATCGACGCAAGCGAGTTTTGCGACACGGAGGTGGTCGTACGGTGGGCCTCGCCATCGCGGTGGTGAGGCGGTTTCGCCCTCGTGGATGACCGTGGCCGAGCTCGGTTGAGTCATGTCTTCCATCCTTTTTTTTTCCGCGCGCAAGTTCTCTTAGACGGCGTTGCGCCCCCTCGAGTGAGGGTACCTTGCTAGGGACAATTGCCTCTCATCGGCCAGCGCCAGGGCCAATGCCCCCTTTTGACCAGACGGTACTCCGTGCATGATTCACCCCCCCCATTCCGGCTGGGCTGCGCGAGCCGCCCATCTCACTCACATTCCTGCGGCCAGGCATCATGGCCCGTCTCCCGAACTGCCTTCTTTGCGTGCCGTCGCAATTGCGTCGGTGCGAGACGGCCGGTGCCATTGGGCTGGCCAAACATTGACCACTGACGCCCCGAGAATGCGGTTGCGGCGGTGTGGAGTTGACGTCGAGATTGGTTGGTGATGCCGTGTCCTCGCTGCTGCCTGCGGCTTTGATTGGTTGTGCGACGATGCAGCCTGCACGCTGGCAATGCAGAGGCGAATGCAGCGCAACGCCACGATGCCCGAAACGAGCATGGGACGTGTTCGTCGGTCCCTTGCTTCGTGGGACTCGCCGATCCACGCAAGTGCGAGGGCGCCAATTCTTGAGAAATGGAGATGCAGAGGTTGGTGTTGGTATTGGTTGAAACTTGTTCCAGAAAAGGGGGGTGTGCTGCCAAGCAAAGACCTCGCTTGGTCTTGGCTTGATTGAACCCACAAAAGGGAAAGGGGGTGTAAATGAACGCAAATGATGACCACTTGCCTAGGGCACGGCGGTCATGTGGTCGGACGGGTTGGGGGTTTGTGATCGTGGTGTGCAATTTATTGTGGGATGTGTGTCCTTCAGAGACCAAGACGCAAGTGCGACAGTTCAGAGTTGGTCAGGTTGACTGAGGCTGAATTCGACCTCTGCAGAACACGTAATCTCAGCCGGAGGACCGTTTCTTGCCGAGGGCGGCATCTCGAGATGTCCGACGGGTTGATGCTGGGGATGTTGGTCACAGAGGCACTCTTGAAATAAGACTTCAAACTGTTCTTTTTGAGGATACAAGTGGATTGGGGAAGTGTGGAGGACAGAGTGCGGTCGTTGCAGGCGCAGGTATCAAGCCATGTTTCTAGATCCGAACTTTTCTTTCCCGAAAACAATTTGTGGGCTTTGCTCAATCTATCTGGTGCATGCTCATTTCTTGTACTTGTTGACTAACTTCAACAAAGCGGCGTTCACTTCTTTTGAGTTGGCATTCAGGTAATGGCCGCCCCCCTCGACCAAGGTCAAAGTGGCTTCCCTCGCCGAGGTGAAGAGCTTGATTTGCTCTGCCGGGATGGTGGTTCCAAACGGCACGTCATCGGTTCCCTTGTTCTTGTCAGCTGTGGTTCCAGCACTCTCGCGGTGTGGACGATTACCTGAAGCCAGTACACCGGGCAGACGACGTCCCTGACACGGAGGAGAAGACCATCCCTCTCGAGCAAGCAAGCAAGTGCCATTTTGAGCTTCTTCCTCCCTTTGTCTCCCACGTACACCGCCTTGAGTGTTTCAGTCCAAAATTGGATTACCTCCGCCGTTGCGCCGGCACCGAAGCCGAGACTTCCCACCATGCCACACCAGACGTCGTCGACGATAAAGTCAGGGGTTGGGGTGCTGCTGCACCACTTCTCATAAAACGGGGCAAGCAGGGTCTTTGGATCCCATGCACCTTTGCTTCGAGAGTCGGCGGACTCGTAGTCCATCGATGTACCGAGCAGTACGAGACCGAGGATCTGTATTCGTGTCAACCCCAGCCCTTGGCACCCGACACAGAAACCCTGGAACCCACCCTCTCCGGAGCAGCGCCATCCGCACCACCACCCACCCCCCCTGACTAGTCCCTAACGCAAACGCATTTTCAATCCCCAGCTTATTCATCTCCTGCAGAGCCATGATCGCCGAGTCCCAGTACGTGAAGTGCTCTGTCGGGCAGCTCGTGGCGCCATGGTCAAGCGGCTCGATGGTAAGGAGGTTGACGGCGTCTGTCAGCTCCTTGTCGGCGAACTGGTCCCTGTACAGTGAGACGGTGGTGCACATGGAGTTGATGAGCACGCAGGTGGGCTTGCTGGGGTCGTAGCCCCCCGAAAAGGCGTACCCCGCCTTGATGCCGCCGAGGTGGGGGACCTCGATTGTTTGGGTTGCTGCCATGGTGGAGTGTGATAGCCGCTCTATCTGAGGGAATACCACTGTGTTTGGTAGGTGTTGGATGACTTGAGAGGTCAAATGTAGTCGGTGAGCGGGATGGAAGTCCCGGAGATTGTTTGTGGTGGGAGTCTAGCCCCCGATTGATGGGAAAAGTCTGCAAACCGGCTTTGTGTCACGTAAAAGAAAGCATGGTAATGCAGGGCTTTTGGTTTTGTTTTGAAAATTTTTCAGGGGGTGGGTTGGATCGGCGGTCGGTCCGCAAATGCCCAGAATGGAATTATACTCCGACGAGATGGTCCCAATGGGCCCACAGGCTGTGGTTTGTGCCCGATTGTCTTGGAGCAAATACATCTCAGGGGTTGCAAATCAATTCCTTCCCCCACGTGGTTGAGTGGTTTCGATATTTCGTTGAAGTAAGGTGATAGATAGCTAAGAAGACACGCTTCAAGGTGGAATATCGCAACGCGATCTGATCTTAAAGAAACAAAATGAGTTGAAAAACGCCTGAAACCGAGAAATCAAAAGCAGTGTACCATGGACATTCGTCGTCATATCCCCTGAGCCCAATGCCAATGGCTCAAATCCAACCCCGTCACCGCTGGATTCCCATACCCTTCCTGCCATGCCTGGTAATCCATCTCGTCGGCCACTGGTTCGTTTCCAACGACACCCGTATCGATACCCCCCGTGTCGACATCCGTATTGAAGAATATGCTCTCGTCGAACCCAAACGAAGGACCCTCGTCACCTGCCCCCTGCCCCAGTGGATCCCCGAGTTTGTACCCGGCACCGTCCTCGCCGCTCACGAACTCGGTATTGTTGAGGGGGGAGGCATAGTGAATTCTTCGTTTGTCTGCGCCCGGGCTATGGCAGACTCAGCCAAGACCGGGGACTTCATTGTTGAGGTTGGTGAAAACGCAGGGTTGCTAGTCGAACTCGAAAAAGCAGACGGGGTGGCAGATGGCTCCCCAGGTAGAAATACCGACCGGAGATGCGCCAGCAACTCGTAGCGCGCGTTCATATGGCTGTTCCATCCTCGTTCTGCCATCTCGCGAAGCAATTCAAGTCCAACATTCATCGCGCGGGTGGTGGACGAACGAGCTGGGAAGGCGGCGCATACCATGACCAGAACAATAGCGGCAGAAAAAACGTGCTCGCCATCCATGTAGCCGTAAGTCGCTAGAAGATCCCGCCGGCGAGCTTCGGCCATCATGCGGATGGTTTCCTCGGCAGCAGAGATGCATCGATCGATTATTTGCGTGGTGGCAGGACTGAGTCCGTCCTTCCAGTCTGTCGTCTCCTTGGTCTCGGGGTCAACCCTTATGGCCTGAAGTCGCCGCCGTACGACATGGAAGAGAAGCGGGCGAGCCATCATATTGATGCATTGGTAGTAGTGACTGAAAGTGCTCACGCTCTCCCGGGTAGTGGTGAGCTTCTCAGGTCCGAACCGGAGCTGTTCAGGCAGCTGCTTATCCCACCTTGACAGATCGGAGTTGATGCTTTGGACCGATCTCATCAGCTCTCTAACGGATCGGGGTTTAGCCGACTTGCGGTAGATGCATTTGGTGACCTCTCCTAGAATCCGAGATAATTCTGTGTAATGACGCAGAACCACGGCCGGGCAATACTCGGTCTCTCCAGGATGCCTCGACGGCAGGTTAACACCGATATCTTTGTCATGGATCGTGATCGGGTTACCAGATTTGACAGACAGGATCCGGTCGAGGCTGTAAATGCTCCACCATACACGTCGGCGGTGCTCCCGAGCCTCCTCATCTAGACCCAGGCCCGTAAGATCGTCCGACGAGCTTACCTCTTGGTGCAGGCCCAGAGAGATAGCCATGCGAAGAGCCATGCCGATGTAGAGGAAGGCTGCATCGTGCCGGTTCATGTTCTGCATGAAGTATCCAACCAGGGCTAGTGTCTCGACGCAAAGAATCGAACCCTCTTCGTGAGCATCGGGTAGGAGCTGGAGCGCTTGGGTGAAATACTCGAAACCAGGGGGACCTCGGTAGTCGATCCACTGGTTGACCGAGTACAGTTTTCCGAAGGCGAGGGTGACAAGAACCTTTGCGTAGGCAAGACATGCATCTTTGTCAGAGACATCAGGCTGGCCGTGGTAGGCGGCGACGAGCTCGCGATCAAAGCTCGCCGGATCTGTGAACGCAAAGATTGTGCCGATGTAGGTGTACTGGGCAGCGAACAAGCGACGCGCCACATCCAAGGGTGGAAGGCGAACCTCTTGATTGCGAATCAAGAGTCTTCTTGACGGTAGTGCCCCGGGATCGTAAATGTCTGGATTGAGATCGAGACCGTCATCCGTCGGTACCTCGGAAAGCTGGCTGACATTGCGGAGAAAGTAGTCGGCAGACCCTGGACCTTTGAACTTGGTGGACGGCTTATCGATGCTCAGTTGGGTGAAGGGCTCGAGGAGATCCTGGTCGTCTTCAAAGTCCTCGTCACTGTCTTCGGGAATCGGGCGAGATCGAGCCGACGCCGGAGCAGCAGGTATGTTGCCAAGGAGTTCTTCGTATGCCTTGATTCTTGCTTGTAACCTCCGGAGAGAGCTGTGTCGCGACCCCTCAGCATTGCGGACGGATCGGATTCGAAGTGCGTCTACACTCACGACTCGTTGACGGTAACTCTTCTCCCCTGCTCGTAAACACACTCTAGGGCGCTCTCTCGGCAGCGTGTGCAGGCAGGTTTCTCCTTGGAGCAGAAAGATCGTCTATGGCGGCAGCGGAGACATCTTGACCCACTGTGAGCACTTTCTCGGCGTCTTGGCTTGTGGGTGGCGGGGGACAACTCACGCAACCCTTCTGGTGGATGGATGATCAGGCGAACCTGGGGACTGGGCCGGGGTTGGCGCCATAGATTCCAAGTTCGTGGATTCGCAGATGCCGTGGATGCGTTTGTGGTGGCGATTTCCTGTTCCTGTCGTGGCAAAAAGTGGAATCGGATGTGGATGGTCCTGGGGAAAAGGACTTCGGGGTTCCACAGCTGTTGATAAACAGCGGGGAGCGTTCCAGGTTCAGCCTCACAATCGTTCGTGCTGCCGTTGAGCCTCCCACTGCCTCAATGCAAGACACTATCGAAGCACGGTCGTGACTGCGCCGACCTGAGCTGGGCAACCTGAGCCAAGCAGGTCGGGTGGGGTTCATGCAGAGCGGGGTGAACGCCCGCCCGGCGCTGATGGCCCGTCGCGCTTCATCCCCGCCCCTGAACACTGGCCATCCAATCAACCAGGCAGCCATCCCAGCCAACAGAAAGCCGGGACGAGGCTCTCATGCTACGTTATCTGCAGTAAACCAAGACTAGCCCACCGTTGAAGCCACAGGGTCACCTCGCAGCAGACTGCGTCGGCGAACGTCCCCGATCACAAACTGGGGCTCAGCCCCACCCACTCCTCCAGGCTCAGTGGGCCTGAGGCGTGTCCTGGCTCTCGGTTATCCAACCCTCCAATGTATCCTCACTCGAGCCTCACCGACCACCAGCAACAACCTTTTGGCGACCCAGTTGCGATATAGAGTACCGACAATACGCCTCCTTCAAAAGGAATGACCTGTTCTCCTTTTGCCCTTTTTTCCACCAAGCAGCTCTGCAACGCTGGTCCCCGTCGCCCACCGCTGCAGAATGACGACTGATCAGCAATGGGATCGGCAGCTTCACAACCCCTTATCAGGTTGGCCATCCCGTCATAAATTCTGGGAGCGCAACTTACATCATGGAAGACAGCCAGAATTGGGGTAACGACTGCCGTCATGGGACGCTCTGAGCCAATGGGCGTTTGCAATTGCCCCGGGGGAAAAGATATGGAGACGACGACGATAACTGTATCTCGATTTAAGTTATGACGTTCCTCGTTATCTCCAGCCCAGCAACCCTATTTTGTGTCAGACTCGTGTACTTTGCAATCACCTAGGTCATTATTCTTTTGGGCATGATACGGCGTATCATTCACCGAATTTTTCGCATTCTTTCCCATTGACGACGTTCATTCAAGCTCCGCAGACAAAGTGATGGCGTCCCGCAGGTGGCTGCAGTTAGCTTCTAAGGGACGTGACGCCCCAGACAAGCCGGTTCTCAGCCAACACAGCGACCATGGGACCGGCTTTGACACCGACATCGATACCTCATCGGGCCAGGAGCTCGAGGTCATCGACCCTCAAGCCGAGCGCAGGCTCCTGCACAAACTCGATGCTGTATTCGTGCCCATTATCATGGTGGTATACCTCTCATGTTTCTTGGACAGGACAAACATAGGAAACGTCAAGGTCGCCGGCATGCCCGAGGACATCAAAGCCTCGCCCGCAGAGTTCTCGACGGCGATCTCCATCTTCTACGCCACCTATGTTGCGTTGGAAACACCATGGTCGATCCTTCTCAAGAAACTCACGCCGCGATTCCTCTTGACTGCGCTCTGCGTGGTTTGGTCGTTGACGACAATCTTTTCTGGCTTCATCACCAACGTTGGCGGGCTCTATGCCGCGCGGCTGGTGCTGGGCGCTTGCGAAGGCGGTCTGTTCCCGGGCCTGAATCTGTACCTGACCATGGTCTACAAGCGCGAGGAGCAGGCCAAGAGGGTGTCTTACTTGTTCGTATGCGCGGCCATATCTGGAGCTGTGGGTGGTCTGCTGGCATACGGCCTGCTGAAGATGGATGGAGTCGCGGGCCAGGTGGGATGGCGATGGGTTTTCTGGATCGAAGGCGTGGCGAGCCTAGTGATTGCGCCCGTCATCTGGTTTGGGCTGCCCAATGATCCAACGAACGCGTATTTCCTCAACGCGGAAGAGAAGCAATTGATGCGCATCCGCGAGAAACAGCGAGCGCAGTACATGGGGAGTGAGGAGTTCAGTTGGGATGAGCTGTGGATCGCATTGAAGGACCTCAAGCTTTGGATCAGGTGAGTTGCCAGTGTCCCTGGCTAGACAAAAGCTCACATGACTCCCAACTGACATGATTTCAGTTCGGGGATTCAGTTTTGCCAGGATGTCCTTCTCTACGGCTTCAGCACTTTCTTGCCTTCCATCATAACGACTATGGGCTACGGCGCTCTACAAACTCAATATCTCACCATTCCCGTTTACCTTGTGGGCGGCGTTGCCTTCCTCGCACTCGCTTATGTATCAGACAAGCTGTGCATCCGAGGCCCGTTTGTGGCGTTCGCCAATGTCTTCGGTATCGTCGGGTATATCTTGATCCTTTGTCCCACCAGCAACGGCGTCAAGTTCTTCGGGACGTTCCTCTGTGCCATTGCCGTCTACAACGGGCCAGGATTGAACCTCACTTGGCTCAATGTCAACTTCGCGCCGCATTACCGGAGAGCCATGGCAATTGGCGTGCAGCAGTCCCTGGCGAATACGGCGGGAGTCGTCGCTGGGCAGATATACCGGACTCCGCCTTATGAATTGGGCAATGCGTTCTCGTTGGGTGCGTTGGGTCTTGCGCAGCTTCTGATTGCTTGGAAATGGCTGTACTTGCGTCGTCAAAACGTGAAGAAGCAGAAGATTGAAAGTGGCGAGATGGAGGATACTCGGAAGGTCAAGACTGGAGATCGGGAGCTGGACTTCAGGTATCATCTCTGATGGCTGACGACGCGGCACGGGCAAGTACTGCGGATGACAGTCTGGATGGAAATAAAATTTGTGGCTCATGCTTTCCCGGTATTATCTATTAAAGAGATGGTATCGTTTGCTCCGTGCCGTTTCATCGCAAGACTCCTGACCCAGAACCCACGAACTCAACTAGATACTCCTGCTGCTATGACGACCTCCTGAACCCATTTGTATACCGACTCCCGCTTGACGGCTCTGGCCGGGCCTCCCTCAGACAAGACGGCGAGCACAACCGATGCTCGACTTGGTCAATAAACTTCTTCTCGTCGATCTCTTCCGCCCTCGCTTTCTCCTTTTCTTTTTCTTTTCCTGCACTCTTCCTTTCCCCATCACCACCTTGTTGCTTCCCCCTCTCCCCTTTCCCCTTCTGTTCCGAACCCCCCTCCCCATTCACTACCATCTCGCCGCCCTTGGCCAACACCTTCGCCATCGCCCTCCCCCTCCTCGCCATCCCCAATATCGGATGCGTCACCACCGCCGTCTTCCACCACTCCTCCCTCCCGCGATTCCACCTCCCCGTCATCGGAAACGGCGGATCCTCCCTCTTCTTCCCCAGCACCACCTCCCCGCTACCCCCATCCCTATCCATAACTACCTCCCCCGCCCCAAACACCTCCCTCCCCTCCTTCTGCCTGCACTCCCCTCCCCGCCCGTACCCCTGCGGACACTCCACCCTCGCCTCGATCTTCCCCGTCACGCTCGCCCTCGTCCGCCCTCGACTATTCCGCGACCCGCTCCCGTCGCACCCCCACGGCATCGCAATCGTCAGCGTGACACCCCCGGTCGCCATATCCGTCTGCAACCAGATCCGCGCGTCGCGATCCTGCAGCGTGCCGAGGAACTCGCAGTTGTAATTGTACCGCAGCTCGCACCGCAGCGTCTCGGCGCGGCGCGTGTGCGTGTTGGTCAGTGTGAACAGGGCGTTGCCCTGCTGGAGGGTCTCGTCGTCGGTGTAGGTTACGCGCAGGTCGGAGAGGGAGAAGAGGTTGGGGATTTTGGCGCGGTCGGTGCAGATGGGGAGGGCGGCGTGGTTGTGGAGGGGGTGCCAGCGGGTGTTGGAGGGGGCGGCTTGCGCCGCGGGGAGGAGAGAGAGGAGGAGGAGAGAGGAGGTTGGTATTGGTGGTTGGCGCATCGAGTTGGTTGTTTTCTGTCAGTATGACGGTGCTGGTGCGGCGGGGGTATGATGCGACGTTGGGGCATTGGGATAGAGTTAAGTTGCATCGATGTGCGGGTTTGTTGATGAGGGAGGGAAGGTGCGATGGAGCCGCAGATATCAACGGGTTCAACCCGCAGGACGGCAACGAGGTTCCGGGGGGTGATCTATCCGAGCTCGTGGCGTCAGAAGTTACCAGGCGACCCCGCATGAAGCGATCAATAATATCCGATTGGAACGGCAGGTTTTTGTTTTATGCGTCGGGTAGAAGAGCCCGGTTTGTTTACCCGGAGCGTGATACTCAACCGCTCAGTGGGCAGCTGCACCGCGGCAGTAGGAGAGGCACGGGAAATCGATGTCAGATAGAGCATTGGTGAAACATTAATTAACTGAAGCAAGGCACGGCGCATGGTTTCCTGGTCGTGCCGTCCATGCGTTTGTTTGGAGCATGGTAGTTGAGATTGAAAAAGACACTACCAAATCAGTTCGAGTGAAGGTATCCTATATCCTACGCTAGAAGTCCACAAAGCAGATACAACAACACGCAGAACTAAAATTCAAGCTTGGCTTAACCGTCTAGTCAACAACCTTGAGCATCGCGTAGGCTTTGTGCGAGATGGCCTTGTTGACTGTGCTCATCGGGTCGTTCTTGGCCTTCTTCGCTGCCTTCTTGACCTCAACCAATCCCCCGTCTTCGCCCTCCTCGGCCTTATCCACCACCTCCACGTCCTCCTCCTCTTCCTCAAAGCCACCGCCGTCGAGGAACACCTTGAGCATTCCCTGCGAGTAGCCGCTGACAAGCGCGACGCCCTCCTCCTCTGCAGTGGCGGGTTTCGGAGCAATGGGGTCCCCCCAGTTTCCTGAACCGGAGTAGCCCGCTCGTCCGCCAGCGAGGTTCCAGAAGACCAGCTCTGGCATCTCGTACCCTGCCTTTCTATAAGCCTCTTTGATGCGCTCGTGGCTGGATGACCACCGATCGCTGTTCGAGGATGCCCCGTTGAACTGCATGTCGCTGAAGACGAAGATCTGCTTGACCATTTGCTCTTGCGTCAACTTGTTTTCCACCGCCATAGGGAGAATCAGGCGCGTGAATACAGCCTCAAAATCCGTTGACATGCCCCAACTCGAGCTCTGCATCGTGCCGACTTTTTCCTGGAGCGTTGAGGAAAGATTGACGGTTTCGACAGTGGGATACTCGCTGAAGGTGATGAAGGTTCCTCCGAAAGGGGGCTGAGTCACCTCCGCCATCAGGAGTGACAGCCCGATGGCGCTGTCCATCGGACATGTACCATCAGAGAAGACTGGGCCCCCCATGCTGCCGGAGACGTCGCAGACTGCAATGCACGACTCCAGCGTCCCGGAATCCTTGATTCTCTGAACTAATGTGTTCCACTGGCCGTCCACGACCTTGCTCTCCATGGAGTCTAAGCGGGATGCCAACAATGCGTCGTGTGACCGCTTCTTTCCCTTTCCACCCCTGGCATAGCCGGGGCCACTGCTGGAGCGAACACTGCGGACGAGAGTGCTGGGAAGGAGGGTGGCGCCACTGATTTGTGACTTTCCGCTGGCGACTTTGTCGAGGTAGGCCTCAAACCGATCCGTGTCCTTTTCTGCGAACAGACTGGAATAGTTCTTCATCGCAATGGACGGAACGCGCTCATACTTGATGTTCTCGAACTTCTTGTCCGTGATGTCTCGTTCGACAACCTCGAGGTGCTTGCGAAGCGCGGAAACGTCTTTGCGGTAGGCTTCCCGAGCGTGGCGGAGGTACAATTCGCGATCAGCATCAAGCTTGCCAGCAACTAGAACCCCTTTCTCCACGAAATAGTCCTCGGGATACAAGATCTCGGCCATCGAAGATACCACAAAGGTGTGCTTGTCATGGAAACGGGCGGTCGACGGCGCCCATTTGGCACATAGCGAAATGTTCTTCCGCGCCTTGGGGTCCTCTCCGCGGAGGAGACGGATGTCGATTGCCAGCTGGTCGGCGAAAAGGCGCGCGACCGCTAAATGAAGGGCACGGTATACCGGCTTGTCTTCAAGGGACTTGAGAACCACTTCGTGACGGCTGTCACGGAGGTTCTGTCGTTTCGTGCTCGCCTCTTCCGCTGTGACAGCGTCGCCTTTGCCCAATCGCTCGATGTTCAGGATATCCTTCGGGTCCGCAAGAACAGAGAGCTTGTCGTTAGCTGCCAATGCCAAGATGTTGAGAAGGTCCTTCCAGTACCCGTGGGCGACACCATTGCGAACATCAAACGACTCAGGGGTGTCGGGATCGGGAATAGAATCGGCGATGACCATCTCATCATCCTCCGCGCCATCCTTCTTCTCGGCTTTCTTGGGAATGACTGGTCTGCTGAGCCAACGCAGGTTTGCGACAAGGGTGTGCGGGTGGTACGTGGCGAGCCAGCCAGCACATCGATAGAAAACCAGCCGCGAGCTCTTACCCAGGTGAATAGATCGGGCGTTGAAGATGACCTTGACGGTTGCCAACGGGTCGCAGGCCCATGCGGCGGTCAGCAGCTCGTGAAGGCGGGGTCCGGAAACTACATCCTCCAGCTCGTAGAACAGATCGACGAGCGGCTGTGTGGTCGATCGGAAAGCGACGTCCCCGTTCTCAGTGAACATCTTGTTTTCCATATCAACATCGGCATCTTTCGGCTCGGGATTTTCGTTGAACGCCTTGAGCCCGTCCACGAAGGCGTCCCCCGTTTGCGCCGGAGGAGGATCTGACATCTGCTTGTCTGCGCCATCGTCGGATTCGATAGCAAGGTCCTGGAGAATTTCCCGAGCAAGGGCCGTGGTTGATTCTTTGCTGACGACCGTGAAAGAGTCGGACTGGTCTCTCTCGGTGGCTGCATCAGGCGTGGCGTCGTCCTGGGCGGGCTTGAGGATCTCGGCAAGATAGAGGTCGAACTCCTTGGCGGACAGCGTAAGCGCATCCGTCTGGGGCAGGAAGACGGGACATTTCGCTTGGAGGAACCAGGGCTCCTGTTGCTCGTTCTGGGTTGCCATTTCGGTTTCTGAAGTGGGTGGCCCTGAAAGCTAGGAAAGTTGTGTTGCCGCGAGAGGTAGTTCGCAACAGAGGAGGGGCCGTCCCTTCTTGAATGACGTTGGGACCCGGGGTTGGGCTAGTGTGTCTGGGCGGTGTGACAACATCTGGTAGCCTGCCGAGAATTTGAGGACCAAAGCGGCCTAGTCGGGCCAATCAGAAGCTTGGGATTTCTGCAGCTGTGGGTTGCTCACAGGAGCGTCCACAGTGCGGTGGACAACCTACGTAGCATTTAGCATAACACAACAATGCTTGACGCTGCAAGTCTCACGTGAAACGGATTTGATCTGGGAAGTATGTTTATCAGGCCGTTGAGGTGTCAACCTCAGGGATTTCCTTACCGGTACAACGCCAGGAACGGCGCAACGGCAGCCACACGCCCTCGGGCCAGAATCGAACAGTGTGACACTTTCTTCCGCACAGTCGCACAGAGGACGAGACCAATGAGTCACGGCAGCCATGGACCAAGATGAACTGAGGACGGACAGTCGAAAAGAATTTGAGTCACCGGCAAATACGACAGAGATCCTTTGGTGTAGATTCATGGCAGAGGATGCGATTCTTAGCTATCTGCTGCACGGGATTATTCCATCTTTTCATCTCAGTTTGCCGGAGCGGAGGTACAGCATCTCCGATCCTTGCAAAGCAAACGAAAAGCTTCCGCACGCCTACCTCCCTTGGCATAGTGAAGCTCGGAGTTTCTGAAAGCCATGGATGCATTGTGCGGGTTTTGCACGCATCAGATACACCTATGATCGCCGCTTGTGTCATCAGTTGGCCACTTTTCTGTCCCAGCGTTCGACATTGCTAGCGATATTGTTGTGCACGCACTGTGCAGCGAGTGGTTGGAGAGACTGGCTCATCAATCTGGACGGATTGCTCAGAGGCAGCCACTAAAACTTGCATAAGGGGGATGTCTCAGAAACTAGGAATGGAAAATGTTGGGTTGAGGTTACAAAGGAATGATTTCATGTTAAGGGGGACATGGAGTGGACCGGGAGGACTTCGACATGGACGATGCCTCTCCCCAATGCAACTGCCTAAGTGCTGCCTAAAAATGATCCAGCCCTGGCCGTCCTCCCGACTTGTGCGGCACGGATGCAAGACCTCGCCACATGGAAGGAATCTGTTCCCAGGTTTGACGGTTGGCTCGGGGGCAGGGCCGCATTACGGGACTTATAGACACTGTCCGTACAGCCTTCGCAGGTTCCACATCTGGAGACCGTAGAACTCGAGGTGTTCAAGTCTCCACCGGAAAGTAAGTATCGGCATTTAGTCGAGGCAATGTCAGCCCGTGGAGCTAGTCTTTTGCTCTTTTATGTTCCACGGAGCTTCGAGTCGCGGGGAATGCTGCCACCGCGGCCGAGGCACTAGAAGATTGCCCAGGCTGAAGTTGATTGGGGTCCTGCTGGGCAATGCCCGTGAGGGAGCGGGTAGGACTGCGCTGGTTTTCAGTCGTATTCGTCTTGCTAAACACCAGAGGTCACTATTTCGAGGGTATCGGTGCTTGTCTCCAACAATGATAGATCCGCAAGTTTCCAACTCTGCGCCATTGCATGTCCAACCCGAAATGTTGGCTAAGGCAGGAGCGACCTCCATGTCTATCGATTTCTTTGTGACGATCCACTCCCCACTCCTCCGCCTGCATCTGAAGACAGCCTGGCAAAATTCGTTCCGCCTCACATGCTCAGGGTGCAGTGGTTGCTCCTTATTGACTGCCCTGAGACGGCTGACTTGTCGATCCTGTGGGCGACGCTCCATTGCCATTTGTCCCGGAGCCCGTTGGGTCAGAACCCTCGTCTTCGACCGATGATTGCTCCACCAAGCGACTTCCCGGAGGGGCGAAATGGGAAAACACCAAGACGGCAGTTGAAAGCAACGCAATAGCCTTAGGTTCCCTGTTAGTCCCGACCCCTTGACCCCATTCCAATTAACGAGGAAGAGACTTACCCCGTTGAAGAAGAATGTCAGATGTGGCTTGCCTGCTTCCGCAAACGCCGCGAACACGAAGCCGAAGAAGCCTTGCGTCGAGAGCCGAGCAACGTTTTCGACAAGGGTCAATGCATTCAACGCATCCGCCCGGTCAGAGGACGAGCACATTTCGGTCATCACACCCTTTGCGGCGGGAGCAGTCCCCGATGCGAACGGTAGCAGAAACGCGGCTGGAACCCAATCAGTACTACCTCGGGCATTTCGGACCGGCCCGCAAGTTTAGACTCACCCAGATAGATATGCCAACTCTTCGTTGCGAATGCCGCCCCCATCGTCAAAAAGCCATCGAGAACGAGACTCCACCGAAGGAAGAAGAGATCGAATCCGGTCCCCTCATCTTCCTTGGCCGGATTGGGAACAACAGGTTCTTCGTCAGGGAACGACCCAACAGGGGCATCTAGTTGCTCCGGGCGAGTAGGGATCTCGTCAACAGTCCTACTGTCCCCGCCTTGAGCCTCGTCCGCACTTCCGCCCGCCTCTTCTGGGTGGCGGCGCAGATACCATCGGCGCCCCTTGGAGATGATACCGGGGAAGAGGAAGATCAAGAACAATCCTCGCATGAACGCAAACTCCGACATCAACCACCCGTTGTCACTTTGGCGGAACTGAAATACAGCCGTCGCATACATTTGGATGAGGAGGGGGGCGTATCCGGTGGCAAGCTACTGGTTGTGAGCTACCGAAACAGGGGGATCGATCAGGGGAATTGTGACTCACCACGCCCAGAAATACGCCGCAGCACAGGAAAAACACGCCATAGTGCTTGATGATCCGGCCGCTTTGGAGGGTTCGCTGCTGCGGCACGAGGACCTTCAAGGGTGCGAGGAAAGCTGCGATGCCCTTCACCGGCGGTTTCTTTCCATCCGACATGGACTCTGGCGCAATGAGCGGCAGTGCCACTCGCACGTAGAGCGCAGAGAGCAGAAACGAGCAGAACGCTACTTGGAAGGGGCGGCGTATGCCCCAAGTATCACCAATCATGCCTCCAGCTGATGTTTGGTCAGTTTCTGTCCAGATCGAACGAGAGGGGTGCGTTACTGACTCAAGAAGCCAATTCCCTGACCCATCATAATACAACCCTGCAGCATGCCGAACACAGCCGTTCGTCTCGCTGGTGTAACAACCTCTCCAGCTATTATGTTCACAACAAGACTGCAGCAAGACGTCAGAATCGAAATTTCAAGACACAACCGGGGCAGCTGCGCGCATACATGTATCCAGCAGGGCCTCCAATGATGGTTATCAGCTGAGTACATTGGAAAATAGTGATACCAGTCGCCCCACCAGCCATGACGGCGAGAATTTGTGTGGCCACGCGGATGGCTGGAACCAAAATCTGCACCATCAGGGCGAGACGAGGCCCAAACTTCTTGACGGTCCATCCGGCAACGAAGAGGTTGATCGTTCCACAGAATGTGGTCGTCATCCCGAGGATCGAAAACTGCGTTGCGGTCTCGGCGGCGATATCATTGCGGCTACATCGGTTCCCAGGACCGTCAAAGGGTGAATGGTGATCGTAGTAGTCCTCACACACCATCAGATATATTGCATAGAATATGCTGTATACAGGTCAGCGCCCCCGTTTCCTCGCCTCACTTTGGCGCTTCCACGCGGAGGGCTCACATACGGAACTTGCGTAAAGCTGAAGGACAGCGTGATCAAAAAGCCCGTCAGCAAGATGCGCTTCTCAACCGAAAGCGCGCGCCGCAATGCGGCGGCGATGCGGGCGCGAGGGCCTTCATCGGGTCGATCCTTGCCGTTGGCGACGCGATCTTGGAGGAGCGGTGTTGTCTCGTCTGCCGCCATAGCACAAGCGCTCAGGGCGAGGTCGTCAATGGCTTGGGCGAAATGAGAGTCGTGGTGGAGATATCGCGGCAAGCGAAGAGGTAATCTCGACCTCTCGGGGCCATTCAGCGGGGCTCGTCCTGCACGCGGGATTGCGGCATGCAGCCGATACAGGAGGGCTAACGGCAGGGCAGTTCGCAGCTGCTTCTTCCAGCATAGGCCGCCAGTCTCTGGTTGGTCGTCTGCTTCAGGGGTCAGCAGTTTTGCATGCGGTGGGCACTGGTGAGAAACCGGGCTTCAAAAGGGCTGTGCGACGCGACCAAGCCGGAAAGTTTAAAGTCTATTGACGAAATTACGCTCTTCTTCTGCTCGATGACGTTTGAGCTCGAGCGGCAAAAATCGAACCCAGGGCCATCCTAGCGCCACCCGGTCGCCCCATGCGGAGATGGGGAACAAAGCCAAGTGGAACCTCAATGGGCCGTCCCGGGACCGGGGTTCGGGCCGGTCTGCAGAACTGTTCCGGCCCACCGCACTATCGCCAACCGTTTTGGGACAACCACTTTCACCACGTTGCCCAATCTCCCGCCATTCGATGAGTCGGAGGCTGGCCTCATACCACGCAGCGCACATCTTTCAGCCGCAAGGTCACCGAGCACGACGATGTAGTCGCCCAAGCGCTATCCTGGGATTTCTTCAGCTTTGGGCCAACCTCTTCTTGGCTAGCCATTCGTCCACCAACCCGGCATAATCCTGCTGCGTGTACGGTTCCAGCAACTCGCGCCACCCGCCCTTCCTCCTGGTCTCGAGACCCAAGTCATGCAACAGGAGATCCCAGTACGGCAACTGATCAACGACCAAGTCGGGATACGACCGCCCATGTCCATACGGGGCACGGCGTTGCGAGTATCGCTGGAATAGCGCCGTTTCAAGAAAGACCTTGCCTTCTTCCCTATTTCTCCTCACGCTTGGGAGTCCGTGGTTGAAGTAGGCCAGCGCCCACAGACACTGGATCTCCAAGCGGATAGTGGCTGCGACGTTGCTGAACATGCTGATGAAGACCAGGGAGTGGTCACCAGCTGCTGTCAAGTTTGGTGGGGCGATGCCCTGATAGAGACGCCATGGCGTGTATGGTGTTTCTGCGTCACTGCTCGCGCCAAGATGAAACTGCTTGGGGACCGACGAGGTCGGGGAGTGGAAAGGCCCGAGCAACAGCCTTGGAAACTTGTTGCCGATTATCAAGTCGGCTCTGTCATCAAGCTGGCTCCAGAATGCCGACTGGCTTTTGGTGAATGAGGTAGAGGGTACGCCGAGGTCGGACTGCAGCGCAGGAGGCGAAAAGGTTAGCGAGGGTTTGGCCGAGTATCCCGTGCATGCCACCAGAGCGTCCACGGGAAGCGAACGTGGTTTACCATCTGAGTGGATGTGGATGGCGTGATCGGTGAGGTGCGAGATGTCTGCCCGGTGAATCTTCACCTGTCCATCGCTAACATATTTCAGGATGTCCTCGCCGTAATTGAGAATTCCCGATGCCGTTCCGTACCAGAACGGGTTCTGCTCCGGCTCCAGGGCGGCAAAGTCCTTGTCGTTGCGGTAGCGGCCGTCTTTGAGCGACCCGGCTTGGAGCTTTCCCCAGAACTTCTGGGTGATCTTCTTCCCCAGCCAGCTGAAATGCAAGAAGTTCCGGATCCAGCCGAGGCCTGAGTGGTCGGGGAAGCTCCAAGGCGACATGAAGCTCACCAACCTTCTTGTCAGCAACTTCTCCCGCAGCGCCTTGAAAGGCCCCATCATCGTGTGTGGTGGCATGACCCAGACCGGACCGCGACCCGACTTGCGAATGATCCACTCGACGTTGTGGCCTGTTGACGCGGCTAGATAGACCGCGTCGTACGCCGATTTGGAACCCCCTATGACGCCGATGGTTTTGATCGAGGGGTTGTTTATCAGCTCTTCGGTCCGCCCTCCGATATCGGCCGAGTGGACGAAAGGGACGTGGAAATCCTCGACGCCATCGATCTTTGGCATGTGAGGGTTTGTCAGTACCCCCGTCGCGACCACCAGCTTCCTGCACTGGAACGTTTCGCCATCACCAACTTCGACAATCCAAGCACGGTCCCCCTCGTCATCAGGTTCTTGCCGACGGATGTCCTTTACTCGCTTGTTGAAGCGCACCCGGTGTGTCAGGTTGAAGTGGTCAGCGTATGCTTGGATGTATGCATGCATGGCCTCGCCGGTGACATGCTCGCCGGGGTTGATGCCGAATCGAGACGGATCCATGGGGAAATCGGAGAAGTCGATGGTTGAGAAGAGGTTGTTGGTCTTGAGCGTGGGGTACAGCCTCTCCTTCGACCACACGCCACCCAGAGTCTTGCCTGCGTCTATGATGACGATATCGGCCTCTGGGTCATGTTGAAGGAAGGTCTTGGCAGCGCAGAGACCGCTTGGGCCGGCGCCGATGATGAGGGTATCGATCATCGCAGTTGAGGTTGGTTGGATTCTACTCAGGGGTTTGGTGTCTGGTGGAGTTGAGACCCAACGGTGAGGGGATTTGGTGCCCGAGGACAGCCTTATGAAGAGACGGTGTGACAGCTGTCAGACTGCGAAACAGTCGACGTGGCGGGCTTAGGCAAGGCAGCAAGTACTCCTACTGGTTGCTGAACTCGGCGGCAGGAAGAGCCAATAATCCTGTCTCGAGATTGTGGCTTATTGATGCCGAGCAGGAACTGTCGCGACATTGGCCGACAATCCATCAAAAGCGAGCCCCCATGGCATCTGCCTGTAGGGTATGCTTTTAGCGGCTCCCAGAGGCGCTGGGTCGGGACGCTGTGGCAAATCATAGGTTTTCCAGTCGTGTATCTCACATCAGCGGGGGGCGCGAGATAGCCAACAACAGCGAGCCTCGCTACACCACTTCTTCGTCCACTGCGGCTCACATCTGTGGCTTGCAGTCTCGTCATCGAAATGCTTGCGGCCTTTTGTGGGCCCACATGGTGTTAAAAGGACATTTTGATGGGTTGCTTCTTGATGCAAGGGATGGGAGAGCGTCAAGAGAGGCAAACACAAAAAGCGGCAACAGAATGCGAATATCTTGGTCCGATTCCTCGCCTTGGGTGAGTTCCCTATAAATACGAGTTACCGAGCACTCGGGATCGGACTCATCCTGAGGTGAGATGGGTACTAGTATCGGCTGAAATCATCTTCGACACGTCGCAAGAAATCTTACTCATCCAAGCCTGTGGGATGTCAAGCGAACTCGCGATAGAAGCGGAGGGAGCAGCTCCCTGCACTCAGTGCACTGAACACGCCGACATCAGCAACGCTCCCAATCTGGGGGTCGATAAGAAGGGGAAACGCCGCCGTCGAAGATCAAGTGTTCGAGGGGTTGAAGAGTGTCGGTACGGTCGACGCCGACGTGCATCGGAGGAACCCGAGGCCAAGACGCCGTCAAACTCGGGAGACAGTTCCGGGGCCTCGGCACGGCGATGTGGTGGCGGCTCGCCAACCCGCCGACTCGCCGCGCTTTGCACCGACTGGAATCGGCCATGTGTGGGAGACCACAAGCCGCCCCCGCTTCCCGGTTTCATTCTCCGGCCATTTCCCCGCGTTGCCCACCGAGCCCACCGAGCCCACCAAATCCTCGTGGCGGGGTCATATTGACGTCGTCCACTTCCCCGCACCCGCTTCCCTGCACGGCACACCCTGCCACTGCTAGTGCAGATCCGTCCCAAGTACTTGGCCACCGTGCGCCACTGACGACAGCCCGGAGGGTTGAGGGTTGCACACAATGCCCAAGCATGCCATCTGTCGGACCGCTCGCTCGGCTCGCCGTTGCTAAGCAAGTCTCTGCGATGGTAGGTCACAGTGTCTTCGTTTGTTCGGGATCTAATCGTTACGCCAGTGTCTCTCGAACAGAGGGAAAAAATTGACACTTTCGATACTCGTATTCCCCCGACTCAGTTCCGTTCCCCCGCAATGTTCTGTGCGTTGAGATCCTGAGGTCCAGAAGCTGGCTTATTGGCTCCACTGCTTTCCTTCCTTCACACCGTTCCAGTTCTAGCTCAACGGTTTTAAACCCTAATTAGAAGGTGATCAACGACTACCCCTGAACCCTCAAAGTGGGCTCTCTTTCGCAACTGCCATGTTTCCGTGCTTAAAACCGGAGGGGCCTTCGCCTGCCCATCATGGCCGAGAATTCCCCAACATCAACAGCCCAGGCTGACACTGCTCGATCTCGCCCGTCATGGATTCCCCAGAGAGAAAGTACGACACCAGTCGGAGCAAGGAGGACGAGAGTCCCTCGCGGGCTGTTCAACGTGATGAGCAACTTGAGTACGCGCCGGGCCCAGGGCTCGAGCAGTTTGCTCATTTGGACCAGAAGGCCATTCTGAGAAAAGTATGCCCCCCTATTACATACATGCCTCGGAGCCAATCGTCTAATCCAACCTTCCACACAGATGGACATGCGTCTCATCCCCATGCTCGCCATCCTGTATCTCCTCTCCTTCCTCGACCGTATGTCTTCCCCCCTTTCCACCGCCACAACCACACTAATGAAACACCCCAGGTGGTAACATCGGCAACGCCAAAATTGAAGGCCTCCAAGAAGACCTCAACATGACCCCCGACCAATACAACTGGTGCCTCACAGTCTTCTTTTTCACCTATGCCGCCTTCGAAGTCCCGTCCAACCTCCTCCTCAAGAAACTCCGCCCCTCCCGCTGGCTCCCCACCATCATGGTCGCCTGGGGCCTCGTCATGGCCCTGATGGGCATCGTCAGGGGGTACTCGGGCCTGCTCGCCGCGCGTATCTTTCTGGGCGTCACGGAAGCTGGACTGTTCCCTGGCGTAGCCTACTACCTCACCATGTGGTACACCCGTGGCGAACTGCAGCTGCGCCAGGCTATGTTCTTCAGCGCGGCGTCCATCGCGGGTGCGTTCAGCGGGTTGTTGGCCTTTGCCATCGCCAAGATGGACGGCACGGCGGGGTTGGAGGGGTGGAGGTGGATTTTCATACTCGAGGGGATCGCCACGGTGGTGGTTGCGCTGGGTGCATATTTCTTGCTGTATGATTTCCCGGAGACGGCGACGTTTTTGACGGAGGAGGAGAGGGCGTTTGTGGTGTTTCGGTTGAAGTATCAGGGGTTGGCGGATAAGAAGAGGAAGGAGAACGAGGGGGTAGAGGAAGGTGTGGTGAGTGGGAGGCAGGGGCACATGGTTGCGGAGGCGGATGAGTTTAAGTGGTTGTATGTGCGGCAGGCGTTTTTGGACTGGCAGATTTGGGTGAATATTTTTGTCTACTGGGGGGTAAGTTGGCTTCATGAGTCGGTTCTGTTGATGAGATTGAGCGGTTACTGACTTACACGTGTACAGATTGTCTGTCCGTTGTACGGCATCAGCTTGTTCCTGCCGACGATCATTCGTGAGCTGGGTTACACGGCGAGTACTGCCCAGCTCATGACGGTTCCGATCTACATCACGGCGGCTATCCTTGCGGTGATATTTGCGTACATCTCGGACAAGGTTGGAAAGAGAAGCCCGTTCATCATCGGGTTCTTGTTCATGATGATTGTTGGGTTTTCCATGTGAGTGTCGACCGTCTCACCGTTGGGTTCAGGGTATGCTGACGACCACAGGTGCATCTCAAGTACCAACCCAAAGGTTGTCTACGCCGGCGTCTTCCTCGCGGCTTGCGCCATCTACCCTGCGTTCCCAGGTGTCATCAGCTGGCTCAGCAACAACCTGGCAGGCTCGTACAAGCGCAGCGCAGGCATGGCTATCCAGATTGGCGTGGGAAATCTTGGCGGGGTGAGTACTCCAACCTGTCCTGGGTCGTGTGAAACTTGCTGACGGGTTCAGGCCATGTCGTCGAACTTCTACCGTGCACGAGACTCGCCGCGATATACCCTTGGCCATGGCCTTGAGCTGGGATTTATTTCGGCGGGTATTGTGGCGGCGTTCATTCTGCTTGGCAGCTATGCCATGATCAACAAGAAGAGGGAACGGGCGATGGCTGATGAGACGTCCAGGAGGTACACCAACGAGGAGTTGTCTGTGAAGGGTGATAAGGCTGTTACGTTCCGGTACATGTACTAGACGCCGGTTGCCGGTTTGGATGGACGGGGAATTCGAGGATGGAGTTGTGTCGGTTGTTGGCCTGCTGAAAGTGGGATTCAGGGGTTGGTGGTGTTAAGACGTCAGCAGTAGATCACCAGAACAAAAGAAGGTGGAAGATATCTGGTAATGAACTCAGCTTTGTTGTTAAGCTGGTCAGTTTGAAGTGATGCTGCTCTCACTTGGATAATCTTTTTACTTGAGCAGTCGATTTTGTTGCGTCCCGTGGTAGCGGCAATATAACCTCCTCTCTACTACCCCTGAATTTGGTCTTGTACATACTGACCCTACTTGAGATGAGCGCAGCGACAATGAATCAGCTCATGTGAATGGCGTGCGCTTACATCGGCGTTACCTTGCGCTTGTGTACATCCATGAAATTATGGACTTGTGCAAGTCATTACTCTGGGCTGAACGACTGAGTGGTGTCGGAATTGGTCATTCTCCGGTTTCTCCAGCGTCCTTGATGTAAAGTGTGGTGCTCGGGCCTAATACTGTCTCAATTATAAGTTAAAACTCATTGGGACGAACGCTCAGCAGATGCATTCATTTCCACAGAAATGATCAAAAAGGGAGTGGCGAGGAATAAACCCTCTGAACCCAAGAGCCTCACTTAAATAAAACCTGAAGCTGAATTTTGCCAAATGTTGGTGGTATGTACCGGGGGCGAATCATCGCTGCAAATTGCAGCACCGCAGAGCCTCAACCTGGGTAAAAAACTTGAGACGAGGGTGCAGAGCCGCAACTGTAGAGCCCCAAAATGCAGAGCTGCATTCACAGAGCCGCAAAATGCAGAGCCGCAATCACAGAGCCTCAAGAGCCATAACAATTACCAGAACCAAAGGCAGAAAAAATTCATCCAGGTGCCACACCAACCCATCGAATTGTAACTCTGGCCAACACAGCGGATATTTATAAGACCAGCATGTCCGCAGGTTGCGGATTTTTATCATCTGTGTATCCTTTGAGAGGCACTGGCAGATCTCCATCCCACACTGCTACAGCGCTGTCAGTCAAGTTTTGTCCCTGTGATCAATCATGGCCAACACACGCCACAAAGCCACCAGAAGGCAGGGTCCCAGCTCAGATACTTGGGAGATCCACCGGCATGTTCTGGAGTCCCTTTATCTCCAACAGGGGATGCAACTTCGCGATGTGGCGAGAATGATGCGCCAGACCTACGGTTTCTCGGCAACGTAAGTCAGTCATCCTGATTTCGATTCTTGAAGTGCTCAAAGACTGATAAGTTTGAGCTCGGAAGGCCCAGACAATACGTCCACCGCTTCTCCCGTTGGGGCCTTCGTAAGAACATACCGCATGGTACCATGCGCGCGATGGTTGCCATTCGGAACAGAAGGATCAGCGAAGGAAAGCAGACTAAATTTACCTGGAACAATCAGCCCGTGAGCGAGGAAAAGTTGATTCGTTTCGTTATGCGAGAGGGGAATGGGTCACACGATGACAGTGCAAGGTCCTCGGACAATGGTAAGTCCTTGATTACCCCGGCCCCGGTGAGAAGACACAGTCAGGTTGAGATCTCACTGCTTATTTCTTTCCGACTCTTTTAGGCCCGACACCTGAAGGCGTACGCTTCCAGACTCCGCCAATCGACGATTTCGTGGTTGATGTCGGTGCCTCATTGACATCCATTTGCGCAGAAGACATATCAGATCTTCCCACCAGCCAACAGCCAATGGATTATCTGCCTTTCCCCCTTGAGTGGTCACCCCATGAAATGTCAAACAGCATGGTGCCTCCACCCGTCCAGTGGCCAGTTCAAAACGGGGCCCCTGAGTCCACCCATGTTTGGAACCACATGTTGTATCAGGGTGATGGGTCCGATTTTGCGAACGAGGGTGAATCCTGGTGGTATTTGTAAGGTAGAAAAACGTGAATTCGGACCGTAACTCATATGTAGCCAAGAATGAGAGATCCTACCTGTACAATCTCCCTGTCTCTCCAAGCCGCTCATTGTCCTCTCCACGCTGTGACGTAAACGCCAAGTATCCAACCCCCTCATGAGGCCTAACATCCTGCATCCTCACTCGCAACCCTTTCAGCAATCTCGCTCTCTCGGGTCCACCCAGCGTACTCCCCCCTTCAGCAATACCCACATACGGCGAGTCCCTCGCCATGGTTGACACGTATCCCAAAACATCCGGTCCGTTCGCCCGACCGCCGGCGGCCGCGCCAACAACCGCCACCGCAATCATAGCCAGACATGCAATGACAAAAACAGCCCACCACCACCACTGACACACGTACCGCACGTGGTTGACGGACACCGTCGAAGAAGTAGTGATGTTGGTAAACTCATCGCTCATATCCATCCCGTAGCCATCCACCGTTGCATCTAGCAGCCCCTCGGCGATAGGACGTCGCTGATTTTCAGCATTTGCAGTGCCGCCTGGCCGCCGAGCGGCGAGATGACGGCCAGCGCGACGAGGAGCAGCCCAGCCGCATTGAACACCCGCAGCGACCACAGGACGTGCAATGAGCCCACCAGCGAGCGACTCGCCAACAGCTGCTCTAGGAAACCCAAAGTGGTCCCCCGCTCAAGCTTCCATTTCGCAACCACCTTGATGGTGCGGGAGGCAATGGCTGTGAAAACATTTGGAAAGACGGTGACGGCCTGAACTGTCAATTTTGCCATTCACCAGCCCTGTCAAAATGGAAAGGATCCGCCAGGGGGACTTACCGCATTCATGGCCATGTAAATGGCATCCCACTCGTGGGGAGAAGCTACCCGGTTATCCAGCCGCGCCGCAGCGCCTGCGAGGGCAAGAAACGGGAACGCGGCCAAAAGGCAGACCGCGTCCGAAGCGATGACAAGATACCGGATGAGCCCGTGTGTCCCAGATGGCGCTTGGCGGAGGAGGCCACACATCACTTGCCCCACCGAGATGGATGGGCCTTGTCGTCCATGTTGAAATCTGAATGGCCTGAGTGCAAAGTTGAGTGCCCGACAAAAGGCAAGATACCTTAAGTAGGCGAGAAGAAAGATTATTTCTATCAACTCCATGATCCTAAACCGCCGTATCCTTGTTGCACCTTGCATACGGCCCTTGTAGACAATATTGCCACTGGTGCTGGCCCCAAAGGTTGGCAACCAATCGCCGCGATGTGGCTTGCGGGTTATCTTAGGTACCGAACCCTTGGCTTGGATTATTAGTGGTTTTGTGAGCGGTGGTTAGGGTTGGCACGTGGGGAGCTGGATTGCGAGCTGGATTAGGTTCCAGTGGGAAGTTGTCACGAACCGAGTTAGCTCGGTGTAAATCGGGTTCGAGGTGTAGAGTTGTAAACGGGTGTTTTTCAATGCCGTGTTTGGATACAGGGTTGAGAAGCTTGTGTCTTTTACAGCCGGTTTGGGGACAGACGGAGACTTTGATGTGAATTGAGAGTGGCTCGGGTAGGGCAATGTCCTAAAAAACCTCAACAACCTCCTCTTTAAAAACCTGCCAAAAGGCATCCGGGTTTACCTCTGATGGCTTTATACGAGCTAGACCAATCCTTCTGCACCCTGGAAGCACTCCAGACCTGTGATCGTGCTGTTCCAAAACGAGAAAAGCTCCCCACCAGCGCCTCATAAGCCCCTTGTCCACACCTAACGCAATAGCTCGTAGCGTTCTGCTATCAATCGATTGTTCACTCGGGAGAAGAAATACCCCTTTAAACCCCCAATCCACGCGTCATGCCAGGATTGATTTGTCCCAATATTGATTTCAGCGGTGCGACCAGCAATCAAGACAGACCCGCCACCAACGGGGCTGAATCTGTCTTCGATTGGGCCTCCGTATTCCAAATTCGACCCCTTGAGCCTTAAATACGCATCCGGCTCGAAAAGTGAGCACTCGTCATTCCATTCCACCCGTCCGGGATGTGACGCCCATGACCACGACGGGCCGTGTGGTGGACCGCCGCCCGGGCATGGGCGCCCGTCCCGCGTCCAGGCCAGACTATACGCAAAGCTGCCTTCCCAGTTCCCTGCGATATACACGTCCTGCATTCGTTGTGCCCATATCCTGGCCAATCCAGCCACGGCCACTAGTCGATCCCCTGGCTTCGACAGTCTCCGTTTGGCGTACCCCTCGCTGATGATCTTTCGATACCAATGGTCGGCAAGCTGCATGGCGTGATTGCTGGTCGAATCGCTGTCTTGCGTGTCCCGCAGGAGTATCCCTGCCGTGGTTTTCTTGGAGTCTCAAACGGGCATCATGTCCTCCATCCAGTAGGCGGATCGGCATTCCCAGATGAGCCTGTTTTGCGTGAAATGAAGGATTCTCGGCGACAAGATGCGTTCCTGGTAAATCCAGCCTCGGTCGGCCAACGGGACGGCACGTAGCTCCAGTAATGGTCCCGTTTCGGCTTTTCCACAGACGTTCAATAGGACGGCTGGCGTGGTGCTGCGATGGGTGGTTTTGGTGCTTTCAAACAGGAGGTAGGGCATCCGTGGGATGGTGTGGCGGCTTTCCTTGTTGAAGCACCCGCCTGAGCTGTCCCCTTTCAGTCCCGCCGCGATGTTCAGAAACGCATTCTGGTAAATGTTCCCCATCTTTGCGATCTCGGTAGCCTTGTCGGCGTCGGAGTCTTGAACGATGCACAGCGCGTCAATCCAGAGGTACCGCTCACCAAGTCTCCTTGTGATTTCAACAGCATCCTGAAAGTTCTTGCACAGAGAGCTGATCCTGATTTGCCGTTTCCGCTCTTCGAGGCTATCAATCTCGGTCTTGTCGTCTTCTGACAAGCCACTCCCCCAGCAGTGGCTCAACGTGAGATAGCGGATATAAGCGTCTTGCGCCAAGGGCGGCACCCTAGTGTTGACATCAACGAGTCGGACGAAAGGGACTCTGCCTCGGCCTGTGTGTTGTGTGTCTGACGAGGAAACGTCAATGAGTCGCGCAGGCAGGTCTGATAGCAGTGTCGCGACAAGCTCTGGTTTCGTGTTTGTACCAAGGAGCTCTGAGAGAGGCCGGGAGCAGTGGTGCGTTTCCAAGCACCTATCAATACAATCTTGAATAAACGTGAACGTCTCGTCGGATCGTGTATTGGTGAGCGCTGTGTTGACCTGAGGAAAATCAAATGCCACGGTAGGGTGGCCTGAAGATACCTTATTGTCAGCTCGGGAAATCCAACACCAGTCCTCCGAGGAGTCAACAAATGGAGCTAAACAACCTAGAAGGGTTCAACCCACCCAATGGAACCACCACGAAAAGCCGGATCTTGCAGGCCTCGGTATCTCCTTCACTATTAAACGACAGCGCTGTGACTCTGAGAAAACTTCCGATTTTATAGGGAGGTGCCGGTGGTTGTTCGACCTTGAGCCGCAGGCGGCTGTTGCCCAGTTGCTTTCTCGGCCACCGCTCGTAATGATCGTATAGGGCACTGCATAAGCGGCATGTCGATTTGGTGTTTTCGAGGTCCCGCACCGTCTTTACATGCGCAAATCCAGCATCGGATACCAAGGCTTCTGCTGTGATGGAAGAACAAAGGTCGCAGGTTTGCGACTCGGAGACATTGGACGTGGCAGGGCTGTCGCCAATTTTAGCCCAATTGTGGTCTCCATTTTCTGCGGTTTGCGACATGTTCAGATGCTGACTGTGAAGTGCGGTTGGACGTCAGGTCCGTTGAGGAAGTCAGTGTTGCGGGTGAAGTCAGGCAGCGACATCTCGCTCCAACCACTACTTTGGTCCTACGGCGCAAACCGATTTTGCCCACCACGTGGAAGGAACGTCCAGAGACTTGGCACTCGGGACAGCATCCGCGCCAACTGCCAATCATTGGCATCTGTTTTTTTCACCCTCATTCGTCGTTCAAGACTTTGCGACGATGCCCATGATTTGGGCCATGTACCCCTACGCCCTGCATCCGATAACGCACATGCACATCGCAGTCAGCCGCACCTCCCCTGAAACGGGGGCTCCAACACGGTGGCGTTGCTGCATTGATGCACAACTGCACCAGCTCCCAGCGTACCTGATTCCAAAGGCGCAAAATGCGACACGGCCAGAAGATCAGAGGAAACTCTGCAACGCGGTGGCTGAGAGCTGAACGTTTGCTTTGGCGCCGGCATGAGTGTTCTAGACCTCAAGGTCTTATCTCTGGGCCATCGTCGGCTTCTCAGGGGTACGACAACTTGTTAAATGCTGGTGTTTCCCGACAGAGCACGACAAAAGTTCTCTTCTTCTCTCGCTCAACCGCTCTGTACCTGCCTTTACTCACACTCTTTTGCTGTTCAGATCCTCACTCAACATGGCCCGCATCACTGTCAACCCTCTCCTCCTCCTGGCCACGGCCATGGTCCAGGTGCAGCTCGCCCTAGCAACAGTCGTCTCCATCCGGGATGAGCCCGCCTTCAAGGCGATGCGTGAATGCGCCCGGGATTGTCTCGTCTGGAATGGCAGCATCGACCTTATCGGCGAACTTGGATGCGTGTACCCCTATCAGAACGAGTGTCTCTGCAGACCGGACCTCGCATCCGCGGCCTCCAAGCATTTGAGCACATGCGGTTCGACATATTGTACCGTTGGTCCGGCGAGTGGTGATATTTCCACCGCCATTGGCCTGTACAACTCGTATTGTGTTGCCAACGGATTCGATGTGACGGCCGCGGCGGTTGCGCCCAAGACAACACTGGCGACGCAGACGAATCAAGGTGCGTGACCCGACCCATTTTTTCAGCTTATTCTCAGTTCTGATGGGTTTTGTTATCAGGCAACGGTCCAACCAACCCAGCAACGGCTGGTCAACAGCCCGGAAACAACCAGCCGGCGACAACGGGAGGCCCGAGCAGCCCTTCCCCTACAGCAGGTAGCTCAGGGAGCAGCTCTGGACTGAGCAACGGCGCTATGATCGGTATTATCGCCTCTGTGTCTTCCGTTGTCGTCGGTCTGCTGGGTTTGGGTGTCAAGATCTACTATGGTCGGAAGAAGGCGAAGCGTGACCGGCGCCAGCAGGACAAGCTTGAGGATTGATGTATGGTAGAATGTGGATCAAGGGTTTGGGCACAGCATACGAGGTGCAGGGGGGCCATGTATTTACTATCAGGAGACGCCTTTCAGGATGGACATCATGCAGGGAGTTCTGATGGCAGTGATATTAATGACAACGAAGTCGTTTCTTTGATGCTCAGGGGGCTGTGCAAGCACTCCTTCTTCGATGGTCACCGTGGGGGTGGCAGCTGAAACTTACCATTGCGTATCTAGTAACACACAAATAGCTACCGAGGTCATCGCACGGCGTATCACACCCAAGCAGCCGCGTCAGATTCAGTTGTTTACAGGAGCTTGAGGAAGCTGACAAGTTACACAATGACGGGCTGAGTCTCTGTGGTTGGATGTCGGGAGGGCATCGGGAACGCGAACTCGGGTTTTTGCGATGATGACGATCCTGACCAGGCAACTCTGCAACATTGGAGACACAAAAAACACAAGAAGAATCAGGGCACAATTCCACAGCAGAGCGGACTGCTAATCGAGGTGCCAAACATCATCGACCTCCTTTGGCTGAGTAGAAGGTGTCGAGGATATAAAATGCAGAAGGATGCTGCCCGTTTCTTCTTTATCTAGTCCATCCCCAAGTTACCCTTGCCCTTGACAGAACCAACAACACGAACATCGTCACCTAATCGAATCAACCACCGCCAAAATGCACGCCTTCAACACCTTCTCTGTTGTCCTCGCCATGGCCGCTGGCCTCGTTTTCGCTGCGTTCCCGAAGGCCAACGAGTACAAATCCCAGGATTGGTATGTCGACCTCTGAACTCTCTTCTTCATGCATCATTTTTGACATGGTCTTACTCACCAAACCACCAGCTCTGGCCCTCTCAATTACGGTCACCATTCCTTCGACCTACACATGGTCACCATGGACGACTCCACAGGCTCTGTGTACCAGGCAGGGACCTATTGGTATCTTTTTGACGGAAAGACGGGCAACGGCGGTCGCTGCACCGGAAAACTTCTTGGCAAAGTCATTGACAAGACGTCGCCGTGTCTCAGTCTTGATGGGACGTTCCCTGGTAGCCGGATCCGTTGTCTGTGCAATCCGAATATCGGGGTGTCTTCGGGCGGTAACTCATGCGACTACGTGTCTTAGTACTTTCAGGGAGAAAGGGCGGATATCCGGGAGGGAAAAGCACAGGTTTTGGGTCAGAATGGTAACGCAACTTCGTTGTCGTGCTTTGTGTTTTTCTTTGCGCTTTACCGTCTGGTACGAACTTAGCATAGATCATACGCAAATTCTCCTGCGACCTCATGCTGACTTGATGCTGCTGGTGCTTCCGCTATGCCTGCTGCGCTGCCGGGCAACGAGGTTCTCACCGCCTTTGAGCCCCTGACGACACCAACAACCCCTTGGCCTGCAATCTCTGAACCACAATCTTCACTGCATCAACCGCCGCAGCAGTAATACGCCGCGCCGACTCCTCACTATCGCAAAACGGATCGAAAGACGCAACCGTGAACGCCAACGGCACCGTTCGCTCCACAATCTTCCGCATACACCCCCTTAGATCCTCCTCTGACAATCCACCACCACACGCAAACGCATTCGCCTTCCCCACCGAGACATCCAAAACATCCAAATCCAAATGCACCAAAACTTCCGAGCCCAATTCCAACCGCCTGTCTAACTCTTTTTCAAGTCCGCCCACGAAATCCACCCCCTCGCCACCCCAGACAACCCCCATCTCCGACCCCTTCACCCTCCCCCTCTCCAACTCATTGACATCCCTCATCCCCACATGCACCACCTTCTTCAAATCCACCGGTTTAAACCCCGGGATCGTCGCCACCAACGCCTTCCAGCTCTCCCCCGCCATCATCGCGATCCCCTGGCTGTCGAAATACCCGCTCACGACCGTGTCCGGCACGTTGTAATCGTCGTGCGCGTCGAACCAGATACAACCAATTTCCTTCTCCTTTTCACTTTCACCCTCGGCTGGCAAAGCAAAAGCAGCAGACAGTCCGCTCATCACCCCCACGCTAGAGCAGCAATTCCCCGCGACCACCACAGGAAATGATCCGCCGGTCCGAGCATCGGAGACGGCAGCTGAGGTGCGACGGAGGATCTCGAAAGAACGTCCGATTTCGCCTTCGAAGTCGTCTTCGACGGGTGGAATTTCGACCATGTGGATGGGGATGGTGGGGGCGAGGGAGCGTAGCGCAGGTAGGAGGCCTTCGGAGCTTGAAGTTGATGCGGAGGCGCCAATGAGGTAGGCGGGCCCTTCGCTGATGCGGGAGCGGTGGGAGGGGCTTTTGTGAAGGCCGACGTGGTAAGGGGAGGAGATGAGGGTGATTGAGGATAGGGGTGGTGATGAGATTGAAGGCATGGTGCACGGTGGCTGGCCTGTTTTCCGCGATGATGATGGAATTAATGCTGCTCGTCAATGAGTCGAGTTGATGGGGTTGACTTGGTGTGGGATGACTTTTCTGTGCGGGGCGGGATCGAGGTGTGTCATTGGGGACTTAATCAACTAACATTCTCCCGTCTTACGTCCTCTGCATTCTGAACATTGCACTAGCCCCATTTTGGCGACAGTCCTCCTCCATTTGATAATCCTCGGCGTCTCTGTCTCGATATAGCTCGGTATTCGTCAGGGTCGTGCGGAAACAGCTTGGGAAGTTGATGAGCTGTGTTCTGCGAGTTAATAACTGGAGGTAGGCAGGTACCCATGTTTGGAAGGCATCACATTCGTTGAAACCGGCCTTGTTTACTAACATCAGCAAAACCCCTGAGATACAATCAATGTTTCATCATACTTGTTACACAGACTGAGCTCTGGGCGCAAAGTGTTCAAGCGCAACGCTGCAACGCGAGAAACAACCAATGAATGGAAATGACACGGCAGATTTGGTAAAAGTTGGCCTTGTGAAACGGCTTGCGGACCGGGCCGTCCCATCGCAGCGTATAATCTGAGAAGTATGATTGGTGCACTCGCTAGAATTTGCACGACCAACCTTGGTCAGACACTACACACTGGACGCCGTTACACGGGATGTTGCCATTTCACACATTGGTGTCGTAGCTGATGTTCTTTTCGGCTCTAGGTTATTGACAAATGCCCGTACCTCATTGGACAGACCAAGATCATCCGTGGTGTTGATATGATGGCCGAGGTTCCCATCACAACAGCAACCCCAGCCCCTAACAATTCAGGGGTTCATAAACACCCCGCCCTATCAGGGGCCTGCCTTTGCTCCGCCATTTCTCGACATCCTCTTTGCTATAGGACCCTTGGGTAGTCATTTTGCGACCCCGCACTCCTAGATATATGTTGGCGAGCCACAGCAGTGTTGAAAAACCTTTGTTTTGCAGCGTCTACTGGTTCGCGTGGGAGGGATTTACCCCTGGTATCCACGACGGGGCTGACATTCACATTGAGGAATAACTCCGTGAAGAAGGATTCGCTCCAAGTCCGAACCACCAAATCACGGACCTCAGTAGCCGGCCAAGCAAAATGCTGATGTGAGACAGGCGGGATTTCGTTACATGCGTATCGAGATTTGATATTTTTCTCCACACTGGTACAACATTTATACGTCCTCCGCCCGCAACAATCTCAAAATCTTACTTTACTACCCCGACTTTCACCACCAAAGCCAACCACCACCACTTTGTCCGCCCCAACGCAGAAAAAGAAAAAAAAGAATATACCTGGTATCGCTCAGATTGGCCAGGGGCTCTTGGGAGTCTTCAATGTTGAGCCTGACGACCTCAAACTTCAAGTCTGGGTCGTAAGTCGGGAACTCCAGTGCAAGCACCGGGCTAACGCCACCGTCATCTGGTTGCGGATGCGGAGCAGCATTGGCCATTGGGACTCCTGTGAGGAAGAGGCCAAGCGCCAGTGACATGGAGGCGATCTTCATCATGTTGATGGGAGTGGTGGATTGGAAAATGGGTTTTTTTTTTTTTGGCAAGCCGGTCGATGCGACAACCTGGAAGTTGTTGTTGAAATTTCAGGTTGGATGCTTCGGTAAGATACTTAACGGAGCTGTTCCTATTAGAACTGAGCGGAGCCAAGGCAAGGCAGTTCGCGCTTTTATACATGTCTCCCTCAACCGCAGAGGTCCTCATCGGGTAAAAATCCCCATCCTACATTCTGTCCTGCATTGTGGCTCAAATCTTGGGATTCATGTGCTTTTCCCTAGTCACCACCTACTTGTCCTGCCGCCGCAAACCTCAAGGCAAGCCAATCAAAGCTGATCTCCAGTTACCTTAGTCGGTACCTAGGTACTCATCCGCCACACAGACTCGTATCCATCCTGCCAATCAGGCCAAGGGTTTCTGTTTCGCTACGAACCAGCCAATGATTACTCCGATATACGTTGTTAGTTCTTCCTTGTAGAAGCTTTCGCCCATCACAACAGAACCGCCGAGTGTAGGACAGGTAGGGGGGAGCCCTTCTTCGCCCCTCAGCAAAGTAGAATACAAAACACTGTAAACTTCCTGTCTGGGCCTTAAATACGCTTATCGCAGCTTGATCCAAGCGTCACGTACATGGACGCTTAGAAAGACAGCTGCAATCTTGGGTTCACGCGTGAGGAGGTATTTGGGGAGATCTTGCCCTTTCTCGAAGGGATGTCAGAGTGAAGTTATGCCAAGGCTGGCTCACTTCTTCCGCCTGACCGGGAGACAACAAGGGATAGGGCTGACTCCGATTCAAATTCCCGGGCAATTGTTGCGGCTTTGGATGTGTCTTCATAAAAGTGAATACCCTTGGCGGCGGACTATTGACGAAACGGAAGGGTGACCCGTTTCCATGCCGTTCAAATTCACATGTAGTGTTGGTACAAAGCTTACCACACCCGGCTCGCCTTTCTCATACAGTTTTGTCCCATCCCCATCCCAATGCAGCATGTCAACGCACAGCTCCGAACCTCTGTGTAAGCCCACTCCTTATTCGTCCCAGCCGTCCGAAGAAGAAAGCACACCCTGGATATCGTCCAAGAATGCATCTTCTGCCATAGATCTGGAGTGAACGTTGTCCGCCCGGAGGCTGATGTGCCTGGTCTCCGTCGCCAGCTTCTCCAACTGGAAGCTCCTTGTCGTAGAGGTGAACATGACCTTGAATCTGGGCTGCAAGTCTCTGTCTTGGACAATCCTCAGCAGACCAAGGATCAGCTCGTCGTTATCATCGTCCCATCCGTTCAGTGTCCCTTCAAGCTCCGATACCTTATCGATCAGGCAGTATACCGTCGTTCTTCCATCTATCCGCCGGACTAGGACATGTAGCAACCTCGTCAAGGCAGTCACACCGTCCTCGGCAGCCTTCTGTACCAGCTTCTCGTCGATTCCGTTTGTATTGAGCGCCTGCATTCCAGGCGATGTGATGAGTTGCGCGAGCAGGCTTCTCAAAACGCCCGCTGGCCCACAGAGGTAATCATGGTCTGAGAAATGCTGGCCGCAGAAAAAGGCGAGGCATACCGATGATTCCATCTGCCGTACCCCAACGGCGAATGTCGCGCAAAAGACAGATAGGGGCGATGTCTTGGTGTGAACTGCTGAGCCGCCATCCCCGTCGGCAAAGATGAAGTCGTTTGTCGCTGATCGAAGCCAAGTTTGGAAGCGAGGCGTATTCAGCAGCCAGCGTCCGCGGCCGAGGGCGTCTTCTTCCATGGTTTTGGCTTGAGAAAGTACGCAGCGGAGGTCGTTTGCGGAGCAGAGGGGGTGGCCGTCGATCGCTTCAAGGATGTCGGTTAGAGATGCGCTAGAGCTGAACGGATAGCCGGATGAGAGCAGTGCGAGCTGGGTGTTTGGGTAACGAAGGGCGTCTGAAAATGGATTAGTAGCAGGACTGAACCTCGTTGACTAGGAGGAACTCACCTCGCGTGCGCTGGGCCTCGAGGCCGTTTTGATAGATCCCGGTGTTTATTTGCCCTCCCAGGATGGATTTCTGGATGAGCTGCATGAAGCGCTCAAGTTCTGGTAGCGTCCTAAGTTTTTCATTGACTGCTTGCATCGTAGTCTTGACCTCATTTGCCTGGTGAGACAGGGTGTCGCCCAGTGAGCTGAAGCGCTCATCGAGACGACTGTTGTACTTTGTCATCACGGCCTTGGTGTTGTGCACCGCTTGTCGTGTTGCCGTCACCTCTTGCTTCACGTCGACCAGAGTTCGCCCGGACTCGATGGCTTTGCGGTTTGCCAACTCCTGTATCGCCTCGTTGAGGGATTTGTAAGCCGATTCGACCTTCTTTACGACGTCTTTTATCTTCTCGGCCTCTTTCTCAGGGCGGCACACATGAAAATGAGGGACTGCCGCTTGTTAGCCTTGGCCCTCGACCGCTAGATGGATGTTTCAACCTACATCTCTGCTTGTGTTCGTGCTGGAGGGCCCCCAAGAGCTTGGGTATCTCCTCAAAGAGTGTGATCAAAAGGAGAAACACTTCGCCTTTTACCGTATTCTCGTCTGAAAAATCGTCCATTCTCTGTTGAGCTCTGCGCAAGATCCCCTCGATGTCTTGAAATGCGCTGAAAATGGCTTCTCTGTTCTCTTCGCGCTGTTCGAGAAACTTGGCTCTACCGTCAGCATTATTTAGAGAGCTTGGTGGGAAAAGCCGCTTGGCAACATACCGTGAACAACATGGCCAAGCCGGCCCGGAGGACATTGAGCCCTTTCTCATCTGGTATGAAGCTGAGAAGGGGGCGGCCCAATGCCGATGCGGTATCTCCGTGTCTGAAGACGCGTCGGACGAGATTTCCGGACCCTTTCGCATCGTAGGTCTTCGTTCCCTGAACGATTGCTTCTTCTGCCGCGTATCTGCATTCTCGTACATCATCCCAAGTGCATCGCTCGGGATCGATGTGCTCCCCCCATCCAGCAGCTTGGCAAGCGAGTATCATTTCTCTCAATTGTCTAAGAAAAGATGAAAGTAAGCCTTGGTACCCGCGTATGTCAAGCGGATTACTAACGTTGAATAGCAAGGGACGGTCAGCTGAAAGCGCTGCTGGTCGAAGGACAGCGGGCCCTGCATGGCCGGGTGGACAGCTACCCCTTCCGTCTCGCGAAATTGTTGGTAGCCCTGCAGCTCGCTGGGGTCCTGCATCATGTCGCGCAGCTGCTTTGGAGGGTATTTTTCGTGTGGAATCTCTTCCATTTTCTCGGGTTCTGTTGCGCTGGGTCAATTCCGACGGTGCGGTTGGAGATCTGCTTCAGCTCCGGCGATTTCGTTGTGCGTTCTCTTCTATCTTTCCGCAAGCGAACTGGGCATCGAACAATCGGGAGGGAGTGACTCCAACTGTCTCGTGTTGATTGCCCCATATCCGAATGTCAATCTCTCCTGGAGGGGGAAGGGGCGTTTTTAGCGTCTCTGTCGTTTTGCAGCTGGAAGACGTTTTGTGGCGTGATCCTTCCCTGTGCGGCGTTGGGAGTTAAGGGTGCGGGAGGGGCCGTGGCTGGATCCAGCTCGACTTGGGGGTTTGCCCAACAGCGCGCCTTCCCCAGCTCAGCGACGCATCGCCCGACATGTCAGGCCACCATCACCTTCATTCCTCGACAAGACACGGGCTCTCTTGCTGCCGCGTCTCAAAGGATAATTACATATGCCGACCCCATTCAAGGGTCAATCCGTGATTTCCATGATCAGAATCATCGACTTCTTACCCGAGACCCTCGTTGTGCATCAGAATGAGTCCTCCAATGGCCCTCGAAATCGACCCCGAAGATGACCTTCCAAATCCTCCAAGGATCTCTGAGAAGGATGCCAACCCGGGGTTTCCCCATCTAGACGCCCTCGTATCCCTCCTTCGAACGATCGAGTCTTGCACGCCTCAGACCGAGGTTGATGCCACCACCCCCGAACCACCGTCCTATTGCGACACACTCCCCGCGGGCTTTCGTCTCCGTCCTAGTGTCCGAAACTGCGACTGGAAGCGGTTTAAAAACGAACTCGAAACCGAGACACCGTGCGTGATCGACATCCTGGTCGCCAACTCAGATCTCCCTTTGCAGGTCTTGGACGACGAGGCGCAGCGGGGTGGCGGATATGACGCCAGTCAGCTGGGAGAGGCCCAAGACCGTCACAAGCACTCCGTCGGAAACCTTTGTGAGGAGCCGTGGATTCACCGCGTCAGAATCAGGTCCACGGCCGTCCTTCAACTGCTTGGTTCGGTTGGCGGGGTGTCCTGGGACGTCACAAAGACGCACTGTTTCACACGACCTTTCCAGTTTCTTATCCTTCACCAAGACCGAATCAGGGCGCATCTGGAAACACTTGAATCAGAGGCCGCTGCCAACACCTCATCCGAAGAGGACGACCAGAGCCAGGGCCTCCTCGCCGTCGGTCAGATTCTCCAGGAGATCCGATGCTACGTCAACTTTGTGGACGAATCATTGATACCGCTCTGCCGACAGTACGAAGGGGCCTCCAGTTGTCTGACGAAAGTCCGATTCGACGATCTTTGGTATCTGTTTCGCCCCGGCGAACTTGTCTACCTCGACCCCAACTCGACACTAGTCGACCGCGTTCGGGGAAAGGCTGCCCTCAGTGAGAAGACAAAGCAGCGGGTTGGTAGGGTTGTCTCGACATCGCCCCCACTGCCCCGTGTCGCTGGAGAGGGTTTATTTCGAAGCGAGTGGCGCCGTGGCCCGAACCCCGAGGCCAACGCGATTGGCGATGGCAGGGATGACGACGGTGACTTCGAGATCAACTTATACTTTCTCGACTTTGACGGAGAAGGCTTCGTTCCCTGGTATATTTCGTTTCCGATTGCTCCCTACCCCGGGAGCATACGAGTTGACTGCCTCCGCCTTCACCCCATTCGGTTCGCTGGTGCGGCAGAGAGTACTTTGGAGCGGCACATCGCACAGGGCGAGAAGTTCATGGAATGCGTCAACACCAAGCACTTGGTCTTCAGTGGCACCCCGCTGATATATGAACCCACTGGTGGAGAGGTGCTTTCATTCAAGGGCGAACCCTTGGTCGGCGCGTCGCGGTATGATGGTGAGGTGTATGTTGACGTGAAGGAGGCACTTCGATGTCGGCCTTTCTGGTCTACTTGGAACCACCGCTACACCTCCAGAGACCCTATCCTTGAGGAGATGGTGGAGAACTATCCAGTACAGAAGCGATCGTACGAGGAGGGATCATCCAAGTCAAGACCCTATCGTGAGGTGCTGTGCTGCGGTCAAGACGCCCTCGGACGAACACATATCAACGCCCAGCGAGAATGCGATCGGTATCTGTCCGAGGAGAACGGGGTTCAGTTCGAATTATTTCCGCTCCAGAAGGAAGATTTGGCGCTGCTCCCGCGCAGGATCTACGTGTATCTTCTCCGGGCAAGATTCTTTGTTGCAGCCGACATTTACGACATGCACCCGGTCGTACCCGAAACTCACGCACTTGAAGAGATATGCATCGATGATGACCTCAAAGACACGCTGAAGGCCGTCGTTCGCGAGCATTTCCAACGGGCGAAACTGCTGGGGCAAGCCAGAACCTCCATCTGTGACGAGAACTCGCACGGAAACGATCAGGGGCTCGTCATCCTCCTTCAAGGGCCGCCGGGAACTGGCAAAACAGCAACGGCTGAAGCAATTGCGCAAACGTACCAGAGACCATTAATGGTCTTGGATATGGGAGACATCGTCAACGTTGGCGACGGCGGAAGAGATTTTCTCAGGTTGGCTGAGGTATGGAACTGTGTTGTGTTGTTGGACGAGGTGGATGCATTCCTCCTGCATAGGAGCAAGCAGGATGTGCATTCGAATACCGATATATCTTGTAAGTGCCTGAAATTCCTGGGTTCCAAGATGAGCCCAAAGACTAACCACATTCTTTTGTGACAGTGTTGCTCCGCATCCTCGAAACATTTTCCGGCCTGCTGATCCTCACCACCTGTCGGCCAGCGGTCCTAGACCAAGGGGTCAAGTCCCGAGTCCATCTGAATCTGTGTCTGAAGCCGCTCAATCTTGAGCAGACTCTCCAGATCTTCAGGAACAACATCGCACACCTGAGGGAGATTGAGCGGAGATCCACCACGCCGGAACATCGGGCCCTCGGGATACAAGAGGACGAGATCCTCAAGTTTGCTTCAAGACAGTTCCGGACGAACACTTTTGACTACGGGCGCTGGAATGGCCGACAGATCCGAAACGCGTTCAGAGCCGCGGTGGCCATCGCGCGCTATCAATATCTCGGGACGACCCTCGAGCCACAGCTGGGGCCGGAACACTTCAGGAAGGTTGCTGAGCTGACTAAGCAGTACGATATTGCACGCTCCCGAGTCTTGGGACACGGCGACTCTTATGTGGCACGGCAAAGGGAGGAACGATGCGACGATGAGGAACTTGACTCGTCAGAGCTCCCGTCTCCGCGTCGGAGACGACCTAGGCCCGGCAGGGGAATGCGGTTCACCACCTATACCGAAGACGAAAGACTGCAAGTGTCCGAGAAAGCTCTGGTGCTGGATGAGGAGCTGAAGGATGAAGAAGACGGCGCGGGACCTTCGCGGGCCGAGATGTTGCGCAGAAGTGAGAGAGGCTCGACAGGAGGGCCCCGATGGCCTGTCGATCAAGGAGGTGAGATGGTCGCTAAGTCTCCGCCAGGGGAGTGGAGACCACGCTATGAATTTGATGGGAAGGGTGGTGAGGACGAGAGTGGCCGGGCGAGGGACCATTTTCGGAGGGGGTAAGTTGTTGGAGAACCGTGGCTCCTCTCCCTCGGCACAGTCTTATCGAGTCTTTGACGGCGGAGACTTCCAACAAAATCAACGCCCGCAGTCATTCACATCTCTCTACAACAGAAAGTCCTTCATCACCATACTCTCCGTCGTGAGCATTAATATACACGTCTCCTTTTCGCATCCAGTCAATGCCTTAAATAGTGTGTAAAGACGTAAATATAGTGCAAATACACCCAAGGCGGGTGTGAAAAGACATTGCCTTAGGATATCTCGCACAGACCAAACTCTCATGCCTGCCTGAAATCCCCCCCCCCACCCCCAACGTGTGCCTTTGTTTGCTCCTTCCAGGTCTCACACACCAAACGGGAAAAGTGGGGCGTCTCTCGTTGGTCTGCTGCCCTGGGCATTAATACTCAGCCGTACCTGCCAATGAGCGGCCTGTTCCTTCTTCCCATCATCAGTTTCTCATCGAGTGCCACACGGGTGCCCCCCTTACCTCATCTTTCCGTTTCCACCCCTGGCAGCTTCGTTGTGGTTCGTAGGACGGGAACCCACCATGGACAACCCAAAAGCATCATCCGACTGCGAACCTGGAGGTTGGCCAACAGGTGACTCGGACATAGGCCAGGGTGCATGGGATGTAGATGAGAATGAAGCAGATTGGGACGGACTCGGCCGGCCCAACAGCGGAGAATGCGTCGCTGCCCTGCGAGGAGAACGACTCCCTCCCGACCCGAACTACCGACCATGGGCCACGCGATATGCATCATGAGCGGAATCCGCCACAACCCCGGCTTCGGCGCCGAGCTCCGAGAGGTGGAAGGCATCCTGTCCATGTTCATCCGCACGCTGAATGCTCGCGCCATCATGAGCGACCAAGTGCCGGGCATGGAAGACCCGGAACATTTTCCCTACTGCATCTGGTACCCCGACGTGGCTTCCGAGGCAACCTACCGCGCGTTGGCGGCGCAGTATCCTCAGCTGCGATACTACGTTGGCCGTGCTTGTGCTGTTGCGGGCTACGTCGATTTGTACCGGGAGTTGGACCTCCTCCCGGACCTTTCCATCGCCGATGAGGCCCGAGACAACCGGCACCTCCCCGGCGCCCAGGTCATTTTTGAGCTGATTGTCAGCCAACCAGTGTGGTGGCGCGTCATGGATGACTACAACCGGTCAGTCAGCCTCGACTCCCCATCCTCGTCCCGATTTAGGCTCAACGGAGATACGGCGGTGCGGTCGACGCTGGACCTAAAACGGAGGTTCAATCCGGACCTGACGCACCCCGGCTACAACGACGGGCAAAACGGAAACAACCCCTCACCACTTGACACCGCAGTGCCAGCGTACTTCAACATCACCGAGGACTGGAGCACCGACAAGTACTCTTCTGTCACCTACTGCTCGTCCCACCACCCTTGGATATTCTTGTTTGGGCCGACGTATTCTCTACTGTGGTTGCCGTGTTGTCCCCGTCGTGCTTTCAGGGGTAAATATTCGAGTTTTGGGAATTTCTGTTTAAGGATTTGTCTCTGCGCTGGGCTGATATCGTTTCCGATGCTCACAAATGTCTACTGTTCCCTTTTCTGGCCGTTGATGATATGGATCTGTTTCATTGGGTTTTACGTTGTCCTTGGACTTGTATGTTCATTCTTTGCTACACATTCTGTAAGGTCCAGCGCGAGCTGAATGGAATTTGAGGGTAACGGATACAAATACAGCCTGATCTAAAGGAGACACTTTCAAAAAGCTTGAAACCTATTCTCTACAGTGAACCAACTCCCTTTGAACTATCTTGTAGGTATTCACACTACTGTGGCAGCAAGAAGACATAAACTGGGGTAGTGTGACTATTTCTGCGGCAGGGCGGTGACCAGCCCTATATTCGTCTGTGGTATGTCGGGAAACGGCACCGTCAAAGTTGATACACTAGCGATATGCGTTTTTACTGTAGTAGTCGCAGACGTTGGTAATTGAGTTATGGTAGACGACAATGTTCGCCGGGTGCTCGTAGACGGCAGCGTCGAAAGGCGACTGGGCGTTGTTGTCCTAGAAGTCGAGCTGGCAGTGGTCGTCGGCACACCTGGCGAGTCAAACGCTCCCCGGTACCAGTTTGTCGCCATGTCCCCCCCATCATCGTACCAGGTCCCTGCCCCCCAGTCCAGGCCCTGCATGGCGTTCAGAAACACGCCATGGATGACCGAGCCATTCAGCCCGATGCCAAACACAGCCACGGCGGTATCGTTCAGCACTATAGGCTTCGGCGCGCTGATGAAGTATCCTCCGAGATCCTCCCACTCCGTCCCCCAGTTCCCGCCAACCCTCACGCGATGCTTCAGCCTCGTATCGTTTCCCACGACAAGCACGTCTAGTCTGTTCGGTCCCGTCGCAAAAGCTGCGGCCACAGACCGGGAGTTCCCTCCCAGACTCACGCGGTTCTCCATTCCATTCTGCTGCGTCCAACCCGTGGCATATAACGTCACACCGAGGTCCCGACCTACCAACCGCACCTCCATCCCAAAGTAGTCCGTTCGAATCGGCGTGGTCACCACAGTGGGATGTCCACGGTAGTTCCCCTCACCGCCGCTCCAGTCACTGTCCCACCCCTGGCTGGTGTTGAACCTCAGGAAATACATCCCCTGCGGTTGAGACCCCTCTCCTCCTGGCGCCCCCCTCAGCGGCCGGCCAAACATGACAATCTCATACCTCTGCACCCCTTCAGCCGTGACGGCACAGCCGGTGTCAACACTGCTCCAAGCTAGGCCGCCTTGCTCTTCCCATTCCCCGCTCAGCGTGGGGCCCCATGTATTGCCGTCGTTGACATACTTGTGGTAAACAGCATGGTCGACTCCTACCATGGCGACGTTGTTGTTATTGAACCGATAGCTGCAGGATACGGGTGGAGATGCAGCAGCGCCGCCAAGAGAGGTCCACTCCTCGCCCCAGACTCCGTTGTCGAAAACCTTGACCCGAATCGTCAGATCAGTCCAGGTGGCGAAGACGTCAATTCGGCCAGGGCGCATCGACGAAGACGTGGGTTGAGAGATGAAGGCCCCGCCGAGAGACCGCCAGTTGGATTTCCAGATGTGGGTGAAAGTCGGAGTGGTGGTAATTTCGCGGTACCAGATGGCGTTGTCGGCGCCACGAGCGAAGAGAAAAGTTGTTGTGGTTTTTTGGCCCGTGACGGTCGTGAATGCGGTGGAGAGAATCTGGCCACAGATGGTGCCTTTACATGCGAGAGCAGTCGTTTCCCCGTTCACTAGGGGGTCCGGGAACTTAGTAGGTGTCCCAAAAGCGAACTGTGCGCTTGAGGGAGTCGGGGCGCCCCTATTGGTTGGGCTGGGGCTGTTTCCGTTGTCACTGGAGGATACAAGTCAGCGGATTCCAGCATACCTTGGGTACAGCGAGATGGACGCTGCTTACCGCGGCAAGTGCCGAACGGGCAGTGAGACGCCTAAAGCTGTAGCTACGGCGATGATACCGGCGACAGTGATGGCCAAGATGACCTGATTTCGTCTCCGGCGCAGCCATGGTTGACCCGGCAGTTGCTCGTCTGTTGGCCGTTCTGATGTCCCGGGTGCTGATTCCTCTGTCGACGGTCGGTGGCCTTCATCGCCCTCTCTCAACTTTTCCCCCACATCCTCAAGCTGTTGTTGGGCGTCGTCGGCACGGCCACCAGGCCAATGGTAGAATCGTGATGGTATATTGGCAGCCTCAGGAGCGTTTGACAAGCGCACCGCCTGCGGGGCGTTGGATAGCCGCACGGCTTCTGGCAGATCCGACCAGGCAGACTCGGGTGCTCGGGCTGGTGCTTGGGCAGCGAGAAGTGAGCGCTCAGGTAGATGAGCAAAAGCGTCCTCAACAGCAACGCATTCCCTGGTAGCGACAGGCTGCTCGACAACTATCTGAGCAAAAGACATGATGAGATCTGCGCGCGCCCTATCGGAACCAGCATACGACGCGGAAAAACGTGAAGAAAAACACTTTCAAGCCTGTCGCACAACACAACACGGGCGTTGCTTTTCAGGCTGCGTGGCCGCTCCCCGGGGCGCAACTCGCGTACGAACATTTTGATACACGTCGGAGAATGACGGAGGGTTCTCATGACGAGGGTTTGGATGCTGGGGTGTCGTTTCAAATCCGCGTCTCGTTCTCCCTTTGGACCTCGTGACCAGGCGGAAGTATCGGCGGAAACCGCATTGGGGGCCATGATGGGACAATTGGGAGCTGGGGACTCCGTTTCGGGTTCTCTTTCCAATCGAGAAAAAATGTTCCAACGGCTGATTCTAAAATTGCTGCCTGTTCCCTAAAGGGTTTTGCCGAAAGTGGCTCGATATCGGTGGATTGGGAGAGAGGTGGAGTGTTCTGGAAAGTGG